>CAKASE010000057.1:2844303-4266454 GCA_916720795.1 Danaus chrysippus | reverse complement strand
GTTTGCTGCATGCACTTCTTGTCAAAGACAATTACTTCATTCTTTTATACTACGTTACACCACTTAAAGTAATTGCACTATTATCCCTATCTTACTACTAATGCAGATATAGATAGAATAATAGATAGAGATTTTTTTCAATACTAATATTAAATAAGGAATACCTAAATATGTAGTTTGAACCTGTCAAGACTATTTAAAATATAAATGAATAAAAGAACGGGCTATTTATAATATGCATCTTTATATATATCATTCTTCTGTGAGTGTGTATGTCACTGAACTTCTCTCAAACGACTGGACCGATTTTGATGAAAGTTTTTGTGTGTATTCAAGGGGATCTGGGTATGGTTTAGATTCACAATTTTGATCCCTGGACAATGTTTTATAATTAATTTTTAATTTATTAGTAGTTGTTGATACAAACGTTTTTTTTGGACCATACATTTGACAACTACCTAATATGTCAATCATTCTGTCATCATTCTCAAAACACGGAGATTTATGGTTTTAATAGGTAAACTCCAAAAATATAAATAAAAAAACGCAACAGATATTTCTTGATTATAGGGCGATACGAAGTTCGCCGGGTCTTCTAGTATATATTTAAATTTCTTAACCTTCTAAAATTACATTCAATTTTGTTCCTACTAAATAATAAGTTCTAAAATCCTACGAAAATTATTAATAACTTATACAATTTAAGGATGATAACTAACATTGTGGAAGAAAATGCTTCGGTGGATTTATTTAAAATTTAAGAAAAAAGAGAAATATTAACATTAAAGTGATGCCCTCTAATTTAAATGCATACTTCCTGAATTAATCATCATAAGACGAACCATTAGGCATGTCAGGTTACAAGAAACTGCAGACGACGGTTACATTCTATTTAATTTTAATCTGAATCAAGTTAAATATATATGCTCTTGTAATTCCAATGATCATATGAAGATACAAAAAATACACACTTAAAAAGTAAACGAAAATCGAAATAAATATTTATAGATAAAACTAAACCAATCAATCATGAGAAAATTGAAATAGAACAATCCATCCAGGAGATTGCCAATCCTGTTAAGTTTATGTGCTTTTGAATAAACCTGCATGAACACAGAAAATTGAAAAAAGAGTTTAAAATGATTTTAAAGTCTTGTTTAACCTATTTTATTACGAATTTATATGTGGAAAATTTTTAATATTAAAATCAAAACGCATATACCTTAATATTTATTTATGAAAACCTATCAAATCACTAATGGCATGTTTAATAGAATTTTATTTTTCAGAAAAAGCCCGCCGAATTAAACACAGCAACTGATATTTTTTTCTGTGCTTAAATAGACTCAGTATTCTACATACAGTTATAAAAAAATTAATTTAAAAAACCAACTAAATGAAATCCTTGTATCGCAAGTTCGATTACATTACATTAAAATATACTTTTAGAAATTTCGTTTCTTTAATTATTTCAATTCCTAATTATAGTTAGACATGTATATTTATACCAGTTATTTTAAGTGCTCAATAAAGAAAGACCATCAAAATATAATTTTGAAATTATGTTAAACATTTATTACATTCTAAAATAATACGTATATATATATTTACTATTCAACGTATAGTATAGGTTACGACCTGTGGCTAAATTGTAAAACTATGGACAATGGTAATTTTATGCTGAAAGCGTAAATATTTACCAATTTTAATAACAATTGATATTGTAACTTATAGCAAATGTTATGATACTCGTATTAACATATAAAATGTTATTGCTAATGTCTATCTTTTTCACTTTTTCAGTAAATATTACTACATTTTGTAGATGTATTAAATTACAAATACTGAAGTTATTTCTATACAGAGCAATTAAATGAAAAATTCCATATAATGCACATTACAATGGCATTCAAATCACAGTATAAGATAAACATAACAATTTAACTTTCGTTTCGCGATAACATTATAAAGGCTTATGTTGATTTACATTGCTAGCCAAAAATCATGTTGAATTTATTTTTTAAAAAATTTTAAATGTTTGCTGAATTAATGTAATTGAAGGTCTCGTCTGTGTTTGGCATTGAAAATTGATGATACAAATATTATTAACTCTTTGATATTTATTAAATTAAAAACGTCACCTATTGTAAATGATCTACTGTGATCGAAAAAACAGTAAATAGGAAAATTATTTACGATACTCCAAATGATTAGATGTTTGAATAATTATTAAACTATATAAAATATAATAATTTTGTACTAAAGATAAGTTGTTTTATATACATTTATACATGCTCATAAGGATTTAACTCTTGGTTTAGGATTTTAAGCCCCTCGAGTATCCTTCAATAAACTCAAATAAAATATAACAATTTATATGGCAGTCATTCAATGGATTTGTTATATAATACATCGGCTGCAAAAGTACTTAGAGGTTCAGCTCAAGAAAAGAACCCTAGTCATAGGTCCCGAGATATATTTTATATTTGGTATACACTTAGGAAATATTCATACCTATATTATAAGAATGATGAACATTTGACGAATAAAATGATATATTTTAAATACAACTACTTGACTACTTGAATATATAACTGAATGCAAAATCTAACTTAACTGTCTATTAGTGCACTGTATTTTTTCTCTTCTATAACTGCAAACAGTTTTCTTGCTACTGAAAGGAAAGGTTTGTTAGAAAAATAATACTTAAAGTGTTTTTTATCAATCTATGATATTATTTAATATATATGCGAAAATATTAACAGCTCAAACGATCAAATCTTGTAATATATCAAACAAACATTTCTTTGTCTTCTTCAAAAGGGAAAAGATCTATATCCTGCTGTAGAAATATTTCAGCTGATGGATGAATTATAAATATTTATCTAATGGTTATTATTGTGATTCTAAGAGATAAATATAGGAAATTACAATACTAACAACTAGATATGTCATAGAAAACTAAAAAAAATTCACTAAAAGAAAACTAAATAAATTGTACAACATTATTATTGCATCAATTATTTCCAGTGCCCGTTCAATAACTTAATAAGTGTAACAAAATATGTAAGTGTGCTATTGTTTTGATGCAGAGAGGCTTTAAATACCACAGCCAATCTAACTAGAAAACCATAAATAATAGTTACTTTTGGTCACAAAGAAATTCTTCCCATTTCTTTATAGAAAAAGGAAAGGCAATGTATAAAAATGTGACCTATAATTTCCTCCGAAAAAATAATTAGTTTTCGTATAGAGCAAATAATTGCTATAAAATTTCGTTTATGTCGTCATCGTCATCGGCCTATCATAGCCCACTGCTGAGCAAAGGCCTCTTCTCACGTGGAGAAGGTTTGAGCATGAATCACCACGCTTGATCAAGACGGGTTGGTGATTTATATATGAAATTATAAGTCGACGATTTCTCACGATGTTTCCCTTCACCGTTTGTCAGTGGTGTCTAAATACTCTTAGTAAGTACATATAACTCGGAAAAATCACATTACTACTTGCCAGGATCGAACCCGCGCCTTCGAGTACGAGAGACGGGCCTTTAAGCACTAGGCCACTAGTGACTTACGTTTATGTCAAAATTTATGAATTCTTATTGGTAAAACGACTACACGATTTTGTTTAGGAAACCATTTTAACATAGTACTGATTTTATAAAAATAGATCAGACGATTCTTGTAGTGTATTATTTCATTTTTGAAAAGAGCCAAAGTTGTGTGTTAGGAATTGAAAGTTTGTTAACAGATATTGCATCATTGTGTTACCGATGCAGCCATTATCTAATTGTAAAGATATTTATATTTTACTGAATTTAGGCCTTAACCCATTATACCAACGAATCCCATCTGTGCCCCACAATTTTATCGATTAACAACTTTTATTAACAATGATCTAATGACCTATTCACTTCACATCTAACTTTCAATCAATTCTTTTATTCTACTATTTTGGACTCCCCCCCTCCCCCAGTATACACAACAAACCCAAAAAAAAATTACTCTAACTATATGCACCACATTGCTATGAAAAGTTAACCACAATATTATAAAAAAAAATATGGCACATAAATTAATAGGGCCCATTCTGAACCTATAATGTAGTAAAAGATATATATCGTACATAAAACCACACTTTTAAAAAGCACAAATATCTAAAATGTTATTTTGTTTACGTATATATTTTAATTTTACATTTAAATTGAGTTAAAACTTTAAAAGTAACACCTAAATAAAAATCACTTACATTCAAAACCGTTTAAAACTAAATTATATAATAAACGGTAGATTTCTACACGAGCTAAATGTGTAGTGTCTGTTAAAACCTTTTGAAACTTAAATTTACAGTTTACAGTTAGTTGCATCGCGGTTGAGACAAATATACCTGCGTACATATACGACTAGATTTACCAAATAACTATCTATTTAATCCTCGATAGACACTTAAGCACGAAAGCGTATAAAATTTAAAGATTTCTGATAACAAAAAGTTATGGTAGTAATCAATGAAATTAAATTGTTCTCTTACCACTAAATCATGTGACACAACTGAATTTGCAAGAGTTTTACTTTCAGTGGTACTATCCCCACAAGACACGAGAACATTTTTGAAATATTGTATAAATAAAAGATAAATACATACTATGTTTTTTTATAAATACTTAGAATACTACATTCATAAAATTTTATTTATTTGATCGTCGTTAAGAGTAACGACAGGATGAATTTATTGCTTTCATATTATGACTGGAATACTTCATCAACAAGATTGGCTGCTATTAATTAGTGGACTCGCATTTCAAAGACGTTCATTTCCATTTGCACATAACTACAGACTAGCAACATTTCTAGTAATATAAGTAGTCTATATCTAAGAGCTAAAAAGTTATTAGATAACTTGTTTAATACTATCCAAATGTTTTATTAACCAAATTAAAATATGTAATATAATATTAAGGAAAAACAGGAAAAGAATGAAAGGTTCTCAAACTTATTAAAAATATAATATCATAATAGTATAAAATAGTACTATAAAATATTGCATATTTTTAAGACACAAAATTATTTGAACAAATGAAATAAAAGTAAAGAATTAATGATTAATTAAACATTGAATGAAAAAAATACGTACTAATTATTATTTATAGTGATACGAGTGATAATAAATATGCGAAAAGCAAAGTCTATTTTACTGAACAAAATATTATTGACAAAAATATAAATGAATAAAAGAACGGGCTATATTTATAATATATACACATATAAAGACAGGCTAACATAGAATATCTCTTATTAATTTAGATTAGACATAATGACATTACTTTCAGGGGAGAAAACGAGAGTAATGGATTTGTGTCCAATAAATTAACATCCTTTTACTGAGATTGTATGAGTTTAATCACTACATTGACCAATTAAACCATTGCAAAAGCTTTGAAGAATGAATGAAAAGAACTTGTCGCCTTAAAAAATCCCTCCCTAAAGAATTTCCAATTTAATTTAATATTTTAAACTAACACTATCAAGTCTTCTAGGCAAACCTGTGTATATCTATTGTCAGTGCTCACACATTATTTTATATAAATACCAGTAGGTACAAGTAAAATTTTCAATTTTTTGTAAGGGTTCTCATATCTCTCCAATTGACGCTTTGATGTACCTATACTCAAAAGTAGGAGTGACCAGGGAGATGGTGTTTGGATTTTCGCTTATAGGAGATAGGGGGTCTGCAGAATGGTCCTCACCTGGAGATTTGGACGCTAGACGTAGTTTTTCATAAGATATCATGGATATGAAGTATATACTCAGACCCACTTAAATTTAATTAAAACTCAATAATATCTTTCTTACATATTCGGCAAACGTACAGTATTTATCAGATGTAGAATGCATTTCTCCATGTAGAATGTTTGTGGAAACCAAGCAGAATGTTTGTGTGTTTGCCTGGACGCAGAAGTGATAACTCATTAACCAAATTACTCCATTTGCAATCACTAGTTAACTAACGTTTAGCCAAGAACGTGCGTTGCCTTTGAGGCACATTGATGCACGAAACAGACACACTGAATCACCCCTGATTTTGTCTATTTTACCCTCACTCCATATCTACATCATGAATGTTTAGGTTAAATTTTAATATGAATTATTTTATATTCTACATGGGTTAACGGATCTAATAGAGGTGTTGATTCCGTTACTACTTAAACAGTCCGACAGGTAGTATTTCAGCTGGGTTCTTCGGTCTTGGAATCCAGTGAATGTAGATTTAACGCGGCCATAGAACTACGGATGTGATGTTTGAAATAACGATTAAATTGCTTAAAGTTATTTTTAGATAAATTGTACTATAAATCATAAACAATTTAAAATAACATTACGCACGCTATAATCTCTAGTACATTTCATCACAATAAAACCACATTTTTCGTTGATGCTATACAGTTTGACTAGTTTAAATAGAAAAGAGGTACTTTTAAATATATATGTACTTCTGTTGAAGCAGCTTTTTGCTGCATGCACTTCTTGTCAAAGACAATTACTTCATTCTTTTATACTACGTTACACCACTTAAAGTAATTGCACTATTATCCCTATCTTACTACTAATGCAGATATAGATAGAATAATAGATAGAGATTTTTTTCAATACTAATATTAAATAAGGAATACCTAAATATGTAGTTTGAACCTGTAAAGACTATTTAAAATTTCACTCTTGTGCCTAAATAATCATATTTATGTATAAGTCATAGCTATTGTAATCTGGTTTAAGCAAATTTAAAGATTCCTAAATATTTGTAATGGATTTTTATCTTATTTTATTAAGATATTTATCTTAGCAACCATGTTAAATTTCAGTCATATACAACTCAATGATACAAATAACAAGATCACTTAATAATCTTATACTTCTTTTAAATTAATCTGTTAAATGAACCTAAGCATCTCAAAGTATCTCATCTCTAGTACAAACTTTGAAGTTCTTTTTAAAATCCTCACAGTATTAAATTAATATAAAAAGATGCAATAAAACTCCTGGATTTACGTTGGATATATTCCACCAGAATTTGATATGGTTTATCTTTTACTTCGTATAAATTATTAAAATCTATTGCGCGGAGTAGGTCCACGAGTGAGCCTGAAATCTATAATATTTAATAATCCCAAACGTCAAAACTCCATGGATATGAATACGCCCGCTTTGTAGGGTTGTGTACCATATCCCCTTACTTTTTGATATATAATCAAAACATTTTGTAAAGTTTCATATCTGACTAAGGTTTGTAATTTTTAATACTTGCTTCTATCCAGCATAATTATTAAAAAAAATGCATGTCACCTAATACCGATATTCCTATTTTACTTTCAACACAACCGATTAGATTAGAACTGCTACATCTCCCGTCAGAAAAGAAAACAAATTTTTAAGTATAAAGATCCACGCACACTAGTTATAAATCTGCCGTTTAAAAAAAATCTGTTAATATTACATTGAAGGAACAGTCACTATGATGATTATCTTTACAACCATCGGCATACAAATACAAACAATAAAACCTAAGATACCTATTAATATATTCTAGTAATATACTATTGCATACAATGAATAATATACATATGTACATGTATTATTTTAAGCACGGCTTAGTTAAAGATTTCTGTCAGATAAAATAAATAAAATTATATTTAAAATTATTTAGATACGAAAACGATCGTTTTCCATGTCACCAACATCATTTAGCGCAGTAATAAATAGTTCTCAAAGTGAATTTATATTTCTTATTTCCGATATACGTCGTCTTGGAAAAATTGTAAATTATTGTACTTAAAAAGTTTTATATTTGAGAAAGTAGAACTATTATATTAATAATAATTATATTAATATATAACTACTTAGTAATAGAAACGTAGTAATAAGAGATTCAAACAATAAGTAATGTTGACATATACACTGGGCTATTGCATTTGATTGATGTCTTAACTAATTCTCAAAATTTGAAGATTAGAATTCACCAAGCTTATATGTTTGTTATAGGTAAAAATTTTCTTCAGTTTAACATTTTGTTACGTAAGTGCTAAATATTAAGAAATAAATAGACATCGCCGGGCAACACCCTTGTATGGGTAAAATATAACATAACGAGTGACTATATAATTATTTCATACTTATTCAGTATAAAGTTTTGATGTCCATAGTCTAATGTTGAAGTTATTAAGAGGTCTTTTATTCAGTGCTAGCAATTTACAAAAACAACTAATTCTCGAAATCCATAGTGATTTACTACGATACTTAGAGAATCTCAAGTCATTGAGTAGCAAATTTGTCATTGTAGGCATTTCTCCCAGCACTTTCCTTCATCTATTTTCTGGGTATCCACAGCGACGTCGTTTAATTTCGAACACTTACAACTCTTAATTTCCACCGATAGTAAAAAGGTTTTTCTTGTACATTTGTACATATTTTGATATTATACACAAGGGATCTTAATAACATCGATATATATTACCTAATGAAATATCTGTTAGATTTTAAATAAATTAAAAAATATTAAATTTATTTAAAATTAAGGTTGGTTATAACATAAAATAGTCACCATGGATTCAACTACGAAACTAAACACTATCTATAAAACTAAGGAAATCTACTACTAACTAAATACCAATACTAACACACACTCATTATTGTCACAGGTCTTGCACAGTAGTCTATATAAGATTCCAAAGTGTATAAGATTGTATTTGTATTTTCTTCTAACTATATCTGTGTAAGATTATTTTTATTTTTTGTTTTGAACTTAAGTTATTTATCAAATAAAATACAAATTTTAACATTCATGGGAATTCAGAATTGTAAACTTAAGGATAATTTAAAACGAGGTACGTAAGTTACCTAGCTTTAAAATGAAATGTAACTGGTTATTTTAAAAAACTACATGCGACCGACGTTTCTCTTACTTTGCAGCACCCGTGATTACGGGCAAACGAGGAATTTTGAATGAAAACTCTTGAAAGTCTTAGATGTCATTATAAAATGTTACCGAGTTATTTTTTTTACAATGAAACATAAATAAAAATTACTAAACCTATTAAGAATATCGATCAACAATTGTGTATATATGTATATTTAACTGTTACCACAAATTAAGGAAAATGAAAATATAATCTAAAAATATATTTTGGATAATAATATTTAATGTCGGAGTGGTGCTTATTCGTGTAATAATATATTAATCTAGTAATTGTTAATACAAAAGCTCTTCTTCTAAGGAGGTACATTAGCCGTGTGTTTAACTAGGTATTTTTTTCTATAAACACAATAATAATGACGTTTGCTTCTGTAACTAATTATTACTTTCATACAAAATAAATATATAGTGAAGACTTTAATATCTAATAATTTATTTCGTATAACCAATAAACCTTGAGTTTAAAAGTTAGCCTGCCAAGTATAGAATTAATATTAAAAACTATGAATATCCAGATGGAATTATTTCGTGATCGTAAAATTTTAATTTGAATGCTATGATTTTAAAATAAGAATAAGTCTCGTTTCTACATTTTTTAGGTAACTGGAATCTTATATTTAGAAAGATATTAAAATGTCTTTGAATATTGAGTGATTAAACATATAAAACTTAGGCATTGAAAAAATTTAAGATTTTAAAGGCTCGTGATAAATTTACTTTATATATAACCTGATTAGAATACCTATTACTTAAGGGAATTCACAGTGGATTAAACCTGTAAAGAAACCTATTGGGAATTTTCAACTGATACATAAAAATAGAAATAGTTGGTGAATTTAAAACAATAACTTAAGTTATACACAAATGAGATGAGAGGTGAATAGGAGGGAAAAAATTTGCATTTGAGTAATGTTCCTATGCAGTAGTAAGTTCCTCAACAAAGACAGCTGAAAATACTCCTTATGAAATGTAATAATGGAATATTGTGTTGATATTATATACGAAACTATTTTGTCAGGCATATATTGCGAAACATTCCTAGGTAGACTTTTTTAGTGATAAAAAATAATAAATCATTGAAGTATGGACATTTTCATAATATATAAAAACATAGTGTCAGATAAATGGTGCAATGCGAAAATGATGCATTTAAGTTATGTAATTTATTCAAAAATTATTACATTGACTTCGTATAGATTTAGTTTTACAAATTGACGATTATTAGTATAATTCAATTAGATAAAATTATAAGACCATTACTGAAATCAGAGATCTTAACATACATACTAATAGTGAGTAATAAATCAATTCACTGACCTCTACGTACTGTCCGAAGATGGCCATCATTTTATCGTCGTAATGTGTTGCGAGGGCCCGCAGCAGGTCGCAGGCGGCGCGGCGTCTGGTCGCAACGTCTGAACCTTCGATATCACGCCACACATACTCCTCGGGATTATCTTCAAACAACTCGATATCTGATTCTGGAAAAAATACATATATACATACATTATCTTCAAAGGAAACGTATAGAAATCCGTCCGCTTTAAGTACTGGCAGCTCATTCCCTGTTGGACATTATATATTCTGTTTAATAAGTATAATGAAATATCTGATTTGTGGCATATCGTAGGCAATAGTGCAAATCTGCAAATTAAACATTAAATTATAACTATATGTCGAAAAATTACCTTAAAAGTCATTACTGTGGAAAATATTTCAAATTAAATTTTCTTGTGATAATCTGCTTCCAATGTACATAAGCGGAATTATCCAATGGTAAATACGCGGATATATCTGTATCAATGTATATAAATTTATCCTATCAAAGCTTGTTATTTAATGTAACAATGTGAATTTGCCATAAGTTACCAATCTCATTTCTTTACTATTTATACCAACACAGAATATTTTATATAATTTAATAACTAAATTTCCCATATATATGTACAGCTTGGTTTACACATGAGTTTTCGCAAAATATTCCAATCTCTTACCATCGGGTCGTTAAGTTAGCTTTAACTTTAGTAATTACGTTTATTACTAAGGAACTAATTTGAATTCATTTGGAGATTGGTGTAAAAAAATATCTTCATTTTACGGATGGTTATGGATGGTTCTGATACATATTAAATGTTAGAAATATACTTTAATTAAGCGTTGACAATTGTTATTAAATAATTAATTATAAGTTATGTTTAAATTCCACGTAATTTCACGAGGCGATGAAAACTTTACGGACTTTTTCGCGAAGTATAATGCGAAGAAATCCCAAGCGTTTTGGTTAATATTTTTTAATAGTTACATAAAAAAAACACTCAGACTTACAATATTGCACTTGAGTATATAAAGGTATTATAAAGTTTTTATTTTACAAAAAGTATCAGGTATATTATTCCTACTTGAAGAGATCTGAATAAATTTTAAGACATTATTACTTTATGATTATGAAAAAATAGGGCCCAATAATCCTGACATGACTGATAAATATAAAGAATGGTTAAATAAGAAATAAGCACCTCGTGCCAGACATTAAAGAGACCAGGTCCATTTGAAGTGTCTAATTCTATTCATACAATGATAACATTTTCATATAACACCTTCACCTCTAACACAATTTACAACAGAAAATTCTTCTTCAAAGCGTATGAGATGTCTTCACGAGATCTGGCTGGTGACTACTGGTGTTGACTACTGACGAATGGTGATTACGACTGACTGACTACTGACGACTGGTGATGACGACTGACTGACTACTGACGACTGGTGATGACGACTGACTGACTACTGACGACTGGTGATGACGACTGACTGACTACTGACGACTGGTGATGACGACTGACTATTCGACTCACAGCGGCCGTATTTTATATACGTTGCGCGCGCGCACCTAGTACCGCTGTGAGCCAGCGCGGATGCCCCGCCCCCCGCCAAGTGACCCTACCGCCGTTCGTTTATTGGTCAATAGGTTTATCTTAAGTTTTACAATAGTATACTGCGCTCTTGCAAGAGACGCTCATTAGGGATTTTTATTTACACGTGCGCACCTGCAAGAGTCGCTTTCCTTTTATTAATTATACAATACAAATATTAGCCTAATTCCTTATTTCTTACATTTCTTATCTCTTAAATCTATTATTAACTAAACATCAGTTGCGTCGCCGACAGTAACAGTATATTGTGAAAGTTATGAATTAAATAACTCTACCAAAATTCTTATTTTCCTCATGTCTAAAATGAGATTCTTTACATACCCTCTTTAACTTTAGTTGTACCTAGATATATTTTATTAAATAAAATAGAAATATTTTTGTGTAAGAATTCAGTATTCGACAGCTTCTTCTGACTTATTACATTTATACACGTGTCTAGAACATTTTAAGGACCTAACAGGTTTATAAAGAATTTGTCAAAAATATCTAATTGAATTGACATGAATGACTGTTTACGAAGTTATTAAGATTTTAAAGACATACAAATTGTACATGTATAAATATTAATATTTTATTCCCTATTTGTATACGATACTGTTCACTGTTTCATTTGCACTTTAATTTATTCAACATTTCGATTTGTTTCATAAATTTTTACAAGAACGATCAGGTTAAGTATTTAATCTATTTAATGTTAAATACATAGGGTACTATTTATTTATTTATTTATTTATATATTCTTTATTGTACACCAATATAGACACATAATAGGAGTAACATAAAGAAAAGAAAATGTACAACAGGCGGCCTTATCGCTAAAACAGCGATCTCTTCCAGGCAACCTTTGGTAGAGGAGAGAGATAGGATGGTAGGGGTGTACAAATTATAAATATAGATACAATATATATATATATATATATATATATATATATATATATACATCCACATATATGTATATATACGATACATAAATAAATATACCATAAATATATACTTACATAATAATATAATATACATACACATTATAAATATATACATTTACATACTATACATAGTTACATAATATGTCACGAAGCAAGATAGTGCTCTTTTATCAGTTTTTTTAAAAGAAGTCAAGGTTGGTGCACGTCTTGCTTCGAGTGGAAGAGAGTTCCAAAGACGAATAGAATGGACAGTAAAAGAGTGAGTGTAAAAAGAAGTTGTATGAGGTGGTATTTTTAACATTAAATTCTCTTCAGAACGAAGATTATGACTATGTGAAGAACTAAGAAATTGAAAACGTTCTTTTAGATATGAAGGAGAAGACGGATTGAACAGAATACAGTACAGAAGCTGAAGGATGTGAGTATTCCTGCGAAGCCGGATTGGGAGCCACTTGAGCTTTTTACGAAACTCAGAAACGTGATCATATTTACGAAGACCAAATATGAATCGGATGCAAAGATTTTGGAGACGCTCAAGTTTATTAAGTTGCTCCTCTCTTAAATCAAGATAACATGCGTCAGCATAATCGAGAATTGGTAGTAGGAGTGACTGTGCTAACATAACTTTGGTAGGGATGGGTAGAAAGTTGCGTAATCTTCGGAGGGAGCCAAAGGCTGCAAAAATTTTTTTACTTACCTCACTTACCTGTGGTTCCCAAGACAGGTGCTGGTCAAAGGTAATTCCCAAATTCCTAGCTGTGACACTGAACGGTATGTTAACACCGTTAAAGTGTACAACCGGGAGATCCGAAAAAGATATGCGAGAAATTAATTTTGAACTACCAATAATCAGCACCCGTGTTTTATTTGGGTTTACTCGTATTCCAAATGCAGTAGACCACTTAGAAATATTTAATAAATTATTATTAACAAAATTTATAGTTGCAGGAAGGTTCGCAATTTTACATTGTGAATAGATCTGGAGATCATCTGCATACAGGTGATAGAGAGAAGATATATGAGAAGTGATGGTACTTATAAAGACCGAAAACAAGAGAGGAGACAACACGCCACCTTGTGGAACGCCAGCAGTTATAGGAGCCCATTCTGAGAAAGAATCTTGAACTCTTATCCGTTGCCGGCGCCCATACAAGTAAGAATGAAACCAGTCAATTACTTTAGGAGATATGTTAAGAGAACACAAAATAGCAAGAAGAATATTAAAGTCTACAGCGCTGAAAGCATTACTAAAATCTAATAATGTCAACACAGTAACCTGTTGATTATCCATTCCTAATCTAATGTCATCAGTTATTTTGATCAGAGCCGTAGTCGTACTATGACCAGGACGGAAGCCAGATTGTAAAGGATTCAATAGGACATTTTTTGAAAGGTATTGGTTTAATTGATTGTGAATAAGGCGCTCAAGTACTTTAGACAGGAAAGGGAGAATGGATATAGGACGATAATCAGTGTAAGATGAAGGATTTGTGTTTTTGGGGAGGGGGATGACTTGTGCGTCTTTCCAGGATTCAGGGAATTCACAAAGGATAATGGATTGGTTTAAAATATGTGTGACTACAGGAATTATAATATCTAGGATTGGGAGGATCATCTTACGACTAATGCAATCCGAACCAATAGCATCAGAATTTATTGCTAAAATGTTCTTCTTAACATCACTATGAGTAAATTGACTAAAGAAAAAAGGAGAATTTTCAGGAGTTGATTTAGCAGAAATTTCTTTTAAAGTATTAGACTTCACAGAAGTGTCGAAAGTTTGAGAGGTCGAAAAATGATTATTTAATTCATTTAAATTAATATTGTGAGTATTTATGTTACTAGAAGATTTTCCAACTCCTAATGACTTGAGAAATTTCCAGACTCTAGCCGACTCCTCTTCCTCAGCTATAGATTTATGGATATGGCGTCGTTGACTATCTCTACATAGCCTGTTGCAGTGATTGCGAACCTTCAGATACTTGTCGCGATTTGCGTCAGTCGGATTACACCTATACTTAGCCTTGGCAACATTCTTTCTTACTTGGAGCTTCTTTATTTCTGGGGTGAGCCAAGGTGCAGGAAGGTGTTTAAGCCGGACAGGACGAATTGGTGCATGTAAATCATACAGTTTAGTTAATAGGGAATTAAAAACTGTAACTTGCTCATTAACTGTATCAACATTTAAAATAACACTCCAATCAATGTTGGCAGCATCCTCCCGCAGACTATTCAAATCCATTCCACCAAAATTACGCTGCAGAAGAATTCTCGATTTTGCTTTGGGTGGTTTGATTTTATAGGAGAGATAAAGAAGATCATGATATGAAAAAGCAAGGGCGGGGCACTGCCCATGCTTTTCAACATGATCAACGGAAGAGACCAAAATTAAGTCGAGAAGAGAAGGAATAGAGTTAGGGAAGGAATGAGTAGCAGATAGAGGTAGGATTTGTAAATCTGCACTATTTAGTACAGATTTCAATAGTCTAGAGCGATAGTCATTTTTTAAAAGACATGTATTAAAATCTCCCATAAGAATGGTATGGGCATACAAAGGTTTAAATCGCTCTAGAAGGATTTCAAATGATGAAAAGTAATCGACCGTGAGGTTAGGACTATAGTAAACACCTAATAAAATCTTAATATTACCAAAGATAGCCTCAATAAAAAGGTGTTCAGCCCCCTCAACGGACAGAGGTGTCGATTGACTTATAATTGAAAAGGGAATGTGAGAACGGAGATAGATCGCCACTCCACCACCTGCCCGACCTACACGGTCGTTACGGATCAAATGAAATCCAGGAAGAGAGTAGGAAGTAGAAGGTAAGCAGGGTTTAAGCCAGGACTCAGATATGAGAATAGCATGTATTTTATTGCAATCGAATGATGAAAGCATATCAGGATAATGTGCAGGAATACTCTGAGCATTAATATGGATAACATTAAAACATTTCAGACAGTCTGAGAATAAAGAATTTATAGTTTCACCGAGCGAAGGGATACTATGAAAGCTGTCATTACTGCTCAATCCATCAGAAGAAAGAGAAAGAAAAGTTTCGTCCAAATCGTCATTGTTTCTAGACATTTACGAATTAAATATTCAGCAAATAAAATAAATAAAAATATAAAGATAAATATATACAATATATATATGTAAGATAATAATAATATATATTAATTTTATATTTACAAAATAAAAATAGGTAAATGAATAATTATACGCTAATTAATTTCATAAGAACACTCACCCGCCAGTTGCCTAGGAATAATCACTTAAACACAAACATAACATAATAGAAACAATAATAACATTAAAAACTAACAATAACAAAGAAAAATAATCATAAATTTATTAGGCAGCCATAACAACAATTTTTTACTAAAAAGGAATATTATTATATTACATCTATGTATAGAACTAAAAAAACAAACATCCAAAGCGCCTGATTGACAAACGTCAGAATGACGTTAACTTTTACACAACACAAAAATTAAATTGAAAGCAGGTAAACAGAGAAATAATTTTAAAATTATACGAAAACAAACAATAATAAGAAGAAAGATAAAATATAAAATAACTATTTCTTAACTACGCGCTTTGACCTCTGCAATGATACTTTATCGCTAGTGTTTGCGATGGGGATTTTTTGGACTGGGGACTTACGAGTTGAAATCGAATCAAGATCAGATAAACATTCGGCTCGATGTCTAGATCCATCTGGGGCGATAATGTGTATCAAACCGTCTCGTGTCCAACACTTGTTGATGCCGAACCGCTTCCTGGCCTCCATAAACACATTGTGTCGGCTTTTCGTCAGGAACTCTGACTCTGTGACACCGGTGCCCTTCAACTTCGTTTTGGCGAACCAGACCTTATTCCTAATGGCAGTATCGGTAAATTTGACCACTATAGGTCTGGGCTTGCTGTCCAAAGGTCTTCCCAAGCGATGACAAGATTTGATACTGCTGGTAGAAACATCCGGCAAGTCCAAGTGCTCCGCAACAAGGCTGGTAACGCGAGCAGTGGCATCCTCGGATTTCTCTTCACTAACACCGTGGAAAAGAAGCACTTTTCGACGTCTCTGCATTTCAGTCCGATCCATTTCCCTGGCGAGAAACTCAATTTGTCGCTGAAGTCCACTTAGTGCAGTGAGAACAAAAGACTTAAAAGAATTGAACTCCGATGAAAGAGAAGGCACAGTCGCAGGTGTTGATGTCCTCTGCAAGTCTTGCTGGAATTCATTCATACGGCTGTTGAATAAGTCAGTCATTGCAGCCAGAGACTCCTTGATAGATTCCATTGTTCTTGTGTAGTTTTAAAGTGACAAATAATTCAAGTGATAAGTAATTTTAAAGAGGATTCACTATCTGGTGGGTAGAGTAGGTCACATACACATAATATATTATAAATTAACTTGTTTTAAATAAATATTTACTATAAAACTAAAAAAATATCTTTAAGAGCTTTTAAAAGTGGTGTTGCTTGTTTTCACTCCTACCCTCTTTCGTCCGGCAGGGTACGGCAGTTATCACACTGGAAAATCTTGAGTGGAAGTCAAATATTTCTCATTTATCGAAAACTATAATTTGTCAAAGATTTAAATTATAGCCGAAGATTAAACATATTTATGTGCAATGAAAAACTATGGCTATGACTATATCTAAATGAATACTTCATGAATTAATCATCATAAGACGAACCATTAGGCATGTCAGGTTACAAGAAACTGCAGACGACGGTTACATTCTATTTAATTTTAATCTGAATCAAGTTAAATATATATGCTCTTGTAATTCCAATGATCATATGAAGATACAAAAAATACACACTTAAAAAGTAAACAAAAATCGAAATAAATATTTATAGATAAAACTAAACCAATCAATCATGAGAAAATTGAAATAGAACAATCCATTCAGGAGATTGCCAATCCTGTTAAGTTTATGTGCTTTTGAATAAACCTGCATGAACACAGAAAATTGAAAAAGAGATTAAAATGATTTTAAAGTCTTGTTTTACGTATTTTATTACGAAATTATATATGGAAAAATTTTAATATTAAAATCAAAAGGATAAACCTTAATATTTATTTATGAAAACCTATCAAATCTGGCATGGCAATGGCATGATTAATAGACGTTTTAGTTTTCAGAAACAGCCCGCCGAATTATACACAGAATCTGATTTTTTTCTGTGCTTAAATAGACTCATTATTCTACCTACAGTTTTAAAGCCTATTAAATACTTTGTAAGATACAGGACTAACACTATATATAAACGAAGTAACTAATGACCGAAGTTTTCTAAGAATTTGATAATCGGTTATTGTTAACTATTGTATTCAGCATTTTTTACGTATATATGTATAATTAGCCTATTACTGTCCATTACTCAAGAGTTCTAGCTATTCCGGTCTGAGTTGCACCCTTTTAGCTTCTATTGGCCACCTTTCTCAAATCATCTGTCATTCTCGCTGCATTGTCTTAGAAAGCATTTACCTAGACGGGTCTTTACTCTCCCCCCTTTTATTCTCCATAAATCATCTGATATTCTTGAGAAATAAGCGGTCTAATGACATTTCAGTGTGTTGATTCTGTACATATCCGCGGTTTTAGTCTTCTAGTGTGTCACTTTACTCTAAATTTGATTTGTGAGAAAACTCCGCTCATACTACACCTGTCACCACATGCAAGTTAAAGTTACTTAACTCCATAAACTATATTTATTTAGGAATAAATGACTATTAATTATGTTTTAAAATTAAGAAATATATAATAAAGGTTTATACAATATGAGATTATAGTTATATTTCGTAAATCAATAAACTAGACCAGGAAAAAGTAAATACTGTTTAGAAGTATGATTAGGTATTGTGTTTACAAAAAAAAGTCTTATTTATTATAAACCGTTATATATGTACCTAGGTTCGCCACCATTTATAGGAAATTCGAGTATTATGACAACTTAAGGCAGTAACAGGATTATAATGTAGAAGTGGTAATGTGTTTATATTTTATTTCGCATCATAAATCTTAATACATATGGGGAGATCAAGAGTAGAATAGTATCTCTAATGCGAAATTTACTATCCATTCAATACTGTAGGATTTAGCATTTTTCAAAATACTTCTTTATTAATCGAAAATAAAATAAAAAAAAAGATTAACTTGAAACATCATATGAGATGAGATGCAATGGCCTGTTTAATTTGATTAGAATTAATAAATGTTTGTATTATTTTATATAAATACATATTTATTTATTTAATATAATGATTGAATATTTTTTTTCGAAATACTAACAGTACAGTGACACTTGTACCATTTATGAATTTACGTATAAAATTTTCTCAAATTGATTTCGTTGCAAAATAACAAATTTTGTACATAAAATTTAGTTTTTCTGCTTAGCAGACGAATTTTCTTTAGGAAAAAATTATAATAAAGCATTAAAAATCCACCAGCAAAATACATATATATATACAATATACATATATGTATTTAAAAAATTTAATTTAAAAAACTAACTAAATAAAATATAATCATTTTGTACTAAAGATAAGTTGTTTTATATATGTACATTTATACATGCTCATAAGGATTTAACTCTTGGTTTAGGATTTTAATCCCCTCAAGTATCCTTCAATAAACTCAAATAAAATAAAACAATTTATATGGCAGTCATTCAATGAATTTTTTATATTATACATAGGCTGCAAAAGTACTTGGAGGTTCAGCTCAAGAAAAAAACCCTCGTCATACGTCCGGAGATATATTTTATATTTGGTATCCACTTAGGAAATACTTATACCTATATTATAAGAATGTTGAACATTGACGAATAAAATGATATATTTTAAACACAACTACTTGAATACTTGAATATATAACTGAATGCAAAATCTAACTTAACTGTCTATTAGTGCACTGTATCTAAGCGCACGGTAGTGCGCCGGCCAAGTTCCACAGGCTGGCGCATGCCGTGCACTATATTTACACGAACTGGTAAAGTGGAAAAACTTTGATCTATGTCTTTGTGTCCAATAAAAACAACAGAAAATCTAAAACAATACATAAATAATATGATTATTGTATTAAATAAAGTTATATGATTAATTATTGCTACTCATGTCAATAATGTATCCTTTGATCAATTCAAGTATAATAAAATACACTGTCCATTGTTAAAGTTCTATTTCAATACTAGCACTACAGAAGGTCTTTGAGGTTTACTCATAGAAGGATATCATCATTTTAAATAAACAATTCTGCTTACTTCATATATATTTTATATTGTCCAGTAGATAGCTACTTACATTATATGTATGGATGTTTAATACTGTCGGATCTATAAAAAGAATTAATTTACTTATACATAGATAGTAGTCAGTCAGTGGTGGCCTAGTGGTTAAGGGGCCCGCCTCTCGTTGCCGAGGGCGAGGGTTCAAACCTGGCAAGTACCAATGTGATTTTTCGGAGTCTTATGTACTTTCTGAGAGTATTTAGACATCGCTGACATACGGTGAAGGAAAACATCGTGAGGAAACCTGAACTTATAGTTTCACAATTATAAGTTTGAAATCACCAACACGTCTTGAGCAAGCGTGGTGATTAATGCTCAAACCTTCTCCATGTGAGAAAGAGGCCTTTGCTCAGCAGTGGGCGTCTGATAGGCTGATGATGATGATGATGATGATGATGAGATACTAGTTGTTTATTAATAAACAAAGTATTTTACTACATTATGTAACAGTTCTACTTTATAAGTAATAATGAAATTTAAGACTTTGCGAGTATTCATTTCACTAACAGTTATGGTCATCAATTGAGTATATTTAATAATTTTTCTCTTTATATTTTATGTCATATTGAAATATTATATTTTTACAAGTTATATTTTATTGTTTCTCTATCATTTTAAGTCAATTTCTCTGTCATATTTATAAAAACATATTAACCGCTCCAAGAATTCAATCTTGTATTACGTCAAACAGAAAATTTATTTGTCTCGTTCAAAAGAGGCAAGAATTATGTCCAACTGTGGAAATAATATCGTCGATGGTTGAATAATAACCACGTATTATAAATATTTTTTTTTTTGAGAAGAAAAAGTAATAATAAAATGTGGTATAAAAATGTATGTTATTTACGAAATAAAACTTTTATTAAAATAAACTTTAACAGTAAATATACTTTAATTAACTTTATATAGCCTCGCTGCCAAACGATACTCGAGAGCAATGGCCCCGTTGATGTCAGTTATGCTGACGTCACTCTTTTAAAAAACACGTTTTCGCTTTTTCTCCGACATATGTATATATTTATTGCACATTAAGTCGGTAACTGATTTTAATTGAATTGAAACTAAAAACACCTAAATAAAAATTACTTACATTCCAAACCGTTTAAAACTAAATTATACAATGAATGGTAGATTTCTACATGAGCTGAATGTCGGAACATTTTGAAACTTAAATTTACAATTTACAGTTAGTTGCATCGCGGTTGTGACACATATACATATGGATATGAGAAGATTTTCCGAGTAACTTTCTATTTAATCTTCAATACACACCTCCTACACACGAAAGCGTGTAAAATTTAAAAAACTCCCGTTTCGAAGTATAAAAAGTCATAGTATACTGAATTAAATTTAATTGTTCTGTTACCACTAAATCATGTAACACTACTGAAGTTGTAAGAGTTTTACTACGAGTGGTACTCTCCTCACAAGACACAAGAACATTTTCGAAATATTTTTAAATAAAAGATAAATAATATCGTTTTTTTATAAATACTTAGAATACTACATTCATAAAATTTTATTTATTTGATCTTCGTTAAGAGTAACGACAGGATGAATTTATTGCTTTCATATTATGACTGGAATACTTCATCAGCGAGATCGTCTGCTATTAATTAGTGGACTCGCATTCCAAAGACGTTCATTTCAATTTGTACATAACTACAGACTAGTAACATTTCTAGTAATGTAAGTAGTCTATATCTAAGAGCCCAAATAAAATCTAATTTTAACATGGAAAAGAGTGTAACTTTGAAAAGTATACCTTTTTAATAAAATCATTACAAAGTATGCCTTTTGAAAACAAATATTTCAACTGTATATAAATTGTTATAAAACAATATATGTATGTTAATAAATATTATTTTACCATAAGTAATAGACATGTAATTAATATTTTTTAAGTATATAAATGAAAAGAAAGCTGAAACTAATATTTTCGGATTTTACTTCGCGTTTAAGTTTTTGATTAGAAACTACATACTCCCGACGTCACGTCTGCCCGTGATCACGGTTGCTGAAAAGTAACCGAAACGTCGGGAGTATGTAGTTTCTAATCAAAAAATAAAACGCGAAGTAAAATCCGAAAATATTAGTTTAAAGTAAGTTTAAATATGTGTACTCGCGAAAATCTTAGATCTCATTATGAAAAGAAAGCTACAAGGAAAATATGTATCAAATCATATGAAATCTTTGTATTACTCATTAGCCTTTCACATGCAATATTATGAAGATAGTATTGTGTAACAAAAATTAACCAAATCAAGAAAACACCTACATTATTACAAAAAAAATACATGTTATTATAATGTTATTAAAACAGAAACAATAATTTCATACAAAGATTTCTCTTTATAGTATTTTAAATCACTCCAGATAGTACGATATTTATGATCAACGTGTTAATAATTCCCGCCGTGTTTGATACCGAAAGATAAATGTAACGTTCCACATATTAAATTTAAAAATGATATGTATGTACCGTTCTTTTATTAGAATTCATTATACTGTCATTCCATAACAACAAAATATTTTTGAAACTCAAAAAAAAAACGATTTCTTATAAGGTTTGAGCCCATCATAATCATATTTTACAATCTGCATTGAATTAAGTCAAGGTGACATGAATTGAGAATGAAATTTAAAAATGGTGAAAAAAGAGCTCTTTGAAGCTTGACCTTCATTAGTTAGCTAGAGTCAAACAAATTTACGCTATTTAAAACAGATATTTATAATTTCGTTTAAAATGAACAGCATTATTTTTTAATTTCTATTCATGAAAGCATTTTAAACTAATATTGATATTTTATAATTATCAATTAGCTGACTTCAGCCGAGTAAACAAAGATTAAGTATTTTTAGCACTATGATGAATTTCGTTAAATAAATGTTTTAAAAACACGCAACTACACATAATATTAATTTAAAATTTACCTTGATGCTATAATAACGCAGTCTTGTATAGAATTGAAATTCAATTTCTCTTAGCTGGAAACCAATTTTCCGTATATTTAACAAACAGGGAATCACATATTTTATTTTATCAATATAATACATATAAACAAGTCAACTCAATTTATTATAACTTTTTTTTTACGAGGGCAATCTTTTAAAGACTTCCTGCCGCGGGGGATACGCGACAGGGGCATGTGGGATTTCCACCCACTAAACCACCTCGGCGTTCCCTGCGCTGTGCGAAGACTAGTGAGCGGGAACGGCAAGCCATACTTCCACTCACTACGCACGAGTCCCGAAAGGGACTCCGCCATCGGCAGGGGTATCAGTGGCTGACCACACCACCCCTCCGACTCAAGAGCAGCGTGCCGGGAACGCCAAACACGCCGCTCTTCCTCTAGCCGATTATAACTTTAAAAGCAACTGCATTTAATATAAAGGAATATATTTTTAACATTTTAATTCTTTTGGTTAACGAAATAATATAACATTCGTTTATATTCCATTTAGGTAACAAAATTTTCTACTGATGAAAGATATCTTATGTACTAACTTTATATTTTTTTATTTATAAAATAACTTTAAATAATTTAAGCTTCACAAGGAATGTTTTGAATTTAAGTAACTTATATTATTATTGCAATAAAAATGTATTTTAAAACATATATGAAATTTATATATATATCCTTTATTGCACTAAAACAAGACAGAAAATTTATTATGGTTATAAGCTGAATATTAATTAATGTATATACAATATAATAATTATAATATTCGAGTAGTTCTTTGATGGTATTCAATGCAGATGAATAAAACACGATTGTGATGTGCCCAAAACTAATAAGAGATCACTTAATTTTTTTTGAGTTTCAAAAATATGTTGTTATGGAATGACAGTATAATGAATTCTAATAAAAGAACGGCACATATCATTTTTAAATTTAATATGTGGAACGTTACATTTATCTTTCGGTATCAAACACGGCGGGAACTATTAATACGTTGATCATAAATATTACATACTATCTGGAGTGATTTAAAATACTATAAAGAGAAATCTTTGTATGAATTTATTGTTTCTGTTTTAATAACATTAATAAAATAAATAATTGTTTCTATTTTTTTAATATTTACTAGAATTATAAATATAATTGTAATAAAATTGAAATATGTCAAATCAATTTTTTTATGGTTTTAAACTTCGCTGATAATAAAATGTTAATATTTGGAACGTGAATCTCAATGAAAATATTTTAACTTTTGTCATGTG
The DNA here is from genome assembly GCA_916720795.1 of Danaus chrysippus. Lineage (NCBI taxonomy): Eukaryota > Metazoa > Arthropoda > Insecta > Lepidoptera > Nymphalidae > Danaus > Danaus chrysippus. The sequence continues at coordinate 4,242,103 of CAKASE010000057.1, read as the reverse complement.
TCGTAGAATGTAGAAATAGCGTTTATTTTTATGTTTTGCTTATTAAAATATATAACTAATGTATATACTTTCACAACGCCCATTTTTATTTCAAATCTAATTCCTACGGACAACGATGCAGCCAACAAGAAATACTTCATACTTTGAAAGTCATATGTGATTCAATATCTGTTAGAAATTTGTCGGCAAATAAAATTCATGATTGCTTTTTTTGAAAGACTTATAAACAGAGTGTATTTTTAATTGCTAAACTATTAATTTAAGTTTTAAAACATTATGTAGAAGTTCACATTAATTGGAACAGTATTTTTAAGTAAAATATTTATATAAACGAAAGAGTTAAGTCTATTGAGGTGACAGCTACGTAGTGTAACAATAACAACTATGTGGTTTGACACTAAAAAAAACTTAGACACTCTTCCTGTTCTTCTTTTTACGTAACATACAATCAAAAAAGACAGTGGTGGATCAGTGTTGTTTGTTGAATTATTACTCACAAGTATATATAAAATATATAATAAAAGTGAAAAAATGTATGTAATATTTGGGGATTAAAAAAGTAATTATAGTTTGTAAAATATATCCGGCGTTGAAGCGGCTTACTATTTAACTTTAAACCATTTTCAGTCTGACTGCAAAATACTTTTTCATATAATATTAAATCCTGTTCGTCTGATAATCCTTGCTATCTCATCTGGTAGATGGTGTATATACATAGTTAGTATCAATGGTGTTACGTCTATATATAACCAAGTATATATAGATATGTGTGTGTAAGTGTACCAATCTCTATACTTGGTACACTTATGTGTGAAAATACTAATTAATTACTATATATCTTATGTTTCATTCCCTTAAAAATATATTTCTGTAATTTAAGCAATTTATTTTATATGTGAAAGGTGGCAAACGAGCAGACGGCCCACTTGATGGAAGGTGGTTACCGTCGCCCATGGACATCCACAACATCGTTGCGGATGCTTTGCCAACCTTGTTTTTTTAGGGATAGGGAGGGGTGGGAATAAGGAAATGGTAGGAAAGGGTGGGAATAGGGAAAGGGCAACCGGCTCTCTCACTCATCGGACGAAAGGCAGCCATTAAAGGCTACTTCACGCCGATCTTCTGTGAGAGGGTGGTACTTCCCCGGTCGAGCCAGCCCATTTTCGAGCTGTAGTAACTGACTACAGCTAGGCTCTACCACCTCTGTTGCGAGGCTTAAAGCCGCCGCGCATGGATGTCATCTGCTTTGCAGATGACACGCTAATCACGGCGGCAGCGAAGAGTTGGGACGAAGTGATCCGCCGCGCGTCATTCAACACCTCCTTGATCGTGCGGCGCATACGTCTGCTGGGTCTGCAAGTGGCCCTCAACAAGACGAGGGCCATCTCCTTCCATGGCCCACGACGAGGAACAAGAGAGGAGCTCAAAGTCCTGGTAGAGGGGGTCCCAATTTCTGTCGAGGGGCATGTGAGGTACCTCGGCCTTACGCTGGACTCTCGGTGGAGCTTCGTGAAACATTTCGAGCTCCTAGCTCCCCGGCTGTGCGCTGCCGCAGCCAGCTTAGGTCGGCTCCTTCCCAACGTGGGAGGGCCGAATACAAAGTGTCGTCGTCTGTATCACGGGGTGATACGGTCGATGGCGCTATACGGAGCACCGGTGTGGGCTGAGTGCCTCAAACCCCGCACGCGTGCCCTTTTGTGTAGGCCGCAAAGAATAATCGCGTCCCGAGCTGTGAGGGCATATCGCACGGTGAGCCACGGGGCGGCCTGCGTACTGGCGGCCATGCCTCCTCTGGACATCGATGCACTTGTGCTTGCGGAGGTGTATCGAAGCAGAGTTGAGGCACAACAGTGGGGTGGAGCGCCTGCTCTTGTAAACATAGAGCAGGCCCGAGTAGAGGCCCAGAGAGAGGCACTACACCGGTGGCAGGAGGCACTTGCCAATCCCACCGCTGGTCACTAGACGATAGAGGCTTTTCGTCCAGTATTAGTGGAGTGGGTGGGGTGCCAGCGGGGCAGCCTAACCTTCCGTCTGGTGCAGATCTTGACTGGACACGGTTGTTTCGGTCACTATCTGCACCGGGTGGCAAGAAGAGAGGAAACGCCGCAGTGTCACCACTGTGGCGATCCTGACGATACGGCCGAGCACACCCTATCAGTGTGCCCAGCATGGAGAAATGAGCGCCGTGTACTCACTGCGGCGCTCAGCGGGAGGATCCTGTCGCTTCCAAACATGGTGAAAGCTATGGTTGGAAGCCAGGAGGCTTGGGAGGCTACTGCTTGTTTCGCCGAAGCAGTAATGTCGGCGAAGGAAGCTGCGGAGAGGGAGCGGGAGGAGGATGCTCTAGCTGCTCCCCTCCGGCGTAGACGTACGGGTCGGAGGAGACGGGTGAACCTGTAACCTTCGACCTGGAAGTTCGACCAGCCTGCGTCAAGTGGCACTGATGCAGGCATTGCACATGGTCAACACGTCTGGGGATTATCTCGGCTCTCCCGGGTAATCCCCCATCGGCGCGGTAGCCCGGCACAGTAGCTGGGCAGCCCGGGGGTGAATTGGTGAATTGCAATAGCAGGTCCCAAATCACCCCCAAATACGGGCAGGAAGGGAAGCCGGGGAGTTTTAGTGGGTATTCCCAGGGCCAACAACATCAGGCTCTGGGCGACCCCCACACAAGTCCCACTGTCGAGCCAGGGCAGTGGGTAGTCTGTAAGCGGATTTCTAACCGAAAAAAAAAAAAAAAAAAAAAAAAAAAAGGCTCTACCACCTCAAAATGCAAAATATGAAAATATATATAGATATATATATATCTTTTCATATAAACATTTTATTGATCTTAACTTTGACTTCGTATTCTATCAATGTCAATAACAAAATTTGAGAGATTTATTCCTTTTTTTCCAAGTTCGACTGACTCATCCATTGACAGTTGTTTTGAAAAGAAAATATTAAGTTAATATAAATTGTTATAAATCAGAGACGACATCACAAAGATGTAACAAAATAATGAAATATATGTCAGTCAATGTCAGTTAAAAAAATACAAGAATAAAAACTAAGGTAAAACAAGATCAAAACTACTAAAGTGTTAAAAATATTATTATATAATATTTAATATGTGGTAAATCATTAACAAATCTGTACCTATTAATACGTATAGACTACTCAGAAATTATTATGTCACTTCTTTGTTTGCGATATTATGACGTAATCAACTCTTTTCTATTATTTATCTGTTTATAGTTACAAGTTAACTTTGGAACAGCGAACGTACTTTAATGAGACTTCTATTAGATTACCGAGAAGTCTCTGGACAACATAAAGCTTTTATCCCAAAAATATTTGGAAGAATTTTCTTATACCAACTATAAGCAATTCATGCCAAAAAAATATAAGTGTTATGAAACACATGCTTGGAAGTAAAAAATTAATAAATATAGTAAAGGGAACATAATCAGTAATTATGAATTTAATATTGATAAGAATTACTGTAATTATTTAGTATTAATTGATCTTCTGGAAATATTAGAAAATACATGCCGATAGGAATAGGCATTACATTCTCCATTTATACATATTAAATCAAATTTAAGTCTGGTCTTCCTAAAGGGCTCCAACTTTATTGACTGTTGACAGTGTAAGATATTTTCTAATTATCTCTATATAAGCTCAAAGCAAGGCTTAAAACTTTAGTATTAATTTTTAATTTCTTTTGATAAGAGACGGAGATTAAATACTCTGATTTATGAAGTACCTCAACTTTGATTAAAGTAATTAGTGGAGAATGATTATAAATAAAGAAAATATAAATAAAGATAATTTAAATAAAAACATATAAGCGTATGTATCGACAATTTTGTTTACAGAATTAGAAATAAAACTCATTACTTACTTCTAAGCAGTCGTTGTTGTTGTTAATTTCTTATTTAGTTAATATCTCCTATTATATTATATATGTATATTCTATGTATGTATATATTTATATATGTATGTATTTAATATAAATATATATGTATATTTATATTATATATATTTATTGTTATTTGTGTTTTAAAAGTAAACACATATTAACATTATGATCCTTTACCCAAAGGTTGCCTGGAAGAGATCGCTGCTTAGCGATAAGGCCGCCTGTTGCACCTCATGCAACTAATATGTAACGAAAATGTTATTTTTTAGTTTTAGAATTGGGTGCAATAAAGAATAAATAAATAAATAAAATTAAAACAATTCATATTAAAGTATTCATATAAATAAATAGAAAAAATGGGATAAAACACACATGCTTAGTGAGATTTGCTTGTATCGGTACACCAAAAGTAAGAAAATAAAAAGTTTTTATTTTACAGGATGTTTTTAAGTCTTTTAAATTTTTTTTATTTGCCTATTGCAAACGCATTACAATCGGTCGTGCAGTAAACTTAAACAAACTTTGAAAAAATCGGTTGATTTATATTCTAACTCTTTTTTGTAAATAGTCAGCTGCAGTTATGTACTTTATTAAGTGGTTTTAATGAACATTGAACTTAGCTTTTAATATTCTTGAACATTGTACTTAGTTTTTAATAATTCTCTCTTTAGAAATATGGTTAGTGCATTCTGTAGCCAACACACAGGTTTGAATTTAAATTAATAATAATTTATCTTGTAGGCCTTATACTAACTACGAATATACAAATTTGAATTGAGAATCTCTATGCCATCGGAATTGCATTTTATTCATTAGGTTAAGATTGTCTATATGGATAGTCAGTATTTATATGATAATAAATGTATTTCTTGTCCTCTAGCGAATGTACCTCAGAAATAGTATTTGTTATTTCATCAATGATGTTGCAGTTGAAATCTCAGGCTATATTTGTTGAAATATCTTTCAATTCATTATTTACTCTCACTAATATAATTGAACGATACATTTTTTAGTTAGAATAAACTTTTAAAAGTGTATTTATCTGCGTTCTACGAAAAAGTATGCCAATTATATGTTCAGACTCGAAGATAAATGCTTAACCAGAACCTAACAAATCAAAACTTAGTATTTCAAGTTAACAAACCCACTTAAGCATTTATCAAGTTGGACCACCCATTAACACTATTATAACAGTTTAACTAATACGATAAAATGCTATGTTTTAGTCAAAACATATTACAAACTCAAACGTCGTAAGTTTTAATGATAAATATCAGTGAAAAGTTAAGGTAAAGAACTTAATTTACACAAATTATAATCGTTACATTAAGTCTAATGTACATTACAGCAATTCTATTATATTTTTTAAAGAAAATATAGGATCACCTAAGAGAATTTTTGATTATTCAAGTTTGAATAAACGTGGTTTAAAAACATTATTTTTATTCTTGTCTTGCTCAACAGTAAGCAGTTATCTTTGCTATGATGGCCAATAAATTATTTGAATTAAAAAAAATCTATTAAGAAAATTTTAATTAGAACTCTCAAACAATCCATTCATATCCCAAACTCTTACTATACATTCCAGTTCAATTTAATGAAATTGAAAAAAAAACAGGATTAATTCATTAATTTCTTCTCTATTTTCAACGTATCATAAAGTGAAATGAAACAGCTATTCGAAAGACAAAGTAACGTTTCACGTCAAATATCTGTGTCCAGTGTCTTTGAAGTTTGAGTAGATAATTCTGGTCTGCACATAATATTTGAATCATATTTCATACAATTAAAATGCAAAATATAAAGTAATTGTAATAATAAATATAACTTTTAATAATAAATGGTTAAGAAATTATATTAAGAAAGTTAAGATTTTGCATAAATTCCAATACATATTAACTTTGCGTATGTTTCTTGCATCTCAAATTAAGCATGATACAAAAGAAACAGACGGAATAACGCATGTTAGATATGTGGAACATTTGCTAGCACTCGATGTTTAGTTTACTTGTTATTTATTGCAAAATCGAACTGCGTGCAACATGCCCGTGTTTATGGACCGTACGAGGTTAGATAACGAAATAAGATTGTATAGAGTTATAGATGATAACAAATTGAAAAAAGAATTTATCCTAACTCATAAGAATAATACAATTTAAAAATCAATAATTAATCATTAGAAAAATAACTCATAATAACGTATTCATTTAATCATAATAATTCATTTTTATAATGAAATTTATAGCGACCATGTAGTTGTACACTTAAGTCAAAAATACTTAGATGTCAATTTTAATTAACTCCTTTTAAAATTTCGTAGGTACGGTAACTAAATACACTGATAGATAGTAATAGTCTGATTTACAGAAAGTTTTGGTGTGGCCATGATGTTAACCTCAAATTTCATCAATATGAATTATATATTTTTATATAACGTCTCCGTTGTAATTCATACTTACACCTACAAAAAGGGTAAACAAAAAAGTAACTAAAATTCTCACTCCAATCTTAAACTCTACAAAACAAAGTTTGATGATGTTTGTATTATGCTTTTTGTTATAATTTTCTTGTTTATTACGAAATATTTGAGCAAAATGTGGAAGAGCAAAATGTATTCACATTTTAAAATCTACTTAAATTTTACTGAATTTGTTAAAAAATAAGATTGTGATTAGTTGTATTGGTACCTTATGATTTGTTTTACTTATATTTAATTGTATAATTGCCGAGTAATTCAGTACAAATGTCTCAAAAAGCATCATCGTGCGTTACTACGCCCGGTCAAAATATTGTACAACGCATTACTTGTGTCATTTATTTCAATTTAGTAACACTATTAGTAACCTATCGTAGGAAAAGACTCATCCATTTATAACACGTTAAATAACAACATTAACAACAACAAGGTACAAAATGTGTTAGAAAAATCAACATCTTCTCGATTAATGAAGAAATCTTTTCATTTATCTTCAAACTATAAGACCAGCAGAACAAAATCTAATCAATAAATATTACAAACACCAGGTTTAACTACTATTCTGTAGGTAACAGTACAATAAAGAAACTTAAAACATAAAAAGGCTCAGGCAGCAACAAAATCTTCAATGAACACTGAATGGATTGATTAGGCAACTCTATAATAAGCTTTAGAAAAGAAGTTGCTCCTCGTATCTGGCTTATATACATAGCTTTTATCGTCTAGAAAAAATATTGATTCTTAATCACAACACAAAACAGACTTCATATCTATACTAATATTATAAAGCTGAAGAGTTTGTTTGTTTGTTTGTTTGAAAGCGCTTATTTACGAAACTACTGGTTCGAATTGAATAATTCTTTTTGTGTTGGATAGTCCAGTAATCGAGGAAGGCTGTGGGCTACACAACATCACGCTACGACCAATAGGAGCAAAGATATAGTTGTAAATGTGTAAAAAACGGGATAAATTATTTCATCTTTGAAGTCTTCTGTTGCGTGCGCCGTGAAAACGGTTCAAGATACACGAAAAATATGTGTAAAAGAATAATAGCTCTTTTAATGATCTAAAAAACAGTCCGCGACAATATTTGTCTATCTTTTAAGATTAACTCACAAAAACCGTTTTTATGGTACCTAATTTGGTCGAAATAATTTGTTTAAGTTGTATCAACATAATGATATTAATCTTTATTCAAATAAACAAATAAATATGCTGTTGGTTAAGAGTACTTTATTAATAATTTAAAAAAAAACATAGGTTTCATCCTGAAAATTCTACGGGAACTCGACCATTCCGAAAACCCCGCAAGAACGGGAACTATGTGGGAAGAACCAAAAATCTGGCGGAAGTCACTACTCCACGCGGACGGAGTCGCAGCAAAAGCTAGTCGTATTAAAAAAAACAGCTCATGTTACATCTATTCCATTAACTCAATCTGTTATTATAGTACAATGTAATTCGTTGTTAATTCATAAGTATTTCTCAGTACTCACTCAGTAAATTATTATTAGTATTCAGGGAATAAAATACGGTCAATAGTTTTATAAGTAAAATAAAAAAAGTTTTTTTGAGTAATAAATTGAAACAAAAAGGTGAAAACGAAAAGATTTAACTGATAGAGCCTAGGTTGTAAAGCCTAAATGTGGTTAAGCTCGTACAACTCGAACCTAAGCTAGCTCGACCGGGGAAATAATACCCTCTCACAGAAGATCGACGTAATATTAAATGGCTGCGTTTCGTACAGCGATGTAAAAAATCAAGACTATACATATATACTACTTTTCTTGCTTGATTAGAAATGGAACTGAAAAAGTCGAGTGATGAACGCAAAAATTGTTAATTAGTTAGGTCCAGGAGGACTAACTTGTAGAGGCTGATAACGCAGCTACGTAGATTAAATAGTAAATACGGCAAGTAGGAACTCGCTCCCGAAAAAAACATGAAAATCAGACGGCCTTATTTGAAGTTATACGTTGAGAGTTCATATTTTCAATACGTAAATGATTATAGTATTTTTAAATATATAAATTGTATACTAAATTATATTTTGTTTTGATCTCAATTATGGAACTCGTGCGCAAAGTATTTGAGTCTGATTATTACCAATTAAGTACATCTTAGTTTCTTTAAAATCAAAGTGGTTGAAATATGTATAAAACTGAAGCCGAACTGCTTCTGAATAGTAAAGTAATTAAAATATACAAAATTCAATTTTGCGTTAGCTTCTTATTTTAGGACTCCAACACAATCACGCACCCAACTGACACAAAAAGCACACACACTTAAATGTAACCCTAATATATGTACTTACCCTATGCATGCATTTCTTGTCCTTCAAACTCCAACGTAAGTAAACTGGAACAGAAACAGAATGTTCGTCAGTGCTGACATACTTTACTTGTTATGAAGTTTGTTTTCCAATCCACACGAATATATCAGTATAATTCGATCAAATATTATTTTTAAATAACAAAGTATGCCTCATTATGAATGGAAATAGGAATTTTGCCGGTTTTGATTTGATTAGACACCACAAAAAAAAAGTCGAATGGCGTCAAATCAGGTGATCTAGGAGGTCAATGGACACGTGCGAAGGTATTTGATGTGTGCCGACTGTCGCTGTCGCTCTTGGTGTGTTGGTAGGATGACAGTAATTTACTTAGTTCTATCTAAATTTGAGAAAAAAAAATGACCTACATAAAAAACTATAAAAATCGATCCAGATACCGATTCTGAACAAACTACTTTCAGGGTGTGCGTTAATTATGTTACATGTTGTATAAGACTCAATAAAGTAATTAATGACTTGTTTATTTAATCATTGACTACTGGACCAATTGAAACAAAAAATAACTTAATATATGTATAACGAATTGTGTCTCAGAGGACAGAGCATAAACAATATAAATGAAGTATGTACGATAAACGATTAAATTAAGTAAAAACTTTTTCAATAGTTATTATTCAAGAGCTTATTATACATTTATCAAACAGTTGTGACCAGGGTTGGAACCTACTTTAATTAAATTTTTAATTTATTGAGCACTCGGTGTGCGGCTACAATAATTCTCGAGTCGCAAACTCCTATCTTTATCTAATTTAACTTGCAACTGCACTGTTAAATACTTTTCTGTCCTAGGCTGTAACACGACTTCTGGCAGACCATGAGAAAATTTCTTTTATAACATCATTTAAATGAAATTAAGATGTGCCATTCAAGCCATTAAGTTTTAAAGGTTTATAAAACTACTTTTAATTTACTCTTCTACTAGATACTATTACTAACTCGAACTCGAAGAAGTAAACGTAGGTTAAATTTAAAAAATATGACTATATTGACTTAAGTAAGCTTATAAGGATTCTTAAAATAAAAAGTTATTAACACTTTTATTTTAATTAAATAAATAGACCTTGTGTACGAGGAATTTAAAATTTATAGAAAATGAATATATGTACATTTTAAAATATAAGATTAAATCCATTCAACAGTGGCAGTCTACACTGTGAACTGTTTGTATTTACATGAAAGCCGCAAGCAAACCATTACGCTGACAGGTAATGCTATTTATATATTATTCCTATATTCTCACTTCACTTATTATGCTCTACGGTTGTTGACTTTCAAATTATTTTATTAAATATAATTAAAAATCTCACTGAATTCATGTCCTTTTCTGTGTATTTATTAAATCATATTTTTTAATTATTTCTATCGGTTTTTCTGTGCAACCATCTACATATCTTTGTGAGTGACGATTACCGTTAGGTGCGAAAAACTTTCTTTAGCTATACATATATTACTAACTAGATAACTCGGCGAACTCTGTTTCGCCACCAGAAGGCTTTTATATAACATTTCGTTTGGTGATTAAAAGATGAAGAATTTTTTTTTGTTTTATATTTGAAAAGGAAAATTCTTATTTCATTTCAAATATAAAACAAAAACATTTCACAACAGTAATGAATTCATTTCGATTACAAAAATGAAGTGTTATTTAGTTGAACTTCTCTAAGTAAAAGAAAGTGAATCCAAAGTAGATACCGAATCGAAGCGTTATACGTGTCCGCAAATTATCCTTTTCATTGAAGTGGTCCTTTGTAAACCACATTTTTTGTTTTTTGGTCTAACTTTAACACAAATAAAGCGGATGGTTTCCAAACACGTGAACACGCAAAATATAACTGCCCATGTATAAAACAATGATTTTCTAAATTTATCCCCCAAATACTAAATGGTTTTAGGAGTTCAAACTACAAACACAATACCGGATTGTCACATGAAATTAACTGAGCAAAGAACAATGAGTAGCTGTCAAACAATGTATCATACACCGGCGCCATCTACTTAAAATATTGATTTGTAGTATAGTCAGGATGGAAAACCAGACTTATTTTTAAATAGTAGAAGATCTCTTACAAATATCTAATTGTCATCATTACGTCATTAGTCATTACATATCTGTCATTATACGTCAATTGAATAGCTGTTAATTGTGTTTCGTTATTCCACGTTTTATAGTGACTGACGTTTCATGTGAAGTCCCACGGGAATGCTGTCGAACGGTATAAAAAATATCCTATTGCAATTTCCTGGCTCTAAACTACCTCTCTGCCAATTTTCAGCTAAATCGGTTCAGCCATTCTTGAAGTTGTTATAAGTGAAGTCACTAACACGACTTTCTTTTATATATATAGATGTAGATGAAGTAATTAACGCGGATGAAGTCGCGAGCTAAAACTAGTTTTTTATATATGAAAATAATTTATGTATTTTTTATGTATTTCCAAGAATATTTACATTTTATATTCTATCAATGTCAATACCGCGTTACTTTAATCAAGTTAAGCAAAAAAATCTCTTGAGGTTGTATTTAATTTGTCGAAGCTGAGAACTGAATTTCTCTAAATTAACACGACAACATTTTTTTAATAGACAGATAGTAATTGATCTAACTAACATCATTTTTTCAGACAATTTATTTCATTAAAATAAAGGTAAAATTTATTTTAAAATTTAAAACTTTGTTCCTGTGTATAGGATTTATAAAATTAACGTTTTTCACTGTTTCGAGCAATTTATTATTATTTGAAAGAACTGTTTTCGAAGTTTTACTGTTTTAAGAAGAAAATTATAACTTATCACTAAACGATTTGCAAACCGTAACCACTAAAAAATCAACCACTAAACTGTAAAAATAACGAATCTATATAGTTCCTCTTCGCTAAATTATATTTTATTATGTAAAGATTTTAATTATTTATTAGTGAAACGAAAACTGTGTACTCCTTCTTAAGAGATTACGGAAGGAGATGAACGTAGCAACAACAGGGACAAAATTTATATGGTAAAGAAGTATTAGAAATACATAAAATTATTTAATCTACGCGTTACTTGACTTTCACTTTCCCGTACACCTGTAACACATCAATTCGCTAAAATTCCTTACTGTTTATCACTAAATGTCAAACATGACATTTGGACCCAGTTAGGATTAAAGACTTTCCATGCCATCGGGTGGACCGTATATTGTTAGTATTAACTGTGTTAGGGACTTGGTTGGTTTATGAGGTTAACAGTTCAAAAACTGTGTATGTTGACTATTATTACCGAAGGCCCAGTAGATGCCATTACCAATTTTGGCTGATTGACTTATGAATTGTGAGTCACATATATATAGGTCCAGAGGGTCCAGAGGTCCTCAGAGTGGTCCCCAAAGAGCATAAAGAAAGTTATGTTAAAAATTCCTACCGACACCACTGAAACAGTTTACCAAATTGGAAAGAAATATATTATCAACCAAAACAAAGAAAATATTTTACAATAAATACTTATTAATTAGTAACTCATAATCATAAACCATTTCTTCTTTCAGGTTTTTTTATTGTCAATTCAATTGTATTATTTTTGCGATCAATAATATATTGATTCAAAAATCATTATAAATATACACATGTAAGTCCAAATAGCTTAAACTTTTTCTTTTATTATAAAAAATATTCTTTGTGTACGAAATAAGACAGAAAGTGATAATGAGTAGAGCGATTCAATCCAAACACAATTTTCAGAGGACAATTCAGATATCCCAAATATTATAGTCGCTAATATTATTTTGCTTGGTTCGAAATATCGAAAATATTCATAGTCGTTTGACCACCTGACCATTTACTTATTGACATTACATACGTGAAAAATACTTTGGGCAATAAGGTATATAACAGTAAAATTTGTAGTTTTTATGTATTGTATTATCGAAATAGAGTAATAAAAAAGCAGCTAAGTTTCTCAAATAGTAGATAAAAAAAAAAAAAAAAAAAAAAAAAAAAAAAAAAAAAAAAAAAAAAAAAAAAGAAAACTATAGTATTATATCTAGATAAAAAACGGAGAAGTAAACTAATTTATTAAACACTCTTGGATTCGGTCTATCACTCGTACATGTTCAGTTTCATTTGCAAACAGAACATGTTCTGAGAATATTTTATTGTTAATAAATTAATATTAACGTAACAGCAATCTAAGTTTCATAAAATTATTGTAGCATGACAAAGCCCAAACGAATTAGTATTCATGAAAACAGACAACTTACCATTAAAGTGGTAGATGTGGTAGAAGTTTAGTTTACCGATGTTTTAATATTCTGATTGGGAGTTTCGTGTCATTCGTCGTTGAATCTTATATACATTTATTTCGTTTTATGTTAATAATATGTGGCAAGAGATTGCCTCATGAGCGAAGCTTTGAATTATGTTCGCATTTTATTTGAAATCAGGTAATGCCCTTGTTGGAGTTGCAGTAACTTGACCACAGCTCGTCTCTACTACCTTTGAAAACATAGAACATAGTTTTCACTAGATTTTCAACTGTATTTAAATTTGCATCAAATAAAGTAGTATTGCTACTTTTAAAGTCTTCCAAGCTATAGAGTTTAGCTATGAGAACGCGTACGTATATTCAAATTTAAAAAATATTCACTTTATCCTGAAAAGTAAGATTATAAGCGGAGAATTTTTAATTTTTTAAAAGTAATATTTATATTATCTCATGTATTAAATAAATTATTTATTATCAAATAAATCATAAATTGAATAATACTTTAAACAAATTTTCAATATAAAAGTGAGTATTAAAAGAATTTCGAAATCATTCAGATATTAAAGTCTAAATGAAATAATAAATTCTGTCCACGGGAAATATTAAATTGAGTGCAGTTTTATAATTACTAATTAGTTAATATATTATCCATTGCATTTCTTTTTAATAGACGTAGAACAAGTGGTAAATCGCTTTGAGACAGCCTGTTTTTTAGTACTCAAAGTACATCATAGCTGTAGTCAATTAAGATAGTACTTACTTATTACTTAGGATAACCATAATATAGAGACTATAGTTGAGTAAGTAAATAACCCGTAAGAATAAGAAGCAAGTTCATGCGCATTCAATAACATTTACTTATATATCTCATCACATCTTCAAGTAGGTATAGTAAGTCTAAGCAAAACTTTACTCGAACTGAAGTTTACGGAACTGTCTCTTACTAAGCTATGTAGAATAACGGATAGTACTGATGGCGTCCATTGGCTATTTAATTCGATTTACAACAAGTCTTAAGTATTAAATTTGTTGAATAAACCGAATAAATTATTTTAAATTCATAAAGTATTTTTTTCTGAATCTATTTCTAAGTTTGTTTAACACAATTTAAGTGGATTCATTCACTTAAACTACTAGGAATGATATCAACATATTTATATTTCTTGCCCTTCTAAAATAATATTAAATTTTGTTCCTAGTAAAGAACTATAACATGTAAATAATATTCAAAACAAACATTTTAAGTCCTTCTAATGGCAAATCTACTCTTATTAATATACATATATGGAGATCGAAAAAAGCATGCCTAATAAGTTCTAAAATCCTACGAAAATTATTAAAAATAAAAAAATAAGGCTGATAACTAATATTGAAGAATAAAATGCTCCGGTGAATTTATTTAAAATTAAGATTTAAATGAAAACTTCATGATTCAATCATTATAAGATGGACCATTAATCATATCAGGTTTAAAGAAACTGCTGACGACGATAACATTCTAATTAGTTTAAATCTGAATCAAATGAAATAAATACATACTTTGTTCGTCCAATAATCATATGAAGATACAAAAAATACACACTTAAAAAGTAAACGAAAATCGAAATATTTATAGATAAAACTAAACCAATCAATCATGAGAAAATTTAAATAGAACAATCCATCCAGGAGATTGCCAATCCTGTTAAGTTTATGTGCTTTTGAATAAACCTGCATGAACACAGAAAATTGAAAAAAGAAATTAAACTGATTTTAAGTCTTGTTTAACCTATTTTATTACGAAATGTAAGTATGTGGAAAAATTTAAATATTTAAATCAAAACGAATAAACCTTAATATTTATTTATGAAAACCTATCAAATCACTATAATGGCATGTTCAATAGTCTTTTTTAGTTTTCAGAAACAGCCTGCCCAGTCTATTAAGTGATATCACAGTGGTACGGAGAACAGATGTTAGGAACGATAATAATAATCTACTACATAGTTACTTTGATGCATTTCATTGTGTGCCTTATCAAATACTTTCCATAATATTTTTAAACTAACGTTCAATTCCTGAAATCTTTCTATCTTTTTAGGATAATGTTATGTATTTTATAATTTGTTAAGAAATTAAACATACATATTTCGTGTTTCCTCCGATTTGTATTCTTATATGATTTTCTTTAAATATATATATTTTTAAATTTTATTAAAATAGGTTAATCTCTTAATAAGTTCAATATCTTTTTTTAAGTCATACATCCAGTTGTTTTTAAGCCCCTAAATTTTAAATTACAAAATCACAGTTCAATACTCTCATCCACTTACTGACATGATGGTTTAATAAATATTTCAAATTGAATTCAACTTGTATAACTGATATATACGAATATATTTTAGCTTAACATTACGATTTTATGAATAATTGCTATGTATTGATTGCTCTGATACATTCTGACTGCAATAGCCGGGCTCTTCATTATACGCATTGAATCCCAATCATATATTAATCGTAGTATTATAATAACCTTAAAGAATAAAAATAAATGATGTTAAATCTTTTTTGATTTTGAATAAATACATTTAATATATAATGCAAATTAAAGTTATGGGATTTAACAGGTTTATATTGAAAAAAATTAAAAATGTTCGACATACTTAATATGCACAGTTTTTGAAAAATACCATAAACAATCAAACGTTTAATTGAATGGGAAGTGGTGCCATTTATTCTACCACAAATATGACGTCACTAATCTTGAGCGATTCTCTTTTACTACAACAAATAATTTTATTAAAAGAATCCAGTTCATTATAATAGTTTAATAAAGGTTTTTAGTATCCTAAGAAGATATATAGATATAAGAATATTTTGTTAAATATTTAATATACTAATTACAAATAAATTAATGTTGGTTAAATATGCTCATTAAATTAGTAACGTAATATGTAATTCTGGACATAATAATAAATTTATGGTTTTACTAAATAAAACGAGTTTAAAATAAAATATGAAAAGATGTTGTAATAAAAAAAACTGACTTCATTAAACATAACACATACTCGTATATGTACCTAACACACCTAGCGTTGCCAGGCGTCCGGATAAAGCCGGACATAGTTAGGCTTTTTGATTGCATGTCCGGCCAAAATAAACGGTGTCCGTCTTGTCCGGCTTTTGTTAGGCTTTTTACGTTTCGCAAACAAGCTGGCACTGTCGCCGAACGGCCGGCCGCTATTTCAAGAAACTATTAGCACATAAGAAATGCGTAGCCTATTTTAAATCGATGATAAGATTGCTTTTCAGAATTAATAACTATTTGTCAGTATTACTTTGCTATCCCAGGACAGAACGCAAACGTTGAAAGAGATTTTTCCTTGATAAGTCAGCAATGGACGAAAGAACGCAACAGATTACATTGCTTACATGTTGATACTGTTGCAAAAATATTGGTTGTAGAATTTAATTTAAAACATTTCAAGTTAGGATTTTTACAACTACATTTTGAAACAAACTGAGCTCTTAAAGCAGGTTTCAACAAACCAAAAATATTAATAATAATTTTTATAGTGTATAATATGTATGTTGGAATCCGTCGGTGTAAACCTTCTAAAACTTAAATTTACAACTTACGGTTAGTTGCATCGTGGTTGTGACAAATATACATACGTATATGAGGAGATTTTTCGAATATCTATTTATTCCTTCATAGACACGTAAACATGAAAGCGTGTAAAATTTTGAAAATGCCCGTTTCGAAGTATAAAAAGTCATGTTATTATTTAATTAAATTTAATTATTCTCTTATCACTAAATCATAAAACACAACTGAAGTTGCAAGAGTTTTACTACCAGTGGTATTGATGACACAAGACACAAGAACATTTTCTAAAGATCTTATAAAAAATATAGTTTTTTACAGATACAATACTACATTCATAAGATTCTACTTATTTCATCGTCGTTAAGAGTAACAACAGGATGAATTTATTGCTTTCATATTATGTATGGAATACTTTATCAACGAGATCGGCGGCTATTAATTAGTGGACTCGCATTCCAAAGACGTTCATTTCAATTTGTACATAACTACAGACTAGCAAAATTTCTAGAATATAAGTATATTACTAGAAATTTTGCTTTATCTAAGAGCTTAAAAGGATAACTTTTTAAAACTATCCGAATGGTTTATTAACCAAAGTAAAATAAAAGAACGGGCTATATATAATATATATTATAAAGGCAGGCTCACATAGAACATCTCTTATTAATTTGAATAGACATAATGACATTACTTTAAGGGGAGAAAACGAGAGTAATGGATTTGTGTCAAATTAATTAACATCCTTTTACTGAGATTGTATGAGTTTGGTCGCTACATAGACCAAATAAAACGTTGCAAAAGTTTTGAAGAATGAATGAAAAGAACTTGTCGCCTTAAAAAATCCCTCCCTAAAGAATTTCCAATTTAATTTAATATTTTAAACTAACACTATCAGTTCTTCTAGACAAAACTGTGTATATCTATTTTCAGTACTCACACATATTTTTTTATAAAACACGAATGCAAGTAAAATTTGCAGTGTTTTCTAAGGAATCTTGTGTTTTCTAAGAAACCAATGATAAATTTTATTTTAAAGCAATGCAATTTAAGACATCCGTTATCTCTTCAGTCTAAATGATCATAGAAAGAACAATTACTCACCATCAGAGCAACATTACTAGTGTGAAACTTCTTTATTATTAAGCAATCTAACAGATAGTTTGGATAGTTTTTACTAGTAGATGAGGTTCCTTAAATTTTTAATAGTTGAGGGACGTGGTAAGCTTAAGTTAAATAAATATGGGCTTAAATAACGACCCTTTCTCTAGTTCCATTTCAGGACAGGACGGTCCACTATTGACGTTTTGATGTACCTGTGCTCGAAAGTAGGAGTGAACTGGCTGGCACAACGCCCTTAGACCTATAAAACAGACACTCTGAATCACACCTGAATTTATCTATTTTACCCTCACTTCATATATCTACATCGTGAATGTTTAGGTCAAATTTTATTATGAAGTATTTTGTATTCTACATGGGTTAACGGATCTAATAGAGGTGTTGATTCCGTTACTACTTAAACAGTCCGACAGGTTGTATTTCAGCTAGGTTCTTCAGGCTTGGAATCCAGTGAATGTAGATTTAACGCGGCCGTAGAACTATGGATGTAATGTTTCAAATAACGATGCCGTTGCTTAAGGTTTCGTTATAATGTGCTGTTGTGGACGCGGGTTCGATCCTGGCCCGGGCAAGTACCAACGTGATTTTTCCGAGTCATATATACTTTCTAAGACTATTTAGACATCACTGATTAATGCTGATTCCCAAAACAAGGGTTGATGTCAGACAAGCGGCCGGTCGTTAAAACAAATAGCCAAAACTATTCACAACATGTAAGGCAGAATCTGACTATAGCTGGGAAATTGCCAGGTAGAAGAAGTGCTGTATTGTTATTACTTCTGAAGTGATAACTTCACTTGTGAGTTAATGTAAGTGGTAATGTAAGGCGTAACTTCTCTGTCTGTTTTCCATTTGTCTCATATCATCAATATTACACGCATGCGGCAAAAGTAAACTAATTATAATTAATTTAATGTATATAATATATAAGTTATTACTTAAAGTTTGTATAAGTTACACAAATTTTATATTAAATATGTAGTTTGAGTTATAATTTTTTTCGAGCGTCCCGAACCGCAAATTTGTTTATTTTCACTGACTTAATAAGCTGCAAATAAAGTCTTTTGAATGAACCTTAACTAATTAATAGAAATTTTTCAATGGTCGTTAATTTCGTGGGAGTTAATATAATATAATAAAAATACTTTAAAACTTGTATACATAACAAAAATGTAGGACAAGAACAAAACAATTATTTGTAATTATATAACAATTATTATCATCAAGCCAATAGCTTGACCCATGTTCATCATAAAAAATAAAAATACAAGATTTGATACCATACTCCAATTTATTTATTAAAAGTTAACTTTAATCTAAAGAGATATCAATTTACTATCCTAACAATATCTGTGACATTGGCCAGTCTAGGAAAATGGATGGATTTTATAGCAAATCAATGATGTTAGGGTTCAAAGACTATTTTAATTGTTAGATTTTAATATATAAAATAAAAACGTATCTCACTTTCAAATATTAATATACTATTTGTTACCTTTGAATCAATAACGGGATATGTTTGATTATTTGATTTAAATATACTTTTATCAAAGTAGTGCAAAATAAATTTTACTACACAGAACTCTAGGCATCTTCAGAATAATAATTTCGTCAAAATCTTAACAGAACACTATCCAATATCCTCCATTTCAGCTGAGATCCTTTTGTGCGAAATAAGTTACTGCACTTTCTTTAGAATAAAGTTATGAGAAGTCTTTAAAACGGGTTTCAAGCAGATGTCGTTTCAAGTTATACATTAAGTTGTATTGAAACAACGCACTGGAATAATTATTGAATAGAAAAAAATATAGTTTCATAAAATTATTCAGAAATCTATTAATGAAATAACATAGTTTTCTTTTAAATTCGTTCATGATAGCTTCAAGGCCCAAACAAAATCTAATTTGAACATGGAAAAGAGTGTAACTTTGAAAAATTATATTAAATAAAATCATCACAAAGTATGCCTTTTGAAAACAAATATTTCAACGGTATAAAAATTAATAAAATGCAGCTTTTTGAAGCTTCACCTTCATTAGTTAGTTTGATTCAAACAAATTTAAAACAGATATTTATAATTTCTTGATTTGAAATAGATTTGATAGCTATGAACGGTATTATTATTTTTTTCTTTAAATTTTCATGAAAGCATTTTGAACTAACATTAATCTTCTATATATATAAAAACGGATTGCTGTTCCTTAGTCTCGCTAAAACTCGAGAACAGCTGAAGGGATTTATCTTATCTTAGTCTTGAAATGTTTGTGGAGGTTCAGGGAAGGTATAAAAACTGAAAAAAATTGATTCATTACTATGAAAACCATAAAAACAGCCCTTTTCTATTTCCCATACAAACGTTTTTTTTGACATTAGATTTGACAACTAATATGTCAATCATTCTGTCGCACTTCAAAACACGGAGATTAATGGCTTACAGGTAAACTCCAAAAATATAAATAAAAAATCGTAATAGATATTTCTTGATTATAGGGCGATACGAAGTTCGCCAGGTCTT
The DNA here is from genome assembly GCA_916720795.1 of Danaus chrysippus. Taxonomy (NCBI): domain Eukaryota; kingdom Metazoa; phylum Arthropoda; class Insecta; order Lepidoptera; family Nymphalidae; genus Danaus; species Danaus chrysippus. The sequence continues at coordinate 4,221,905 of CAKASE010000057.1, read as the reverse complement.
CTAGTATTTTATAATTATCAACCAGCCGACTTCAGATGAATAATAATTTTTTAAACCTATTTTTACAATGCATAATTAGGATAGGTAACACCATGTAACATGTACTCGTATATTGAAACAGTACCATTAAAACAAAATCACTACGAAGAATAGAAAACAGGAAAAGTCCATAGAAAATTACATTTTCCAAATAGATTTGGAACCCTTTTAGGTTTATAGGCTTTCCATGCCATCGGGTTGACCGTGTATTGTTAGTATTAACTGTGTTAGGGACTTGGTTGGTTTGTGTGAAATGGTATTTACATAATACCTATTATTGAATTTTATTTATATTTATTTTTATTAGTAATATTCTATATCTATATAATGGATGTCAAACAATAAGAAAAATGTTCAACAATATCAATATTTAACTTAAAAGTAATTATTAAGTATTTTAATAAAAACATATCTTAGTCATTAAACTAATTGACTGTTCATCCCACTGAAATATTACGACATCTTCTTAGGATGTACGAAATTATGGTATTTATTGTTATATATAATAATGTAGTTTAGCCATCAGAATAACATATGTGCTAGAGTTTCTCTCGGAATTTTGTGAAGTTTCCGCAGAGTGAGGACATAACAGATGTATTTCATATAAAATTATATATCTATTATTTTAAATACTTTGTACATTTCTCCCTCAGCCCAATTATTAGTTCTCTGAATGAACACGAAGGCAAAATAAGAGTTAAATGTATGTTGTTTTATACAAGAAAGTATATCACAAATGATCAACTATACGTCCATGTAAGTAAACTACGACGTTGGTCGGCTATTAAAAAAATAATTACCTATAGTAATCTTATAATCACCTTTCTTAACGTTTTTTTGTCCGTTTATTTATTACCATAGAAATAGTTTTGGGCTAACACGTAGCTGAAATTTGTATATTTCTATTAAAAACAATAAATATAATATTTTAAACACAAATGCTTACCAGGTGAACTGGGATTTTGACACACTCAAAATCTATGTGGAAATATGCATAACCTGTTATTATTAAACATAGAAAGCATAACAAATACTAAAATAACAAAAATTAATTATATTACTCACACTAACATGTGTTTAAAACCCATAATATGTCGATACATGCACATTTACCAATATGTATTTTGTAACTAAATATCAAACATTAAAAATTCTATTCAACTATGTACTCGAAATTATAGCACATATAGTATAAAGTAGAATTAGAACATAAATTTGTTAGGAAATATATTTTTTTCATCTAAATCCACTTCCTTTAAGTTTAACAGTAAGTACCTAAATATTAAAGCTTGAGTATAAAATTTACATTTCGCATTAAATTACAATATTAATTTTGCTTCGAAATGCACTTCTATATTGTAAAAGCTTTCGGCTACATAATTAAAAGTGGAATGAAGAAATAGTTAAAATAAATAAAAATTATTTAAAATTACGTAACAAGAAATCCATTGCTTCCAGAAATTCTCTTCGGTTAATTTATAAAAACTGACAGGATGAAAATAAATTAAAAGGGATTTACATTTTATGATATTTTTAATTTCACATATTTATTTATCATTACTATATTTTCTACGTAAGATATAATTTCGAAAATTGAATGGCAAAGCAAAAGATGATGGAGACGTTTAAGTTGGGAGTAATAAAGGAATTATATACAAAAAATGTATAAATATTTATCTACAAATAGACATTAACATTCAATCTTATTCGATTCAGAAAATATAATAAAACCAAGACAACAACCGAGAAACATGTTTTCATCAAATCCCTTGCACTGTATCTGAGGTTTGCATATAACGAATGTCATGAATCTATCATTTACTTAGATACATAAAAAGGAGTAATTTGTCTTACTTTATTAACTAAGAATATAATTTAAATGAAATATTGTTTAATATTAAAAATGTATTTACATTAAATCAGCTCCATTAACCAAGATAAGGTACAATTAAGAGCTCGATAGGTAAAATAATTATAAAAAACAATAAGTGTGAGAGGGCAGAAATGTTAAAGATTTATAGTATTTTAATTTACAAAATTTTCGTTCGAGAACTTACCAGTTAATAAGAAACTACTCTTTGTTTCTGTAACAATTCAACATTTTCTACAAAAATCTTCATTGTATCAATTTATAGCATTTGCTAACTCCAAGATATTAATTTTAAAAGTTATACAAATTTGAGCATTACTATTTCATGCTTTGAAAATCCATTAACGATACTTTCGAGATTATAGAATTTCAATACGAAAGCTATCGTTTCAAAAATAAAAACAAATCTTTTTGATAGTCTTGGGTTTACGCTGAAGATAATTATAAAGTAACTATATTTAGAACTTTAATTAATTATTATTCAAGATACAAATTAATATTTTACAGTGAAAACATTATAAATTATGATAACAATGCTTGCAATTATTATGTAGGAATTGTTAGAATTACTTAATGATTATGTAGTTTAAAAAAACACACATATTACTGTCATGCTTGTGAAATAAAATTTGTAAAATTATTTTTAATTATTAACATTCCAATTCTATAAAAAAATATACGTTTTTCATTTCTTAGTTCATCTTATTACATTCCGATGTTTATGTAACATGTGTTAAATGTTAGAGGCACTTGTACCATAGCACTCGAGCGGGTCAACAAGAGATTTGGTGTAGTTAAAAACACTCATAAATCTGTTTGATATATGTATGAATTTAATTTGTTACATTCACTATAAACGGTGAGACTCAGCGGTGGCCTAGTGGTTAAAAGGCTCGCCTCTCATGCACGAGGGCGCGGGTTCGATCCTGGCAAGTACCAATGTGATTTTTCCGAATCATATGTACTTTCTTGGAGTATATAGACATCACTGATTAATGTTGATTCCCAAAAGAGGGTTTATGCCAGGCAGGCGGCCGGTCGTAAAAACAATTAGCCAAAACTATTTACAACATGAAAGGCAGACCCTGGCTAAAGCTGGGAAATTGACAGGTAGAAGAAGAAGACTATAAACCAGTACCAGTAATGAATCTAATTCCGAAAAAGCTAAGTCTCTTGATCGAGATTTAGATTTCAGTAAATATAACTTTACTTCACATCATATGTAAACAGATTAAGCAACGATATTGTTGATGTACATTTCAAACAACATGTGTATCAGTAAATAGAACTCATTTATTTATCTCATGTTGGTTTTATATTAGCTTAAAAAGCTTTAATTCTTCGAGTCAATATTTATTTAGTATACGTTGTAGGTGTCAGCATAACGTATAAATTTATTAAAGACATGATTCGATGTGCTCGATCATTAAAGGAGTAGTATTATTGCCACTTAGTTGTAAACGATCTTTAAATTTGAAACTTATAAACGAAATGTCTTAGTCTTCATAAAAAAATCAGTTAAACAACTTATTTCTTTTTGTCATTTAGATGGTAACTTAACCCAGAGTATTTCTAACTTTCAAGTATACATCTACTGGTTTGCACGGGTTGGAATAGGCTGGTTGTTTAAAAGAAGGCTGTTTCAATGGAGTAGCATTTTCATAATGCTAATGTAAAAAATATGTGTAGATTTTATTTTCATCTTTCTTTTGTTTACATGACCTATATTATGTATGCAAGTGACTAATTCATGCAATATTAGTTCATAAGTAAAAAGAAACTGTAATCTTTTTATCTCTTACATTTATTCATCGATCTGTCAGCTTAACTACAGATTTACGAATACTCTGTTCTTAGGCAAATTATAATCCTACTTTCAAATAAGCCTTTGTAACATACGGGTACATTAAAGGAAACAAAGCATCAGATTACAGATATCATTTCATATTTTAAAATTTGAAAATCTGCTGTCACTCTTGGGCATTTAATTATATGTTAACTTTTTGTTTTCAAGCCTGATTAAACAATACGTTTAGACCTTTGGTTTTATTTCAATAATGTTACTTAAATTTTCTTATAATAACGTTGACATACATGTGTGTGATATAAAGGAATACAAAAAATAAATTCGTGTTTATTTAAAAATTATGCTGATTTGAAACAGTAACGTCGTTAGAAAAACTGCTTAACAACTAAATTGTCATAGAGATAATGATATATGACGCCGAAAAATATTACTACCACTACACCACTTAAATTAATTGCAGTATCACCCAGTTGTTATTGCTATTTTAAAAAATATGTATAATTCAACTCAACAAACAAACGGTACTTTCAAAATAGGGAAAATATAACATAATATCAATTCCATAATAATCCACTAAATGGATTGCAACAGTAAATAATAAATAAAGCACAGAATAAAATAAGTATACTTAGTATTAAGTATAAATGTCACACAGTCCCACTAAACAGCGTTTAATATCTGCAAAGATTACTCTGCAATGAGAAAATAGCAACCATACAAATTTTTAAGCAATACATATCTTAGTGTTATGTGATGTTTCAACTATTTATCGGTATTTAAAGCGAGTACTTTAAAATAGCAGAGTGAACTTATTAATACAAATAAGAAGTTATACAAAAAATTCTATAATAAATTTCACTTTCGATTAAGCTATTGTTTTTTTAAAATAAGAGCTGTCTTACATGCTCTCAGTTCATTTTAGTTTAACAATTCACTGACGAATCGTATAAAGTATTGATTTTTATTTTTTGTGAAAATGCAATCTAGTTCAATGGTAGGTTCTTCGACAACGTTTCGCGGGCCTTGAATACAATGGTTCACACTCAATCGTGCGTACACATTCATACGTACATGCAGCTACAAAATTCTTTTTATTTTGTATATTAAAATAATAAGTGAATTATAAATGTAAATATTAGAATTATAGTATATTCACTAAAGAGTCTCTTTAACATTAAGGGGATTACCATACACATATTAAACTAAGTATTATTTAAAACTCGAAATTCTGGAGATTAGATAGGGTAAAAATAACGTAATTAAATAACAAATATTTATTATTATTATATATAACAGTATTTTGCGAAAGTTATGAATTAAATAACTCTACTAAAATTCTTATTTTCCTCATATATAAAATGAGATTCTTTACATACTCTCTTTAATTTTAGTTGTACCTAGATATATTTTTATTAAAATAGAAATATTTTTGTGTAAGAATTCAGTATTCGACAGCTTCTTCTGACTTATTACATTTATACAGGTGTCTCGAACATTTTAAAGGCCTAACAGGTTTATAAAGAACTAGCTTTCCGCCCGCAGCTTCGCCGCGTGGAGTTCGGTTATATCGCGTTTCCAAGAGAACCTTTCAAAAGTCTGGGATAAAAACTATCCTATGTTCTTTCTCAAGGTCAACTCTATCTCTGTACCGAATTTCATTAAAATCAGTTCAGTGGTTTAGGCGTGAAAGCGTAGCAGACAGACAGACAGACAGACAGACAGAGTTACTTTCGCATTTATAATATTAGTAGGGATTTGTCAAAAATATGTATCTAATTGAATTGACATGAATGACTGTTTACGAAGTTATTAAAATTCTAAAGACATACAAATTGTACATGTATAAATATTAATATTTTATTCCCTATTTGTATACGATACTGTTCACTGTTTCATTTGCACATTAATTTATTCAACATTTCGATTTGATTCATAAATTCTTAGAAGAACGATCAGGTTAAGTATTTAATCAATTTAATGTTAAATACATAGGGTACAGCAGTAATCTCACTGGAAAATCTGGAGTAGAAGTTAAATAACTATATTTCTCATTTATCGAAAACGATAATTTGTCAAAGATTTAAATTATAGCCGACGATTAAACATATGTGCAATGAAAAACTATGACTATATTGACTTAAGTAAGCTTATAAGGATTCTTAAAATAAAAAGTTATTAACACTTTTATTTTAATTAAATTAATAGACCTTGTGTACGAGGAATTAAAAATTTATAGAAAATGAGATGAAACTACTCAGCATTCCATGGATTCACCATGCGGGTGCAGGGAGAGGAGCTTCAACAGTGCCTGGGTCTTGCGACCCAAGTGTAGGTTTAAGGGTCCCCTTAACTAACGCGCGTTATACGCTCACCTCCACTGTCCAAGCTCCTCTCCCTACCTAACCAAATTTGAAAAGAACCTACTAGGGCTGCCTTCGATATACGTTCCAAGAATGCATTAATGTGAGTTCTGGACAAGCCCAAGTCCTTTAGTAGGTTGTAGAGAGATTTCACTGTTATACCTCTCGCTCCCACCTCTACCGCGTACAAATCTACTACGAACCTATTTCGAGTGAGTTCGTTTGTGAGCTCGTAATATTTGTTGACCTTGATGGTTTGGTCTTTGGGGATGTTGGTTTCCCAAGGGACCGTAAGCTCTATCATCACTACGCGCTTTAAAATTCGCGAAAACAAAAATATATCCGGTCTGGAGGCCGACGCACAAATATCCTCGGGGATTTTATATTGTTTTTCATACGTGTCCATCATTATAGTCCAATCCGACGCCGCTTTAAGGATGGAGTAAGGCTTGACGTTTGATTTTGTAGCCCTAGTGCCTTCTCTCACAAAACCTACTGATCGTTCGTTTGTGGTTATTTCCTTTTGCGCTCTGGCTACCGAAAGACTAACCGCTTCAAGTATGACTTCTAGAACCCTATATATTTACATTATATTTACATTTTAAAACCGTTCGCGTTCTGAGAAATTATAAATTAATATAAGATTAAATCCATTCAGCAGTGGCAGTCTACACTGTGAACTGTTTGTATTTACATGAAAGCCGCAAGCAAACCATTACGCTCCTGACAGGTAATGCTATTTATACATATATTATTTCTATATTCTCACTTCACTTATTATGCTCTACGGTTGTTGACTTTCAAATTATTTTATTCAATATATTTAAAAATCTCACTGAATTTATTTCCTTTTCTATGTATTTATTAAATCATATTTTTTTAATTATTTCTATCGGTTTTTCTGTGCAACCACCAATCTTTGTGAGTGTCGATTACCGTTAGATGCGAAAAACTTTCTTTAGTCAGCTATACATATATTACTAACTAGATAACCCGGCGAACTCCGTTTCGCCACCAGAAGGCTTTTATATAACATTTCGTTTGGTGATTAAAAGATGAAGAATTTTAGTTTTATATTTGAAAAGGAAAATTTTTATTTCATTTCACAACAGTAATGAATTCATTTCGATTACAAAAATGAAGTGTTATTTAGTTGAACTTCTCTAAGTAAAGGAAAGTGAATCCAAAGTAGATACCGAATCGAAGCGTTATACGTGTCCGCAAATTATCCTTTTCATTGAAGTGGTCCTTTGTAAACCACATTTTTTGTTTTTTGGTCTAACTTTAACACAAATAAAGCGGATGGTTTCCAAACACGTGAACACGCAAAATATAACTGCCCATGTATAAAACAATGATTTTCTAAATATATCCCGCAAATACTAAATGGTTTTAAGAGTTCAAACTACAAACACAATACCGGTTTGTAACATGAAATTAACTGAGCAGAGAACAATGAGTAGCTGTCAAACAATGTATCATGCACTCGCGCCATCCACTTAAAATATTGATTTGTAGTATAGTCAGGATGGAAAACCGGACTTATTTTTAAATAGTAGAAGATCTCTTTCAAATATCTAATTGTAATCATTACGTCATTACATATCTGTCATTATACGTCAATTGAATAGCTGTCAATTGTGTTTCGTTATTCCACGTTTTATAGTGACTGACGTTTCATGTGAAGTCCCACGGGAATGCTGTCGAACGGTATAAAAAATATCCTATTGCAATTTCCTGGCTCTAAACTACCTCTCTGCCAATTTTCAGCTAAATCGGTTCAGCCGTTCTTAAGTTATAAGTGGAGTAACTAACACGACTTTCTTTTATGTATATATGTAGATGACGAAATTAACGCGGATGAAGTCGCGAGCTAAAAGTAGTTTTTTATATAAGACGATAATTTATGTATTTTTTATGTATTTCCAAGAATATTTACATGTTATATTCTATCAATGTCAATACCACGTTACTTTAATCAAGTTAAGCAAAAAAATCTCTTGAGGTTATATTTAATTTGTCGAAGCTGAGAACTAAATTTCTCTAAATTAACACGACAACATTTTTTAATAGACAGATAGTAATTGATCTAACTACCATCATTTTTTCAGACAATTTATTTCATTAAAATAAAGGTAAAATTTATTTTAAAATTTAAAACTTTGTTCCTGTGTATAGGATTTATAAAATTAACGTTTTTCACTGTTTCGAGCAATTTATTATTATTTGAAAGAACTGTTTTCGAAGTTTTACTGTTTTTAGAAGATAATTATAACTTATCACCAAATGATTTGCAAACCGTAACCACTAAAAAATCAACCACTAAACTGTAAAAATAACGAATCTATATAGTTCCTATTCGCTAAATTATATTTATTATGTAAAGATTTTAATTATTTATTACTGAAACGAAAACTGTGTATTCCTTCTTAAGAGATTATGGAAGGAGATGAACGTAGCAACAACAGGGACAAAATTTATATACATAGTAAAGAAATATTAACTTTTATAGATATATTAACTTTTATAGATATATACCAAGGTTAATCCGCGAGGCTATTGAAATTAAAAAACACCCCAATTTCAATAAAGAAGATGGCTGGAACCTATCAAACACCTGGGATCCTCTTCTCAAAAATATAAAATCCCATGTCCGTGACCACACCGCAGGACCTCGAGACACCGTGAGCGCATTTTGCCGGCATCCAGAGCGGTACGCAAGACAATTAAGAAATCGATGGCGGTAGGAGATAAAATGACCAGAACAACTGACAGACACTCACATCTCGTCTGCCCGTGATCACGGTTGCTGAAAAGTAGCCGAAACGTCGGGAGTATGTAGTTTCTAAAATAAAACGCGAAGTAAAATCCGAAAATATTAGTTTCATTTAAATGTGTACTCGCGAAAATCTTAGATCTCATTATGTGAACCAGTACGGACTGGAAATTGCCAACAAAATACGCCGGTTGGAGTACCTCAAGACGAAGAAAGCTAGATTATTAACATCCTTGAATTTCCTCAAGAGATGCCGGGATCATGACATCATACCAACATGTGTCAAAATATCACCTAAAAAAGACATCAAACATAGCGGCAGGATACTTCATCAGGCAAGTAAACGGTTACTTTGTCATCTTATTAGACAACATCGATCAGATGCACGGCAGTTAGATTTTCAAATTGATTTGCTGAGTCATGAAATACAAAAATGTTTGTCAATGACAGATTGGCAAAAATGTTTTGATATTATTAATAAACGTGAACAATTAACCTATAATCAGTCTAAAAATAATAAATTTAATAAATTAACGGATAAAATTATAAATCGAAATAACAATGGCAATAATTATAATATTAATTTAAGTCGGGCAACACAGTCACCGGTGACTGTTGTCAATCTGTCAAAGCAAACTTTAGATAAACAAACCGTTGAGATTCTTAAAAAAGGATTAAATTTTGCACCTGCACCATCAAAATTACCGTTCGAAGACATTATCTGTAACGTTGAGGAATGTCTTCATAAGAATCATGTTACGAAAGAAGAGTCTGAGGCAATCCGGCAGGACGTATCATATTTAATGTGTATATGGATGCATTAAGTGACAAGCTACTGGCAACGAAGGTCGGCTGTCACATAAATAATACATGCATCAATCACATCGCGTACGCAGACGACATGGTGCTACTAGCACCCAGCATCAGAGCCCTAAGAATTCTCATAAGAGAATGTGAGAAATATGCTGAGGAACACAATATGGTGTACAATATTCAGAAGACGAAGCTACTAATATTTAAGTATAGAAATGGGCCGGAAGCAATATCGCAAGTTCGTCTTAATGGACAGACTATTGAAATTGATTCATGCATAAAATACCTAGGGCACATAATAAGGGACGACCTCTCAGATGTCGATGATATCAACAGGCAAAGGAGAGCAATAACCATACGCGCGAACATGATATCACGAAGATTCAGACTATGCACTGATGAGGTGAAATCTTTATTATTTCGTACCTATTGTATGTGTTTCTATACAGCCGAATTGTGGATCAAATACACACAAAGTGCCATTAACGCTATGCGGGTGGGATATAACAACGCCTTTCGATTACTGTTCGGACTACCAAGATACTGTAGCGCATCAGAAATGTTCACTGAAAGGAGAGTACACGGTTTCTGGGCACTGATGCGTGTAAGAATTGCGAGCACCTGGAAGAGATATACTCAAAACAATAACTCATTAGTCAAGGCATGCTCGAACATTAATGTGGGATATCTGTTAGAGCATTGGTCCAAAATACACACACACTATCAAGGGGTATGCTAATGGTTATTGTGCGGTCAAGCTTGTGCTCACAATTTTAATATTAATTTAAGGTCTTTGTTTTAGTTTTTGTTTTAGTTTATAAGTTATTATTTGTAGTAAACTCATTAAATAAAAAAGTGTGTAAAATTGGAATATTATGGTTCTGGAAATAAAGTGATTTATTATTTATTATTATTATTTATATGTTCTGCGCCGGAGCAAATTGCCTCGACAAAACATCTCTCGTCAGGAATCAGTTGCACTTAAAAACCTACGCAACAATGAAGACCTGACGGTCCTCCGTGCAGATAAAGGGAACGCGACCGTAGTAATGGATACGAGTGATTATGATAGTAAAATAACTGACATTCTTTCGGATAATTCTGTCTATAAAAAAGTTAACAAAGACCCGACCAGTAAAGTTTTAACGGAAACAAAATTATTAATTAATAAATACGGTTCTAAACTCAATCTGGATATCAAATCACTCGTACCATCGTGTTCAAAACCACCGAAATTGTATGGGTTACCTAAAATCCATAAACAAGATGTCCCATTACGGCCAATTGTAAGCCAGATTGATTCACCAACTTATAAACTGGCTAAATTCCTTTCAAAGATATTATCACCACTCCGGGGCCACACAAAGTCATTTGTTAAGGATTCCTACCAGTTTGTCAATGACATTAAACACCTAAAATTGACAGACAATGACATTATGGTCAGTTTCGATGTACAGTCATTATTCACTAATCTACCTGTTCTTGACTGCATTGAGATTGTAAGAGGTAAGTTAAAGGATAATAAGATGCCTATTGAATATGCAGAATTGTTAAAGCATTGCCTAACATCTGGCTATCTCATGTGGAAGGATGAATTCTACATACAAGTAGATGGAGTAGCAATGGGTTCGCCGGTTTCCCCCGTTGTCGCAGATATATTCATGGAAGACTTCGAGGTGCGAGCCCTTAGCTCTCCTACAATAAGACCCTTAATTTATAAACGCTATGTAGATGACACTTTCACAATATTAAATAAAAACAAAACATCTGCTTTCTTGAACCATCTTAATTCTATCAATAATAAGATCCAGTTTACTATAGAATTAGAGGCAAATAATTCTTTAGCTTTCCTTGATATACTGGTCATCAGGAATCCTGACAATACTTTGGGACATACTGTTTATAGGAAACCCACACATACGGATAGGTATCTCAATGGTAAATCACACCACCACCCTGTACAGTTAGCTACCGTTGGTAAATCTTTGTTACAGAGAGCACCTAGAGGCCGAGCTCCAGCATGTAAGACGTGCTCTGACCATCAACAGCCTGCCCGTGCCTCGCCAGCATCGCAAGAACCAAACGAAGCCACCTACAGTCGAGCGACAACCTGCAATTCTACCATATGTGAAGGGAGTTACTGACAGAATAGGCAACATCTTGAAGAAGGTTTCAATTAAGACTATTTATAAACCACATAAGAAAGTGAGCCAATTCTTGAGACCAATCAAGAGTAACATTCCTTTACAACAAGCGGGTGTATATAAACTTGATTGTGACTGTGGCTTGTCATACATCGGACAGACAAAGAGAAGCATCGGTACAAGGGTTAAGGAACATATTTCAGACGTCAGGAATAGGCGCGCGTCGAAGTCAGCAGTGTGCGAACATGCATTGGACAAACCAGGCCATTACATTAGATTTGATCAACCACATATCCTCGCTCGTGAAGACAGATATATACCAAGGTTAATCCGCGAGGCTATTGAAATTAAAAAACACCCCAATTTCAATAGAGAAGATGGCTGGAACCTATCAAACACCTGGGATCCTCTTCTCAAAAATATAAAATCCCATGTCCGTGATCACACCGCAGGACCTCGAGACACCGTGAGCGCATTTTGCCGGCATCCAGAGCGGTACGCAAGACAATTAAGAAATCGATGGCGGTAGGAGATAAAATGACCAGAACAACTGACAGACACTCACATATCGTCTGCCCGTGATCACGGTTGCTGAAAAGTAGCCGAAACGTCGGGAGTATGTAGTTTCTAAAATAAAACGCGAAGTAAAATCCGAAAATATTAGTTTCATTCGTTGAAAGTTCCTTGACTTCGAGATTTTCTTACTTAAACTTCTTTGGAAAGTTAGCAACGTCTTTCTGATCCATTTGAGCAACGTAGTATCAACGCTTTTATTCTACTATTACAGGTCTTGTTTGATGAATAAACGTCATCAGTCTTTGTCAATTACACTACTCCTAGTTGAACTTCCTTTACTTTGTCAAGCCAATTTTTGGATGAGAAAGATAATTCTAGTACTCGTATCTGAGATATTTACTTTTAATACACGGAGAAGTGCTATAAAGTCAAAACAATTTATTTAATTATCAATTTAAGTTATAACTAATCCTACAGATATATTTTGAATATTGAACATATTGATTTTGAACGTAATTCGTTTAAAAACAAAACAGAAGTAAAAAAGTTTGCGATAGTTCCATCATAGGTTTTCTACTGTGAGTTTTTGATATAAAATCTTACAGCCACAATCATTAAATACACCCTGGACCTATATTTAAATTAATCACATTCATAAGAATGTGTTCGTATTGAACATAAAATTACCTTTTTCTTAATAATATACAGTAGGACCTCGATTATCCGGACTAATTGTTGTCGGTAGGCATCCGGATAATTGAAAGTCCGGATAATCCAATATATGAAGAAAAACGGGCTTTTTGCATATGTACATATGTAGTCTGTACCATACATATGTAATGTTAGGTGTTTATTTAAAACAACAAATACATATGAGCGAAAATCAACGTTTATTAAGAAATTGTACATAATGTACGTATAAGTGTTATAAGTGGCGTGGCGTTATGCAAGTTCTGACATGTTAATCTATACTAATATTATAAAGCTGAAGAGTTTGTTTGTTTGAAAGCGCTAATCTGCGAAACTATGTACTGGTTCGAATTGAATATTTCTTTCTGTGTTGGATAGTCCAGTTATCGAGGAAGGCTGTGGGCTATATAACATCACGCTACGACCAATAGGAGCAAAGATATAGTGGTAAATGTGTAAAAAACGGGAGAAATTATTTCATCTTTGAAGCCTTCCGTTGCGTGCGCCGTGAAAACGGTTCAAGATACACAAAAAATATGTGTTAAAGAATAATAGCTCTTTTAATGATCTAAAAAACAGTCCGCGACAGTATATGTCTATCTTTTAAGATTAACTCATAAAAAGCGTTTTTATGGTACCTAATTTGGTCGAAATAATTTAAGTTGTATCAACATAATAATATTAATCTTTATTCAAATAAACAAATAAATATGTTGTTGGTTAAGAGTACTTCATTGTGAATTTAAAAAAACATAGGTTTTATCCTGAAAATTCTACGGGAACTCGAACATTCCGAAAACCCCGCAAGAACGGGAACTATGTGGAAAGAACCAAAAATCTGAGGGAAGTCACTATTCCACGCGGACGAAGTCGCGGCAAAAGCTAGTGTTAGAATAAACTCGTCGCGATTGGCAGTCCGGATAATCGCGAATTCGGATAACCGAGGTCCGGATAATCGGGGTCCTACTGTAATATCTTTTTTGCATAATTCTGTTATTATTGAAAATAGTTATAGCTTAAAAATATTAAAGAGTTTGGTAGTTGAATAACTATATATATTTTAAACGATACCATTATAACAAAATCACTACGAAGAATAGAACACAGAAAAGTAAATAGAAAATTACATTTTCAAAATAGATTTGGAACCCTGTTAGGTTTATAGGCTTTCCATGCCATCGGGTTGACCGTGTATTGTTAGTATTAACTGTGTTAGGGACTTGGTTGGTTTGTGTGAAAATAACATGTTATGCACGTAATATTAAAAAATCTCGTTTATATCAATTTAAATTACTAATGTTCTGTGGCTATATCATGAATGTCAAACAATAAGAAAACTGTTCAAGAATATCAATATTTAACTAAAAAGGAATTATTAATTATATATTCAAATAAAAATTTTGCTTGTCATTACACATCAAGTTTTCTCTGAATTCTGAGAAGTTTCCGCAGACTGAGGACATAACGGATGTATTTCATATGAAATTATATATCTATTATTATAAACACTTTACGAATTTCTCTCTGAGGCAAATTACGCAGCAAATAGTTAGTTCTGTGAACGAACTTGAAGGCAAAATAAGAGTTAAATTTTTATTTTATTAAAAAAAATGTTTTTCTGGTATTTCTTCTTTCTACTCGTTAATAAGGCAATCGCCTTTCTTAAAGTTTATTTTTCAATTTATTTATTAGGAATGAAATTATTTTAAATAAGACTTGTATTGGACCTTTGAGGTTTTTGGTCTAATACGTAGCTGAAATTAGAACATAAAAATATTTACTGGAAAATTTTAACATTTTTTTTTAAAACAAAATAATATTTTCAAGAAAAATGCTAACTGATGAACGTAGATTTTGACACACTATAAATCTGTGTGAAGCAATGCGTAACCTAATATTATCAAACATACTATGCATAGAAATCACTAAAATAATTAAAATTATATTACTCACACTATCATGTTTTTACACACACATAATATGTCGATATATAAAAATTTACCAATATGTTTCTTATCATTAAATATCAAACATTAACAATTCTATTCAACTATGTATGTACTTGAAATTATAGTACATTTAGTACAAAGTAGAAGTAGTACAAGAACAAAATATAAGTATTTCCTAACAAAAAGTAAATATATTTTGGTTCATCATAATCCGCTTCGTAAAATTTATCAGTAAGTACCTTAATATTAAAGCTTGAGTATAACTGTAGCATTTCGCATTAAATTACAATATTCATTTTGCTTTGGCATGCACTTCTATATTGTAAAAGCTTTCGGCTACATAATTAAAACTGGAATGAGGAAATAGTTAAAATAAATAAAAATATTTTGCAATTATTTAAGAAAATTTCCACTCCTTCCAAAAATTCTCTTCAGTTAGTGTACTAAAACTGACAGGACGAAAATGAAGTAAAAGGGATTTCTATTTTATGATATTTTTTTATCACACTTATTTTCTTACTCATTATTATATTTTCTACATAACACATAATTTTCAAAATTGAAGGGCAAAGTAAAATACGATGATGATGTCGTTTGGGTTGGGAGTGTTAAAGAAATTATATAGAAAAAATATGCAAAAACTTATTTAGAAATTTGCATTAACTTTTCTTATTCCGCTCAAACAATATAAAAAGCCAAGACTACAATCGAGAAAAATATTTTCACCAAATCCCTTGCTCTGTATTTGACGTTTGCATACAACGAATGTTATGAATTTTCACCTACACATTTTGTCATTTTTATATACATCTATCATTTACTTAGAATACATAAAAAGGAGTAATTTGTCTTATTATCTTGTTGAATATGTAAAAATTGTATTTACATTAACTCAGCTCCATTAACCAAGATAAGGTGCAATTAATAGCTCTATAGGTAAAATAATTATAACAAAATAATAAGTGTGAGAGGAGAAAAATGTAAAAGATTTAAATTAATTTAATTTACTATATTTTCGTTTGAGAACTTACCAGTTAATCAGAAACTCCTCTTTGTTCTATAACTTATCAACATTTTCTACAAAAATCTTTGTAGAAGAAATTTATAGCATTTCCTAACTTCAAGAAATTAATATTAAAAGTTATTCATACAGATTTGAGAATTACTATTTTACGCTTTGAAAACCCATTAAAGATACTTTCAATATTATAGAATTTCAATATGGAAGCTATCGTTTCAAAACTAAGAATAAATATTTTTGATCGTCTTATGTTTACGTTGAAAATAATTTCAACAGGTAATTATATTTAGAACTTTAATTATTATTCAAGAAACATATCAATATTTTTCTGGGAAAGCAAATTAAATTATGATAACAATAATTGCAATTCTTATATAGTTAGGATTACAAATTAATTGTGTAGTTTCAAAAACACACCTTACTGTCATGCTTGTTAAATAAAATTTGTAAAATTATTTATAAATAACATTCTAATTTTGTAAATAAATAAATATGTTTTTAATGAATGTTAATGTTATTAATTTTTAGTGTTATTAATTTCTTCGTATTACATATCTATTATGTAACATATGATAAATGTTAGTGGTACTTG
The DNA here is from genome assembly GCA_916720795.1 of Danaus chrysippus. NCBI lineage: Eukaryota > Metazoa > Arthropoda > Insecta > Lepidoptera > Nymphalidae > Danaus > Danaus chrysippus. Next base: position 4,205,328 of record CAKASE010000057.1, on the reverse strand, counting down.
TACCATAGCACTCGAGCGGGTCAACAAGAGATTTGGTGTAACTAAAGACACTCATAAATCTGTTTGATGTACATATATATGAATTTAATTTGTTACATTCACTATATACCAGTGCCAGTAATGAACCAAATTTCGACAAAGCTAAGTCTGACTATCAAGGTTTGGACTTTAGTAAATATAACTTAACTTCACATCCTATATAAACAGATTGAGCAACGATATTGTTGAATTTCAAATAACACCTATACCAGTAAATAGACCTAATTTATTTATCTCATGTTGGTTTTATATTAGGTCAAATAGCTTTGATGAATGACGAATTGAGGCAATACTAGTCCATAAATAAAAAGAAACTACAATCTTCTTTACATTTATTCATCGATCTTTCATTTAAGCTACGGATGTACGTACGTATAGTACGTTGTTTACGTGGAAATTACAATCCTATTTTTCAATAATAATCAAAACATCAGATTTCTGAGCTCATTTCAAATTTTTAATTTTCACAACCTGCGGTCAATTTTGGGCATTTAATTATACGTTAAATTCTGGTTTTTAAATCTGATAAAAAACCGTTTAGAACTTTTTTTTTTATGTCGCAATAATGTTACTAAAATTATCTTATAAAAACGTTGAAATACATATGCGTGATATAAAGAAATACAAATAAATAAATTCATGTTTATTTCAAAATAATTTTGATTTGACCGAGAAATGTCGTAAGAAAAACTGCTTAACAACTATATTGTCATGGTGATAATGATATTTGATATCGAAAAATATAATTCTATTAACAAGAATGTGTCTAACATTTTTTGTAGTAGACTATATAAAAAAATGTATATTTCTGTTGAACGTAATTAAACTACTTTGAATGTATATTTACAAAATAGACTTATTTTTCAGTTCAATTAATATGATATAACTCTTTTAAATTATAAGACACCAATTAAGTTAACTGCAATATAGCCCAAATATTATTGCTATTTCAAAAAGTCTAAGTATTTAAACAGAATAATTAAATTAACCCAGATAAGCCTACTGTCCTATATTTAGGACAGTAGAAATAAAAAAATATATCAGAATACCCTATTTATCTAAGATTATTTAGTCCTATGATTTGCAGTAAGAAACGTGTCAGCTTTATTAGAAAAAATAAAAAGACAGTTATTTTAACAGTTTTTACCTTATAAGTGTGTAATAAAAGTGCGTTGCAGACATGGCAAATGACAGGTATGTATAAAAAGTTATATTTTACTCGTGAGTTGTTTTTTTCTGTTTTAATATCTAGTTGATAACCTTAACTTTTGTACTAAATAAATATTGTAGCAAAATAATATAAATAAATTACGTATAACTGGTTACAAATACTAGCGTACTATATATAGGACAGTAGGATAATATACATGATTTTAGTACAATAATACAACTTTTTCTTTACAGACCGTTAGCTGCGCATGAAATTTTAGATGCTTTAGAAAATGTTTCTGATAATGAAGAAGATTATAGAGAAGGACTGATATGTATTCTATCTCCTCCTGTTGATCCTGACTGTCTCACTGACGAAGATTCGGGTGAAGAAGATAATGCAACTTTGAATAATTTGCCACGAAACATTCTGCTTCAACCGGCTGAAGTAATGATTCAAGGGCAGATTATGGTGATTGATACAGAAGAAGAACCTTCTGATTCTACAGGTCGAACTAAACGTAGGCGTACCTACGCATGGAGAAAACGGGACTTGGCAAAAAATCCCGTGAATTGGCCAGATGTTCAAGGCTTCGATCTTCCTTACCACTTGATATTTTTTTTACTGGAACGCCCTTGCTGGAAGAGATAACAAAGAAAGGCCTTCGTTGCACTGGGACAGTTCGAGAAAACAGGACATCTAGTTGTCCTCTGATTACATCGAAGTTACTAAAAAAAAGGAACGTGGTGCTGTCGATTACAGAACGACACATGACAACACGTTCATTATTTCTAAATGGCATGACAATAATATATTCAGTATTGCTTCTAATGCTGTAGGAATAAATCCTAAACAATCTGCCAAACGCTTCTCACAAAGTGAAAAGAGAAACATTGTCATAGAAGAACCACATATGGTGTCCATCTATAACAAATATATAAGAGGAGTGGATCGGTCTGATGAAAATATTTCACATTACCGAATTGGTATACGAGGTAAGAAATGGTACATGCTGTTGCTCACACACATGATTGATCTTGCCGAACATAATGCATGGCAGTTATATAAAATAAATCATGGAAAACTGGATCATCTTGGCTTTCGCAGAAGGGTAGCAATTACTTTGATTGAATCAAACAGAAAAAATGCCAAAAGAAGGCCTAGCCGACCCTCCCATCATGAACATGCTGATAGTCGTAAAGACCTAATGAATCATCTGGTTATTCCTCAATCGAAGCAAACACGCTGTCGTCAATGTCACAAAAAATGTTTGACACGTTGCAAGAAATGTGATGTTGGAGTGTGTGTCAAGTGTTTTGAAACATATCATTCATAAATAGTGTGAATCTAGTAAATTACATATAACAATGGGTAATATAATTAATCAATAGTTAACTAATAAACTACACTTTTTGATTACATTCTGTTTTGTCATAAATGGTCTTTTATTTCCTCTTATTATCCTACTGTCCTACATATAGGACGGCTGTTTCCCTGAAAGCCTTACACTTAATTTTTTTTTCATAATTTTTTTTATGTTGCATAAGATCTAATAAACTAAATAATGTAACTTTTTTCAAAATTTTTAGAAAATTTTAGTTTCAGGCTTATCTGGGTTAAGCAAACAAATGGTACTATTAAAATAGCGAACCTACGAGTATAAGATAATATCAATTCCGTAAACATCACTAAATAAATTGCGACAGTAAATAATAAATAAAGCATATACGCTCTTGCCGATGAAAGAAAAATCAAAACAAATACGAAAACTACATACATATATGTATATAGTTTTTAATATAAATTTCTCACAGTCCCGCTAAAAAGCGTTCAGTACTTCCAAAGATTACTCACTGATGAGAAAAAAGCAACCATATATATTAAATGTTTGTATAATTCATATCTTTGTATGAAGTAAGTATGAGACGAAACCTCTTAGCATTCAATGGATTCACCGTGCGGGTGCCGGGTCCATCGCGTTGCAGGGAGAGGATCTTCAACAGTGCCTGGGAATTGCGACCCAGGTGTAGGTTTAAGGGGCCCCTTCAAACGCGCGTTATACGCTCACCTCCACTGTCTAAGCTCCTCTCTCTACCTAACCAGATTTGAAAAGAACCTACTAGGGCTGTCTTCGACGTACGTTCCAAGAATGAATTAATGTTAGTTCTGGACAGGTCCAAGTCTTTTAGTAGGTTATAGGTTTTAGCTGTTATACCTCTCGCTCCCACCTCTACCGCTTACAAATCAACAACGAACCTATTTCGAGTTAGTTCGTTAGTGAGTTCGTAATACTTATTGACCTTGATGGCATGGTCTTTGGGGATGTTGGGTTCCCAAGACACAATTAATTTCTTATAAAATACGTACTTAAGTACTCAGTTATCTTTTTTATTTTGAAAAGCTACAATATGAAGACATGATTTACAAGCACGTAATTAGTAGCTATTTGAAATTTAGTCGTTAATTAATATTTAATACTTACTCATATATTCCATCAATATTTTTTACCAATTTAAGTAAAAGTAAGAAGCTTCTTAAGCGGTTCGATCTGATAAATTTATTTTCTTTTCAAATAGCATTTTTGAAAATAATATGAAAAATTTTTCGATATTTAAAGAAATAACTCAAAATTAGTAGCTGGCACTTTGTAATCCATGTCCGAAATTAGTAAAAAAAAAACTGTTATTATTTTCACTTTCGATTAAGCTATTGTTTTTAAAAATAAGAGCTATCTTACATGCTCTGAGCTCATTTTCGTTTTACAATTCACTGACGAATCGTATAAAGTATTGATTTTTTATTTTTTATGCAATCTAAGTTCAACGGTAGGTTCTTTGACAACGTTTTGCGAGCCTTGAATACAATGGTTCACACTCAATCGTGCGTACACCTTCATACGTACATACAGCTACAAAACTGTTTTTAATTTTTTATGTTAAAAGAATAAATAAATTAAAGAATAAATTTTCAAGTAATCAAATTATATAGAATTATACTTATATATAAAGATTAAGAGTCTCTTTAACATTAAGGGGATTACTATGCACATATTAAACTAAGTATTATTTAAAACTTAAACTTCTGTAGTCTAGAGATAGGGTAGAAATAACGTTATTAAATAACAAATATTTATTATTATATGTATATTACAGTATATTGCGAAAGTTATGAATGAAATAACTCTACTTAAATTGCTATTTTCGTCATAAATAAAATGAGATTCGTCACTATCTTTAATTTTAGATATATATAATATTTTATTAAATTATATATAAATATTTTGTCGTAAGAATTCATTATTCGACAGCTTCTTCTCACATGTTATTTTTATACACTTGTCTCGAACATATTAAAGACGTGCTAGGTTGATAAAAAAAATTGTCAAAAATATCTAATTGAATTGACATGAGTGACTGTTTACGAAGTTATTAAGCTTTCAAACACTAAATGTGTATAAATATTAATATTTTTATTCCCTACTTGTATACGATACTGTTTACTATTTAATTTGTACATTAATTTATTCAGCATTTCGATTAGTTTCATAAGTTTTACAAGAACGATCAGGTTAAGTATTTAATCAATTTAATATTAAATACATACAGTACAGTAGAACAGTACGGGTACAGCAATATTCTAATTGGAAAATCTTGACTGGATTAAAATAACTATAAGATTTTACTCGTTTAACGAAAACGATAATTTGTCACAGACTTAAATTATAGCCGAAAATTAAATATTTTAAGTGCAATTAAAAATTATGACTATATTGAAGTTAATAAACTTATAAGGATTCTGAAAATTAAAAGTAATTAACACCTTTATTTTAATTAAATAAATAGACCTTGTATACGAGGAATTAAAAATGTATAGAAAATGATTATACATTTTAAAACCGTTCGTGTTCGTGTTCTTCTTATAAATTAATATAATATTAAATCCATTCAACAGTGGCAGTCTACACACTGAACAGTTATATGTACATGAAAGCCGCAAGCAAACCATTACGCTCCTGACACGTAAGGCTATTTATATATTACTAGCTTTCCGCCCGCGGCTTCGCCCGCGTGGAGTTCGGTTATATCGCGTTTCCAAGGAACTACTTCAAAAGTCTGCGATAAAACCTATTCTGTTCTTTTTCAAGGTCAACTCTATCTTTGTACCAAATTTCATTAAAATCAGTTTAGTGGTTTAGGCGTGAAAGCGTAACAGACAGTCAGACAGACAGAGTTACTTTCGCATTTATAATATTAGTAATACTTTCAAGTAATGTGGCGTTGAATTGAAGTAATGTACTGGGCCAAAGTAACACCATTGAACATGAGTTAACTTTGATGCCTTTTAATATATAATATGGTTTACAGAAAATAGTTAAAAAAATATACAAAAGAAAGCTTATTTATAAGACTATATTAATTAATTAGTTTTACTCCATAACAACGACATTCATGTGAAGGGGTTTTGAGACGGCCTTGTATGGGGCTTTCCCACTGTGCGGCGACGACGACCGACTGCAGCCGCGGCGATGCAGATTACCTATTCGTTTCAAGGAACTTTAACTTCAAAAGCCAATTTTTTTTTAACTTGATACACCTAAAACTTCTAAATATGATGTTCCTAGGTTCAGTGGTTAAAATTTTGTATACAAAAAGTTTAGCTTCGTAGTTCCTGTTCCGTTCTGTTCGAATATCGGGAATTCTGTGTGTATTATCACCCCCACGGTGGTAAAAATAACAAACGATTTTAAATTTCAAAAACGCTAGGACAAATGTTTAAATATGTCTTATCAAGTGCTTAAATATAAAATTTCATGGTTATATCTTTTAAAATTAAGAAATCCCATACAAACTTTCAACTTCTTCATCCCCTTTTTCGCAATAAAGGGTAGCCTATGTTTTTTCTCAGGATCTAAAGATTGTCTGTGCCAAATTTCATCAAAATCGGTTGAGAGGTTAAAGCGGGAAAGCGTAACAGACAGACAGACTTACTTTCGCATTTATAATATTAGTTGTGATTGACTTCCCCCTCGTACCCCAGTGACGCTTACATGGAGCCTACATCGCATGCTGGCTAGCTGAGCGCGATGAGCGGCAACCATGCGACTTTTTCCTAATACTTGCATTTTTAAACTCGTGATATCTTCCGAATAAAATGTCCGAATTGAATAATCAAAGAGTTATAAAAAGGTATTGAAGCCGTCTTGAATATAAAGTAATTTATTTTGATAAGGATTAATACCAAGGTACAAATAAAGATCCTTTCCAAGCGGCGGCATATAAATTAAATTTTTAGAATAAATAACCGCTTACTGTGACATAACTATAATATTTAGACATATGCTGTCGCGACACTTTTTGTAGATGATGATGAGTTCTGCAAAGTCGTAGTAAATGATTTGGTTAAAGCGCACGCGACGTAAGGAATTTTTCAGATCATATTTTTACACCTTGGGTTACATTATTTGAGTTTTATGTAGTAAGGATCCCTAATTTTTATTTAAATATAATATAGCTTATATTACTCGGGAATAATGTAGCTTTCCAAAGGTGAAAGAATTTTTGAAATCGGTTCAGTAGTTTCGGAGCCTTCATAACAAATAAACAAACAAATCTTTCCTCTTTATTAATATAGATTCCTACATTCACTTATTATGCTTAGTTCACTGTTTACGTTTTACGGTTGTTAACAGTCAAATTATTTTATTAATATACTTAAACATCTCACTGACTGTATATTCTTTCCTATATATTTATTAAATCATACTTTACTACTAATACAGACATAGATAGAAGAATATATAGAGATTTTTTTTCAATATTCATATTAAATCAGTAATACTTTAATAGTTTGAACCTGTTAAGAATATTTAAAATTTTACTCTTGTGCCTAAATAATCATATACAAGTCAACGATACAAATAACAAGATCACTTAATATTGTTTTACTTATTTTAAGTTAACCTGATAAATCAACTCAAACATCTCAAAGACTAGTACAAACTTTGAAGCTCTTTAAAAAAATTCTCACAGAATTAAATTAATATAAAAAAGATGCAATAAATCTCCTGGATTTACGTTGGATATATTCCACCAGAAATTGATATGGTTTATCTTTTACTTCGTTTAAATTATTCAAAACTATTGAGTGGATTAGGTCCACGGCACAGCCTGAAATCTATAATAATCCTAAATTTCTAAACTCAATGGATATGAATACGCCCGATCTGTAAGGTTTTGTACCATCTCCCCTTACTTTTTGATATTTAATCAAAACATTCTGTAAAGTTTCATATGTGAATAAAGATTGTAATTTCAAGTACATGCTACTATACTGCATAATTATTTAAAAAATCAGAATGTCATTTTCAACACAGCCTATTACAGCAGGAATGGTACATATTCTGTCCGAAAACAAAACAAAATTTTAAGTATAAAGATCCGCGCACACTAGAGATAAATCTACAGTTAATAAAATTTTCTCCTAGTATGACATTGAAAGAACAGTCACTATGATTATTATCTTTACAACCATCGGCATACGAGTACAGAATTACGTCATTATTTTATACTCTGTTACGCCACTTAAAGTAATTGCACTATTATACCTATTTTACAACTTAAGCAGATATAGATAGAAGAGAGATATATATTATATATCTATCTAGGTAGAATAGAAACTATTTTTATAAAAATTTTAAATATGTAATAACTTAATTAAAAGCACAGCTTAGTTTAAGATTTCTATAGGATTTTAATCCGATTTTATTGTTAAATAAAATTATATTTAAAATTATTAAGATAAGAAAACGATCTTTTTCCATGTCACCAACATCATTTAGCACAGTAATAAAAAGTTTATATTAGCACAGTAATAAAAAGTTTATAAGAGAATTTATATTTCTTATTTCGGATATATGTACGTCGTCTTGAAAAAATTGTAAATTATTGTGCTTAAAAAGTTTTATATTTGAGAAAGTACAACTATTATAATATTATATAACTACTTAATAATAGAAACGTAGTAATAAAAGATTCAAACAAAAAGTAATTTTTAAATATATACTGGACTATTGTACTTCATTAATGTCTTAACTAATTCTCAAAATTTGAAGATTAGAATAAGCCAAGCTCAGATACATATTATAAGTAAAAATTTTCTTCAGTTTAACATTTTGTTACGTAAGCGCTACATATTAAGAAATAAATAGACATTGCAGGGCAACACCCTTGTATGGGTAAAATATAATATAACGAGTGACTATATAATTATTTCATACTTATTTAGTATAAAGTTTTGATGTCCATAGTCTAATGTTGATGTTATTGACACAATTTATTAAAAGGTCTTTTATTCAATGCTAGAATTTACAAAAACAACTAATTCTCGGAATCCTTAGTTCTTTACTACTATATTTAAAAACTGAGGTTATTGAGAAGCAAATTTGTTATTGTAGGCAATACTCCCAGCACTCTCCTTCATCTATTTTTTGGATTCACAGGAACGTCATTTAATTTCAAACACTTACAACTCTTAATTTACACCGATAGAAAAAAGGTTTTTCTTGTAGTAATACTTGTTACTGCTTTTGTTATTATACATAAGGGATCTAAATAACATCGATTTATATTACCTAATGAAATATCTCTTAGATTTTAATTAAATTCAAATATATTTTATTTAGTTAAAATTTATTATATATACTCTTTATTGCACTGAATAATTAACAAAGGTTATTTTCTAAACATAATTGTTGTGTACGTACAAAGGCGGGCTTATTTCTAAAAGAAATTTCTTCCAGCCAACCCACAGCTGTAAGAGTTAGTGTGTTTAGCAGGTAAAAAATTGTGCAATATGATGCTCTTAATAATATAATATATTAAAAAAATCAATTTCAATAAAACACATGATAAAATAAATACTATAATAATATAATAAATACATACATACCCATACAACATCTAGATACATAAATATTACATATAAATATACATATATATATATATATATATATATATATATATATATATATATATATATATATATATACAACAGTAAAAAATATATATATATATATACAACAGTAAAATATATATATATATATATATATATATATATATATATATATATATATATTAGTTAATTTGACAGATTTATAACAATTGTGACAGAAAGTGCCCTTTTACTCTTTTTTTAAAGAGGCCCATGTTAGGACTCTTTTGGATGGTTTTTGGGAGATTGTTCCAGAGGTTCGCTGCACGTACAGAGAAAGAGTTATGCAGAAACTTTGTATTACTTCTGGGCACTTCTAACTCTGAAGTAATACAGGAACGTCTGGAACGTGTTGGAGGTGGGAGAAGGTTGAAACGGGAGCGAAGGTAAGAAGGAGAATTTGGATCATTAAGAATGTTAAAAAGGACCGAAAGGATGTGCATATTACGGCAACGGCGGATAGGGAGCCATTTAAGTTGAGTACGAAATGCAGATATATGGTCATATTTACGTAGGCCGTAAATAAACCGAATAGCCAGGTTTTGAAGACGCTCTAATTTATTAAGTAGCTCCTCAGTCACATCCAAATAGCACACATCAGCGTAGTCGAGGATCGGTAGAAGAAGAGATTGCGCTAGCATAATTTTAAGGTGGGTTATGACATAAAATAGTCACCATGGATTCAACTACGAAACTAAACACTATCTATAAAATTAAGGAAATCTACTACTAACTAGCAATACTAAATTCTGGAAATAAATTTGATCATAGGTATATATTACACAAACAGAGATTCGCAATTTACTTTGTGTAAAACTTTCATTGATTCTAGGTACAATTCTCAAACTGGATGTTCCAAAACAAACAATGATTACTCTGAACATATACTGTGTAAAATTTTGATATTCAGACATACATATTACTTTTATTAAATAACGATTTTTGCTAAGAAAACTAGTAAAACAATTATATCCCACTTTATATGTTATATCATTATCATTGTTATTCTTTAGTTATTTCATAGTTTTGTAAAACTAATAATCTACCGAGCTTTCTCTAATTGTCGGCTTATGTTTGGATTTATTAAATACATGTATTTACAACATCTCACCCATTTATATAGTTTCTTACAAAATGGCGATTCTGGTATAGTTATTACCATCAAATGTGTTAGAGCTTATAACGTTTTTCAGTATATTTTTAATGCACTTAATGAACTTAGGAATGTTAAATAAATTTTTGAAATTAAATTTGAAAAAAGCGTTCATAGGTGTAATCATAATTTTTTATTCTCGGGAACTCACGAAGAATAAAAATTAAGGTTAAACGCGTAGCCTAACACCTTTTGTAGTTTATGTAAGATGTATTCTGCTAGATAGAGAATGACAAATTAAATTTAAAGTGACGAGAAAATATTTAAAAAAATACACTATTTTTACATACATTACAAAACTTATAGTGTAGTAATAATAATAAAAACTAGATATTTTTTATGACAGTGCTATAACACTTTAATGAATAAACAGCATTTTTATTTTAAAGTTATTTCGTTTAATAAATGTTTTGAACACACACCTCCACACATAATATTCATTTAAAATGTACCTTGATGCCATAATAACGCAATCTTGTATAGAGTTGAAATTCAATTTCTCTTAGCTGGAAACCAATTTTCTGTATATTTAATACACAGTTATTCATATAAATTATTTTCTAAATATAATATAAATAAGTCAACTCAGTTTATTATAACTTAAAAGCAACTGCCTTTAATATAAAGGAATATATTTTTAACATTTTAATGCTTTTGGTTAACGAAAAAATATAACATTCATTTATATTCCATTTATTTAACAAAATATTTCACTGATAATAAATATCTTACTAGATATATATTTTTTTATTTATAAAATCACTATAAATAATTTAAGCCTAAATAACTAATGATTTAAGTAACTTTATATTAATATTGCAACAAAAATGTATATTTAAATGGAACATCTAAAAAAAAATACATTTTAATTGAAGTCTATTTATACCAGTTATCATAGCCGTACAAATTATTTAGTCACTATAATTGTTAATAACACAAAAGATAAGAACATTTTCGAAATACTTAAGAAGTAATGATAAATAATATCGTTTTTTATAAATACATAGAATACTACATTCATAAGATTCTACTTACTTGATCGTTGCTAATAGTAACGACAGGATGAATTTATTGCTTTCATATTATGAATGGAATACTTCATAAACGAGATCAGCTGCTATTAATTAGTGGACTCGCATTCCAAAGACGTTCATTTCCATTTGTACATAACTACTGACTAGTAACATTTCTAGCAATATTACTAGTCTATATTTATAGTGCATAAAAGGTTATTAAATCACTTTTTTAAACTATCTAACTGTTGTATTAACCAAATTAAAATAATTTAAGTTACAAAAATAATATTAAGTAAAAACAGGAAACGATTAAAGGTTCAAAAACTTAGTAAAACATAATATTAATAGTAGTATAAAATATTACATATTTCTAAGACTTTTATAAAATTATCTGAAAAAACTAAGTAACAGTAAAGAATATTTATTAATTAATAATTAATTAAACATTAAATTAAAATTAATTATTATAAAATTTCATGTAGAATACAAATTAATAGTAATATATAACTTTGCGAAAAGAAAGTCTATTTCATTGAACAAAATATGTATTATTTACGAACATCTTGACAAAAATATAAATGAATAAAAGAACGGGCTATTTATAATATGCATTTTTATATATATCATTCTTCTGTGAGTGTGTATGTCACTGAACTTCTCTCAAATGACTGGACCGATTTTGATGAAATTTTTTGTGTGTATTCAAGGGGATCTGGGTATGGTTTAGATTCACAATTTTGTCCCCTGGACAATGTTTTATAATTAATTTTTAATTTATTAGTAGTTGTTGATTCCAAACGTTTTTTTTTTGGACCATAGATTTGACAACTACCTAATATGTCAATCATTCTGTCATCATTCTCAAAACACGGAGATTTATGGTTTTAATAGGTAAACTCCAAAAATATAAATAAAACAACGCAACAGATATTTCTTGATTATAGGGCGATACGAAGTTCGCCGGGTCTTCTAGTATATATTTAAATTTCTTAACCTTCTAAAATTACATTCAATTTTGTTCCTACTAAATAATAAGTTCTAAAATCCTACGAAAATTATTAATAACTTATACAATTTAAGGATGATAACTAACATTGTGGAAGAAAATGCTTCGGTGGATTTATTTAAAATTTAAGAAAAAAGAGAAATATTAACATTAAAGTGATGCCCTCTAATTTAAATGAATACTTCATGAATTAATCATCATAAGACGAACCATTAGGCATGTCAGGTTACAAGAAACTGCAGACAACGGTTACATTCTATTTAATTTTAATCTGAATCAAGTTAAATATATAGGCTCTTGTAATTCCAATGATCATATGAAGATACAAAAAATACACACTTAAAAAGTAAACAAAAATCGAAATAAATATTTATAGATAAAACTAAAGCAATCAATCATGAGAAAATTGAAATAGAACAATCCATTCAGGAGATTGCCAATCCTGTTAAGTTTATGTGCTTTTGAATAAACCTGCATGAACACAGAAAATTGAAAAAGAGATTAAAATGATTTTAAAGTCTTGTTTTACGTATTTTATTACGAAATTATATATGGAAAAATTTTAATATTAAAATCAAAAGGATAAACCTTAATATTTATTTATGAAAACCTATCAAATCACTAATGGCATGATTAATAGAATTTTATTTTTCAGAAAAAGCCCGCCGAATTAAACACAGCAACTGATATTTTTTTCTGTGCTTAAATAGACTCAGTATTCTACCTACAGTTATAAAAAAATTAATTTAAAAAACCAAATAAATGAAATCCTAGTATCGCAAGTTCGATGTACATTAAAATATACTTATAGAAATTTCGTTTCTTTATAGTTATATATATTCCTAATTATAGTTAGACATGTATATTTATACCAGTAATTTTAAGTGCCCAATAAAGAAAGACCATCAAAATATAATTTTGAAATGATGTTAAACATTTATTACATTCTAAAATAATACGTATATACTATATTTACTATTCAACGTATAGTATACGTTACGACCTGTGGCTAAATTGTAAAACTATGGACAATGGTAATTTTATGCTGAAAGCGTAATATGTACATATCAGTTAATATTTACCAATTTTAATAACAATTGATATTATAACTTATAGCAAATGTTATGATACTCGTATTAACATATAAAATGTTATTGCTAATGTCTATCTTTTTCACTTTTTCAGTAAATATTACTACATTTTGTAGATGTATTAAATTACAAATACTGAAGTTATTTCTATACAGAGCAATTAAATGAAAAATTCAATATAATGCACATTACAATGGCATTCAAATCACAGTATAAGATAAACATAACAATTTAACTTTCGTTTCGCGATAACATTATAAAGGCTTATGTTGATTTACATTGCTAGCCAAAAATCATGTTGAATTTATTTTTTTAAAAATTTTAAATGTTTGCTGAATTAATGTAATTGAAGGTCTCGTCTCTGTTTGGCATTGAAAATTGATGATACAAATATTATTAACTCTTTGATATTTATTAAATTAAAAAACGTCACCTATTGTAAATGATCTACTGTGATCGAAAAAACAGTAAATAGGAAAATTATTTACGTTACTCCAAATGATTAGATGTTTGAATAATTATTAAACTATATAAAATATAATAATTTTGTACTAAAGATAAGTTGTTTTATATACATTTATACATGCTCATAAGGATTAAACTCTTGGTTTAGGATTTTAAGCCCCTCGAGTATCCTTCAATAAAATCAAATAAAATATAACAATTTATATGGCAGTCATTCAATGGATTTGTTATATAATACATCGGCTGCAAAAGTACTTGGAGGTTCAGCTCAAGAAAAGAACCCTAGTCATACGTCCCGAGATATATTTTATATTTGGTATCCACTTAGGAAATATTCATACCTATATTATAAGAATGATGAACATTGACGAATAAAATGATATATTTTAAATACAACTACTTGACTACTTGAATATATAACTGAATGCAAAATCTAACTTAACTGTCTATTAGTGCACTGTATTTTTTCTCTTCTATGTATAACTGCAAACAGTTTTCTTGCTACTGAAAGGAAAGGTTTGTTAGAAAAATAATACTTAAAGTGTTTTTTATCAATCTATGATATTATTTAATATATATGCGAAAATATTAACAGCTCAAACGATCAAATCTTGTAATATATCAAACAAACATTTCTTTGTCTTCTTCAAAAGGGAAAAGATCTATATCCTGCTGTAGAAATATTTCAGCTGATGGATGAATTATAAATATTTATCTAATGATTATATTATTGTGATTCTAAGAGATAACTATAGGAAATTACAATACTAACAACTAGATATGTCATAGAAAACTAAAAAAAATTCACTAAAAGAAAACTAAATAAATTGTACAACATTATTATTGCATCAATTATTTCCAGTGCCCGTTAAATAACTTAATAAGTGAAACAAAATATGTAAGTGTGCTATTGTTATGATGCAGAGAGGCTTTAAATACCACAGCCAATCTAACTAGAAAACCATAAATAATAGTTACTTTTGGTCACAAAGAAATTCTTCCCTTTTCTTTATACTAAAAGGAAAGGCAATGTATAAAAATGTGACCTATAATTTCCTCCGAAAAAATAATTAGTTTTCATGTAGAGCAAATAATTGCTATAAAATTTCGTTTATGTCGTCATCGTCATCGGCCTATCATAGCCCACTGCTGAGCAAAGGCCTCTTCTCACATGGAGAAGATTTGAGCATGAATCACCACGCTTGATCAAGACGGGTTGGTGATTTCAAACTTATAATATGAAATTATAAGTCGACGATTTCTCACGATGTTTCCCTTCACCGTTTGTCAGTGGTGTTTAAATACTCTTAGTAAGAACATATGACTCGGAAAAATCACATTACTACTTGCCAGGATCGAACCCGCGCCTTCGAGTACGAGAGACGGGCCTTTAACCACTAGGCCACTAGTGACTTCCGTTTATGTCAAAATTTATGAATTCTTATTGGTAAAACGACTCCACGATTTTGTTTAGGAAACCATTTTAACATAGTACTGATTTTATAAAAATAGATCAGACGATTCTTGTACATAGTGTATTATTTCATTTTTGAAAACAGCCAAAGTTGTGTGTTAGGAATTGAAAGTTTGTTAACAGATATTGCATCATTGTGTTACCGATGCAGCCATTATTTAATTGTAAAGATATTTATCTTTTACTGAATTTAGGCCTTAACCCATTATACCAACGAATCCGATCTTTGCCATACAATTTTATCGATTAACAACTTTTATTAACAATGATCTAATGACCTATTCACTTCACATCTAACTTTCAATCAATTCTTTTATTCTACTATTTTGGCCCCCCCCCCCCCCCCCCCAGTATACACAACAAACCCAAAAAAAATTACTCTGACTATATGCACCACATTGCTATGAAAAGTTAACCACAATATTATGAAAAAAAATATGGCACATAAATTAATAGGGCCCATTCTGAACCTATAATGTAGTAAAAGATATATATCGTACATAAAAACACACTTTTAAAAAGCACAAATATCTAAAATGTTATTTTGTTTACGTATATATATATATTTTTTTGCACATAAAGTAAGGAGCTCATTTAAATTGAGTTAAAACTTTAAAAATAACACCTAAATAAAAATTACTTACATTCAAAACCGTTTAAAACTTAATTATATAATAAAAGGTAGATTTCTACACGAGCTAAATGTGTAGTGTCTGTTAAAACCTTTTGAAACTTAAATTTACAGTTTACAGTTAGTTGCATCGCGGTTGAGACAAATATACCTGCGTACATATACGACTAGATTTACCAAATAACTATCTATTTAATCCTCGATAGACACTTAAGCACGAAAGCGTATAAAATTTAAAGATAAATACATACTATGTTTTTTTATAAATACTTAGAATACTACATTCATAAAATTTTATTTATTTGATCGTCGTTAAGAGTAACGACAGGATGAATTTATTGCTTTCATATTATGAATGGAATACTTCATCAACAAGATTGGCTGCTATTAATTAGTGGACTCGCATTTCAAAGACGTTCATTTCCATTTGTACATAACTACAGACTAGCAACATTTCTAGTAATATAAGTAGTCTATATCTAAGAGCTAAAAAGTTATTAGATAACTTGTTTAATACTATCCAAATGTTTTACTAACCAAATTAAAATATGTAATATAATATTAAGGAAAAACAGGAAAAGAATGAAAGGTTCTCAAACTTATTAAAAATATAATATCATCTAATATATAAAATTCTCGTGTCACAGTTTTCGTGCCCATACTCCTCCGAAACAACCTGACCGATTTTGATGAAATTTTTTGTGCTTATTCGGTAGCTATGAGAATCGGCCAACATCTATTTTTCATCCCCCTAAATGTTAGGGGTAGTCCACCCCTAAATTTTTTTTTTTTATTTTTTAGACAAAATTTTTAATTACTATTTTTTTATGATACAACGTACAAAAATACATACAATCCTAAATTTTCACCCTTCTACGATCAACCCTTATTTTTTAATAGCTATTTTAGTAATTTAATCATTTTTCATCTCCGGTCGATAACTGATCAATCGTCATTTAATAAGTTATCCCCGCCAGATATCTACAGGTGTCACTTCTGACCCAGTAAACAGCACGGAGTAGGGATGAGAACGAAGCCGGTCTTCTGTTTCTCTCACACAATTAGACTTCTCTCACTCCCTACACAGTTGTCGGCCATCGTTATTGTTTGTGCATCAAGTGTAGTAGTAACGTTGACAATTATTATTTTGCTAGCTCAGTGTAACTCTCATATTAACTATTAATCATTCCTAATCACTTCAAAACACGGAGATTTATGGCTTTAATAGGTAAACTCCAAAAATATAAATAAAAAAACGTAACAGATATTTCTTGATTATAGGGCGAAACGAAGTTCGCCGGGTCTTCTAGTAATAGTATAAAATAGTACTATAAAATATTGCATATTTTTAAGACACAAAATTATTTGAACAAATGAAATAAAAGTAAAGAAGTAATGATTAATTAAACATTGAATGAAAAAAATACGTAATAATTATTATTTATAGTGAAACGAGTGATAATAAATATGCGAAAAGCAAAGTCTATTTTACTGAACAAAATATTATTGACAAAAATATAAATGAATAAAAGAACGGGCTATTTATAATATATACACATATAAAGACAGGCTAACATAGAATATCTCTTATTAATTTAGATTAGACAAAATGACATTACTTTCAGGGGAGAAAACGAGAGTAATGGATTTGTGTCCAATAAATTAACATCCTTTTATTGAGATTGTATGAGTTTAATCACTACATTGACCAATTAAACCATTGCAAAGCTTTGAAGAATGAATGAAAAGAACTTGTCGCCTTAAAAAATCCCTCCCTAAAGAATTTCCAATTTAATTTAATATTTTAAACTAACACTATCAAGTCTTCTAGGCAAACCTGTGTATATCTATTGTCAGTGCTCACACATTATTTTTTATAAATACCAGTAGGTACAAGTAAAATTTTCAATTTTTTGTAAGGGTTCTCATATCTCTCCAATTGACGCTTTGATGTACCTATACTCAAAAGTAGGAGTGACCAGGGAGATGGTGTTTGGATTTTCTGCAGAATGGTCCTCACCTGGAGATTTGGACGCTAGACGTAGTTTTTCATAAGATATCATGGATATGAAGTATATACTCAGAACCACTTAAATTTAATTAAAACTCAATAATATCTTTCTTACATATTCGGTAAACGTACAGTATTTATCAGATGTAGAGTGCATTTCTCCATGTAGAATGTTTGTGGAAACCAAGCAGAATGTTTGTGTGTTTGCCTGGACGCAGAAGTGATAACTCCTTAACCAAATTACTCCATTTGCAATCACTAGTTAACTAACGTTTAGCCAAGAACGTGCGTTGCCTTTGAGGCACATTGATGCACGAAACAGACACACTGAATCACCCCTGATTTTGTCTATTTTACCCTCACTCCATATCTACATCATGAATGTTTAGGTTAAATTTTAATATGAATTATTTTATATTCTACATGGGTTAACGGATCTATTAGAGGTGTTGATTCCGTTACAACTTAAACAGTCCGACAGGTAGTATTTCAGCTGGGTTCTTCGGTCTTGGAATCCAGTGAATGTAGATTTAACGCGGCCATAGAACTACGGATGTGATGTTTGAAATAACGATTCCATTGCTTAAAGTTATTTTTAGATAAATTGTACTATAAATCATAAACAATTTAAAATAACATTACGCACGCTATAATCTCTAGTACATTTCATCACAATAAAACCACATTTTTCGTTGATGCTATACAGTTTGACTAGTTTAAATAGAAAAGAGGTACTTTTAAATATATATGTACTTCTGTTGAAGCAGCTTTTTGCTGCATGCACTTCTTGTCAAAGACAATTACTTCATTCTTTTATACTACGTTACACCACTTAAAGTAATTGCACTATTATCCCTATCTTACTACTAATGCAGATATAGATAGAATAATAGATAGAGATTTTTTTCAATACTAATATTAAATAAGGAATACCTAAATATGTAGTTTGAACCTGTAAAGACTATTTAAAACTTCACTCTTGTGCCTAAATAATCATATTTATAAGTCATAGCTATTGTAATCTGGTTTAAGCAAATTTAAAGATTCCTAAATATTTGTAATGGATTTTTATCTTATTTTATTAAGATATTTATCTTAGCAACCATGTTAAATTTCAGTCATATACAAATCAATGATACAAATAACAAGATCACTTACTAATCTTATACTTCTTTTAAATTAATCTGTTAAATGAACCTAAGCATCTCAAAGTATCTCATCTCTAGTACAAACTTTGAAGTTCTTTTTAAAATCCTCACAGTATTAAATTAATATAAAAAGATGCAATAAAACTCCTGGATTTACGTTGGATGTATTCCACCAGAATTTGATATGGTTTATCTTTTACTTCGTATAAATTATTAAAATCTATTGCGCGGAGTAGGTCCACGAGTGAGCCTGAAATCTATAATATTTAATAATCCTAAACGTCAAAACTCCATGGATATGAATACGCCCGCTTTGTAGGGTTGTGTACCATATCCCCTTACTTTTTGATATATAATCAAAACATTTTGTAAAGTTTCATATCTGACTAAGGTTTGTAATTTTTAATACTTGCTTCTATCCAGCATAATTATTTAAAAAAAATGCATGTCACCTAATACCGATATTCCTATTTTACTTTCAACACAACCGATTAGATTAGAACTGCTACATCTCCCGTCAGAAAAGAAAACAAATTTTTAAGTATAAAGATCCACGCACACTAGTTATAAATCTGCCGTTTAAAAAAAAATCTGTTAATATTACATTGAAGGAATAGTCACTATGATGATTATCTTTACAACCATCGGCATACAAATACAAACAATAAAACCTAAGATACCTATTAATATATTCTAGTAATATACTATTGCATACAATGAATAATATACATATGTACATGTATTATTTTAAGCACGGCTTAGTTAAAGATTTCTGTCAGATAAAATAAATAAAATTATATTTAAAATTATTTAGATACGAAAACGATCGTTTTCCATGTCACCAACATCATTTAGCGCAGTAATAAATAGTTCTCAAAGTGAATTTATATTTCTTATTTCCGATATACGTCGTCTTGGAAAAATTGTAAATTATTGTACTTAAAAAGTTTTATATTTGAGAAAGTAGAACTATTATATTAATAATAATTATATTAATATATAACTACTTAGTAATAGAAACGTAGTAATAAGAGATTCAAACAATAAGTAATGTTGACATATACACTGGGCTATTGCATTTGATTGATGTCTTAACTAATTCTCAAAATTTGAAGATTAGAATTCACCAAGCTTATATGTTTGTTATAGGTAAAAATTTTCTTCAGTTTAACATTTTGTTACGTAAGTGCTAAATATTAAGAAATCAATAGACATCGCCGGGCAACACCCTTGTATGGGTAAAATATAACATAACGAGTGACTATATAATTATTTCATACTTATTCAGTATAAAGTTTTGATGTCCATAGTCTAATGTTGAAGTTATTAAGAGGTCTTTTATTCAGTGCTAGCAATTTACAAAAACAACTAATTCTCGAAATCCATAGTGATTTACTACGATACTTAGAATCTCAAGTCATTGAGTAGCAAATTTGTCATTGTAGGCATTTCTCCCAGCACTTTCCTTCATCTATTTTCTGGGTATCCACAGCGAAGCGTTTAATTTCGAACACTTACAACTCTTAATTTCCACCGATAGTAAAAAGGTTTTTCTTGTACATTTGTACATATTTTGATATTATACACAAGGGATCTTAATAACATCGATATATATTACCTAATGAAATATCTGTTAGATTTTAAATAAATTAAAAAATATTAAATTTATTTAAAATTAAGGTTGGTTATAACATAAAACAGTCACCATGGATTCAACTACGAAACTAAACACTATCTATAAAACTAAGGAAATCTACTACTAACTAAATACCAATACTAACACACACTCATTATTGTCACAGGTCTTGCACAGTAGTCTATATAAGATTCCAAAGTGTATAAGATTGTATTTGTATTTTCTTCTAACTATATCTGTGTAAGATTATTTTTATTTTTTGTTTTGAACTTAAGTAATTTATCAAATAGAATACAAATTTTAACATTCATGGGAATTCAGAATTGTAAACTTAAGGATAATTTAAAACGAGGTACGTAAGTTACCTAGCTTTAAAATGAAATGTAACTGGTGATTTTAAAAAACTACATACTCCCGACGTTTCAGTTACTTTGCAGCACCCGTGATTACGGGCAAACGAGGAATTTTGAATGAAAACTCTTGAAAATCTTAGATGTCATTATAAAATGTTACCGAGTTATTTTTTTTACAATGAAACATAAATAAAAATTACTAAACCTATTAAGAATATCGATCAACAATTGTGTATATATGTATATTTAACTGTTACCACAAATTAAGGAAAAATGAAAATATAATCTAAAAATATATTTTGGATAATAATATTTAATGTCGGAGTGGTGCTTATTCGTGTAATAATATATTAATCTAGTAATTGTTAATACAAAAGCTCTTCTTCTAAGGAGGTACATTAGCCGTGTGTTTAACTAGGTATTTTTTTCTATAAACACAATAATAATTACGTTTGCTTCTGTAACTAATTATTACTTTCATACGAAATAAATATATAGTGAAGACTTTAATATCTACTAATTTATTTCGTATAACCAATAAACCTTGAGTTTAAAAGTTAGCCTGCCAAGTATAGAATTAATATTAAAAACTATGAATATCCAGATGGAATTATTTCGTGATCGTAAAATTTTAATTTGAATGCTATGATTTTAAAATAAGAATAAGTCTCGTTTCTACATTTTTTAGGTAACTGGAATCTTATATTTAGAAAGATATTAAAATGTCTTTGAATATTGAGTGATTAAACATATAAAACTTAGGCATTGAAAAAATTTAAGATTTTAAAGGCTCGTGATAAATTTACTTTATATATAACCTGATTAGAATACCTATTACTTAAGAGAATTCACAGTGGATTAAACCTGTAAAGAAACCTATTGGGAATTTTCAACTGATACATAAAAATAGAAATAGTTGGTGAATTTAAAACAATAACTTAAGTTATACACAAATGAGATGAGAGGTGAATAGGAGGGAAAAAATTTGCATTTGAGTAATGTTCCTATGCAGTAGTAAGTTCCTCAACAAAGACAGCTGAAAATACTCCTTATGAAATGTAATAATGGAATATTGTGTTGATAATATATACGAAACTATTTTGTCAGGCATATATTGCGAAACATTCCTAGGTAGACTTTTTTAGTGATAAAAAAATAATAAATCATTGAAATATGGACATTTTCATCCCTACTAATATTATAAATGCGAAAGTAACTCTGTCTGTCTGTCTGTCTGTCTGTCTGTCTGTCTGTCTGTCTGTCTGCTACGCTTTCACGCCTAAACCACTGAACTGATTTTAATGAAATTCGGTACAGAGATAGAGTTGACCTTGAGAAAGAACATAGGATAGTTTTTATCCCAGACTTTTGAAAGGTTCTCTTGGAAACGCGATATAACCGAACTCCACGCGGCGAAGCTGCGGGCGGAAAGCTAGTAATATATAAAAACATAGTGTCAGATAAATGGTGCAATGCGAAAATGATGCATTTAAGTTATGTAATTTATTCAAAAATTATTACATTGACTTCGTATAGATTTAGTTTTACAAATTGACGCTCATTAGTATAACTCACTTAGATAAAATTATAAGACCATTACTGAAATCAGAGGTCTTAACATAAATAATAGTAGTGAGTAATAAATCAATTCACTGACCTCTACGTACTGTCCGAAGATGGCCATCATTTTATCGTCGTAATGTGTTGCGAGGGCCCGCAGCAGGTCGCAGGCGGCGCGGCGTCTGGTCGCAACGTCTGAACCTTCGATATCACGCCACACATACTCCTCGGGATTATCTTCAAACAACTCGATATCTGATTCTGGAAAAAATTCATATATACATACATTATCTTCAAAGGAAATGTATAGAAATCCGTCCGCTTTAAGTACTGGCGCAGCTCATTCCCTGTTGGACATTATATATTGTACATTATATATTCTGTTTAATAAGTATAATGAAATATCTGATTTGTGGCATATCGTAGGGGATAGTGCAAATCCGCAAATTAAACATTAAATTATTACTAAATGTCAAAAAATTACCTTAAAAGTCATTAATATGGAAAATGTTTCAAATTAAATTTTCTTGTGATAATATGCTTCCAATGTACATAAGCGGAATTATCCAATGGTAGTTACGCGGATATATCTCTATCAATGTATATAAATTTATCCTATCCAAGCTTGTTATTTAATGTAACAATGTGAATTTGCCATAAGTTACTAATCCCATTTCTTTACTATTTTATACCAACACAGATTTTTTTATATAATTTAATAACAAAATTTCCCATACATATGTATAGCTGGATTTTCACATGAGTTTTCGCAAAATATTCCAATCTCTTACCATCGGGTCGTTAAGTTAAGTTCCTAAGGTAGTTTTAACTTTACTAATTACGTTAATTACTAAGGAACTAATTTGAATTCACTTGGAGATTGGTGTTAAAAAAATATCTTCATTTTACACACTGATAAAATATTATTCACGCCCAAACAAAACGGTATGCGGATGATTATGGATTGTTCTGATACATATTAAATTTAAGAAATATACTTTAATTAAGCGTTGACAATTGTTATTAAATAATTAATTTTAAGTTATGTTTAAATACCACGTAATTTCATGAGGCGCTGAAAACTTTAAGGACTTTTTCGAGAAGTTTAATGCAAAAAAATCACAAGCGTTTTGTTTAATATTTTTAAATAGTTACATAAAAAAACACTCAGACTTACAATATTGCACTTGAGTATATAAAGGTATTATAAAATTTTTATTTTACAAAAAGTATATTATTTCCAAAGCTCTTATAATTTAAAAAAAAGTAGATTTTCTTAGATACTTCGTAGAAGGCAAATGATTTTTAAACAGTGCTAGCAAAATGTCTCAAGCATTTCTTTCAAGTTAATTCTCATTATTTTTTTATTTAATAATACAAATACTTTCACTTTAAAAAACTTGAAATATCATGACTGCATTGGTAATAAAAGCAGTAAAATGAAGTTGCAGTAGCACACTTTTATGTATATCACACAGTCTTGCAATGGGTTTTGCAATTGCACTCATACTCAAACGGACATATAGACGTGAAACCCTTCTTATAATTAATTAATTAATTATTTTTTACTTCATACAGAGAATAGTTCTTTGGACAGAGACTAAGTATTTTTTCCCGCACGAGCGAAATCGTGTAATATAAAAGGAGCGTTAATGTTATTAAAACCGAAACAATAAATAAAAACAAAGATTTCTCTTTATAGTATTTTAAATCACTCCAGATAGTACGTTATTTATGATCAACGTGTTAATAGTTCCCGCCGTGTTTGATACCGAAAGATTAATGTAACGTTAGACATATTAAATTTAAAAATGATACCGTTCTTTTATTATAATTCATTATACTGTCATTACATAACAACATATTTTTGAAACTCAAAAAAAATTAAGTGATCTCTTATTAGGTTTGGACACATCATAATCGTGTTTTACATTTTGCACTGAATTAAACCAAGGTGACACGAATTGTGAATGAAATTTAAAAATGATGAAAAAGTAGCTTTCTGAAGCTTCACCTTCATTAGTTAGTTTGAGTCAAACAAATTTACGCTATTTAAAACAGATGTTTATAATTTCTTGATTTGAAATGGGTTTGTTAGCTATGAAGGGTATTATTATTTTTTTCTTTTCATGAAAACATTTTGAACTAACATTAAAATTTCATAATTATCAACCAGCCGACTTCAGATGAGTAATAATTTTTTAAACCTATTTTTACAATGCATCATTAGGATAGTAACACCTCTAAATTGTTTTCTCTTATATCCTATTCGCATTAGAAAATATTGTTTCTCTAAATTATATCTTAGAACCGATGTAGGTAAAATCAAAACAAATAATTATAAAACGATAAAATTATATTATAATTTGTATTAAAATATATATAACAATTAGTTATTCTCATGACGCGACTAATTTTATGATGAAACACCCAATTTCGAAGAATATATTCATAATTAGCAACCTTAATATTTCAGGATCATTTTGAAAAGTTCGAGTCTCCATAAACAACTGTGTCGGTTAAATAAATTTATACATACGGATATGAGAAGATTTAAAGTCAGTGGTGGCCTACTGGTTAAAGGGCCCGCTTCTCGTTGCCGAGGGCACGGGTTCAATCCTGGCCCGGGCAAGTACCAATGTGATTTTTCCGAGTCATATGTACTTTCTAAAACTATTTAGACATCACTGATTAATGTTGATTCCCAAAAGAGGGTGGATGTCAGACAGGCGGCCGGTCGTAAAAATAGCTAAAACTATACACAACCTGTATTAGGCAGACTCTGGCTATAGCTGGGAAATTGCCAGGTAGAAAAAGATGAGAAGATTTTTCTAATAACTATCTATTTAATCCTTGATAGACACGTAATCACGAATGCGTGTAAAATTTTGAAAATGCCGGTTTCGAAGTATAAAAAGTCATGGTATTACTCAATTAAATTAATTGTTCTCTTACCACTAAATCATATGACACAACTGAAGTTGCACGAGTTTAACTACAAGTGGTACTCAACACACAAGAACATATTTTTTGAAATATTTTATAAATAATTTAGTTTTTACAAATACAACATTCATATGATTCTACTTATTCGATTGTCGTTAATAGTAAGGACAATCGAATAAGTAGTAATAGTATGAATTTATTGCCTTCATATTATGAATGGAATACTTCATCAACGAGATCGTCTGCTATTAATTAGTGGACTTTCATTCCAAAGACGTTCATTTCAATTTGTACATAACTACAGACTAGTAACATTTCTAGTTGAAAATGAAAATGAAAAAATATTTATTAACAAAAAAAACACAACATGATACGAAGAAATGTCCGGTGGTACCCACACTAGGTATTCCTGTGTCGTGGGTACCAATTGATAGATTTACAAATATGTTTAATGTTGTCGCTCGATACATTGCATAGTTTAGGTTACAAGTCACATGATACAAGTTATGTTAGTTAAAAGGTGCTATACCAGGTGCAGGAATAGTTCTTCGGTGGTATTATAGGTTAACGAGGAGAGCCAAGAAATAATTTTTGTTTTAGCTTGTTTTAGGGAGCAATGTTTAATGTCACAAGCGTTAGCTACTTTATTATAAATAAAAGATTCTATGAAAGGACTGAAGCGTCTGGCAAAAGAAGACTTAATTATGGGCAAGGGGAGCCTATAGTCCCGACGTTTGAGTAAATTTATAAAGTCTATTGCAGAAACAGTTTTGTGATGAACTTTAAGTGCTATTTTTAAAATGTATATTTGGCGTACGGTTAGAAGTTCACTTTCCTGGTATAGTTTGGTGGTTGAATAATCATATGGTTTATTCAACATAGTTTTGAGGACTGATCTTTGGGCTCGTTCAAGATGAATTAAATGCGTTTTATTAGTAGTTATGTTAGTAGTCTATATTTATAGCGTTAAAAGTTATTAAATCAATTTTTAAAACTTTCCTAATGTTCTGTTAACCAAATTAAAATAATATTATCTCCAGGAAAAGAATGAAAGGTTCACAAACTTACATATTAAAAATATAATATTAATTATAGTATAAAAATCGTACTATAAAGTATTGCATTTTTTAAGAGTCATAAAATTATCTGAACAAATGAAATAAAAGTAAAGAATATTTATTCATGATTAATTAAACGTTGAATTAAAAGAAATACATATTAATTATTAATATTGATACGAGTATTAATACCTTTGCGAAAAGAAAGTCTATTTTATTGTATCACATATTATTTACGAACATCTTGATAAAAATATAAATGAATAAAAGAACGGGCTATTTATAATATATGATCATCTATAAAGGCATGCTAATATAGAGCATCTCTTATTAATTTAGATTAGACATACTGACATTACTTTAAGGGGAGAAAACGGAAGTAATGGATTTGGGTCCAATCAATTCACATCCTTTTACTGAGATTCCATGAGTTTGATGGCTACATAGATCAGATAAATGTGGCAAAGCTTTGAACAATGAATACAAAAAACTTGTCGCCTTGAAAATCCCTCCCTTAAGAATTTCCAATTTAATTTAATATTTTAAACTAACACTATCAAGTCTTCTAGGCAAACCTGTGTAGTGTCTATATCTATTTTCAGTACTCACACATTATTTTTTATAAAATTCCAATAGGTACAAGTAAAATTTTCAATGTTTTGACGTGGCTGACGTGGCTAGATGTGGTTTTTCACGAGACCTACTTAGATTTAATTAAAAGTCAATAATATATTTCTTAAATATTCGGCAAACGTACAGTATTTATCAGACGTAGGGTCCATTGTTTCATGTAGAATGTGTAAATAAGTTTCCCCGGACGCAGAAGTGATAACTCATTAGCCAAATTACTCCATTTTCAATCACTAGTTAACTAATGTTTATCCAAGAACGTGCGTTACCTTTGAGGCACATTGGTGCACGAAACAGACACACTGAATCACCCCTGATTGTCTCTAGTTTACCCTCACTCCATATATCTACATCGTGAATTTTTAGGTCAAATTTTAATATGAAGTATTTTGTAATCTACATGGGTTAACGGATCTAATAGAGGTGTTGATTCCGTTACTACTTAAATAGTCCGACAGGTTGTTTTTCAGCTGGGTTCTTCGGGCTTGGAATCCAGTGAATAGAGAATTAAAGCGGCCCATAGATCTACGGATGTGATATTTCAATTTCACGTGGCTTCAATTATTAATTTTCAGCAGAAGCTTAAAGTTTCGTTATATTGTGCTCTGTTGTTATTAGTCTTTTAAGTAAACTATAAATAACGTGAAGTTATCACTTCTAAAGTAATAACTTCTTATAGGTAGGTAAACCGCTTTATAATATATATATATAAGGCGTACTGTCACCTCTATGTCTGTTTTCCATTTCTCTCACGTATCATCAATATTACACGCATGCGGCAGACGTAAACTGATTATAATCAATTTAATGTATATAATATTTAAGTTATTACTAACAGTTTATATTAGTTGCAAAATTTTTATAATAAATAGTTTGATTTATCATTTCTTTCGAGCGTCTCGAACCGCACAAATTTGTTTATTTTTTCATTGAATTAATAGGCTACAAATTATTTATTTTGTGTGAACCATAAATAATTAATTAATTGAAGATATCTTAATGGTCGTTAATTAAGGAATTAATATAATAAAATAACCAAATCCTTTAAAACTTGTACACCTAACAAACGGAATAATTTATTATATTGACTTAACCCATGTTCATCACAAATAACAAAAATACAAGATTTGATACCATACTCCAATTTATTTAGGTACTTAAAGTTAACTTTAATCTGAAGAGACATCAATTTATTATCTAAATGATATCTGTGACATTGACCAGTCTAGGTAAATGGATGGATTTTATAGCATATCAATGATGATAGGGTACGAGGACTACATTGAATACAAAATTATAGTTTTAAATACTTATGTACTACATTTCAATTTTTTTTGGTAGCTTCTTATATATAAAAATATCAAACTTTTAGCCAAGCAAATATTAATATAGGTAATATTTGTTACCTTTGAAACAATTTGATTATGTATTTGATTTAAATTTAATAATTTCCAAGGTGATAGAAGAAAAAATATTACTACACAGGGCGTATATATCTTCGAAATATTTGGTAAAGTTCTTAATAGAATACTATCCAGTATCCTCCATTTCAGCTGCAATCCTTTTGTGCGAAGTTACTGCACCTTCGTTAGAATAAAGTTATGAGAAGGCTTTAAAAGGACTTACAAGCAGATGTCATTTCAAGTTATACATTAAGTTGAATTGAAACAAAGCAATTGAATAATTGAATAGAAAAAAGTAAAGTTTCATAAAATTATCGTGTAAAATACAAAAATCTTTTGATGAAGTAACATAGTTTATTTATAATAATAATAATATTATTATATTATAATAGTAAAAGCTTCAAAGCCCAAACAAAATCTAATTTGAACATGGAAAAGAGTGCAACTTTGAAAAAGTACATATATCTTTTTAATTAAGTCATTACAAAGTCGGCCTTTTGGAAACAAATATTTCAACTGTATAAAAATTGTCATAAAACAATATAAGTATGTCAGTAAAAATTATTTTATCATAAGTAATATGTAGTCATTTAATTAATATTTTTAAATATATGAATGAAAAGAAATCTACAAGGAAAGATGTATCAAATCATATGAAATCTTTGTATTACTCATTAGCCTTTCACATGCAATATTATGAAGATAGTATTGTGTAACAAAAATTAACCAAATCAAGAAAACACCTATATTATTACAAAAAAATACATGTTATTATAATGTTATTAAAACAGAAACAATAAATTCAAACAAAGATTTCTCTTTATAGTATTTTAAATCACTCCAGATAGTACTTATTAATGATCAACGTATTAATAGTTCCCGCCGTGTTTGATACCGAAAGATTAATGTAACGTTAGACATATTAAATTTAAAAAGATAACTTTTCTTTTTATTATTATTCATTATACTGTCATTTTACACAGCAAAATATTTTTGAAACTCAAAAAAAAAATTGATTTCTTATAAGGTTTGAGCCCACCATAATCATATTTTATAAAGTCGTATATCAAAGTTTACTGAAGACTGAAATCTTGTTTACACCCTCCAAGTGTTGGAAGTAATGTTCATATTTTAGCTGTTGGCATATTGAACGAATCATATAGTCTCATTATGAAACTTTAACTTAAGTATTGCAACGATTTCTAATTATTTTCAGCGATTAACTTCAGTGTATCTATACTGCCGCTCCATACTTTTTAAATACCATTCGTTACCTAGCCGCTGGAAGGCTTTTCAAATAAATGAATCTGACAGCGGCATGCTTATCCAAGAGATGGGTGAGCAATTGTTAAAAAATTATAAATTTTCGTGTGTTTCGAAATTATTTTGATGAACAATGTTAGATTTAGAAGGATGAAAGTTACTTACCGGAGAAGTAACCATGTGTCAATACATATTCTGGAGAACAAGGTTGGGGAAATATACTTTAAGTATACACACATTATAAGGAAAGTGAGCTCAATAGTAAATCGCTACACTTCCGCCACCTTTTCCGATACCATGATTTTGTATTCAATGAAAGCAAATATACCAGGAAAATAATTCACGTCATTTTATACGTTAATGTGGGCAGTATAAAAAAAACAGATAGTCTTAGAAACGTGAATTGACAGTGATGTTAAGAGGATGGAGGTCAGAACTATCAGGCTATTTTCATCTGAAATATATATTGACGAAAATGAAAGAAACTAGTGACTATCAATACTTTATAAACAACAAATTAAGGACATTAAATTTTAACATATTAATATGAATAAACAAAAAATACTTTTATTTACATAAACAAAACACAAAAGACTAAAAGTATAACGTGAAAATACAAATTACTAAATAAACATGTGAAGCAATTAAAATTTATCTATAGCTTTGTTTATTATTTATCTAATAATTAAAAATGACTTGAAAATCTACTTATTTTTACTCCTTTTACTTATTTTTCAAAACTATGTACACTAACACCATAAATATCACTGAACAACAATAAGATGAATATCATTCAGAGAACATTGTAAGAATACCGATCCCTATAAACCGTCCCAATATGGACTACTGTATTTCAGAATACTAAAGAAATATTGATTTTAGTTTCACGTTCTATATGTGGGAGTATCAAATCACGCCCACTAATGTTTCTTATTAAGATATGTGAGGTTAAACCATTGAAGTCTGTTAATTGACGACCATTACCGAAGGTCCAGTAAAGAACCGCCTTTGGGTTAACCATTAACGTAAGTCTTCATAACTTCCCCAAATTTTTCACATACATACAAAAGTCCAAAGAGATCCAAAGAGTTCCCCCAGAGAGCATATAGAAAGTTATGTAAAAATTTGTAGGTACCGGTCCATCTCACACTGTTTACCGAAATGAAAAGGAATACTATCTGACAAAAAAATAAAATATTATACAATAAATATTTATTTATATGTAACGTGCTAGAATATTTAAAAGAAATATTTTATTTTTATTGGTAAACAATTAAAAATATTAAGATTTTTTATAATATTTCTTCATTTTATAAACGCTAAAAACTTAAAACAACAATAAGACAAAAAATCTTTTACATAAATAACCACATTTATATTACGTCAATTTTTTTTTAAACAATAAAATCAACGATGTAATAAAAAGACTATTAGTTAGTAATACACATTATTATTGTCATAAATTTTGTTTATATTGTTTGTATAAAAGTCCTTTTTAATCATAAATTACTATTTTTTGTGGTTGAAAGGATAGCTATGTATTTAGTAAACGAAAGAACTATCGGTCCCACTGACCGACGCGGGTATATGTGTTATGGTATTTGACGCGGGTATAGGAAGGTTAAAAGATGAAGAATTTTTTTTTTGTTTTATATTTGAAAAGGAAAATATTTATTTCATTTCACAACAGTAATGAATTCATTTCGATTACAAAAATGAAGTGTTATTTAATTGAACTTACTCTCAGTAAATGAAAGTGAATCCAAAGTAGATACCGAATCGAAGCGTTATACGTGTCCGCAAATTATCCGTTTCATTGAAGTGGTCTTTTGTAAACCACATTTTTTGTTTTTTGGTCTAACTTTAACACAAATAAAGCGGATGGTTTCCAAACTCGTGAACACGCAGAATATAACTGCCCATCTATAAAACAATGATTTTCTAAATCTATCCCGCAAATACTAAATGGTTTTAAGAGTTCAAACTACAAACACAATACCGGTTTGTCACATGAAATTAACTGAGCAGAGAACAATGAGTAGCTGTCAAACAATGTATCATGCACTCGCGCCATCTACTTAAAATATTGATTTGTAGTATAGTCAGGATGGAAAACCGGACTTATTTTTAAATAGTAGAAGATCTCTTACAAATATCTAATTGTAATCATTACGTCATTACATATCTGTCATTATACATACGTCAATTGCATATCTGTCAATTGTGTTTCGTTATTCCACGTTTTATAGTGACGGACGTTTCATGTCAAGTCCCACGGGAATGCTGTCGAACGGGATAAAAAGTATCCTATTGCAATTTCCTGGCTCTAAACTACCGCCCTGCCAATTTTCAGCTAAATAGGTTCAGCCGTTCTTAAGTTATAAGTGGAGTAACTAACACGACTTTTTTATGTATATATGTAGATGACGAAATTAACGCGGATGAAGTCGCGAGCTAAAACTAGTTTTTTATATAAGACGATAATTTATGTATTTTTTATGTATTTCCAAGAATATTTACATGTTATATTCTATCAATGTCAATACCAAGTTACTTTAATCAAGTTAAGCAAAAAATGTCTTGAGGTTGTATTTAATTTGGCGAAGCTGAGAACTAAATTTCTCTAAATTAACACAACATTTTTGAATAGACAGATAGTAATTGATCTAACTACCATCATTTTTTCAGACAATTTAATTCATTAAAATAAAAGTAAAATTTATTTTAAAATTTAAAACTTTGTTCCTGTGTATAGGATTTATAAAATTAACGTTTTTCACTGTTTCGAGCAATTTATTATTATTTGAAAGAACTGTTTTCGAAGTTTTACTGTTTTTGGAAGATAATTATAACTTATCACTAAATGATTTGCAAACCGTAACCACTAAAAAATCAACCACTAAACTGTAAAAATAACGAATCTATATAGTTCCTATTCGCTAAATTATATTTATTATGTAAAGATTTTAATTATTTATTAGTGAAACGAAAACTGTGTATTCCTTCTTAAGAGATTACGGAAGGAGATGAACGTAGCAACAACAGGGACAAAATTTATATGGTAAAGAAGTATTAGAAATACATGAAATTATTTAATCTAATCGTTACTTGACTTTCACTTTCCCGTACACCTGTAACACATCAATTCGCTAAAATTACTTACTGTTTATTACTAAATGTCAAACATGACATTTGCATTTCAATATTGTACTTGAAATATGGATATTATTATAGTCGACCCGATCATGTATAGTATAAAGGTAGTATTGAGGCGTTTTATAATAGAATCAGTATGCATCTAATAAATAGAGCCTTGTCTTCTAATTAATACCATGTATGTTTTGCGAATGTGAATGGAATATTACGTTACTCCAATACTTGCTTCCAAAATATTCCATATTAGATGTTAATATACAAACAATTGTTTATTCTTTAAAGATTTAGTGCAATTTAAAGAAATACATATATATAATAAATAGATATTCACCAAATTTTATTTTTCATTTAGTTTTGTAGGCAATGTAAGTTTTTTAATTGTCCTGTAATTCTTGTAATAATCTTTTGTCTCAAATTAAAGTTATCATTTACCAAAATATTAATTATTATTAATGTTAAATAGTCAAATTTATAACATTTACCCTTTTTTCTTTCCTGCCCCTATCCCACTTTATGTAGGGTGGGCAAAACATGTTATTCTCTTCCACAGAACATGTTGTAAATAGTTTTGGCTAATTGTGTTTTGCGACCAGCCGCCTGCCTGACGTCAACCCTCTTTTTGGTAATGCATTTATTATTTCAAAAACTACATATTCCCTTGAGTATTCCCCTCGACGAAAATCAATGATATCAATAACAACAAGTAATAGATTAAAAAAAAAAGACCGTACCTCTTTCTGAAAGACCGGCAACGCACTCTGGTGCCTTCTAGCTCTTCGAGTGCTCATGGGCGGCGACGACCATTTACCATCAGATGGCTAGCCTGCTCGTTGGCCCTTTATGATATAAAAAAAAACATTAATAAATTTTGAAAATATAAGGTTACGTATTCAACACATGCACACACACTCGAACAATCGTTGAGAGACTAGCTGTGGTCAAGTACCTAACTACAGCTCGAGCATGTGCCGGCTCGTCCGGGGAAGTACCACCCTCTCACAGAAGATCGGCGTGAAGTAGCCTTTAATGGCTGCGTTTCGTCTGATGAGTGAGAGAGCCGGTTGCCCTAACCCTATTCCCACCTTTTCCTGACATTCGCTTATTCCCACCCTTCCTTATTCTTTAAAAACAAAGGTTGGCTACGCATCCGCAACTTCTCCTATGTTGCGAATGTCTATGGGCGACGGTAACTACCTTCCATCATGTAGGCCGTCTGCTCGTTTGCCACCTTTCACATAAACGCAAACGGTATAACTTACGCGACACTGTTTTATTTAATTCAATATATAACAACAAACAAGAATACTATGCGAGGATAGTAATCCTAGTATGTAGTAATACAAGTATATGTTGTATTCCAAGGATGTTAGAAACGTTATACTGTACGTAAATGTTTTATTGCAGGGACTTGCTTACCGCGTAAGACAGATTGACTGCCCCCCAGTTCAGTTACCGTTTCAGCACCAATAACACCCAATTTCATTAGAATATAACCTTTAATCAAATCAAAACTTTTATGCTATAAAACTGCACTAATAATAAAATAATATTTGGAACTTGAATAAGATATCTTAATAAAAATATTTTTTAATTTATTCATTTTTGCAAAAATATGTTATAAATTTATATACCTTCACTACACCCTTATTTTTACTTAAAATCTTAATACATAAGGCCAACGATGCAGGCAACGTTAAATACTTCATACTTTGAAAGTCATAAGTATGTGATTCAATTTCTGTTAATAATTTGCCGGCAAATGAAATTCATGATTGCTTCCTTTGAAAGAGTTATAAACAGTGTCTTTTTAATCAGGAAAATATTATTTTAAGTTTTAAAACCTTATGTAGAAGTTTACATAAATTTAAACAGTATTTCTAAGTAATATATTTCTATAAACTAAAGAGCTAAGTCTATTAAGGTGACAGCTACACAATGCAGCATTAACAGCTATGTGATTTGACATTAAAATACTTTAGACACTCCTCCTGTTTTTCTTCTTTTAACGTAACATAAAATCAAGAAAGACAGAAGTGGATCAGTGTTGTTTGTTGAGTTATTACTCATAAGCATTTATAAAATATATAATAAAAGTTAAAAAATGTATTTACCGATTTAAAAAGTAATTATAGTTTGTAAAATATATGTATAAGCGGCTTACTTCTTTAACACTAAACCATTTCCAGAGTTACTGCAAATTACTTTTTCATATAATATTAAATCCTGTTCGTCTGATAATAATCCTTGCTATTTCATCTGCTAGATGGTGTACATTCATAGTTAGTATCAATGGTGTTACATCTATATATACCAAGTACATATAGATGTGTGTGTACGTGTATCAATCTCTATAGCTTGGGACACATATGTGTGAAAATACTAATTAATTACAATATTTCTTATTTTTCATTCCTTTAAAAATATGTTTCTGTAACTAACGTGTAATTTATTGAAATTCACATTATGAAGATATTTATTAATTTTCATAAAACATATTTATCTTAACTTTGACTTTAAGAAAATATAAAACTAATTATAATTACCAACGAATTAACTAGTAACTAAAGTTTTTTTGTACCATATCAATGAGGTAATTTTTTTAAAAACATTTTATAAATTTAATTTCCAAATAGTGCACTATTTGAAAATTAAAAGAATAATCCTGCTTGTAAACTAACAAGATTTCCTTTTATGAATATCGTTTCAAGGTTTATTACAAACGTTACGTGCTACATACACTATCAACTTTGTGCATCAAAGACTTCAAGCATAAAAAGTCCACACTAAGCACTGATTGTGAGTGTATCAAGTTGCTTCCAGACATGTACTAAATTATGGAAGCATACAGTAATTTTTAGTGCGTCTATACATGTTAATCTACACTCTGTATACTTTTATGGCAGACGTAGATAAAAAAAAATCATATAGCATGCTGGTATATATCTTTTCCGCTTTTATCATAATATTTATATGCTATGCCAAACTACATACCTCTTAAAAGAATCGAGAGAACAAACGAACATAGAATTTAAAACAGTCAGTTCACAGAGCTATTCTTTGATAAATTGTTATAAATCCATAAACAATTTAAAATAACATTACGCACGCATTACCTCCAGTATATTTTAGTACATTTCATCACAATAAAACCAGCTTTTTTCGTTGATGTTATACAGTTTGACTAGTTTAAATACAAAAGTGGTACTTTGAAATATATATGTAGCACTGTTGAAGCAGCTTTTTGCTTCATGCACACTGTCTTTTCAAAGAGAATTACGTCATTATTTTATACTCTGGTACGCCACTTAAAGTAATTGCACTATTATCCCTATTTTACAACTTAAGCAGATATAGATAGAAGAGAGATATATATTATATATCTATCTAGGTAGAATAGAAACTATTTTTATAAAAATTTTAAATATGTAATAACTTAATTAAAAGCACAGCTTAGTTTAAGATTTCTAAAGGATTTTAATCCGATTTTATTGTTAAATAAAATTATATTTAAAATTATTAAGATAAGAAAACGATCTTTTTCCATGTCACTAACATCATTTAGCGCAGTCATAAATAGTTCTCAAAGAGAATTTATATTTCTTATTTCGGATATATGTCGTCTTAGAAAATTTGTAAATTATTGTCCTTAACAAGTTTTATATTTGAGAAAGTACAACTATTATAATATTATATTAATATATAACTACTTAGTAATAGAAACGTATTAATAGGAGATTCAAACAAAAAATAATGTTTGCATATATGTACAGTGGGCATAGGTGTATGATTAATGTTTTAACTAATTCTCAAAATTTGAAGATTAGAATTCCCCAAGCTCATATGTTATAAGTAAAAATTTTCTTTAGTTTAACATTTTGTAATGTAAGCTCTACCTACATATTAAGAAATAAATAGACTTCGCCGGGCAACATCCTTGTATGGGCAAAATATAATATAACGGTTAGGTTAGGTTCCGGTTGCCACCCTATATAATTATTTCATACTTATTTACTATAAAGTTTTGATGTCCACAGTCTAATGTTGATGTTATTGACACGATTTATTAAAAGGTCTTTTATTCAGTGCCAGAATTTTACAAAAACAACTAATTCTCGCAATCCATAATTCTTTACTATATTTAAAATCTGCGGTTATTGAGAAGCAAATTTGTTAATGTAGGCATTTCTCCCAGCACTTTCCTTCATTTCTTTTTAGGATCCACAGGGACGTCCTTTAGTTTCAAACACTTACAACTCTTAATTTATTACAAAATTTAAGTAAAAGTAAGAAGCTTCTTAAGCGGTTCGGTTTGATACATTTATTTTCTTTTCAAATAACATTTTTCAAAATTTTATCAGCTTTTTTTCGCTATTTAAAGTAACAACTATAAATAGTAGATGGCACTTTGTAATCCATGTCAGAAATTATTCAAAACAATCTGTAATAATTTTTACTTTCAATTAAACTCTTGCTTTTGAAAAAAAGAGCTGTTTTACATGCTCTCAGTTTATTTTAGATTTACAATTCATAGATGAAACGTATTTAGAATTGATTTTTTATTTTTTGTGCACATGCAAATTTAGTTCAATGGTAGGTTCTTTAACGACGTTTTGCGAGCCGTGAGTACAATGGTTCACTCTCAATCATGCGTACACCTTCATACGTGCATACTGATACATAACTGTTTTTCATTTTGTAAATAGAAATAATATATGAACACTAAATGTAAATTTTGTAGTAACAAAATTATATTTAATTATACTATAAAGACTAAAGGGTCTCTTTAACATTAAGGGGATTACTATGCACATATTAAACTAAGTTTTATTTAAAACTTGAAATTCTGGAGTCTAGAAAGAGGTTAAAAATAAAGTAATTAAATAACAAATATTTATTATTATTATATACTAGAAGACCTGGCGAAGAAATGTCTATTACGTTTTTTTAATTTATATTTTTGGAGTTTACCTGTAAGCCATAAATCTCCGTGTTTTGAAGTGCGACAAAATGATTGACATATTAGTTAGTTGTCAAATCTAATGTCAAAAAAAATTGTATGGGAAATAGAAAAGTATGGGAAATGATGGGAAATAATGGGAAAGTATGGGAAATGATTTTCCCAGTAATTACTCAATTTTTTTTCAGCTTTTATACCTTCCCTGAACCCTCACGAACATTTCAAGACTAAGATAAGATAAATCCGTTCAGCTGTTCTCGAGTTTTAGCGAGTGTAAGGAACAGCAATCCATTTTTATATATGTATATAGAAGATAACAGTATATTGCGAAAGTTGTGAATTAAATAACTCTTACAAAATTCTTATTTTCCTCGTATATAAATTTAGCAATACCTAAATATATTTTATTAAATAAAATAGAAATATTTTTGTGTAAGAATTCAGTATTCGACAGCTTCTTCTGACTTATTACATGTATACACGTGTCTAGAACATTTTAAGGACATGATAGGCGTATAAAAAATTGTCAAAAATATCTAATCGAATTGACATGAAAGACTGTCTACGAAGTAAGTTATTAAGCTTTTAAAGACACTAATATGTACGTGAATAAATATTAATATTTTTAATCCATATTTGTATACGATACTGTTCACTGATTAATTTTCATGACAGTTCTTTCAGCATTTCGATAAGTTCATAACATTTTCAGAACGACCAGATTAAATAATCAATTTTATGTTGAAAACATTGAGTACAACAGTAATCTAATTGGAGAGTCTTGAGTGTAAGTCAAATGACTATATTTCTCCTTTTTCGAAAATCATAATTCGTCACAGATTTAGATTTCAGCCGAAAATTAAACATATTTAAAGTGCAATTAAAAAGTATAACTATATAGACGTAAGTAAGCTTATAAGGATTATTAAAATTAAAAGTAATTAACACCTATATTTTAATTAAATAAATAGGCCTTGTATAAAAGGAATTAAACAAAAAGATTATACATTTTAAAACCGTTCGTGTTCTTAGAAATTATAAATTAACATAATATTAAATCCATTCAACAGTGGCAGTCTACATACTGAACTGTTATATGTACATGAAAGCCGCAAGCAAACCATTACGCTCCTGACAGGTAAGGCTATTTATATATTATTCCTATATTCTTAGTTCACTTATTATGTTAATTTTTTATTAAATATACTTAGACATTAAATGTGTATAAATATTAATATTTTTATTTCCTATTTGTACACGATACTGTTCACTGTTTAATTTGCACATTAATTTATTCAGCATTTATTTATTTAATACTTTTTGTACACCACAAAGTAAGCTTCCTACAGTAACTTTCCTAGTTAAACTCTTGAGCTCTTATTTTTTGCTCCATTTTTTAATCAAAGTTTTTTGACTAACATCTATCGATATCTAATATAACAAAAATACTTGACTTGAATTCTTCAATAAGTACTTGTAAGATAAATTATAAAAAAAATTTCGTACACAAAAGTCTACAAGTTTAAAATGTTTAATGATTGAGAAATAAATGTTGAAATTTGATATTTACATGATACGTGAATTTTTATTTAACTGCCCTTCCAATATTTTTAATTTTTATTTTGTATACAACATGTTATTTCATTTCATTTTGTATATAACATTTTATTTCTTAATCTCTTAAGATATTTCTAGGCTTAATAAAATGTCAAATGAACACGTTGAATCTTAAGATCAACTGTTTCAAAGCTAATTGGTTGTGCTTTTAAGGTATATGATATCTTTAACTTTTTGATATTTAGGTTTAGTTCATCGTTGTAAGTCAGTGATGGCCTAGTGGTTAAAGGGCCCGCCTCTCATGCATGAGGGCGCGGGTTCGATCCTGGCCCGGGCAAGTACCAATGTGATTTTTCCGAATCATATGTACTTTCCAAGAGTATTTAGACATCAGTGATTAATGTATTCCCAAAAGAGGGTTGATGTCAGGCAGGCGGCCGATCGTAAAAACAATTAGCCAAAACTATTAACAAACATGTAAGGCAGACCCTGGATAAAGCTGGGAAATTGCTAGGTAGAAGAAGAAGAAGGTTTAGTTCATCGTTGCGTTAATAACATTTTTTTTAAAGTACGTAGA
This sequence comes from Danaus chrysippus, assembly GCA_916720795.1. NCBI lineage: Eukaryota > Metazoa > Arthropoda > Insecta > Lepidoptera > Nymphalidae > Danaus > Danaus chrysippus. Next base: position 4,165,059 of record CAKASE010000057.1, on the reverse strand, counting down.
GGAGACGATAATTATAATGTTAATTTCTAAATGTACGATAGCAACGGAAGATATAACAAAATTAGTTGTTTTGTCGTAAACAAATTGAAAGTAAAATAATAATGTTAAAAATACACATCAAAACAATATAATAAAAATTATAACTTTTAAAGTACCAAGTTAAAAAGAAATATGAAAGCCTAGTTGGCTAGCCTCGAAATTTTGAAGCAATTTGCTATTTGAAAGCTATGGATAGCTTAATTAATAAGTGATCGTCTACTATTTTTAATACAAAAGTATGGAAAAAACATTTATTGTAGGTATATGGCAATGAAAGACCATACGTGTATAAGGACAGAAAAGTGGAATTTAATAAAATCTTAGTTCTCTTGTGTTACTGACAGTTAAGTAACATATTTAAGTAAAGAAGAATTAAACAGACGTTATCACATTACGTGTAGATTTTAAATGTTCAATTAGCGTTTAATTAAGATATGCAAAGTACTTCATATTTTATAGGATATAATAGAACTCGGCGAAAGCCACAATCAGACTATTTTAGAATATATATGAATCTAAGCGCACGGTGCATGCCGTGCACTATATTTAGACGAACCGTTTCGACCCACTTTTGACCCCCTGTAGCTCAGTGTCTATTGCAAGTACAGAGATAATATTATACCTACGTAATCATATACTAGTCCTAAAGCAGTATGCCAAATTTCATAGATAAAGCTTCAGTAGATCCTGAAATATGACCCTGTGAAAATAGCTAATTTTGGCACTGACTCACTGACAGGTAATCAAAACCTTTATATAGGCGCTCAGCTCAGCACAATAAAATACATAATAATGAAATATTAATAATTAATAATATAAGTACTTACATCTATCAATCGGTGATAAATGAAACTAAAAAATAAAAAATAAATATAGTTTAAAAAAAACTAAAAAACACGCTCCAATGATGAAAGAAACCGCGTGGAAACTAATTTAACCTTTACAACCTTGGAAATCAGTTTAATTTAAATTGTTTAAAATAAACAATAAATGGTATTATTGAAAAAAAAGCGTGGGGCGCTACTCAAGAAGTGATATATGAAGCTCAACACGCTTTTTTTCACAAAAATACCATTTATTGTTTGTTAATTTATTTTTAAATTAATATTATTGTGAAAAAAGTGTGGGGCGCTTCTTAAGAACTGATATATATATCTATATAAGGGATATAAAATATTGTCATGTATACATAATGCACACTGTATAACTTAATTAAATATTGCTTACCAAAAAAATCAGGTTTCTATTGTTATAAATTACTTTCGATAGATGGCGCTAGCGGTAAAATTGAATCGCGATATTGTTTTGTCTGCAGTATATATGAATGAAAGTCGATAAGGAATCGATGGTCATTTCTTTCTACACTTATGTCTTGATATCTTATACATATATGGTTACGATTACGATTAAATGGATCACTGATTTGACTTGCTAAAGGATTAATTTTGATATTGCTTATTGATTGATTACTTGTGTATGTTAAAAGCACAAATTCACTCTATTTCTTTTCTACTATTCATTTACCAACGATGGAAATTGTATTTTCACAACTATACCATATTTTAAGTAGGGTGTATGGTAAAGTGAATTTCGGCCAGTTCGACCGTTGACGTGAATAAGGTGGCGAGTAGTGGCTGGATGTGGAAGGCAGAGGACTGGGTGTGGTGGCGAGTCTTGGGAATGGCAAATGTTTACCAGTGGATCATGCTGTTGATGAAGATGATTATGATCGATTTCAAAGTGCATCTAAACTTGGCATTAGATTGGATTTCACCCCTTTTTTAGGCAAACAATTAGCCGATTGGAACCTGGCCCCCTTTTTAACAGGCATGTTTTTGGTGAGATTAATATTAAATAATTGGACCTTTGTATTTTGTATGAAACAATAAATTCTTTAATTTAGACAAAGCTTATACTGAAAACAGTTATAACAAATCAACTGACACATCTTATTATTATCCTCAGTGTTCTGTTATTGTTAACTTTAACCATTAATAAAATATATAATTTTAAATCTAATACCTTGAAACTTTCGTAGCTCCCTTAAGAATTTAGTATGTACTAATTGTTAAGATTTATATATTTTTTGTTGTTTTAAGAGCTGGTATAATATAACTAGAGTCTTCTTAAAAAAATGTCTTTATTCCAATTTCATAATTCCTACATATTTTCTCCACACAGTACTTAAGATTATAATTCTACTTACAAATAAAAGCGTTGACATTGGAAAAATATTCTAAGATTCCAGTGCGAATGAAGTTGTAGATATATTAAGAATGACTGCATGTTTAAATATAAAATAAGAGATTTGTTATATGTATTTGGCACTTGCAATGAGAAACTCTTTGACTTTGTCTCGTCTGCCCCTGATCATGTTTGCTGAAAAGTAGTCGAAACGCTAGATAAAATATTCCAAAATAAAAGAGAACACTAAATTTAATAAACATAGTTTTATTCCAATGCGTACTTGCTAAAGTCTTAGATACATTCACAAATAGTAACTCGTCACATGACGTTTTGTAATAGAATTCGTATGCATCCATTTAATAAATTCCTTGCGTTACTTTAATTAATTGTAGTTGTTAATTGTATATACAATATTGTATATACAATTATATATTGTTACTAACTATTAGACACATTGATGTGAAGTAAATTATTCTGCAGAATCTGTCTTAAAGATGATGTAGGGTCATTAATCACAATGAAAATTTAGAATAATAATTCACATAAATATGTGTTTTGTATGAAGAAACATTTATTATTTCGAAAATTTATAGTAATTTTTGACTAAAGGACTTCATAAAAGCATGTCATCACTATCAACTGAAAAGGTAGATATATTCATAAATCAGTACATGCAGTCAATAGGTAATTTCATTGAAAGGTCTTTGACTTCGAGAGTTTCTTACTTAAACTTCTAGGGAAAGTTAGTCATGTCTTCCTGATCCATTTTAGGAACATAGTATCAAGGCTTTTATTCTGCTATTATAGGTCTCGTTTAATGAATAAACGTCATCAGACTTTGTCAATTACACCACTTCTAGATGAACTTAATTTACTTTGTCAAGCCAATTTTTGGATAAGAAAGAAAATTCTCGTATTCGCATCTTGTCACAATGTACAGAGAAATCTTATAGTCAATATTTGTTCACAACTTAAGATGTTAACTTTGAAAACATGGACGAGTAAGTGCTACAAAGTCAAAAGACTTTGTTTATTTATCAATTAGAGTTATAAGTTATAACTCTAATTGATAAATAAACTATATATAACTTATAACTAATCCTTAAGGTATATTTTGGAAATTTCAATTAATTAATGCTGTTTGCAGACATAAAACGAAATATTTATTAAGTTGGAGACTCAGCAAATTTCACTGACCGAATTGAAAAATGGTGGTGCTTGAATTTATAAAACTCAAAGAGGCTTTAGCACCAAATTAAAAATTTATAGTAAAATATACATACATCACTCATTTTGCAATGACAGCAATATTTTAAGCGTTATAGTACGTAAAATCTGTAAATTTTTTATTCTTTTCAGCTGATCTACATGTATATGTAGTAACATAATTTCAAACATACGTCGCGAATCGAAGATAATGATATTTGAATTGATTTCTTTAAACAGTAATATTGAAGATATTGATTTTGAAGATTTAATAGCAAAAAGAGATACTAATTGTGATTATTAAATTTAAGCAATATTTATATTTATATACCTTTTCATTGTTTACGTTTAAGAAAACAGAAGAATAAAGATTTGTGACAGTTCCATCATAGGTAGTTGAATAACCATGTACTCGTATATTAAAACAGTACCATTCAAACAAAATCACTACGAAGAATATAAAACAGGAAAAGTCCATAGAAAATTACATTTTCAAAATAGATTTGGAACCCTTTTAGGTTTATAGGCTTTCCATGCCATCGGGTTGACCGTGTATTGTTAGTATTAACTGTGTTAGGGACTTGGTTGGTTTGTGTTGTTGGTTTACATAATACCTATTATTGAATTTTATTTATATTTATTTTAATAAGTAATATTCTATGTCTATATAATAGATGTCAAACAATAAGATAAATGTTCAACAATATCACTATTTAACTTAAAAGTAATTATTAAGTATTTTAATAAATAAATATCTTAGTCATTAAACGAATTGACTGTTCATCCCACTGAAAAATTACGACATCTTCTTAGGATGTACGAAATTATGGTATTTATTGTTATATATAATAATGTAGTTTAGCCATCAGAATAACATATGTGCTAGAGTTTCTCTCGGCATTTTGTGAAGTTTCCGCAGGGTGAGGACATAACAGTGGTATTTCATATGAAATTATATATCTATTATTTTAAAGACTTTGTACATTTCTCCCTCAGCCCAAATACTTAGTTCTCTGAATGAACACGAAGGCAAAATAAGAGTTAAATGTATGCTGTTTTATACAAGAAAGTATATCACAAATGATCAACTATACAATATAAATCCATGTAAGTAAACTACGACGTTGGTCGGCTATTAAAAAAATAATTACCTATAATAATCTTATAATCACCTTTCTTAAAGTTTTTTTGTCCGTTTATTTATTACCATAGAAATAGTTTTGGGCTAACACGTAGCTGAAATTTGTATATTTCTATTAAAAACAATAAATATAATATTTTAAACACAAATGCTTACCAGGTGAACTGGGATTTTGACACACTCAAAATCTATGTGGAAATATGCATAACCTGTTATTATTAAACATAGAAGGCATAACAAATACTAAAATAACAAAAATAAATTATTTTACTCACACTAACATGTGTTTAAAACACATAATATGTCGATACATGCACATTTACCAATATGTATCTTGTAACTAAATATCAAACATTAAAAATTCTATTCAACTATGTACTTGAAATTATAGCACATATAGTATAAAGTAGAATTAGAACATAAATTTGTTAGGAAATATATTTTTTTCATCTAAATCCACTTCCTTTAAGTTTAACAGTAAGTACCTAAATATTAAAGCTTGAGTATAAAATTTACATTTCGCATTAAATTACAATATTAATTTTGCTTCGAAATGCACTTCTATATTGTAAAAGCTTTCGGCTACATAATTAAAAGTGGAATGAAGAAATAGTTAAAATAAATAAAAATTATTTAAAATTACGTAACAAGAAATCCATTGCTTCCAGAAATTCTCTTCGGTTAATTTATAAAAACTGACAGGATGAAAATAAATTAAAAGGGATTTACATTTTATGATATTTTTAATTTCACATATTTATTTATCATTACTATATTTTCTACGTAAGATATAATTTCGAAAATTGAATGGCAAAGCAAAAGATGATGGAGACGTTTAAGTTGGGAGTAATAAAGGAATTATATACAAAAAATGTATAAATATTTATCTACAAATAGACATTAACATTCAATCTTATTCGATTCAGAAAATATAATAAAACCAAGACAACAACCGAGAAACATGTTTTATAAAATATTATATATATTAAGCACAGCTTCAGATTTCTATAGGAGTCTTATCCGATTTTATTTTTAAATAAAATTATATTTAAAATTATTTTAGATACGAAAACGATCTTTTTCCATGTCACCAACATCATTTAGCACAGTAATAAAAAGTTCTCAAAGAGAATTTATATTTCTTATTTCGGATATATGTACGTCGTCTTGAAAAAATTGTTAATTATTGGGCTTTAAAAGTTTTATATTTGAGAAAGTACAACTATTATAATATTATATAACTACTTAATAATAGAAACGTAGTAATAAGAGATTCAAACAAAAAGTAATTTTTAAATATATACTGGACTATTGTACTTCATTAATGTCTTAACTAATTCTCAAAATTTGAAGATTAGAATAAGCCAAGCTCAGATACATATTATAAGTAAAAATTTTCTTCAGTTTAACATTTTGTTACGTAAGCGCTACATATTAAGAAATAAATAGACATTGCAGGGCAACACCCTTGTATGGGTAAAATATAATATAACGAGTGACTATATAATTATTTCATAGTTATTTACTTTAAAGTTTTGATGTCCATAGTCTAATGTTGATGTTATTGACACAATTTATTAAAAGGTCTTTTATTCAATGCTAGAATTTACAAAAACAACTAATTCTCGGAATCCATAGCTCTTTACTACTATATTTAAAATCTGAGGTTATTGAGAAGCGAATCATCTATTTTTTGGATCCACAGGGACGTCCTTTAATTTCAAACACTTACAACTCTTAATTTACACCGATAGAAAAAATGTTTTTCTTGTAGTGATATTTGTTACTGCTTCTGATATTATACATAAGGGATCTAATTAACATCGATTTATATTACCTAATGAATTATCTCTTAGATTTTAAATAAATTCAAATATATTTAATTTATTTAAAATTTAAGGTGGGTTCTGACATAAAATAGTCACCATGAATTCAACTACGAAACTAAACGCTATCTATAAAATTAAGGAAATTTACTACTAACTAGCAATACTAAATTCTGAAAATAAATTTGATCATAGGTCCATATTACACAAACAGAGATTCGCAATTTACTTTGTGTAAAACTTTCATTGATTCTAGGTACAATTCTCAAACTGGATGTTCCAAAACAAACAATGATTACTCAGAACATATACTGTGTAAAATTTTTATATTCAGACATACATACATATTTCTTTTATTGAATAACGATATTTGCTAAGAAAACTAGTAAAACAATTATATCCCACTTTATATGTTATATCATTATCATGGTTGTTCTTTAGTTATTTCATAGTTTTGTAAAACTAATAATCTACCGAGTTTTCACTAATTGTCGGCTTATGTTCTGATTTCTTAAATACATGTATTTACAACATCTCACCCATTCATATAGTTTCTTACAAAATGGAGATTCAAGTTTAGTTATTAACATTAACTGGGTTAGAGCTTATAATGCTTTTCAGTATATTTTTAATACACTTAATGAACTCAGGAATGTTAAATATATTTTTGATATTAAATTTTTAAATATCGTTCATCGGTGTGATCATAATTTTATTTTCTCGGGAACGCACCAAGAATAAAATTTAAGGTTAAATACGTAGCATTCGGTTGTAATACTTATTGTAGTTTATGTAAGATTATTATGAAATTATTCTGCTAGATTCATTCTCTAATGACAAATTAAATTTTAAGGAGACGAGAAAATATTAAAAAAATATATATTTTTACATACATTACATAACTAATAGTGTAATAATAATATAAACTACACATTTTTTTTTGATAGTGCTATTAAACTGTGATGAATGAATAGCATTTTTATTTTGAATTTATTTAGTTAAATAAATGTTTTGAAACATACAACTACACATAATATTAATTTAAAATTTACCTTAATGTCATAATAACGCAATCTTGCATAGAGTTGAAATTCAATTTCTCTTAGCTGGAAACCAATTTTCCGTATATTTAACAAACAGTGAAGCACATACATATTTTATTTTATAAATATAATAATAATAAGTCAACTCAATTTATTTAAACTTAAAAGCAACTACATTTAATATAAAGGAATATATTTTTTACATTTTAATGTTTTTGGTTAAAGAAATATTATAACATTCGTTTATATTTCATTTATTTAACAAAATATTCAACTGATTACAAATATTTTACTAAATATATAATATTTTATTTTTAAAATCACTAAAAATAATTTAAGCCTAAATAACTATTGATTGAAATTTAAGTAACTTTATAAGTATTATTATTGCAATAAAAATGTATATTTAAGTGACATATTTCAAATTAAAACACAATTTAATTGAATTCTATACATACCAGTTATTATAGTCATACAAATTGAACGATTATTTAGTCACTATTATTGTTATTAACATAATAATATTAAAGCACTTTGTAATATAATCGACGTGCATCCATTTCGTGAAGAGCCTCCAAATAATACTACGCTTTGCGTCCGTACCTAGAATATTATAACTAATAACGATATGCAACCACAACTATTTCTATAACATATAATTATTGAAATTTGTTGGCCATAGCCTTGATTGAGATATAAGTAACATTTTTACACATTGCGTGTAAATAATGTCGATTTAAGTATGACATAAAAAATGTTTTAGTCTGTTCACTAAATAGTCAATATATCGTCATGTAGGTACTTACTTACTCCTTAAATATAAAATAATAAATTTTTCCATTTATCTCCGTGCAATTTTATATTATTTAAAAGATAGTTGTGTTAGTTACACTATTTATAATTCAAGAACGGCTGTAGAGATATGGTTGAAAATTGATGGAGAGATAGCTTAGAACCAGGATTGGTTATGGGATATTAAATTCTGTTCAATGGAAAATGAAAAAAATGCTTAATGAATTCAATTATCTGATTGCTTATGGCTTCTAGGGTTGAATAGAAATCGCCTGGTCAGTTTTGTATACGAGTATATTACTAATGCCAAAATTGACGTGGACGAAGTCGCAGGCAAAAACTAGTAGCTCATAAAAAAGAACATAAGTATTTTTAAATTTCTTGTTTCGTGGGCTATGACGACCTTTTAAATAAAGATTAAATCTTACTTATAGAAAGGTTTATAACTTTTTACATAGTTCTTACCTTACAAGCTATTTAAGCCTTTAAGTGATTATTTATAAGAGGATTGAAATAACTGATTATAATAATATTATTTGATAATATTAATTGAATTTGAATATGCTCAATATTAATTTTATATCTACAAAAGAGTCCTGAACATCAATTGTAAGCAATTTCGACATATCATTATCATTAAACATAATTTACATATTAATAATTGGACTGTGGACAACAATTTAAGACTAAAAATCTAGCTACCCCTAGAAGGACTTGTTTGACCAGGTTATAGGTAATATAGGTATATAATGACAATTCTCAGTGCGATTCGTCATTTAACTAAGCCATTGTTTTTTATTTTCAAGAACAACTATGAAACTTTAAAAAAACACCTTTTATTTTAATAAACTATGAACAATTTCAATATCAAAATCATAACTTCATAAAGGACATAACATAACGGAAACAAAAGGTCTTAAATTCCAAATTATATTTTACTAATAATGTGAAATAATAACCGTAAAATATGCAAAAATAGTTTTGGTTTAATACCATCAAATAACTATAAAAACGACACAAAGGCAAATGAGATTTATCGAATTAAATGACGTTCACTGCAAATATTCCGATGGTATCATAGTACATGTGTACTACAGCAAAACTCGAATATTGCAATAATTATATTGTACATTAATTAATATTCAGCTTATAACCATAATAAATTTCAGTTATGTTTTAATTTACGCACGTTGAGTTGTATCAAGCACACTGCTTTTGTGATCCCACTAATGTTTTAGTAGACGTGAAACAAAATTTAATAATATCCGAATATGTAATGGCGAAACACTAGATTAATAAATCGATAAGTTACAATTATCTTACATAACCCTTTTTTTATAAAACGAATTGAGTTTTTTGGGCTTTGAACACGTTATTCTTGGCTTCTTATTATGAAGTCGTGTATTTAACGGCTCGTAATATATTAATATCTAACATTACTCAGTTTAGTTGCAGGTAAGAATACCTCACGATTAAATAATTTTATTTAAATCATGAAATATTCCACAGTTAATTCAATTTCTATTACTTTCTTTCGTAATGTAATTTGACGGCGTACACTAAAATGAAAAACTGCTTCCTTTTCTGTCTTTTAATAGTTTATGAAATTATTAAGAGAGTATGAAAATATTGGCGAATGCTTTGAAGTCATTTATAAAAAATAGACTTAATTGAAAGGAGTCTAATTTTAAAATTGGTTAATGTTCCACCTTAAAGCTTCTTTAATAATTTGGTAAACTCAACATAAAAAAAAAAATTACGTAATGATTGTGTACAGGGTATTTATTTAAACTAAATTGTATAATAATAATATATAAATCGGAGAAATGCCCTAACCGTGGTTTTTGAAAAGCCTTAATGACGTCACGAATGTCTATATTCTTGATTATCGTCTGGGTCTCAAGCTCTTGAAGTTAAACTAGTATACGGTTTGACGAATCCTTTATTGCGAAAGGATCCAATACCTGCAACGTTTCCAAAGTGAATGCCTTTAATTTGTACCCTCGCCTTTATTTACACCACTAACACACACTCATTATTGTCACTGGACTTGCACAGTAGTCTATATAAGATTCCAAAGTGTATAAGATTGTATTTGTATTTTCTTCTAACTATATCTGTGTAAGATTATTTTTATTTTTTGTTTTGAACTTAAGTAATTTATCAAATAGAATACAAATTTTAACATTCATGGGATTTCAGTATTGTAAACGTAAGGATAATATAAAACGAGGTACGTAAGTTACCTAGCCTTAAAATGTAACTAGTTATTTTAAAAAACTACATACTCCCGACGTTTACGTTATTTTGCAGCAACCGGGATTACGGGCATACGAGGAATTTTGAATGATAACTCGAGAAAATCTTAGATGTCATTATGAAATGTTACCGAGTTATTTTTTTTACAATGAAATATAAATAAAAATTACTAAACCTATTAAGAAAATCGATCAACAATTGTGTATATATATTCAACTAGCTTTCCGCCCGCAGCTTCGCCGCGTGGAGTTCGGTTATATCGCGTTTCCAAGAGAACCTTTCAAAAGTCTGGGATAAAAACTATCCTATGTTCTTTCTCAAGGTCAACTCTATCTCTGTACCGAATTTCATTAAAATCAGTTCAGTGGTTTAGGCGTGAAAGCGTAGCAGACAGACAGACAGACAGACAGACAGACAGACAGACAGAGTTACTTTCGCATTTATAATATTAGTAGGGATTGTTACCACAAATTAAGGAGAAATGAAAATATAATCTAAAAAAATATATATTGGATAATAATATTTAATGTCGTAGTGATGCTTATTCTTGTAATAATATATATATTAATCTAGTAATTGTTAATACAAAAGCTCTTCTTCTAAGGAGGTACATTAGCCGTGTGTTTAACTAGGTATTTTTTTCTATAAACATAATATGTAATAATTACGTTTGCTTCTGTAACTAATTGTTAGTTACATACAAAAAATATATATATTGAAGACTTTCAGATCTACTAATATATTTCCAATAACCAAAAAGCAGTGGGTTTAAAAGTTAGCCTGAAAAATATAGAATTAATATTAAAAAGTATGAATATTCATAGAGAATAATTTCGTGATCGTAAAATTTTAATTTGAATGCTATGATTTTAAAATGAGAATAAGTCTCGTTTCTACATTTTTTAGGTAACTGGAATCTTATATTTAGAAAGATAATAAAATGTCTTTGAATATTGAGTGATTAAACATATAAAACGTAGGCATTGAAAAAATTTAAGATTTTAAAGGCTCGTGATAAATTTACTTTATATATAACCTGATTAGAATACCTATTACTTAAGAGAATTCACAGTGGATTAAACCTTATCAAAGGGAAATGTAGATTAGGCGCTCATTGTAAGGTATAGTATTTTATTGTATAACAACCATTCGTAGTTTTTGATTTGGAGGGTGTATATACTCGTAAATCTATGTACTTGTGAAACAAAAAACATAATCATAATATAAAGCGTTTTATATCTGAAATACAACTTAAATTCATGAACGGAAAGCTTAGATTAACCGCTAAGGTTTAGCAAATAAATCTAAGAAACTGATATTACATCTACTAAATTTTATATGTCATATTATATTGGTAACTTTGTTAAGAACAACAATACTTACATGAAATGCATGTCATCGAATATTTCGAAACTTTCGTAGTTCCCTTAAGAATTTAGTATGTACTAATTGTTAGGATTTATATATTTTTTGTTGTTTTAAGAGCTGGTATAATATAACTAGTCTTCTTAAAAAAATGCCTTTATTCCAATTTCATAATTCCTTCATGTTTTCTCAACACAGTACTTAATATTATAATTCTTCTTACAAATAAAAGCGTTGACATTGGAAAAATATTTTAAGATTCCAGTGCGAAGTTATAGATATATTAAGAATGACTGCATGTTAAAATATAAAATAAGAGATTTGTAATATTTGGCACTTGCAATGGGAAACTCTTTGACTTTGTCTCGTCTGCCCCTGATCATGTTTGCTGAAAAGTAGTTGAAACGCTAGATAAAATATTCCAAAATAAAAGAGAACACTAAATTTAATAAACATAGTTTTATTACAATGTGTACTTGCTAAAGTCTTAGATACAATTATCAAATAGTAACTCGTCACATGACGTTTTGTAATAGAATCCGTATGCATCCATTTAATTGATTCTTTGCGTTAGTTTAATTACTTGTAATTGTTAATTGTATATACAATATATTGTTACTAACTATTTTACACATTGATGTGAAGTAAATTATTCTGCATAATCTGTCTAAAAGATGATGTAAGGTCATTATACACATTGGAAATTTAAAATAATAATTAGCATAAATATATGTTTTGTATGAAGAAACATTTATTTTTCGAAAATTTATAGTAATTTTTGATTAAAGGACTTCATAATACCATTTTATCACTAACTATCAACTGAAAAGGTAGATATATTGCTAAATCAGTTCATGCAGTCAATAGGTAATTTCATTACAAGTTCTTTGACTTCGAGAGTTTCTTACTTAAACTTCAATGGAGAGTTAGCAATATCTTCCTGATCCATTTTAGGAACATGGTATCAAGGCTTTTATTCTGCTATTATAGGTCTTGTTTAATGAATAAACGTCATCAGTCTTTGTCAATTACACTACTCCTAGTTGAACTTCCTTTACTTTGTCAAGCCAATTGTTGGGTAAGAAAGATAACTCTCGAACTCGTACAGAGAAATCTTTTGGTCTATATTTCTCCACAACTTGAGATATTTACTTTTAATACATGGACAAGTGCTACAAAGTGAAAACACTTTATTTAATTATCAATTTAAATTATAACTAATCCTACAGGTATATTTTGGAAAGGTTCAATTAATTAATGCTATTTGCAGATCTAAAACCAAATATCTATTATGGTGGACATTCATCAATTTCCACTCATGGAATGGAAAATTGGTGACGCTTTAATTTATTATACTCAAAGAGGCCTTAGCACCAAATTAAAATTTTTAGTGTAGAATATACATACATCACTCATTTTTCAAAGACAGCTATAGTTTAAGCCTTATGGTACCGAAAATCTGTGAATTTTATAGTTTTTTTTTTCATATGATCTACATATGTAGTAACATAATTTTAAACAAACGTCTCAAGTGATATTTCAATTTATTTCTTTACTTGTAATATTGAAAGTATTGATTTTGAAAACTTAATAGCGAAAAGAGCTACTAATTGCGATTATTAAATTCAAGCAAGATTTTTTTTTCATTCTTTACGTTTAAAAAACAGAAGTAAAAAGATTTGAGATAGTTTCATCATAGGTTTTTTTACTGTGAGTTTTTGATATAAAATCTTACAGACAGAATCATTAAATACACCCTGGACATAAAATTACCTTTTTCTTGACCCGAAATGAACATAAACTTACCTTTTTCTGAATAATATATGCATAATTCTGTCATTATTGAAAATACATAGTTATAGCTTAAAAATATTAAAGAGTTTGGTAATTGTATAACTATATATATTTAAACTGTACCATTATAACAAAATCACTACGAAGAATAGAAAACAGGAAAGTAAATAGAAAATTACATTTTCAAAACAGATTTGGAACCCTTTTAGGTTTATAGGCTTTCCATGCCATCGGGTGGACCGTGTATTGTTAGTATTAACTGTGTTAGGGACTTGGTTGGTTTGTGTGAAAATAACATGTTATACACGTAATATTAAAAAATCTCATTTATATCAATTTAAATTACTAATATTCTGTGGCTACATCATGAATATCAAACAATAAGAAAACTGTTCTAGGATATCAATATTTAACTAAAAAGAAATTATTAATTATATATTCAAATAAAAATTTTGCTTGTCATTACACATCAAGTTTTCTCTGAATTCTGTGAAGTTTCCGCAGAGTGAGGACATAACAGATGTATTTGATATGAAATTATATATCTATTATTTTAAACACTTTATGAATTTCTCTCTGAGCCAAAAACGCAGCAAATAATTAGTTCTGTGAACGAACTTGAAGGCAAAATAAGAGTTAAACATAACCTGTTTTATAAAAACAGTTATGTTACAAATGATCAAATAATACGAGTATATCCCTGTTTGTAAGCTTAAACTATAATTGGTTATTTAAAAAAATGTTTTTCTGGTATTTCTTCTTTCTACTCGTTAATAAGGCAATCGCCTTTCTTAAAGTTTATTTTTCCATTTATTTATTAGGAATGAAATTATTTTAAATAAGACTTCTATTGGACCTTTGAGGTTTTTGGTCGAATACGTAGCTGAAATTAGAACATAAAAATATTTACTGGAAAATTTTAACATTTTTTTTAAAAACAAAATAATATTTTCAAGAAAAATGCTTACTGATGAACGTAGATTTTGACACACTGTAAATCTGTGTGAAGCAATGCATAACCTATTATTATTAAACATTCTATGCATAGAAATCACTAAAATAATTAAAATTATATAACTCACATATGTTACTCACTCACCTTACTGTCATGCTTGTAAAATAAAATTTGTAAAATTATTTTTAAATAACATTCTAATGTTTAATGAATGTTAGTGTTATTAATTTTTTAGTTCTTCGTATTACATATCTATTATGTAACATATGTAAAATGTTAGTGGTACTTGTACCATAGCCCTCGAGCGGGTTGACAAGACATTTGGTGTAACTAAAACACTCATAAATTTGTTTGATGTATATATGAATTTAATTTGTTACATTCACTATATACCAGTGCCAGTAATAAACCTAATTTCGAGAAAGCTAAGTCTGACTATCAAGGTTTAGACTTTAGTAAATATAACTTAACTTCACATCATATATAAACCGATTGAGCAACGTTATTGTTGAATTTCAAATAACATCTATATCAGTAAATAGACCCTATTTATTTATCTCATGTTGGTTTTATATTAGGTCAAATAGCTTTGATCCTACGAGTAAATATTTATTTAGTATACGTTATAGGTTTCAGCATAACGCATAGAATTATTAAAGACACGATTTGACAAGGAGTAATTATGTAATGTGATTATGAATGTGAAAATGTAATTATAGACACTGACATGTAAGCAATCAATAAACTTGAAACTTATAAGCGTTATGTCTTAGTCATAATAAAAAATCAGTTAAATTATTTCTTCTTACCATTTAGCTGGTAACTTTACCCAAAGTATTTGTAACTTTGATGAATAAATTTACTGGTTTGGACTAGTCTGGTTGTTTTAATATAGGCTGCTTTAATTGAGAAGCATTATTAAGCGAATGTGAGAAATACGTATAGACTTTATTTTCCTCTTTCTTTTATTTACACGGCCTATATTATGTCAGCAAGTGACGAATTGAGGCAATACTAGTTCATAAATAAAAAGAAACTACAATCTTCTTTTCTTTACATTTATTCATCGATCTTTCATTTAAGCTACAGATTTACGAGTACGTTGTTAACATGGAAATTACATATAATCCTATTTTTCAATAATAATCAAAGTATCAGATTTCTGAGCTCATTTCAAATTTTTAATTTTCACAACCTGCGGTCAATTTTGGGCATTTAATTATACGTTAAATTCTGGTTTTCAAATCTGATAAAAAAAACCGTTTAAAACTTTTTTTTATGTCGCAAAAATGTTACTTAAATTATCTTATAAAAACGTTGAAATACATATGTGTGATATAAAGGAATACAAATAAATAAATTCATGTTTATTTCAAAATAATTTTGATTTGACCGAGAAATGTCGTAAGAAAAACTGCTTAACAACTATATTGTCATGGTGATAATGATATTTGATATCGAAAAATATAATTCTATTAACAAGAATGTGTCTAACATTTTTTGTAGTAGACTATATAAAAAAAAATGTATATTTCTGTTGAACGTAATTAAACTACTTTGAATATATATTTACAAAATATATTTTTTTTCAGTTCAATTAATATGATATAACTCTTTTAAATTATAAGACACCAATGAAGTTAACTGCAATATAGCCCAAATATTATTGCTATTTCAAAAAGTCTAAGTATTTAAACGGAATAATTAAATTAAGCAAACAAATGGTACTATTAGAATAGCGAAAATATAACATAATATCAATTTCGTAAACATCACTAAATAAATTGCGACAGTAAATAATAAATAAAACATATACGCTCTTTATTCTTCTTTTTATGAATGTAGTATTCTTAGTATTTATAAAAAAAACATATTATGTATTTATCTTTTATTTATAAAATATTTCACAAATGTTCTCGTGTATTGTGGGGATAGTAACACTTAAAGTAAAGAATCAATAAGTCAAACATTATTTTTATTAGCGGTTTAAATCGCCACAATCTATTATAACTCTTTTCCTAGCTTCAGCCAACATATCTTGAGACTGTATTTAACGCAATATAAGCAACGGCTACAGATGTTTTTAATGTGAAATACAACACAGATCATTTTAAATAAAACTTTTCATATCCTCGGACAAGTTTCATATTTTTGAAACCTAATATAGGAACTGGTAAATGTTTGTACATAGTTTCGGGACAGTACAAAGCTCATTGAGCAACTCAGCTGACACTAGTTTGCTTTTTAAATAACTTCACGTGTCGTATAGGCATAGGATCTCTCAGTAATTTAATTTAATAAAGCTATAATACCTCACAGACATACTGAACCCTTAGCTTTGGTTTAGTAAAGCGATGGTTATAAGTTGTCAAGAGATATTAATACTAAATTTTATCTTTAAAGCTACATATATTTATATGTTGATCAAATGAATACCATAAAATTTATATATGGTTAAACAATTATATAAAATTAATGTTACATAAACTATTTACAAAACATTTCCTTCGACTCGTTGTGATTGTCTCCAATCTATTTATTGTGTGTTAATAAAAGAAATTGTTTTGTTCTATAAAATAATCTATTTGTCCATAAAATTGACTGTAAATCAGATATTTTTAACTATAAAGCAAAACATTAAAAAAGCTTAAACAACCCCTTTTTATAAAAAAGATTATGATATATTTTAAATATTATATTGTTTTAAGTAAGTTTTTTTGGTCATTAAGAAGGAAAATTTGTTTCATAAAGTAACCATTACTGATTTATTCAATTCTTTCATTTATTTTAATTATTTCGTATTTAAGTAGAATTGGTACATCGAGTACCGGCAGAGTACCATATAAACAATATGAGTATATAAAAAAAACAATTCAGATAACACGTCTTTATTTTTTTATTGTAACCTACGATCACTTATTCGAGTTCGAGTTGGTAATAGTATCTAGTAGGACAATAAAGTTAAAGGAGTATTGTAAACTTTTAAAATTCAAAAACGCTTTTATCAAACATCTCATTTTTATTAATTGAATTTTGTTACACTTAATAATTTCGGACTTATTTATCTGTTCATGAGATCTTTTCCTAAATTGTTGGAAATATAAAATCTATAGCGACCTCTTTTCTTTAATTGATATGTACAAAATTAACAAAAGGGATGTAATAAGATAAATTTACTATGTAGTCAGCAATTAGTCGTATTTCAGCCTAGGATCGAAAAATAATAGCGCAGTTGCAAGTTAAATTAGATAAAGATTTTGCGACTCGAGAATTATTGTAGCCGCACACCGAATGCTCAATAAATTAAAAATTTAATTAAAGTAGGTTCCAACCCTGGTCACAACTATTTGATAAGTGTATAATAAGCACTTGAATAATAACTATAGAAAAAGTTTTCACTAAATTTAATCCTTTATTATACTTCATTTATATCTTTTATGCTCTCTCCTCTGAAACAAAATTCATTAATTAATTATATGTTCTCTTAGTTTTCGTTTCAATTGACTAAATAAAAAAGTAATTTCCGTAATTGGGTACATTTAAAATAATTTTTTTCGTTCCTAATAAAATATATTGGCTTTGCATTAGGCTTTTAATATAGTATTAAAGACTATTAAAATTTTAAACCTTTCTTTAAACTTTAAACATTTCGACTGATATTCTAAATATTCTTAATACTCGTAAATGCGAATTTTATGTGAAAAACTTGTTGTAGTTCAATAACTTGTAAAAAATTAAATGTACAGGACAGTCATAGAAAAATTATTTTCAAACTATTTATAATAGTTTTATTAATGTATCAACTTAAACACACTAATGATCACGCACTTGAACAACTAAACACTACTTAAATGAAACCGAAACATATTATTTAAGGTTGCGCAGAATAAATAATTAGAAATATTCTAATTACAAACGAACAATTTAATTTTGTTTTCAAACGCTTATTGATTTTTAAATATTTTTATCATTCTTATGATATTTTTTAATTTTAATTTGTTATTATCTATAATTCTATACAATCTTATTTCGTTATCCTACCTCGTACGGTCCATAAATACGGTGCATGTTGCACGCAGTTCCATTTAGCAATAAATAACAAGTAATGGAAACATCGAGTGCTAGCAAATGTTCCACAT
The DNA here is from genome assembly GCA_916720795.1 of Danaus chrysippus. NCBI lineage: Eukaryota > Metazoa > Arthropoda > Insecta > Lepidoptera > Nymphalidae > Danaus > Danaus chrysippus. Next base: position 4,146,313 of record CAKASE010000057.1, on the reverse strand, counting down.
ATCTAACATGCTATATTCCGTCTGTTTATTTTGTATCATACTTAGTTTGAAATGCAAGAAACATACGAAAGTTATCATTGGATTGTTTGCAAAGTCTTGACTTCCTTAACATAATTAATTAGCCGTATGTTATTAAAAGTTATATTTATTATTACAACTACATATATACTTTGCTTTTTAATTGTATGAAATATGATTAAAATAATACGTGCAGACCTGAATTATCTATTTAAAGAAACTTGAGATTTGACGTTAAACTTTCCTTTGTCTTTGAAATAGCAAGTTGAAAATAGAAAATAAATTAATGAATTATGTATTACTGTTTTTTTTATTCAAATTGCACGGGAATGTACTGTACATTCCCGTTCGGATATGAATGAATTGTTTGAGAGTTCTAATTAAAATTTTATTAGACGAAGAGTAGCTATTTCATTGCACTTTATAGTACGTTAAAAATTGAAAATAAATTAATGAATTAATAATGTTTTAATGAATTGAATGATATTTGAACAAATATGGCCTGAGATTTCAACTCCAATATCATTGGTTGAATAACATATACTATTTCTGAGGTACATTCTATGGAGGATAAGAAATACATGTATTATCATATAAATACTGAGTGTCCTTATACATAGAATATTGCTCAATGATTTGAATAGAATGCAATTGTGATAGGTTAGAGTTTCTTAAACTATATAACTTTTTCACAATAATTTAGAGGACAAAATTAAAATATATCCTTAGTTTCTGTAGTGAAATTACCGAATATAAAATAGTAAAGCATGCCATGTTTCTGCTTAGTATAAAAAAGTTATAATATTAATTATACACATTTTTCTCTCGATGTGGCAACTCCTCATTCTCTTTGAAATTAGATTGGGTTTGTATTTGTAGATTATATTTCGTTATTTTGAATTAATTCGATATCAAAGTATGTTTAGAATAAATGAATAATCAAAGCAGTTAAAACAGTAATATTTAGAAGTTATTTACTTTTAGCTTATGTCTCAAGATATAAAGTTGCATTACATCGGATTGTTAAATTAAATTCAACTTTGAGAGTAAATGTGATAAATTTAAACTATAACAAGATTAAAACTAATTATATTTTGATAACATTAACTTAACGTGGACACAAACATATTATTAAAACATACATAAAACACAATTAACAAACTTCATTGCCTACATAACTGAATGATAATTAAAATTTGGCGTATGTTTGTTTAGTTATATTACTTTTCACTAAAAACTATAAAATTTGACTAAATATTAAAAGAATTAAACAGTTATTTGTATATCTAATATGGAATAATTTACAAGCACGTATTATAGTAACGTAATATTCCATCCACATTCACAAAACATACATGATATTAATTAGAAGACAAAACTCTCTTTATTCGATGCATACTGATTTTATTATAAAACGCCTCAATACTACCTTTATACTATATATCACCGGGTCGACTACAATTAATTAGATTCATATTTCAAGTTCAATATGGGAAAAGAAATGCCATGTTTGACATTTAGTGGTAAAAAGTAAGGAATTAATTTATAATTTCTAAGAACACAAACGGTTTTAAAATATATAATAAATTTCTATATTTTTTTAAGTCCTAGTATGCAAGGTCTATTTATTTAATTAAAATAAAAGTGTAAATTACTTTTTATTTTAAGAATCAAGTCACAGTTTTTCATTGCACATAAAATATGCTTAATCTTCGGCTATAATTTAAATCATTGACAGATTATCCTTTTCGAAAAACAAAAAAATATAGTAATTTGAGTTCCTCACAAGACTTTCCAATTGGATTACTGCTGTACCCAATGTATTTTACATTAAATTGATTACTGAATCGGATCGTTCAAAAAAATAATGAATTCATCAAAATCTTGAATAAACTGCTGTGAAAAATATTATTTTTACACGTACATTTAGTATGTATAGGAGTCTTAAGAAACTTAATAACTTCGTAAACAGTCACTCATGTCAATTCAATTAGATATTTTTGACAAATTCTTTAAAACCTAGTAGGTCCTTAAATTGTACGAGACACGTGTATAAATGTAATGAGTCCTAAAAAGTTGTCAAATACTGAATTCTTATAGCAAAAATATTTCTATTTGTTTAATAAAATACGAGTATATCTACAACTAAAAAAAAGAGAGAAAAATAGCCATTTTAGTAGAGTTATTTCATTCCTAACATTCTTATATACTGTAATATATAATAATAATAAATATTTGTTATTAAATTACGTTATTTCTACCCTATCCCTAGACTCCAGAATTTCAAGTTTTAAATAATACTTAGTTTAATATGTGCATAGTAATCCCCTTAATGTTAAAGAGACTCTTTAGTCTTTATAGTATAATTCTATATTATTTGATTACTTGAAAATTTATACTTAAATTCTTTTATTCTTTTAACATAGAAAATGAAAAACAGTTTTATAGTTATATGTACGTATGAAGGTGTACGCACGATTGAGTGTGAACCATTGTATTCAAGACTCGCAAAACGTTGTCAAAGAATCTACCATCGAACTAGATTGCATAAAAAATAAAAAATCAATACTTATACGATTCGTCAGTGAATTGTGAAACGAAAATGAACTCAGAGCATGTAAGACAGCTCTTATTTTTAAAAACAATAGCTTAATCGAAAATGAAAATAATTAGTTTTTTCGTACTAATTTCTGACATGGATTACAAAGTGCCAGCTACTAATTTTAAGTTATTACTTTAAATACCGAAAAAATATTATATTCTTTTCAAAAATGCTATTTGAAAAGAAAATAAATTTATCAAATCGAACCGCTTAAGAAGCTTCTTACTTTTACTTAAATTGGTAAAAAATATTAAATATTAATTAACGACTAAATATTAAATAGCTACTAATTACGTGATTGTAAATCATGTCTTCATATTGTAGCTTTTCAAAATAAAAATAAAAAAATAAAAAGATAACTGAGTACTTAAGTACGTATTTTATAAGAAATTAGTTGTGTCTTGGGAACCCAACATCCCCAAAGACCATGCCATCAAGGTCAATAAGTATTACGAGCTCACTAACGAACTAACTCGAAATAGGTTCGTCGTTGATTTGTACTCAGTAGAGGTGGGAGCGAGAGGTATAACAGCTAAAACCTATAACCTACTAAAAGACTTGGACCTGTCCAGAACTAACATTAATTCATTCTTGGAACGTACGTCGAAGGCAGCCCTAGTAGGTTCTTTTCAAATTTGGTTAGGTAGAGAGAGGAGCTTGGACAGTGGAGGTGAGCGTATATTCGTATAACGCGCGTTTGATAAGGGGCTCTTAAACCTACACCTGCTCCTCTCCCTGCAACGCGATGCAGGTAAATCCATTAAATACTAAGAGGTTTCGTCTCATACTTACTTCATACTAACATATGAATTATGCAAACATTTAATATATATGGTTGCTTTTTTCTCATCAGCGAGTAATCTTTGGAAATACTGAACGCTTTTTAGTGGGACTGTGAGAAATTTATATTAAAAACTATATACATATATGTAGTTTTCGTAATTTTTTTGATTTTTCATAAATAATATTCTTAAATAAATTTAATTAAAACTCAATAATATCTTTCTTACACATTCGGCAAACGTACAGTATTTATCTGATGTAGAGTGCATTTCTCCATGTAGAATGTTTTTGGAAAAAAAGCAGAATGTTTGTGTGTTTGCCTGGACGCAGAAGTGATACCTCATTAACCAAATTACTCCATTTGCAATTACTAGTTAACTAACGTTTAGCCAAGAACGTGCGTTGCCTTTGAGGCACATTGATGCACGAAACAGACACTCTGAATCACCCCTGATTTGGTCTATTTTACCCTCACTCCATATCTACATCATGAATGTTTAGGTTAAATTTTAATAAGAAGCATTTTGTATTCTATGTGGGTTAACGGATCTAATAGAGGTGTTGATTCCGTTACTACTAAAACAGTCCAACAGGTAGTATTTCAGCTGGGTTCTTCGGTCTTTGAATCCAGTAAATGTAGATTTAACGCGGCCATAGAACTACGGATGTGATGTTTCAAATAACGATTCCATTGCTTAAAGTTTTGTTATAATGTACACTGTTGTTATTAGTCGTTTTAGTAAACTATAAATAACGTGAAGTTATCACTTCAGAAGTCATAACTTCTTATGGGAGGATAAACCGCTTTGTAATGTAAGGCGTAACGTCACCTCTCTGTCTGGTTTCCATTTGTCTCACGGATCATCAATATTACACGCATGCGGCAAAATTAAAGACATTATAATCAATTTAATATATTTAACATTTAAGTTATTACTTAAAGTTTGTATAAGTTACACAAATTTTATATTAAATAGTTTGAGTTATCATTTCTTTCGAGCGTCCCGAACCGCACAAATTTATTTATTTTTTCACTGAATTAATAAGCTGCAAATAAAGTTTTTTGAATGAACCTTAACTAATTAATTGAAGATTTTTCAATGGTCATTAATTTCGTGGGAATTAATATAATATAATAAAAATACTTTAAAACTTGTACACATAACAAATATGTAGGACAGGAACAAAACGCGCAGAATAATTTATTATCAATATAAAGCCAAAGCTTGACCCATGCTCATCATAAATAATAAAAATACAAGATTTGATACCATACTCCAATTTATTTATTAAAAGTTAACTTTAATCTGAAGAGACATCAATTTATTATCTTAACGGTATCTGTGACATTGGCCAGTCTAGGAAAATGGATGGATTTTATAGCAAATCAATGATGATAGGGTTCAAGGACTAGGTACATTGAATTCAAAATTATATTTTTAAATAGTTACTACATTTCTATTTTAATTGTTAGATTTTAATATATAAAAATAAAAACGTTTCACACTTACAAATATTAATATACTATTTGTTACCTTTGAAACAATAACGGGATATATTTGATTATATGATTTAAATATACTTTTTCCAAAGTAATGCAAAATAAATTTTACTACACAGAACTCTATGCATCTTCAGAATAATAATTTCGTCAAAATCTTAATAGAACACTATCCAGGTTCCTCCATTTCAGCTGAGATCCTTTTGTGCGAAATAAGTTACTGCACTTTCTTTAGAATAAAGTTATGAGAAGTCTTTAAAACGGTTTTCAAGCAGATGTCGTTTCAAGTTATATATTAAGTTGTATTCAAACAAAGCACTTCAATAATTATTGAATAGAAAAAAATATAGTTTCATAAAATTATTCAGAAATCTATTAATGAAGTAACATAGTTTATTTTTAAATTCGTTCATGATAGCTTCAAGGCCCAAACAAAATCTAATTTGAACATGGAAAAGAGTGTAACTTTGAAAAATTATATTAAATAAAATCATCACAAAGTATGCCTTTTGAAAACAAATATTTCAACGGTATAAAAATTGTTATGAAACAATATAAGTATGTTAATTAAGATTATTTTACTATAAGCAATAGACATGTAATAAATTATTTTAAGTATATGAATAAATAGAAAACAATAAGGAAAATATGTATCAAATCATATAAAATCCCTGTATTACTCATAAGTATTTCACATGCAATGAAACACAATATTATGAAGATAGGATTGTGTACCAAAATAAAACAAATGAAGAAAACGCGTTTGTTATTATTAAAAAGTTACATATTACTATAAGGTTATTAAAACTGAAACAATAAATTCAAACAAAGATTTCTCTTTATAGTATTTTAAATCAGTCCAGATAGTACGTTATTTATGATCAACGTGTTAATAGTTCCCGCCGTGTTTGATACCGAAAGATTAATGTAACGTTCCTCATATTAAATTTAAAAATTATACATATGTAGCTTTTCTTTTATTATTATTCATTGTACTTAGATTTTACATATCAAAATATTTTGATTTTTAAAACTCCAAAAATACGTATTCTCTTATTAGGTTAGGGCACAACATAATCGTGTTTTCCAATCTGTACTGAATTAAGTCGAGGTGACACTTATTAGGAATGAAATTTAAAAATTATGATAAAGCTGCTTTTTGAAGTTTCACCTTTATTAGATAGTTTGAGTCAAACCAATTTACGCTATTTAAAACAGATATTTATAATTTCTTGATTTGAAATCAGTTCGTTAGATATGAACGGTATTATTATAAAATTTCATTTTCATGAGAGCATTTAAAAATAATATAAAAATTTTATAATGATGGATGTCTGCAGGCAAGTTATTAAGTATAATTTTTACTTATATTCTTACGCATCCATTCATTAGGATAGTTAACTACTTGAATTATTTTCCCTTGTATCTTGTTGACACTGGAAAATATTTTTTCCCTTAATTATAAATAAGTACTGAACATTAAAGCATATAACTATAAAAAGATACAATTATGTTTGAATTTGTATTACATATAATAAATATTTTTAAATTATTTATTCTCATGACGCGATTAATTGTAGTACTACAGGAGGATTTCGAAAAAGTTTGAGTCTCTTTAAACAAGGGTGTCGGTTAAATAAATTTTATAAACGATAAGCATACACAATATTGTAATCACAATTGAGCACCAAACGATTAAATTGTAAAAAATAAATTACAATCTTTCTACGAAGTAAACTTATCAAGCGCAATTACTTCTGTAGTTTTGTGGCGAACACTGAAATTAAATGTAATACCATATTATTAAAATACTAAATTCAGATAACTTTATCTTTTATTCAAACAGATTTTGATGATTAAAATAAGAATAGTGGCTATCTTATTAATCGTTTGATAGTCCATCATACGTATGAACAACTGACTGAACTTGCCAAAAAGACAATATGATATACAATATGTAATACAAAAATCAGAAGTAATTTCTCTCTATGCCTTAAAAAGACTTTCGTTTGCACAAAACAATCTTTAAGCGTTTTATAAAAGGCACACGACTTGGGTAATTTTTTTATCCACGAGCTAGCATGTGATAAAAGTTTTTAAAATAATCTTAAGCACGTAGACGACGTGCTCTGCTTTCATCAAAGATCAAGTTCACTACAATAATATATTCAAGTGGCGAATGCTTTTGAAAAAATTACGTTGATTATGTACTGAAGTTTTAAATATTGAATACATTTCCATTTTTTAAGTACTTAGTAATAATTCATACTAGTGGTAAGGAGTATCGATATTGGGGACGATAATCTACTAGTTACTTTGATGCATTTCTAACTTCAATATCATTTTTAATCATATATCCAGTTGTTTTTAAGCCCCAAAATTTAAATTATAAAATCACAGTTCAATACTCTCATCCACTTACTGATATGATAGTTTAATAAATATTTCAAATTGAATTCAACTCTTATAACTGATGTATACGAATATATTTTCGTTTAACATTACTATTATATGGATAATTGCTATGCATTGATTGCTCTGATACATTCTGACTGCAATAGCCGAGCTCTTCATTATACGCATTGAATTCCAATCATATATTAATGGTAGTGTTATAATAACCTTAAAGATAAAAATTAATTGATGTTCCATTATTTTTATTTTTTATAAATACAACACATTTAAAAATTTAATACATTTATATTGATCCACTGCATCAATTTAAAATAAGCAAACGTTGAAATTAATGGGACCGAGTACCGTCTATACTACCACAAATATGACGTCACTAACCTTGAGCGATTATTATCTTTTACTTCATCAAATAAATGTATTAAATTAATCTAAGTTCATTATAATTCATACCCTTATATAAATGTAAGACGAAATAGTCATTTCTTATTCCTAAAGTCATAGATACATATATGTATATGTGCAAATCTTTAAAGAAGTCAGTTTTGAAAGGTAGGCATTATTTACCCTATAAATGTACTCTTTACAAGTTCTACACGTACTAAGAGTGACTTGTATGGATAGCACGAACGCTCCTCATGCACTAAATATTTTTCAGTAAAGACGGATGACCCTTTTAATAGTATGAGCTCATGACAATTTTCTTCAATGCCGGCTGAGCTCTATAGAAACAGTAGTTTTATTATCTAACATACAATTTTAAAAGATCCTTTCCAAGGTTTTGTAGATAACTAAAAGCTAGATATACTTAGCTTTAATTAGCAATGAAAACAGTTACTTACGAATATGTCCGTTGGTAATTGATTCTCTCGCTTACAATAGTACGGTGATACCACTTATATGAAGCACTCACTTTCACACAAAAGAAACAGACCCAAAATCTGTTTTGCAAATACTTATATACACTTTTCATACTCAATCCACTGCGGAAAAATACTTCTAACCTCAATATATTTGGTAATCAAAATAATATCTTTTTATTTTTATTGTTTAATAAAGTTTTTTTGCAACCAAAGAAGAGTAATTTTTTATTAAATATTTAATATGCTAATTACAAATAAATTAATGTTGCTTAAATATGCACATCAATTTTGTAACGTAATATGTATATTCTGCATATAATAATAAATTTGTGGTTTTACTAAATAGTTTTAAAATAAAATATGAAAAGACGTTGCCATAAAAAACTGATTAAACAGAATATTTTTAATTTTTTGAATCAAAATAACACTAAATAAGGTTACACGTAAAGTAAATTCGGTTACAATTTCATTAAACATAACACATATATTGTACCTATCTCACCCGTGTGTTTTTTTTTTCATAAAGTAAATTGGAAACGGTTTGTCTAAATATCAATGTTTTCTGTAGACCTACTAAGTAAATTTTATTAAAATTAAGCTAAGGTATAGAAAACTGGTTAGTTTTTTTAAGCTTTAACCAACGTCCAAACGCACGGTGTTCCAGGCAAACACTAGTAGTAAAAATATGGACAAGTGTTGTTACTATACAAGTTTCAACAAATACTATAGTAGAATCCCTAACAGATCTTGGTTAAAACCTTTTCTGTGAGTAAGCTTTATTGAAAACCATTGCTTTTAAATTGTTTGCTACCATAAAAACAAGATTTTATATGTTAATTTATTTATATTTAATTTATAATGGAAAACATTAACAGAGGCTTTAAAAGAATGTTACGTAATTATGTTTATGTATTTGTTTTGACAGTTTTAATAAAAACACATTTTAACTCGAACTTAATTGGGTTTCATTATTCTTGCATTAATTTGCAAGAAAATAAAACGTAATATAGTATGTACTCGTATGTACACATGTATGTATGCATTTATATTAGAATCTCGTAATTAATTATTTAACTGAATCAATAGGACAATATAAATAAACCCATTCATGATAAATGCACAAAAAACATGACAAGTACAAAATACGTAAAGTGATCAGTTGATCACAGCAATCAAAAATATGGAAATATCCAAAATGGAATACAACTTCTTTCCGACAAATTTAGTTATAAGAATTTAGTATCATTTATTCATTTTTCTCTTTAATAAACTATTTCCAGAGCTCATAATTTTAAAAAAAGTAGATTTCCTTAGATACTTCGTAGAAGGCAAATGATTTTTAAACAGTGCTAGCAAAATGTCTCAAGCATTTCTTTCAAGTTTCTTTTTATTTTTTTAGTTAATAATACAAATACTTTTACTCTAAAAAACTTGAAATATCATGACTGCATTGGTAATAAAAGCTGTAAAATAAAGTTGCAGTAGCACACTTTCATGTATATCACACAGTCTTGCAATGGGTTTTGCAATTGCACTCATACTCAAACGGACATATAGACGAGAAACCCTTCTTAAAATTATTTAATTATTTTTTTACTTTATACAGAGAATAGTTCTTTGGACAGAGACTAAGTAATGATTTCTATTAATTGAACATACTCTTCTTTATATTACTATTCATTCCATTTTGTTTATTAAACCATAAAATACCTAGAAAATATGTATATTAAAATCGTAAATTACTTTAAAATTGCTGTAGAGAGGTGAAAGGATATTGAATTCTATTCTATCGAAAAAAAACTTAATAAATTCCAATACCTGGTTATACAGGGTGACTGGTGAATTACTATCAATATTTAAGGAGAATACTCGGTACATGATTCTCATTCGAATTATGTAAAAAAAATAGGCACTTAATTTTTGACCAAATTTCCGTATAAATAAATAAAGTATTGACACGTTCCAAGTGTTCCAAGTGTGGACGCGTGCGGCGGCGTGCTGATACAACACTACGCCGCCGCACGCGTATGTGTGAGTGTGTGTATACCTAATCTGTAGGATGTTCACACGATGCGTAATTAATTGCATAACTTTTGGTTAACTTTACTTAGAAGTTTATTAATATTTATGTTATATTAATTTTTATTTTTCATATATGGTCGTCAAATATCACGTCCTCAAGTATCGATAGTAATTCACCAGTCATCCTGTATATGACTTCTAGGAAGGAATAGTATTTTCCTGGTTAGGTATATATGTAATACTAATGCCGAAATTGACGTGGACAAAGTCGCGGCAAAAACCAAGTAGCTCATAAAAAAGAACATAAGTATTTTTAAATTTCTTGTTTCGTGGACCATGACATGTGACGACCTTTTAAATAAAGATTAAATCGTACTTGTAGAAAGGTTTATAACTTTTTACATAGTTCTTACCTTACAACTTATTTAAGGATTTAAGTGATTATAAGGGGATTGAAATAAGTGATGCGAGAGATTATAATAATATTATTTGATAATATTAATATAATTTGAATATGCTCAATATTAATTTTATATCTACAAAAGAGTCCTGGACACCAATTGTAAGCAATTTCGGCATATTATTATCATTAAACATAATTTACACATTATGATAATAAATGTATGTATTCTGGAGTCTAGAGATAGGGCAGAATTAACGTAATAAAATAACAAATATTTATTATTTTTTACAGTATATTGCGAAAGTTATGAATGTAACTTTAGAAAAAAATCTTTTTTTCCACATAAATAAAATGAGATTCCTCAGTCTCTTTAATTTTAGTTGTAGATATATTTTATTAAATAAAATATGAATATTTTTGCTGAAAGAATTCAGTATTCGACAGCTTTTTCTGACTTATTACATTTATACACGTGTTTCGCACATTACCTGCTAGGTTTATAAAGAATTTGTCAAAAATATCTAATTGAATTGACATGAGTGACTGTTTACGAAGTTATTAAGTTTTCAAACAATAAATGTGTATAAATATTAATACTTTTATTCTCTACTTGTATACGATACTGTTTACTATTTAATTTGTACATTAATTTATGCAGCATTTCGATTAGTTTCATAAGTTTTACAAGAACGATCAGGTTAAGTATTTAATCAATTTAATATTAAATATGTACATAAAGTACAGTAGTACAGTACGGGTACAGCAGTATTCTAATTGGAAAATCTTGACTGGATTAAAATAACTATAAGATTTTACTCATTTAACGAAAACGATAATTTGTCAGAGACTTAAATTAAAGCCGAAAATTAAATATTTTAAGTGCAATTAAAAGTTATGACTATATTGACGTTAATAAACTTATAAGGATTCTGAAAATTAAAAGTAATTAACACCTTTATTTTAATTAAATAAATAGAACTTGTATACGAGGAATTAAAAATGTATAGAAAATGATTATATATTTTAAAACCGTTCGTATTCGTGTTCTTCTTATAAATTAATATAATATTAAATCCATTCAACAGTGGCAGTCTACACACTGAACTGTTATACATATACAGTATGTACATGAAAGCCGCAAGCAAACCATTACGCTCCTGACACGTAAGGCTATTTATATATTATTCCTACATTCACTTATTATGCTTAGTTCACTTTTTACGTTTTACGGTTGTTAACAGTCAAATTATTTTATTAAATATACTTAAACATCTCACTGACTGTATATTCTTTTCTTTATATTTATTAAATCATATTTTCATTATTATTTCTGTCTGTTTTTCTGTCAGTGTCAAACTTTGACATGAGATTATTGAATAGTTATTCGAGCATCAAAAGGTAACGATTTCTTTTAAAGGCAGTTATAATGATGAAAGGTAAAAATATCTTTATAAGACAGAAAACAGTAAATTATATAAAAATATTTTCTTTAAAAAGAGAGAGGAAAGTAAATTAATTTGCTAAATTTATATTGGCAATATTAACTTTTAAAATCATTGTCAGTGAAAAATCCATTTGTTAACATTTATTATATAACACGAGATTTTTTTTCCTACAATATTTAAATGTAATGTCGTTCAATGTCAATACAACGTTACTTTAATCAAGTTGAATCAAAATGGTCTCTTGAGCTTATATTTAATTTCTGGAAGCAGAAAACTAAATTTCTCTAAATTAACAGGACAACATTTTTAATGTACATATAGTAATAGATTTTCTTTTTTCAGACGATTTATTTTAGTAAAATAGACGTAATTAAGTGTAGTTTTTTTTGTAAAATAATTTAGATCTTTGGTCCAACGTATATGATTAATTAAATTAACGTTTTTCACATTTTCGGACAATTATTTTAAGGAACTGTTTTCGAAGTTTTACTGTTTTTAGAAGACAATTATAACGTATGGCTAAATTGTTTGCAAACCGAAACCAATTAAAAAAAAACAATCATTAAAGTGTAAAAATGTTGAAACCACATAGTTCCTATTCACTAAATTATATTTTATCAAAATAATAAATATTTAAATAATTACACAATTAATATGTATATTTAAATTATAGGTTAATTATTTATTGGTGAAGCGAAAACTTTGTATTCCTTTTTATTCGATTACGGAAGTGGATAAACGTACCAACAATTGGGACAAGATTTATACGGCGAAGAAATACAAAGTCTATTTTTTTATATAAAACGTGTAAGAAATACATGAAATTTCTACGCTTTACTTGACTTTCACTTTGTCGTACACTTATAATATAAATTCGTATAAATTCCTTACTGTTTATCACTAAATGTCAAACATAACATTAGCATTTCAATATTGAACTTGAAATATGAATCTTATTATATTCGACCCGGTAATGTGTAGTATAAAGGCGTTTTATAATAGAATCAGTATGCATCCAATAAATAGAGCTTTGTCTTCTAATTAATACCATGTATGTTTTGCGAATGTGGATGGAATATTAGGTTACTCCAATACGTGCTTGCAAATTATTCCATATTAGATGATAATTTATAAATAATTGTTTCTATTTTTTTTAAGATTTAGTAGAATTCTAAATATAATTGTAATAAAATTGAAATATGTCAAATCAATTTTTTTATGGTTTTAAACTTCGCTGATAATAAAATGTTAATATTTGGAACGTGAATCTCAATAAAAATATTTTTACTTTCGTCATGTGTCGTAGAATGTAGAAATAGCGTTTATTTTTATGTTTAGCTTATTAAAATATATAACTAATGTATATACTTTCACAAAGCCCTTTTTTATTTCAAATCTAATTCCTACGGACAACGATGCAGCCAACAAGAAATACTTCATACTTTGAAAGTCATATGTGATTCAATATCTGTTAGAAATTTGTCGGCAAATAAAATTCATGATTGCTTCTTTTGAAAGACTTATAAACAGAGTGTATTTTTAATAGCGAAACTATGTATTAATTTAAGTTTTAAAACATTATGTAGAAGTTCACATTAATTGAAACAGTATTTTTAAGTAAAATATTTATATAAACGAAAGAGTTAAGTCTATTGAGGTGACAGCTACGTAGTGTAACAATAACAACTATGTGGTCTGACACTAAAAAAAACTTAGACACTCTTCCTGTTCTTCTTTTTACGTAACATACAATCAAAAAAGACAGTGGTGGATCAGTGTTGTTTGTTGAATTATTACTCACAAGTATTTATAAAATATATAATAAAAGTGAAAAAAATTATGTAATATTTGGGGATTAAAAAAGGAATTTCCAACTTTTGGAAAGATAACTCTTATCTAAAGAATTCTGTAGGTACTGTTTGTGTATCTTTGTACATTTTATTTTATTTTTATATTTAGATTCATTTAACTTAGCCATCTACAATCTCATTTCTTTAATTAACCAATGAGCGGGGGATACTTTAATTTGACAGGACGAAAGGAGTTTTGTGAATTGTGAGTGGATGTAATTTATGGTTTACCATTCATAATGTTGTAAACTTTTTGTTTGTACTATTGTCGTTGTTTGTTACCTAAGAAATTGTTGTGACATAATTTCAAAAACTACTTAGTGTTAATTTTGTTGCATGTTCTTGGCAACACTATTTCATTATCAATTTAGAATGAAATTCAAAGTAGAGTAGGCAGCACGGTCTGATTACATTGACTTAAACATTAACAATTCAAAACTAAACTTTGAATCAATAATGTTTTCTAAATCTTTTTTGAATTGAGAATATTTTTGTTTTTTTAATTTCGATTTCGTAGTTACGTAGTTCGTAATGGAATTTGAAATGCTATTCTTTTTGTACTTTTCGAATATTAATGACTATTTTATTGACGTAGGTAGCATTTCAATTATTTCTCACTTATAAAATCACTGAATATGCTTAAGAATTTTAGTATCCTATTTTTAACGAATTTGTTATATAGAAATTCTGAAAATTAATAATAAAATAATATTCTTTTTGCAGCAGTAAGGTATCACTTGTTAGTTTGAGTCGACGAAACTTTGTGTACTAAATCAAAGTTTCTTAGTTACCCTAGTTTGAGGGCACGTTCCTTATAATTTGGAATATTTATCTGCATTGATTTCCATAACTTAAAATTTTAATCGAACTTGATAAGAGTATAAAACCAACATCTTCTCGATTAATGAAGAAATCTTTTCATTTATCTTCAAACTGTCAGACCAGCAGAACAAAATCTAATCAATAAATATTACAAACACCAGGTTTAACTACTATTCAGTAGGTAACAGTATAAAGAAACTTAAAACATAAAAAAGCCAGGCAGAAACAAAATCTTCAATGAACACTGAATGGATTGATTAGCCAACTCTAAAATAAGCTCTAGAAAAGAAGTTGCTCCTCATATCTGGCTTATATACATAGCTTTTATCGTCTAGAAAAAATATTGACTCTTAATGACAACACAAAACAGACTTCATATCGTATTATAAAAAACAGCTCATGTTACATCTATTCCATTAACTCAATCTGTTATTATAGTACAATGTAATTCGTTGTTAATTCAGAAGTATTTCTCAGTACTCACTCAGTAAATTATTATTAGTATTCAGGGAATAAAATACGGTCAATAGTTTTATAAGTAAAATAAAAAAAGTTTTTTTGAGTAATAAATTGAAACAAAAAGGTGAAAACGAAAAGATTTAACTGATAGAGCCTAGGTTGTAAAGCCTAAATGTGGTTAAGCTCGTACAACTCGAACCTAAGCTAGCTCGACCGGGGAAATAACACCCTCTCACAGAAGATCGACTTAATATTAAATGGCTACGTTTCGTCCAACGATATAAAAAATCAAGACTATACATATATACTACTTTTCTTGCTTGATTAGAAATGGAACTGAACAAGTCGAGTGATGAACGCAAAAATTGTTAATTAGTTAGGTCCAGGAGGACTAACTTGTAGAGGCTGATAACGCAGATGCGTAGATTAAATAGTAAGTACGGCAAGTGGGAACTGGCTCCCGAAAAAAACATGAAAATCAGACGGCCTTATTTGAAGTTATACGTTTAGAGTTCATATTTTCAATACGTAAATGATTATAGTATTTTTAAAATTTAAATATATAAATTGTATACTAAATTATATTTTGTTTTGATCTCAATTAGGTAGGTATAGAACTCGTGCGCAAAGTATTTAAGTCTGATTATTACCAATTAAGTACATCGTAGTTTCTTTAAAATCAAAGTGGGTGAAATATGTATTAAACTGAACCTGAACTGCTTCTGAATAGTAAAGTAATTAAAAAATACAAAATTCTATTTGGCGTTAGCTTCTTATTTTAAGACTCAAACACAATCACGCACCCAACTGACTCACAAAGCACACACACTTAAATGTAACCCTAATATACTTACCCTATGCATGCATTTCTTGTCCTTCAAACTCCAACGTAAGTAAACTGGAACAGAAACAGAATGTTCGTCAGTGCTGACATACTTTACTTGTTATGAAGTTTGTTTTCCAATCCACACGAATACATCAAATATTATTTTTACATAACAAAGTATGCCTCATCAGTCATCATGAATGGAAATAGGAATTTGGCCGATTTGTTTATATAAAACTCAATAAAGTAATTAATGACTTGTTTATTTAATCATTGACTACTGGACCAATTGAAACAAAATAATAACTTAATATATAATGAATTGTGTCTCAGAGGACAGACCAAAAACAATATGAATGAAGTATGTACGATAAACGATTAAATTTAGTAAAAACTTTTTCTATAGTTATTATTCAAGTGCTTATTATACATTTATCAAACAGTTGTGAACAGGGTTGGAACCTACTTTAATTAAATTTTTAATTTATTGAGCACTCGGTGTGCGGCTACAATAATTCTCGAGTCGTAAAC
The DNA here is from genome assembly GCA_916720795.1 of Danaus chrysippus. NCBI lineage: Eukaryota > Metazoa > Arthropoda > Insecta > Lepidoptera > Nymphalidae > Danaus > Danaus chrysippus. The sequence goes on along the minus strand of CAKASE010000057.1, from coordinate 4,129,776 downwards.
TCCTATCTTTATCTAATTTAACTTGCAACTGCACTGTTAAATACTTTTCTATCTTAGGCTGAAACACGACTTCTGGCAGACCATGAGTAAATTTCTTTTATAACATCATTTAAATAAAATTAAGATGTGCCATTCAAGCTTTTAAGTTTTAAAGGTTTATAAAATTACTTTTAATTTACTTTTTTACTAGATACTATTACTAACTCGAACTCGAAGAAGTAAACGTAGCGTAGGTTAAAATTAAAAAATAAAGGAATGTAATCTGTATCTAAACAGGTAACACTCATGAGAAGTTGAAAGTATTAAAAAAGTCAAATTATAAATTTAACATGAAAACGACTATTGAGTTCATTTATTAAAATCTAGTACATGAAATTGTTATTTTATATTTAGTTAAGTGTATAAAATTAAATCTAATATTAGAAAAGGTTTTTCACGGTTCTTTCACAATTTTCAAGATGCGAAATAAACTAAATATTCCCTGATTAAAAGAATAGATCCGACTTTTAGATATAAAGTTACAGAATAAATAAGTGCCTACATGCCAGCAAAGCTTAAGTATGCTTCATCAGTCAAATGGATGACAAGATGGATGACGTTTTTATAACGCGGAGAAATATAACATTAAATTTATTGAGAATAAACCTCTGTTCTTTTATAAAGAAAATGTCGCGAATAACTTACGAAAATAAAGTAGAACTTTAATACAAGGCCAGGCCAAGGGGAAAGGGTATTATAAATAAATAACATTAAATATTACTTATATGAACTAGTTACTTACTATCATAATAATAGTGTTTTAGAAAGCCATTAAAACTTGTATTTGTAACAAAAGAAATAAAAGGTATAGACGATCAAAACCATAAGAATTATAAAATAATATTAACAATTCTATTTACGGAATAGTTTTTTTTATATCTAGAATTTTATAATTATAGATTTTTTTATATCAAAGCCAAGAAAAGCGGATGTTTTGTAACCTATAAATTGTTTCAAAATTTAAGATATAAGAGTACCTATTTCTCAGATTCTTCATTAAAACACATGAATAGATACATATTTCCTGAGTAGCAAATGGTCTTACATATGCATGTCAACATTTGTACAATATCTATAGACTGTAATCTACGTAAAACAAAAAAATGCAAGGTAAAATTATCTTTTTCTATTTTTGGCCATCTGTAAAGAATAAGTTTAAAATTGTCTATTTTTTATTCTAGTTTTCATTTTTCACGAAAGATGTTTTCTAATTCAAAATAATTTCTGTGTATTCCGTATTGTACGTACATTATTATTATTATTATTTTGTTTAATAAAATATATACTAAAGTACTAAACAAAATACATGTAAATAATTCAAGAATTAAAATATGGAAACAAAATTAATCGAGCACATAGTTGCTTAACAGCCCACAGTATGTAGCAAATTATTTAATCTAAAAGATCAGCAAACCAAGATTCCTTTTAATGTTCAGCTTTTTATCACCTTAATATAAGCTAGCTATATATATATAAGCTAACATAGACAAAACTCAATATTTTTCTTCCTGTCTTCAATTGGTATATGGATAAACAAGTAGAAACAAATTGTTACTACATTTCGTAAATTGAAAGAAAAAAATGAATTGAATAATTTGTATTAATTTGAATAGAAGTCGAATTATCAAGTTTGATTAAAATTTTAAGTTATGGAAATCAATGCAGATAAAATATTTGAAATTATAAGGAACGTGCCCTCAAACTAAGAAACTTTGATTTAGTACACAAAGTTTCGTGGACTCAAACTAACAAGAGATACCTTACTGCTGCAAAAAGAATATTATTTTATTGTTAATTTTCAGAATTTCTATATAACAAATTCGTTAAAAATAGGATACTAAAATTCTTAAGCATATTCAGTGAATTTATAAGTGAGAAATAGCTCATAATTGAAATTCTACCTACGTCACTCACTCACTCTTTTTTCAGTCTCTATCATACGCCGCACAATACAGATGTTATCTTCAGTCGTCGCCGTAGAAGGCCGTCCCTCACGTAAATCATCACTGAGATTAGTGCGACCACGTTTAAACTCATTAAACCAGTTGTAAACAGTCGCACGAGATAGGGCCTCATCGTGAAAGGCCAATTAGTCTATCATAACTATCTTGTTGACTTAAATGACATCTAAAGTCATAAAAAATCATTGCACGAAAATTTTCTCGTGTTAAATTCATGTTGACGTGACACAGACAAATTTCAATTTGCCGCCAAATCGTAAAACAAATGACAAATATATGAAAATTGAAATATATACTCAGTAATATTGGCAAAGAGTTCTATTTTCAAATTTTAGAATTATTTTTTATTATATTGTTTCTAAGTGGCCAGTTCTAAGAACTTGCAGTTTGACCCTCGTACTAAGTAGATTTTGAAATTATGTAACAACAATTCCTTAGGCAACAACTACGACAGTAATACAAACAAGAAGTTTACAACATTATGAATGGTAAACCATAATATACATGCACTCACAAAACTCCTTTCGTCCTGTCAAATAAAAGTATCCCCCGCTCATTGGTTAATTAAAGAAATGAGATTGTAGATGGCTAAGTTAAATGAATCTAAATATAAAAATAACATGAAATGTACAGACGAGATGTCTGCCGTAATCACAGTTGCTGCAAAGTAATAGAACCGTCGCACTGTGTAAAATCGCGTGTTTCGTCTCAAAACTCCGTATCTCAGTTATTTCAAAACTGAATGATCTATTATTTTGCACACATATACGTGAAAGTATAAGGCTTAATATTGAATAATTTAAAAAATTATATCAATTAATTTATTTAAAAAATAAATATAAATATATTTACTTAAATATGTTTTGGCACCGTTTCAAAAAAGACGCAAGTAGGTACATTTTTTTTCTCCCTGTGTAAACTAATGTATAAAGATCGTAATACAATAAATATCTTGACGGCGGTAGACAGAGGTGAAAGATTAGGTCTCGTTAAAAAAAAAGTTACCCGAAAATTATACCATCTGATACTACGTTGGTTAAGTAATTGTTATTTATTATATGTATATAATATTATTTAAGAAACGTTATAATGATTAATAAGTATTTAAAAAATATATAATACTTATACATTTATATGAAAAAACTTTCGAGTAATGTGGCGTTGAATTGTCGTAATGTACTGGGCCAAAATCACACCACTGAACATGAGATAAGTTTGATGCCTTTTGATATATATTATGGTTTGCAATAAATAATTTAAACAATATAGAAAATAGAAGCTTATTTATAAGACTAAATTAATTAATTAGTTTTACTCCATAACAACGACTTTCATGTGAAGGGGATTTGAGACGGCCTTGTATGGGGCTTTCCCATATCGCGTCGGGCGTACCTATGTATATATATAGTTTTTAAACATAATAAAATGAGCGAAATAATCAGAAAATATTAATTAAATAATGTTACAGCAGTCAGATCAAAACATCTATATACTTTATGAATCTCTCAACTAGCTCTGAGCCACGAAAGTACCTTAAAGTGATTACGATCTGCAGCTTTATAAAAGTTATTTAAATAGGAATATCCAATGGAGATTCAAACATTCTCATTATTATCATTTGAAAACAACAAACAAGGCAAACAAAAATAACTTATTTGTGTGTACACAACCTGCTAACTAATTAAAACTATCATAATAGTTTATATTAAAACCAATAACATTACCTTTCTTTTAGTTCAATCTCAAGTGGTCACACACCTTGATACACTTATTTTTATTTTCTTTTACACTTCCTTACACTTATTTTAATTTTATTATCAAAAGACAATATTGAAAATCTATACGTAACTAATTTTAATAATCACATATCACAAGCACAGAGTTCACAGCTATAATTTTCCATAATACGTTAATGAATTATTCCACTGTTTACTAATTAAAACTTATTTAATTGCGCTTAGAAAGACAAATAACAATATACAAAAATAACAAAATGGCGAAAAAAATATATGAACAGTTTACCAACCAATCAGAGAGCCCCGTTTGATTTGACATTTAACAGACTCTCTATGACATTTTAAACAATACAAAATAATCAGTGCTTCTGGAACCCTATGCATGTGTTAGTTTTACACACATACAAACATTTCCTGCATACATACACGAGATTAATTGTAGATCGTCTTTGAGAATTTTTGTATGGAAAATAAACAGAAAGTTGTTGTGCATATCGCCGCCCCGCTGGAGCGCGCGTGTAGCCCTGAGATAGCGCCATCATGGCGGGCACAGGTAGTTAAGGCGGGAAAGTTGAACTAAATTCATGAGCTTATTATTGGTTTTATATTCACTAAATTCGTACTATTATTTAACAATATTTTTTTAAATAGAAATAAAATTCAATTATTGAATTACCAAATGGTCAAGATTTTTTTATTTTTATTAATAGCACTTTGTTTTAAAAAGTATTATTAAATAATTAAATATTATAAACTATTATCTTAATAAGTACTATAAAATAACAGTATTTAAACATTCTTTTAATATTACATGTTTTAATAGATAAACCTTTGATAGAAGTGAGTTAAAAAAATTATACATACTAAAATAGGATAAATTACTTAATTTAGTATCATTACAAATCTACATATTTCGCCCGCCTCTATCAAGTCAAGAGACTCAATAAGCGCATCATCACCCTTTTCACTTGTTTGTACTGAGTCCTCCGAGCTTTCATAAATTTTGCTCGTAAAAAGTTGAAGCATGTAAGTACTCTGTAGGTCTATATTTTTTGCAACAATATCCGTTATGTGAATTCTGATGCCAATCAACGCAACGAGCATAGAAAGCAGCATTAGATTGCGGAGTTTCGTTGTGACAATAGACATCACACTAAATACTCTCTCAACATCAGCATTGCTAATTGGTAAAGAAATAGCTCTAATTACAAAAGAAGCTAATTCTTTGAAACTTTGGTTTTCCGATGCATCTAGAAGGTTGCATATCGCAATCCAAAATTTAGTAATTTCAACATTTTTGAAGAACTCAATTGATAAATCATGTAACCTTAAGGTAAAAAAAAATATATAGCCAAATCGGCTACCTTTAGCCAGCGGATAAAATAATATCGCCCCTCGGTAAGGCAGATAGCCCCATCTGGCAACACTGGCGTTAGCAGTTAGCAGGAACCGATCGAAAATGTTTCGTTTTTACATTAATAGATGGGACTTATTAACAACTTGAAGACCTGGCGAACTTCGTATCGCCCTATAATCAAGAAATATCTATTACGTTTTTTTTTCATATTTTTGGAGTTTACCTGTAAGCCATAAATCTCCGTGTTTTGAAGTGCAACAGAATGATTGACATATTAGTTAGTTGTCAAATATAATGTCAAAAAAACGTTTGTATGGGAAATAGAAAAAGGCTGTTTTTATGGTTTTCTCAGTAATGAATAAATTTTTTTCAGCTTTGATACCTTCCCTGAACCTCCACGAACATTTCAAGACTAAGATAACTGATAAGATAAATCCGTTCAGCTGTTCTCGAGTTTTAGCGAGACTAAGGAACAGCAATCCATTTTTATATATACAGTATGTTATGAAGCATTGTTGTTATGAATTTGAATGTTATGAATTTCGAAACCTCCTATATGTATGTGGCGCGGAATAGAACGTATGTATCTAGCGTAGTAGCGTTGCCGAAAGTGGCAACGTCGCAATACGCACGATGCCGAGCGGCGCCTTTTGTAGTGGCGGCATATTGAATTATAAAGACACGTAGTCGGATTGTTAACAGTAAAAATAAACATTTTAAATGTATGTTTAGTTTTAGAAATAACACTTAACCCGTCTCAAATGTATCGCTGACTAAGGAACGTGTCACTGAGGTATCTATTCGCAAACAGTAAATAAAAAAAAACATAAATTCAACCTTCATATCTAAGCCACGTTTCAATAACATTACAATAAAAATACAGAGAATTAGACAGAATTTGCACGCAACGGCCGAGTAATGAATGCGGGACGGTGGGGCGGTAGCGCCTTTGAGTTCTGCCGACACGTCGCCGTCATGTCGCCGCGCGTTCGTTGTTACAAAATAAACAAATACTAGTTAATACAGAAGGTCTACTCGCTGGGTACATGAATTTGCTTTATTAAGTTGGATGAAAGTTTATTTAAACCACAGTTTAGGCTAGCATTTAAATGATCATGGTGGTATTACACAATTTATTTACAGTTCACATAGAGGTATTAAGCAGTTTTAGGAAAGAGTTCTGAACTTATTAATTTTGTGGCACACTCGTTTAGTGTTATTTTTTTTTTATTTGTTCTCGAAATGTTTAAGGTATTATGATACATTTAAATAATGTTAAAACTTACCTAGATTTTGAACTGCTCGATATGCTGACCTCCTCTGTCTACACAGTTGCAATCGCCGACGGTTATTTTCGTGCACTTTTTGAAGTGAGTACGGATGCTGCTTGTTTTTCTTTAATATTTTAAACACTACGACGTGACTCATATTGAACAGGCGGCCGGCTCTTCTGGTGCTTGAACCGGGCTCCTCCTCAAAATGGCTTAGCACGTTCTCTTCCTGTCGCACTGAAATCACGGGTCGCGGGCCACCTGAACGACGCGGCACTACCGGCTCATTATTACGCATACGCACCAGGGCACTCACAATTACACGAGAATTCCGCGGTTGGTGTGCATTAGGGTACCTCTCAGCATACATCCTCAGAGCACGTGCACCATCATAGTCACACTCAGCATAAATGAGCACCATATTCACATACTCCTGCGCACTGAACTGATAACGCGGCATCTTTCACACAAAAATACGTAGACGTAGTAATGCAGAAATAATAAACGTGCGATCCCGGTCAGCGGCGTGGGATTACTAAATAGTAAATACTAAAAAATAAAATTTCGCGGACGTTCGGGGGAGGGGGTCGGGTGACACTTTAAAATCGTAGATCAATCGAATGCCGCATACGCGGCCCGTCTTTTATGTATGAGTAAATTGCGACGTTGCCGTTCTTCAAATATGCGTGATGTTTCTTTTACATGTAAATTTAATATTTTTAATGATCTTTTTTAAATAAAAAAAAATAAAATCATTTTGTTTTCGATTGGTAATATTTTTTTTAGCATGTATGGATGCTACATTATTGCGGATTAACGGGAACGTGAACTGTTAGTTAACATACTGTATATATAGAAGATGAATCAAATGTATTTTTAATGTCTGTTAACATTTTTTATTTCGTAATGTATGATTAAAAGTATGTAAGTAAGAATTAAAATATAGGTTCAGTTGTTATATAGGTAGCGTATGCAGTGCTTATTTTGCATCTATGGTGTGGTCGCCACTGTTACTCGCTAGGTGGATTGTCGCAAGCACTGTCTGAAAATTACTAATCATTTTTCAAACTATTCTACACTCATAGTTGGTGGTCAGGCAATCCTAAGGTAGTATTGTTCCTCATTTTTTTAAATTTTGTTACTAAATTTCGTCCTATCGTTTTTCATGGACAATTTTCAATTGTAGGTACATTTATTTATCTTTAATCGACCGCACCAGCCTGGCCGTTGAGCTATATAGTTATTATTTGCTTATAATTCATCGTTGTGGCAATTCAATTCAAAAGCTCCTCAGCCCTGATAAGTCCCGATTAGCTTATTAGATGGCACTAAACAAATCCTTAGAATCGACTTTTTTTGGCCTATGTCTGAGACGATTACTGCTTTCTGAGCTCTAACTATAACTTTCACCAAAATTGCCAATCGTGATAGGTATGACCATTATTTTCCCGTTTCTATTCCCCGTTCGCCAACTTATAGTAACCCTTTTGCTAAGAATCCACCAAATTGCGGAACAAAGTTGCGGTGACTTTTGAAACTGATCGGTTGGCTATCTTTTGACGTCGTTTAAATTATCATTATTTATAATTTGTTCACAAAAATTTTAATATAATATACTGTATCTTGTGTAACATACAGCGACATCTGTCGTTTGTAGTAACAAGCTTGCATTGGCCTACATTCTGTTTTTTCCGATTTTATTTGTGTGTGTAATATGTTTAATTTATATTCTACTGAACATCAATAAACCACAACCACATCAATTTGCCTGGAAGAAATCGCTGCTCAGCGATAAGGCCGCCTGTTGCACCTCATACAAGTACAATATATAACGAAAATGTATTTTTTTTTTTAGTTTTAGTATGTTGTGCAATAAAGAATAAAATAAATAAATAAACCACAACAATCCTGTAATCAGTTTCAATCATTAGAAAACTTCATTTTTTTTTAATAAATCGATCTATGTACCTTGTTTAATTTTTAATAAAAAATAACCTAAAAAAATCGAAAACTATGTTAAACTGTCTGTGTATTCAAGTGTTTGTACCATTATTTTTTGCTGTCTGACCGTATGATAAACCACAAACAAATTTTTAATCTCAATGATATGACATTAATAATATTAACTCATGCATAATAAAACGAATTAATTAGTCATAATATACCTCATAAATCGCTTAATTTTGAGGCTTAACGTCATAAGCCTTTTACCAAATACTAATATATATATTTATATTCACATAAATATAATCTGGTTAAGCTAATTCTAAATAATTTTAAGTTATTTGTAAAAATAAATTTATGTATTAACATTTACTAAAATTTCATTTTCAGCTTCAACTAGGCATAATAGATATAAACTCCAATACATCTTGTGATAAAATGTATAGAAACATCTCCCCTTTTGAATTTACCTATTGTTGCTAAATAACTAAGTGTATTTTCAATATTATATTTCTATTCTAGAGGTTATAAAAAGAAAAAATAAAGAGATTTTGGTTGTTTATTTCTCAGGAAGCAAACGATTCACAGCATTGGTGGGATACAGAGGTCTATAAAATCAGGCCGAACCACACGTACTGAAATGCTGATCACTTTTTTATAACATAATACAACAGCATTTTATAAGTATCGAAATACAAAACAGTGAAGAAAAAAGTTACAAATACATCGCTGTAGGTCACAGTACATATTATTTAGTAAAGCCACATTCCTTTATAGTAAACTACACACTTGACTAAATCACAAACGCTAATGTTAAAAATTATTTATCACATTCATAACATCTGTACAAAGTAAAAAAATATTTTATACTTCAACTAGTACAGAATAATGTTTGGATAACTTTGTAGAATTTCATTAAAACCATGCAGTACGATAGTCCTTTGAAACATTTATTCATAGACAAGTATTAAGTCACACGTATTGTAATCTAAACAATGCCATTATAAACGGCATTAAAATTAACTATGATGGACGGGTTTATGCATTCATTTGATATTTTAATGTATTATCCAACTCATTTATTAGTCATCAACATTCAAAGGAAATTATTTCATTTGTGACACGTGTGAATAAAGCCACATTTGACAGTGTTATGCAGCTTAGTAAACATGTCGAAACATATGTGGAAAAATTCCACTAGTTAGCTACAGAGGTATTCTTGTAAAAATACAAATGTTATTCCATCTACATTTAATCTATATTTTAATTTATTCAAATATCAATAAAATTGTTAATTCATAAATAACACAATGTAAAGTAACGTGGACATACAACCTTTATAAGGAGTCATAGTTTTTTTTTTATCAGAAGACCCTCGCGATTCAGCTTATAACTGTAAGTCACATCAAAGGGCAAAATGAAACGATTTATTGATTTATTAATTTTCAAACACTATTACTAATAATTATTATCAAGTTATAAAATTATATTACTATATACAAAGTTTATGAACTGTCGATTAAAATACAATGTCTAAATCCATGTCGGCTATATATAGATTGAACTAAGGAGATCTTAATGTATTAATAAAAGATGATCACACAGTACAATATTATTTAATTCATATAGGAGTATTTAATCAGCCGTAGGACCCACCTATGCGTGATTCATTTGACTCAATTAAAAAAATATAATTATGCAAAAATTATACAACCTTCCTAATTTGAACTGTTCAAAACTGGGATTTTTATAAAATGCAGAATTGTGATTTGTGACAGTGATCATATAAACATCAATAACTCTATGGGACACTCAAATTACAAAGAAATTCACAAATATACTCAATCTAAATAACTATTAATTATATAAAGGGGACTATTTACAAGATATGGTCACATCGGTCATGTGTTTTATACTGTAACACATCTTTAATTTATTTACAATGACTTTATTACATTAATATATTCTAAGAGCATTGAATTATCATGAGCATGGTGAAAATAATCCCTTGTTCATACTTTTATTATTTATAATACATACATATTCAGGTATTCAGTCATGATATTTTTAGTCACTCCAGAATTCTATACCATTACTCCGTGATTTTGTAACTTCCATCCATAATGATTGACAATACAGTCCCCGGTTAAAACCAGGAACTTTACAAATCAGTCTTGGATCAAAGGAAATAATTCATTAGCAATATCAGTCAGATAATTTTTGAATTTGTTACTAAGTGCTTTATAGTCAACATACACTGATTTTAGATTGGATAATTCACATTACAGGGAATCCCATTTATGCGCCCAATTCATATTTGGACTACTTATTTACAGGTTCCATCTAACACAATTTAATTCAATAATTTGTACTTAAGGTTTTTTGTTTTTACCCAATGGTCTTGTTAAGATTAATTTTAGAGGCCATGGCACATAAAACAACAAAAAAAACTAAAATATCATAATGATACGTCTTGTCGTCATATTATTTTTTTCGTTTCTCTTTTTTATATGGAATTCCCTCTAAATTCCTTTAAACAAATACAGCCGTAAGCACACTACACTTTCAATCCAACCATAATGTCTCGACCAAGACTGAATAAATATCTGTACAAATAACTTATACATTTCAATTTCATAAAATATTTGTACTTCATACACTTTTTACATAAAACTCCTCGTCGATTCAAAAATCTGTTGGTTATTACGTAAAGTGAAATGAAATGTTCCCAGATAGCTTACGTAACATATGAAATTAATATTATGTTACAAGATTGTCGAGAATTGAATGTTTGAAAGTGCATTCTTTCCCACGGTAGGTCAACATTCTCTAACACATATTCCCGATAAGCGCACTTTACACTAAAACGATGTACACTTACTGAATTATTTTTACAAGAAATCATTATCTTTTGCGAAACGCAAGGGTCAGGGCCGGCTTGGGTCATTTTAAACCTCAACCCACTCCGAGACACATTCGAGGGTCCTTCCACTCACCCCGGCCAGAGCTGTGAGATGAAGGTGTCTCTTAAACCCTACTTATCCCCCGCCTCAGGTGGTGGAGCCCCGCCGAAGTCGAGCTGATATCCGCCAGCCCGCGTCATCTCTTCGAGGCTAGGCTCCTTGCATTCATGTCCAGCGTGCCCAGATGCGCCGCAATTCCAACATGATAGCTTGGGTGGTGCGTACAACACAGGCATGTAACCGGCGTATGGAGCCGGTGCGGGATATGGCGGGGGTTCCCCGTTCGCAAATGGCGGTGGGGGAGGGCGGTAGGCGGGAGGAGGGGTGGGGTAAGGGTACGGGCGAGGGTAAGGTAGGTAAGGTACAGGCGGCGGCGCAGACGGCGTCACACGTCGCGGTGCTGCCGGTGTGCTCGGAGGTGAAGACCCGTTGCTGGAACCACTGTCGGACGACGAACGTGTAGGCGGACAGTAAGCCCCGGCTCGCCTCCGCACACCATTCAATTTCTCCAACGACCGGTACTGATGGTGTGTGATTTCACGAAGTCTTTCCTCCCCAATGTTATGTCGCATCTATAAAAAAAATATATTCAAATTCAGAATCGAAAATATTGTGTCAATTTCCACTGAAATGGATATTCAAAAACAATAAAAGGAAGTGCACGTCACTATCACAAAGATGATTAGACAGAAAACTTTATAACCTCTATAATTTGATGTTACTATTATCAAATTGGGTCAGAGTGTAACATATATTGATACAATAGTAATTTTATGAAATACAAATCTATGAATGTTCTCTTGTGGTGTAATTAATATTTCTAAGTTTGCCCTGAGACTTATAGAAGTGACAAAAACTAATAAATAATTCCTAGTAATGACTATCGATAAACTTAATATATAAATAAACTCTTCATATCTTTGTATCTATGTCATACTGGTATAGACACAATATTGCAGAGAATAACATAATATAAATGTAATATACTAACTAAACCTAAATAAAATTTAATAAAAATAATACATTGCTAAATAAACCTACATCGGCTACGGCAAGATTCTCAAAGTTTGTGGTGAGATGAGGCATAGATTCAGGCGGGATGGGCACTAGTGGGGGTGATCGGTCACGAGATGGACGCCTGCGACTTCGTGGTGACGCTGCACGGCTGTCACCTGGAGAAGACACCAGCGGTGACGAAGGAGCCACGCCTCCAGCAGTCTGGAAGTTTAACACCTGGAAAAGTGCAGGTCACAGGTTATATTACAAGAGGAGATAGGTAGATAATAGGTTGTCAATAAGATAGTGAGTTAGGTAACTTGCTTAAATTCTACCATCCATGTTGAATAGCAAGATCTAAAAACTTTAATAGCTAAATCATAGTTATTAAAAAATCCCTGAGTTGAATATAGTGAAACAATTTGTATAAGTTTTATGAAATGGCTTTGGATTCTCTTAAACGAATGGTTAGTAATTTTTAATATCTAAATGGAATTCTCTTACTCATTGTATGATTAAAATATAAAATATCAAATAAATTCAACTATGACTATTGTTAGTACATTGTACACTGAATGCATTTTGGATTTATTAACATCATTTTAAATAACTGCAAACAAAATAAAGATATATTCACATTATACTTTTGACCCATAAATGTTGTATCACAAATATAAGAACAGCATTTATATATTATATCTTACTAATTAATAAATAAGTATTAAATTATGTTTAAAATTACCAACACATAATTTAAGTTACATTATTCATACTATATCATAGCATAATATGCAATATTTCATAATAAGAATATTACCTCAAGCGGTTGATTGAGAGGTGAAACAATTATGTTTGCCGGCCAAGTGTGCTGGCCTATGAATTCATTTATGTTGTATTGCGGTATAGGTAGACCTGGAGGGGGGTGCGGTACTTCCCCGAGCATGGGAACCACACCACCAGCCCCCGTCAACACTGGAGGGGAACTGAGCTCGGCTATAGCATCAGAACTTGGAGGCTGTAAGAAAAATTAATATAACAACAAACAAATCCATGTAAACTTAATAGAACACATTTATTACATGATAATGGACAGTCATACTTTTAAACCCAATAAAATCAGATACTTTTGTGTACATAATAATAATAATCAGTTTATTTTTAGAAATATCTTATTATTTATATACACCAGTTATTTTATAATAAATATAAAATTGTAAATATTCATTGTTTTTACAAACTATGATAGCCAAAATCTCTCACACATTATACAAGCAAAAGCTTTGTATTGATAAATAAAATAAAAAATATAATATATTGTGACAAATGAATTCCTTGATTAAGATCATTTATAATGGTTAATTAATTTAAATGACATAAGAGTTACTGTTTTTTATTGATCTAGTGTATAATTGATAAATCGAACAATGATTTTAGTGATTAGGAATAAAGGTTGTACTAACTTAACTGATGATAAATTAATGCATGAAACACTGGTATGTTTACTTATAAGTATTTTTGATGATACTGACCTGCACACTAGATGTTTTAACAAACATGATACCCGGTGGTGGTCCCAAGCTTGGCAAGTTTGGTGGTGGTACTGACATATTTGGAGTGATACTAGCCTGTGTATGACAACCACTAACAGGAGCTAGGTTCAAACGCTCTTGCTGCTCTTGGTACTGTATCCTTTGATCCTCTATCTTAAGCTTCTCTAATATATCACCAAAATGTGACTTCTGATCGAATGTGAACGCTGGATGGTGTAACGCCATAGTATACAGTAAGAGAATCTCTTCAAGAAGATCACCATACAAGCCTTTCAAAAGGCCACTTTGTTCTAAACTGACCATGGCATTATACAATGTGGTTGCACAAGCAAAATTACAAGACCGCAATAATGAAACGTATAAAGCCATTTTCCGTCGAGTTCTTGAATCTGTATCAGCTCCTCCTATATCTGCAGCAAGATCTGTAGGGTTATTGGCTCTTAGTTCGGCACCACGCAACTCCTGAAAGTCTCGCTTACCGAGTTCCTCCAGATACGTGCCAATAAAGCGTAGTTCAAATGGTAAGCACATATTTAATAATGTACACATTGCGTCTATGCGTTTATAGCTTTCCAATTCTTTAAACCATGATACCACGTCCTCTTTGCAAACCATTTCCAGAACACATTGATATTTTAGGAAAAGAAATAACCGGTCCCCTGTGACCGTAGTGCCTTCCTCGTTTATTATTTTAGGCACTCACTTTGATTATGATGAAAATTTGGTAATCCAAAATTTTTCGAATGTAACATTAGTAATAAAAACTGTTCTATGCTTTTTATCACTATTTCACTTGAACAGTATATTGGTTAAGCAACTACGAGCATTGCTAGTAGTTTTGTCTCGTCTATAGTCTATGGAAAAAAGAAATAGATGACAACATTGAACGTTACACACGTTGAGGCTTTCAATATTTGCCTCAAATCTTACTATTTACATGTCTTATAACAATTAAGAAAATGTAGAAAATATCCATTTTTTTACTACTATTATTAATGAAGTAAATTTACTTTGTACTTGTTTTTATTAAAACCTATTTTTTTTTACAAATCCTTTTTAAATCTATATGTATTTTAATCTCCCTTTTTAATATATTCTAGCTTAAATTTTTATTTTTATAACAACGTTTTTTGTTTATAATATAGACGTAGTTTTATGTTGTCTTTGTCAGAAGAATTTAATAAAGTTAGGAACACACGTCTATTGACATTGCCGCGAAATCGGTTATACCATTGCATTGGATCAGAAAATTAAATCCAGAATGTCTACATATTAAGTCAGAAAAACATTAAATAATATGTAAGAATAAGAAAAATGTGTTTAAAAGATTATGCCCCTAATACACAATCATAAAAATCTCACGGTTTAGAGAATATTGCTTGTTTTAAATATTTTAATACAAGTATAAAAAATCTTATAGAGCAGTTATCCATCAAATATATTTGAGATCATATATGTGAAATAAAGGAATGTTTAGAGAGAAATTTTAAAAATTATAATATGACTGAATATCCAAACGAACTATTGAATATATCTGTTAATAAAAATATTATCGATTATTTTATCTGAAATAAACTAAAAATACGAATTTTAAATTTTCTTTATGCTAATTTGAAAGCACTTCATTAAGAAAGATACATTATGCGTCTTAACAATGTATGTTTAGTTGAAATGAAAAATAGTAAAAATATATAACTATATTGAAATAATCTGAAAAGTTGTTTCTTGTATTAAATTTAATATTATCATAAATAAATGACACATGTGTCTTTAATCATTGATCAATAAGAAAAATATTGCCATATATAATTTTTGTATTAACAACGACTAAAGTTACTCGGCATATTTTTGACAGAAGTCAATCTTTAGTGATTTTAGAAATTGGAAGTCATTAGCTTGGTAACAATAATTCAAATAATAATCAAGAGGTGTTTATATTTCTTCTCATAATGGCTCCTGTGGAACAAGATGTGGAAATGAAGAGTGTAGACAGCCCAGCAGCCGCAGGTTCCGACGAAACTAGTGATACTAAAAAAGATGTCGATGTTCTCGCTGTTCAGGATTTAAGAGAACATGTTCGACAAATTGACAAAGCTGTTTCATCTAAGGAGCCCCGATTTGCTATGCGAGTCTTAAGATCTCTTCCCAGTACCAGAAGGAAGCTTAATGGTAATGTTCTTCGTGCGATTATAAACCAACTTTATCCTGCTGGCAATGAGAAAGAGGCTTTAATGTCCTTTGTCGAAAATCCCTTACCCACTGCAATGGAAATTGAAACGCCTCGCTCTAGAAGTGCACCAAAACAACCAGTGCCAGAGGTCGATGTTTATATTCACTTGCTTGTGTTACTACGCTTACTGGATACCAAAAAATTAGAAGAAGCCGTAGAATGCTCCCAGCAACTTATGAATAAAATTGTCGTCCAGAATCGCAGAACTTTAGATTTGATTGCTGCTAAATGCTATTTTTACCATTCCATGGTGTTTGAACTGAACAACAAATTGGACTTTATTAGAGGATTGTTACATGCAAGGCTTCGCACATCTACCTTGAGAAGTGACTATGAGGGCCAGGCAGTGTTAATTAACTGTCTGTTAAGAAATTACTTGCATTACTCCTTGTATGAGCAAGCAGATAAATTAGTGAGTAAATCAGTTTTTCCAGAAAATGCAAGTAATAATGAATGGGCAAGATTTTTGTATTATCTTGGCAGAATTAAAGCTGCAAGACTTGAATATAGTGATGCTCATAAACATTTAGTTCAAGCATTACGTAAAGCTCCACAAACTGCAGCTGTAGGGTTCCGTCAGACTGTTCAGAAGTTAGCAATTGTTGTTGAACTATTGTTGGGAGATATTCCAGAACGTGCTATTTTCCGTCAAGCCCCACTGAGGAAATCATTAGCACCATATTTCCAACTTACCCAGGCAGTAAGACTGGGAAATTTGCAACGATTTGGAGAGGTCCTAGAAAATTATGGGCCACAATTTCGTAATGACCACACTTTCACACTAATCCTCCGTTTACGTCAAAATGTTATTAAGACAGCCATCCGTTCAATTGGACTCTCATATTCCCGGATATCTCCAAAGGATATTGCTCGCAAACTTGGCTTAGACTCTGCCGAAGATGCTGAGTTTATTGTAGCTAAAGCTATTCGTGACGGAGTTATTGAAGCTACACTTGACCCAGAAAAGGGGTACATGAGTAACAAAGAGAGTTCTGATATATATTGTACCAGAGAACCGCAGTTGGCCTTCCACCAGCGTATTTATTTCTGTCTCGAATTACACAATCAGAGTGTTAAAGCAATGAGATATCCTCCAAAATCCTATGGAAAAGAGTTAGAGAGTGCCGAGGAAAGACGGGAACGAGAACAACAGGACCTGGAACTGGCCAAGGAAATGGCTGAAGAAGATGATGATGGTTTTCCTTAAATTTATTTAATTTTTTGTGTCTATTTTATATACATATATAGATTGCTGAAATAAAATTTAATTAATTATTCCTCTTTCATTTAGACATACATAAAATAATTATCAATTTTTTTTTTTACAAATAATCTTCACAACTACACTTTACAAATAAACTTCTTTATAAGAATGAGTCTTGTTGTTAGCCATGTATGGGCATTATAAGATATGTAGACCTACTTGATCATAAAAGATATTGTATTAAAAAAAACAGTTGCCTGGCAACCATCTCCAGCACATGATTGATAAACAATGTTGTTGAATCAATAATTATAATCTTGACATTCAGCCATTTTGGTTGTTTGAAGCCTCATTAATTATCAACACATATTTATAAATAAGTTATAATAATAAACAATATGGATCTTACAGCAGTTCAAATGGAGAAGTTGGCTGACCTCTTAAGGGCACCAGAGCCTGAGGTCTTACAAGGAGAGGATTTTCCAGCTACAAGTAATTTTTTCAAGTTTCTTTTTCCATTGAATAATGAACGCTGTCTTAAATAAAACTTGTTCATTTTCATAATTACAGACTATGAAGTTATTTCAAACAGGGATGGAAAAACATCTCTAAACCTAGACGTTCCAAAAACCCCGAAAACGATTGAAGAATTTGAACAACAAGAAGCGGAAGAAGCTGAAAACATGGGGAAAGTGGGTTTTGGTTCAGGCGATCGAAAAACTCCTGAGTATACAATGAATTACCAGCAATCTGTTTCTGCTGAGGACGTGTTTTTGCAAGTAAGTAAATGAGGCTTAGACTATAAAAATAAATTTATTAATACTACCTCAATTGGTAAAATGCTAAGACAATAATCATGTAGGGATATACATAGTGTGACATTTAATAAATTATAGTACACATATCAACTGTGGCGCGTCACTAGCACTTCGATCTGTCATCGGAGGCGGGAGAACGTTCTCTTGAGTTGTGTATTTACTTACTGATAATTTGGTGGTTTTATTTATAATTCTGAGATATAAATACAGAACATCACATTGGCGACGAGTAAAAAGCGCAGTAAGTAAATTATGTACCTGTAAATAGAATTTCGGCCAACAAAAGTTTAAAATTTCACAAAGTTTTGAAAAAGGAACAAAAAGGATTTTAAAACAACGCAATGAAAAATTACATATTTACATGTGGTTTGATTTTTATGCTGCGTAGATGCATGAATAAGTTATTATATGTTAATTACCGATATACCCATTTGTTGAAAATACGTCAAAGTCGTATAAACAAAATTAGTATGCGTAATATGATTTCCTCTAATTGAAATGTAAACATTATTAAATAATGCTCCCTGAGTATTTACTGTTTGAATCTATTTTTTTTTCATATTATTTACATTCAAAAGAACCGTAGTAATAATACACTAGCAAATGCGTTGTTTGAAAATACTTAACTGAAATTACTACAACCTATATGTATCGTTGACCAATTCTATTTACCAATACCTATCGAATATACAATTCGATCAAGTAACCAAATGTTCCAATGAATATATTTCATTAAGTACCATCAAATATATAATTTGATGAAATAACCAAATGTTCCCATAATTATATTTCATTAAGTACCATCGAATATATAATTCGATAAAATAATCAAATGTTTCCATGAATATATTTCATTAAGTACCATCGAATATATAATTCGATAAAATAATCAAATGTTTCCATGAATATATTTCATTAAGTACCATCGAATATATAATTCGATAAAATAATCTAATGTTTCCATTGTGACATTTAATAAATTATAGTACACATATCAACTGTGGCGCGTCACTAGCACTTCGATCTGTCATCGGAGGCGGGAGAACGTTCTCTTGAGTTGTGTATTTACTTACTGATAATTTGGTGGTTTTATTTATAATTCTGAGATATAAATACAGAACATCACATTGGCGACGAGTAAAAAGCGCAGTAAGTAAATTATGTACCTGTAAATAGAATTTCGGCCAACAAAAGTTTAAAATTTCACAAAGTTTTGAAAAAGGAACAAAAAGGATTTTAAAACAACGCAATGAAAAATTACATATTTACATATGGTTTGATTTTTATGCTGCGTAGATGCATGAATAAGTTATTATATGTTAATTACCGATACACCCATTTGTTGAAAATACGTCAAAGTCGTATAAACAAAATTAGTATGCGTAATATGATTTCCTCTAATTGAAATGTAAACATTATTAAATAATGCTCCCTGAGTATTTACTGTTTGAATCTATTTTTTTCATATTATTTACATTCAAAAGAACCGTAGTAATAATACACTAGCAAATGCGTTGTTTGAAAATACTTAACTGAAATTACTACAACCTATATGTATCGTTGACCAATTCTATTTACCAATACCTATCGAATATACAATTCGATCAAGTAATCAAATGTTTCCATGAATATATTTCATTAAGTACCATCGAATATATAATTCGATAAAATAATCTAATGTTTCCATGAATATATTGCATTAAGTACCATTGAATATATAATTCGATAAAATAGTCTAATGTTTCCATGAATATATTTCATTAAGTACCATCGAATATATAATTCGATAAAGTAATCAAATGTTTCCATGAATATATTTCATTAAGTACCATCGAATATATAATTCGATAAAATAATCTAATGTTTCCATGAATATATTTCATTAAGTACCATCGAATATATAATTCGATAAAATAATCTAATGTTCCCATGAATATATTTCATTAAGTACCATCGAATATATAATTCGATAAAGTAATCAAATGTTTCCATGAATATATTTCATTAAGTACCATCGAATATATAATTCGATAAAATAATCTAATGTTTCCATGAATATATTTCATTAAGTACCATCGAATATATAATTCGATAAAATAATCTAATGTTCCCATGAATATATTTCATTAAGTACCATCGAATATATAATTCGATAAAATAATCAAATGTTTCCATGAATATATTTCATTAAGTACCATTGAATATATAATTCAATTAAATATGTAACTAAATGTTCCGATGAATATATTTCATAAAGTACCATTGAATATATAATTCAATTAAATATGTAACTAAATGTTCCGATGAATATATTTCATAAAGTACCATTGAATATATAATTCAATTAAATATGTAACTAAATGTTCCGATGAATATATTTCATAAAGTACCTGCTTTAACAAAAAGCTAATCAAGTTTGATTCGATCAAATGAGACCCTATAAGAATAAATAATACATTCTTTATACATATGTCTATCGTTATACACTAACTGACTGTTTTAAAACCATCTGGAAATTAAATATAATGAGATAACGGTTTCAAGTTAAAATAATTGTTGTTGTCACAAAAAGAAAAAAAATAATACTAATAATAACATAACATATTAAATAATAATAATAATTTTATTTATTTAGGCATCTTTGACCCATCTTTTTCTTTTTAGTACACATTTTCCTTATACCTATGTTAGTAACAACTTAATTTATTATAAATTAACTATGAAATTACATTTACAATCAAAATATTATCCAATTAATAAATAATTCAATTTAATTAGTATTAATTAATTTAATTACTATACAAATATAAATAAATTTTAAGCTTTAATTTTTAAAACATATTTATTAATTTCATAGTTTTAATTGTTTATCATAGTGATTAAAGTAAACAATAGTGATTTATTTATTTATTTATAATAATAATAAAAAAAAAAAAACAATCCTGTTATTCACTTAATACTGACTGGTATATAAAAATAATAATAAATATATTCTGCACTACATTAATATACTTAAGAGGTTTTCTTTTGACCTCATTTGCAGATCATCCAACATGTCCCTAACACAAGTCCCGACAATAGAACCATTCAATTGTGAAGGTGATCCAACCTCCTTAAGCTTGCGTTGGGAGAGATGAAACATGCATTAGAAATTTAATTAATTAAATAAGAAACTTACTTTGTAGTAAATAAGAAAAGTAATTTAATTAAATAAGAAATTTATTTTGTTATTTAAACTCAAATTATCAAAATAAAAAATGTGAAATTCTATTACATGCCGGAGGCATGCCATTACAAGATATATATATATATATATATATATATATATATATTTTAACATACCTAGAGCTCATGTTACTGACAAAACTGACGGTTATGACATGGCAGTAAAAAAGTTAGACAATTAAATGAGTTCCACGATAGACAAAACACTACTTCCAGTATCAATAAAATAGATACTAAATCAAACAAATGCTACATGAAAAAAGACATTGATCTAAGCTGTAGCCGATGTGGTAGTAAAAACCACAAAATAATAGTTCCTGCCCTGTAATACTAATTATTTGAAGTGTGGTTTCAAAGGTCACTTTCAGAATCACTGTACAATAAAACAACAAGGGCCAATAAAAGAAAAAATACTAATCTCCGGTCAAATGACAACAATATTATTAAAAAGTACAAACAAGATACACCCAAAATAAAGAGCCTACGTCTATAGACTACATATTTCACATCGATGATGATGGAACTGTTGACTGTCAAGTAGGAGGGGTGAATATCAAAATGTTCATAGATTCCAGTAATAAATCTATTATAATAAACGATACAACTTGGGAGTACATGAAAAAATAGAATGTTACAGTTTCTAATCCACAAAATATTCAGACAAAACCGTTCTAGCCTACGGTGCTAAAGAACCACTAAAAGTGCTAGGCTTATTTGATGCATAAATAAAAGTGTGTTCTAAATCAATAACTGCTAAATTTTGTACTATAGTAAATGGTTCCAAAATCTTTTGGGTAAAGAAACTGCTATCTCCCTTAACTTGTTAAAATTAGGTTTTGATATAAATTCAATTGAACAAAACAATTTCCCAAGTTCAAAGATGTCCAAATAGAAATTACTAAAGACAAAACGGTTCCTCCAGTTTGCCAACCTTATAGACGAGTTCCTATTCCTTTGGAATCTAAGATAAATAAAAAATCGATGAACTGGTAGAATTGGACATAATTGAACCTGTAAACAAACCATCCTCTTGGGTTTCTTCGATGGTAGCGGTTCTAAAACCTGATAATGATATTCATATTTGCCTGGATATGCGACTTGCCAATAAAGCTATCATCAAGGAAAATCATCCCCTGCCCACGATAGAACAATTAATTCACGCACATTCTGCGCACCAGAGCACTTCCAAAAATTATGGGAAAAAATATTATTGCCATGTGAAGGAGTTGTAAATTTTATAGATGATATCGTTGTTTTGGGCGTGATGAAAATGAGCATGATACCCGGCTCAAAAAAGTATTGTCAGTGCTAAAATACAACAATGTCTTATTAAATAAAAAAAAAAAATGTGTTTAAATGCAAATACTATACAATTCCTAGGTCACGAAATTTCGTCATTAGGCATTAAACCACTTGACAAATACATTAAAACAATTGAGACATATAGACCACAAGAAACCATCGAAGAAATCCAGAGTTTCCTGGGATTAATTAACTTTGTGGGAAAGTTGATCCCCAATCTGTCAACCTCAACAGAACCTATTCGGCAATTATTACGCGAAAAAGTTTCATAAAACGCCAATATCACGGCATTTTGGCCAAAAGACCAAGAAAAGGCTTTTGAGAAATTAAAATATAGCCTCTCTAAGATTCTTACCCTAGGTTATTATGATCCGAAAGGACGTACCCAAGTTATGACTGATGCAAGTCCTGTAGGTTTAGGGGCTGTACTAATTCATTCTGATAACAACCTCGTATTATTGCTTTTGGAAGTAAGAGTCTGACAAATGTCGAAAAACGATATTGTATTAGCTCTGTAGCTATATGTTGCTGACCCACTATACCGTCTGTGTAAAAGTAGTACTAACGAGACGCAAACAAGTTCTTTTGAAGACAAACATCATTATAACCAAATTGTTCAATATGCGCGACCCACAGCATTATCTCTTAAATCAATAGTTGAAGCATCGAATGATGACAAAGAATTCAAATTGATTAAGGACGCTTTGATAAAAAACAGAGGGAACAAAATTGTTATATCAACTAAACTGAGAAAACAAGTATTAGCAGCAGCCTACGAAGACCACCCTGGTATTGTTAACATGAAAGCTAGATTGCGCACAAAGGTTTGGTGGCCAAAGATTGACAAAGACGCCGAAAGTACTATAAAAAATGCAGAGGATGTACATTAGTCTCAGCCTCAAACCCACCAATACCCATGAAAAGGCTATCGACTATTACAGCCGATACAAAGAGATTGAACCTATGAAATCTATTTCCGCTCATGACACATAACAGCCGATAATGGAAACAATTCTGTAGCCAAGATTTTAAAAAACTCTGCACTGAACATGGCATAACACTTTTCAATACAATTCCTTACTGGCCACAGCAAAATGTCCCCGTTTGGTAGAGAGGCAAAACAGGGATATACTTAAGCGACTAAAGATCAGTCAATGTGGAAAATCTGATTGGAAAGATGATTTATTAAGTTACTTAATGATGTATAACAGCATATCTCACCCTTACACAAGAAAAACCCCGTCCGAATTGTTTTAAGGAAGACAGTTCAGAGACAAGTTACCTTTTTTTTAACTGACCTTGAAAATAAATATAATGATTCGGAAATAAGAGACCGAGATAAAGAGAAAAAAAGAGTAAAATAAATTAAATGAAGACTGGAAGAGGAAAGCTACAGAAAGAGAATTAGAAGTTGGCGAGAAAGTCTATGTAAAGAATGTAATAAAAGAAAATAAATTAGCTTCTGAATTTAATCCGACACCAATACTGTTATCAGTGCCGAGGGAAGCGACATAAATGTCAGGAATGACGAAACAGGCCAGGAATATAGGAGAAATATAGTTCACCTCAAGAAAGTAGAAGGTCAATGGAAAGTAATTGGTAATGAAGAAAATTCTGATAAAGATGCTTAATTAATAATAGATAGATTTAAATGGAAAATATTGTTTTGTTGATTTAAATGAAAAATATTGTTTTGTTAATTTAAATGAAAAATACTGTTTTGTTCATTGAAATGAGAAATATTGTTTTGTTGATTGAAATGAAAAATATTGTTTTGTTGATTTAAATGAAAAATATTGTTTTGTTGATTTAAATGAAAAATATTGATTTGTTGATTTAAATGAAAAATACTGTTTTGTTCATTGAAATGAGAAATATTGTTTTGTTGATTTAAATGAAAATATTGCTTTGTTGTTTCTAAATAATTGTATTTAAAATTGAAATAACTTGTGATTAAAATAATTATTTAACATATAAAAAGGAAGAGATGTGACATTTAATAAATTATAGTACACATATCAACTGTGGCGCGTCACTAGCACTTCGATCTGTCATCGGAGGCGGGAGAACGTTCTCTTGAGTTGTGTATTTACTTACTGATAATTTGGTGGTTTTATTTATAATTCTGAGATATAAATACAGAACATCACACATAGTAACATAAAATTTTATTCTCTTCTAATGTAGACGTTTTATATTTACAGATGGGACCCAAAACGCCATCTTCGGCCAGTTGCGAGAACCTTATTGTCAGGGTTAAGATGCCGGGCGATAAGAAAGAGAACGTTGATCTCTCCGTCGAAAAAAACAGCGTGACAATCAACTCTTCGCAGTATTATTTAAAGCTCATGTTGCCCCATGAAATAAATCCTGATAATTCCAAAGCTAGTTGGGACAGCGCTAAAGAGATTTTAGTATTGACGTTGAAATTAGATAGAGAGTTTGATTTTGTTAATTTCTGAAGGTATAATAAACTATTTATTATTAAATAAATGCAAATATTCGTGGACTTGCTTTATACGTCGCCAGAAAAGTATATTTGAATGTCTATGTTGTTTGTTATAGGCAGCGTATTTTACAGCATAACTAATCAAGACATTAATTTAGACTGTGTTGTGCGAAAACAGAATTATAATTTTCGAAACGAGTTTAGCGAAAAATTTAATTAACTACTTACATAAACTATTGCTATTTAAATTTTTATATCTAATTTTACTGAGTATATTACTACAGTCAAATCATATAACAGTAATTGATTACTCTTTAATTTATTTTATACATTTTTTTTTTAAATCTTTAGTTAAAGCTATATCTTTTTAAAATTATTAATGATTTGAATAGCTTTCTTATGATAGAAATAGCAATGTACAGGGAGTTTATAACATTTATATACCACCAGAAGCTATCATTTTTTTTCATATTAAGAAAATGAATTGAAATGTTGTATCTAACTAGTGTTTACCCAGTATACTCTGTCTGTGTGGACTGTAGAATTCGGCTCTGAGAGAAATGTATATTGTATCAGTGTTAAAATAAAAGCGACGATGGTGGCGACATCTACAATTCAAATTACCTGGCATTATGTAAAATACAACTTACGCTATGCCTAGTCACTTTTGAAAAATACTTGAAAGTATAGTATAAATTATCATAGGCTATGTGTTATTTTGATGTCTAACCTACAATACAGCAAATTATCATCAAAATCTGTAAAGTAGTTTATGCTTGAAAGAGCAACAAACATTCATACCTCTTCATAAATTATTTTAGTATGATTCATTAGTCTACCTATATTCCTATGCTAAGGCATTTTAATTGAAAAATGTTTGCAATAAATCTACGATTTTATTGAAACTTATAACACTTCTAGCTATTAAGACTGATAACGCTATAAGTGGGCGTCAAGGCATCAATTTATAGAACACCATATCAATAACCATTTTAATTGAATGACTTACATCGTGAGAATATGGGATAGAATATTTAACGAGTTTTTTGGTATAAGGTGTAAATTTATAATAATTATCGAAATATTGCGGTTTTAACAATAAATATTTGTATTTCTTTTTAAGTAAGTCTTAGTAAGTTTTAAATTATAATTTATGTAATTAGTCGTCTAAAATAAGGTAAGTTAATATTAAATTTAAAAGTAACAGTGGAATTCGACAGTAATTTGAAAATGAAAATGACCGGGAACTTTGATTTTTTTATAAATTCGTAATTTACTGATAGCAAAATAAATGATAAGTCTTTAAAAAGTGTCAAGACGATTATATTTTGTGTACTTATATCGAAATAGTACAGTATATTGATATTGGTGTTAGCCATTTAACTTGAGTAAACTTGGGTTTTATTTTCATATGAAGTTAAGTAGCTCGAGAACAACGCAACATATAGGAATTACTCATAAGAAACTTGTATACATACTTGTTATGAAAACTTTAATGTTATAACTCTGGATTTTTTTTTGTAGAGAAGTCATTCCATATTCAGTACTATCAGAATTACAGTTCCGTACAGTTTCAGATTGAAAAGTGTTTGATAGGGGTAAGATTCAACCCTACGCTTAAGAATAAGGTTGTAAATAAAAACTTTCTTTCTTTCTAAAAACAGTAACTGTAAATGAAAACAATAATTCGTGTAATAATTATTTGTACGTTGTAAAGTAAAGACAGTTGGCCCTATGTAACCCGGACGATCCACTGAATGCATCAGTGAATGTTGCTGGTTTTGCAATATATGATTGACATAGAAATAAATTTTAGATTTTTTATTGTTGATTTAAGTACTTCGATGCTATTATTTATACATCACTCTTCCTCTTATTCTTCTTATTATTTGTATCACCTCCATCGTTCTTCACTCAAATCGAACCCAGTTTATTTACTTTTATTTACTCTTAGATATTTTTTTATTACAGTTTATATCTATCTATAGTTCTTGATATTTTTTTCTTTCTTACGGTTGCATTATTTTCTTAATGAAAAAACCTCAAATATTTCAGTATTTAAGCTGTCCTGTAAAAAAACAAATCAGATGAATACAAATTTATAACAATATAAAAATATGACCCAAATAATTATGATATTCAATTCTGTCTAACTTTTTACACATATTTATAAGAACTAAATGCCTGACACCGTAAGTCAGCGACAAGAAAATCTTAGACTATTGTTTTGTTTCTCAGATTCGGCATACTTTGGTTATCTTTTAGTTGGTTCCATTGTTAAAGTAACAATGTATTAAAATATAAAAGGATACATGAATGTATCTTAAGTATTTTAATTAGGTAAAATAAAACTTAATAAAATACGAAGCAGTTTTTTAGACTATGTTGTTTAGTTTCGCTCAAAAGGTAAAACATGCAATAAATAACAAATATTATTTGATATGCTATCTTTATACTGATCTAATATGTAGCTACTGAGGCATTATTCATCCTTTAGTTCAGATTTCTTTTACTCTTGACTAGAAAGCCAATCATAGAAATTTCACCTTATGTACATAATATGCCGGTATGCATATATATAGGCATATATAATATTATATCTCTCTTTGAGACTTTGGTATATACATTTATGTATATTTATGGCCTTGTACTGCGTAGGTAAGTTAAAGTATTGAATTAATAAATTCATAAATCAGTTACAGTTTTATTTTATTACATTTTATGATTTACTTTAATTGAATAAGTCAACACTTTGTAAACAAATAATGTTTTCAAACTTCGCTGGATTGATTTTTTTTATTTTGCCTGTATTTTTTTCTACCACCATAAGACATCTTCGGTAGGGAAGACAACAAATATAAATGTATTTTGATACAAACTTCAGATTTGAATTTACATAATAATGATATATTAACTGTATTTAAATAGTTTCTTTATCTAATTGAAATGTAGCTAGTTTAATGATATATTTCATGTGAGACCTCACTCCGTAGTCGGACTACGATCGCCCAGCCGCCGATTTATTTCAACTCCTACACGCGTAAGACACGGTTGCTAGCGTAACAGATTTTTAAATTATTGATATGAGAATATCGATGTAAATAATAATAAGTTATTGACTATAAAATTATGGTGAGATAGAAAATTAAAAAAAAACCTGTTAGACTTTAATCATTCGGTAAGTGCTTCATTGTTTTAAAAATTGGTAAAATTATTCACAAAATAATGATAACAGTAAAATATTTGGTTTGATCTAGTTTTATTGTACCTCCAACAAAATAGGTCTGATGCGTACCGATCTCAATTTCTCAATAATTAGGAGCGCGGTACCTAGAGTTATATATTTCATGAACTACTTAAAATTTTATTAGTTTGTCCTCAATCGAACAATAACATTTATTATATATTTATTAATATTAATTGAAAGTTAAACTTATTGAAAGTATTAAATGAAACGTCTGTGTTATAAAAAATAAGGAACTTTGTCGAAATGTTAGGAACTAAAATAAGTGTTATCGCCTAATAACATAATAAAATGAATTGAGTGGTAAACATTTCAAGCTAATTTGTTTTTGATTAATTGATTAACACTCATTCATATGTCATAAATGAAAAGGATTAAATAACGGTAAATTTCAAATTTTAAACGAGAATATTTCCCAAATCGTAAAAGAATAATCACATTATAAAGAGGCTTACAAAAAGATTCAAGATACATATGACATATTTGATCTTAAACTTACATATGTCTATATATTAAATTTTAAATACTACTTCATATTTAAGCAGTTTCAATAGTTTTCATAATAAATTGTCAGCAATACGAATATAAAAAAAATAACTGCGTTATTTAATACCTACATACTTTATTTATTACAATTGTCGTTTACTGCTATCCTGGTATTTTTTATTTAAATATTTTATTTTCCTTTATGTGTGAATAAGTGAAGTATTGATGTGTAAGGTCATTACACCCTGTGAGAAATAAGGATGAAAGAAAGACCATGACGAAGTTTGTTTTCCTTTGTTAAAGCTTTGTTGCAAATAAAGAATAATACATTAATACAACATAGAAATGAATAATATTTTGATTCTTAAATTTATACACCTTCGCATATCTTCGGAAGTTATGTACCTATGTTGTTTTTTGTGGATAATATGCATATCTTTAAGTTGTGGTATACAAAAACTTCTACATTGGCCTTGAATATTCTTGAGCAGATTTAGTTTCGGCACCAGACGTATTATTTAATATATTACCTTTTTATTTACACTATATTGCTAGCAAATCTTCGACTTTTTGTAGTTGTAATACATTTATATGTATAATTTTAGCAAATAAAAACATATTCTAATAAAACATTATAAGTAATGATTGCTCAAATTACAGTTTTTTCTCTAATAAGGCGATCTTGACTATCAAATTAATATTTTATATTGTTGGTTGAAGGGCACTGCGTATTACCGTATTTAATTATATGAATGAGTTTTTGCAGTTCTGTAGAGGCTGACTCTCTAACAGCGCCCTAAAGAAGGAGTGAAAAACATTTAAACTCATTTCATTTACTTGCTCGCTTTTCTTTATTTCATTAAAAAAGACATCCTTTTTTATTTCTATGCAATATTTTTTTTTCAAAATGAAGATTAATTTCTTATCTTTTTATATTTGTTTGTTTTTTTTCAGATTCAAACAATCTCAATATGCTTAGCGGAACAGTTCATGTCTTTCAAGTTTTGTTAGCGTCTTATTTAATATTACAATTACAAAGCGCGTTGCCTTGGAGCGATAAACGTAAGTTGTACTTATAATGCTTATTTATTTTAACTTCTGAAGGTGACCTAATAATTTATTTTTTCAGAACTCTACCCTTCAACAAAAATTCCTGACAACGCCTTGAGTCCAAGAAGATTAGTTGTGAGACGGAAAATTGTACTCTACCACAACTTTTTCCGAACAAAAGTTCGCCCAACTGCTTCTAATATGCTTTTAATGGTTGGTGTTAAGTTTGATAATCTTTTTTTATCTTCGTTGTGAAGTTGTTTTGTTGTGTAACTTTTTTAATGACTTAACCTTGTATCAAAGTCGTGGCATCCGTTGGCCGCTAAGCAAGCTCAGATATATGCAGATAAGTGCATATTCCTACAACACAACGATCCTAGCGAGAACACTGTACCTTATCTTGGAAGCTGCGGGCAAAATCTTTTTGTGTCATCACATAAAACTCCTTGGTAAGTATTGTTTCATTGAACTCCATTGAAATATATACCTAACTCCAAAAATCAAGTATTCGTGTATAAATAAAAAATTCGTTGCGTCTCATTGTGATATATCGAATCGGAATTTTAATTAAGTTTAATTATAAATAAGTAATTTGAAAAATTCATTTAACACAAAGTAAAGTCGTATACAACATACTTGTATTATTAAAGTAGGTAAATGAACACACTTAGTCCATTTTTTACGAATAATTCACGTGCTTCCTCGTCCGTCCCTTGTATTCTACTCGCGTCACGATTTTAACCTCATCGTGTACATAATAGGGTTTCGTGAACATGTAATTACAGATTTAAAAGACTGACATGCTACAAATAGATTGCTTCTTATTTTTAATCTAAATCATGGAACATATAAAAATTGCGCATTTTAAAACAATTTAATTAACAACGTTGTATTACTATGACCTATATTTGACATTTCTCTTTATAGCTATAGCTATTATTTCTTTGTAAATCGTTAATATGCATTATTATAATTATGTTTTTGTAACAGCAGTCAGTCCTCTTTCGTCAATTCTATTGAATGTTGTTTATAAGGCGGCGTGTCTTTACGATCGTTAGATAGTAACTATAAGAAACCTTATGATTTATTCAACATTACGCCAAAGCTCGCATTGTGGACAAGTTTAAAATTTCTTACAACTTTACTACCGAAAACAACAGCTTAAAATTCTCTGTAAAGTATGTTTTCTGTGAATTAGTCGTTGATACAATAAATTACCAAGAACAGTCCAGAAATTTATATATTTAATTGAAATGATTTGTATTTTAATGCTTTCTAATTTAATACATAGACTTACTAAGGGGTATATATTTTAAGTATAAAAAAATTTGTAGGTTCTTTGCCATAAAGAACTGGTTCCTGGAGTATCAGAATTTCACTTACGGAGCTCCCATAAGTAACCTGAAGGCGGTTGGTCATTACACACAAATGATGTGGGCCACAAGCCACAAACTCGGCTGTGGCGTATCAAAATGTTCTGGAGGACCATGGGGACAGTTTTACAATTACGTGTGCCATTACTGTCCTACGTAAGTGTCACTTATTATATAACTAGCTACACTTAATTTAAATTATTCTCATAATTAACTACATTTGTATGAAGGCTTTGCATATTATTTCACTTCTACTAATATTTATAAGATAAGCAAATAAATTAGAATAAAATGAACCCTTTCTCTTTTGTCTTAAAAAATACCCAAACTTCAGAGATATTTACATATTAATTAGCATTGTTACTAATCTTTCATATAAAAACTTTCCCATAATACTTATAAATTGTATCTAAAAATAACACAACTATTGTCAGTTACAACAAGTTAACTACATATAATATATTGGATTTACAATGTTTAGTTAATTTAAATAGAAGCCTTCGATAGAAGAATATAAATGAAGATCAATAAATAAAGTGACTTTATATTGGTCTTTGGAGGTCCCATTTATATTCCTATTACATAATAGTAATTTCATAGAACAGAATAGTATGAGAAAATTACATATACCTAATGTTTACTAATACTTTAGCACATATACTGACACAGTTTCAAATCATGGTCTCAGTTTTTATAATAAAAAAAAACTATTGTCGGCGCATATTTTTTTGTATAGACAATGTAGACTTGACCTACATAAATTTTGTTACGTATACTTATAAAACTTTTTGTATTAATATGTCTCAACGTTAATAATTTTTATATACGATTCTTGTTTTATTGTTTTTCTTACATTTCCGAAAGCTATTTTGCATTTAAAAAATTTTGTTTCACACATGGCTTAATTTTTTTTAAAGTTTCTATCTATGTTCTTCTATGTTAAACAATATTGTAAATTGCAATATTTTAAATTCTACCAATACACCCGTCGTTATATGAAACATAAATAAGATACGTGATGGAATCTATTCATTATACTTCTTGTAAGGAGACCTTGCATCCGTATTTTTTCAAATCAATAAAAAACTTAAAAAAACTGTTTTAACAGAGTTAACCTTACTCTATGTAATCAAAATTTGGATAAGTTAAAATATTTTTCTTAAATTGACTACGAGTGCGACTTGTAATTGATATGCTTCAATGACTATCAAAATATTAGTTATTTTTACATAAACCACTAGAATCATGTCACTTTAATATGTACATACGAGTATAGCTTTATTTACTTCCAACACTGAAATATTGATCTGCCTTTTTTCACAGCTGTTAAGATCAAAACTAAATATTAATTATGATACGAAAAGTAACAAAAATTACGAATTTAGCGATTTTTGTTTTCGTTTTTATAATAAATATCATTATCTTATTTACTATTTTTTGGTTACAGTCAATCTGGTCTTTTCAATTCTCTGTGTAATATATACAGTATATTATGTAATAAATTATACTTTTTTGTGTGATTGGTTGTGCTTGTACACAATCGAACATATGTGCTGTCGTTAAACATTATTAAATTAACTTTAACTCATCCACAAGTGATGTGTTATTTTATTTAAATATAAATATTATTAATTATTAAATGCTGTGTTGTTTACAGAGGAAACTACGAAAGTATAATCCAATATCCATACAAGCTTGGAACACCCTGTGGAGATTGTCCTGATCATTGCGTATCTGGTTACCTTTGCTCCAACTCTTGTCCTGTCAAAGACTTTTACTCAAACTGCGAGTCCCTTCAGAAATACACCGACGTATGCAAACGTGGGGTTTGCAATGCAACTTGCAGTTGTGGCGATCAATATTTACATAAGAATCATCCGTGGTAATTAATTATAGCTAATTATTATATGTATCTTAGTTCTACTTTTAATGTGAATATTACAAATAAGTTATGTTTGATCTGTACTGTATTATTTATTAAATATAATTCGATATGTAAGTTACTATAATTTTTAATAAATATTAAATAAAGTACAAATAAATATTTATATATTTATTTTACCAATAATACTACATCGTTCTTACTACTACTGCATCGTTCCTTTTTATCTCCTTATTTTATGTGTTACGCATTTGTTATTACATTATTTTGTCCGCCTGTCAAGAGATTTTTAAAGCAAATCTCGGAAAAATGAAGTTTAATTTTTTATATTACATATATATTATTTACTCTAAGAAAAAAATGTTTTAATAAAATAAATAAAATTTGTCATTGGTGCTTAATCATTTTATTCTTAAGTATCTATTAAGTACCACTATTAATCACTTTTAATAATCACTTCAAATATGATTAAGAAAACCAAACAATTTTAAAAACTATAACAAAAATGAGCATGAACGAATGAAAATGAAATGGCTTTAGAAGCAATTTTATTGAAGTTCGTTATAAACACTGCATTATTTTCAAGGGCTTGGTTCATAAACAAAACCGAAGCAAATCGCATAATCCACCGTTTATGTCTGTTACGTAATTTTTTAAATGTGGGTAAAGTTATTCGACGATTTTATAGTAGATTGATAGTATTTCGCTCGTTTAAAATTTTTGGATAGCGTCTTTGTATCGACATGTGTTTTGTAACTTTAAAGAAGGGGGCATGGTTCTCGAACACAGGTGAGTCAGCAGGTGGGGTGATTGGCGATGCGTAACCTTTCACTATTTACGCTTAATGCTCTTATCCCGCTTTGTTTTTAAAAGAACATTCCTATAAAGTAATATTTCTATATTCTAGTCCTGAAACCATTACCAAGTAAATAATTACGATATTTGAGATAATATGTAGCTACATCATATTATACCAAAACTGTCTGCCAGGAATCAAGAATCCTGATTTACATTTTCCCGAATGACCGAGCAACGTGTTTCCCACCCCCACTACAACGACCCAATTGTAATGCAACGGCTGGCTCCGTCAGGCACGGGCATTACGGCGTCGGCTCCCGCGCCTCGCGACCATTTGCGCCATGGTCTGTGACGACGGCCTCACTCCATCGCCTCTTATCACGCGCAAGTCGCTCCGAAGACTAGCATCAACAAGAGGATTCAAACCGCGCTCTGAATCTACCTGGATACGCGTGTTTGATGGCCTTGAACCCTATGCTGTGGATGCCCCGAGCAAGCTGTTAAAAGTGTCGCCATATACTACCGTCGAAGACGTAAACAAGAAACTTGGTTTCAATGAGGAGTTGACGCTATGGGTGCAGATAGGAGGAGAAAATTCTCGACGACTAGAATTGAATGAGTTCCCATTCCAAATACAGGAGAAGTTTTTAATTAGTAATGGTTGGAAGTCAGAGCCAAGGCGACAGCGGCTTGCGGTTGATCCGGAGTTACGTCATAGTCTGCGTTGGTGTGCTGGACCTTCCAGTCGGTCTGGTGGTGTATTGCGTTCAGGCACTGTTTATGTTCTAAAAGGGCACGTGTTCCCACAATGGAAGCCGCGACAAGCCCACATCATTGGATCGCAATTACATACACACGGTATGCGGATCTAATTAATTTTGATGTTTATTATTTATATATGCGTGTTTATATATAAATATGTTTTATAATTTGAGTTAACGTTTAATTATTTTACTTTATACTTGAGTGTTCATCGAATATTCCGATTAATAATAATATTATATATAAATATAATCAATGTTTTGTTTCGATGGATTTGTTAATAAGAAACCAAACCTTTGATTGATCTGTTCTATTATATAAGTCTAAGATTTCATGTTCTACAGTTGTACTTGTCTAAGATTTTATGTTCGACGGTTTTTCTATTAAAGGTGTGTCCTGGGATATGTTGGAGCTCAATGGGGGTACTATTGAAATGTGTCAACCGAAAGCCCAAAAACTAGTCCTCTGCGTAAAGCTTCGTTGTCAAGGCAATGGTGTACTTGACACGGGAGTCAATCATTTATTTCTGGGGTTCAATACAATTTGGGAGCGCAACATGTGGTGCCGTTGGTTAAAAGAGGTATGTTTTTAGTCATATATAATTTCATATTTTTCTAAATGATTATTGTTGAGTGAATAAGTTTATGATTTCTAGACCAGTATTCGATAATACAATGCGCAAGATTCAAATAGATTGGGGATCGATTCCGGTACACTTCCCAAACTAACGATCCATCAACAAAGGCGGAAAATTGCTAGAAATCTTTTTACTTAGTCAACTTTTTGACATTTAGATGTGCATTTCTTGCAGATGCAGGGTTGAGTAATTTTTACAATAGTCTGTTACGTTTTCAGGGATTAATATACCAT
Organism: Danaus chrysippus; assembly: GCA_916720795.1. Classification (NCBI taxonomy): domain Eukaryota; kingdom Metazoa; phylum Arthropoda; class Insecta; order Lepidoptera; family Nymphalidae; genus Danaus; species Danaus chrysippus. Next base: position 4,094,266 of record CAKASE010000057.1, on the reverse strand, counting down.
TATAAAACTATATTTTTAGGAATATCTCGATAATGTTAAGTAAGAAGTTGAATAAATATTTTTAATATTAATATACGTATGTAAAATATAATGGATATTACATTTAAAATTCAATTAAATTTTACACTTCCTATCGTCTATACGTAACCAGACTTTCTATTACGTATATACATAAGCATATATTTAAATATGATTATTTGTTTTTATTAATAAGAAGCGGCGCCCTACAAAGCGTTCCGGTCGACATATCCCGAATGTCTAGCGCTGTGTACGCCTTCAGTCAAATCTTCACTGAGCATAAACTACGACGCACTATTGTGACAATGTGATACAATTCTAGTGTGATGTCATAAACGTAACCAGAGTTTAAATTCGTTGAAAAAAAAGTACATCAAACATTCGTTACGTAAAATAAAGTAGCTCGGAATAACATTAAAAGTAATACTAATAAATTTTAATTCCTTAAAAATACTTTGCTAAAATCGGCTGTTTACCAGTGACTTGATCTTTATATCTAGTTTGAATAAGTTCAACATTAGAAAAAGGATATTTAAAAGACCCCTACAAGTGAATTCAATCGTGATTGGAATAAGAAATTCGCGGCGTGGAGTTATTTTATAAGCTTCAAGCATAATAATTCGAGTTCGTCGGCCGCGTGTTTAAAGCTTAAAATCGCTCGTTTTCATTTCGAATTTAACAAGTAAATTCTTTCGAAGAATACTGAGTGATTTACAGAAAAAAAAACAAAGTTTTCATACCGTGATGTGATAGCTTATAAATAATAATACGATTTACGGAATTCTAAAAAGTTTGTATAGAAATTTAGACGAAACAATATCATTGTTTATATTGTTACGTAAAAGTGTATTGTAATGGTTGAGAGTAATAAAATGAAATGTGAAGACGAGGAGATAGACAGCTTGGATGTTTTCTCTCAGCAAAATGAAGATGTGTTCTTGGATAGCTTGGAACCAGCTACTTATAGAGAGAAATATGAAAACTCGGTAGGTAACAATAGAAAAAATAAAGTTTAATTTGTTTCATAGCAAAATAATCAAATTAATAAATATGTATTGTACAACCCTAATTAAAGGAAATTTATAAAAATCAGGCACAAAAACGAAAGACGGACTTATCACTGATGGGCGATCTTTGCCAGGAAATAATAAGATAAAAAAAATCATAAATAAACATAAATAAAATAACATGAAATCAGATAACATGTACATTGTAACTAGAAAATTGTTTAGATAAATTGATTTTTATATTCTGTTGTCTTTCTAAACTGACTGTTATTTGTTATAAAAATTTATATATTTTGTATTCAATTAATAATGTATAATATTGAAATCCTACAGAACCTTACAAATCAATTTATATCAAAATCGACGTTATAAACAATCCAGCGATGGATTGGTTCGACGCAAAGGTTCTTCGAGTTATGAGAATTATATGAGAATATTAAAACATAATTCATTGTTTCAGGGCACTCAAAGTACACAGCCACCAAATGTGTTAGACTTGAGTGGTGGCGGACGTTCCTGTCTGCCGGTAGCTCTAAACCAGCACGCCTCAGATGGGTTCGCGGTGAGAGTTTTAAGGATGAGGAACAACACTCTACCAGCCCTGCCTCCACAAACATGCAACCTGCTAGCCCTCACTCATCTCGATGTTAGCGACAATAAAATCATTGAGCTACCAAAGGAGATTTCACATCTAACGCAGTGAGTAATGAATTAAATAGATATCCTTTGATTTAAGGGGAAGTAACTAAAAATATTTACATAAGACAATTTAAGCTTTTCTAAAACAATTATGAAAATCAATAAATTACTGAACATCAGCCAATTATCAATTATTTATTTAAGACGCTGCTGTACACGCTCAGTTTTGTGATTTCTTTTAGTATCTGTTTTATTTACTTATAAAATGGTAGTAGATGTTTATTGATCATTATTAAAATATTTTCATAAAATATTCAAAGTAAATTTTGTACATAATGTTTAGTTTTATTAAGATGAGGTAAGTTTTTAAAATGAATAGTACCTACCTACCTATATGAAAATTAAATCTTTGAATGTGATAGACGGAAGTAGTTGTCAAGGTAATAGTCAGTTATAATAGATTTATGTAAATTAATTAAGTTTTGTTTATTTATTCAATATTGAATTTTTAAGTACAGGTAATAAATATTACTTTTATAAACAATTGATTGAAGACTTCGTTATCGTCTGTTCATAATACGAATTTAGTAACAAAATGCATGATAGAAACTATGTTCAATTCTTAAATTGTAAAATGATTCAAAACTAATTTGTATTCTTTTCAAGAAGATTAAAGTAAACTAAACAACATTTTTAATTTCATGAAGAGAAATTTTATGCACTATTTACTAATATAAATTTTAACAACAACGGAAGATAATGTTTGTCGTATAAAATGTATTAATTACTTATAAACCAAAAAACGGCGTTAGTCCCATAAAAAAAAGTATGTAAATGAAAATTGCGTTTTATATAACAGTGACAAATAATACATAAAGATTAATTCTTCGACATAGTTTTTGACCTTAAATAAGTATCCACCATACATACCATTCATATAACGTATTTTATTAATTTCCTTGAACAAAAGAACTATGAAAACTACGAAAGTTCTCGTTTGTTTATAACCTCATAGTTTGAATACTGCTCTCTGTTTTGCATACAATTCGAGTACATTAAATCAGCAAATATACATTTCTGTTACGGCTTTATTCTTAACGCTTCGTTAGCGGAGTGTGACGCTCTGCATCTCGGGATCATTCCGCCTTGCGGAGATTGCGTGCACTATGCTTTATAGAAAAAAGTGAAACAAGACGTCAAAATAGTTATCTATTGCATTTCGTATTATACGTTGATATGTAATACACATGTAATTGTTAATACCATACTGTATTATGTACATAACAATCTAGAAGTTAGTAGAAATATCACGAAAATGATTTTCAGCCCAACTTCTTCAGCTTTAAAATTTCTATGATTATTTGTTATCGATACATAATCAACGTTTATCCCAATAACGTAATAGATGATAATGTATTGTAAATAAAATCTTCATGTCATTATATCCATTAAGCTAACAGTTGTAAGATGTTAATTGACAACGTTTCCGTTGTGTGCCAATTTTTTTAAGTGAGCGCGTTGTATCTACATCGGTGCGTCGGAGCGTGCTCGCAACGTTCACTTGTAGCAACCCTAACGAGCGACCTTGTTTGTGTTATCGTGATAGAAAATTTACTCCAATAATATAAATATGTTATTATAAACTAAATGCTATGTGAATTTAATTTTCATATAAGATTGTTCGAATAAAATTATCAGTCTTTACATATTCCTATTTCTAATTTATGGGTAATTAATCAATAATAATCAAATTATTGTCTCCGTGAAAAATAAAGATTACTTTGTCCCATTGATGCTTATTTTTTGTTTAGGTCATATTATTAAAATTGGGGAATAAATTAATTTACATAGTTAATATAAATTATTTCGTTTACATTTTGTGATATGTCAAAAAACTTTATAAGAAATTCTTTGTTTTATATTTTTCACTGATCGTTTCTCAGCAACAAATAGCTAAGTTACCAAATAGCTATATAAGAAACCCTTAAAGTGTCCATAGACTTATAAATTATATGAAATTTCCTTCGGAAAATCTGTAATGGCAAATAATTTCATATCTAATCAAACAATACTATTTCTTGGATTTCAGCCATATATTTTGAACAAAATTTTGTTATTTCAATAACAACATTAATTTCTTTGTTTATATAAAATCGGCTCAATAAAAACTAAATTACAACCTCTCCAGCTTATGTAAGAAAAAGAAGAAGAAAAAAGAGAATAGACCATCCAGTTTTTTTTTAAATGTTATCATGAAAAAACTATTTTGTTTCCGGATCATCACATATTATTTATGTCAGCTTTCTTTTGAAGTAGATAGTGCAATTTTTATACAAAATATTCAAAGGAAACTATAGAAAAATATATGTACATAAAGTTTTCACCTATCAAATAAATTAGAAATAAAATAATAAAAATATATGAGAGCAAATCTTTGATAAGAATTTATTTATTCCATTTGAAGTCCACAATTATCCCTTGTAACTTAATCAACGCTTCGTCCTGATTACTAAAGTCTTAATTGACGATTTAATACAAATTACGTTAAGATAATAATTTATACATTAAACAAGTAATTACAACTCATGAACAATTACTGATTTTATCGGCCATCACGCCTCATGGATGGTTTTTGAAGGAAATAAATATTATCTGACGTTTCCTGTTATTCTTTAGTTCCGTAAATAATTACCTCCCTTCAATCAGATAAGACGTACGTTCGCAGAATCTCTTAAATATTTTACCTATTTCCCTTTCATTTTCCACATACCTGCTAACGATTTAATATACGTTGCAGAAGGTTATCATTCGGAATATTTGTGTATGGAATTAATGACTTTATCATATTAACAAAAGCGACATATTCGTTTGACCCTACAGTTATTAGAAACCGAAACAAAATAGTCATAAATTGATATATTATAATGAATGTAGGTCCAGGAAGGATTGACGAAATCGGAAATTGAGGGTTAAAAACTGTTGCATATATGTTGATTGATAAGCAATATAACAATGCTTGTTACAGTAACGTCGGTAGTCTATTGCATCTTGCTATTGCTAAATGGAAGCGTAGATTGTACATTAAAATAAAAGGGATTTACTTTGTTTAATTTCCCTAATAACTTCCCATTACTTATTCAATATAAAAATAAACAACTTCAAAAGTTTAAAGTGGTTACATATTATCGACAAATACATACATATGTACATGTATATATATAACATATATGTAGTTTATTGAGCGATCATGAAATAATTAATTATAACTAATTTAAACATAAATCAAATTTAAAAGCAATTAAAACTGTAAATTCCATTGTAACAGTAATAAATATAAGTTTATGCCTTTGATGAAATAAGATATTAATTAATTGGTAATTTAATAAAATATGTACTTTAAGACAGCCTTCGCACCAACTTAAAATGTTTAAGGCGCAGCGGTGCGGTGTAAAGTCGGGTCAGTAGTCGTACATTCTTAGCGATGGCCGTACATACTGTGTTCGGACTTAATTTAGATACAAAATTCATTTTATTCAACTAATGTTTTCATTTAAAACACTATGAAAGTGCTATGATTTGAATATGAGATGTTTGTTTCTGTTTTATTGGTAAGTTATATTTTTATAATGAATTTTAACTATTGATGAAGAGAGAGATAGTTTTTTATTTCTATATAATTATAATATAAGCATTTCATTTATAAAATTTATATTAATATAAGTAAATTATATTCGGTTTGAGGTCATACATCGAGTAAAAGTATCCGGGCCGTTGTTGTAGGTAACGAAATTTTTAATTCATTTGTTACGCTTTATAACTTAATCGGCCACGAAAGATAATACTTATGTTTCAAAACGTTATTTGACAATAACATTTCAAACTTAATGTTTATTTGTAATGATAGTCTTCTAATGTGCTTGGATTAAACAATTTTAGTAGTATTAGTAGTAGGTGAAATTTGTGTACACCCAATAAATTTCTTATTACATAAACTACTCGACCATTGTTAACAAAATAGCTCGTAAGTAAACAATGTAAGTAAATAACATGAAACCATCTAACTTTATGTAATAGGTGCAAAGACTGATTTATCTAATACTAAATCCCGACCGCGGCTTCTCCCTCTTGCTTTAAATAATAATTTATTACTAAGAAAAATGTTAAAAAGACTAGTCATTTTTAAAAGAAAAAATATGGTTATAACATTATGTATTTTCTAGTCTTGATGTAATTAACATATTAATAAATAAATGTATATTTAAATAAATAACTAATTTCATTAAATACAACTTACTAAGTAGGGCTTATTGTATTTGTTTTCCGTAGGTGAATTGTCCATCGTTTCAAAAGGATGTATAAGTAACACTTTATTTACTCAAAATTTCTTCCTTATTCCTTATTTATTCCTTATTTACTCAAAATATTTTATATGAAAAATATGCAGCTTATTAAATCAATAAACAGTTATGAGTTTTACTATTTTCGTATGATTCAAATAATTTTGAATGACCATAAATACTGGTTGATTGTTTTAAAAGTATTCGTAGTTTTTTTTTAACATGAATATTATTTGTTTTTTACAGATTAGAAGAAATAAACGTGAGCAACAACGAAATAAAGTCGCTGGACTGTCTTTTACGACTCCCTCGTCTGAGAACTGTTGTAGCTGCTAGAAACTTGATCACACAATTCGGAGTAAGCTCGATTAACCATAATTTAGCAACTCTCTTAGAGAATATTGGTTATTCTAACAATATTCTAAATCTCTGCAGGCCAATGAAACTAGCCAAATGGGTTTTCTAGAAGAAAATAAGTCAGAATATCGTGCACCGCTTACGAATGTTGACCTCCGATACAATAAATTAAAAGGAAGCATAATTCTTGGTAATTATGAGGTATGTCATGACCTTAAACAATATATGAAAATAATTAAAATTACTGTTTTTATACCATACTATGATTGCAAAACAGTAAATAAACAATAAATGAAGAATTATAGAATTTTCTGAAATGTTTTTTTTTACTTTTAACTTAAAAGAAGTATACTCGATAGCTTAATTTATTTAAAAATCTGAAATATAAATATATATACATAAATAGGTACAAAATCTAATAATAATAACCTACGTTTTCAGCACCTGGTGACTCTTGATGTCTCTCATAACTCTATTGAAGTTTTGGTGCTATCATCGCTTCGTGGACTACGAGAGCTGTATGCAGCTCATAATTCTATCCAGCACTTAGCCTTGCATGGTGCTTCATTACGTGTCCTACATGCTCCGTACAATAGTAAGTATTATCTTCAACTATCTCAAAATGTTTTACTAATTGACCATTCATGAAATTGGAACATTGTATTCCTTAATAGTTTTATTATAAAAAACATATTTCCTGAAGAAAAGGCGCATAAATCACGAGCTGTTAAAATAAAATAAATAAGCCCTTATTTAAAATTTCACGTTTTGAAAAAGAATATTTTCTTTTTAGATATGGAGAGTTTGACAACAACGGTGCCACCAATAAATTTAGTGGAGATGAACTTGACATATAATAAATTATCATCTTTACCACAGTGGATCAGTGGTTGTTCAGATCTGACCAAACTGTTTGCAAGTAATAATCAACTAACGTCCCTACCAGAACATTTGTTTTGTAGTGAACTCTCAAGTTTGAGTCATCTACATTTAGCTCACAATAAAATAACAAATTTTCCATCTATGCCTCGATTAAGGTCACCGTTAAAGGAACTACTTCTTCATGATAACTGTATACAGTCGTTGCCAGAAAATTTCTTTTCCATTTGTGATAGGCTCTGTATTTTAAATTTATCTAATAATAGATTAAGTCGACTTCCTCGAGTAAGAGGAGCATCTCCACATTGCTTAGAGAACCTATACTTAACAGCCAATTGCTTAACCGATGATGTAATAGATGTTATAATTACATTTCGTGGTCTTAAAATATTACACATTGCACATAATTGCCTTACCAACCTCCCTGAAACATGTTTAAACTTTTGGCCAGAAATTGAAGAACTGGTTCTTTCTGGTAATTCACTCTCGAAATTGCCAGATAATTTGCCACAGATGAATAACATAAAAATTGTGAGGGCACATTCAAACCGTCTTCGGTCAGTTCCAATGTTTGCTTGCAGTGCTAGCGTTAAAATTCTAGACTTTGCTCATAACGAACTAGACAGCATTGATCTGCGTCTTTTAGCACCGAAGCAACTAAAATTTTTAGACATATCATGTAATAAGAAGTTACAAATGAATCCCTCACAATTTAATGCTTATAAATGTCAACGACCTTTAAGCCTAGTTGATGTCACTGGACAACATGCAAATTCTTTATCACAAAAAAATAATTTTCATGAAGAATTATGTGGCGGGACCCCGTGGGTAACTGGATTTTCAGAATGTCCAAATAAAAAACTTCTCCTATCTTGTGCTCAAATACGACTTCCATCGTTTTGTAACAAGGAAGGCTTATTTGCTATAATCGACGGAGAAACAGATATCGAAGTTCCAAAAATACTACAGTCATGTCTTCCAGGATTATTACTTGAAGAAAAATCTATTAAGGAAACAGTCAATGAATATATGAAATATGTTATACTAGCTGCACATAGAGAATTGAAACAAAAAGGGCAGACAAAAGGTGCATGTCTTGTAATGTGTCACTTGTCTCCTATTAATACTCCCGATAATAGTTTCGGACAACCCATAAGACGATATAATATAAGATTAGCGAATGTTGGGAATACAAAAGCAGTGTTAAGTCGTCGTAATGGCCCTTTATGTTTAGGTATAGATGATAATAAACGGTTAGGTTATTCCTCAAGATATCCAATTAATGTACCTGATCCCGATATTATACAAACTGTAATTAAAGAAGACGATGAGTTTTTAATATTAGGAAACGCAAAATTTTGGGAATCCGTTACAGTCGATACTGCGATATCAGAAGTGAGAGCTGAACGGAATCCAGTATTAGCAGCAAAGAGATTACAAGATTTGGCTCAAAGTTACGGAACAGAGGATTGTATATCGGTGGTAATTGTACGATTTGATACCGTTCGTTCCGATGTAGATTTATTAATGCGAGAATTACGACATACAATCAACACAAACAAACCTGTATGTAACCCCGACTGTTGTTGCTCTCGTTTAGAACCATGTTGCCATTCTATTTCACCACCAAAATCAAATAGCGATAGATCTTCTCCAAGTGGACAAAGTGATCGGCCTTCTAGTGAAACAGTCAGTCATCAACACTACGCCAGTGTACGTTCTCATAATAGGGCTTCAGAAAGAAAACCAAGAGGCGGAGTTGCACGAGCAATTCGAGTTCGAGTTGAAGAAGACAAAGAGACTGACAAAATAATTGACGACGTTCCCTCTTCAGATGAACAATTCAAATGTTGGGAATATATGCTAGAACAAAATACACAAATGCTATTTGATAAAGAGCTAGATAATCTTTCAAAAGGAATTAAATCAAATACAAGCAGTTTAAGAAATTTAAAGGGACTCTCAGGTAGTAGTCCCCAACTACATCTAAATACGAAACAATCAAAACTACCGTTTCTCTCAAAACATTTCGGGAGTGCTAGATCTTTCGGTACTAATATAAAGCCTGAGTTTCGTTTCGGTTCAGGAAGAATGCCTAATGGTGGTCCCAATGCTGCTTATTTTGGTTCACTTCAAAGGTTAATGCCTTATCATTTAGAATATGATTTTGCAGTTATTCAAGAAAAACAAACACAATCACAGGACTCTCTGGATCTTGAGGGCCGGATGCAGCAATATTGGGGAGTTGCAACAACTGAACTTTAATACATAATGCTATTGTAAATAAAAAACTTACATTAAATTACAATATTTGTATTATTATAATACCATTTATCTCGACTAGATTTTTTGCACGAAGTATCATATCACTTAATATTAAATAATTATATACATTTTATCTTAAATGAATTTTATCCTAATCATCTCATAACTTTGTATGTACAATAATATTAGTACGATTACATCAACATATATTGAAATTACTTAAAAATACAATATATTCACTATTTTGTAACTACTAATAAAGACAAAATATTTCATACAAGTATTATTTTTGTGAGTTAGACGATGGCATATGAGCTTTGTTTATGATTTTATGATAAGATGAATTTTTATTATATATACACAGAACGATTACTTATATTTTGAAAATAAATTTAAGTGTCCTTTGTGTAAATACAAAATGTCACATCTAAGTTATAAACACGCAGCAGATGATCGTACTTTCATTAGCGATTGTTTATTTTCCAACATCGAATAAAGAGCCTCAGATAAAGATTAAAATACAGTATCAATGCCTATAACATTACGCTGTACATAAATGAAATAGTTGTGAATCTATTAAACATTATTATATACAGATTTATATCGGAGGCTTAATGTTCTTTATATGGTAGTTTAAATCTCACAATTCACAGCTCACGTTTGACAACGAGCTCTAGAGGTTGAACGCATATAGGCGGACAGGGCGCGGGCAGCGACTGAGGTGCGGGCTGGACGTGAGCCGGCGGCGGCCGCCGCTAGGGGTAGCCTCGGGGCGAATAGTGATGTGGTTCGCCGAGCCAGGAGTCGGGAGACGGAGGAAAGTCAGGGTACCCACCAGCCGCAGGGGAAGAAGAGCTGCTCATATCAGACGCACCACCAGCCCCCACTCCTAAACCAGTGCCACCCATTGATTGACCTATATTACAAAAAATCATTCAGTATACTTTAAAACAGACAACGAAAATAATATTGGTGACAAATTTCCTATTCACAATATTAATTCCTTGGTATTATATTCTACAGCTAACCTACAAATACCTTCAGTAAAAATCGATGCATTTGCATTATAGCTTAAAAAATGCTTTATCAATGACTTAAAGCTTAAACATAATTTAATGGAACCCAGATACAAGGCCTTCCGAACAATAATGTCACTCACCGATATTGGTATATACGAGGTGATCGGGGGGATAATGATAATGTGCGTGGGGGGGTGAATGAGCACGAAGATACGGTGGCGTGGTACCAAACCGAGTCCCCCCCGCCGCGCCGCCGGCTGGTGATCCCTCCTCACCACCCAGCGCAGCAGTGCTATAGCTATCGTTGCTTAACTCTGTGGAGAGATAAAATGAATTATAAAGAAAATCGTTGAAACGGATCAACTCTAAGTATGAGTTATGTTAGGTAACATAAAATATTGAAAACGAAATGTCGTTAAGAACTATTAGTGAGCTATACCTTTATGTATAATATTATTACTATATTTGAATTTCTCACTAGTTCCTGTGCAGGAAATTACGTTTTTATATGAATTTAATTTAGGACATTCTAACGTGTTTACAAGCCATTTCATTTAGTAACTTTAATATTTTTATCTGAAAAGGGAAATGCATTTTACTAACCATGATGACTGAAAGAGTCCAAATCTATTTTCAACTCGTCTTTATCCAGAAGTCGATCGTGACGCGGTGAGCCACTACCTCCGCCCTTCATAGATCTGAAGTATTGTGACCATCTTGTTCGACCCGCGTCCTTCTTCAGTCGCTTTTCTTTTGCCCTCCTATTGTGTTAATATATATTAATCATTTAAACAATCATATATATTCATGATGAGTAAGTGTAAAGTAAGACTTTATATTTTAAGTGGATAGGTACTTAAGGGAAACTAAGTTTTTAGGATACTACGTACTAGTGAGTAACCACTTTAGGTTTACTTAATTATATATATCTAAGACTTTCGCTGCTTCACATGTTAATAAAATTACGTTTAACTATGCGTTTTTTCCTATTTTATAACGTAACGTAATCCCGACGTTTCGGTTCCTTTACAGTAATTACGGGCAGACGAGATGAAGAGACAAGCGATACTAGTATCCAAAATCTTAGTTTCATTTACTTTTTTTTGGATTTTAACTCAGTCTCGATAATTACATAAACCAATAACGCGGAAAAATGAGATGATAATTTAAATGTAAACCAAATATAAAGAAATTCCCAAAACGTCTATATATTTTTATATTTTTTGTATATCAATTTTTTACATTATTATTACTTAACAACAATTGTTAAACTAAAACTTCTATGATAGACAAGAACTTAAAATTCACATCTCGTCTGCCCGTTATCACGGTTGCTCAAAAGTAACCGAACGTCGGCATTATGTAGTCTTTACAATTATATGAGTTTCATGAAGACAAAAACTAATATAAAAATCAACTATTATAAAACATAATTATCCGAACTTCTATTAAAGACAAACTTAACGTTTCCTGGGAGCCATATATTTCGCGTGTGTTATTACCAGAGCGGCGGGGAGTCTACATAGTTTAATTAATATGCCTCCGCCCAGCCCGCTGAGACTCGCAGCGATATAGCTTACATGCGTTATTGGAACGACGAAATTGCTTTTACCATGCTACTATAAAAGTCTTTTCGATCCCTACAGCTGTTAAACTAATTGGTATTTACGATGTTGTGCCGTTTAAAAATATTTCAATTAATATCAAGTGTATAAAGTTTTCGGATATGATAGACAATTAGACAACTATTGAGAAATATTCAACTGATATTCCAAATATGTACATCGAAATTAGTTATAAAATTTAAATAAATGTAAAATTTAACACGAAGAAATATAAGCCCAAGCTATCAAATAAAAAAAACATGGAAAACAAGGAAGTTAGTACAGTTTTCTTCAAATAAAAATATAATAGTAATAAAAATACAGAAATAAATAATAAATAAAAGTCCATAACCAGCACTTTTATAAACTATTGTTTGTTTAATAATATTTTTCCCTAGTAAGTTTATTTCTATTGCTATAACGAATCTTCTCGTTTCAGCTATTAAAACAAATAAGGGGCGATTTTACAAAAAAAAAATTGTAGATATTTTTTTGTGTTGTTGTTGTTGTTTATCCATGTTTATTAATTGCTTATTACATATGTTATAAATAATTCCTGATTAATTTTTGTATATTCTTCATTTATTTTTAACACACCTTTGTATTAAACTATTATCTTCAAGAACAATGTATTTATATGTATATTAATTTATTAATATTTAATTTTTATGTTTCCCTAAATGTACGCATTACTGTTGATGAAAAATCTGTATAACTTTATTAATTTATTGAAAAACGAACAAATGCATATTAAGAACTATAACAGGTGGTGTTTTTTTCGTAATGTCAATTCTATTTCGTTTCTTTGTTGTTTTTCTTTTCAGAATAAAATAAATATTACATACCAGAACTGGGAAATGAACCCTAACCCTATTCAAAAAAAGTAGTGTGAAAATAAGTGCTTATAAGTGAAAATAAGTGTGAAAACCTAGATTACTTTTAATAATCGATGGATAAGTAAAAGAAATTTATGATTTCATGTAGTAAAGCAAATTGTACACCATTTTAATAGATATGTTGTTGTTAAAGCTATATTTTAAAATGTTGAAGACTCAAGATCAAAATTCGTTCAACAAATAAAAACTTTAATATAACCAAAATATTTCATTATTCCAGTGCAAATGCATAGTTTAAAAAAGTTTTAGATGATATGTTTCCTCTACAGGTTTTTATAACTACGTTTAAATTTCAAAAAATCAGAAAGTCGCAATGGAAATTTCATTCAACTCCCCAAAACTTTTAATCAATACACTACATCTCGGTTTTCTAAAATTGTTACCTTTTTTATCTCAAGAAACTTAATTCTTGTTCAAAACAACCTATTATACTTATTTTCGATAAAATTTTCGTTCAGTTTGTAACCTTTCTCAAAGAAACTGAAGCAATCTAGTAGGCTATGGACACAAAAAATTCAAAATCCTTGTTTTACAAGACTTGTCGCGATATTCTAGTAGTAATTGTATTGACGGACCCCATAAATTGTCCTACTCAAAGACACAATTTGTACCGAGAAGTTAGTCCGAATTTAGTCCAATTAGTCCGATTTATTAGTAATTGTCACCTTAATTTACTCTTCATTATACTTTTCGATATTCGGAAAATAAGATATATGGTTTCACGCAAGTTGTTGACATATAAAATTTTGGATTTTATATCTTAAAACCTAAGCTGTGGTCGCCTAAATGCTCTCAGTTTCCATTTTTGCCTCTGAAGACTTTATTTGTTTCCCAAAGTACTTAACAAATTCGAAAGACTTGAAAATTGCATAAATTCTATAATATCTCTCGTATTAATCCGAAAAACTATTCGTATAAATCGTGTTTTTTTAAATTTTCAGCAACATTACGCTTACTTAATCAATTTCTTTTATTGTATGTAATCTGGCAAAGGCCTTATTTACATATCCTTAACTATGGCTAAAAAGCTGATAGCTTATTACAAGGATACCTATTTCTCGTATTTTTTCCGTAGATGTGTCGTAGCTACAAAACAGATATAAAAAGTCTAAATGTTATTACATTTAAAAAAACATCTACTTAACACACAATTTTTGAAATAATGTATATCGTATAGGCTAGGAATAGAATATATATCGTCCTATCACTACGATCATAAATAATAATCATTAACAGATTTATATGTTTCTTATATATAATGTTTGTTATACTAGTGATTCAGGGATTCATTAATGGGCATGTGACTCTTATGTGGTATAAATTAACTATTTAGATATAAAACTATTATCCAATAATTGTGATATGAAAAGGACACAATAATGAATAAATAAATTAAAATTATAAAATGAATTCACAAATAAAGTAGATTTGCAGGAAGCTTGACAGAATTTTCTGGAACGTTAAAGAGGAATCATCTCCCGATGAATAAATGTGGCTTCCAAGAGGAAATAACAAGCAAATTTAATCAACATATAATGGTTAAGGTATATTTACATGCATAATACGCATTTCTGATATAAAGTCTAGTTCAGTCCATTGTGATAACGGGCGCAGTTTTACGAGGCGAGGCCAAAGCGCAGGGTGTGACGGCCGCCGTGACGGGAGTAACTCGCGCGCGACCACACATAGCTACTTTGATACTATGGTGATTGAGCACACGTTTTTAGACTGCATAAAAGCAGTTTTATATAACAGTAACTATTGTCTGCCAATATGTTGATATATCTGATATTTTCTCAAAACCACGGTCCAATTCAGAAGGGACTATCCTTATAGGATATTTCATGCTACGAAAGGTTTCAGTACACGTAATAAAATATGACACATTTCCGATAGAGATCAATTTACTATGTACAGATATAAAAAAAAACTAATAATCGTCACATTCGTCCATTCGTAATGAATTATGAGATTAATATTTTTTTAAATTTAAGATCTTCAGTTTTCTTTATAATTAAACTAACTTAAATATATCTCAGTTCTCAAATCATCTATGATTGATTTTTATTATTGTTCTTTATAATTACGAATGGAAAATATATCATAGCATTCTAACGTGAACATTTTGAAAACATAAAATCTATTTGAAAAGTACAAAAGCGATATTGGCAGACTGTGGCCATGCTGAATAGTACAATGCCGATTGACAAAACCGAATACTAGCCATAATAGATATCATCACTAGAATAGGTAGTATCAGCAAACACAACAAAGCCACATCAGTAAAATCAAGCTAAAGTTGACTCGCATATATTTTTTATCAAACAGTGCATTTCAAATGTAAACCATAAAGCATAAAGCTATAAAATTTCAATCTTTCTTTCCGTCTCGTTAATCCACCAACCATTTCAAAATAGTTAGAACTAAGTCACTCGCCATGATTCTAGTGTGTGTTAAATCGATTGGGTATCCTAAATCGATTTAACAATTATCATGGTTGCAAAGGCGGTTGACGGTCATAGAAAAACTACGTTTACTTTTTTTATTTAAACGGGAAATAAAAATGTTATTTTAACAAGGCAAAACAATTAATGGCAAACTTCATAAAAAATAGAATGCTTACCGATTTTGAAACCAAACTTGAACGACCCTCATATCCAAGCCGGTATCTTGAGCAAGCTGTTCCCTCACGTGGCGAGCTGGTTTCGGACTGCTACTATAAGCACTTTTAAGAGTTTCAAGCTGTTTTGCAGTAATTGTAGTTCGCGGTCTCTTGCTAGCTGCGTCTCCGTCCAACGAACCTTCACCTATTAAATAAAAATGTATAAAAATCGCTCCAAAACTTAGAATTTCATATAAATGTAAATAATATCAAACCTTTCGCTCTCGCAGCTTCATAGTCCGGTTTACAAACAAGCTTTCCATCCTCCATTAGATAAAATTCGTCTCCGGTATTGAGTGTGCGTGCACAGGCTGCACAAGCGAAACACCGAAGATGGTAAACGTGGGCCTGGGCCCGCCGTACCACCTGCGTCGGCGGGATGCCCTGCCCGCAGCCCGCGCACTTAGTGCCGTAACGCCTGGGACAACAGCCGCAACCAACAACATTATCAAAGTGATATTACGTGATAATTAATTGCACTGATGCCTTAATAGTACAATTATATAGATTTTTTACATATTTTTCCTTCATAATGGTGACTTTGATTTTTAATTAAAACAAACAAATATATCCTGAATATTTTCCATTATACTTTTTAACGATTAGATTATTTTTTTTCATATCTTTTAGAGAAAAACCTGTTACATAAGCTATATATCGGTTGATAACTTTATACTATTATATCTATTTGTATTTTTACAAAATGTGAAGAGGCTTACTTGAAGAAGTCCTCGGTGCAGTATAGCTGGTTATTTCTAGCGAAGCACTTCCCTGATAGCATGGCTCGACACTCGACACACCTCAAACAGCCAGCGTGCCAAGTCCTGTCTGACACTTTGAGCACGTATCGATCTACTATCATCTCATGACAGCCTCCACATTTTGGTATACTGGCTGCAAAAACACAATAGAATAAATTAAAAGAGAATAAATTAGTAGTATACTAAACCTCGTTTATTTCTATTTCGTATGACTTATGTTATATGTTATTAAAATCTTTAAACATTTAATAAAGTTTGAAACCTTCTTTTGATTTGTTATTGAAGATAGCTTAAGGCATTCAATTTAATTTGTATTGAGTAACGACACCAACAGTATATTTATAATTTCTGTATGTTCCCGACTTTTTAGTGCAGTAAAACAAGTAATCTGGTAATAGTTTGATGAAAATTAATGTAATATTAATAACGTTGTGCTGTAAATAATATAGTTGTTATAAAAGTTCATGTTTCTTTTTTAATTTCATGACTATATATTAAACAAATTATCCTAATGTTGTTTTGTGTCAGATAAAAATTGAAACTTAAATTTTTAGTTTACCCGGAATTATTAATTACAAAAAGTTTATTAAGAAACCATACCTAAATAACTTCTGATCTATGTATAATATGGTACTTATACTGAAATTGTTCAATGACTGTAACAAAAACTTACAGTATAATTTTGTATATCAATAACTTATATATGTCATTTAACTACAATAAATAAGTTGTATTGAAAAAGAGAAATTGTTTTGCAAAAATTTAAAATAGATTTTTTAAATATATTTTATAATCATATTGAATATTGCAATACGTCACTTTTAATAAAATTAATTAATAGACATAAAAAATCCTTATTTGAAAGTTATTTTGGTTTTAATTAAAATTATTTAAATTTTAAAAAGAACGAAATTATATTAAGAGTTTAATGTCAACATTTTTTCTTCACGATCTTAATTTGACGAGATTATTTTTAAATGTGTGTTTACGATACAATTTACCCCTTGTCCAAAAACAAAGGATTTGAGGCAGAAGTGAACTTTACAAACAAACGGATTCGACAATAACCCCATTGGTAAACTCTTTTTAAGATGTAACTTATATACTTAAGCATATCTAAACATTATTCAATATATTTCCATTATAACGCTAGTATTTCCACTTCATCTTGATATCACCTTTCTTATTTATTAAACATATAAATATAAACCAATTTCATCACTAACATCACTCACTTGCAAGCGAAACACACACGTTTTGATTTAGTTACGTACATAGGAACACTTCAGGTAGGTGTTCTAGTTGGATGGGTGGTACGCGCATGTCGAGCTCGTCTTCCGCGCCGGGGTACATCATGGAGCCCAGCATGATCTGCGGCCTTCCTGCGCCGCTGCGTCCGGCGTACTGCCGTCACCCCATCGACCTACCCCATACCCTCTTATCAGTACCAACATGCGATTGGTCCTCGTCACCCTAATGATAACATCCACCACGCCCCTCAACCAATCTCTAGTGTCGGGTACACCCAGCGATCGATTACAAGGAAAATTCTCGTTGACTGCAAATGCTATTGAACGCTCAACTCGGAACTGTTAAGAAGACAAAGATGACTGCTCTTATGTTTTTATGCGTTTTCTTAGGGAGATTTTTAAATGGTACGGATATAATTTTGTCGTTGTGTTATCACGAAAGAAATGAATTATAAATTCGACTGTGATAAGAAAATACATTACTCGTAGTAACAGAAACGATATAAGGCTTTTTATAAAAAAATAGGTACTCTGAAAATAGTAGAAATACTTTTACTAAATTTTTGCATGCTGCAAAGTATATTTTTAGTCCTATTTGTGCTAATCTCTCGCGACTTGAATAAAAAAGGTTATACATACATATAATGTCTATTAAAGATGTTAAGAGAAATTAAATTATCTTTTTATAAAATGTCCACAATATTTATTATAAAAATATTTTAACTAACCATTTTGAATATATTTACATTAAATAGGTTTTAGACAATATTGAGATACATAATATAATTTAGGGTAAATATAAAAAAGATGAAAAATAAAATTCAATACTTAAATTATCTCGTAATCAACTACTATTCGGTATTTAAATTTCATGTTAATAATTATATGTATACCATTTTTGTTAAAGGAGGCACCGGTTTTCTAAAATATTACCAAATATGATATACCTAAGTTAGATGCAAATGTAATAAAAATTAACATTAATTAACTTAATAGAAAATGTATGCTAATCATATTATTATAGTATTTGTTAGTGGTAGTAACGTGAAGGTTGTACCTCGTACCTACGGTTGTACCTACTTAGCATTTTCATGCTATTTGGCGTAATATTCTTAGAGGATCTCCAATATAATCAATAAGACAACTAATAAAGCTTATAATTCATCTGTACATGATTTATAACATCTACGAACACATAATCCGTTTAACAAATATTGTTCTAACGTGAATGGAATCAATAAATCTGTAACATAATACGGTCTAGGCCGTGGTCAAGCGTGACCTGGCACAATGAATTATACAAGTGAGCGCTAGGGCAGCGGCGTGTGCGACTTTACGACCGCATAAATCACTGGTCACTCCCAGTCAGCCCTTTAGGGTCGTTTTGGAAGCTTCGAATCTAAACGATGGATTCATATTCACATCGAACACGTAAGACGACTTTTGATATAAAATAATATATTCCTCTATTAAAGTATATTTTTTGTTTGACCCAGTGACCCTTTTTGTTATATCTGTTTTTATATTCATCACATTAATGGTCTTTGAGACAGTCATCCAAATTAGGAAGACGAAAAAGAAGATATTTACTGGTGCAAATTAAAATTAAACGTAAACATTGATAGGTATTATTTATATATTTAGGTACCTTTATATTTTGTGTTTGTAAAGTAATGTATTAATAACTACATTTATAACAAGTTAAATAGTTATAATTACTAAAGTAACATTTAATTAATGTCGACATAAATTTGAGTCGGAAGATTAATTCCTAAAAATTAAGAAATGTGAAAAAGAAATCATTCTACAGGAAGGCTTACGCATTTTATTAATTTTATTTTAAATAGAAATGTGTTTTTCTACTAAATTATTTATTTTTATAATAATGTATGCATTAATTTTCGATAATAAGAATAAATGACACAGGAATATTTTCCTTATTATTCAAAGGTATTTACTGTTATGTACGATTAAGAGTAAAAATGGAACAGAGGCTTGACAATATCCTAAACTTGTGGTCATTGATTGAAGTTAAATGCAAAACAATAAAGATTCAAGGTACTTCCAGGATATTTACTCGTCAGAAATGGATACTTAAATATCTTTATAATAATTATACTCGTAATCTAGCACGACAGAAAAAAATGATTTAAAATCTAGAAGATCCTTTTTTCGATAATATACAAGAAAAAGATGCACAATTTTAAAATAAAATATAGAATAAAACATAAATTTGTATTCATAATTTATTTTTTGCTATATTGAAAAATCATATTGAATTCCGAAACCTATGTGTAATAAAATGTGGTTATTCCAGGACGATACTGTTAATTAATCAGAACTATTTTTTTAACGTCAATTCAGTTGGTAATGTGTTCATTACGAATTCAAATATAGTGTTCATACACCCACAGAATATTTACGTGAAAATTTTTTGAATACTTTAATTGATTTGTAATTTGAGCTTCTATCACAAACATCCTATTCTTTGCCATACCCAAAGTGTGTGTAGTTTAAGTAAATACTTAAACTACACACACTTCACACTCTCCTGTCTATATTTTTATATCATGGTTGTTATCTTCACATTATGAGATATCTTTTACGTTGATTAATTTTACTTCCTTGATAATTACAATTGTTCCAATCGCATAATTAATTAATGATCTTTCTATATGGTATTTGGAAATGAAGCGAAAGGTGGTGAACGCCTCAGTAATGTCCTGTTCATTCTTGCACTGAAAACACCCAAATTCTAAGTCGAAGGAAACGTATATTGGCAGCAAATATCTAATCCTTTGCTATGCCACAGAGAAGCTGGAAAAATATGAATTCAACTAGATGCAGGGAAACTCTATAAGGAAAATATGGAGAGCCATAATGAGTTTGTTCTCTAGATAGAGTAAAAAAATTGGATGAGTTAAATCGTGCGATCCCTACGCTATCTATATCTAAAGTGTCTCTTATAAAACCGACTTAACTACATTTTTATTTGTCTATGAATATCTTAATCTTTTAGCAATTAATTTTTGTTTTTATAACTTTTTTATTGTTACTTGAATTTTTTTTCATTGTCATAATCCTTTTCTTATTTATCAAGATCAAACACTATCTTTATGGTATACCTATGACTATTTCATTCAACAATTACTTAAATAGTATAATTAATAAATATTTTATTTAATATAAAATAGTTATACTTATACTTAAAGAATTCTAAAACAGTTTTTTAATAAAATTAAGAGTTCTGTATAGTTGATGGTAATTACCATAATTAGTAAAATGCGTCTAGTAAAAACCAAGAAAATTCCGTTTTTGTTCAATTCCAAATTAAAATATTTTAAAAGTACACTTTCTCACTGCAATAAAGTTATTAAGAATAACTTTTCGTAAACAAACTTTTAAATAAATCTGAATAAATACTTTGTATTATTTGAAATATGAAACTTGCATTGACACAAATTTTGTATAATGAAATATAAACAATATTAAATATGGATGTGTCATCTAATAATATTAATCAAATCCTTTTAAGTACAAGGAATATATTGAAATAAAACATTGACTTTAAAATTCTAGATTAGTCGTGGATATATATAGTATTAGTAGCACATTCTATGTACACATCATAATTTTAAACTTTACAGATTGAAATAATAAAATGTAATGTTTAAATGAAACTAATATTTTTCGAATTTTACTTCGCGTTTTAATTTTGATTAAAAAACTACATACTCCCGACGTTTCGGCTACTTTTCAGTAACCCGTGGCCCGTGATCACGGTTATATACAAAAATAAAACGCGAAAAATATTAGTTTCATTTAAATGAGTACTCGCGAAAATCTTAGATCTCATTATGTAATGTTTATGTAAAAATACGGTCTTTTCGTTCTCAAATTTTCTTTTATGATACGAAACACCATGAAATATTTGATTAAAATTACTTACATTTGCTAAATAAGAATTTGAATGTCATATTTATATTTATAAACAATTTTCAACGAGTCTTCTATATACAGTAAAAGCTCCTTATTCGCGGGGTATATGTTCCGTAAATATACCGCGAATACAGAAACCGTGAATACGGAATGGTTATTTATATGGGATTATAGGGGATACGTTCCTAGGTGACAAAAAAAAAACAACAAATTTATATAAAAAAATATTTAATTGAAGTATTTGATCATTATAATTAATTATCTTACGGCTTAGGCAAGGTTTGAAGAATTTTGTAATTTTTTCTTTCTTGGCAGTTTTTAAAAGCTCCTTCAATTCAGACTGATACACAGCAGTCGCATTAGCAATTTGCCTCTTAAAAATAAGACTTCGTTCCATAAACGGATCAATGTTCATAAAGAAATCGCAAAGTAATTAGGTAAAGTTGTAATAAGATCTATATTACTTTTTAATTAGTCCATTTGACAAGGATATTGTGTTGGATACCTATTTGGAATAATTTTATTATTATGTATGTACTTATTAGATCCGCGAATAAAGAAATTTTTAGTCGCGAATATAGGAATTGGTAGCATTTTTTTAATCCGCGAATAGTGAAAACGCGAATAAAGGAAGCGCGAATAAGGAGCTTTTACTGTATATAAAAATGGATTGCTGTTCCTTAGTCTCGCTAAAACTCGAGAACGGCTGAACCGATTTGGCTAATTTTAGTCTTGAAATACTCCTGGAAGTCCAGGAAAGGTTTAAAAGGTGAGAAAAATTGGAATAATTGCCGGGAAAACCCTAAAAACAGCCCTTTTCTATTTCCCATACAAACGTTTTTTTTTGACATAAGATTTGACAACTAACTAATATGTCAATCATTCTGTTTGATTGAAACAGGAAAAACCTGATTATTTATGGCCTCTAAGACAGAATAGAGTTTGCCTGGTCAGCTTCTTCTTCTACCTGGCAATTTCCCAGCTATAGCCAGGGTCTGCCTTACATGTTTGTGAATAGTTTTGGCTATTTGTTTTTACGACCGGCCGCCTGCATGACATCAACATTCTCTTTGGGAATCAACATAAATCAGTGATGTCTAAATACTCTTAGAAAGTACATATGACTCGGAAAAATCACATTGGTACTTGCCCGGGCCAGGATCGAACCCGCGCCCTCGGCAACGAGAGGCGGGCTCTTTAACCACTAGGCCATCACTGCCTGGTCAGCTATACCTACATATTTTACTCTTGACCATACTAACGCGGACGAAGTCGCGGGCAAAAACTAGTACTCTATAAATATTTATGTCATAATTATAAGTACATAACTTTCGCGTGTACTGGTTGAAAATTAAACTATTTTTTTTCTGATACTACGTGCATCTTTTTATTATTTTAAAACTCCTGAAAAACTTTTTCATCTCGTCAGACCGTATTCACGGTTGCTATAAAGGAACTGAAACTTCGGGATTACGTAGTTATAAACTAATAAAAAACACCAAGTATCGCATAAAATTTATATAATTTATATGTTTTTATAAATAAAAAATATTTTTTACTTAAAATAGGAAACGTTAAGTTTCTCAATACTTTGTAACTTTTACAGCACAAACAGTTTTAGGTCCTAATGTAGTCATGTCGCAACAAAACTTTTTTTTCCTGCAAGTTAAACTAAACTAGACTAAACTAATAAAGTTAATCTAAAGAGCTTCATTCCTTTAGTCTGCTTTGCTATAAGGTATAAAGACTGACTAAGAACCTGACTTTTATATTCATCTTTGAACTTTCCGTTCACGTTGGATTTTCAAAAAAGCTTTTCAGCACTTCATAAGCATAAATTCGCTACTGAAGCAAATCGGCAACAAACTTGTGGAAAATTTAAATTTCTTAATTAATTATCTCGATTTACTTTTGCAAATTAGTATAAAAACCATTAGTTGTTATAATTATAACTTGAAAAATATTTAAATAATGCAACGTGAATTTAAAAATATATGAATATTTCTCATGTTCTGTCCCATAATTGAAGGGTTGCCGGTCGCGTGCGTCCCCTGGGCCCCGACGTGCGCTTGCGACGTAAGTAAGGGTTAGATGTGCATTGAAAGTGCTTCTTACCAGTCAACTAATCTTCTCATAGGATGCGACAGCAGCTTACTGGACTGGAATCAATTTAGCGCAAAGTACGTACCGCTTAAGAATTTTCCATTGAATACATAAATCACTTTACTAAAATGTCTTCATTGTACAAAAAATAACAGATTTATTTCTTTACTACCTATAATATATACATATATATAATTAATGTCTTCATGCGAAATGGTAGATATCATTTCATATCTTGCCGTTTATATGTAATGAGTAAAAGCCTTGTACAGTCACCTTATTTACATTTTGAAAGTAGTTGATGAGAGCTTTATATGGTTAGTTGATAATATATGTATTTATCCTTCATAATTTCTTTTGCAATTATATAAAAAAAATCTGCTTTTGTTTTCTATTTTTATTATTTCACAAATATTTTAATACCGATATAAAATGTGAATATATGTTGGATATTGACTAATAAATGTTTAATTTCATATGTCTTAGAAGAATTTTCTTAATTGTCTGTTATTTCATTATTAACGCCTGTAAGTTTCCATTACGTGGAAATGCCTTAGATTTTATACAGGAGCCTTCCACGAGTTGTAAAATATTTTACAAGAATTTACTTCCAGATAAATTAATTGCTATTCAGAACATATCATTAGTTTCTTTTAGATAACAATAGTGTTATTTATTAAATGATATTATCTAAGGTTTTCTGTGTGTTAGTTGTAATAAAGCAATAAAATGATCTAATATAGGAAATAATAATATTTTTTTTATTATTAACATTGAACATAAAATCACACGATTTGACCTTCGTTTAGAACGAGCAGACATTCTCGTATCCTTGTGCCAAGTAAATTTGTCTCGTAATGATTTAGTTTCCCCAAAAGACTCGATTGCTATGAAACGTGTCGCGCCCTCGATTCGGTATTATGTTACTATGGGAAAATAGTTATCATATGGAACCATCACAAATAAACCCTCAAATATTATTCGTATGACAAAGTTAACAATAATTGTTTATTGTAAATCAACAAATACTTTTATATATATCTTCACTCTTGAAATCTTGATAGTGAAATTTCATATGAAACCGGGCTGGTATGCAAAGATACTTGAAATTCTTATAAACATATAATTTTTGCTATACATACATATGTTAAAAAATATTGTATATTGTATAGATATCAAACGGAATAATAAATAATTAAGCACGTATGACACGGCCGGGCACTCCCGCCTGCAAACGGGGTTTTAATTCGATAATGTCTCTGTTATCTGATTATGACGGAACCGAAAAATTATATCGTCATATAATTAGATTAAAATGCAATTTAGAGAAACGCGGCAGGCCCCACGCGCCTCGACGTACTTTATATCGTTTTAGCGATGGGGGGTGACATCTTAGTGTCGCTGGAAATAGTAACAACTGTGGTTATTTAAGTCCTAAGTACTGTAATATTTTTTTCACTTCATTATAATGTTTTTTATGTTTAAATTTTTAATGGTATGCGTAAACGCTAAAATAATAATCTAAAAGAACGAGTGTTACTCATTCTTTTTTTGCTTGAAATTTTATTTAGTTATTTAGTTCTCTAATTATCTAAAGTACTTAAATGAATTTAATAAACAAAATCACCAGCGAATGAACCAGTTGATATTATTAATAAAATCAGAAGTAAGAATAAAAAACTTCTTAGTTCTAATTATATTAAGAGAAACTGTACAAATAGACTGGTTTGGTATTTTTACGAGACTCTATGGAATGGAATTTAAATACATTTTTCGCAGTAGATGGGTTGTAGAGAGTTGGAGCTTATAATTGAATAAAAGCACCAGAAACCATAAAATCAAAACTAATAAAACAAACACAGCGAACTGTCGTCGCTCCCTTCAAAACGCGACTCACCCCACTTATTAAAATTAATAAGTGGGCCCTTCGTCTGTATTAATGATCACACTATGTCAATAGCGGAGTAATATATTTAGCAAACAGAGGTAACGGGCTCTAAGTTAACATTTTTAATAAGCAAGTACATCTAAATAGCATTTCTAAAAGAAGATACATGTGAATTTACGCCTGTATTTAACTCTGTTTAGAAACAGAATAACATGTTACATCATTCGTTAAAAATATAACGAAAAGGCAATAAAATTAGAATAATGAGCTTATTTTCTCATGATATTATACTGTCACAAATAACTTAATGAAGATAAATAGCATATTGCATAATTTTGTTCTGCGTTTTCGAATAGCTATTTTCATAGAAATATTAAAGCGCTTTGATCCAGTTGTTTACCCACCACTACAGGCTGTCTGAGGGATACGGATGAGGGGGTTGTGTTTACCGGACAAATATTTTCGATGGCGTACCCGCATTTATTTGTCTTATAATAAATTATTATGAGTACTCAAACGAAAAGCTTATTAATTAGTCCGCGAGTTTGCTCGGTTCGCATGCCCATATCACGGATTGAAACGAGAGTCGATTTACGCGTTGGAACTCGTCATTGTTTTGGTGTGAACGAGTTTTGGTCCACTAATGAGGTACATTAAGAAGAAAGAGTGTGGCTTGACGCAACCGTGACCAAACCAGCCGGTGTTCGGTGGCAGTAATCGAAGCTGGGAGGCATGCCAGCACCGAGACTTCGTATTTAGTTATGCTTGTATGCAATCTATAATCTGCAACGGTTTCTCGGTGTCAATTCGAATATTTTTATTCCATAGTAAAAACAAAATTGTTATCACAACTTGAACGCGTGAAAGAATTATACAATGCTTAAACTTTTTTTCTTTTTATTTGCATCAAACGTAAACATTGCCTCTCACCTGTTGTAAAAAATGTAAACGGTGCCAAATTTGTTGTTTGTAATAGTATAATAGTGTACAAATCTAACCGGAAGTGAATCAGCATTTATTTTGTGAAGTACCTTCGACTACGACGGTGACCAATTTGTTAGGATTTCCTTGTAAGGTTTTTATAGAATTTTAACAAATCAATATTTTGACATACAATTCTGGTTATAAGATTTTACTGTAGATTCAACATGTTGATATTTCTAATAAATCCAATCGATATAAAGGCAAACGTTAATATAAACATGTGTGTATAGTTTATATGTCATGATTACTTTAATGATATTTTTTTAACTTCAACTGTTGTAGGTAATAATTATGTTGAATTGAATTGAGTAATAATTTTTGTTGAAGTGAATTTCTAATCGATCTCAAACTAATAAATAACTTGTTATTTTGATATATTTGTGACAAAAATATTCATATTTTGCGAATAAAAGCTTAAGAAAACAACTACAGAAATTAATCTTATCTTTCTTGAAATATAAATATTTCAAAAAAAAAGGTATGAAATTTCTTAGTTTGACTCAAAATATTTAACAAAGAAGTCTTACAAACAAAGGGATGAATAGTTTTTATAACTATTCATCGTAAATTCGCTGTATAAATTATATTTGTAACTATTACGTTGATAAATTGATAAATATTAGAAAAAGACGAAACTTCTCAGCATTCCACGGACTCACCGTGCGAGAGCCGGGTCCATCGCGTTTAAATTCTTTTCATTAATTAACATAATATCTTTATTTGAAACGATCTATTCTAGCAATTCTAGCAGAACGAAATCGTTAAAAGGCCTTGTTTTCTTTTCAGGTAGGTGTCAAAAGAAAAACGATAGGCATAACAAAATTACCCATTTAAATAAAACTGTTTAGTATAAAAAACACCAAATACTTTTTTAAATTAACTCATTTTGTCACGCCTAATTTGTGACGTTAATTACGATATACTTTATTAACTGTGAGAACAATCATCTAAATGATAAATTTGGAACAAAAAAATAATGTGATCATTTCAACCGAAATAATGACCTTACGTGTCATTGTCTTCGTTATTCTGGTCCGGTAAAATTTTATTTTTTCTTAATTATACCTACAAAGCAATTCAATAAATTAAAAAAAACTAATATTTTAGTATATAGCAATTACATAATACTTAAAAACAAATTTAAAATAACAAAAAATATCTCACCGTGACAGTAATTTGCATTATAACTTTTTGTTATTTAAAAACAAAACAATGTATAATAAATGAAAATATTATTTCTAAACACAATTTTAAACTCTCATTGTATATTATAAAATAAAAATCTTTGGCACATTAGAGCTTTAAATCAACTATTAATAATTTTACGAATTACAGTTTTACACAAAAAAAAATTATATATATATTTTTTTTTTGTAAGATATAATAATTCATTATATAAGAATAGATACAATCATAGCCACATCGACATACCATATAATAATACAATATGTAATATACATGTCATTAAAAATAAATAATAACAAGAAATAACATAATTAATTTTATGTTTAGATGTTGCATTATTTGTATCAATTATGTTACAATAGTAAGCAAGACAACAAAAAACTTAAGATAATAGCTAAAATAATTTTATATTATCAAAGAAAAGCGACACAACAATGATTACACGGCTAGTGTGGTATTGGTTTGTCCTTGTAACAGATTGGTTAAGGCAGAATGTTGTAGCGTGTATATAACTATTATCCAAAGCTATTTTACTTATATACAAAATACTTGGGCAATTCACCAAAAATTTCCGTTTTGTATAGTTTTTCTGGACCTTTCAGTTTCTAAGTTATAATATTATTATATTAAAACGTATATTTTTTATCAAATCGTCTATCAATGTGACGTTTTTAAAGAAACCTTATTAGTATAAGATAGAAATTGTGAGGAGAAATCAAATTAAATTTTTAATTATAAATTCTATCGCAGACCTTAGAGTCTGGGATATATAAAAAAACCCAATCATTATATTTTAAATACAGTATTTATTATAATCATGGATCAAAACACATACAACAGAGCACTTGCATGACTCATTTGTCAAGTTTTATGCTTCTAGATAATTGATGTGCTTCTATAATCTTCTTGCCTGCGCAGAAAAGTTTTTTCACTTTACCCCACTCAATGTAAGGCTGTTATGCGACATGTGAAAGTTGGTAGAAATCTTTGTAACAAAGGAATGATAATTTCACTTTAACAATATTGACTATATTTTATTATAAGAAATCAATTGAGTAATTTTTTTCTTATAATTGAAATATCATTCACAAAACATAATTAGAAAAGGCTATATCCCTTCATATATGCATCATATATATTTAATAGACTTTTGTCTTGATAATAAGAAAGCTTTTGGAAAAAATTTCGCAAATTGTTATAAAAGGTGCTCTAATAATTGCTACTACTCTGAAAAAAAAAATAAAAGAAATAAGCTTCTGGTCGAGTGTGTTTTTAGACGATTTTTTGCTAAAGGAAATAAGTATAAAAATTCTTTTAAAGAGCTTTGAGGTTAGACTTTTCGGTTTCATTTTTTCTTTGACTATATTGATTAAGTATTTTTAGTTCCTTAAAATATAGTAATCTTACTAAAATATCAGCTTAGTACAGTTGTAGTACCTTTTACATCAGTGTACGCCAATTTCCTGATCTACAATATACCTAACTGTTATCATCGTTATGGCTTACACATTCAGGATTTGATAACACCTCAAAGGCTGCTGAGGGACTTTGACACAGCTATATTTATTTATTTATTTATTTCATTTATTCATTTGTAAAAATATATATAATATATTTCATGTTACCTACATCCTATATTTCTAATTTTTTTTTATTGATTTAACATTTTGTTATTCATTTATAGTTTTTTAATTTGTTTTTAAATTGTCCTTCAACAAAATAAACTTTTAATTTTATTTTTAATTGTATTGGTATTAAGAAGTGGATTGAATGATACTTTTGTAAAAATTAAATTATATGTTTTGTTATTTGGAATTGCATTTATGTAACACAAAAAACATTAAAAGAATTACTCAGCTACATTATACCTATACTCAAATAATATGTTTATTACTGATTCATTATATTGATATTTCTAGAACCATATTTTTTTAGACTTGAGAATTTATACCGTATGCTACTTCTATGTAGTCATCCATTACTTTAAACTGTAATAGCAGAAAATATTTTTATAGTTTAACCTAGTAGTGTACACATATGTAAAAGATAGAAATAGTAAAATTACAAAAAACTATTGTACTACTGAAACTCCACACGATTAAGTGACACATACACATAACAATTCAAAAAATTAACCAAAAATTAATCCAGTTGAGTTGGACGATATACATTATTAGAAGAATTATCAAATAGTTTGAAGAAAAATATTCTTCTACTAACCTTTAGATAGAACAGTGTGCAGACAGCAATTTGTAATATATTAGGTACTGTATAACTAACCGTACATAGTCCAATTATAATATTTCTGTATACACAGATAAAATTCGCTTGTTTTTTTTCTATTTTACTCCTGTATGGACATATTTTAATCAAACCTTTCAAAAGTGTCTCGGTTACCGGTAGGAAATCATAAAACTCAAGGAGGTTCAAATCAGGATGGATCAGCTGTCATGGGGAGATGGCGCGTGCCAACCCTGCGGGGCTTCATGACGTCAGACCCATCTGCCCGACAGATGGCGTCCGTGCGCCCGCGCGGAGATAATATCGCACGCACGCTAACACTCCCCATCATAAATATAGGAACTATATGGCCAACTAATCTTGATCAAATGACCAATCAAAACATTAATAATTATAGCTTACATTTTTAACTGTAATTTAGTTTATCTTTTACTGTTCTAACATATATTAACTAAGTCTATGTTATGACTCAAATTGGCAAATGATGTGATGATGAATGATTACGTAAATCTATAAACCAAGAGAATTATCTAACGAGAATAATGAGTTAAGTATTAAAAAAAAAACACAATTGCGTAGTATTGCGCTGCAATCTCTGAACCGCTTGACCTTACATCTTATGGGTACGTGCAACTGTGAACTGACACGCGATTTACTTTAACTTGTAATAGCTATAAATGTAATGATTAAATTAAAATCAACGCATTATTGTTTTTAATTATCTATGTTATATTATGTCAAAAAAGTTCAGCATAGTTTAGTTATATGACCATTAAACCAACGAACAACTTTAATTAACGATTAGCTTCGCATTTGTTACCACGTTCACAATCTATTGCAAAATTATTTCTCTTATAAGAATTCAAGGACATATAAATTATTTTGTCATTAATGTTCAATAAAGTTCTAATAACTTCCTTGTACACTTACAGATCTAGATGTAGATGACATGTGTCCAATGATCATTGGGGTGCTTTGCATGCAAGAGCCACGTGATACTCCCTATTGTTTTTATTACCAACTAGCTCGTAATTACTGGAACATCACTATAAGTGATTTATAATTAACGCCATATGTTTATTTTAATATAAAAATAATACTTTTTCCAGCGAATCACATATTTATTTCTGTTTTATTTACAGCTATCGTAAAAAAATATAATAATATGAAGACTTTTTTTAGAAAACATTAAATACTATTCTATTGAAAGGAGACATTTATATATTTTTGTATTAAAAGAAAAGAACTATTACTAATAAAAAAAAACAGTATGATATACATGATTATTATTTATTAAATTAGTACATTTCACACTGTACGTAAATAAAACCCTTAAGCCATAATTTTTTATTACTTACAATAAATAGTTAATAAATCAAATAAACCAATATACTAGATAAATAAATCGCAAATATATTGTAACAAATATAAATATGACAATGTGCTTTAAGATTACACTGGATATTAGGACCCTTCTAAATCTTCTAAGAAGATTTGATTGGCATGTGGTATAATAAAAGCAAAAAAGATTCCTTTCTCCCCTAACTCACGCCTCACCTACAAAGGTAGCTTTTGAAAAGTTGACTAAAATCAAAAGTGAAAACCAAAAAGTATGATTGAAATCTTAAAATGTATTCATATATTCATGAAATGAATATAGCAACACCAAAACAAAAAAAAAAGATTTGTTATGTAGTCTGTAACGAACGATACTTATAAGTAACCATGAGTTAATAAAAACAAAGGTGAACCAAAGTTATAACCGAGTAAAAAGATATATGCCCATGTAAAAACAATGAACTTTCACACAAGCGCCCCGGGTTTATTTAGCGTGGTTTATCGTGAAATCAAAGTGGAGAAGTCGGTCTGTTGTGGTAATTCAATTTGGTGAACAATCCGTTTCCCGCGGCACCAGGCCACTTTACCCACGCACTTTATTCTTTGCACATACGAGACAAATTATATCTCACTTTCCATCAAATTACTTTCCTGGGAAACAATGCTTGAATGGTTATATCATATATGTATATGGAGTAAAACTTAACTTTAGCTATATATGTATTATATATATACATTAGTTTTGAAATTTGTTTCGGTGTTATTTCAAATATCATATTCATGGTCCTGAAATGATTTTGAAAAACAATGTAATTTAAATAACAAGCTGTTATTGTATTCATTTGACATTTAAGTCTGAAAAATTAATAATACAGTCTGTCTGTGTTTTCAAAATAACTATATCTAAACTGCACCATGTCAGAAATACGAAAAATATTTTTCTTGTTTTATTTTATCAGCTTCTCTATGGTTTTACTTAAAATATTTTTACTTAAACTTTAAAATTTAAAAGATGACTTAGACATCTGTCTAAGGTTAAACGGGTATATGTATACATTATACATATATATTTTTCATTTATCTCGGTAAACAATAACACTTAAAAAGTACACATATCATTTCATTTTATAATGTAGTCTTATCTGAGTAAAAATGCATCATGTAATATTTATCTCACGTACATGAAAATATACTTGATATTTTTGTAAAATATTAGTCTCACCAATAAATAATAATAGATAATAATTTTTACTTTAAAAACTATTGACTTGATATCCATGTAGACAAATTCTTTAATGGAAGGCTTAAAAATATCAGGTATATCATATTAATGGTTACTATAAGAATATTAAAACCATTAACTAAACATTTACGTTATTTATTGTAGTATGGAGAATCAAAATTATTTTATCATAATTCATATAGTTTTCATGTAAGAAGCGATTTTTTTTAATTGATTGACTAAAACTTTTAATTAATTATATTGTTCTCACGTTCGTGTTTTATTCATCTTAAAACCAGAGTCTTGATGAAACGATTGATGATGCTGACAACAAAACGAGTTAAGCTGATTTTTTGAATGCTTAGAAATTGTATAAATAAATCGAACTGAAATTGAATTAATAAAAATAAATTATAAAAGAAAGTTTTAGAGTTGTGAATTACTTATTAATGTATTAATTAATTTATATTAACTATATTTAATTAGATCTCAGTCATATAATAATAACTTCATCTCTGTTACAGCCAATTCAGATTGATTTTCTATAAAACGGGATTGTATCAGGAAGTTTACACAAGAAGTCAAACAATCCCTTATCAAAACGTTGACGCGTGCGAGTAACTTTTTAACCGCGAGAAAAAACAATGGAGCAATCTCTCACAAGTATCGTTTTCACCCGTCGGCAGATCAATGTAAGCCCCGCGCGATAATTGAATCGAGAGGGTCAGATCTGCCCCGGGGCCATTATTAGTGATACATTTGATTCGTATGTGGCTTCCCTTACCATTTAGGGTATTTCTGTTAAATGAAAAAAGTAAACGTCATTACAAAATCATTTAGTCTCATATAAGATATTAAGAATATAGCAAAACTTACTTACCCATTATACATGTGCAAGTCTGGCAGTAGATATACTATGTATATTAAGACAAATATATTGGTTTTATTACTAGAAATACCAATATTACAAGTTTTATTTAATAAAAAAAAAAACAATATTCCTAACTTTAAAATATATGAAAGGAAAGTTGATAAAATTTTGATTTAATTATTATAAAAACAAAACAGCAGGACTCTACGATCACAGCTTGTGTTTTACTTGTTTCCTAGTGGGGTCATTACTAAACTCCATTACACTTTTTGTGCCAAGTGTTCGGTAATACAAGGGTGAAAACGACCCTACAAAAAGAATGATACGCTCTCAACAACATCTTTATATTATTTATTTTAAACCCGAATGTTTGTATGAAACAACACCATCTTAACTTAATTATATTGTACACAATACAAACAAAGTTTCGTTGGAGACACCGTTATGGGAATAGGTAAATAAATGAAGTGAACAAATTAGGCTCTAATTGCCTGGTAATGATCTCAAAGGCTTTAATCACTTAATACAACCTAACTGCTAAGTTTTGTTAAAAATACAACACAGTGATGCATTTGTATTTAGAAATGTGTCAGCCTTATATAAGAATATGCAAATATATACCCATCAATATTTGTGTATAACAACATCGCTTGGGCTTCTGGACGTATATATACTTAGTATATGTATTATTAGTTCTTTGTAATGTAACGTTCTATTTCAATTGCCAAAAAATAAGCAGTATAAAGTGGCAAAGCCATTACCATAAGTAATCACATAACATTTACATGCCCTAGTACGCTCGAATGCAAAAGTAGTCATCAATCTTAGGGTGGTACTGGCATAGCGATAATGCATACAACATATGGCACCGTACTAGTATGGCTCGGCACGCTTCAATGACATTGAATAGATCTACGACTCAAGTGACCCGCACCAACCTTTGGAATCGCTGACAAGAGATAGTATCGCTCGACAAGTGTACTTCTGAACTTGTAACAAATGTTATTCTGTTATGTTTAATAAATTACCCGCATTTTGTGTTTAATTCTAATGTAGGTATTTAAATTTAATCAAACCTAGAGCTATGATAAAGAGGTATGAAAAAAAATATGATTAAGTCGTCATATTCCTTAAAATATGAGTTAATATTCATATTAGTTGCGTTTTGGAATTGCGTCGTGGATGCCTACATAGTGGAGGGTTGTCGCTAAGTGCCGGGAGGCCACATGTCGTCCTCGTCGCGCTAATCTCTAGGATTTACCATGGGATGTCCCTTCCAATAAGCCATCTCTCTCCCCGTTACACACTACAATAAAGCCATCTCACTCGTCTCATTGAATATTATTGCTCTATGGGGATTTTGAAAATATGGAGCCGTTTAGCGAAAGCCGTACATTGTATCCATCCAGTGGAATTATTCATACGCGGCCTGCTGCATTTATCACTTAATGGTATTAGCCATTAGAACGTTTAATCGCTCGATTTAAATCCTTATGTCTCAGTTAAATATCCATTTTATATAATAAATATTGCACGTTAAAAATACAATTTCATTCATTTTTAGGAAAGAGACATTAAAAAGCTCTTCTTGAACTTTAATTTCTTGTATCTATTATAGACAAAAAAAGCATATATAATTATTTTTAAAACTAGTAACATACATATGCCCAAATTCAAAAGTTTATCTTACACAACTCTCACTTTTAAATAAAAGGAGTTGGTATTAATAACCTGATATTTATAACACAATTCCGAAATATTAGATATTGCTAGTAAACTTTATCGTAACAATATTGTACTAAAAAAGTTACTTTATGGTGTATGCCACTTTTAAAATGATTTTGAGTCCATTTCATTATATCAAATGTATTAATAGGTACTACTTATATCAGATAGATGTAATAAATCACATCGTTGCAAAATCAAGAATAGAAATACATACAAGCGTCTGAAAAGAAATAAAAAAATTACATAACATATGTACATTTTGCGAAACACAGAGAAAGATAACACTTAGTACAATTGAATTTACTCTTGATATTTCATGTAAAAAAACCTTCAAGTAAAACGAAATATCACTTTATTTCAATGTTTTTATTCACTATTTTTAAAAATATTATAAAACTCAAATTTATTTCGTAAACATGTAAATACATACACAGTATTAATGTAAAACAGCATTTATTTCGAAGCTATGCTTAATAGTAATAACTCATAAGATAAGCTTATTCGAGTATTCCATTATTTATGTCCTGTGTGATTCAATAAAAAAACACAATAAAATTATTGATTCTTACATTAGCTTTTTCTTTAATGTTTTGGTTTACCTTCTATTTGCTTTGCATGTCTTTAGTATGTAGTCGAGTTGATCATATATATATGTTTGTTACTTATGTCCATTAAATAGATTGACGTCAGAATTCCATGTATAATGATGATATAAGTAGCTGTCAACGCGACATGCGGTATATAACACATGGCGACTCTTCGTAAACAAAGCCATATATGTATGTGCATCAATATTATTAGTGACAACTAAGAATCTATTACAATGTGCGATGAGCGGTTTTCATTTGACAGACATAAGTATGGAACGTAATTCCAGTTGTTGTTTAGAGCGCATTGAAGGGACTCCTTGTCACTGGTACCCTCGCAACCCTAAAATCGTTCCATTCCATCTAGCCGGACGGGCGGACAGGTTAACTTTTGTTGTTTTACAAAGCGAACATTACAGTCTGATTGTTGGCACAAATGTTGGATATTACAAAGCATTTTTGTTGACTTACCGCTGATTCCGTAATATAATTCATTGCTGCTTCCCGTATGTTCAATAACGATGTTTATTTTAATATTGTGTAATTAAATCAGCGCTCGTTTTAAATTTCCTCAACATATTTTCCCCTCCTTATAAATATCTAACTCGAAATAATACCTACCCGGCATTTAATATTTCATATTCTGATGTGTATCATTTAACTGGAAAACTATAAAAACATAAAAGAGCGATGAAATGTGATTGTATTTATTTTCATCCAGCAACCTGTGTTGAAGGATATTGACGTTTCATACCAACAAAGAA
Organism: Danaus chrysippus; assembly: GCA_916720795.1. Classification (NCBI taxonomy): domain Eukaryota; kingdom Metazoa; phylum Arthropoda; class Insecta; order Lepidoptera; family Nymphalidae; genus Danaus; species Danaus chrysippus. Next base: position 4,057,722 of record CAKASE010000057.1, on the reverse strand, counting down.
AACGAAAGAATATTTCTTTTTCAAACGAAAAGTCAATAGAGGTTTTGAGGCATTGCCCTCGAGGTGGTTTCGTGCGGGTTTCAAGGGAGGTGCGGGTGGAGCGGCGCCTGGGGACGGCTGTACTCTTCTTGATTACAGTTCCCCACGCCTCCCCTAACCCCCCTCAGAGCGTCTCCCACTGCATAAGCCTACCAATTGCCTACAAGTTACAATTACGTAGTTTTATGCTAAAAATATTGATTAAAAACGAAAAATGCAAAGATTTTTCCACTCGTATAAATTAATTTAATCAATAAATATTTCATAAATAATTAAAATATAAATAAAAATATAAAACATTATCTAAAATGGTCTTCAGTCTTGTTCTTGAGTGAATTTATTTACTATTCGTTGAATTGAAATCGTATAAACTGAAGCTTCTATAAATAATGATACATAGACTAGGAATTCTCCTGACTTTATACATACCTAAACGTAAGTTATTTTTTGGTATGTCAACACTGAACATTAGATTTCAATGATTTTATAAAATTCGACAACTATAGGATTTTAATGCCACCTAGACTACGTTTTTCCAAAAATATATATATGTACAAAAGCTGGGAGCAAGACAAAAACATGCAAGCGAGACGTTGCTAAAATGTAGTACATGAAAATAAAAACAAAGTGTATAATATAAAATAAAAATAGCCAAAAGTAAGATTACAGGCGTGAATATATATCAGAGTTGGTAAAAGCGGTTCGTCTCGACGCAGGTGGAAGGCGAAGGGCCGAGATTGCACGCATCAAACATGCACGAAGTTACGCCCTGAGCTCGTAAAAATACATATTCTAGCAGAAGACCCCCGCTTTTAATACAGGCCGGTAATGAGCAGCCGAGGTCGATCGTCTCCTTAATTTTCTCTTTAACGGCCCGTTTAGGTAAATTGTTCGCCCTAATAAGGTGAAGGAGATAACGTTACGAGATCGTTAATTATAATATAATTTAATATTTATATATTCATAACTGTGAACGTTAGTAAATAATACACAGTTTAAATTGCTTGTGTAATCGTTAAGTAGTTAAATAACTTTACCATTTGCATGCGATGTCGTGTGAAATGCAATAGTAAATCTAGGATGTAGGGAATGAAATAAAATTATATACTAGACTGAACAGTCTTTATATCACCTGATATATGAAAGAATTAGTTATAGTTCGAATGATTTTTTTGTGTGTCAGTTTGGGAATATATAATTGAAATAATAAATTAATACGTCAAAATATAAAAAAGTTACATGCAGGGAATTCATGTTAACACGAGGTTCACCTTTGTGAATTTCTAATTTAAATATGTACAATGAATTATACGAGTAACATTGCTGTTATATATTTAAAAGAGAAATGTTATAATTTAAATTAATTCAGCAGTTAGCTGTTTTTTCTATTTCATAATGTCTAAAAGTTTACGACAGACATATTTGACTAACCGTTTTAAAATCAACATTGATAAACACAGACGAATAACTACAATTTAGTAAAATTTTAAATTATAAATATTTATTGTACTATTATAGAAATACTTTGTGAACTGAAGAAAAGAATTCGTAATTTTCGATAATAGGTACCTATACTTTATCTACATCTTAATAAAAACTAGAACACGATGACTACATATAATTTTGATTGAAATTTATAATATGCGTATTTTATGACTTACCTATTTATAGTTATTATTTTAAAAAACCTTTTTACTATTTTAAAATTCCTTATATAAATAACATGAAATAATGAAATATTTAGTTAAAGTGTAATGAGGAAAATTTAATGGAATTATTACATATAACAATTTTTATTTTTTGTATTAGACATGTTTTGCATGTCAAGTAGAATTATATTGCCACAGATTTTATATATATTTAATTACATCCTTCATACCTAAAATGACATAATCTTCTATTATATATATAAAAATGGATTGCTGTTCCTTAGTCTCGCTAAAACTCGAGAACGCCTGAACCGATTTGGCTAATTTTAGTCTTGAAATACTCCTGGAAGTCCAGGGAAGGTATAAAAGGTGAGAAAAATTGGAATAATTGCCGGAAAAACCCTAAAAACAGCTCTTTTCTATTTCCGATATAAACGGTTTTTTTTGACATTAGATTTGACAACTAACTAATATGTCAATCATTCTGTTTAATTGAAACAGGAAAAACCTGATTATTTATGGCCTCTTAGACGGCATAGAGTTGGCCTGGTCAGCTATACCTACATATATTACTCTTGACCAAACTAACGCGGACGAAGTCGCGGGCAAAAACTAGTATTTATTAAATACTTAGCGTCATTTCACCGACTAATATAAGAAATGTCATGTTTTATCAAAGAAAATACTTTGAAATATGGAAACTTGCGTTATTCTGATAATTCATATAATGTAATATTAAGTTAAAAAACGAAAAAGTATCGAGAATCCATACACTCGTATATCAATCAATTCATTTACATAAAACTTCTTATGTCTTATTAGAAAATATATTACATTATATTTTGTAATTCCCCGAGACTAAGAATATTACCTAACTTTTTCCTATGAGGTTAATGCTATCCATGTATATACAATATATAAGTATTTTTAGTTATTTTCCTTTTAATTACTTTAACCAGAGAAAAAAGTTATGTGTTACTTTTGTCTTATTTATCAGTTAATTTTTAAGTAACACTTACTATTTGTTATTACATAGAAAATGTTTCGATGTTTACAATTAATTACAATATTATATTTTATAGAAAACCTTTTTGGGACCTTTAATTCGTATCCGTATTCGTATATACTCTTTTACTTTAATGAAAAGAGAAACCCACATTAATGAAATCGAAAATTATTTTATTTTTATAACGACTCGTTTCTATTATCGTTATAATAATAATGTGTATATAATATATAACAGATATATGTAAACACAATAACTGCCAGTAAATGGTCTGTGGGTTAATACAATGTTCTCTAAACTAACTTAAATATGAATAGTATTAGTAAAATAACTCTGTTCCAGATATTCTGTATGATTTATCTTTATGTAAAGATGAATTTCCCTGAAAATCTTAAGACCATTTATATCTATTAATTTTGTTATAAAATTTTCTTTTTTGAGGACTTACAGAGTATGAAACTCAGTAATACAATATTTTGTTACAAAAACATAAAAAAATACTGAGCACTTTTATTATGAGAACAACATTCAAAATATTGTTTTGGTGCCTTTCTAATAAATTTACTGGTTCAAAATAACGTATAGTTTTACCTTAATCCTATATACAAAGATTTTAATCATCACTTTTGATTGATAGATTGATACAACTTAAAATAACAAGGAAAGATATAACAAATTATAATGAAAATAATTTTTTTCATTTACAATTTAATACTAGTATTAAGTCTATTGCATTTTATGTTTACATTTATATGAGTGAAAGTGTGAATTCCAAAGTTATATACAGTAGTGCCTTTTTGTGTTTCGTGTTTATAAATATTTATGTTTTATTGCCGCTGATAATTATACATATTGCTCTTCTTTATGTCAATTGTTTTTCATATTGTGATAATTCCAGGAGTTTAAGTAATAGATTCCAATTAAAATAATGATTTACCAGTAAATATTCTATAAACAAAATAATATAATTATTTGTACACGTCTCAGTTTTCATTAAACTTAAGCTTAAATAAAAAAGCAATACGCCGATAACCTTTATTGACATGATTTATTAATAAATATTATTATAAACCTCATAATAATTCCAAGATAGCTTTTTTAGCATATAATTGTTAGTTTATCAAAGACCAACTGTGTCTAACGATTTCAACAGACCACACAGAATCTCCCTGATTGATTAAAACTCTAACAATGGGATAAAGCTGATCACTGGCTTTGTATTGAAGCCCTTTATATTCTAGTAATCAAAGAATTCTCCCTCTACATGCAATCACTCTACTAAATATGACTTTTGGCTTCGCCATTGTTTGGATTCTATAAATTAGACATGGAAATTAAAGATACGAATATTCGTATATTTTTATACGTGTGTGAATTTGAATGGTTGTTTCTTTTTTGAATTGATGATTTTTTAAATGAAAAATTTGTATTATTATGATTTTGGCCTAGCATAGGCAACGTTTTAACTTTTTATTATAAAAAAAAATTGATATATGCATACAAATATTATTCCAAAAAAAATTATACCAAGACTAAAACCTAAAATAATATTCACAATAAAATTATTCCTCTTTAAATTTTACGTAGAAAACCTTTAAAGTTACATCAATTCTTACTGAACATTTATGGAACGAAGTAAGTTAAATTAAATGGTAGTACAGGTAGCAAGGTAATGGGGGTCAAAGTAAATCGACAGATGTCACCCCCCGTAGAGCGACTGATGATCGAACCTTAGTTTAAGCTATAACAGTAGATTTATTGTTACCCCATTTAATAGTTTCTAATTTATTAGAAACCCTTACTTCACGAGCGGTTTACTTATCAGCTATTAACTTGTAAGTAAAGTATAAATTTGGAACAAATGTTTGTTTGTTATTAGATATAGTAGAAAATGCTTTGATGGTTCATGTTTTAATGAGTCCATAGTGTATTAGAGGACCATAATCAATCATTCTAGATGATCAGTTGAAGTGTTTAGGAATTAAAGAAGAAGAGAAAATATAACATTCGTATTTGTAATTATTATTAAACAAAGATTAGAATATAACTTTGTTTTATTTCAGTTACTAAAACCAGTCTATATATTTTTTTCTATTAATGTTGGGTAATCCGTAAGTAAGAAACGAATTATATCATGATTTCAATAACAATAATCATGTATGTTTAAAATCCTTATTAATTTTAATATTCTCGCTATGAAAAATCAAAGAGAGCTTACTTAAAAAAAACTTAATCAGTTTACCTTAATATAAAAATCAATTTAAATAAAATTCATTAAACTTAATATTACGACAGGTAAGCCGGAAGGAGATGATTCGTCGCGCACGCGTCGGCACGTGTACACTTCCGGCGTTAATGCGATGGCATAATAGGCGACATCTCCACTTCCCCAAACTAAATGTTTCCGGATAATATTCACACATAATATCTATTAAAAACAATTGTTTTATAAATCTTCAATAATTCTTCTTTACATCCAAACATATATAACTGTCCAATATCATCAATATTTTGAAAAGCTAAAGATTTTTCTCACGCTCGCTTACTCTACTTACATGTTGTTTTTGATCATGATGGGGTATTATGGTGTAATATGTATTGAATAGTACCAGCTCGGTAAAATAATAACCGAGGCCGTGGGCACAGAAGCTCTCCCTAACATAATCATAGACCTCGCATTATAAAGCTAAATCCTTAATAATTGGTATAGAATTTTGTGGCTTCGGCTTTGAGATAACATGTTCTATAAAAATACATATAAATACAGTAATTATATACTTATAATATATTAGACTTGAATTAATTTTGTATGAAATTATTACGATAGTATATTCACTGAAACCATTATAACATATTTCATCATTAAGACTGTCATTTTGATTATCTTTTTAACTCTATTCGTTCAAATAAAAGCATTCTTATAAAATATGAAAACTTAAAATCGATATGCAGGTAAAATGTATTAGATCAATTTGTCTAAGTGCGACGTTATCGATATAATAGGACGCAGTGTTAAAATCAAAAAGAGCTTACTGTGGGTAAGAGCACTTAACTTGATTACGTGCATTTGAAGGACGGGTAAAAAGTGTAAACAGCGCTATGGGGAATGACGCGTGGCCGGCGGTCGTACGCTCGCCACGCTCGGTAGTAATTGTAGCTTGCTTTGTAACATCAGCGTTTTTTATTGTTACTTCTACACATTGTTATTGTACAGAAAATACGTCAGTATACTGTTGCAATTTTAAATAATAAGTATGTTATTAGAATTTCATAGCAGTCGATGTCAAAATACATTTTTGTGTTTCCAATTATATTATAGAGCAAAATCATATAACAATTTATACAGTATTTATAAACACTTTTTAAATGCAATCATAGTAATAAATATGTTTAAAAACGGTACAATATAAATCTATATAATAAACAATTAATGGTTTTAATGATTTTTGTTTAAGTACATTTTATTACTTACAGTAATGAACCTGCAATGATTAATTTGAAATAACTTGTATTTCACAGTGTAGGTACATCCATCAACTTGTTCATATACACAGTTGCAAATAACTATGTACTTGTAATGATTTAAATAAACTGACTATAACTAAAACAACTTTATTATCACATGAATCAATTAAATAGTTTTATAAAGTTTAAAATGCCTCATTTAGTAAAATAATACATTTAACTTGTTGTATAAGGAGTCAATACCTTCTAAAGCCTTGTTTCTTGCCAACAACGCTAACAGAACATCGGGCGGCGGAGGATCCAATGGATGCATAGCCTCGATCGATGAGTCCATGGGCTCTCGGCGCGCCACATCCAATTCACTGAAGCCGGGTTCCATATACCCACTCTGTCCGATAAACACAAACCAAACATCCCTTAAACCAACACCACATTCCGTAACAACCGATCGGAAACCGTGCACGAGCTATTCATATTTGTAACATCAAAGAAATGCAGCAGGCGTCGCGTGAAAGCCTTGCCCACGTGGCAGCGCCGCCCACGCCCGCCCCTGCCCGCTCTCGCCGCGCCCTCCCATTGAGAAGTAATTTTTTACCCCCTGAATCTGATAAACCCCGGAATAGGGGTGAGGGGCTCCCCCGCCCCGAACTAATTTTCCCGAGTCGTACGACACACCCCCTATGCTTACATCCATCTACAATATTACTAGAGCGCGTTATGCCGTTCACGGAGCACTTAGTTCCTACTTATCTGGTACCAATGTGAGAAATGATAATTCTGAAATTATAACAATCGTCTGTAAATCTTTTAAAAAAAATCCTTATGTGAAAATATAGTTTAAAAGGTTTAAAAAATTAATTTTCACTTCGGCATAAGTGTACGCAATGTATGATAAGATAAACATTTAAAGTAAAAAGTACCCTTGTTATAGTTTAATATAAAATAACAAATGATAGTGTAATAAAGCACTCGAAATAAACGAGTTTCTTAAAAAATCATTGATATCCTCAGTGTACGACCGTTACCATCATACTCTTCATGTAAAATTATTTTGTAATGTCTAGATGAAGTCTGTTTGTCATAATTTTATATAAGGCCTCCTTAAATGCCCATATTTTTTTTAAACTTGATAGATAGATTAAATTTCATATCTTTGTACTGTCATACTATAATAAACTTATTAATGTCTTTATATATTTTGTAGTTTCTTTAATATTATTGGTGTTTATAATAAGTTTTTGTTTCAGATTTTTTTTTGTCATGTCCGTTTGTGAGCTTTATAATCCAGATAATGTGTTTAGAAGATTTAAAGTGGTTGAATTTCCTATATCTTTCGTGGGGCTATCAACAACCCGCGAACTTGATGTGGAAACCGATCTGAACAATTCTGCATACCTAAAAACAATGTGTGACGGACGTTTGATGGTAAGATTAAAAAACTTTCACTCTCCAAAAAAATTATGTGAACGTTTAAGAAATTTAACTTAATTATTAGATTAAGCATACGCTTTCAGACGTTCAGTGATGCTCGGGAAATATCAGCATCACATAGAGCTTTTCTTATTAACCAAAAGGACACACATACAATTGAAATAACATTCCTACCAAAGAATGAATGTATATCGAAAGCAAAACAGTATAAAAATTTCGATAACAGATTTGTTTTTGACTTGCGTTTAATTAAAGTTGATGATCTTTGTTGCTGTGATAACGAATTACATGCTGAAGTTGGACGATATTATATAAGTGGTCAATTCGAACAATGCAATATAAGCCATTCACCTGAAACACTTAATTTTGGAGATGTTATAATTAATACGAAAGTAACAAAAAACATAAGGTTGCGAAACGAATCTAATGAAATGAGTGCCAAAATGGAATACATCAGAGTACCGGGTTTTGAGGTTATGCCTGAAAGATTCACAGTGAATGCAAATACATCTAAAAAAGTAGCAATAACAATTAAACCTACCTGTCTAAAACTGAAAAGCACTATAAAATTTAAAATAACCAACCCTCATTATGTATATAATACTATTGAGAACCAGAGTACAAAAGAGAAAGATAAAGACAATTTTTTATCATACGCTGTTCATTTTAAAATGAATGTCATATACCAAAAAACGATTAAAGAATTAAAAATAGAATCTTTACATAAATTACAAGAACAGAATCGCAAGTATACATACGTAGGAAATGAAGTTAAAGTCCAAGCTGAAAGAAAAGAAAGGGCAAAAACATTTTTAGAAATTTCTAAAATACGATACGCAAGAAAACCTGTGGTAGAAAAATATACTACTGGTAATGTAAGATGTTATTCTAATTTATTGATAAAAACTGTACAAAGAAGTGATTTTTGTGAACCAATTCAAGAAAAAATAACAACATACGATCTTTTCGGCATAGTGTTTACGCCATTTACGATTGATTTTGGAAGAGTTGGAGTCTCAACACTTGGAGACGAAATATTAACGATAACAAATAAAACAAATTATGATTTGTTATTTCAATTTTTGAAAGACAAATATATCATTTATACAGAAGACAAACTGCATACATATGAAATAAAATTGAAGAAATTCAGCGAAACTCAAATAACAATTTTCTGTATTGCTAATAAAGAAGGAGTTTACAGCAGTTCATTCTCTTATGTGATTGATAATAAATATTATCGCAAGCACCCTTACACCCTACAAATAGGTACGCCAACATTGATGATATTAGAGAAAAACTTAAAATTTGGAATGGTAACAACCGAAAGTTTTGTGACCTCAGTGCCATTAAGAATATATAATAATTTCAATTTGCCTGTGGATTTTAAATGGGAGGAAATTTACTCAGACATTCCATTTGAAATAAAACCCAGCTCTGGGACTATACCTCGCCATTCTTGCAAAATCTGTGATGTCCAATATGTCTGCAAGGCATCGAAAACCAAGACTCACGAAGTAGATTTATTGTCAGTCAGCAGTATTACGAGGGCTATTCCTCTTGAATTAAGTATAATTACACGTAAACTATCTATAAAATTTTTACAACCAGCAATTATGTTTAAAGACATTGCTTTAAATTTAGAAACAATAGAATATATAAAACTAGAAAATTCCTCGCGGGAAATTGCAATATTTCACGTGGTTGAACCACTGATTCCTGGTTTTCGAATAGAACCAATGTCTGGAACTTTACGACCAAAAATGGTTATGTCATTTGCAATTATTGTAAAAATTCCTTGCATAATAGAGTTTGCTTTTGACATACTTATAAAAATAAATAATAAGGAGAATGTATCATTACCAGTTAGTGGAAATGTCATCGAACCGAAAATAATTATACATCCAAAAAATATATTCATGACAAGAATTCCCTGTAATATGATGACTTTTGTACCAGTGACTTTTCAAAATCTAAGTACTCTTAAAACAGTGGTAGAAATCTTAGACACAGGAGATGACAACATTTTTAATGTGTATATGTTACAAGGAAATGAAAGACAAAGAATATTTGAATTTACTGTGGATGGGGGTCAATCAAAAACTGTATACATAAAAGTATACGACATATTTAGAAGAGAATATGAAATGTATATTCCTTTTAAGATTAACGATCTTTTAGGACCTCCAAATAATGACACAAATTCAACAGAATTGCGGTATTATATTGAAGAAAATGAAAAGTAAGTAATAATACTATAATGTAATGTAATATAAAATTACCATATACAATAAGTTACTTAAATATATTATATTTTCCAGGAACTACGAAAACAATTCAAAACTTAAAATCAAAACTGTTAACAAGGATATCAGTTATTGTCGAATAACTGGCGTGATCACAGTGCCATGGATAGATTTTTCAGTTGATAAATTTGAGATAGACTATAAAGCACATGGCGAAAATTATATAAAGTTTACCATGACGAACATATCGAAGTATTTCCTCTATGTTACTATTATAACCTCGAAACTAGCACCAAATTTTTCACTGGAATTAATTACAGATGAACCATCAATTTCTAATGAAAGTCAAATAAAATTTGACTTTGATCGCTTAAAGGAAGTTACTTTTATCTTAAATTTTCATCCAAAAAGTCATGGTAAATTTGTATCTGTGGCCTTATTATATTTAGATAAACATATGACTACTCCATACTATAATTTAACATTTTATGGAAAACGTCAGACACCGATAATGATACCTAGCAGTCATAGAATTATTTTTCCACCATGCTACGTGGATGAAAATATTTTTCGAAATATCACTCTTAAAATGGAAGGTGAATCTAGTATAGACCTTTTTTCATGCAGTTCAAAAGAAGAACCAAATGTGGTTGTAGAAATTTTAAATACAGATATAATTTTAGAGGAAAATACAACTTACACTTTGGTTAACGTTAAAATATCGGTGTCTTGTAGCGTGACTTACTCCAGGAATATAATATTAACTTTTCACCACGACTCAGGATCATTCTGCGAAGTCGAAGTGAGCTTTTGTTTCACTTACTGTCCTTTAACGCTCCACACACAGTTCTTAGTGACGCCGAGTGAAAACCCATATCCATATTTTCCTGTGTCTAGTCAAAGTCAGTTATATAATTATTTAGAAAATTGTTTAAATTTTCTTGAGAAATGGATGTTCCAACAAGGCTTCCGGAGAGATTTATACCCCGTGATACCAGATACATTTCACGCCATTTCTTCTGCTATGTCCACACAATCTGGTGGGACGAAATCAAAAGGAATTAATGTGTCGTACTTGAATTTTATACGAAGAATCGCAGGCCCTCTTATGAAACATATACGTAAAATATCGTAAGTACTTACTAAATAATAAAAACCTTTTATGGAAATATTGACGTACGTAAACAGTTTTTTTTATTGTTTAATAGGGTAGTCGGCGTGGACGAATCATTTAAAATCGTTAAAGAAATTCACGATACCTATCGAGAAATTATCAATCTGTTAAGATCACGTGGAGCAAATTTATGGTCTTTACAAGCAAAGTTTTTATTAAGTTATGACCAATTTGTATTATATACAGAAAATGCTACACCAAAGGGAAATGCTGATATAATTTTTACACAAGAACTAATTGCGGATGTTGAACGTTTTCATAGATTAAATAAGCAAAGTTGGACAGATTTCATTTTACAAAGCTACAAAGTTTTTGTAATGGACAGCTGTTTTTTTGAATGCGTTTGTATGAGTTCTCAACCAAGAGATGTGGTTAAGGTTCTAATAGATTGGTATAATGAAAATATAACAAATCAACATGAAAAACTTGGCGGTAGTAATAAAGTTGTAAAGAATATAACAAACATCACAACAGACTTATCCGATGGCAAAGCTATAATTTCATCAATTTTAAATTTCTGCCCTTTCATGCAAGATCACTTTTCACTGTACTGTGAGGTGGACAAAGGTAACGCTGAAGGCGATATAATAAACAACGCTTGTCTTATCATCGAAGCAATGAACTTATTGAGACTATATTTTCCTTTAAACAGTAATGACTTTTTGCAACCAAATTTTTTACTCATGCTTTTTTTATCAATACATCTGTATGTCACACTGCCAATGTATAGACCGAAAAAAACAATTGAATTTAATCCGCCCCTTCTAAGAAGTTCCTCAAGACAGGTAGCGATAAGCCCAACTAGCCAAGAGTCTTTAAGTTTTAATTATATCTTAATAAATAACACAAAGAACAGTTTTGCCGTAGAAAAAGGATCTGGAGCTGATAATGGCAAGAAAATGTATCTGAGTGTAAAATATGTAGCTAATTTTGTTGAAAATGAGAAAGCAATTCTTTTAGTACACGGTTATAATAAAACCCGAATCTTCGACACATATATAGTGTTCATGCTTAATGGCTCTGTAGGTGCTTTAAATCCTGTTAGAAAATGTAAAGTAACAGGCCCATTATACAGACCAAACAAAGTAGATGTGCTAGTTGCTTCACCATTTGCAGCAGCAGCAACATTTAAATTATATCTGACAGATAACGAGCCATCGATTCCACCAGAATTTGATACAACCACACCTGCCAAATTTTGCGTGAGACGTCTTAATTTAATCGAGAAGGAAATAACACTGACTGGTTTACCGAAAGAGAGTGGACAAGAAATTCAAGAACATAAACTCTATCTTCAAATAATCTGTCTTAGTACAGTAGTCGGAAATTCTTGGATATGGTTTCGAAGCGATATTGGTGAATTTTTTGTCAGGGTTACAACTCAACCTAGGTGGGATTTAGCAATAGATACTCTACAAGCAAAAGTTCATAGTTGGCCAATAGATCCTTGTAGCTGTGGCGAAGCCTGTGAGTGTTATCGTACCACCGTCTTGACAATTCCTTATCGAAATGAATTGATGCTTAAATCATTACGTCATGCATTACTAGAATACGCTTCAGACGTAATGATACATGTTTACGATCAATTAATAGGTACTATTTGTATTTCTATATTAATATGTCTTTTAACTAAATTAAATATCTAATACAAGTTGTATTAAGCATATTTTTTATATTATAATTGCTTTTTTAATAAGGGTTTTGATGTATTTAATAAATATATCACATTGTAGAAAGCGCCACTGGCAAGATAATATTGGGTATGTTGCTGGAAGAGGGGGGGACAAACGTGTCCGAAATCCAGCACATATTAAGAAGTGATACTACCTTCCGGATTACGTCGCGGGCTCTCTTACCAAGACTTGATAAAGTAACACTAGCCCAGCATACCGGGGGTTATCTTTTGTTACCGGTGACTATACCGGGGCAGGATAAGGCCGAAAAATACTCTGTTACACTAACTTCAGACTGCGGAATGGACATTCGCACGTATAGAGTCCTGTTTATTGAATCTTTCAGTGAATAATACAATATAAACAACCTTGGAAGAATGAATAGAATTCGTGCGATTTGCGAATTACTTCCCGGTTGAGTGGTTTTAAATTAGGACAATCACTATATTTTTTTTATTATTAATTATTTTTTATAAATAGATTGTGTTCAAATATATATGTTAATTCATTTTCAATTGAGTTTTGCATTGCGTAAATCTCTGGAAAACCATAACTATTCAACACTTTTCCAAACAAATGGACTATTTAAATGGTTTATAGAAACAAGATGAACAGAATACACTGTAGAAATATTAGTATCAAATGATTATTATTATTTTCTATTATAAAGAAAATCCTCAATGTGCTTCTTTTTACAAAACTATACTAAAACTATATACCTAAACCAAATTTCAATTAATATTTTATATCATGAAAAATAAAATAGTAAAAAGCCAATTATTGAGTTCTTATTACAAGCTTGCCAGTTAAAAAAAATAGAGTAATACAATTCCTAAAAAAAAAAAATAAGCAAAATAATTAACAAAAAACAGGAAATCTATGTCAAAGAGATAAGATGCACTGTCGCTCCGCGTCGTCTGTTGCCTTGAACGAGCCACTTAGCCACGGTTGTCAGAAGAACACAAGATGTCATCTGAAGACTAATTCCTAATTCTATTCATTTTATTAACTAATTATTTCTATTTTATCAGTATATGCCAAATATTCATAACCCTTTATAAATAAAAGCAATCAATTAAAAAATGGATAATATAGTTAAAAACACGAGATGTTTCAATTCATTAATCGGATCATTCATTTAACTTTGTCTTTCTTTTCCTATTCCCTGATTCGTTTCACGTAAATGTATTGATTACTGACAAAACTTGAAATAGTTCATGAGTAGATAAATAACTTAATTTTGGGTTATCTTACGTATCCTTTGTAACTGTATTACAACGTCAGCTTGACCAACTTTGGTCGGTGAAAGTATTGACGATAAATAAGTACACGATAAACCGCAATTGTGCATACACATCTTCGAAGTAAATAACAAATTATTTTTACCTCAGGACTTAATGAGAGTTTTTAATGTAAATAAATTTTCTTATGATATAGTTATACAACGAAATATTCAAGCTGAGACAATAGTGAGATCGTTTATTTTTAAAATGTAGTGGATAGCGTACCTTATTGTTGCATTCGTATAAATATGGAAAGCTGAGTGCCGCATATAAACCGCTCGCAGCGATCCCGACAACCATTGTCTCTCTGTACGGCAAACCTCGAGTCTCGAAATTGACTTTTTTAAAATATAAAGTTTTACATATCTCAACAACCGCGTGTTTATCCATTGTGTTTACAAAGTGAAGTGAACAATGAATTCTCAAGAATTTAGAGAAATAGGAAAAGCTACGATTGATCTGATCGCCGATTATCATGATAATATTAGAAATAGGTAATTCGTTTTTAACTGATTTTAATAAATATAAATAATATAAAAAAATATATACATTTTATATTGTTGATTTTACGAAACTTTCGTAAAATAATATTTTCCATTAATTAGCATGAAACAATGAGTGGGAATAAACTATAGAATATTCCAAGCAATATATAATAACACTCATAATTAATTGTTATACAACTCGATTACAAACAATGAGGCTTATTTTGTTATGTGGTATTTCTTAGTTCCCCATTGTTTTGAAGACGAAGTAGTTGCAAGTTACTTATAATTATTCTAATTATTGCACTTATGTAAATCCATAATATGATAATTTTTAAATTAAATATGATAATTATTTTAATATCTTATTTAAACATTGAAAAACTTCTTAAAAAAGTTTGCATAATATTTTTAACTTTTTGTAATAGTACACAATTGTTGAACAATATTAGAAAAACTTAAAAAAATATTATTAATTGTTTTAAGAAGATTATTTTTCAATCAATGGTAATAGAGGGACGAAAATAAAAAAAAATGTTTTAATTGTCTAAAACTTATTCAATAAAATTTAAATTCTGTTAAATAAACCCAAAAAGAGGGAATAATATAAAACAACTCTGTATAAAAATATTGAATTAACTCCTTTATTTCCTTCCAGAAATGTATTACCCTCAGTTGAACCAGGCTATCTTTTAAAACTATTGCCTGAAGAGGCTCCTGAAGAACCCGAAGATCACAAAAATGTTCTTAAGGATTTTTGTGAAACGATAATGCCTGGGGTAATTATTTTGTTTCATAATTTCGATCCAATATATGTATATTTAGGGAAATAAATTGGGTCCATCAACTATACCATCTGAAAAATAAATTTTGTTAAAAAAGAAATGTTTTTATGATCGAACCAAATATTAACGTTGAATTACTTTTTTAAACTTTTTTTCGTATTTTAATGAAAATACTTTTTTTCATAAATAAAAAAGGTCCCCTAAATAGATCATCTTTGCGACTTATTTAATTGTTTCCAACAACAAAACAAATAAATTGATGTAACTCCATTAATAATATAATATTAGCAAGGTAAACTGAATAACAATAAAGTAAATTAATCTTATTTTC
Organism: Danaus chrysippus; assembly: GCA_916720795.1. Taxonomy (NCBI): domain Eukaryota; kingdom Metazoa; phylum Arthropoda; class Insecta; order Lepidoptera; family Nymphalidae; genus Danaus; species Danaus chrysippus. The sequence continues at coordinate 4,042,155 of CAKASE010000057.1, read as the reverse complement.
GTAGATAACTCACTGGCAATCACCACAATTTCACGCATATTTTCCAACTGGACAATCGTTCGCCAGTATTATAGGAAGCATCCTTAGCGATGGATTAGGTGTCATCGGTATAACATGGGTATTGTATATCTTCACGCAAAATAATTTAACTTACTAATTACTTAAATATATCTTTGTAAACATACAACTAGCAATACTACATTTAAATAAGTTTATTATAGTAGGTTACTTGGGTACAGAACTTAATAATTAGCACTCTCTTTCAGAATGCAAGTCCTGCCTGTACGGAACTGGAGGTCGTTACAATGAATTGGCTAGGAAAGTTATTGGGTTTACCTGAGGAATTTCTCAACTGCTCTGAAGGACCTGGAGGCGGTATCATACAGGTGAAATATATTTAATTTTGTTTATTTATATCATAATAGAAAATATGTTCTATATTAATAATTTTCTTTTAATATTCAGGGCTCCGCAAGTGAAGCAACTCTTGTTTGTCTGCTGGCGGCGAAGGATAAAAAGATACGACAACTTCTAGAAAATGATCCGAATTTAGATGAAGACGAAACTAAAAATAAGTTTGTTGCATATACATCGGATCAGTGCAATTCTTCTGTTGAAAAAGCTGGTGTACTTGGTTCGATGAAAATGCGGCTCTTGCCAAGTGATAACAACGGTCAATTACGAGCACAAACATTAAAAGATGCATTTGAAGAAGATAAGGCAAAGGGTCTTATACCTTGCTACTTTGTTGCAAATTTGGGTACCACAGGAATATGTGCTTTTGATCCTATTTATGAACTCGGACCAATATGTCAAGAAGAAGGTGTCTGGTTGCACGTTGATGCAGCCTATGCGGGAGCTGCATTTATATGCCCAGAATATAGACATCTAATGAAAGGCATAGAATATGCCGATTCTTTTGATATGAACGCACACAAATGGCTTCTTGTGAATTTTGATTACTCAGCAATGTGGGTAAAAAATTCCTATGACTTAATAAATGCTTTCGACGTTCAACGTATATATTTAGATGATGTTAAAACAGCTGCTAAAGTTCCGGATTATCGTCACTGGCAAATGCCACTAGGCCGTAGATTTCGCTCTTTGAAGCTATGGACTGTGATAAAAATGTATGGAGCAGAAGGTCTGAGAAAACATATCAGAGATCAAATAAGTTTAGCACAGTATTTTGCTAAATTAGTGCAAAACGATGAAAGGTTTGTAGTAGAACCGGAGCCATCTATGGCTTTGGTATGCTTCAGACTTGTTAATGGTGATAAAATTACAAGAGAATTATTAGATAATTTAACTAAGAAGAAGGAATTATTTATGGTTGGGTGTACCTACAGAGGGCGATTCGTTATAAGATTTGTTATTTGTTCTCGATTTACTAACAAGGAAGATGTGGAAACTAGCTGGAATATTATCAAGGAAGAAGCAGATCACTTAATTCCAGAAAAAATGAACGCTAAATCACATGCAATTTCAGCATTCGATCAGTTGGGAACTGTAGGTATATACGAAAAATCTAAATAAACAACAATTTAATATAAATAGATATAACTTAAGTTATTTCGCGAATATTAATGTTTTAATGGTTATTGTTTCTACTAAAACATCGCTTCTTAGTTAAATAGATATGTCTAATAAAGGTTCGAAAGAGATTTGAACATTTCATTATTTACGTCATAAATGCATATTTCCTACATTGTTTAAAAGTTTACTTTTATCTTCCTTTGAATACTTTTCATATGGACTTAACTGGAACGGTATGTACTTGTTTCGAATAGTACTTTTAAAAAGCAGCTATATCATGAAACTAAGTATAGTTCTTATTTATATTTATGTTAAAACAAACGTTACTAAACCGAAGTTTAGTGTCTAAATAGCAGTATTCACTATGTAAAATAAAAAATGAATATATTTTTGAAGTTATGAACTCTTATACATATACAATTATAAAAATATTACAAACTTGAAAGATGTTTTTAAACTCATATTTTTTTCATAAAGTTAATTGTAATTAAGATTAATTGTCTCAAGATTAAAAGATAATAGAACCCATAACATTATAATAAAGATTATTTTATTACATTTGAAATATTTCAAATTTATTGTTGTACAAAGGTCTAACTTTTTATTTTTGTAACGTTTACTTTGATAATTTCTATACATATTTTCTTCTTTTCGTTTTAATATACCTACAAAGTTATAGAAGTAAATGATTGAAGATAACAATCTGTTAATATGTACTGCAACTGTTATTAAGACTTACTTTTTGTTACCTCTTGCAAAATATATACTTGAATATATAAGTGAAATATTTCTGAATATCATTGATTAATATTTCAAATCTTTTCATTAAAATTAAAATTTTAAACAGTATGTACTGTTATCAGTTTTTTAAGTTGAACAATGCTTCTCGAACTACATAAAGTTGAGTTTTTTGTCGAAATATATTGTAAATAAAAAAGATATATCTTCTATATTATGTAACGGTAATTTTCCACGTAGGTACATAACCATATTTAAGAGATTATAACTACAACATTCACAGTGAAAAAACTGTTAAAGTAGAATATATGAAGTAAGTCATAAACAATTTGTACTTGTACATATCGAAAACCCCAGGAGTTTTTAATATTTTCTAATTATATTAATAAACAATTTATTTTAATTACAACTATTTTTATCTTTTTCTGAGTAATTAAATATGATAAAATCGTTTTAAAGGAACTTTTTGCTGTAGGATTTTTTCTCTTTGTGTTATATATTTGAAGAGCTAACAAAAAAGCGGTTATTAATAGTATTAACAAACTAATAAGAATTATTATAAGACGGAGGAAACGTTAAAAATTTCAAACATTGTTGGTGAATATTACGTGTTTTTATACTGTTTTTTGTTCTATACAGACGTCATAATAAAAGAGATCAAAGTAATTCTTTCAGTCTTTTTTTATAAAAATCTCTAAAAAACTACAAGATTTATAACTCTTTGTGATGTAATAACGGAATATATTTAGATTTCTAGATGATTCACACATTAGAAGGAAATAAATCAAGGGAACAAATAACAATTTTACTGTAATATTACAGGTACTTAGTAGCTATCCCAGTAATTAAATGTGTCACATCCAATCCTTCAACTATACATAATTTTTTTGTCCACACCGTCAGTGCAAAAACCATATACTATAGAATCAAAAAAATCCAATCTTGTATATGGATTAAATCTACAAGTTAGTTAAAAAGTAAATAAAAAGTTAGTCCACCCTTTTTATATCTAGTATCCTTTATATTATAATGATTTGCTAGTAATAAAATGTGTATTGTGTTATTTTTTAATTAACACAGTGCATGAGATAAGTTGTACAACTTCAAATTTGATTTTCAAACGGCTTATGAGAGTACGGGGTACGAAGTATAGAATTAATAAAAAAAAAATAAGCGCAATTTAAATTAAATAACACCTCAATACACACAAATATACACCACGCAGGACCATTAACAATATATACAATATTGATGCTATTTTCTAATGTAAAAAACCATATGACTTTTTTTTCGTACATGGTTTCAAACTCTTAATTCCGTGCAAAACGTGTTTGAAGTGACATAAGACTACGTTTGGATATTTAAAAGAGATAAAATATTCAGATTTGTTTTAGATGTTAATATAAACTTGGCTACAAGCAAATTCTTTCATGGATGTTTAAAAGACGTAGCTTGATTATTTTCTTCTGAAACTAATATGCTTCATGACAACGAGGGGCCAAAAGGTTCGAAAGATATACAGGTACACGAAGTTACAAAACTCGTTCTATTGTAGGTAAATGTTGCACCAACTTTATTTGACTATTTTATTAAAAGAAAACATTATTGAGTAAAACGAAACGCGTATGTTCATCCTAATGCAAATGATTAAGTAAGTCATAGAGAAAACAAATATTTTTTTAAAAAAGAGTCTATTCTTATAAAGCTAACTGTTCTCCATACACATACTGCCAATGGCAACTCCTAGTAAAGTTCCCATCATTGTATGAGCCATGCTGATTAAACAATAGCACTTACATAACAAAGTACCTATTACTCTTAATTCACAATCATTTCAAATTATATGTTTTATGCTAATTTGAACACAAACCCTAAAAATTTAAAAAAGTCATCTTTTCATAACTTAATATAGGTATTTTTCGTATTTAGTAAACATTTGTGATTTAACTGCGAACATTTAACTGCGAAATGTGGAAAAGTATATAAAAATAAAAAGAAGTAGATGTAACAATCTGTTATGATCTCTGAATATTAATTTGTTATGGTGTCTGAATAAAGCTATAAAATTAACGAAATAAAATGCATTAATTTGTTTATACATTTTATGTAAACCGACAAATAGAATATATAAACTACTTATACCTACGTATTTAAACATTTCTATCAGAACAGCTATAATAAATAGTGATAAATTGAGAGCATCTCTGGGAGCTGAATAATCGTCCTAAAAAAAGTTTAAAGTTCGCAGTTTTGTATGATTTTTAAATCATATATTATGACAGTAACAAATCTTCTCAACAGAGAAAATAAGCTGACTCCGTCCCCGGAAAGTACGAACGAGTAAGTTGACAACATTTTGTTTCTTAGATATTAAATCACATTACGTTTTAATTGAACATTTTTATCAATAAAAGGTTCGAACTCTTATAAGCTACATTCTGACCAGTAAGTAGAAGAGTAGTATTGTTTATATAACAGTTAGTTAATTTAATTCAAAACATACCTATCATCGTTATTAACAAAGTATTTATCATTCTGTGTAAAAGTGTTCAAAACATATACATATATGACAACCTAATTATAATTTAAATAAAGTTATTACAATTGGTTGGCAGGTACTTCAAAATATGATAAATTGTTTTTGAAATTATATTTTTAAGTTTAATAATTCGTTATAAAAGATATAATTTTATGATTTTTTTAAAGTTTTCTTAAAATTTAATTTAAAATTATTCTTCTTAACTATATTGCAATTCTATTTGTCTTAAATTAATTGGAATTCATCAAAATTCGATATAAAATGATTTTTGAAAATTTGGAGTCGATCTTATTTAAACATATAATATAATTGCATTACTAAAAACAGTTAGGTACTTATATCAAAAAGGTTTCTTGATTGAGAATATTCCGCAATCCATCTGGGTAACACTTAACGATTAAAATTTTATTTATTTTTCATAAATAGATGCTTTTTTTATCCAATCGGTAAAAGTTGGACATATTGTATGAAGAAAGTAATGTAAGAATATTTAGCGAAACTCCTTCGTGTAAATAAATATGACAGTAATTAATACTGGAAACGTTCACCTCTATCAAGAGTAGTACAAACGGAATCAAATGTTATCGGCACACTAGAAGTTTCCATCATTATCATATCATTATTTCGTACTCATCGGGTAATCCAGCAGAATAAGGCCAATCGTGAATATTAATCGATATGTTTTGGAGTTCATCCTTGACATATTTTAACAATTTCCTATCCAACAACACGTGTTAGTCTTTGTCGTCAATTGAAATCTAACCCAGATTACTTATAACATTTTAGATTCCTTAATTTGTATAAAGTTAAATAACTTCGCTTCGTTCATTAATTTAGTCGTTCAATATTAAAATTTACGCTTTACCTGTCGAGTCTAGCTTTATTTGTGTTTTGCAACATTTGCATCCTTGTAAATAAATACATCTGAAGGTCATGAATAGGGGCCATATGAAGAATTATTTGACTATTTTCTTTAATCTCTTAAACCATGTTTTTACACTGAGAAGTAAAATCTTCTCACTTGAATGAAATTAACTTAAATTTGTAATTTTTAAAATTGCCACGAAATAGTACCTCGCCTAAAGTATGCAATAGATTCCCATGGCTTGTACTAGATCTTTTTCAATTTCATGCTATATTATTTATCAATTTGTTGCAAAGATGTGGGATTGACTTAAATTTTTATTACCAGCTCAACTATAATATGCAGAAATCCTTCTTTCTCCAAATGAGCAATAATATAGCAAACAATTCTATAGAACATTTTAACTGTGAACTTCTTTAATTTACATTTCTATTGTCACTATATGAATCCATCTCCAGATGAAACCAAGTATACCATTGCTATTGAACCTGATATATTTAAGTACATCAACAACAGAAATTAAATTTCAACAATTTTCACTTGTTATCGCAAGAACTAAAAGACTTCACAAAATACATAAATGTAGCAAATGCAGACAATATTCATAACATTTTTTTAAATTTCATTCTCTGTTATTTCTTTGATATTATTTCTTTTAACTCATTTTTGATAAATTTGAACTATTGTATATTAAAAAGTTACTTTACTAATTATCATTCATAATAATAGTTCACACGCGTAACGTCAAAATTCACAAATTAATTGTTTATATAACGTAGTTCTTTTTATACTAATTGTTTCATTGTCTGATATTATTGCTTAACTTTTTTTAAAAACTGAATGTTTATGTCTATTTATACAAATGTTTTCTTTTTCTATCTAACTTTCGGTGTTTTTATGTGTTTTTGAAATATAAAAAAAATAGATCAAATGTATAATTTTGTTTGGTTTATATTTACATCATAACAATGAGGTCATAAATCAACATAACTATAGTTCAAACTATTTACAACAATTATAGATTTAAAAAAAGTTTGTTTGTTTCTGCATTAATTATCATGCAAAGTGCAGAAATGGTTAAATGAATTAATATCGCTATTAATATTTTATTAATATTTTATTAAACACTGCAAAAAAATAATATTACGTTTTGATATTCGTTTAAATAATTAAAAAAATAATAATTTGTATGACTTAAGGTTCGCCTTAATATTTTTTGGCATTTAAGTCAAAACAGAAACATTATAATAACAGTCGATACGTTTTATGTATAAAGACTCTGAGTGATAAGTTACAAGATATTAATTGTTTAAATCATTACTGTCTTATCTGTCTGTCTTCTGACTATTTATTTAAAATTATGTATATGTAATTTAAATGCCCAATTCTTTAGAGGTAACGAATTTATCACGGACATGGTAAAATTTTTAATTACAAAGACAGTTTTGTAGAAATGAAACCATATACGTAACTTAATGTGATTTCTTATTATTACCAGTACAATTAAATACAACTACAAATATGGCTAACACACAATCCATAAGAATATCCTTTAGGAAGGCAATGTTCTAAACAGCTTGGATCTTCGGTAGCTTCCTCATGAGGGCAGCTTATACGACCGGGTATCTTATATTCTGAAATAAAAATATTAAACCTTTGATTTATTAAATTCTTATATATTCTAGTAGTATTACAAAATATCCAAAATAAAAAAAATAGTTATCCCAAGATTCAAGGGTAACAAATTTTACTAATTAAATTTTTTAATCGATGAATATTCTTCAATATAATTTATTTATACCTTAATTATGATGGTATTTTTATGTAATATGAAATGAACAAAGATTATTAAGAAAAATAAACTTAACGGTATTCAGTAAGTAATACTAGAAAAAAAATGCTTTATGAGAAGTGCTGAGTCATTTTCATGGCCCGTAGTGTAAACAATAACAGAAAACCTTTTTTGCATTTTACAATTTATTGATTACATATTCAAGTGACAACCAACATAAAATTTACTTACCATTTACTGAATCCGAGACACTGATTGTTTGAGGCGAAATCTCTTTCACTTTTGACGCAACATCATTATTATTACTCGTCAGAGGTTCTGTTCTAATAACACTGCTGTCTCTTGGAAATGCCACGGTATAATTGATTGAACAGATTACGGTAAAAACAAGTAGTGTATATATGGAATCACGAGCCATTTTAACACAAGTTTATTATTTAATAAGGCTAAGATTGATGACAACGCGCTTCTTATGCACAGCGAAAGTTGAATGCTTAAATTGCATCATGTGGGGTCAATATATAGTGTAAAGCAACAGTTACAATGGGTAGGCATACATAGTTAATGAGTCATTTTGTTGATTATATTGGTCAAAGACACAACAATGAGTAAGCAAGTACAACTTCATTTTCCTAGAATCCATTATTAGGTAGTTGCAATACTTATTAAAATATACATCATTTGTTTCCTGAATCTTTATACCTAGATTTTGATATTGGATTAAAATTGAAGTTAAAGAGGTTGTTTCTAATCCTTAAGTTTTTAGTATATAATTTAATAATACTATTATAAATCATAAGCGATTTATTTTACCAACTTCGTAAAAACAGTTAAATCCAGCTTTCATTTATTTATATTTAACTGACAATAATAATAACATATTTAACACTTGTTTTCATAAAAACTGGCCAAACAAATTGAAAATACAGGGAATTCTAGAATTTACCAAGATCTCAAAATTATAAGAAATAATCTCATCCATGTTTAAATTTTATTGTGTCTTTAATTCCTGTTTCACTGCCTAGAACAGTGTCAGTATTAGGTATTATACTTTTATCCCTTTAATATGAAGGATACTTGTACCATTCCAGAGCAAGCCCAAAGATAAATTCGTCTTTAAAATGGCTGGTCCTTGTAAAAAATTAATTTATGATTAAATTCGTCTTTAAAATGGCTGGTCCTTGTAAAAAATTAATTTATGATTAAAATTTATTAATGTTTTTAATTTATATATATTTTTAATGAAACTTCATAGTTTTACCTTAGTAGTTGCTTACTTTAAAATAGGACAAGTTAAAAATTTAAGAACTGTGATGCTTATCATATTACCTATATACTTTCTAAACATTTATCTGTCAATGTCAGAATTCACTGTTAATGTAGTATTGATAAATACTTTCCAATAAATTGTGTCTAAAAGCATTATAAAAACAAATATTTAATACCCCAAGGTTTTTATAGTTTACTTAAGAACATCGCATTTCTTATTAGTCTTAACTCTAACCATTTCTAAAATGGTCTATCTACATTTCCCATCCAACTTAACGGAAGAAGAATTAATGCTACAAGCTAAATATCAAAAGTTGAAGAAAAAGAAAAAAGCACTTCAAGCTCTTAAAGCACCGAAACAGGAACCAGAAAAGCCAATATTACCTAAACGACCGACTGAGGCTCGGGATGCTCGAGAAATTGCTCGCAAGCTTATTAAGAGTGGCGCGATCCAAGCTATCAAAAGTCCGCCGCCACAACCACAAAATGCAACTTTCAAGAGACCTAGAGCAGGTATAGACCACTAAACTAATAATATTATATATTAACTTACCTGAGCAACCTGTACACGAGTCATGAAAAGTGATAAATGTAAAGCTTACATCTGTAATGTACTGCAGAAATATATATCATAAACCTCAAGCTCAAATATTTCTCAAGTTAGTTTTCATAATATTTCTGTAGATTTCATACATTTAAAACTTCAGTGTGTTTTAATTGATAATAAAACTTATATAACTTTCTTTTTAACAGGCAGAGAACGCAAGTTGAGTGGTTCAACAGGTGCGGCAGGTGGAATCGCATCTTATCAACCATTCAGTGCTTCACAAGAACCACCACCTCCTGAGGAAAAAGCATCACCACGAGTTAAATACTTATATGACTCCTTTGTAACTGCTAGGGAAAAGTATACTATATGTTTAATTTGTTTTTAATACTATTTTACAAAAATATATTTACTACATCTTTACATACAATGGTTTTCAGGGAAGAAAAGTCATCCAGAAATCAAGGTCCCGGAGAATCATCAAATAGTAGCGGCAAAACTACTTCTTTACAAATTGTAGGCAGTAAAATCACAGAAGAGCTATTAAGACGGCGTTTGGCATCATTTGAACCGTTCACTTTCACCCAAGAGCCTGATGAAGAAAAGTGAGTAATAACTGAGAATAAAGACAGTTTGTGATATTAAAAGTGTAAAAATTTGATTATTTAATATTTTTTTAGAGTGTATCTAACATTTGAAACCACTGATATGGCAACACACGCTCATTCTGCTCTTGAGGGATGTGAAGAAGGCTGGCGCGTTTCTTATGTTAGAAAAACCCCACAGCCTGGGTCTTGGACACCTTCAGCGACAGCTCGCAACAGTCAGCCTGCTCCACAAAAAGATGCAAAAAGAACATTATTAATCTATGATGATATTTTTGAATAAAACTTTATTTAATATAATAATTTAACAACAATTTCATTTTATTTCAAAAACAATATTACTATTGCTATAGGTTTAAACAATAAAATTATGAATCCTAAAATTAAATTTATGTAGATCTGTAACAACTAAAACATGTGCATAGTGCAGTTCTGTTGATTATGGTGATGTTAAACTCAACACACGCTTTTTTCAAATCATACAATTTAAAAGCTGTACCATGTTCATGAAAATGAATTAATTTCCACATATTTCTATCTACCAGAAACAAGTACATAATAGTAAAAGCTTTAAATAACATTGATTTGTGTATCCTGTGTCTACAAGATATCCAACACATCTTGGAAAATATATACTATTATTATATTATCAGATACAAAATTAATTTATAGATCCTTTTAAATCAATAAACTAAGAATTGAAAATGCATATTATTTGTGTTAATGTGCCTAGTCCGGGTAATTAAATTTTATAATACTACTAGCAAATCATTTTAAATCCAATTTCTTGATGTTCTCAAATCTATTCAGAAGGAAACAGTTTTTTATTTCATAAAATTTTAAAACCTACACGATATAATAAGTTACAAGGTAGTTTTTAGCGATTAATTCTACCTTAAAATTATTTCTATTTCGTTTAAATATATCAAAACTATATCGACACAAGCAGGTTTAAAACCTCGTGTGCATGTTTGTGTCTTCTATACAGCAAAATTGGTTAATAATTTTTGTCTCTATTACGATGTTTATCTTTTTCAGATAATGTTTAGGAACTTAGATAATAAGAGATCTGTTTTGTTAATTTTTTTTCTATGCTATGGCGTTTGTCACTTTAACATTTTGCAAGTAGTGCTGTCACTTAATAGTGTACCCAGCACTTGTCATTTGTCAACTTTTCAAAACTTTAATTAATTGTATAAAAAGTAAAAAAAATATCACCAAAAATGTTTCGATTTTCCAAAATTATTGCTCCTAATCTTATAAAGAGTTTACAGCATAAACCATTGCAGAATGAAAATGCATTTCTCGTCTTTTTGCAAGGAAAGAAATTTTTATCAGATTCCGGTAAATATTTATTTATTACACTGTATATTATGATGTAATTTTATTATAACCAAAACGTGTTTGCAGCAAACGAAAAATTTGCTTTAAAACATGAAGAAATCGGTCGACCACTTTATTTTGACGCACAAGCAACGACTCCTATGGTATGATGTGATATTTTATATTGTTTGGCTATCAAACGATCTAAGTAATATATATTTCTACTAACAATAATTTTCTATTAGGATCCAAGAGTTCTTGATGCGATGTTACCATATCTAGTCAGCTTCCACGGCAATCCACATTCTAGAACACATGCTTATGGCTGGGAAAGTGAGGCAGGAGTCGAAAAAGCAAGAGAACAAGTTGCCAGTTTGATTGGCGCTGACCCTAAAGAAATCGTATTTACATCTGGAGCCACAGAATCAAATAACATTTCTGTCAAAGGGGTTGCTCATTTCTATGCACCAAGGAAGAAGCATATTGTGACCACACAAATTGTAGGAATATTTCCAAGGCTCATTATTTTTTTACAATATTAATATTAACTTTTCATGTTTGTTATTTTTAGGAACACAAATGTGTACTGGATTCCTGCCGAGCTTTAGAGGGAGAAGGTTTCAAAATAACATATTTGCCTGTAGGGCCAAACGGAATTATCAATATGAAAGATCTGGAAAATGCTCTCACACCTGAAACAAGCTTAGTGTCTATTATGACTGTCAATAATGAAATAGGTAATAAATATTTCTTGAGGTTATTAGAAATACACTTTTTGATATATATTTCACTAAACAAAAATAATTTTTATAGGTGTAATGCAACCAATCAGTGAAATTGGAGCTTTATGCAAAAGCAAAAAGGTATTTTTCCATACTGATGCAGCACAGGCAGTTGGCAAAGTGCCACTAGATGTAAATAGCATGAATATTGACCTTATGTCCATATCTGGTCATAAAGTCTATGGACCAAAAGGAGTGGGGGCTTTATTTATCCGGCGACGACCAAGAGTACGTGTTGAGCCGATACAAAGTGGTGGAGGCCAAGAAAGGGGTATGAGGAGTGGAACAGTACCAACACCTTTAGTTGTTGGATTGGGTAATAATATATAATAATAATATATACTTTAATGTACACCACAATAGCATAGAAATTTAATAATGAAATATATATTAATTATGTTGCACAATAAGGCGGTCTTATCGCTAGGTAGCGATTTCTACCAGACAACCTTATGGGCTTAGGAACACAGTCGTGATTTCAGAGAAGGGTGGTGTCACATGTTATAAACATACATTTTATATTCATCATGATCTAAAACTTTCGTTAATATTCATTGAATTAAAACTAATATTCTTGGATTTACTGTGCTAGATTAACTATTTATTCTTATGTCACATGCCTGTGGTCACAGCTAGTCCAAAGTAACTGATACATCAAGAACATGGAAGCTAAATAATTAAAAACAAGTAGTAAATCCAAAATTATTAGTTTTATTTCAAATATACATCATTTATAATTATGTAAATAAAATACTATTACTCAAGAAAACTTCTTTTTATAATAAATAGGTGCAGCCTGTGAGTTAGCACAGCGCGAAATGGCTTACGATCATGCATGGATGGAGACTTTAGCCCAAAGATTCTTAGACAAAATTTACTCTAAACTATCACATGTCATTAGAAATGGAGATCCAAAACAGACATATCCGGGATGCATAAATTTATCATTTGCATATGTTGAAGGTCAGATTCTAATTAATTAAAAATGACAATTAACTGAAATATTGTGCAAGTTTGTTCTAAAATTGTTTGTTATAGGTGAATCATTGTTAATGGCATTGAAAGATGTGGCTCTATCAAGTGGTTCTGCTTGCACATCAGCCTCTCTCGAACCATCATATGTTTTAAGAGCTATCGGTACAGATGAAGATTTAGCACATAGTTCTATAAGGTTGGTGTTTAATATTCATTGCATCACTAGTTTTTGTCCTCGACTTCGTCCGCGTTAATTTCAGCATTAGTAATACAGGTATAGCTGACTGGACTAACTCTATTCTGCCCTAGAGTCCATAAATAACCAAATATAGGAATTTATTGTTTTTTTTTCTATCTAACAGCATTAAATATCCTATGTCTGTCTCCTGGTTCTAAGCTATGTCCACACCAATTTTCAAATATATCAATAGAGATATAATGGTTAGAACGGCTGTAGAGCCGTTCTTAAGTTATAAATAGTGTAACTAACACAATTTTCTTATATATATAGATCTTAATAAAACCAATGTATGCAATTCTTTTTGGTTAATTTCAGATTTGGACTAGGAAGATTCACAACAATCGAGGAAGTAGATTACACAGCCGAGAAAACAATAAGACATGTAGAAAGGCTTAGAGAAATGAGTCCTCTTTGGGAGATGGTGCAAGAAGGAGTCGACTTAAAAAATATTCAATGGTCTCAGCACTAAATAACTACTGTTACCACAAATTTTATTTTAAAAATATGTAGAAAAAGATCTGGCTATAAAAATAAAATTTTAGGATTAATTATCAAAAATTTATAGCACTGCTTCGAAATTTATTTGTAATTCAAATGTTGTTTTGTTACATTTAATTCTATGATGTACCATATGTTAATATATTACTATCAATATTAGTCTGCTCAACATAATTTTGAATTTCAATATAGAAATCAAGCGAACAAATACATTTTATAGCTAGTCAATAAGATTATTATAGATGTATGTTAAAAAATTAAATTCATACTCTAAATTTTTTTGTTATATTACAAACATGTATATTTAATTTTCTGGAGTAAATATATAAAAAAGTGATAAATCAATCTATAAATAGATAAAACGCTTTAAGAGTTGTTATAGATCTAGATTGTTATCTTTACTTTTAAATAAATAAGATAAAAAAGACGAATGATACAATCTAACAGATACTTTATGCTCATAAAAATGTTGCACTGTACTGTAAACTAGAAGTTTCAATATCCACAAAGGTACATATATGAAAATGTTTATCATTAGTGATAAAATAAAAACGTTGAAAACTGAGGTATTTGTCATTTTCGTAACCTTGTATGTTAACAATGTTGATATGAAACAATTAGCATATTTATATGACACAAGTTTAATGGGTGTTGAATTTTTATGAGAATGTAGGTGTGTCAACTAGGAAAAATATGGTGAAATTAGGTTTCGTGGGTATGAAACAAGCCATATGTTTTAACACGTGTTTAAAGACTGGATATTATTTTAATATGAATGTCATTCCAATTGAGTCATAGTGATATAATCAGAATTAATTAAGAAAATAAACTCTTAATATATTTGTTTTCTTTTAATAAATATATAAAGAAGCATTATTTAAATATATCTATAAATGGATAATAAGGACACAAAAATCAGTGAATATTTTATTGATTAAATCATGTTGTTGTGACTTACTACTCTCAGAATACACACCTATGTATTTTACACATTACTGTCAATACATTTGGCCAACATTTAAAGCTACCATTTGATCATTTAGGTTTTAACAAACAAATATTAGCTTATAAAATATAAGTTATTTTTATATAATAATATCAATCGCGTGTAAACATTATTAAATGATCAAAATTTTAATCAGTCAATGCACTTTATAATATAAGCCTGTTCTTACGGTGAATATGTTTTTAATTATCGATTACCAAAAAGAATTAAGAAAAAAATAGAGAGAGATAGAATAAAAACTAAAATACTTCAGGTACATAAAGATATTATGAAGATTATGCATCTTCAAATCACAATAGCAATAAAATCTTATAAATTAATTTTGATACATTTGGAATGGAACAAAATATTATTTGAAGAAAGACTTGTGCTATTTCAAAAGTTATACAGTTTTATTTAATAACAAAGACATGGTAACAAGTACTTTATCATAGCAGTAAGACTCATTTTAAATACAAGACTTATCAATAATACAGATTAGGCCTGAGTTAGTGTTTCATTATTAATGTTAAATAAAGAGAATATGAGGTTAAGAGGCATTATTTTTTAATGAGAAGTTAATTAATGTAGTAACTAATTCAACACAACCCGTTATACAGGACATTGTCACATAATCATAAACAAAAAAATTCCACAATCACACAATATTTATAAGAAAATAATTTAATGTGACATATATTAAAATTATTGTCAATAAAGTAATAAAATGCAATTACTATTATTGAATCCAATGCCATATTCCGGACTGAAAAATTGGTTACAAATAAATTATTAAGATTCATCTCCGTTCAAAGGTGATAAACAAAAAAGCTTGAACATTGACACTTAAAAAATAATTACTGTAATAATTCAGCACTACAAAATAACGATAATTATTATATGAATGTATAAATGTAATCAACAGCTACACGGCGGTTCATCGGGGGGTTCGGGATGGGTTATTTTGAAGCTGTTGTGGTCAAGTCTCTGTAGCTCGATCCTGGATCTATTTGACTCAACCAGCTGATGTGCTATGTCCGAGAACATCTCATCCAGGCCTTTCCCACTTTTACATGATGTCTTATATGTACTGCTTATCAAATTGTGACACTGCTCACTGAAATACAAGCAGTATTTTCTTATAATTGATATATTCTTAACATCTACATATAAAAAAGCATTTCTGTATACAATTTTTATGAATGAAATATTACCAAAAGTTTTCTATATCAGCATCTGTTACTTGAGGACACAATCCTTCTAAATCTGATTTATTACCACATAAGAATATTTTGGCATTCTCAGCATATGTAACTATATCTAGAAGATGTTGGCTGAGTACATGGAACGATGAGGCATTATCTAAAGAAAAAACTAACACAGCTGCCTCGGCATATTTATAATAACTTGAAGTAACTGAAGCTATCCTCTCCATACCACCAGTGTCCCATAGCTGCAACTAAATATTGTACATTTATGTTAACAAAATCTAATTAAGTTTTAGTTTACTATTTATAATCAAATAAACACTAACCTTGACATCTTTGTCCCCAACATGATAAAGTTTTTCGAAATGATCTAATCCTAATGTAGACCTTCTATCAGAATTTGGTAAAAATGTATTGTTAATAAATCGTCGAAATATTGAGCTTTTGCCCACACCATATTCGCCGCATAAAATCACTTTGAGTACCGGAGTTTTTACAATAGCCATAATAACAAGATTCGTTAAAAACAAATTTATTTAATTATGTTCTAAAGAGTAACACTCAATTTAACTATTAATGACTATTATTTTATTCTCTACAGTACAATACAAAAACCGATTTATAATTCACTGAGAAAAGCAATTAGAAACATCTTCACAAAAGTCAGAAGTCAGAACACTGACCTCGGGCTTTGACTGATTTTACTGTCCTTTCATCAGGGTCAAGTTTAAAAAATAAAAATACATTTCAATAAAATGTTAATACTATCCAAGTAACCGAGTACTAGAGTCTAGAAATATAGTTTTCACTTTTCACTTTTGCAATCGATTTCATTGGACTAGACAATTTAAATCGAGTAATATATTTTGAGGCAAATTAAAATATTTGGTCAAAGTTTGCTATACATTTATTATTAATAAAATAAATACATATAGATTGCTTTAAATATACTTAAGTACTTTAATTAATTATAAATTACATTTTATATCGTTTTTATATTATTAGTTGATATCGATAAGAAATTAAAAATAACCATAACATGAAAACCTAATGTTTGGATATGTACTAAATATAGTTAAAATGAAATTAATTAAATTTTACAAAAATTGTAAGCAAACTCCTTTTTTACCACTGTTGCATGCAAATAATCACACAAAAATTTATTCCCTGAAATTTTACTTATAATTTTAATTAAAATAAAGAATGAAATAGGAATCACTTCAATAATCGATATTTGAAAGTTTTTATTTCATAGGCGGAAAATTTGAACACCGCATAAAGATTTTTTATTTGTGTTTATAAATTCATAAAGGAATTTTGTCTTTAAACATTTCCAAAACTTTTTTCCCATGAGGTGATTGTTAACAGTTATGGAAGTAATAAATTACAAATCACTTATAATATCGTCTTGCTATTATTTTTAAATAGCGATGGTAAAGAGGCAGTATAGAAAAGTTTTATGTATTTAGGAAGAAAAAAAATTAAAATGTATGTTTGACAGATGAGTACTCAGAATTGACACCAGATGCCAGAATTAACAATAGGTTTATATGTTTGTATTTTCTCGTGAAAATATAATTTTAAGTCATTAATTAAAACAGTTAACTGTATAGCAAAGTATAAAATAAAATTTTCTGTAATATGTAATAGTCATTAAAACACTTTTAAGTTATAACCAGCGTCTATAATGGATTTACAAACATCGCATTTGGCAGCTGCATTGATGTCTAATAACAATTCATTTAACAATGAGCAACCTGGGGCTGTTATAGCTCCTACCATCAACGATAAAGATGAACCTATGCAAAATGATCCGGCACCAGCGGTTAGTGAACCAGCAAAACAAACCACATACGAAGAGAAAGAGGAAATAGGCAGTGGCGAAGAGTTCTCTGATGAGGTATTATGATTTACATCCTTAATGACATTTCTTCATGATATTTTTGTTATTAAAAAGACAAATATGTAAAGGCTTAAATTTGTACAAAATAATGTGTTTCATCATCTATGATACTCTAAGAGCAATATAAATAAGTTATGGTTTTTAATTAGCTATATTGATTTGCTTCTTAAAGGAGTCAGAAGCGCAACCTGAAAACAAATGTATGCCAGGAAGAGGTGTTACTTTACAAATGCTTTTGGAAGAGAAAATGTTAGAACCAGGACATGCTGCTATGACAATAGAATATTTGGTAATACAATGAAACAATCATAACTATTCTCTATGTATATTATTATTAAAGGATTATACCATGTTAATAATTTAAGTGTCATATTTTCTAGAAGTTCAGCAAGATAATGGAAATTTTGTGTAATTTTTTTGATTTATTGTTTTTTTTTTCATTTTTAATAGAACTTTCACTGGTTGAAGCTATTTAATATCATATGAAACTTGGTTGTCCCACCAAGAGGCAAGAATTGAAAAAACATAAGTCTAGAATTAAAATAGATAAAAAAATCAGTATTTTGGTATGGAATAATTGATAAACCTCAAATTATAAATAAGATGTTGCATTAAGTACTTCTATGTTAAAGGGCCAAAAATTTGTTGGTGATCTACAAGCAGATGGAAAAATAAAGTCACATGAAACAGAAACAATATTCTGTTCACCGTCGGCTTGGGCCATTCACTGCAAGAGAATTATAAACCCTGATAAAAGATCGGGATGCGGGTGGGCATCAGTGAAATACAGAGGCAAAAAATTGGATACCATTAAAGCTACTTATTTAAGAAGGAAACAATTACAGAGAGAGAATATGCATAGTGATGGTAATTAATTAATTAATTTGTTTATATAATAATGTGTCTAAAAGTAAAAGTGCCATATAATTATTATTAAGTTTTTGCTGACCACATATGTATTTAAAAGTTATTGTTCTTGAAAATATTTATTGTATTTCTATTTCATTGTGTAAAATTATTTTCCAATTAGCAAGTGTCTAATTTCTTCTATTATTAATTTCTTCACTCTAGTTTTTCCTGACTATGTTTAAGTAAAAATATTCAAATATATAGTTAATGTCTGGTATAATTTCAATTTTGCTTTATCATCTTTGTTTTTGCTATTTTCAGAAGAAACAGAAATGGAGGTTGAAAGTCCTCCTGAGCCTCCCCCACAGCGGATTGTGATGAAACATAATACTGTTCCCAATAGAATGATGCAACAGTAAGGAACTAACAGCAGTTTAATAATATTAATAATTTTATATGTTAATTAATAATTTTATATATTAATTGGTAATACAATTTAACTTTCAGTGATGCAAACATGTTGATAGAAGCTGTGTCATTCTCATCAGCGGGAAAGGTTCAACCGTTTTTAGTATCAGTTAACTCCAATGCACTTCTTATTCTAGATATTCATTGCCATTTGAAAAAGGAAGAGGTTTATGGCTATTTGGCTGGTACCTGGGATCTAAATAACCATAGTAAGTTTTTGTTGCCTGATGCATATATGTATGTATTTCTAAATGTCATGATTATAGTGGCATTAACAAATTTGAAAGCATAAAATTCATTGAAAGTAATTTAAAGACACACTTCTTTTCCGGTGATGGTGTAAAAGCAGGGCTATCAGCAATACACGTAAAAAAATATAAATAAAGACTCTTATTTGATGCACAGGACATCAAATTGTTATAAGTATTGAATTAATTTTTTTGTGTCATGTTGAATTTATGATTTTAGTATATTAAAAATATTATAAAAGTGAATTATTTCACTAAAAAGAGTAAATAGCAGAACTATTTGTATAAATGTAAATAGGCGAAACAATTCTAATAGATTATATAACAAATTTTTCCAAAAAAAATAGAAATTTTGAAATGTTTCCTGGAACAATTTCTAGAAATTTATATTTCGACTTTTAATTTACAGATGTCTCAATCACTCATACATTCCCATGCTTGATAAGCAAAAATGACTCAAGACCAAGGGTTTTAGTTGAGTTGGAAATACAAATGGAAATTGAAAAGTTAGGGCTCTCTTTATTAGGCTGGTACCACTCCCACCCAACAAACCCGGCCATGCCCAGTCTTAGGGACTGTGATAATCAACTTGAATACCAGATAAAAATGAGAGGCCCTACGGAAATATCGTACATACCTTGTATTGGAGTTATTTGTTGTAAGTTGCTCTCATAATCTTCAAAAAATGTATTATACTGCTAGAGTATATGATTTAAAATTACAATATGTGTATGCTTTGTATCAATATAATAATTATAAATTTCAGCACCATACAATCCAGAGAGTCCTGTATTGGAATCATCATTAACATTTTTCTGGGTTATGCCGCCCCCAGAGCAGAGACCTACAGAATACCCGAAACCTCTTCTTTTGCAATACAATATGATTCACGATACACATTTATCAACTCACGCTATGGAACAGATAAAGAAAAGCATAAAATACTATGGAACATTCGCAGACGATTCGCTAGTCAGTTTCAAGGACAACTTTAAACCTGATATCACTTATTTGGATAAATTAAAATGCACCCTCACTCCGAAATTTCCGCGCGAGCAAAGCGATGGTTTATTATGGCATTTTATAAGGGATGAGTTAGGTTGTTCTTCAGAAAATGATGATAAGATGGATTTAGATGCGCTGTTGGCTGTTCCACAACCGATTCCCGCATCCAAGCCTCAAGTTACTTCAATACCTAACTTCCCATCAGTTAGCACACTGCAACAGATGGTCAGTAGACCGGCTGGGGTGCCACCAATCAATGTTTCTTCCGCTATAGGCTCAGTTTCTCCTCATAAATTTGAGACGCCGCCACTTAACATACCCGTTTTACCGACATCGTCTAAACTTTCTAAATCGACGACTCCTTCCCTTCCCCCTACGTATCCAACTGGATTGGATATGTTAACTAGTATGGCTTTAGGACTTGGATCTGCGAATATGCCATTACCTCTAGGTACACCAGGTCTAGAGAGTCTAGCTGCTGCTAACAGTATGCTAACAGGTTTTAATCCAGCATTATCTTCGAATTTAGCATCCACATTATCTTCAAGCAAACTCCCGGATTTGCCTTCATACGCTGCCTCTTTGCAAAATCTATCAAACAGTATGGTTAATTATGAAAAAACTTCAACCACGACTTCAACAAGCTGTACAACTTCTGTCGCCCCTATACCAGCTAGCATCGCCTCTAACCTTATGATGAGTTCAGCTGATATAGCGAATGCATTATTTTCAGCTAGTAAGTATTCTAGCGCTGGTATATTAGGAATACCAGATCCGATGTCGAAATCCACTCTGGCTGCTAATAACATGTTTTTGTCGCCATCTTTGCTTAAAATGCAAGAGTCATTAATGAAGCCTTTGTCAAGTAGTAGTCCGATCCCTTCTAAAGTTGGTCTCGATCAGAATATGTTAATGAAAAGCCCCCACGACCTCATTAAACCATCTAAGGACTATCTGCCCCCTGATTTTGGTAGTATCAGTAAATCAAAAAGTAGTTCCCACGATTCCATAAAACACCCGGACGTGAGCTCATCTAAATCAGAGACTTCTAAGTCAGTTTTATCTGAATCTCAACTACCAGAATACCCTCAAATTTGTTCGTCACCAAGGGTGGGGGGAGATCCGTTTTTGAATCAAATGTTGGAATTGACTAAAAAGACGACGATTCCTGACTATCCGGCCGACTACAGCCAGCCGCGGAAGATGGATGAAGATGTCCAAAAGCTAACTCCTACATCCCTTTCATACTCCAGCGCCGCAAGCATAGCTGACACTATAGCCCAAGTTGCGATGGGAAATTTCAATAAAATGGAAGATGCCATGGACTACTCAACTGGTCAAGATTATTCAACTTCAAAAAATACAAGCAACGAAACAGAAAATTAATGATCTGACTTATTAATTGAAAATTCTCTCTAGTTATATGTGTTTGGTATTACTTATATGTATCTAATAAATGTACAGCACGTTAAAAACTTTTTAAATTAAAGTCCGAAAAGTGTTGTTCATGTTTAAATTCCAATTATGACATCTGTTTGTTATTTGCGACTCACGCTAGATTATATCAGTGAAAAATTACTTTTAAAAGAAAATAATAACTAGATAATAATATATTTTAAGTATCGCTTCCTTTTGTAATGGAGAAATCACGGTCGCCGATAAGGAATTATTGATAAACACTGATAGGCTAATCAGTGATAATAATTATAATGACGCTATAACTGAATAACAATAATTATTTATTTTTATATCGGCATTGTGTCTTTGTGCAAACACGTAAAATAAGCTGACTTGAATTTAAAAAGTTTTTATTGTGATTCTATTAGTGATGTTGATTTTGTGATTTACCGCTTAAAAGGTATGTCATTTGTCTATGTTTTTTTTAAACATTTAATATCATTGCGAGTATCAATGATTTGAAGAATATTTATTAAAGATATTATTGTAAGCGTATAGTAAGTAGTATGCTAATTTACTTATTATAACAATTTTCTATTTATTAAAATTATTTTATTAATGTGGATGTACTGTGACAAGTATTCAATATTTTTTATTTTATTTTGAATTATGTACTTCGTTTTTTTATAACTGGTATATAATAGTATAGTATTTATAATAGGGCACATACTAGTTGTATGTTTTGATGTGAAGACAACTATAATTGTATCAATAAGCCAATTGTACAATGTTTTGCGCGATCTGTTAAAAATATTTGTGATGTTTCATATCTTCTAGATGGTTCCATTTTTAAATTTATTCTTTGAAAGACTGCATGGATTCAGATTTAAGTATTTGAAGTATTATATTTAATTTAACTTGAATAAAAAATTAAAACGAATAAACAGAAAATCTCTTGTATTATTTAAACTGCATCCTGTATTCGGCCTCGAATAGATTCGTCGATATTTTATTATATTAAAAATCGATATAAGAATCTCATACATCAATCGATATAACGGATATAGGAAAGAAAAAAAACAATGTCTTTATAAATCGCACGTATGCTGTGTGTGGATAAATATAGTGTGTTAAATATTCACAGAGTGATGGCCAAATCCAGTGGAGGATTTAAAGGACTTCCTGATGACAGTGATCAGTCTGACGCGGAGTTCCAGCCGCTGTTTGATGATACTGATGATTTAGAGTATGATCTTTGATCCATTTTTCTGAACATAAATGTATTACATACAATTCCATAGTTCACAAATGTTTTTTTGTAATATACTTTTCTATTACTAAGTGCTTTCACTATAATACACTTCAAATAATAATCAGTGATGTAATTTATTCTATATAGTTTCCATATATTTTATATTAGACTGAAATGTTGGGCAATAAAAATTTTATGACATAATTTTTTGTGTAGGTATAATAGAAAGGGTTGTTCGATAGCAAAAAAACATACTTCTTTTTCTTAATGTAAAATGTATGCTATTTTATGACTAGGGTTTTGTAATGGAAAAATGATTATGGAATTTCTATTATTGTTTTAACAGTCAAAGAACAGCACAAGAAGCAAAAGGATGGAATCTATTTCGAGAGGTGCCGGTGAAGAAGGAAAGTGGTTCAATGGTATCCACTGTTTGGATCGATAACAGCGTGAAACTTCTTAAAGTTTTTGCATACATCTTTATTTTTGCCAGTGTTCTTGGCGGTTCTGTTATTGCAAAAGGCTTGGTACTTTTTACAAGTTCACAGCTAAAAAAAGGACGACATATCACCCACTGCAACAGAGCTTTAGGTAAAGAAATAATAATGAGAAATATAAATTTTTGTATTATTTTACATAATAATAGTTTATTTTCTATTCTCTATTATCAGCTTTGGATCAACAGTTTATAACAATTCATCCTCTAGACGAGCGTATAGCGTGGTTGTGGGCAATGCTCCTTTTTTTTGGTATTCCCGAGTTAGGCTTGTTCCTAAGGAGTGCTAGGATTTGTTTCTTTAAAACAATCGTAAAACCATGTCGTCCACACTTTTTAATGGTAAGTTAGTAATTAATAAATAAACCAATTATACAACAAATGAACTGTGACGTAATAATAATACAGAATTTGTTTATATCATAATATCATAGAGGTAATGCTAGTTAACCCATTGTTTTTTTTTTCTAGGCTTTGCTCATTGAGACCTTAAGCACTATTGGATTAGCTATACTATTATTGATAGTGTTGCCAGAACTGGATGTCGTAAAAGGAGCTATGTTAATGAACGCTGTATGCATAGTACCAGCTGTATTAAATGCATTCAGTAGAGACCAGAATCAACCTCGATATCCTATAATGCTAGTGATTGATGTTTTGGCAATATCTGCTCAAGCCACCGCCTTTGTGGTATGGCCTCTTCTTGATGGCAGCCCAGTTCTGTGGTGTATTTCAGTTGCATGTATATTTATTTCCTTAGGCTGGTGGGAAAATTTTGTTTCTTATTGGGGAAGACACAATTCAGGTATTCAAAAATAATAATATATTATTAGTATTCTGTAATAATATTTTCATGCTGTAATAATATTTTTATTTTTCGTTTACAGCTGCTATGATGTATTTGTACGAATTACGCGATGGTATTAAAAAATCACGCTATTACACCCAAATGTTTTTAACCCTTTGGAAAATCTTCATTTTTATGGTCTGCATACTGATTTCATTATTAGTTCAGGATGACGATCCCTTAACGTTTTTCACTCATGCGACTGATGCCTTTGGAGTACGAAATTACACCGTATACGAAGTAAGATTTTAAAAAATTAATATGTAAAATAAAAAAATGATGTAATGGTGTGAAAGTAATTACCGTTATACTAAAGTGACTATCATAAAATATGCTTTTATCTTGAAGAAAGCCTATTTTAAGAATAACTAAATCGTTTTTTTTCTAGATTCAAACGATATTACAAGATTTATATAAAGGTTCGATAGAGTATCAAATGTCGGGAGGTAGTTTTGAACTAGACGCAAGTTCGAATGCATCACTGTGGGTAGTTTTAATCCAAGCTGTAGCAGCGTATTATACCTACATCTGTGGGAAGTTTGCCTGCAAAATTCTTATTCAGAAGTTCAGTTTTACGTTCGCGCTCAATCTAGTCGGACCCGTTACCGTTAATCTGCTGATATACTTCTGCGGTATCCAAAATGCTAATCCATGTGCATTCCGTTCGTTCATACCTGAAAATTTGTTCTTCGAAATACCTCCAGGTACGCGATAAATGTTATGGAATTCATAGAAAAGATTTTATGTTACTAAAGTAGTTTATTTTTTCAGTATATTTCTTAAAGGACTACATAGGACGAGAAATGACGTGGATATGGTTGCTCTGGTTGATCTCCCAGGCTTGGGTGACGATGCATTGCTGGGTGCCACGTTGTGAGCGTCTCGCTGCGACTGATAAGTTGTTCCAACGGCCTTGGTACTGTGGGCCGTTGATTGATCAGTCTCTCTTACTGACCAGAACCAAGGACGAGCAGGATGTACTTGGCGATGTGAGATTTCATAAAATATAAATAAAATAATTCGAGCAATTCTCATATAAAGATTGGAAATATAAAATAATTTCTAATTTGGAAAAATAGTGTTTACACATGTAGATAAAATAATATTACGATTTTTTTTTCAGGAAATGGATGATTATGACGGAGGCAGTAGGACATCTATTGGCAGTTCGCAGATCGTATCAAAAGATATCAAACCATCGGATTCCATATCAAGGTTCAAGCCGTCATTTTTTAAATTACTTATTGCTTGTAATGTATTACATTACTATTTCCAATATTTTTATTATAGGATCTTCATCTGCGCAACAATGTGGCATGAAACGAAAGAGGAAATGATAGAGTTCTTGAAATCTATAATGAGGCTGGATGAAGACCAAAGCGCACGTCGTGTGGCTCAGAAATATCTGGGCATTGTTGACCCTGATTATTACGAACTTGAAGGTAAGGTATAACTTATAACATATATATTCCCTAAACATACATATCCATAGTCTGACTTGCGTTATTTCTATGTATTTTTCATGTATTTTTTATGGCTTCATTAATATTCATTCATGTATTTTATTTGTTGTCGTTATAATATATAAGGATAGTTTCTTGTCAACTAAATGTTGTATATTATATACAATTTTAAAAGTTACATTTTTGAACGTCGAATGGCGAAGAGTGAGAAATTTAGTGTGCCGAAACATTGTTTTTAAATTTTATTTTATCAAAACTGAAAGAAAGTTCCTGGATTATCTAAAAAGATAAAAGCCTTACAAAACAAAATTTGCATATTATATTAATGTATAACGTAATATTTATAAAATTTTATAAAAAAATAAGCTCTTTAATATAATTTTATTTTTATCGAATTTATTATTTTCTTTAAATTAATATTTCTTATAACGAATTTATCTGGAAATATCATGAACTTCAGTTTTTTTTTGTAAGGATTTAAACTCATTCTAGTTAAAATTAATTATCATCATTAAGTGTGATGTCATTCATTTGCACAAAATATTTCACTGAAAATCTTTGGTAAATATGAGAAGTACCTACTTGCAACGTTATCTATAAATATTATAAGTTTCTTTTTATTTAGCCAGTTTAATATCAATATCTGATTATATATAAATGCAATTTAAAATAGAAATTTTTGTCTTATTACACAGCAAACATATTCATGGATGACGCATTTGAAGTATCTGACCATAGCTCGGAAGATTCTCAAGTCAATCGATTTGTTAAATGCCTAGTAGATGTGATTGATGAAGCGGCCTCGGAAGTTCATTTAGCTAATATAAGATTACGGCCACCCAAAAAATTCCCGACGCCATACGGAGGTAGATTAGAATGGACTTTGCCTGGAAAAAATAAGATGATATGCCATTTGAAAGATAAATCTAAGATTCGTCATAGAAAAAGATGGTCGCAGGTGAGGAATATTTGCGAGAAAATTAAAATTTGTTTCTACTAATATGTGAATTGAATTGAATGCTTATGTTAATTTCTCAAAACATTTGTGCAAATACAATTTTGGTCTACATTTATTCTGGCAAATTACAATTCGAAAATTCTTGCAAACCAGAATGATGACAATATCTCTTATATTTGCAAAATTATCATAAGTGTTCCATTCGTATAAGTATTTCCTGATAACATATCAATAATTTACAATAATTCCTCTTCAAACTTTACCTTAACCTTAATAACGGTAACAGATTTTCATTGGTCTTGGCCCCAAATAGCATGCTCCATAATGAAGTGTTACTTTAGGTCCTTTAATAGATACCAATTAAAATATATCGTTGCCATTCTTTTAAAAAGAGGCATACACATGCACTTACACATAAATCGATTTGAATGGATTGCGCAAACAGTTGTAAAAAATTATATAGTCTTATTAATATAGGCGAGATTTGTAGATAATTGTATAATAATATATTAATTTATAAATATGTACATAGGTGATGTACATGTATTACTTCCTGGGACATCGCTTGATGGATTTGCCTCTATCAGTGGATCGTAAGGAAGTTTTAGCGGAAAATACGTATTTACTGGCATTGGATGGAGATATCGACTTCAAACCATGTGCGGTCTCTCTATTGATAGATCTCATGAAAAAGGATCACAATCTTGGCGCTGCTTGTGGCAGAATTCATCCAGTTGGGTCAGGTACGTGTTAATGCTATAAGTTTAAATTAAAATACATACATGTTTCATAGATACGATAGTTTTTGGGTATCAATTATCGCGTTACTTCTTCATAACTCCGGATTAAATTCAGAAAAAGTTTAAAAGTCCTTCTCTTGTTACCTAATGACATTAAAACTACTTCTTTGACCTGTTGACCTGGATTAAATGTGTGACCATAAATATTTAAAATTGATCAGTTTATTAGTAAACTCACATTTGATTAACATTTAAGAGATGTCAAGCTCAATATACGAATTAAAATTCAAACGGATATGGTCGTTAAAATATTTAAAATGTTTAATTTATCAATTTGAGGTAAGGCACCATAACTTCAGCCTCCTTCGACATACTTTGATCTTCTAAATATGCAACAGAAACCGTCTTAATAAGAGAGTTTATTTAAGGATGCAACCGATTTCAAACTTCTTTAGCATTGTTTTTTTGCTACCGTTTAAAAATTGCGAAAGACAGAACCTAAGTTTGATCCTATATAGTATAAAATAGAACCGTAAATAAGCAGACCCTTTTTATACGCAGTAAAATAATACAAAATAACATAGAAATTTAAAATACTGTTTCCATAGTATTTTCTTATCACTAATCAGAGCAATCACTCACCAATCAACGTGTTATCAATTTCTGGAATTTAAATATATGATGATTAAAATTTATTTCAAAGTAGCTTAATGGATTGTTACAATCTTATAAGAATGTTTTACTTCTAACCATTGGTGAAAGCTGTTGTGATGATTTCCTCTCATGAAATTTAATATTTTATAAAAATACATATGTTTTGTCCGTTCCTTTTTGAAATCGTGAAAAATATATTCGGAAGCAAGAAACATTAGCAAAAATCTTAAGGTCCGGCTACTCCTAGCGAATATATACAAAATATGTATTAATAATATCTCACTTTAGTTACTTATAAAAAACCATTTTTAACTTAAAGCTAAGTAAGGGCCCTATTGTTTTTCAGGTTTTATGTCTTGGTACCAAATTTTTGAATATGCAATTGGTCATTGGCTGCAAAAGGCGACTGAACATGTGATAGGCTGCGTACTTTGTAGTCCCGGATGCTTCTCTTTGTTCAGAGGAAAAGCTATCATGGATGACAACGTTATGAGAAAATATACAACAACATCAAGCGAAGCGCGCCATTATGTACAATTCGATCAAGGTTGGATATATGGTGTTTTCTTATTATATTCAAAGAATTAAGTAATCGTCGTTGGCCCTTTCTATAGCCCCAAAAACTAATGTCAAAACTGTATTTCCCAAATAACACTTTTGGATGAAAAACATAACTTAGTAACATTAAATTAATTGGATCAAAAAAGATCAAAGATCCAGAAATTCCAAATTTCATTTATGAGATAAAACTTACTGAAAAGCACAAAAGTCTATGTCTAGTTATTCAAATGTTTTCGCTACGATAATCTTAAGAGTTCTAAAGAAGATTATATAATCTTGTAATCTTACAATATTGTAATATACATGTACCATGAATCAAACAGCGTTTAATACGGTTTATCTGTAGGCGAGGACCGTTGGCTATGCACATTGCTTCTGCAGCGTGGTTATGGCGTCGGTTATAGCGCAGCCTCCGATGCCTATACACATTGTCCCGAGCGTTTCGATGAATTCTTCAATCAGCGTCGTCGATGGGTCCCCTCAACTATGGCCAATATATTCGATCTGCTCGCAGACTCCAAGAGAACTGTGGAAGTTAACGACAATATATCAACTCTGTATATTCTCTATCAGGTGAAATATTATATATTATGAGATCTAAGACTTTCGCGAGTTTTATTCATTTAAATGAATCAACTTTTCGGATATATTGCGCGGTTTTTTTTTTGTAAAAACTATGTACATACTTCCAGGGACTATGTAGTACGTAGGGAGTATGTAATTAGTTACAAAAGTAAACCGCGTAGTATATCCGAAAAATATTCGTTTCATTTAAATGATTAGTATATTTTTTTGTTATACATAAAACTCACTCACAAAGTTATACAGTCACTGTTTACTGCATTAGAATTTTGAATTAGATTTTTATATTGTTGTCCTGATCCATATTAATTTTTTTGCCTAATTTCAGAGTATGTTAATGGCGATTACCATATTAGGTCCTGGGACAATCTTTCTCATGATGATTGGAGCTATGAACGCCATTACTGGTTTAAGTAACACAAATGCTCTATTAGTAAATCTGGTTCCCGTATCTATATTTTTAATAGTTTGTATGACATGTAAATCCGAATTTCAGGTGAATAGAGATTTTGAAGTTATTTAGTTATATTGTAAAAATTGCCTTATATTATATATATTATTTCTTTTTAGTTGCAATTGGCTAATCTAATAACATGTATGTACGCGATGATCATGTTAATGGTGATAGTGGGTATAGCGCTTCAGATAGTTGAGGATGGTTGGTTCGCTCCTTCTAGTATGTTCTTCGTATTAACTATCGCAGTATTCTTTATAACAGCAGCTCTGCATCCCCAAGAGTTCTCGTGTTTGATGTACATCCTCATATACTATATAACTATACCTAGTATGTACATGTTGCTTATTATATATTCGCTTTGCAACCTTAACAATGTAACCTGGGGTACTCGTGAGGTTGTTCAGAAGAAAACACTTAAGGTAAATAATAAATTACAGTTTTTTAATAAAAAATCGATAGTAATTACTAATACGGTGATAAATTATAGGAAATGGAAATGGATAAGAAAACAGTGGAAGAGGTGAAAAAGAAAATTGACACCAACATTCTGTCTAGATGGTTTGGTAAATCCGAAGAGACATCTGGTTCATTAGAGTTCAGTATAGCTGGGCTGTTCAAATGTTTTCTCTGCACTAACCCTAAGGATCATAAGGAAGATTTGCATCTGCTGCAAATATCACACAACTTGGAAAAAATTGAAAAGAGATTGGACTCACTGTAAGTTTTGATTAAAATATAGAAGTTTTTCGTATGTTTCTTCTTAAAAAAATCGATTTAAAACAAAGACCATTTCGAATACAAAGTAATAATTTTTGGAACTAAGGAGTGAATCCATAAATTAATTAAAATTCAAATGTAAGGCTGCTTCAAATGTAACAAAATTATTATAATGAATTTATTACAACTTTATAATGATTTTGTTATATTTATATTACTATAGCATAAATATATATTTTTTGTTCGTTTATATTAGATATGTTTTTCTATAAAATATTGAGAATTTGAGCTAAACATAAGCTATGTATAATTTCTGAATTTAATATAATCACCAGTTAACAGTATTGTTCGAAGAATTTCTAGTTGATTCCTCTTGCATGTTCTGAAGTATAAAACCAAACCACATTCTTGCATATGTCAAAATAATCAAATTCCCATTTAAATTCAGTGGTGCTAGTCAAGAGCCAGAAAAGATTCCACGTCGTCGCAGTTCTATGGGTCTTCGTGGTGATACACTGTCCGCGCTACCGGAGTATGAAGATAGTGAAGACTCCACAGAAATACCGCGGGTGGGTTTTAAATATCTTTTTTATGCTATAGAGAGCTACTGAGCAGACGGCCTAATAGATTGAGGTAGTACGGTCGCCCATGGACATCCATAACATCGATTTGCTGATGTGTTACCACCTTTTATTGGGGAAGAGGGGGAATTTGTGGGAGTATGGGAGGAATAAAAATGGTGGGAAAAGGGATAGGGCATTTTGTATTTTATTCTTCCATTGTTCACTTTTTCTTCTAGCATTGGTCAGTACTTGTGATTCAGGAATTATTCGTTTTCCATGAAATTTGATTTCAAAAGTAGATTGTCATACATTTCTTTAAGATTTTGATCACTTGTATTCGTTTCATAACTTGTTAAATTCTAAATTAATACTGGTTTTAGGAGGAAAGAGATGATTTAATCAACCCATATTGGATCGAGGACCCAACATTGCAAAAAGGAGAAGTAGACTTTCTAACAACAGCTGAAACTGAATTCTGGAAAGATTTGATTGACGTATATTTAAGACCTATCGATGAAAATAAAGAAGAAAAGGTAAACAAAAATAAATAAGTAAAATATGGATTAAAAAAAAACTGCTTTTCCAATTAATAATTACGTAAGCATAATTTTTTTAAACTACTATTAATTTCAGGAACGTATTGCAACTGATTTGAAAAATCTTCGCGACACCATGGTGTTTGCGTTTTTTATGATTAATGCTTTGTTCGTTCTTCTAATTTTCCTCTTACAATTGAGACAGGATGTGTTGCATCTCCAGTGGCCATTTGGTCAGAAGGTTAAAATTGAGTATGACAACAAAAATAATTTGGTAAGAGTTTATGGCTTTTACTTACGCCCTATAGCTAGGTGGGACGTGATATTATTATTTTGGCGGGGACTGATTTTATCATAAGAGCTGATCCAATTCTGTGGCATACTATAGAGAGACCTATGTTTACAAAACAAATTATAGGAAACAAAATCCATTCTATTTCGGTTTCCCATAAATACTTTGTTTTTGATATTTGTACTATAATCATATCAATATTACTCGTTAAAATGAGATAATGATACTTTTTTTAGAGGTTTATTAATTAATGTTTTATCATTATCAGGTACTGATAGAACAGGACTTTCTTCTCTTAGAGCCTATTGGATCGATATTCTTGATCCTATTCGGTTCTGTGCTAATAGTACAATTCGCTGGCATGCTGTTCCACAGATTCGGAACACTGACTCATTTATTGTCTACCGTCCAACTAAACTGGTATTTCACAAAACAGGTGAGTTAATGAAATTTAAACCCAAATTTCTTGGATATTTCTAGGCTACTTTTGTTTAATGATTAAGAGCCCATGAGCCCATAAAAGTTCCTTAACGATTGATGAAATTTTAGTTCGCAACTACAAAGAAATAAATTCCTTTTATATGAATAGCCTATTATTACATCAAACACATTTCTATTTTTGATTATGAAGATATAATTAAAAGTGTTTATGAACTCGTTGCAAGTTAATATTTTGTTGCAGGCTGATGAAGTGACAGATGACGCTCAATTCGAGAGACGAGCTGTAGAAATAGCCAAGGATCTTCAGAAATTAAACGTAGACGATATTGAACAGAAAGGTGTAGACAATAGTGATGTAAAACGCCGAAAAACGCTACATAACTTAGAAAAATCAAGAGAAAATAAGCACACCGTAATAAATTTGGATGCTAACTTCAAAAGGAGACTCACTATTTTACAGAATGCTGATCCAGGTAATTTTTATATTTTAAATCTTTTATCATTTTCTTTCCTCTTTTTATATAAAATTTTGAAAGTTATATGTATACTACAAAAATGTATTGTTTATATGACGTTCTTTATAAATATTTTACATACGTTTTTATAGACGAAACATGGACATAGTCCACAAATGAACCGATTTTAGAATTTGTAATGAAATTGAAATATATTTTATTTCCTATGAAATATCAAAATCTTTAAGAATTTGTGGAATCAACCTATAACTACATACATTTTTCAGGTTTAAAATATCAGTATCAATATGATTTCAACTAATTATTTAATTCTATAGACACAGCATCCCGCCTTCCATCTCTCGGCGGTAGTCCGTCATCTCGTCGAGCTACGTTCCGTGCACTAATGACGCGCCGCGACTCCGTGCTAGCTGAAAAAAGACGATCCCAGCTTGGCAGAGAGTCTACTGGATATATATACGATGAACCCATGAGCGCGGTGAGTAAAAGTGTGTATGTGTGTGTGTGTGTGTGTGAGTGTGTGTGTGTGCTAATCTGCGAATAAATGTGTGTGTAGACCTACGGGTCTGAGTATGTATGATACACTCTGACTCAGGTATTCAAAACAAATGATTGTGAATAAATAAAAAAGTCCAACAATACGCGAACAAAGGAGATCTCAGTCACTTTCAAGCAATGGAAATCATAGATATAAATGGTATCGTAATCTTAATACCCACGCATGAAGTATTGAATTTTATATCGTACATACATTTTCTTTGTTTTGTTTCCTAAATAAAGAAAAGTTAGTAATGCCTAGAAAATTTCACTTTAACAAAATTAACCTATAAGAATTATTAAGTAACGTGTAATTTTCTTAATCGATATATTTATGAAGTATTTTTGTTCTCAGTTGAACATGTCGTTGTCTGGCCGTCCGTCTGGTGCTTACGTCAACAAAGGTTATGAACCAGCTCTTGATAGTGATGAAGACTTGCCTCCTCGACGAAGCACCGTGCGCTTCAGAGACGCATACCTGTGACAATAGATGTTAAATAATGATATCAGCTTTGTTATTTGTATTAATTTATTAATATATATTGTATATGACAAGCATTTTTATTTTATCCGTCGTGGCGTCTCAATTTTTATGAGCTTTATAAGGAGAATAATGAATATTGTTTTATATTAAATAAACATTTGTTATTTTTCTTTGATATACTTTTTACGAAGTAAAAAAAACTTGTTACCGCATCAAAAAATTCGTCAAAAAATATTATCATAGCAAACCATTAGTGTTTATTTAAAAGCCTTATTAGCTTTGACCATACCATACTATTGACTTTTTCGAAGATTCGTAATGTTTTTATAATTTTTTTAGCCTAGTAGATTATATTACCGCTATAACTTACATCTTTACGTTATTCTACTGAATATAAGATTAATTTTGTAAGCCTTAAAACTTTTATGCTATGGATAAAATAATATTTTATGAAACTGTCAAATCATCAAATCCACACTCTAATCCGTACACAAATAAAAACTGAACTTCCTTAAAAGAAAACTCCAAAAACAGTAACTGCCAAATCTAGAAACTCATTAGTAGACTGCCAATACTGAGTAAGTAAAGTGAGTGGTGGCGACCTCAGTTCTGTTCAATGCTCAGTGTACTCGCGGCTTCCCGACCGCGCTAACGCAAGATGTTTATAAAAGTGTTATTGGTGAAGTGACTTAAGGATTTAACACTTCATACTGTAAGTAATGCATGGCACTTTCACGCGACCTTCAATATAATAATATAATAATTCTCGATTTATTCAATACTAAAATCGTCTTTATATATTGTTTGACTTACGTATTGGGGTCTACTTTCGAAAGTGTTTTAGTGATATTTTTATAAACGGTAATCACATAACACTGTGAAGTAGAACAAGTGCTATATTTTATAACTACTAATAGTTCAAGAATAAGGTTCGTTTTCACTTTTATATTATATCTGTGTTAAGCTACAATATTGTAACATTTGCTATCAAAAGTGAAGGTAGCTTTGCGTGGCGTAGGCTTTAGTAAGAGTAGGAAATATTCAACTTAATACATCATTGTTTTAATTCTTGGATATTTAATAAGTTTTATAAACATTTCTCTTAATCGAAAGTTAACGACCTTGACTAAACAATATACAATTTTTATCGCAATGACACTTTCATTGGTTTTGTTTAATGACCTCAGTCATTATATTTAGTAAATTCGTGAAAAAATTAGTGAAAGTTTTTTGATATAGTTTTTTTATGTTAAGTTTGTGTAATATGAGTGTGACGTGTATACTATGTGATGACTGTATATCATACTATGACTTATGATCATCGAGAGTACATATATAATGATATGTGAAAGACTTGCGGCCTCTAGGCCTCGCTTATATCCGGTTCCTATAGAGGGTCGTTCTCACTCGAACAAAACATTTATGATTTCCCTCCATTTATTACGTAATTAGTTAAAAATTATGGATTGCGTAGCCGACCTAGTAGCTAGTAGTATAGTATCATATAACAAATTCTAAGTTTTGAATGTAATATTCATATACACTAATTTTACTTAAGTCTTACAAATTAATTGGTAAGTAAGAAAGGAAGTAAAGGCAAGGTGAGGGTTGTGTTATTGAAAACAAATAAAATTCCATAAAAGAAGTGATCGGTATACATATAAATAACACTAAACTATCTATACGAAAGTCAAGTTATAAAGGGTCTTTCAATCTATTCCCTATTACTACTAATCTACTAAAACGCTTCTATTGGTAAGAAAAATTAAGAAAACTAGTTCTAAGATGAAACATTATGCTAATATAATCATAAAAAAACATCGACAAAGTCGCGGCTGATCCGTGGTCTGCAAATCTGAGAAATAAAGTAGAATGAAAAAAAAACAACACCTAAAAGAAACTTCGTTTTCTATCAGTTACATTGAAACTAAATTCTCTTTCAAATAACGTATTTTGCGTATTAATTCTTTATGCGTAGTTAAAGTTTGCATCGTCTAATACACATGAAGCGTTTCCCGTTTGTCGTTTCTACAATATGCGTAAATTATGAATGAAAAACTATTAATCTGCCGTATATAGCGTGACGATGCCAACTAAGACTAAGTATATCATTTATTGTCACAATGATTAACACCAGACGACCATCAACTTTATATTCAGTGTGAGGTCAAACGATATTAACATCTTTCTGGTGACCTTTCAACTAATATTAAATTAATTTTTATTATCATTGAATTTTATATTAAATCTATTATATGAGTCAGTAGTGGCCTAGTGGTTAAAGGCCCGCCTCTCATGCATGAGGGCGCGGGTTCGATCCTGGTAAGTACCAATGTGATTTTCGAGTCATATGTACTTTCTGAGAGTATTTAGACACCACTGATAAATGTATTCCCAAAAGGGAGTCGATGTCATTCACCCGGCCGGTCGTAAAAACAATTAGCCCAAACTATGCACAACATGTAAGGCAGACCCTGGCTAAAGGTGGGAAATTGCCAGGAAGAAGTATTAAATCTATTATATGGGTTATATAATTTCGCGTTGTAAAGACACGTCTTTAAACTATTGTTGTGTTGGATAACACTTATAATAATTTCATAATAATACTATTTCTTAAGTTTTAATATTAAAGTTTAGCTTATATCATACTTGTACGGATTTGAATTCAAAATGCATTACATTATGTGTCAGGTCACGGCTTTAGTAGGTTTTACAACTAGTTTTTAAGCTGTATGTACTGGACATGTCATGCAGATTTGTACTGGTGAAAAATACACTCTTCTCAAGTCACTTCTTCTAGTATGTTCCTTGATATTTTAAAATGAAACTTCAATTGTTCTAAATTTCCTTTTATTTCTCGAAAGTTCTTCGTAATCACATTCTTCAATGGTTCGCACTCACTGAACTCTGATGTCGTAAGTCCAGACGTCATATTTATACCAAAATTCAAACATAGTTCTATTCTCCCTTTAAAAAGTCTTTGATTTCGTTTTTACTTTCAACAATAATCATGAATACTAATGAGTTTTAATAATAATTTGATATCAATTTGGTATCCTAGTTTTTCCTATCTTTAACATAGTTTTACCTTGACTTTATTATAGGTTATTAAGGAAGATTTTTCTCTCCATTCAGTAGTTCTTATACTTTCACTTCGTTGTTTACGTTACAGTTTGTAACTCGTCAAAACTGGCCTCAATATTGCGTTACTGTTCAAGTATTATATGTACATTCAATCGACCTGTAATAATCACGTTATGATTAGGTTTTTATATATTTCGTAATTTATCTTTTTATTAGATATTAATATTAAAATAAAATAAAATTCGTTGTAATTTTTTATTTACAAGCTGTCATTTTATTCTATTTGGTAATGACGTCATTAATAAAACATAACAGTAATCAAGTTGTTTCTTAACTAATTGCGACATTAACATCTAATTATTAAAAATATTACGATCAAATTAATTTGTTGACATTCTTTAGGCGTTTTTTTTTACCATGATTCATAGATTTGTAACCCGCGATCAATGTCATTGTTAAAATGGTTAACCAGATCGGAGATCAATTTCAAGTCTTTTTATTTTAGCTAACACTAATTAATTTTTATTATCTCATACAAATAATTGAAATATAAATTTTGAAATTTTCATTCATTCATCAGCCTATAAGAGCAGACTGCTGAGCAAAGACCTCTTCTCACGTGGAGAAGATTTGAGCATGAATCACCACGCTTGCTCAAGACGGGTTGGCGATTTCGAACTTATAATTTGACAATATAAGTCCAGGTTTCCTTACGACGTTTTCCTTCTCCTTCTGACAATAGTGTCTAAATACTCTTAGAAAGTATTATGTAATGTATGACTCGGAAAAATCACATTGGTACCTGCCAGGTTTCGAACCCACGCCCTCATGCGCGAGAGGCGATCCTTTAACCACTAAGCCACCACGACAAATTTTGTAATATTAATTTCAAAATAGTTTAAATCATTAATCCATTCTATCATTCTAATGGTGATTACAATTCAATTTGTAGGCTTATCTTTTTTTGTCTTTAAGAGATTGCATGTCCTTTACTAAGAATGTAAGGCATTGCGTACTAAGGCTGTTGAGGGGAGGGAGGTGACGGCCGCCAAGAGTGAAAGTGTGCTCGAGTGGAACGATACTGAGTAATAATATTGATCTTATAATGTTAAAATAAAGTTATTTGTCCAAACTTACAAACATATTGATGTTAGTAACAAGAAATATGTTTTTTTTTGTAATAATTTTTTAGATATATGTACATATATGAAGTCGTGAGACTATGTGTGAACATATAATAAGAAATTTTTAATACATTTTTTTAATATAAAATTTGTAAATCATTTATCAAACATTGTAATAATATTAAAATAATTATGAAATTGTTCTATTATCTACGTTTTTTAACATACAACTTTAACATATATATTCAACGAACATCAAAGCTATCCTCATACATATATATATATATACATATATTATTTGTTTTATTTTGGTGTATTTAGTTGTATAGTCAGTAAGCAAGTCGCTGACCTTGCAGCCAGACCTCCGCACACAATGAGCACTAGCCTCTTATTATATACATAGATATTTACTTTACTGTCACATAAATATACGATCATTGTTGAAGGTATTGTATTGAAGAAGCTTTGTTTTTGTATGAAATATTTAATAAGCTTAGGTATTACTAACTTCTAGTATTTTTTTTTATTAAAGTGTATTAAAATATTTGTATAAATATTTCATACTATACTATACATTTTCCGATATATTTCTTTGCTATTTCGTACATATATAGTATCGTTGTATTTATTAATATAATATATAGATATGGAATTTATAGATATACAAATATATACTATATATATGTATATAGTTGTAAATGTACAATAAAATTGAGGATGAATAACCTACAAGGCTAAGGGATCGCTCGCCGCGGAATGTACAGACATTGTATCATGATTCACGAAAAGAAAACTTTCTTATTTATAATATAAAAATTAAAAATACATATAATACACACTCAAATATTGAAGATATTTGTTTAAATATTAATGATATTTATTACTATATACATACTTTTTAGTTTCAAACTCTTTTCTCTTTCAATAGTATTTATTAATTTTTAAGTATATTGCCGATGTGTTGTCGAAGTGTTCGTTAAAAAACATCGGGAAATATCAATGTTATGAATAATCAAATAAACCGGAATGAAGAACCAACAGCCGGCTGACACGACAACCATATTGTTATTCTGATATATTGAAAATATATACTTACATATAGATATATATAGTATATTGTGACTATGTTTAGTAGTTTTAGTTAGATATAAAGAAGATGAAAGTGTATATATGTATATACATGTATATACAGGGTGACTGGTGAATTACTATAGATACTTGAGGACGTGATATTTGACGATCATATATGACAAAATAAAAATGAATATAACATAAATGTTAATAAACTTCTAAGTAAAGTTAACCAAAAGTTATGTAATTAATTACGCATCGTGTGAACACCCTACAGATTAGGTAAACACACACACACACATTCTTGCGTGCGGCGGCGTGGTGTTGTATCAGCACGCCGCCGCACACGTCCACACTTAGAACACTTGGAACGTGTCCACGCTTTATTTATTTATTTATACGGAAATTTGGTCAAAAATTAAGTACCTATTTTTCTACATAATTCGAATGAGAATCATGTACCGAGTATTCTCCTTAAATATTGATAGTAATTCACCAGTCACCCTGTATATGTATATTATTGGTGAAACCTTTTCAAACCTTATTATGATATATACAAACAAATTCGTTTATGAATATATTTTTTTGGATTTAATTATAAATATACGAATTTTAAGCTATAAATAATTTCTGTTGTGTCAACTACGTAGTTGTAAGGTCTTATAAAAATATCGTCCATAAGTTTTGCGTTTTAAATTTAAATTCATCATCAAAGGCTTTTCTCACTTGTAATACTTTATTACAAAAACCATATAAGCTTTTATTATAGAACATTCTAGATGTATATTTGATTTGAATAAATAGAGTGCTAGTAATATATGTATTATAGAAATACATATTGGAATCGACTCCAGTATAAAAGACTTCAACGCGTTCGACGTAATCATGCACATTATATATTGCATACTACACACGACCGAGTTATGTTATCAAGTAATTTATGACTTCACGTTTGAAATAACATACATATTAGTTATCCAATTAAATTATTATTTTCTATTAAGTTACTGAAATATTATTTAATTTGAAACAATATAAAAAGAAGTTTTGTATAAGGAAATGATGTGATGATTGTTCCAGGGTTTAGAAGATGGCGACTTCCGGTGGAAAGTCGCGGCGGGAGGAGGCGAGTGATAACTCAGACGATGAACTGCTGCCTCTACCTAACGATATATACGGCGGCAGGTTGGTGTACAAACAATCTATACTAAGTTATTTCTAATTTCCATCTTTAATGCATATATTTATCGTAATTACATTCAGTTTTTAAAGAATTTTGTAGCTTCAATATTAAATTTAATTAATTAATTCCTTTAAGATTTAAATGAATCTAAAACTTAATCCTTATTAATAAACACGTAAATTTTTGTATCGTCTAATTAGTAATAAAATTATTTGGATATAAATAATTATTGAAAACAACAGATTTCCGTAATTTATTATTAACATAACCAGATTTTAAATACAACCTCATTGGTGACTCAATATACATATACGATTGAAGTTGTTAATTTTAACCAAGTTTAAATTTTAACTAAATTCTATTAAGAATCTGTATAAAATTAGTTTAATTCTATTTTAATGATTACTATTTTATTAGTATATTAAAAGTACTGAGTACATATTAAAAGTTACTGAGTCTTCGTTAAATACTACGCGAGGTTTTCTTCTTAGTCACGTATAAGCACATGTATAAAGTCATGGAACAAACACTCAGTGATTAATCAATAATTAAATAACTATATTATTACGAAAGTCCAATAGAACTTCAAGTATCATTATGGTATCTTTTAATCAATATTCCTTACTTATTACAATGTAAAATGAACTTTATATCATAATGTAATAAGGTTTATAATCATAATACTATTATTCTAAATAAATACAAACTATATATGGTTTTTTAAATTTCTTATAGTTCTTTATCCTATTTTGACGACTAGACGTCAAGAAGATTTATAATCTATATATTAATTTGCATATACTCGAATGTCAACATTTGTCCACAAAACAGGTTGTGTCCGACGAAATTATTCCCAGAAATGATTAGAGATATATTTAAAATCTTAATAATATTTTCCTGAATTTAAACTTTTAAAAGATACAAAAAATTTGAGCTTTAACATTAATTTCATGAATCTTTTATTGTAATTCTGTCGAAATCTTCAATTAAATCCGTATTCGAAGCTTAAAAGTAATTTCTTTATCCAATGTTTTATGCCACAAAGGTAAATCAAGCCTTTGATACGTTAAAGCCAGCCCCGGAACCCGCTCAAATGCCAAGGTTGTCAACTGACGACGCAACTTTCGATCGCCACATTTTTGTTCCCCACTTCATCTAGATAGATATAGCTGTCCTAGATAATACTACAATAATTGATGAACTACTATAGTTTTTAATAACCTTTTCAAAACTTTATTTAACCTTGTATATTTAATTTCCGCATACTTGCTTATTCTGACGTAACACTACATTATTTTGTCACAGATTTCGTAAACAAATTAATTTTGTTCAAATTATTTTAACAATCTAGATTGTTCTTTAACATTTCTAATTGGTATTTACAATAAGTCTTTGCATACATGCCGTCTAAAAAACGTTATAATAATATAGTAATACGAATTTCGTGTCTATTATTATGGTAATAAGGTATAAAATAGCTTGTATACTTCTGTTTTTTTTACTATCGGTTGCACTGTGTACCGGGACGGGGTCGTGCGTGAGACGAATATTGTATTTCAACGGGTTCAGTAAAATATATATACATATATATATTATTTATATATTATCTCAAGAAATATATATGTAAGTAACAGTATTTTAAGCATGAATCATTATATATACATATAGTTTGTAGTGATGTCGGTATAAAGTTATCATGTTAGTGAAATCGGTAAAAGTAAGCATCAGGCGTATTGACTTGGTCAATGACCGGACTCCGGGCAAGAATCTGGGAATGTTTCGCATACAAATGCTTTAAGAGAACTCTGAATTGTGGAGTACTTTTAATTATTTTACATATATACATACAGTTATGGTATAGCTGGGAAATTGCCAGGTACAAGAAGAAGACATACAGTTATGGTTATGTAGAACTATATACAATTAAATAAAGAAAGAGGAGGTAGGAAAATTAGTATTATAATTACCTATTTACATTAAATAAAGTAACAAAAGTCAGCTCTTAATCCAAAGCTACAATAAATACAATAGAAATTATTGCATATAAATAAGATTTAAAATCTTTTAAAATCCATACTTCCTATACCTTAGTTTTATTTAAAGACTGCAAGCCAGGTAAAGGCTTTCGTAAGTTTTCGTGACCTGTAACGACATTGAGCGGTCTATTGTTAGAATGGAATAAATATTTCATTAAATACCTTAATGCGTAGAATTTAAAGTCGAATATCGCTTGAAGATGTAGTAACATGTTGCAGACTGCATCTACCTAGCTGCGAACAGAGTTTAATATTTAAATTCTATCAAGCTCGTGATATTTGGAAGGTCGATGTGTTTTGTATCAAATATATATTAATTGTTTTATTTTTGTTTTTATGATTATTTTAAAAATTCGTGATGAGACGGATATACAACGAAGAAGTGTATATTAAATACATTGATATCAATAATACATATTATATTGCAGTTATAACAAGAATGGTACTTAGTTAATTAAATTGACAGTACATGAAATCGTGTTAGAATTATTAATGTATGAAGATCAAAGATGATTTTGACCTATAAATATTTATATATAGATAATGATTAGATGTTCTATTTTGAATGCATCTTTCATTTAACTTCCACATAGGATGCACTTGTTAACTTCGAGAAGTGATTTCACGTATCCACTGTCGCAGAACGAATAACTCGCACACTGGTGTTAAATAGAAAAGTCTCGGACAAAATTATTCTTGTTTTAATAAGTCTTCATGTTAAAAAATAATTATTATTTTGCTACGATTATGATTGGGGTAATTTGTCTTCTTATTTGTTTGCAAATTTTAATATATTGAATTTTTTTAAGATTTTTTTCAGACAATTACCTACTTCTGTTTTAC
This sequence comes from Danaus chrysippus, assembly GCA_916720795.1. Lineage (NCBI taxonomy): Eukaryota > Metazoa > Arthropoda > Insecta > Lepidoptera > Nymphalidae > Danaus > Danaus chrysippus. The sequence continues at coordinate 3,998,984 of CAKASE010000057.1, read as the reverse complement.
CAAGCATCTCTTATAATAAATATAATAAAAATTTTACACAATTCCTAGTTTTAAATGCTTTGAATATACGAAAGTGGTTAACATAAGTATTTAATGATATAAACGCTGTTAAATATTAAATAAATGAATATCTTGAACAAGTTACAGTTAACTTCAAAATTATTTTTTGTATTATAGGTAAGTGTTTTTAAGAAAGCCCCTATACACCTGATATCAATTCCAATAAATTTCATCATTACTTTCGATAATTTATTCCATCCACGTTCCTTTAGTTCGCGAATATATAAAAATTAATATTCCAATTTTGTCCGGTGTTAGATCGTTGGTTTCTTTGCGTGCACCGCCAGTAGCAATCGCGAGCACACCGTTTGACGTCCCCGATTGATGAAACAATGAGTTATTAAATAATATTCGTACGGACAACACACATAATAATTTCTCTTCATATTAATATATAATATGAGTTTCAAGTGTTAATATGGGCGATAAAGATAAGAATTACTACGATAAACACGATTTAGGAGTGGAATCTGTGTATATATCTAATAACAATAACTCCATTTATAGCAATTACTACAGCATTTACAGGTATGTTAAACTTTCTTTCGCTGGACTGAAATAATAGTGAAATTTAAAATAGAAAGAAATATGTATAATCAAGTTTATATGTGAAATTTTTATACTTTCATTAGGTGCAATGAAAGGCCAGACATAGATTCTTATGTACTTCTTTCTTTTCATATGTAATTGAACTACTTAATCTAGTTTTATTTTTTATAATCCACTCGTTAAATCTTAAACGATGATTAAATAAGTTAAAACAAAGTTCAAACATACAATTAGGAAAAAACTGTTTATATTATGTTCATAATTTCAAAACGTAGAACAATGACTGTTAATTTGATCTTAAAACATTGCTTATAACATTTCAATGGGGGCAATCATTGGTCACAGTGTTAGCAACGCTAAATTATATTGTACTACGAGTACATATCTTGCGCAAACCCCTTGTCACAATAGTGGCTAAGTAAGAATGTGATGTCGACACGCTCAAACATTGTAACAACTTTCTATGAACTAATTAAATAAAAGTAAATTGTCACATTCAGAAGCATTGAGTGTAATTATCTATGAATACTTTATTGGATTGTACACGTACGAAATGTACACGTAGTGTTTGAAGTTAGGCCACAAATTGTATTATTTATTCCGACCACTAAACCCTTTAAGTTCATAATACCGTTAAGTTTACCTCCGAATAACTTATACGTTATTGAATACGAAAACAAAATTGTTTTAAACTTGTCGTTTTTTTTATATTTTCACATATGAAATTTTGTCTGTTGTCTATATTTTTAGATTTAAAAAAATTTGAGGTTTTTATTATTTTATTAAAATATAATATATTTTATATACTTATAATGTTTTAACTATAATGCTTTAATATCAATATATTAATGATATCAAGATATTATTAGAAGTAGAACAGGAAGTATATAAGATGAGGTATTTTCTTATTACGGTCTAATGAGAAAGTTGTTTTTCTTGACTTAATACATATTAAAGGCAAGTATGACATGTACTGCGGATGTGTAATAAGTACCTGCTAATGTAATTGAAATAAATTGCAAGTATGCTATTAAATTAAAGACAAATTTTGTATTCTCAGTATAAAATAAAATTGGTAGAAGTCATCAAATTCTCTCTCAATACTATGTAATCACTTTATATTTCATTTGAAACCTCAAGAGCTCAATTATTGTCTCAATACCACATGCACTATACAACTACTTTATATGTCGTTTTAGTCCTTCACAGATATTAAATATAGTTTTAAATTACATTTGTATTTGTTATTTATAATACATATTTGAATTTAATTATCAAAATAACGCTTAATAAAAAACTATTTAATGTTTTCAGTCAAAGAACAGTGAACGAAACGAAAGGATGGGACGTCTTCAGAGAGTTCCCTCCGAAGCAGGAGAGTGGCTCCATGGAGAGTCAGAAATGTCTGGAGTTTACTATAAGAATCCTCAAAGTATTGGCGTATACTGTAACCTTCATCGTCGTCTTAGGATCTGGTGTGATAGCCAAAGGAACGGTCCTATTTATGACGTCACAATTAAAAAAAGACAGGCGACTAGCATATTGTAATAGGAATTTAGGTATGTTGGAGCAAATAAGAATATATTATTAATTAAATTAAGTAATATTTTGGCATACTATATTTTAATTATCTTCCTTTTCCAGGTAGGGATAAACAATTTATAGTGAGTTTGCCAGACGAAGAAAGAATAGCGTGGATGTGGGCACTTCTTGCGGCTTTTGCTATACCAGAAATAGGAACATTAATAAGAGCTGTTCGAATCTGCTTTTTCAAATCAGCTAAACGGCCAACTAGCGTGCAGTTCATTGTGGTAAGTTTTAGATGTATAAGAAAAATATGTTATTTAGAAAGAGGAAAAGTTATGTTAGATTTCAAACACAAAATTTTATGATTTCAGATATTTATAGCAGAATCCTTGCACACCATTGGTTTGGGCTTATTGTTCTTCAAAATTCTACCAGAATTAGACGTCGTAAAGGGTGCCATGATAACCAACTGTCTTTGTATAGTGCCAGCAATTCTTGGCTTACTATCACGAAGTTCTCGAGATTCGAAGCGATTTATGAAGACAATAGTTGACATGGCTGCTATAGTTGCACAAGTCACCGGTTTCATTGTCTGGCCTTTACTTGAAAACAAACCAGTTTTGTGGCTCATCCCTATTTCAGCACTCTGCATATCTTTGGGATGGTGGGAAAATTACGTTACCCGCCAGAGTCCTATCGGTAAGCTCACACCAAAAAAATAATAATTATTGTATATGATACAATTAGTGTAATAATTAAAATTTCTCCTTTCAGGTATAATCAAAAGTCTGGGTAGATTAAAGGATGAATTTAATTCCAGTAGATATTACACATACCGTATTATGTCTGTATGGAAAATTATATTGTTTGTCATGTGTATTCTGTTTTCCATTTGGATGGATGGCGACGAACCAGCTATGTTTTTCCAGCTCTTCAGTCCTGGTTTTAAGCCACATAATATCGTCGTAGAAGAGGTATACTTTATATCAAAATGGTTGTACTATTAATGTTCTAATGTCACCTATGATTCATTTATGTTATTCTTGTTTTTAGGTTCAAATACAATTAGGTGGAACGGTAATTCCTGATCTCGCAAATGCAACCCTCACGGGAGACTCGGTTGAAGTTGCAGCAGTATATAAATCGGCCTTTTACGTGATGCTAATACAAATTTTCGCAGCATATTTTTGTTATATTTTCGGAAAGTTTGCTTGCAAAATTCTCATCCAAGGCTTCAGTTACGCTTTTCCTATAAATTTGGTGATACCGTTAGTAGTCAACTTTTTGATAGCGGCTTGTGGATTAAGGAATGGTGACACTTGTATTTTCCATGGCACTATACCGGATTACTTGTTTTTCGAGAGTCCTCCAGGTAATTTGTAATTTCTTGCGTAATTTTTAAATATGTATTATTTTATCTTAGTATCTGAATGATTTTTTTATTTTGCAGTATTTACACTAAGCGATTTCATTTCTCGACAAATGGCATGGATTTGGCTGCTGTGGTTGCTATCGCAAACGTGGGTTACCATTCATATTTGGACACCGAAAGCAGAACGTTTGGCTTCAACCGAAAAATTGTTTGTGCTTCCAATGTATAATGGATTACTTATTGATCAAAGTATGGCCCTTAATAGAAAAAGAGACGACCAGAAAGACGTTAAAACAGAGGTATCAAAGCAATATACTTTTAATGTTCTTATAATTTATTAATTTAGTGTAAATTAATGTTTTAAAATATAATTATGTTATAATGTTACATCATTCAGGATTTAGCGGAAATAGAGAAAGAGAAAGGCGATGAATATTACGAAACAATATCCGTTCACACGGATAATACTGGTCCGTCGCCTAAAACTATAAAATCATCGGATCAAATAACAAGAATTTATGCGTGTTGCACTATGTGGCATGAAACTAAGGACGAGATGATGGAGTTCTTGAAGTCTATTCTACGTTTGGACGAGGATCAATGTGCGCGACGAGTGGCACAGAAATATTTAAGGGTTGTAGATCCCGATTACTATGAATTTGAAAGTAAGGAACTTAATATCAATATTTATTATTGCATTCCATTTTATTTTATTTTCCACTTATTACCAAATCTTCAGTATCAAAAGTAGTCTTTTTGCTTAACAGTTATTTGTTGATAGCCTATGAAGTTGAAAAAATAGTGTAACCATTTTATCACATGGTATTATATAACCATATTGATAAATATTTATATCAATACATAATAAATGATAAACAATATAAATAAAATGTTATAAATACATATTATGTATTGTATAAAACTTGGAAATAATATAATATTTTTTGTGCAATGACGCATATTAAATGAAAGTTTTATTACAGCTCACATATATTTAGACGACGCTTTCGAAATATCGGATCACAATGACGATGATTCACAAGTCAATCGTTTTGTGAAGCTTCTTGTGGATACTATCGACGAGGCAGCTTCTGAGGTCCATCAAACAATCATACGTGTCCGACCGCCGAAGAAATATCCAGCTCCGTATGGTGGAAGACTGTCGTGGGTTCTGCCAGGAAAAACTAAGATGATCTGTCATTTGAAAGACAAATCTAAGATTCGTCACAGGAAACGTTGGTCTCAGGTACACAATATATTCAATGCAGGATAGGTAATCCATACATCAGTTCCCTTAATACAAGGTTATTTAGTCATATCGGATACTGATTGGCCCTGAAACTAGTAATTCCATCTGGAAACTATTCGTGTACAGTATGATAATGCAACGTTGTAGGAAAGCTAAAGATATTTAATTTTAAGTCATATTATACATAATGTGTTTTAGGTGATGTACATGTACTATTTATTGGGACATCGTCTAATGGAGCTGCCAATATCAGTTGATCGTAAAGAGGTTATGGCTGAAAACACATACTTGTTGACCCTCGACGGCGATATTGATTTCCAACCTCATGCAGTGCGTCTGTTGATCGATTTAATGAAAAAGAACAAAAATCTGGGAGCAGCTTGTGGACGTATTCATCCAGTTGGCTCTGGTAAGAACATATAATAAAAATTTCATTACTAATTATTTGTTTATGATAATATGTAGTACTAAATATCTACAATGCCATTATTTTATAGGTCCCATGGTATGGTATCAATTGTTTGAGTATGCGATTGGTCATTGGCTGCAAAAGGCGACTGAGCATATGATTGGCTGCGTACTTTGTAGTCCCGGGTGCTTCTCTTTGTTCAGAGGAAAAGCTCTGATGGACGACAACGTTATGAAAAAATATACATTGAGATCTGATGAAGCTCGGCATTATGTACAATATGATCAAGGTACCAAGCAAGTTACTGTAGTACATAAAATGAATAATGATATAGAATTTATGTTAAATATATACGGTTAAGTATAATAGTTTTAATAAGCATTTAATTTTAAATACAGTCCACTCTTGGGCTTGGTGATACAATTATTTTTATTTAATAATATTATTTAGAGGTTCGAACAAATTTTAAAATACTACGGTATAACTTTTCTTATACTGTACATATATACATTGTTTATTTGCATACACTTTATTTGCTCAGCAAAAAATTTTGAATTAGTTTAAATGTATTTTGGTATGAGGTATTTATAGTGGCATTTCTTTTTTTCAGGCGAGGACCGATGGCTCTGTACGCTTTTGCTTCAACGAGGCTACCGAGTAGAGTATTCGGCTGCATCCGATGCATACACACACGCTCCTGAAGGATTTAATGAGTTCTATAATCAACGTCGTCGTTGGGTACCTTCCACTATCGCCAACATTATGGACTTGTTAGCGGATTACAAACACACGATTAAAATTAACGACAACATTTCGGCTCCTTATATTGCATACCAGGTAAATATGGTTGAAGTATTGCTAATTTTAAATATATGACGCTTTTATTTTACACCAGTATTATGGTTTTTACAGATGATGTTGATGGGTGGAACTATTCTGGGACCTGGTACCATATTTCTTATGTTGGTGGGTGCTTTTGTGGCAGCCTTTAGAATTGACAATTGGACTTCATTCGAATACAATCTGTACCCTATTGCTCTCTTCATGTTTGTTTGTTTCACCATGAAATCGGAATATCAGGTAGCAATATTTAAAATGACTTTTTATACGTTTACACAGAATTTCAAGATTTGTTAATAAAAAATATTATTGTTTCAGCTGTTAGTCGCCCAAATATTATCAACAGCGTATGCTATGATAATGATGGCTGTGATTGTCGGTACTGCTCTTCAATTAGGGGAGGACGGTATAGGATCACCTTCGGCCATTTTCTTAATATCACTGTCTAGTTCATTCTTTATAGCAGCGTGTCTACATCCGCAAGAGTTTTGGTGTGTCGTCCCCGGTATTATTTATCTGCTATCCATCCCATCTATGTACCTGCTTTTGATTTTGTATTCTGTAACTAACTTGAATGTCGTATCATGGGGTACTAGAGAAGTGCAAACAAAGAAAACTAAAAAGGTAAATATAATTTTAATAATAAATATGCATTATGTTTTAAATATAGATGCTAATAATTTTACTTTTTATCATTAAAGGAAATCGAAGAAGAAAAGAAAGTAGCAGAAGAAGCTAAGAAAAAGGCAAAACAGAAGTCTTTGTTAGGTTTCCTTCAGGGGGTAAATAGTAACGAAGAAGAGGGTTCTATAGAGTTCTCGTTCGCTGGTCTGTTTAAATGTTTACTTTGTACCCAACCAAAAGGAAATGAAGAAAAGATACAACTCATGCACATTGCTTCCACCCTTGACAAATTGGAGAGAAAATTGGAAAATGTAGAAAGGTATAATGGCAATCAAAAAATCTATTATTCATGTAAGATTTATTAAAACTGGAATAAATTTGTATAACACATAATTTTTAATATTTGTAGAATTGTGGACCCGCATGGACAATTACGAGGCCGAAAATTGTCAGTAGGACCCAGAGGTAGTACAAACGGTGACCAATTAGTGACTGTAGCAGAGGGAGCAGAAGAGGAACACGGATCTGATTCGGAAACTGATACAATATCTACAGTACCCAGGGTACATAACTTTAAAATACATTTTCTAATAAATTAACATATAGATATAAAACTTATATATTCATGTGTTGTAGGAGAAGCGAGATGATCTTATAAATCCATATTGGATAGAAGACCCGGAATTGAAAAAGGGAGAAATGGACTTTTTGAGCCCATCCGAACTATCATTTTGGAAAGATCTTATTGACAAATATTTATATCCCATTGATGCTAATAAGGAAGAACAGGTAAGGTCTCCGGTGTTGTTTACAGGAAACGATATCCAATCTATATTATTTAAAATATTAGTTTGTTTGCATGTTTGCAAAGAAGTTAAAATATATATAAAAAAAAGTTTATTAAAAAGAAAAGATATAATGAAAGAGGATTGTAAAGAATGAAAATCCCTGCTCTTATTATTCTTAATATATAAACAAAAGTGAGGGGCAGAATAATTCATCTTTTTTTCAGGACCAATGCATAAAACAAATTTTGTAACATATATATAAGAAATTTTATTACTAATCCACACTGAATTTTAGGCACGTATATCCAGAGATCTAAAAGAATTGAGAGACTCCTCTGTTTTTTCATTCTTTATGGTTAATGCCCTTTTTGTGTTAATTGTTTTCTTGCTGCAACTAAATAAGGACAATCTTCATATTAAATGGCCGCTCGGAGTAAAAACTAATATTACATACGATGAAATATCCCAAGAGGTAACGTGAGAGTATACTGTGTCTGACGATCGGCCTTCAATGATGACTTCAGATGACACTGTAGTAGATTGCCAATTGCCTCACGTTATTATCATAAAGCAATACAAAAAGTCCTCCTCGGTCACCATTGAAAGTTGATTTATTAATGCTTCAATTGTATGTACTTTTACAGGCTCGAATTGCAAATGATTTGCTAGAACTTCGCAATAAGTCAGTATTTGCATTTGTCATGTTCAATGCTTTATTTATATTGATAGTATTTTTATTACAACTCAACAAAGATCAACTCCACGTGATTTGGCCTTTGGGTGTAAAGACAAACATTACGTACATCGAGGATACAGGCGAGGTACAGCCAAATATTACAAACTATGTGTGTCACTTTACAAGTCTAACGGTCTACTTCTAACCGATCTGTCTTGGGTTGGCACACCAGCATGAAGATTCTGTATCTTCCACACCTAAGACTAAACAATTTTGGGTACCACAAAAGGTTAAAGAAATACCCTAATAAAGGCCCCCAAAGTTCCATAAACACAGTGTTTGAATTAACATAGAAACCCTATCCTGGTTCTATGTTAAAGCAACTATTTAAACCTACGTAATAATTGCACAATCCTATACTCTATCTTTCTCTATAAGGTGGTGGATATACTTCAATTAAGTTTCTTTTCTTTCCGTAACAGTCACCTGTACCCTTTGTACATACTTTCCATCACGAGTTGGGTGGTGATTTGGATAACATTTAAAATTTCATAATTGTTGTGTTCGTTTTGTGTTCATGTGATGTTTTATTAACTTTTTTTTACTTTGTATGTTTTCTTTATTTGTAATTGATATAATTTATTATATGTACGTGTAATTATTCACAAAAAAAAAAGGCCCAGTTATTATTTTCTTTATACATCTATGTCATTGTAAATTTCCATATATGTATTGTACTTTGCATTTTCATCCATTTGGAATATTAAGTACAAGACGTGAAGATAATAGAAGTATTACTATTTTATTATATGAACTGGTCATAGGCGTATATACATATATATTTTTTGCTTTCGCTTATTTTATTTCCCCTTAGATATATTACATTTAATCAAATGTTATATTCGTCTATTTGAATATTTCAGGTATTAATATCAAAAGAATACTTACAATTGGAACCCATTGGTTTAGTATTTGTATTCTTCTTCGCGTTGATTTTAGTAATTCAGTTCAGTGCTATGTTGTTCCATAGATTTGGTACAATATCACATATATTAGCATCAACTGAATTGAATTGGTTCTTTTCAAAGAAGGTATATTGAATTTGAATTTTTCTTTTTAATTTTGATAGTGAAGGTTGTTATAAATAATTCACTGTTTTCGTTATTTTGTAGACCGATGATTTGTCACAAGATGCTTTATTGGATAAAAATGCAATAGCAATAGTGAAAGATTTGCAAAAATTAAATGGATTGGACGATGATTATGACAATGATTCGGGATCAGGTCCACAAAACGTTGGTAGAAGAAAGACTATTCATAACTTGGAGAAAGCTAGACAGAAGAAGAGAAACATTGGAACATTGGACGTTGCTTTTAAGAAACGTTTCTTCAACATGAACGCTAATGATGGTCCAGGTAAAGTACCTTATTTTCAAATTCATACTGAATATGTACCTATGAGTTATTGTTAAGTGCATTTCAAAATTATTAATTCTTTATTTTTTTTTATAGGAACACCAGTTCTAAACCGCAAAATGACGTTGCGAAGGGAAACTCTCAAGGCTTTGGAAGTAAGGAGGAATTCTGTGATGGCTGAGAGGAGGAAATCACAGATGCAAACGCTTGGCGCAAATAATGAATATGGCGTCACTGGAATTGTAATTATTAATTCACTTTAATAGACATTTGTTTTAATAGTCTTGTTAAAAAAAACTGTTTGTTTAATTTCAGTTAAATAACAATCCAGTTCCACCACGTCATAGGACTTCGACAGCAAATATTTCAGTGAAAGATGTTTTCGCTGAACCAAACGGTGGAATGATTAACAGAGGATATGAGACTTCTTTAGGTGACGAAGACGACAGCAATTCAATGAGACTCCAGCCTAGACAAAACCAAGTTTCCTTCCAAGCACGCTTCTAGAAAAGATGCTAATCGTCAGTGCTGCCAAAATTACGAATTAAAACATCTAGTTTTTAAGAAATGTAGATACTCATTTATTAGGATAATGCCTTTTTATTTTGAACTTTTTGACATCATTTTTTGTGATATTCTTTTTTACGTAGTTACTTAAAGTGACAACTGACATTGTGTTCTTTACTTATTTAAGTACAGCTAAAACAAAAATACTGAATAAACACTGCCACTTTTGTATAAACTATATTTTTGTGTTTAAGACATATATATACAAATGATTTTTTATGTTTAAGTATTATGAATTTTTATTGAATTATTCATCCTTTCCGAACATCATAAACTTATACAGTAAATATAACCCAATTTGCTTAATATTTTGAGTAGTTAAAATCCTACTATTCAATATTGTTCAATTTATTTTATAAATAAATAAAACTATTTATGCTTCTGTGTGCTGTATTTATTTATCAATGGCAACACAAATAGAAATTGTTAAAGAAATTTTAAATCTAACATATAAATCTAGTTTTCTAAGAAAGATACGAATTCTGTGAGCTTGAACAATTGGTCTTCACTTGAGGTATGTAACGGAGATGGTTGGACTGGCGGTGTAGGGCTTATAGTAACACCATCAGAATGCAACTCCCATTTTTTATCTCTACATATTTGTAACACAGCCTCTCTACTTAGACCAGTCATTAGCACTATGGTATCAAGAGAAACAGTGCTGTACGAACGTCCAATAAGGTTGAAAGCTCTTTCACGAACTCTTTCTACAATTAAAAAAAAAAGAAATTTAAAAATGTCATGTCAAAAGAAGTATTTTAAATTATAGATTATAAATATAGTAAGTTATTGTACTATGTTTCTACATGTTGTAGTCTTCAAAAAGCATCTTAATTATTATATTGATGATTTTAAATAAAAATCATTATGACTTATTATACTAATTGTATAGCAATAACACAACTATAAGGAAGAAAAAAAAAGCGCAAAATAAAGTTAGCTTATTAAGATATGAATACCTTCAAGAGCTCGTATAATATGAGCTACAGGCTCGGTCCATGTGAATGCAGCCAGTGCATGGTAAGTTCCGGCAAGATCTTTCTTCCATAACTTCTGCCCTACGGCCCAAATAGCTGGAATTTCAGGATTGCTACTCGTTATACTCTGAGGAATCCTTTTCCATAAATATTTTGCATTACATCTGAAACAGTAAATTGTTCTAGATGAAATTTTCTTCATGCAATAAAATATTAAATTAAGTCACTGTGATTTTTTAATTTATTTTCAAGTCAGTGGTGGCCTAGTGGTTAAAAGACCCGCCTCTCATGCACGAGGGTGTGTGTTCGATCCTGGCCCTGGCAAGTACCAATGTCATTTTTCCGAGTCATATGTACTTTCTAAGAGTATTTAGACATCACTGATTAATTCATTCCCAAAGAGTTTTGATGTCAGGCCGGCGGCCGGTCGTAAAAACAATTAGCAAAAACTATTTAAGGGAGGCCCTGGCTAAAGCGTGGAAAATTGCAGGTAGAAGTAGAAATTGAAGAAGTCTGATACATATTTTAGACTAAAAACTTATTTTTGAGCATATAATTGCTAAATTATTTACATATTTAATTTTAGTACACATTATTTAGGTTTATTAGCTCTCAAGGATGTGTATACATACACTTAACATAAATAATATAACACAAAATCTTCCATTGATTATACTTACAAATCATTCTGATATAAATAGATTGCTAATAGTTGAGCATATGTAGAGGATGATGCTACTCCATTCGGGGCCTGGAATGTTCATATATGTGTATGAAAATTTTGTTACTTAAATATTTTATTTATACTGACTTTAGGTGTTGGTGGTTAGTTTTGCTAAATGATGTGCTATGGATGTGCTATGTGATGTGCTATGGATTTTGAAATTTAAACAGAATGGTAATGATAGGGTAGTACAGTAAATACAATTAATTTTAAATTTTATGGTAATTATACTAATTACAATGTTGTGGCTTAATGACATTGAAATAGAATAAATAACAGATTTACTATTCTAAAAACTCAACAATAGCCAAAACAAAAGATAAACAAATTTAATACAGTGCCAATAGTTTTAGGTTGTTTTCATAAACATAACAAAGAAAACCGATTAAAATGAAGAAAAATTTACTTCGAAATATGTTTTACCTCCAATTCCTGTTTTTCTAAGTCTCCACACAGCTTATCGAAGTTGCTTATCATAATGCGAATCAATATTTTTCGATTCTGACTACAAATTGAAATCTTTAACAAATTCACAACACAAATGTCAGCTGTCAAATTTTGTAAGTCAAAATTAAAGTGACAATTGACAGCTCAAAACAATAACCAAAGTTTAATTCAAACAGCCATGTGTTCCATGCGATAAAATATTAATTATTGGAAGTACGTAACCTTTAGTTCACGAGACGTAAAACTATTTCCAATTATAGACAAAAAAGTGTGGTAATATTATTTTTTATGAAAAATGTTCTTATATATATTACTGTGTTAGTGTTATTCTAGAAAACTGATATTATTTTATAGGGAAAAATAATGAATAATCTAATATTACAAGTTTATCTGTGAAAACCATTTGTCTCTTCGTTATAATTTCTTAGTGCTACATCTTATTCTAATGTAAACAAAGAAATTCGAACGTAAATTCATATAGAGAACCAAATAAAACGGCTTTGACTTATATTGTATAAATCTTTTAAGGGTATTTTCCGAAATTCTGACATCTTGTCGTTGTTGTTGTTTTTAATTCTGTTGTTTGTACACTTTTTCTTTGACGACGTCAAATTAAAAAAAGTGTGTACTTTGATAATGTCAGATAACAACCTCTTGTATTGTAAACTCCACCACCACATAGAGACTAGTAAGACACTATATCATACAGAGACTTAGTATTATACATACATAGTGTAACTTTTTATGCTTGCTGGCATATGAGTCTCTAAAAACTCAAACTTTTTATCCGTTAGGTACACATGTGAAAAAGAAAGTTTATGCCGGTGACCACTGACGTAGATAAACTTTGTTACTCTTTAGCACAGCTGTTCTTTTTAGACTTCAATGCTTCTTATCAAGGTTTCTCATTTTATTCATTCATTTCAGTTGATTCACTTTGCTCATTTCGGCTGATAGACTAGGGTTGGGCGACAAGCGCGGAATAACACCTTGTCTTTAAACCTTTCCCAGCTGGTAAAGGCTTCCTTTGGCATAAGGGTGCCAGATGTTAATGACGATAAAAACAATTGCCTGGAACTTTTGCTTAAGTCTTATCACCAATGATAACTTTTGTTTGGTTTGGTCTGTATCCATATACTTTCCAAATACACGCGAGCTTCACGTACACTTAAGCAGATAACTAATATGATACGTTTGGGAATAGAATTCCACATTCCCTTATCCGACGTTTCCATTGCTGCCAAAGCTTGCCCATGTAATTTATTTCTAATAATGTATTTCTGGAATACAGCAATAGCTATCAGTTAATAGGTATTGATATATCCTCTACCTTTGACTGTGGATGGTTGTTCGATGAGTCCATAGCTCAGGCAGCTACAAGCACACTCAGTGTCTTTGCAAAAAAACAAAATTAGTCCGGATATGTGTGAAACACTGTTTGTAAAGGGCAAGCATTACTTATATATTACCTCACTGCTTTGGACTCGTGCTCACTGCTGAAGAGTCAGACAAAAAGCATTATTTGTGACCACAATTTTTTTTCCCTCCTTCTCAAACAACAATGTAGTTAAAAACAATCCAGACTTCATAAGATATATAAGATACACTTTTACACTTGTGGGCCTCTATCCTTTCGATAAATCTTCATAGCCACATACACATAGAAGAGATATGCTTTTTCCCTCCTATCGTGCACGTATTGTAACAGTTTGTCTGCGTCTGTTTCCTTTTAATTATGATTTGGAGTCTTTATGATTAATCTTTATTGGAGTAATTATGATTTTGGATTTTGTATTGTTTCTCATAAGTATGACGTATCTATCATTATATTCCAATCCGAATCCGTGTAAAGCGTGACTTTTGCTTTTATAGCCAAATTTGATTTGATATGGTTAAGTATGAAGAAGATTTTCAAATTTAAACGAAGTGCTAATAATAAGTAAATGGCCTTTCATAAACTATCGAGCAGATTAACTCTTATTAACGATAATTAATAAGGTTTAGTAACCAGTACGTATCAAATGCAACGGTGATTGTAATAGAGTTTTATAGGATTTTAAGTGAATAGATAAACCAAGTAATTGTTCATTATGGCCGTATGATTTCATAACTTTATAACCCATAAAGAGCAATAAACTTTGGTGTCTAATTCCATTAAGGTTCTCCATAATATGTTCGTGTAAGCTAAGAGTTTGCTTTAGTACTTAGTAGGTGGCGCCACTTTCCTAACATTTTCACAATACTATTAACGATCATACATACGATTTAGGAATCGGTGAATTTCTTTTAGACAAACTCGGTACCCCATAACATTTTTGAAATATCTTTATTCTCTTATCGTTTTAAATCTGCTTAAATTAACACAAGTGACTCTTATTTTTAAGTTCATAAAGATTCATTTTCTCGATTAAAGGCTTTTCTTATTTTTTTTTTGTCACAGTGAAATAGTCTTTTCTTCGAAATATTTGCATTTTGAATGTACCAGAGAATGAATATGTATGTATATGTATGTCTCATATACAAAGTTGAGACTGTATTCTACCCTAAATAACTTTTACCTCTTGTATTCCAAATGAGCATTCCAAGTTCACAAAATGACTTAATTATGAGATTTGCATATTTATATTCACAGAATGTATTACATATATATTTTGTGAAATTAAGACGAAACTTCTAAATATGATCATTAAAATTTTTAATAACAGAAACAAAGTAATATTTTTTTTTATAAAGAACTAAGGCATTTCTCATAAACAAATACGATCACGGTACTACAAAAACCATTTAGATGCTAATAGATACACGCACAACAGGAAAATTAGCATTATAAGCGAACATATCAAGAGTGACTCAGCTAGTCGGTCACTCCGTCAACTCCGGTTACATTGTGACACGTGACGCAAGACAAGGTGACTGCAGAGCCCGCCCAAAAGCTCAATCAATAGCCATGAAATTCAATTGTAAAAATCAGGTCAATCTATGCAAACATAATATAGACGTCATGTTCTATACATCCATAGACAATTTCACTTTTTTAATTAACCCATTATCTATATACTGTGTTGAGTTTTTAGTGTTCGTACTGCTACGTCAAGTTAATTTGGATTTCATTGAATTTGGAGAATCGTAATTATGACATAGCTGTTCTTCCTAATATTAATAATTAATAGATGCGTGAATAAGTTAATTAAAATTTGATTAATATACTTGTTACACGAGGATGTGAACCAGGAAGTTTTATCAAATAGATTGGTTTTGTTATTTAATATTTATACATATAATATTTTACGGAAAAAAGTATTTAAAGTTTTTAACGAAATTATAGAAAAGCGTATTTTTCTAATTCACTCCAAAAACATTATAACAGCATGACTTGTAGTATTATAATTCATCAAACATCGTTACCTGTTAATATTCCTTTGAATGCAATTCTAATATTTGCTCTTTTATTCGTGCTTCTACAGTCTTATGGATAATAATTAAATCATTACTTATATAGAATTTGGGGATTAAGGAATACGAACAACGAACATCGTATATTAAGGAAAAAGTACGTTCTGACTAGTCCAAACATGCAACGTCACGCAGGCTATGAAGTGCTTACCAAAAATCGATAGCCAAAGTTAATACTATAATGAGGAAATATTTATGAATGAAAAACTGTTAACGCTCCGCATGTAGTGTGATAATGCTAACTTGGACTAAGTATACTGATCTGTTCTTATTTTACCGTATAATGAAGATACTTTAATCATAATTTCACATAAACTTATACTAACAAGACGCTTTAAATACTTTATGTATGTAGTGTTACAAAAACAATATAGTTTAGCTGTTGTGGTAAATGGTAATTTAAAAGAACCTTTTTATTATTCTTTCTATTGTATTCATTTTGTCATTATGGAGGGTCCATGAGTTTTTTTCATCAGTTTTGCATTTATTTATTTGTTATAAAATGCTTTATCATCAAGCTTTTGTTGTCAAAGTATTTTGGTTAAAGTTTATCAAATTTTATTCTATTTGCAATTAAAATACATAAGAAATAAGAGTAAGGATCTTTACTATGTTATTTACGATATTGAGAGACGTTAACTAACATTGTTGAAATACGAAAAATGAGATCTAAAGTATGAACTGCTATTTGAAGAGTAATGAATGGAGGACAAAACTATGTCTGAAGAGTTCACGTTCAATGATAAAGAACTCCTAGAAGTTTTAAGAATAGTATCATGGAAATATGTTATTATTAAGATTTTGAAAACATTTTATTATACTTATTATAAAACAAATTTTAGATAAAAGATGTTATGACAAAAACTTAGATAAAAGATGTTCTTTATACGCAATATGTCTAAAATTTTATATTGCATGAATGAAAACTAATGGGAGATTAAGTAGTAAGTAGCCTCTTGATGTCTTGGAATTAAGCTTAAACTAGTTTAAATGACACCCAGTTAAATTAAATCGTAAGAAAAGAGAGCTTTGACAAAAATATTGTAAGAATCCTTAAAAAATGGTATAATTGTAACAAAACTGATCTTAGTAGCGTAGAAGAAGAAATAAGACAAGGATGAATTATCTACCTACTTTTTATTAATCTGAATACGAATAAAACATGGATAAAAATGTATAATATTTATCAATATAATAAATTATATATGTAATTACTTATAGTCTGCATAAACTAAAAGATAGTTAAATAAGTAAACAGGAATTAAAAAATATTCTAAGTATATGGAAATTACTCGAGCGGCGATCCTTTTATAAGTTTATGCTATAACCATAGATAGGGTTCATTAATTTTTAAAATTTGATTAATTTCTTTTCCTTATTACGTGCTTGTTAATCCTTTTGTAATATTCCATTTAAATACAATTTTTGGATGGTTCTTAATGTAGATGCTAGTGCTGTTAAGGATTTGAATTTTAAGGATACCTACCTATATATGAACGTATGTATATTATTGAATATTTATTACTGTTATTTATTTTTGTGTGTGTTGAGGTTATATTTATTTTAAGAATACTGTATACTTAATATTGCATCACCCTATACTGTCTTCCAAACGCAATCCTCTAACCCTAGGTAGTCTGGAAGAAATGGCTAATAAGCCATAAGGCCGCCTTTTGTTTCACCATCAGTTTTTAGTTTGTATTGTTTGTAATTGTTTGTTTTGTAATTATGGTGTACAAAAAAGAGTTAAATAAATAAATAAATTTTATCGCACCTCTCTTCAGTATTATTCAGTCATATCAGTTCTATAATGTAACGAAATTTATACCTATTTATGAGCAACAGTGTTGTATAATATCTTGTACTAAATGTGATGACACGTGGTTAAACAAAACAGGGGGCTCTGTGTTAGGTATATTCACATTAACTGCTATAGATGTAAGTAAAACTCTATTATTGCATTCATTCATTAAATAACTTCCATAATTACTATTCCATTTAAAGTGTAGTAACGATATAACGCATTGAAATCGCTCTGAAAAGCAGTTGCAATCGAATATACGCCAGCAAATGGACGACGCTATAATAAATATGTCAAACAAAAACAATAGAATAATTATTGTGAAATAGGTTCGCTATTGACCTATCTAAGGATTATTTTGCGCAAGGTGTTACAGTGAAGTCGTCACTTTCACTATTTGTGTTGTCCAATGACTGTTGTCACGCTCGGGCAGTAACCAATGAGCATTCCACCGCCCCGCCTCGAGGGCCTGGCGTCTGCTGCGACTCAGGCACGAATATCCATTAAATAACTGTCCCGTGGCTGTACCGTTATGCTACTTAGATACAAATATATGATACCCTAAAGTGGGATCCATAAAACAAATCTGTCTTAAGCAGCCCGAGTTGAATAAGTAGTTACACACATCTTAAAGCTTTTAACTGACGCTCTGTCGCTTACTACATGGCATAACGATGCAAGAACCCAGACACTTTTTATTGTAACAATGAGTCATTCATTACAATAATATTAATGAATATATATTTTATTCTACTCTGAAAGTATAGAAACTATTAAAAAAATATTAGTTGATCCAATCTAAAGGCTAAGTATCATTCTATTCAGATTCTTACAATGTATGAAGTTGTATTTGATATCAAAATGCAATAGTGTTAGATTAGATACTACGTAGTAGTATGAACTCTAGTGAGCCGTGTTTCGATAGCTTGACTCCCGACTGACCCGAGGCAAAGGGTAGTGTAAGCAACAGCGATGTCCGCCGACAGCACTGTGCAAAATTGATAATTACATTAAACAGCTTTGCTTCGCTGTTGGCGCTCAACGCCACTGCCAAGATATCTAAAATATAACTTAAAAGGCAACTACCATGTCAAACTGTAAGTTAAGCTAAGGATTAAGATATCCAGATAATATAGTATCATTTGCATTATTCATGTTTACATAAATGATATAATAGAATGGTCAAGACGAACTTATAAGGTCTTCTTCATGTTGTACCTACATAAATGTCGACAAATGATGTTGTTTACAACTGAACTATCTTCGAAATGGATAAGAGTCTATACTTTATTTAGTCTTTACAAAATTTATAAAAATGTTGTTCATATTGATATTCAATGTGAATTAATTAATACAATTAGTCTTCGGCAAATTACACATGAGAGTTAAATAATGAAGGTAAATTGTGGCAACTTTACACTTCTGATTTATTGTCCTGCACTTGCACGATTTCGACGAAAGAGAAAACGAACCAGTTCAGGCGGATATTACGAGCGGTACATATATAAAATTGATAATGAATATTTATAAAAAGTTAACCACAGTTCAACGTAAGTATTTCCCTTGGGGTCAGCCTGAGACCATTAATCAGAACATTTTCACTTAATCATGTATTTTTTTTTAATAATTTCGCATTCAACCTTTTACTGGATCGATAATAAGTATGTATATTTTAATATATTTTTGCAAAATCGAAGCGATTTTCTTAAATAACCTCTCTGACCTCGATCTCTTAAAAAGCTGAACATATAACTGAACTCGTTTGTAATAAACTTGAACAAAGTAGTTTGCATTTAATCTGACTTACTACGAATTAATTTATGAACTGATAGATAACTTGAAATTTATTTAGTTGTAAGTATTTAGTAGTAAATAAATTTATTTATTTGTGTTTAATCTTCCTTTGATATATATATGAATTAAATAGAGGAATGTATTGCAAATGGACAGGTATCGATAACCTTTCGATGTAGTTATAATAGATTATCTCGGTCATTAATCACTTGCTGTTTTGATCTGCTTCTGGTTTTACAAGTCGTTCTTTTAGGTATTTACCACCAGCTAAGTATAGTTTTTTGTGGTACTTCATATAATCTGCCACAGCTACGGTATTATTGACTGTAAATTACACACTTGAAATTAATAAAATCAAGTATACCTTATTTATGTATGCTTAATTTTATTATGCTTTTTATTATACCAATACCATATGTTACAAATAAACGTCTACTAGTAAAATACACCTAAAAATAAATTAAATATTAAATAATAGACTGTTTTATTTACGAAAATATTCCAAAGGTGTAATAATATGTTTTTGCATAATAAAGATTATCAGGAATCTATTATATATTCAAAATGCGTTCATTTACAAAGAATGCTTTAAAAATGCACGTTGCAAATACTAAGCTACTCAAGGTCTGCAACATCTCATTTGTACCAAAAGTAGAAATAGACATTGTAAAATAAGCGTTTGTATATTTAAATTTTATAACTATAATATTATAATGTGAATAATAATGGGAATATATTAATTTGTAAGTGAAATTAAATATTCTATTTGCTATGTCAAAAAAAAATCCAATGACATCGAAATAGTTTTATGATTAACTGTCTATCAATGAAAATTAAGCCTGGTGAAATATTTTAAACTACAACATATTTCAAATATTTTATCGGTTCACAAATATTTCAACAAAATGATGGAAATAAAGCAGAAGTACAAGAGATATATAAAATATATATAATTCAAAAAAGAATTTACATACATGATTAATATATTTTTTTACTATGTAATTTAACTGGCATAATATATTAAACATTCTACAACCATAATAATCAATTCTAGAGGATATTCAGTTTTTATTTGATTTTACTTTTTTCTTCTTATATCGTCGTATCGTAATAAATTTTTGTTTTTTGTTTCAAAGATCCATCGTCTTTACTCACGTTTGAAGAATAGAAATGTTATGTAAAGGTGACGGACTAGGTCCTACGGTGTCTTTGAAAACTTTTGGTTAAGTTAGGATAAGTGCCTTTTTCTTCGATACCTGATTACAGACTAACAAATTACCTAGTAATAAAGAAGTCCTTCCATAAAAATATATAATTCACTTCGTTGAATAGATTATAAAACTCAAAATAGAATATAACTAATTTTGATGTTAAGAATGAAAAAGAAGGTAAATATGCCAAAGACTAATAGAGGTTCGTAATTTGTTACTTCATTGATTCAAATATTTCCATTTTTCTGAATATTAATAACAACACATACATACAATAATACTTACAAATATTACAATATTGTATTACAAGCATCGTGCCCATTATCAAGGGACATTTGATAACCGGTCATTAGTTGATGGAGTGGCCGCATTGTATCAAAAGCCAACTATAACCACCTGACAGCTTGTGAACGATTGCTAGGTGGCAAAAACTTCCTACATGAATATCGACACTAAACAATGGGCAGCCGGGCTATCTTTAATCACCACGAAATAGCGTCTAATTGGACTCGCAAAACATTGTAAGCAGTTTAAAGTGGTTGCTAGGAGATAAAGTAATCATTCAACGATAAGTGGGATTGTGAAAGTTTTAATTGCTATACACATTTTTGATTACTCGGCGATGTTTCGTTTATTAATTGTAGTCCATCAAATTTAATTGATATCTGTGATATTGAGGTTAATTTTTTTTGTAAAATTTTTATTTATAAACATATATTTTAAGACAAAATGTAATCAGAAAAATCGCTATATACCAATAACATAAATTATTGTATAATGTGACATTGGAACGCAAGTGATCCACTTTTGTAAAGAGAACCCTAATTGTAGCAGCACGGTTTATAATAAAAGTTCAAATTGCAAAACGACATTTCGGTAATTTTGCACTTGTCTGATGACTTGGCATTTCACTTAAATATTGAACTAAGGGCATATAGATTCATTTACTGTTTTTTTCTCTGTGGTAGTGATTTTTTTAACCTTAAGCTGAAGAAGAAAATATAAGAAGTTTAGCTAGGTAAAAACTTGTAGGGCAAGGCCGAAACAACATTGAGAAAGATGCCAACCGATTTTTTTTAACAAACATCGACTAATATGGGTGACATTAAGGAAGTTAGGCACATTCTTCAGTTGTTAAAAAATATAATCCCTTGCTTTCAGATTATTGAAACGGTAGCTTCCTGCCCAGAATGACCTTCGAAGATAAAACGTAAGTTGTCAGCGTTTGCCTGGTCAATACAATAAAGGATTTATGGGACGCTACTCGTTTTTTTAGACATGAATCTTGAAATTATTCAACCGAGGTCGAAATTCTAGGATTATGGTAGTAAAATTAGCAGGATGGAAATGGATTAGGGAACGCATGAGGAAAATCAAAAAAAATCAATGAAAGGATAGTTGACAGTCGGAAAATTGATAGCTGAATTAGTTTGGAAGCTGTACTGACTTGGATATACAATATTTCTATCTATTAGTAGTTCACTCGACGGTTTTATTCTCATAATTTTAAAGACATCCCGTCAAAAACCTTACTCGTCGAAGAATTATTGGGAAACTGTAAATATAGAATTGAAATACAAACAAAATTTAGGTCTAAAGGTAAGTGTTTATTTGAAAAAATATAAAATAAACATCAATGAGATGCAAATTATTAAAGAAAATAATACATTGTATACTAAAGTATAAATAAAATATTTTTTATTATTTTAAGTCGCCTCTACAAATTTATATTTAATACAGAATAATTAATGTAGAAATTATCTTATGATAGTGAACAGAAGCAAAGGGTACATAGGTCTTTTAAATCTCGTAGGAAACCAACGTCATCATTTGAGGGACTTGACAACAGTTAAGCTCTATAAAGTGCAGTTACACTTACCTATATGTCATATATGACCCATCTAACGAAATACACAATGTACAGGTCTCTCTTATTAGCCAGTGGCATTTGTAATATCTGGTATATCTAATGTTTAAATAATAAGTAATGGTGATAGAATACATGTCACTTGCTTGATACATGGCCCAAGACAATGACATTTCGATGTTAATGACATATTTTGTTTAAGACATTAGAATAAGACAAACAACTCTAACAAGAAAATGTATTCGTATGCACCTACATTTTTCAGTTGGTAAATATAATGTTTCAGTTCTTTAATATCTTTGCAAAATTATTAGTTTTGTTTATTGAAAATAAAAGTTTATTTCAAAACTTTTCTCAACCTAAAATTTTACATAGATTTCAAAAAGCCTCATTTTTCACTTCTATGCAAGAGGCACTGAATTTACTCATATTGAACTTAATATATTATTGTAATCAATAATCATGTAAAACTAATGATTTTGTAACCAGATATATGTAGTTTATTACACAATTATTCAAACTCCACTATGTTTATTCATTGTAAACGTGTACAAAATCATAATGGCGATTAATCTGACACAGACAATATTTTGTTACTATACTAAAACCGTTGCGAGATTCGAACGTGGCGTGAAATGGCCAGTTAGTGAGTAATATCATGTTATTTGGAGGCGAGGAGGGTTGTGGCAGTCGTGACGACGTCGCAGTCTAGCCTCGGTCACGAGCCGCTCTGCTGACCCGGCTCCGACTGCTTTCCTCTTCACAAGCAATAAATACTTATTTATGACAAACATTCCATGTTACGAGTACATATTACTTTTCAAATGATTTCAATCCGTTTCGTTCGTCGTATATCCGATTTATCCTTTGTTTTCACATGCTGTTGTTTGTTGAACACGACACGATCGGTGCTTCCAACCTAAAGTATAGTTTGTTTCAAGTTTGAATAAACAGAATCATTTCAATACGTTCTATAAAATAAAATTGGATGTTTCTACTCAAATGAATATTACTCATGTGTAAAGTAAAATATGATGTCAATATTTCGATTATGAAAAACTCATTAACATGAATATTTAGACGAGTTATTCACAAAGTTTATACACTAAGTGTGATGTCTTAATATTAAATATTAATGATAATGTAAATGAAACACAGATTATAGACGAACTCTTCGTTGCGAACTCAACTGGGCGCATTAAAGTAATGCCTGTTGCATACAACTGCAATTTTATTAACATTTTAGTGAAGGTAGTCATGAGGCTGGGAAACTACACAATCGGTAATCAACAAGCACGTGAATTATGTCGGTACTAATGCATTAAATTACATACATCACACAGACACTCTTACAGCCTTATGAAATATATTTATACATTAAACAGACTTATAAATGAGAAGGAGCAAAAGGTTTAATTTATTCTACGGCTTTCCACCTATGAATCCATTTAAAGATTTCAACTTGCTTTCATTTGTGTAGTTAGGACTTCATAACATAGCTTAATGAAATTATTTTATTTATAATGAATCATATTTGTCTAAATTTTCACTCTTTAAATATCAAACGAAGCATTTTTTTTTTCAGTGCATGTTGCATTATTTCTGACTTTGTTTAATATATAAAGTATATAAATATAAGCTAAAATAACCAAAAAGGTAAGCTCCAACAGCTTATTCGGTACACATATCAAATATAAGAAAAATATATTCTATAAGGAGTCGTGTGCTTTTCACAGTTCCCTTCAGTTTTAAGGAATATTATTATTATTACTGTTAATTTATTATATTAGAAATTGTAGTGTTTGATTCATACATTAAATTGTATTATATACATTTCAGTAAGGAAAGCGTGGACGAATGGTAATTAGTATTGGTAGGTAATACCAACATGTTCTAAGAATGCTGTGCTAATTAAGTACAAGCTAAAGAGAAATAGCTATTTCCATTAGTTTTAGTTGTCTAAAGGTACACTAACATAAGTATTTAGATAGTAGCTGCATTCTGTAATTAAATGGAATGCTTGAGTTCATTTGTATTTGTATGTTTTTGAATTATGTTTAGAATGAACGTAAATTTATTACAAACTCGTTTCTTTTCTTTTAATTTCTTTATTGCATGAAGGTTTTAATAGAAAGTTTTATTGTTTATTGTAGCTAATCATACAAGTGAATGTCGCGTGGATATTGATTGCCTCTATTAATAATAAAAACTGCCTTATACCTCAGAAGTAATTACTTTATAACCGTGAAGTTATAAATGAAATTCATCACTATTTTCTCTTGTCTAAACATAGAGATAGAATATTTTTGTTTATTTTCTTGCAATATTAGTATAAAAAATACAACATTTCAATTAGCTACTTCAGATTCAAACGTTATAATGTTATATGCTTTACGTACTTAAGTTTATAGAATTATTGCGAAGAGAAATATTTATAGCTTGTATATTTCCATAAATAACTACTTATTTAGTGATCATTTTGTAAACATTCAACTGAACGTTAGTCTAATGGACGTTTGTCTCAATATAAGAAATTATTACATTCCAACAGCATACTGTGTAAATTGAACTAAGATTCTATATTATAAAGTTACCGTGAGAACATTTGTACTGCGCCCTGGTCAATGTATTTTGCATATATCTCATGACTGTTATTAATCTCGGTTATATTTAAGAGCTAAGTATTAAAGACGCATTAGGAGAGAGGAATATAAAAATTACATTGAAAATAATTCAATGCAAGGGATTTTGCAACTATATTCTATTGATTTCAGAGGTTATTTTTGTGTGAACCTAACTTTAGTTGTATTAAATATATTTAACGGTAATAGTAAAGAGAAACATTTGTGTCTTTTTCTGAAAGCGTAAAGTTAATATTATTCATGCTTAGTGTCCATAAAGAGGTCCAAAATATATATTATATTTACTAATTACTAATAATTTCACTGATAATATTTATTCATTATTATGTTTTACTTTCATTTCATAGTCTGAAATATATATAAAAAACATCAAAATGTTATATATTTAGTTAGAAATATGGATGCGTCCAGGACGTTGTGAATTACCGTTATCTTGGTGGAAGGCAGATGGGCACGATACTGCAGTGGTCCAAGAAGAGCACTGTTTTACACGGACCGGTTCCTAGCACGCCTACGGTTTATTCTATGATATTATCAATAAATTATCACGAGGATCATGTTCTAATGTTGAAGTTTTCTTCTGAAATTACAAAACCATGGGAACCGATAAATAATTTTATACCTAATGCTATCATCATATAAATCTTAATTACAACCCACATTGACTATATTCTAATTAAGTAAATATAAAACATTTTTACGATCGTCATAATGGCATAGATTTATATGTTGCATGTATCATTTGAAATACAAAAACCGAGGTCGTCTTCTTTCCTAAATTATTGCAACCGTAGGTAGATATGCTAATCACCGAAAAGAAGCTCAATAAATAAGACATCGGTGTATAATTTCGAAAAATAAAATTGCATGTCATTTCAGGGCGTGGTGGAGACGAAATTATAATTTCATGATTTATAATACCGTAATAAAATCTCATATATATTTTTTTTATTCGTTTTCCCTGTCGTGAACGGGTGCAGGAGTTGTGCAAGAGCAACAAATTTAATCTGAATCGTGCTGGTGAGTTCGATGTGTGATACAATGCCGTCGACTCTTAAATCGTTCCAAGGGGCGTGCGGAGCTTATGTTATTTGAAAGCTTCATAATGCATTTTTGCAAGCGGCTTGCGGGAGTGACGCAAGGATGCCCGCAGAACTGGTCCAACCGGCTTCAGATCTGGGCCAGAGCCATCTCTCTGCTAAGATATTACCGCTAATAGATATTAACATCCACACGCTAGCGGATTGCCACCGCGTTTATATATACAATTTTCCTTTATGAATATAATGAAGCGAAAAATTAGAACATCAGTCTTTAATGGTGTTAGGATTAATTTAAATAAGTTTGCATAATGATGATAAGGTAATAAATATTAACCTGAATTACAGTGGACTTTTATGTTTAGTAACTTTTAGTCTTTACTGCTTTCATCAATATCATAAGTACTCGTAAATTATCACAACAAAATTTGTGCTCTTTGTCTTGTTTACCGTAAAGTAGAATTGTATTTGATATTAAATGGAATATTTCTATTCACATTGCACAATTCATATTTCACTAAGTGCTGATATTTCATTAAATTATATTGAAATCGTGAAACGGTGCCTGCACTCGATTGATTGAAGCGGTCTGTGATCCGCTGCGCGTGCGTCCCTCTGTCTGCCCATTATTGATTTGTATCGTGATACCATTTACATTATACGCCACTTGCTTGTTTCATCAACGACAATAGAATGTTTTATTACATTTGTGAAATATGAAGTCCAATATCAGTATTTTTATTGATTGGTATATTATTAGTGAGTCGGTGCATTAGTTTTATTTAAGTAATTACATTTAATGAACTAGAAAACATAGCTATATAGCTCATTTTATGATGTGATAATAACTTTATATGCCAATAAAGGTTTGTATTCAGAATTATTTATTACTTGGCTCCCTTTTATTATAAGGTTGTAAAGATATAATATCTCTAGTGACATATCATACATACGCGCATAGTTAGCTCCGTCCCGATAAATCTAATTTATTAGGAGCTCGTGCAATCATGAGCGTGTACCCAGTAAACACTGAGTTTATCTTGGTAAATAACTAGACAGGGAAGATTCATTAGGCGTCGATCCGTGTCGAGCCGCGCTGTAATCGAAGCAATTGTTCTCCAGTGGAAATTCAATTATTAGTTCAAAGAAGCCGCGTGAAAATAGATAACATGTGGACGCATTTGGGTTACTTAGATTTGATGTGAATGCAATTTATATTCTGTTTAATTAAATATAAATGAATGTCTCTAGTCTATGTAATAAATCGTTAAAATCGCCCTCCGTCCGCTGTGAGATATGGCGGCATCGTGCGCCACGCTTGTTGTCATTTTGATAGAAACTGTTCGAGGGTAGTTCGCTCTCACGGTCTGAATGACCGAATTGCATATTATCTTGTATATCGTTCAAAGTTTTACATTTTGTAATCCTGAAACTATAATACGAAATAATGATTTATAATATAAACAATAAATTATTTATTAATTCAAGATAACGCAGTAGATTATTGCAATATTGCATCAAATAAATTTATTTCTCAGACGTACCTACCGTGATACTGAGACGGAGAAAATTTATACAATAGCATTAAATTGAATTATACGAGAGCAACCTCTTAAGGGGCCTATAATGGCTTACAATTATGCTGTTCCCAACCAACCTCTAAACTCTTCAATAAAATTCCTCACGTGGAATACATAAGTGCCCGACAAGAGCCACATTGTAAATCGGGAATATGGAAAACATGATTCTAACTGTAAATGTATTTGTAACGTATCCTTCTATATGGTCTTATACATTTCGCAATTGTCTTGTGTCATTAAATATTCCGTGGTATAAATCAAACCGTTATCAGGAGTCGCCGCGGTGTTACATCGCGGGGGCTTAGAGAAATAATTTAGAGTTATCGATACCTCGGATTACGAACAACGACGAATAGGAACGACATCTCTCCCTGAGAAATATTTATCTTCCCATAGTAAAGCTCTAAATGGATTTAAGCTGTATCTGTATCTTTTGTGAAACAGATGTCCTTTGAGGGGATGTAAAGGTAATTTGCAATGGTTATGTTAAGAATAATAAAGACGTTGTTGAGTTTGTCGTAAATTTTTTATTTCTTTTGCTTAGATGTTTAAGTGTTTTATAAGAAACATATTCTACCAAAAATATTTTGCTACATTTGTTATTCTACATATTTAACCGTTATTTCAATAACATAATATTTTGTCTTTAATTTAATGCTTGTTTTTCTATAATACATATTCTTTGACTTCAAAAAGGTTTGCTCTCATAGTTCTTTTCTAAGTACTAAATTTTTGGAACTAATATTCTCACTCACATCCATCGAACAGGTTTTGGTGGTTAAGTTACAACTCATTTGAAGAATGAGGAACACTGCCAAAGCCGGTTATGTTAATAAGCATACCCGAGCTAGATAATAGGATAATGTGAGTAAATTCTAGTTTAAAATAGAGATTATAAAAATATCCTAACATATAGCTAACATGACTTTATTAACAAGACATCCATTGTAGGTATATTATAACGTACTTTAATTGAGTATCTGTTAGCGATAACCCAAAAACCATACGTCAAATTAATTTATTAGTTATGCATTAAGCTTAGTGCAATAATTTAACTCAGTCAGCACATAAATTATGGATGTAATTAATAGATTGATTAATATAGATATCTCTGTTATTAACAACGGTCTAGAAAATTATACACAGTTTTAAGACAAGCCAAAGTAAGTAGTTCCATAATTTCATTGTGGTTAAGGTACAGTTTGTAATTATTAGGTAAACTTTAATAGATATTGAGACAATTTGGTTACTGTTTTGTACATGATATGATTAATAACTTAATTTAGCTTAAAATATTATTTCATCTTTCAGTAGGTACTGCAAACAATTTTGTGATAATAATTTTCCAAATCGATACGGTAGTTTTCATCAAATCCATATACTAGTAGGTATTTCTATATTTTCTGAGGCTGAGCGGAAAAATTATTTGACGGAAATAAAACAAATATCTTATTATCTATCAAATTAAACCCTACTCGGTGAATAGGAAGGTTTTATTTCGGGACAAAATATTTTTTTAAAAATGTTTTTCTTACACACCTAATTGTAGTGTAGTCCAATACACATCAAATTGTAGAGATCGGGTAATTATTTTGGACATATATTATGTAGGCTTAACGTACATAATACTTACGAATATATCTGTCTACCATTACTTTAAATGATAATGTTCATAGTTATGAAGTAATCAATTAAACCCAAATAGCTTATAATTAGCTAGCTATCTTTGATGCGAGATGTAACAAGAAGTCTATTCTTTTCAATCTACATATCAAAAATCGGGGTCTTCAGACTTATAACTCTCGAATCCCTTACTATTAATACACTGTAATGGTTTTGAAATTGAGTAATAATTATGGATGTTCTAAGAATATTAAATTAATTGGTATTATTTTCTAACCGCTATATATTTTTTTGCTAATCCAAAAGCAGTAGCAATAAATAAAACAAGGTTCTTGATTATTTCAGTCTAGATGTTTAGTAATAAAAAATTAATGTAATAAAATTTGTAGTGCTACTGTATGACCTTTGATTTAAGTAAGTACATTTCTAAGACAACCTCAGTATCTTTGCAAAATGAATTACTAACGCAATATAACAAATGAATAAGGAAAAACCCAAAAAAGTAATATAAAACTTATTAAGAATATTACAAATTCTCAATTCAATCCATGACCTGAACGTAAAATATTTCTTGAATTCCCTTTAAATGATTAAAATTGCTTACAAAACTATCGGGTACGGAAAGCAAAATATTTGTAAAGAATTCATTAATCTCAGCGGTTAATTTTCTTTGATCATTATTCACAATGTTTATTTGAGATCTCTCGGACACCTGTTTTTAATGTATTTACATATAATTGAGAGCATTCAATTAATTATACTCAAGTCGTATGTCACGGTACGGTTTAATTAAAAAGTGAATGAACGATCGATTCGTGTTTCAGATTACATGTACGTATATTTAAGAATTATTTTATGAAACCGTTTTAAGAAAAATATATTCAAATCAGCTCGGATTCTTATTTAATATTTGAATGTACGTAATATTTACTGTTCATCTTTTAAATACATAATAGTTTGACTATTTTTTGATATAAGTAATGATATTTAAAGTATGAATGTTTCGTAATCTCTCGTTTCGTCACATTTAGTCTCCGTTGTCAGATGAAGCATGTGCCTGATTGTTATTGGGACATTATTTGCATATACCTAAACCGTGAGATTCCGTTCAAGATTTTGGTGCCATTTTACTAGATAATAATTACGATGTGCGAATATTGTGGTTCTTTAGATTATGCTTTGACAAATCACGACTTTGCAATTCCAATGCAGGAGATTTAATGTATGGGCGGCAGTTTGCATTCTAACCGCGACCCGGGCCACCTCTTTCTTAATGCACGCTTATTTTAGCTTTTCAACCTTTCATCTGTTGCTGTGTTTGGAACATTAAACAATAAACATAAAACCAATAGTTATTGCGCTGATCGCGTCTAATTACGATAGTTTAGTTAATACGCAATCATTTTGTATGATGCAAGACTTGTTAAGTTGTTATATTGATGTAACGAATGCTGAAATTATTATATTTCGTTGAAATATATGAATGTATTTGGAAATGTTTATGCACCATATTGAATTGGTTGTATATACGACTTTGCAAATATGTTTCTTTATTTGGTCAAAGCAAAGCTACTGAAGTAATGACAGGATAAACTAAAGACTATTGTTATGACAAGCCTATACGAGTACATTGTATACTATTGTCTGTCAAAGATATTGTGAGCTGTAAATATTGGACGTGGCTGATTACTTCCTAATTTTTCTATCCCAAATAATTTTCGGTATCCACTACAATTAAACAAGCAGAAGTCGATTAAATCTAATAAACTATGATTGAACTCAGATCAAACTATCAGTATCTTTTCACATGAAGATAAAACATGACACTGAATTCATTGGTCGTAAATAAAGTGATATATTGATCAATAACTCTTTTAATCACAACATATACCTAATGTAACCTGTAATTAAATGCGAATAGATACCATAATGGTTTTACATTTAACGAATTCAAACCGACTCAGCACGACAAGCAACGGTGAAGCTAATTAAAACATCTCTCATGGCAAATTCGTATCAGAGGTAGAATTTATGGTGTAATCGTGTGCTTTGTCTAAGTTTCCTAATGAAATTGCATTAACGAGACTAGGTTTGAGGGGGTCGCGTTTTGTGAGTTATGGGCTGGTCGGCATCAGCCTCGGGCGTGTTTCTATTCAGGGATTACAGTGAGGGGTTACGTAAGGTTCTGTTGAAGTGGTAAGTGGTAGGGGGCGGGGCGGTGAAAGGGCTGGGCGGGGCGGCGTGCTCGTTCCCGCCCACCACATTTCACCACCGCAGCCTAGCGACGCTCCTCGTGCAACCTACTTCTATCGACAGGTTCGCTCTTGGTGTTCCATTGTGTGCCAACATCCTCGAACAATGGTCTTACGAAACCTGAAGATAAGATTTACGTTCTACATATCTCTGGTAATTGCGACTCTAACGGAAAGGTTTATTTTAAAATCTATCATTATATATTACATTCGGTTAATAGAATTTAATGTGAAACAGTATAACCGTTACGACCGCATTTACATATTAAGATACAAAGCCGAGCATTCATAGCGATTGTAAGTGCTCCATTCATTTGATCGGACAGTTAAGAAATGACCAGTGCTAGGGTAATTGCGTTGAAAAGCATCAATTTGTAGCACGTTTGCGACTAAATAAGACTTCGTTCATCTGTACTGTTAAGAAACAGCATTATTCTTATAGCAGCCGCAGGGTACGCATTATCTTTTGCTAGAGGCGGCTCGCGCTGTCCGCTGGGCCACAACAATACATGAATTTTAGTAACAACGTGTCTTACAGTAAACCTATCGGCAACGCTATATATTTCCTAAAATGGCTCGTTATCATATCCCTTGCAAGTTGACGTTGAATAATCTCAAAACTGAAATATGTCTCAATTTGAAATCAAATTTTCTTCCTAGCGAATGTATAGTTACTTATATTCAAAGAAAATGTATATAAAATTCTATCTTAAAGAAACAAAAGTATTTTTTCTTATCATCTTCATAGTGAGTGACGGTTCTTCTTAAAGAGTCAAATCTTTTACTATGAGTCACAATGAACGTCATATCAATTACCCAACAAATAACTGTCCTTTATTCAGAATCTAATTTTAAATTCAACTACAATACCTAATTGAACTGGGCGTTCCTTGGCACGAGCGGTGAGCCATTCATCTCGTCATCACAATACCTTGCTTACAATACTTTTACTTACTCCAGTCAAATTAAAACATTGAGTAATTCTAAAACTATTTACTTTATTTAACCTTGATTAAAAATATCTAATTAGATTAATTCAAAACAAATTATAACGGTGTAAAGACGGCCTAACTATGCTGTGCCCATATTTTCACGACTATGTCACAGATCCCAAAGGTCGCTGAACCAAAACCCCATTGTTTTCTGTTGCGTCAATGTATCGTCTGCCTCGGGCTACAATGAATTAAATTTGTATCTTACTATTGTTGCAGAGATTGCGTGACTAATTTATTTTATATATTATTTTACAATCACTAATTCTGTATGCCACTACAGGTGAGTGGAAGATATTTGTGTCCCTGTATTACGCTTATAATAGATTTAACGTCTAATAATAGATTTGATTATATTATAACTTTGATATGTAATTATAAATTTTAGTTCAAACTAATATCTATGGATAAACAAGATATGTAATTTAAAATTATGTAAATTATATCTTTTTCTTTATTATTAAAGGCAAAAATATGATATTATTATGTTATAACGTATTTCATCTGTAGGTACTGTAAGATATTAAAATTGCTGTCGCTTAAGCCTTTAATGTAATATTATATTATTATATATTAATTCCTTATAGTAAATACAAATCTTTTGTCTCCGGAAGTCCTCTTAAATGGATAAAATGTTTTGGAGAGACGCACAAGTGAGCACGAATTGACAATAAGAGTAAAGTTCAGGTCGGTTCAGGACTCCGCAAGAATGCCGGGCGCAGCCGCGGGGTGAGCGTTCTGCGGTGTGCTAGGTGCCGATACCAACTTACACAAAATCACGATTACTATTTTATATTGACGTTTCTGAGATATTGTGCTCGTGGTTGATACTATCTAAGTTACATTATTAATAAAGTTCTTATAATATTAGTTTCTCATATCAATTTGTGATTACGAAAAGGAAATCTATGTGTGTGATATGTTACTTATGGTATTCGTGTTATTAGTTTTTGAATTACGATTTAAATAATAGCTTCCGTCGTAATACCACTATCATCGTATTATGCCAGACTATTGTTTAGTTAGAAGAGAGTGATTGATGATAATAATTTCTAATTCACAATGCCCACCCGCCAAAGGCGTATACGCGTGCTGGCGAAAGTGGTGGAATTCAAGAAACTCCGTTCTCACATGACCCCGAGGTCAACTGCGCACATTCTGACACATGTCAATTAAGGCACTCACCGCCGCCGGCCCGGGATTGAGTGCTTGGACATGTTTGTGGAAACCCTACGTCCGCGGGATTGATTCATTACCTTTCGAATACTAAAGACGAATTGTTGATCATTTAATATTTATAGAATTTGATTTCTATCTACCAGAATATATTGCTTGCATTAATTTCTTAAATATCATCAGCTAACTTTGAGCAGCCAATACGACCATAAATCTTAAGTGAGATATGGATGTAAGTACAAATGTTATTTGAGCTGTGCGAGCATACAAAGTGACAATTAGAGTGTCGGTTCAACAAATACACGTTCGAATGATATATGGCGAGTCGTTATTTTCCAAGTATATCTTAGCAATTTACCGCTTCGGAGATCGATCAGCTCCTATTATTGGAAGGGGTCGGACGTGTACAAACAACGATTTCGTGTCGTTAATCCGGCGCCCCGTCCCCGATGTAAGACCAGCGCTCACCTCACGTATCGTGGAGATAACGACCCATAACAATCATAATACACCACTTAAACGATAAATAGACTGCTTTTGGTTGCAATTTCGTAAGTTTTCATTCATATCTAATGCTTTACGCGTATATAAGTTCTATGTGATTATCGACGAGTGTGTTGTACGTGAAGGCAATTTTATTAAATGCCAACACCGCCACTAATTTTAGTTCTTACACAAATTAACGTTGCGACGGCTTGTAATATTTAAATTATTTATCAATTTAACAGCAAAGCGTGTAAACCGTCACGTGTTCGGATCACTAATAGCTATAAGAGCATCGATTTATTTGAATATTTATAGCTAATCCGAGCCTTTTCATGCTACTGAGCTGCATTTAAGCCTTATAATAGATTCAACCTAAATACAAGGTCGTATTACGTCAATACAAGATATAGTAATATATTCGAAGGTGTTACTGCTATTACTTATTTATATACGATTTATAACTATAAATATTTAAATGATGTACAAACATGTTATTAAGTGTTTTTTGAATTTTCCATTTCATTTTTAGAAGTTATGTAAATAGAAGCTCTTTATAAAAGTATCTTTCTTATTCGTCTTTTATATAAAGAATATATAAAGTTGTATTTATATAAACATATCGTAAATTTTTTACTTTTATCATATACAGTTTTTTTGTAATGGAGTTTTAAAAATAATAAAAAGATTTTCGATTTGTTATTGGCTGCCCGTCATAAATATTAACACTCGATGCAAATCGCAAATTGTGGTTGCATCACTATTGTCACGCATCAACTAAAAATTTTCATATGACGCGGACGTCATAAATTAATAGATTATTCTTATAATTGAACAGGTCTCCAATAAACATGTACATTTTTACAATACAACAATCTTTTAAAGCTAGAATTTACGTGCGGCTTTGACTAAGCTAACTTGGTTGTCCACAAAATTATTTGCCATGTTCATACTTATAATACAGCATAATTTTAAGATGTGCCTGTATAATTAGGAAAATTATATAAACGCATCGTTCATAATATTAGTAGAAAATGCGGAAAATAACGTCAATAAATATCACAACCCTTCTTTTTGTCCTCGGATAAAATTATCTAGCAAATAGTGGTATGCCAGGTAGGTAGATAATTATTGACTAATCTATCTAAGATTATTCTGTCCTTAAGAAATATTGCCAACATGTAGTGGGCTGTGACTAAACTACATTAAGTCATGTTTTCATGTAGCGACTGTTTATAATTCATAGTGAAAGACAGGTTGTATATGTCCCAGTGATCTACTGCGGGTAATTTATTGAACGATATCATTAATTTATTCTAAATAATATCAACAAAATAGAACGTTTTTCTTTAGCTTTCTCGGAAAGTAGACAAGTCTGTTATGTCCTTTTACATGCGAAGATAAATATATTTTGTTAGGCCAATTTTATTAACTTTAAATTACCAGAACCCTTATTATTTATATTGCTCATTATAAACATATTAATTGACAAAATTCTAAGCATTTACAGCCAAAGTAAACTTGTACACTATAATTAGAGTACGACTATTTTCTATACAATAAAAGTAAGGCCTAGTTTTTAGTGAGATAATAAATTAATAAATCCGTAACGGTATAAGATCCAGTTTTCGGCGCACACAACGTAACGTTATCAAGCGGTATCTTCGGCACAGAGCGGACTAGTAAGGCGAGGAGCTTCCGCTGAGCCGGCGCTTATAAATCGCTGCTCAGAGTGCCGTCCTGGCACGTACCTTATACTTAGTGATTGCGGCCAATTATTTTCTGTTTATCTCTAATTACGCATGCGCTGTGGACGTCGCAAGTTATCAGTGATCTGCCCTTCGGCCCAAGATTCAATCGGTCTCTCTAATCAGCTCAATCCGTTTGCATAGACCATCTCCGCGGCCACAGTAAATCTTGGAACGGGATTTTATTATGAACAGCGATCCTTGTCGACGCTGGAGTCGTTAACGTATTTATAAATCTGATCTGATACAGACTTTATATAATCTCGATCTTTTTGAAGCATTTAAAAACAAATATGTTAGCAATTTTACTGCAAGTACAGAAAAAATATGGCTTATTTTTAATGAAATTTAATATTAAAAAAAATTCTTACGATTTTAATAATCCTACGTAAAAGTCGACTCAATTTAAAGCGTACAGACAAACGAAACATTATCTCTGCGTATATTTATAAAGACGATATTTATGTCATATTTATGTTAAATTGAAGGATGATAAAAATGCATCTGACACGCGTGATCTCATGTCAACGGGATGACTTGAATCGTGCATGTCTCCGGGAGCACTCGGACAGTATTAATTTATCGACAAGTCGTGCAAACAGTGACGTGCCGGTTTTCGGCATGCATTTATAGCGACCGCGGTGAAATTAGGGTGCATTAAGGCAACAAGGTCAGTGAGTTCGGTCAGGGTGCGGCATGATACGCATATTACAAAGAACCGCCTCGCCGAGCCGCGCCGCCGAGCGTTTCCGTAAGAATAAATTAACAATTATACATTTTTGACATGACGAATTTTGAGAGTTTTTAAAATGATTATAACTGACGATTATGAAAATGTTACTCAGTATGAACCCATTTTTTTGTAGAATTTTTCTTTACAGTAGCACTCCTAGTGATAAAGAAATATTCATAATAAATTTTTGATTTAATAAGACCCTATTATATTAAAATTAACGATTATCTAAGAGCGTATCTGACAGTGTGAGAAAACTATATTAAGCTTTGAGTCTGGCGTCAGTCTAATCCTTTGAGAGGTGACTAATAAATAATTATCTTGTAGACTATTATGAGAGTATCAATAAACAGGTTCTCTGATTGAGGCTTGTACAAAAAGTAAATTAGTTGATGGTATATTATAAGTAGAGCAAAAGATTTAATTTCATACACAAATACATCATTTTAAATTATTTTTAGACACTGCATACATTTAAAGTAGTTTTTTTTTAATTTTATTGTATTTTAATTTCATTATAAGGAATTTCTGAGTATAGACAAGATTTTCATTTATTTGCAAATCCAAGATTTCTGTACAATTCAAATGCATGGTGTATATTATCAAATGATCACTTACAACTGTTTATAGAAGGCTGTCATTACATGATGAGACAAGATTCATACGACTATGTAAGTCTCACAATGTTGTGTTATGAAATAAATTTATTGCTGCAATTTAAAAGTGAGTTATGATTTCAGTTTATTCAATGCGTAGGTAAGTTTTAGGCGCTCCCAATTCATGTTCATATTCTCTAGCAAACAAAGGGTATTGAAGGTTGCGATAGATAAGATTAGATGGATAAATTGTTCAGTTCTCACGGCCAGCTTTACCTGATCTTACCTTTATTATGCCATTTAATAAGTCAATTTTGTAAACTGGTTATAAACGTCTCCATTTTGACTCAATACTGTTTTGTAATCTCATCTGAATTGAACTGATTTGGTAATGAGTTGATTTTTAGTTATTTATTGCCATATTAATGTTATAGTGTCGAGTTTGTGTTCTATTTGAATTTTTATTATGTTTATTAAAGCATCATTAATGTTTTTTAGAAGCGGATATTAAATAATTTGTATGTTATGAATATTATTCTCATTATTTGTTTGTAATGTTTGTTTATAGATTAATTTAAATGTAACAGGAGTGAGCGCGTCGCGTCGCATTGATTTGAACAGTTATACCGTCTTGAGTATTTGCTCCCACGATATCTAGATAAGATTGTGCTTGACTGATCCATAGCACAATGTGGTAATAGATAAGTACGCCCAAAGTAAAACGACTCCGCCTGAATAATAGCTCATTTATTCAGATAAGTATCCAGTCGTTGGAGACTTTAGTACGACTTGATATTCAACCTACGCCATGCAAAAAATATTATAAATACTGTTACATTATACAGTAACAATTTTAATATTAAAAATTATACAACATATACACTTGTTGGTTTGAAATTATACAAATGCGTAATCTTAAGATGATATTTCATTTTTATAATTGCACGTCATTTATTTATACATAATTAAAGGAATTCAAGGCCATTGAGAGAAAATTAAATGCTGGTAATTCGGTCTTTATAATTTTAATAATGACTACACTCAATTTAAAGTTAAGGTGATGTCGTCGTAACTTTTTGACCGGCCTTTATAATGATTTCTGTTTAACATTCAACCTAACCTACATATCGTACGAGTTCTGCACTGTGTCAAAGTTAATTATTAAACGCATACTTGCATAATGCAAGTACGATTCGAAAAAATATAAAGAATTATTAAAATATATCGTGTAATGAAAATACTACCTTTAATTTCCATTACTAGATTGTTATATATATGTGTAGTCGTGTTTTGATATGAAAATAATAATTAAAATCGTTAATGGACCATTAAAACATTATAATATTTGATACGAATTAATTTTATTATTTTTTAATTTAAATTAATTTTTTTAAATGGTGTTAAAGATCACGGTTGTTTCGAAAGAAAAACAAATTGCAGAACGCATTTAATGATAGCAATTAGGTGACTGAAAACGTAACACATGTTAAATATTTTTAAAGAAATTCAAAAATTCACAACATCTTGGTTATTTTGATTCACTTTCTAGATTAAAAAGAAATATTTGATTGCATTCTATACAATTTTAATCTTATGTTAATTGTATTGGATGTAACGATTGAGGCTCAATTGCGATCGAGGCTTCTATAATGTGTATAGTGGTGTCATACTTACAAATACTTAACTAAACAACAGGTTTGCGCTCTATGTCCAGCTAACAGTGGGCGAACAGTATCCTCTGACGAGTATTGCATGTATTTCATAACAAACCGTTGATTGATTACATAAAGTTGTAAAAGCGACACAGTTGAAACAGAATTAAAAATTCATCCACGGCATATTATAAAGGACGCGACTCTGATAAATTGTTGTAATAATAACCAAATGACTCCGCGAATATTTATATATTAACAACGCCATTTTGTATTACAGCTATTTAATAAATGATATTAATTAGTAATTAATCGATGGTGTAAAACTTTCATTCAATAAATACTCAAAAGACGAAGGAGTTTATAATTAACTCAATAATTCTTAATTTCCAAAAACATCTTTCATTATTAAAACAATTACTTATAATTTAATATTTATATTTACTTTCTTGTATTCTCGTGGAATAGTTTATAATTTTCCTATAGATATAAGGTTATATATACATCTATAATAAACCTAGCGCCAACCTTATTTCAGTTCAAAACCATAGTATAATTTATCAAAAGTTACAATTCATTTTAACATAAACTAAGTGCTCGCGAGCATCTTAAGCCATATAAATCTTCTTCTTCCTGGCAATTTCCCAGCCTTAGCCAGGTTCTGCCATATATATCATTGGTAATAAACCTAAAATTTATAACTCATTTTATCATATTGTTATTTTAATGTCTCACATAATGAATAAACATAACGTTTAATTGTGGCTCGCAGGACATCGCGAATTAGTTGTGACCAGTGAAGCGTATCGTTAGCCGCAACCAGCCCTTATTATTGTAATTAACTTTATATAAAACCACGACGATTATTATAATGCTTATTAAACACGTGTGCCGGAGCGTAACGTGGTTGGCGAGCGCTCGTACAATTATCACCATTGATTCTGTGGTCTGTACAACCGGTAATACTAGGCAGGTGCACTACTCTGTCCGTTCCCATGATTATTGACTAATACTTTGTTACAATTAATTTATCGCGTCTGTTTTATATTGTTTAGTAACGATTCGGTTTATTAAGAACGAATTATTGTATTTAGGGAAATATAGGTTAGAAGCAAATAGAAGTTGAAATCTGCTTTTCTACAGGTTGAAGAATTAGAAATGAAGAATATGTGTGTGATAGTATGTGTTTTATGGTAACCAGATAGGATGAAGGTTTTAACAAAAGAGGTAGCACATAATTAATAAATATATATGACAATTAAATTCTAACATATATCGCATATTCTTTTCTGAATCTATTATTGTTGAAAATGGAAAGTAATATTTTTAATCTAAGTGTTTCAAAGATAATACTTGTAAAGTTTATAATATTAACTTAATATTTTAATAGTAGAACAAGAATTTCATTTACCTGTAGGCGTTGATCTCGTTGCTTTTATAATTAATAATTAATTATTTGCTCAACATTCATGATTCATAAATGGTAAAACGTATGATTTATAGGGTTTTTTAATTAACGTATAATTATATATTATTTCAATATTAATTGTAGAAATATTATAATTATTGTTCATTAACAATAATAATAAACCACTACTACTAATAAACCACATAAACACTATAAACAAAAATAAGACCTCAATGTTAGTGGGTATCTATATATATAAAAATGGATTGCTGTACCTTAGTCTCTCTAAAACTCGAGAACGGCTGAACCGATTTGGCTAATTTTAGTCTTGAAATACTCCTGGAAGTCCAGGGAAGATTTAAAACGTGAGAAAAATTGGAATGATTGCTGGGAAAACCCTAAAAACAGCCCTTTTCTATTTCCCATACAAACGATTTTTTGACATTAGACCTGACAACTAACTAATATGTCAATCATTCTGTTCGATTGAAACAGTAGAAATTTAATAAATACCAATACCGGGTTATTGAAGACGGAATAGAGTTTGCCCGGTCAGCTATACCTATATTACTACTGACGAAATTAACGCGGACGAAGTCGCGGGCAAAAACTAGTACATAATAAAAATTCAGTAGCTAGTAGCAGATAAGTAATTGTAAAGTTTCAAATAATTTATAACAAAATTCATAGGAGAAAATCTTTTTTCATTTTTATTACAAAGTATTCATAGGGTAGGGTTGCCAATTTTACCTGTAATAGATTTTTGATTACCGAACCAATATAACATCATCTAAGATTGTAGGCTGCGCGATAATCAAGGTCTGATACATTATTTGAGAAAGAGAGAAGTATAGCCTGAACTGATAATAAAGACTAACATTCTGTCAGAGATTGCTCTTTTAGCTAATAGTTGCATAGAGCAATGGACGATGAATGAAGGAAAGAATAGATATATTGAGGTAATAAAAATCATATTGTTCGGGTAACGTTCTATTTATTAACATTTTTATTATTTTAACCCTTTCAGAACTGAATTATTTTTTTTGTGTCCAATGAATCCAAAAAAAAAATGAAGCTAGAGTAGAGTAAAAAGACTAAGGAAAAAATTATGAAAAAAATCCTGGTTGTCAGGTTTTTAAGAAAATAACGTTTTTCTTTTTGTGTACAAATGTGCATATCCGTCTTACGTAATGATAAGACTGCTGTTAGGGGCTTTTCATTGGAATTATAAAAAGTTTAATTTCTCAATGTTTTTAATAAGAAATAAAAAACTAACAAAACTTAAGTACAATTCTTATAATTATTAGCAAAAAAAAAGATTTTTTTATGGGATAGGCAGCTAATTGGAACATAGGCAAATTAGTCATTTGAACATTCAAAAAGCATGTTTCATAAATTTACGTATGAAATGCTAAGAAACAGTTTTTATCTTTGGTAAGGCAAAGGTGAACTTTGCATTGTATACATTTAATCCTGGTTCTTCCCTTGCATCCAACCATTTTGCACCGTGTCCCAAGTCCCTCATCATGTGCAGGAAAATGCCCAACACCCTGTTTTGCTAGATCCGCTACAGGGCGAATCTCTCCTGGTCTTCTTGGAATAATTTGTGGTATTGGGCTACTGCCACGGGGCCGTCCTCTTTTACCGATGATAATTTTATTCCTCAACACCAGACTTTCAGCCAGCTGACGACGAAATTGAAGCAACGTGAGTTGTTTATTCTTTGGTATGTCTAGCGGCGCATTGTCAGTTTGGTACTCTCGGTACGCCTGCACTACAGCTAAATCAGAAGCATGAAATATCATGTGAAGAGTCCATTTTTTACATTTTATGAAGGTTCTGTAGTAGCTCATGCGTTTATCTAATAGATCAACTCCCCCCATTGCGTGATTGTATTTCCTGACTTCTGGGCGTTCAACGTCAATAAATTTCTTATCTTTCTTACACCACCTGCTGACTAAGTCTTTTTCACCAATACTAACAAAATTAGAAGCAAGATAGGTAATCTTATTATCGAGCCACTTGACCACAGTTACATCTTCGTCAAAACTACTTCGTGAGAAAATCCTCGAGGCTTTTTATTGTTGTTTAGGAGTTCCTTGTGTCTCCACCTAATGTTCTGTTTAGGCTTAATATTCTGAAGTATATTTTCATGAGAGGATGCTGTTTCTCTTGTCGGTGGTACTTCGAGAACCACTTCATCGCAGGTGTCAGTAACTCCTGGATCATTCGTTCTAATCCACAATGAGCTAGGCCCTTCATCTTCTTCAGTGTCGGGTGGGAATACCTCTCGTTGGTTTTGATTGATGACATCTGCACCTACTCTGACAGACTGCAACTCTCTTTCAGATGTAAATCCAAACGACTCTTCGTCATCAGACGATAGCTCCAAATCGGAAAGAGTTCCAGCGCATAGGGCTTTCAAGGCGTCTGGTGAAAACATCGGTGTTTTTTATGTGAAAATGTAAAAAAAATATTTTATCTCAACATATAACATATATTTTATATAGCATAAACAACAACATTATTATTATAGTTACAAACATATTCAAAATAGATTTTGCAAATACAGCTAAAATGCTTCAGCAATCGTAAAAACATTGCTTACGCCTGATGTGTACATTTGTGTACAAATATAAAAATTGTGATAATTGATACAAAAATAGAATAATAAACTCAAATTATATGTTACTTATGACCTTAGGAATATAACACATCAATTCATATTTTTGCAGTGCGCATATTTAGGTATTTCCTACTTTTTAGAAATAAAAATGACGAGCTTACCCACATCGGTCCAACTTCGGTCAGCCACTGATCGAATCATGTCGAAAAAGTCACAAAAAATGCTAAAAGATACCATTAATAGTATACATTTTTATAGTTTATAATGTGGACATATGAATACAAGCGTGCTCAATTGCACTTGTAACGAAATAAATATCAATTTTTTTTATTATATTTTATGTGTACATTTGTGTACGCAGGGTCTGAAAGGGTTAAGCGTATATTTTGATTACTTTACAATCAGTGATCAAGGGAAAATAAAATAAAAGTACCTATAGTTTCTGACCATACATATTATATCCTAAAAAAAGGTATATTTAAACACGCACTCGTGAAAAACTTATAGATATGAAAGCTTTTCTTTCTTTTCCGATTAATTATTATATCCTCTTTACATATTTTATATTTAAATTTAATGTAATATACGTATAAACCATATCGCATTATTGGAAGGGTAAAAAAAAACGACTTTAAGATAGCATAAGGATTTAGTAACAATGTTGCGGCCATATGCAAGCTATAAAAATTAATTAATTAAGTAAACTTATTGTAGAGCTCTACGATCACCAGTTAATTATACAAGTTTCCTAATTTAATTATGATTGCTTAATACTTTAACATAAAGAAACATATTACCTAAGCTGAAAATTACTTTCTAATTAAAGTTTAGGTAAAACCATCTAAATATTAATATTATGGCAATATTATTAATAAAAGAAATCCATTTGAACACTAATCAATAATTTTCAAAAGTACATACAATTTTAATTAAGTGAAATATCTAGACCCACTTTTTTACATCAGCATTCACTCACAAAAAGTATGTATTAAAGAAAAATTCTTGACGACCGTCAACCGTTGTTTTGCCTTTTTTATATAAGAAAAAAATTAAATTCCATCCTCTACATTCTACAATAAGCAATGCTGACAGTAAATACCTCGTAAGTTTTCTTTACTTTTACGTAATGCGGTCGCATTATCTTAATATATCCGGGTCATATTTGAATGAAATTCATGCTACCGATGCAGGCTTCAATATCATAATACTTTATCGTATGTATGATTGATGACGACGA
Organism: Danaus chrysippus; assembly: GCA_916720795.1. Classification (NCBI taxonomy): domain Eukaryota; kingdom Metazoa; phylum Arthropoda; class Insecta; order Lepidoptera; family Nymphalidae; genus Danaus; species Danaus chrysippus. The sequence continues at coordinate 3,954,845 of CAKASE010000057.1, read as the reverse complement.
TTTAAATTTAAAGAAAGCTTGCAATTAAAGCTCTGATTCAGGTTTACATAATAAATAAAGACTTCAATTAACTCGGCTTGTGAAAATGCAGATTAAACAGTGGCCGCTAAGTTTTACGAAACACATATTAATTTCAGGTATCGATATCAAGTACTCGAACCTTATTAAATGATATTACAAAGGTTAATAGTTTACGGTCTTTGTTATTATACTTGATACGAGATTTTTTTTTAATTTTAATACTTAAATATTCCGCAGCGGAAGAATGTCGTGTCATGAACTTTTAACTTCCTCAAGAGTTTTTATTAAAGGAAATGAGACTCAATTACTATAATATTCTCTTATCTGATTCAGTTCCTATTTAAATGTTTTTGATGTCAAGGTAAATAAATGAACAAGTGAACAATAATATAAAGATTCAAAGTGTGATTAACATCCGTACAAATATTGAACGATGAAATCTTTACAAATAGAGGATACATTACGATATTACATAAATAAGTCACAGATTGCATCTTATTATAATCATTAATATTTATATCAATGACCGATTAATAATAATTTATTAACAAATTCAACCTAACATACAATGTTGAGAATTGATTTTGCAATAGGTAAACTTGTATTTAGCTTTGTAAGAACACATCGTCGTACATTTATAGAGTTTATTACTAGTCGCATCGAATTACTGAGTGCTGCAACACACTGCTCTAACGAATCAGATTCTTAGAATATTCCTTGAACATTCGTTATGGAGGTATTTGGGTTTTAACAAACCTTGATCACTAAGAAATGTTTCCGTATTGTAAACGTTCGCGATCGCATCTTCATTTACAGTTTGTAACATAATAAATTCTTAGTAAGGTTTAACTATTGGTAAAAACGTGAAAAAAACTAAAATTAAGTAACGTTAAGTCAATCATGACTATTTAACTACTTAAATATATATAATTGTTATGCTACTAATATGAAAGAAATCAAGAAATATTAGTTAAAAAATACTTTCTTCATGTATTACAAGTCGTGATATATTATATTAAAAATAATGAATTCATCATTGACAGTATATTAACAATCAGAATGAGTGTTGCGGAGTTTATGCCTCCTTAAGTTTTACGAGATATTAGATTGGCGTGTTCATTAGCATTGACACGAATAGCACTATCGACACAAATGAGGTACACGATTGCGACTCTAATGATGAGCTTTGTTCGAGTGCGGGTGTGTTAATTAAACGGATGACATTTAACCCCGGGCTAACGTTTGTCCAGGCTTACAACGCTGAAACAAGACCGCTAACATATGATGAAACTGTTGTATACTGTATAGAAAACAGTCTTAGCTTGTGGCCATTGTTTGGTGCTTATTACGAACAATAAATATGTATAATATAATAACACGATGGGGTTATTCAAAAAATATCAAATCAGAAAATAGACACGTCCATCTAAAACAAGTTTCACAGATTCGTTGTTGTAATACCGGTGTAATTTATTTAATGTTAGAAATAGAGCTCGCAGGCCGCCACAAAGAATATTGGCTTTCACAACCTAACCCCGCAAATTTATGTTCACTGAGATTTTACCAATACTTTGAACAAAGCGCAGACTGCTGTTATTTTATGAGTTTGCGAACACTTAGATTAATGTTACGCTATTTGCATTCACGTCTTTATTTTAAACGCAATATGGTTTTGAGATTAGAGCTATGAAGGATTTTCAAATTATATGAAAATTGTCGACCAAAATTTTATGCGTAAGACTACTTATTTCTATGGGAAGCATATTGGCTGCAGTTGTTCTACTAGGTTCTATTTGCTATAAAAGATATACTTACATACTTTACATTTAATATCAAGAAAATATTCCTTATATAAGATGTTACAAGCTTTATCATTAGAAAATCATTCCATCTTTGCTATACTCGTAATAAACGAGACTTAACTTACAATTTAATTACATTGCACATTGCGCGCAAAAAATACAAAATTAAACAGCACGGCATCTTTCCATCATCGCAAACTAGATACGCTTACACAATAAACAATTGCCGTTAAAATGGTCAGGTGAAGTAGCTTAGAATTATACAGAGATCGATTATAGTGAACCAGTAATTTCGCAGCCTACAAGAACGCTTCCCTAGTGCAGGCTTAAGCCGAGACCGTTACTAGGAATTACGACTTGATGTCGCATTTTACACCTGCTCTCAGAACCGTTGTAATAATTACGCTAATTGTTCGGATACGGATGCATTTTCTAGACTAAGGTATTTGCAATATACGTCCATCCATAATTACGTAAAAACAATGCTAATTGTTTTCACTTATTGTCCTCCATATATGAAAAAAATGTTAGGTAAGATGTTTTTAAAATAATGTATTTGAAATAATTGCTTTATTTTTATTAATCTTCGTTAAATTTCACTTAAAGCATTAATAAGCGGTTTATTAATAGGCGTTCTTTCGAAGGATGATAGGTTGGTAATCAACTAGGTGAGACGTTATAATTACTTAGCTTTCACAAGCTGTATAATTTATATTTTTAATAAAAAATAATACATATATACATAGCTTTGATTTTAAAGATAAAGACTCTCGCTATGATATTGAATTCAGAAACAAATTATCTTTTTTAATAGTTTGTGTCTAAATAACGTACTAATAAGTACTTTACTGTAAATAAAAAAAAGTTATACAAATGCCTATAAAATTCCTTCCTTTAAAAGTTCGTTGTTATAAATTTAAAAAATCATAAATAACAAAGAGTTTTCGTTTAAGTCATAATTATTATGCAGTTCCACAGGGTAATAAAATAGCTGTGTCCAGTAGAATCAAAAGCTATTACAGTGTTGAGAAAATTTAACATAGATTGCACTAATGACGTTGGTTTGTGTAAGTTGCACATAATGCGGCGGAGCGGTCACATATTGCCGCGGAAGTACGGCGGGTGGGGTGCGCAAGCGCCGATGCACTGTCTAATTAAGCGCGGCTCCTACTAATTTGACGCGTGAGCATTCTGCCGCCGCCTAATGAATGGTATCGCACACGTTCATCGAGCCACGTCCTCGCCTGTCTCGTGGCTGTGAAACGCGCTTTGGTCCACAGCCTAGACGTGGTCAGCGATAGATGGTATATCAGTTATTAGTAGTGCCGATTCACCGCTAATACTGAACTATTACGTGTACGAGGAAGTATGGGGCAGGTAGTATGCGATCAAATTGGCTCAGCCATTCTCTAACTCCAGAAAGCGAGCCTAATGCTTATTCAAAATGTTTGCATCAGCCGGTTATGTTGATTATAGTCATCGTTACGAGTAGTGCAAATGCAGTCAATACCCTGATGTATTCATGTACGCAAAATATTATGGACTAAGATTAGCTTCTTGTGTAATAAGTTAATTTATAGTCGGTGTGTAAGAACCTTAGCACATACAATAAACATAAGATTCTTTACATTATACATAATTTATTGACTCTATGAATACACTATATATACACTATACAGGCCGATGTTTGATAATAAAACCAAGCATTCACTTTTTTCCGTGTGAAATTTAGATATTGTGATTAATAAAAAGTATTTTACATAAGCTAATATTATATTTTACTCAAATAAGTGATTCTTGTATGTTTAATTAATATAAATATTGTAATGTTTACTAATATTAAATTCATGGACAAGTTTTATTCTGTGACAATATTTCATTTTATTCATGTTTTATAAAAAAATGCAGGTGTCTCTAGGAGGAATGTATATGCTCATTAAAATATTATATTTCAAAATGTTTTAAGATAACAGTTGATAATACAAGTAACAATAATTTTTAAGGCGTTCCGAATCGACACCAAATCTGAATGCAGACCCATCCGTATTGTGACTTGGATCTCTGTTGCTTAACGATAACATGATTTATTAGTTACCTGTTTCAGCTTATAGGATTATAGACATTTTAGTCATATGGTAATCTCATTTTTTGTAGGTAGGTTTATTTCTATTTACTATAGTATCATATGACGTTTCTTATAAAACGTACTTTTGGAAGAGATATTTAGATATGTATTGAAAAGGGGCAAACTAAATTACAAGGCAATATTTTGACCTTTTTATTGTGTAACCTTATTTTACAAGCAAAAAATTAAAAACAAAATCACAAACGGAAAAGTTCTGATTTACTTAGAGAAGCAATTTAAAAGAATTCAGAGTTTTCGTATCTCTAAAAACTTTTTATTTATTTAAGTGACTAATTTGCGGCCACTACTTTGTATTTACATTGGTATTTTGTCTATGAAGTGTGAAATTATATTAAAAAGTGACTGAAAAAAAAACTTAATGATGTTTAATTTTATTACTTACTTTTTATTAAACTAGTTATAATATATAATATTGGAAGCGATATTAACGAGATCGTATATTATTTGTCTTGCTTGAGTTAACTTATGACCAAGTTAGAAAAGATTACATTAAAATCTTAAAGTAATATTTGTTATCATGCAACGCGAAAGTCACAGTATTTAAATACTTATAAGAAACACTAATAAATACGCAAAAGTATTTCCCTCTTACAATATCATTATTACAATTTAATGTCATTGTAACCTTTGTAATAAAAATAACAATACTTTGGATATTATAATAAATAATCTTATCTATATATTTAGCAACATCAAAATGCTTTTTAGACGCCGACAGCAAATTTCAAACCGTTTAATATCTGTACATATTGTATTCTATTGGTTCACAATCTTGACGCTCTGTGTAAGTCTTTGTATTTAAATTTCTACATAGATACGTATTTATAATAAAATATATTAAGCAATGAACATTTATATTAAGCAAGATACTGATATGTGACTTAAGTAAACATTTTTATATTTAATTTCGTAAACAGCACGTGGAAAATTATTTTATTTTTAAGATTATAATTAGGTAAATGAAAATAATTATTATATAAGTGGAAATATATTAATAATTTGTGATGGTTTTCCAAGAGCATAATTTTCAATGTAATAAATTCGACGAAGGCGTTGTTTTAAATTTATTATAGGTACTAAACTTAATATTCGAATTCGACACAGAGCAACCTCTATTAAGAGGTGTAGATTGAAAATGGATAATGCAGAGCTCGTGGCTCTTGACTATGTAAGCTTTGAATTAAAAGATGGTATTGTTTTCTAATGAAACTTGAATTTCCTAGGGCTTTATACGATACATACAAGTTGTGTATGTAAAGAACAGAACAATGTATTGTTTGATAAATAAAAAAGATATGTTTTTGTGTTTTGAACTGGACTTTCTTGCTTTTCTTTAATTGTATATTTTATTAAACCTTATATAAGAAAACTCAGAGCACGTCATAGAAGTATTTTTATTGATATTACAAAAAAGACTTCTATGACGTACATGTATTTTAATATATAAGGAATGGACATCAGTTTGTAAATGTTTTTTTACTCTTAATAAATATAGATATATTTTATTAATAACTATTTATTTTGTAACTTTCACTTTAGTTTGCAAAATAAATGAGATAATCTGTATATTTTAATTGTTTATATTCTTTGTATAAGAAGAAGATTCTGAACTGATTCCATAATACCTTTTTGACCATAAGAGCAAAGTTAGAATCAGAAAAAAATAGAAGTTAGAATCGGACGTATTAGCCTCTTAATGCTATTTTACTTTAATACAATCTTTATTCAGTTTTAGTTTCCCTATAACATCTTCCTTTATTTAACACATACTAATATATAATAATAATTTGAGATATATCCAAGTGGAGTCAAAGCACCTCGTCCGCGCGGTCACCGGTCACAATCAATGGCCGGTTAATTACTCCAGCGCCTCACGATTCTCTCTTAAAAGGCTTTAAGCTGTATCATTTGTTTCATCCATAATGGACTGATAACAGATAATGGTCATATTCTGTTTGTGGCAAATATGAAATATGATGTGTTTAACTGAAATATATCCTACTAATATTATAATTACGAAAGTTTGTGAGTTTGTATGTTTGTTACTTCTTCACGCTCAAACGGCTGAACTGATTTTGATAAAATTTTGCATACAGGAAGCTGACGTCCAGGAATAGCATATAGGCTACTTTACATCCCGGAAATCCGCGGGTAACATCGCTGGGCGCAGCTAGTTAAAAAGTAAGTAAGAAAAAATGTTAGTAATAAAATTTAGACCCACTTTTGACTTTTGTCATCCCGATAAAAATTATATGTTTTTTGGTTTGTTTTGTATAAGTATTAAGTTAGTTGGTTCCCTGTCAAGTAGAGCCTTCGCGAGTCAAACCGGAAAAACTCACTATAGTATGACTCAACAGAATAGGTTTTGTTGAATTAAATGACGCGAAGCCTCCACGCGTTTGTTTGTTTAGCCATATTATATACACTTTTAATATACAAATATACCTAATACAAATTGAATCTGAATTGATATTAGATTTTATATCCATTTAAGGCTTTAATAAAATTAAATAATAATAAATCATAACATTATTATATTTAAAGTGCGAAATAAATAGGCTGAAACGAAATTATACGATTGTTTTATTAGACAAGTTGTCGTAAAATAAAGGGTTTAGTGCCTCCTCCCCTCCACGGCGTAAACAATCGACTCTCGTTCCGCTGCCGATTAATAAAATATCGATTTTATTACGATATATCTGGTTAAGGGAAAGTTGTATCGATAAAACTTCGATATAAAAATAACACTACAACAATATAAACGAGATATTTCATATCGATTATGTTTTTCGTAATATCGAAATAGTGTTCCATTATCATTTATATTTAATATATGAAGAAAAAAAATTTTTTTTTCGCCATCCAACGGACCCTTAAAACCACGTCGCCAATACTTATTATTAATATGGCCTTATTTCTGAAGGTTCCTCAATTTACTATGAAATATAAAAACATATGTTACATATTATTTACCTCAATAGCACGATATCAATTTTATGTACGATAAAAGCGAAGCTTTTAAAAGGGCAAAGATAACGATATAAAAGATTTCAACGCGCGCTCTGCATATTTTATTTGTTCAAAATTCTGTATCTACGTAAATGACTTCGTACAAGATTCATATATTAAGAAACATTTAAATAAATATCAAAAGTATTCTTTTAAGAATAAATTCGTTTACACTCTGATACTTAAACTTGTAATTTAAGGATGAATTTCAAAATAATACTGTTTTTTATTCTATTAGAATTTTGTATCATTATTTTATCAATAACTTTTATATACTAATACTATTTAAAATAACATTTCCTTAAATGAGAAATCATTAATGACATAATATTTTTTTAGTTTATCCAAGAATTGATAAGAGGATTATAAATTTAACTCGAAACTATGACTCATTAACAACTGCGGCTTACAATTTCAACTTTTAAATGTTCTGAATAAATATAAACGTAATAAAAAATTTTAATACAATGTTCTCGTATTTCGAATAAATTTTTATCATATGCATAATTGTAAACAAAACGACGTAAAAATAACATATAATTGAAAATAACAAGTTTTAATTAAGTGCTATTTAAGAGAATTAATTCGAAATGTTATCTTTTCGATATGTAAATAATAATTTCAGTTAAATAATTAATTTAATTATATGTCGTTTTAAATGAATGCGTTTGTAATATATTACGAGTATTAAAGGTGCGTTATATGAGTTACGACTGAACATAATTCACCCTCGGCACTGATAGAGCCTGCTTTCAATGTAATATATAAATAATATATGCTTTTCTATATAAAGAAGATTATTATTGCTTTTTTATTGTTTTTTTGAAGTATTACATTAATCCAATAAAATATATTAAACGTAATAATTCTTATGAAGAAACAGTTTAAGTAATATAAAAATATATTCCAATAACTTATGGTTTTATACATAATTTCCTTTGAATTTTTTTTTGTTTTTTACGGTATTCATTAATGCAATAAAATAAATTTCTTATGTATTCATGCTGCTGAATCTCAATAATTCAGTGCTTATAAGTATATATCTTAACTATTATATAGTATGATATAAAAACTATTATATAGTATTGATCAAAGTCATATTATAATACGATTAATTCAGATGTTATCTTCGTTACAATGTACATTTTTCTAATCGATACACATCAGCGTAATCCGCGCTTGTATTCCCACGTTACAGATGCTCTATCAGATATAAGTCAAAATGAAATTAAATGTTACCGTTTTCAATGAGATGAACCAGCGTTTTAATATATACGTATATATACATTTAATAAACATTAAAATAATACTTCTGTATTGAATTCTCCATATAATTTAAGGTATTTATGATATGTTATATGAAGTGTTTAAGTAAAGCATATTAAAAAAATAACTAAAAAACTCATGTTAATAATAAATTTTAAGACCCACTTTTGACTCTTGTGATCAAGATAAAAACGATATTTTTTTTTTAGTTTGTTTTCTATAAGTATTCCGTTAGTTGGTTCCCTGACAAGTAGAGCCTTCGCGAGTCAAACTGGAAAAACTCACTATAGTATGACTCAAAACATCCTATTGGATGTCGTCATATAATGAAAATATTTCTTTGTGTTTCGGCTGGAAATGCAATTTTCCTTTTAGTTGTATTTATGATTATACTGAAAATAAAGAAATAAATTATAATTTAAATTTGGCTGCATATAATTTTTTAAACGACTATTTTAGTTGTTTAAAATAAAAAATTGTTTACTGGATTTAATAAATTGAAAAACATTTTATTTGTGCATATTCATCTTTATTTATATAACATTTTGATGATAATTTAAATATAGCATGTTAATAATTTACAGTTGTAATTTATTGCTGGTCATCAAATAATTTTAATATGTTTGTATAAATAAATATATTCTTAAAAACTAATTAAACAAAATGTCACAACTGATCTAGTTATAAGATATGAAACGTTTTAATTTGATGGACCAATAAAAATGTTACATGCAACATTCATTGCTACTTAATGGTATTTAAATTTAAAAGATGAAATGGAAAAAATTAAATTTTAAATTTAAAAGATTAAATGGAAATTTTAAATTTAAAAGACTAAATGGAAAATGCTATCAGTATGTTATATACTGTCACTTAGCCCGACGTTCTTCCGCATCGATATTTTCTTTAAAGAACGTGGACGGTATCTGCTCGTAGCTTTTTTAAGCCCAGGAAGTAATTATAAGCAACCGATTTAACATTGAATGCATAAAAAAGTGTTTTCGTCTCAGGTATGTTTCCATTTTTTTATTCGATTAGCTCCACATTCTTTGTCAATAACATCTGTAGACTTGCAAAAAATGTTATGCGTTTAGTTGAATGTAACTTGTAATAACTGGGCCTTTCGCAAACTGAATAATAGGATACGGTTATGTGTATGAGATAGCAAGGCCAGGTCGCTCGCCATCGTAGATCCGCAATCACATCTGAATCCTTGACCCATCCAGAAGAGGCTACTCAAATAGAATGCAAGTCCTGTCGCCGCATACAGATGAGTAGGTATTCAAAGGCCGCTCTCCGTGGGAACCTAACAGACCAGAGCCAGCCCCCCCAGTCCTCGCGCCACCTAGATACCATGTCGCGAATCAAACAATGAACTTTGTAATCGAAAACGATTTGGTTGCTTAATTTTGTAACTAGCTCTATCTATCTTTTTTATCTGTGCTTTTATTTTCAATGATTTATATATATAGAAATTTGAGCTCTAATTCCCGTGAAATACGACTCAATTTGTTTGTTGTAATATTTAGATATTGGAAAATGAACTTTATTGGTATAGCACGAAGGTTGTAGGAGGGGTTAAGTTTAGAACGGCGCACGAGTTTAGAAGTAAGGTTGCACGCTGCGAGATGTCATCTCGATCTCCTGCTGTGACCCGTGAACAATATCGTCTCTGCCATAATGCATTTTGAATTTTAAAATCAATTCATATACACACAAACAAGTTAAATTGTTGCACTACGAAAGGTATCAAGACTCGTTATAGTTGCGTTCGCATAATTTTAAAACATAAAATATTTATATTACCCTGTTGGCTTCATTATGTTAAGCATAATAATAAGAATATATATTGCAAAGCGCATTTTACTTGTAATGACAAATTAATATAGGTTCTTTAAGTACACTCGATGGCTGTAATATTTAAATGCAATCTTGTATATTAAGAATTCATATATTTCGCGACGACAATTCTAACTTATTATATAAATAAAACAGAAGATCATTTATACCATGTGATTGTTAATTTACATTAAACAAGAGGTTTTATATTATAAATTATATTATAGTGTTGCCAGTTACAAATGCTATGCTTAATTAATTATTATTTTTTTAACAGATAAACTGCATGTTTCACGCAGTTTATTTTTAAACAAGTCATTTATATCAGATAAGTCTGTGAATATAAAAAAATAAATTTAAACACTATTGTATCATATTATTACCATTAATATTATCATTTTTAAATACAGAGGGGACGTATCGCGATCATATTAAGATACGGCCTCCATAGAAAGCTTAATATCATAAGCGTTCACGTTCTGTGATTCATATCTAAGTAATCGACGCCTTTTATTACATCGCAAATGGTTTTTTGAAAGTAACATCCGTAATATATTATGTATAATGAATGACAAAAACGAAATCATAACATACGCCACCGTATAACATAGTGTATTGTCAATAGAACTGAAACGAGAATTTTGCTAGAAGTGAAGGCGGCATGTTTCGAACGGACAGTTAAAATAAAATAACACATCAAAATAACCGTTCACCTGCGCAATCCCACGATCTGTTGTCTTTATTTATAGATAGGTATCTCAGAAACGAGAGGCGCTTCGAATTTTGCATAACGCTTGTAACATGTTTACGACTGTTGTACATACAATGAAATTATAAAGAAATCTTTTTTTTATTATAATACAATTATTATAAAGCCAATTATGTATAATTAAGATAAGAGAATAATGTTTTAGATCACATTATATGAAAAGAACTATAATTCTCGGCTGTCGAAAAGAAACTTCCTGTATTGTCGAGTAGATCGGTTGATACGAGATACTAGTACTACCGAGACGTTCTGATATTCTTTTTAAACAAAAATGGAGTAAAAAAAATATGCCTGACGCCATTTTTTTATACCCGACGACCTTGCAGCTGAGTGGATTCAGAATGTGATACACAGTAAAAACCGGAGAGTGTGATGAATCGCAGCCATTAAAACGGACCGGCGATTAACAATTGTGCAAATAATAATTAATATTAAAGAATACAAAAAAAAACTTCCTGGAGAGTAGTTTATATTTAATTGCTATTAAGCTTATACTAATCGGAAGGAAAACTAGTATTTACCTAGATCAATATTGTTTTGTTTTTTTAAATATATTTTTTTATTTAGTTTGTTTAGTTAGATATAGTAATAATGTGCGACTCGATAACTAAATTTTTAATGTACATGACGAAGATTTTTATAGGTACGTTCTGTCAAACTTTAACAAGTTTGAATAATAAACATTTTTAAAAATTATAAAAGAAACAAAATAAATATGCATATAGTCATAATAAAACTTGGTAGGTATACATAGTTTTATACGATTTTTATTAATATTCTGTTTTAATACTTAAAACTAAGTCTTAAAGTAAATAATCTACAAAATGGTAGTTTACTTAAGTCATGTGAAAATTAAAATTAATATAAACCCGTATTTCATAATATCCTATAATAATTTGTACTGAATAGTAAAACTTCGATGTGAATTGATTTGTTTACGTCAAAATCAAGGCGCTTTAATTATTAGTTTACCATAGACAATAATATATGTTTCAGTTAGACCTAACTCCTTTTAATATTTAAGAAAACTGTTAGTTGCATCATCTATTAATCCTCATCTCGATGTATTCAATAGTCGAGCAACATTAAGCATGATTGAAGATAGTTTTTTAGCGCCTTACACAACAGTACCGTACGATTCTCCGCTAAAAGAAAGTTGCTTATCAATTCAATTGTCTATGGCTCGCCCGCGGCCGCTCGGCTGCCCATCTCTTTGTTATTATAATAATTATGAACGCCTATATATATTGAAAATACTTATCTAGTAATAATAGTACCCGTTATGATCCAATCCGGAAGCGTGCAGCTTTGGATTTATTATAAACTAGCTTTCCGCCCGCAGCTTCGCCGCGTGGAGTTCGGTTATATCGCGTTTCCAAGAGAACCTTTCAAAAGTCTGGGATAAAAACTATCCTATGTTCTTTCTCAAGGTCAACTCTATCTCTGTACCGAATTTCATTAAAATCAGTTCAGTGGTTTAGGCGTGAAAGCGTAGCAGACAGACAGACAGACAGACAGACAGACAGAGTTACTTTCGCATTTATAATATTAGTAGGGATAGTATTGAGAAAACTTGTATATATTTCTATTTTAATACAAAAATCATCTTATTTCTTTAACCACGCTCTATTAAATCTTTATTATTTGGTATAATAACTTCAATAGACATTAAAACATTTCTTTTTCTTACTCATTCAGTTTTATTTGCTTAAAATATATAGTCATGTACTCATTGTGTAGGTACTTTATATTGTCACATTAGCAAGTATAAAAAATTCAAAGAAAAATATTCAACAAATGACCGTATATTCTAAGACAGGTGGTTCTCTGGTACGACTACATCAAGATAGTGAAAAGACATATTTAAGACTTTTTACTGGCTTTTAAACAATAATTGCTAAAAACGATGAATACTTTTAATATATGAAGAATACTGGTAATATTAGCAATGTATGTCTACAAAGGAGGCCGTATATTATTACTTATTACATATTGACGGGAACGTCACGAACAATACACAAGTCTCATCCTGTCAGTTTTCGATATCTCAAGGTTCCAATTGAAGCTCTGTTGTAGTATTGACAAGGCTGTAACAAGGTCGTATATGTTTTTATATACAACCAAATTATAGAACATTCAAAACATACATCATAACACTATACACAGTCCAAGTAGATTTAATATATATATATAACTAATGTATTAGTGTAATAATTATTTCAGTGCAGTTAATTACAGATTGAGTGAGCTATAATTATGTTAATTCGCAATAAATCATGAAGTATACAGCTACATGAATCGCATCTCAAAATTCGTATTTATATAAGCGTTTACGATTATATCATTAATATTATGACCATCATTGTATAATGATCGGTTTTAATAACGCAGGTGCATTCTGTTAGATATAAGTATCTAGACGGTTAGCTGGTACGAGATCTAATTAATTTTGCGGCGACTCGATTCCTGTGTGTATATTTCGTGCATTAAAATTTGTTTTACGACACACCCGTGTTGATATCTGAACCAGTCCGGGTCATGTGTTGTCCGTTCTTTGTCCGCATCGTCCTAGACAGCCGGCCACATTCATGCATAGTAAATAATTACTCTGATCACTGGCAGGTGGAAGAGCACGCGCTCATAGAAATAGAAAGGCAAGACACATTGCAATAATTATTTAATACAGTTACCCCTAATAGGACGTTTTGCGAAAGCTATTCAGTGAATAGGCATCTACTCATTGTTAACTTAGTGTTTCGGCACTCGAATGTTTTTATATCTCAGTCTTACTTATTTCTTAAATATTCGTAATCAATCAAACGTGGCAAAATATGTGTATGAATTAATATTATTTCACACAATCAGTACAGTGCACATTAATAATTTAAATACATATATGATTTCTGACAATTAATGTGCTATATACGAATTCACGTCTAGGTATTATAAATATATATATTAAAATACGTCTCAAAGCTGTAAATTATCAGTCATTCTTAATTACATCAGCGACCTTCAAATGTACGACAACAGCTAGCTGAACGGGTTTAAAGCCCAATTAAGTAAAATTTACATATCCATTAATCCTTATAGAAACAGAATTACAGATATCATGCGAATTTGTCATTTTTATATACATATATCGATGTGAAGTGAATTGGAGGGACTGTTTCTTCACGGAGAGAGGAATATTTAGTAAGGAGGAGCGCGTAGCACGGCGAACGTGCGGCTTGCGGCAGCGGGTCACAGGTTAAGCGATACTTTATTTTGAATAATTTATATGTCTTAGCGCGATAGACGGCGTGCCCTCCGCCTTGTACTGTTTATGGTAATGCGGGATATCGCGCATTGCAAATACACTGAATGTGCCGCGAATTCGCTCCTTCTGCACCAAGCTGCTGACGATAAGCGCTCAGCGGTATGCAACGCTGCTTAGAAGCAACCATGCTGCTAGACAAATATTCCATTTAATGTACAACCTCATATTTATTCAGTGAATGTTAAGTTAAACAAAAATCGAATTGAATTGAAGAACATGATATACACCGAATGCTTTTAAACTATATAAAAATACAACAAACACGACTTAACAACATTGAAACGTAAAAGGTATTCAGGTAAACATTATAATGAATTTAATTGCAATCAAAACAAGAACTATAAAAAAAAATAATTAACATGTTAAAATAATACAAGCATCCCGGGTGAGATATGTACGGATGTGGAATAAGCGATGCTTAAGTTAAAAATCACTTTTAAGAAATTGTCATTAATCAAAATTAATGGAGTTATTATCGCACTGGAACTTTCAAAAAATATTTATGGAGAGCATAAATCAGTGTTAAGGGCCGCAAAGAAGTATTGCGGCGAACTATCTAGGACGTGGTTACTGTAGAGTAACAGGCAGTGTGAACACAAACAGTCCCGCTCCGAAGCATAATTACACGTTTTAATCTTAATTAGACCATTTTATCTCGCTCGGGAATAAATCAAACAGGTGACACAATAACAAGAAAAATAATGATAAATCGACTCCAGAGCTAATTATACACGTTGGTACTCTTGTACCTGACAGAAAATCCAACCGTTAAAATTATATATTTCCGAACTCACTACTTCTCTTTTTTACATTCACATTTTTTTAAATTAAAAAAAAATGTAAGATTAATAATTGCAAACATCGAGTGCGAACAAAACGAGCAACAACAATGAACACCAAATAAAAAGATATATCATTTAGATCTCTCCGGTTTTACATATTTGGGTTAAGAGAGGGAGAGTGATTTATAGGTGTTTAAAGATGGTACAGAGATATCGTTGTTGTTTTCAAAACGTTGCTTTATACAGAAAGCGAACAATATGACCTGATATTTTTAATAGATAATGATGCTGATGGACGGCAGCTACGACTCGGCCGTGGGAACACTACAACTTGAAGTGTTTCGAAATCGTTTGAGATTGATATAAAAATTAGTCTAATATTAATATAATAACATAATGATATAACGAAAGTTATTATGTTTGTTTGTTGGATGAATATTGTTACTGATAAACACATATAAATAAACTATAAAAGGAGTCGATACGTTTAAAAGGAGTCAATCATGAAACAAACGCCCTATGGACAGAATACTGCGTATAATTACATACAATTAGAGCGAGCAGAACCGTGAAAAAAACTAGTATAAGCATAAAAGAAGCCGCATGTAATAAACGTCGTTATGAGAAAAATATTGACGTTGTGCAATATATTTATTATGATGTATCTATTTCAAAGTTTACGTAAGTATGAATATTTAATAACGAAAAGTTAAGATACGATTTAATAAATATATACAACATATAAAAAAATAATAATTATAATAGCATTTTTAAAGTTGTCTGACGGTACATGATTGATTGTAAGTCGTTCGGAACAACAGGAATCACGATTGACCATATCACTTTTTACGAGACACGCAAATAACATTAAAATGAAAATGTAACTGTTGACAGCTTGAGAAAAATAAAAGTACCAAAAGAAATGCAATCCTTGTATGGATTAAGAAATTGACGGCTGGCAGTGGCGAGTGCGGTTTGATTATAATTGGCAGTATATTAACAAACAAAGTGGTAAAAGAGGAAGGTTGTTGACATATTTATGTGCGGCGCGGGCTGCGGCTGACCCGAGCGTTTAACGAAAGCTCGGAGGTCGAGGCACTTTCTACGACCTGCGAACCAACATTTTTATCATCGATCACATTTATAATTTATCTGACATTTTTGTTTCATTCAATCACACTGAAGGGCGATTTTCTTGGACGTAATTTATTTCTCGCAGCAAAAACACTTACTTACCTGTTATGAGTGACTGCCAATTTGTGGGCCAAGATATAAGGTGTCATAAGTATTAATAATTACACTCTTTCTTATTTGTACAAAAAAGAAGTTGTTTAATTAAAATGAAGAATATTAAATTTTATTAAATTCACGTCACATATTTGTAATTCAACAAATATCTGGATTTAAATAATGAAATGAATCGTGGGACGATCTAGTAAGAGTAATGTCTCTTTTTTTAAAGTTAAATCTATTGCGGAACGTTCGTTTCGGTAAATATTATTAACATTTTTTAAATCGATCTAGTTCGGAATCATGAAACCCATCTATATATTCCGTTTCATCATGTCAATCTAGTCGTTGCATATTTATAACATAAGTATAATTTATTATCTCATTTGTGATCGAACCGAGTAATCGTTAAGATTGAATGAATTTTAGATAAATTTTATTACCCAAATATATCCTGTATTGCAATACGTATATAAATGATCTACATTTATTAAATTAATAAAATTTATACAAAGATGATTTTATGAAATATGCTGATTAAGTATTTAGCATAGATTTTAAATATATTACTGTCGTTTTTCACAACCAAAAATATTTTTATATTTAATAAATGATATCTATATAAATTAATCTCATCGAAATACCATGTACATTGGAACACAAATTAGCAGAACAGTAACTATTCATTATAAAATTAACAACACGTCCACGAAAGTTGAGAAATGTGTATAAATCATAGTTAGAGGTGCATGTTGAGATAAGAGCGTCTATGAAATGCAAGTTGTGTCGGTGTTTAGCGGACAGCCGTACAACGTGGCATACTGTCGTGTACCGATAGCCTGCACCGCGAAAATGTCCAACCATATGCATACAATTTAACAGCTGTACTGAAACAGGCTGTTTATTTACTATAACAACGATAATGTGACAATAAATATTTTAACTGTTAAAATTGTTTTTACTTGGATATTAACGAAATTGCTAAGGTTAAATTAAAACAATGTCAAACAAGTTAAGTGGGTCAATCAGATATAAAGAGGCTATTGAAAAACGTAACCAATAGCAATAATTTCGCCAGACCTTTACACTCTCATGTAACTACGACGACATATTGTTTTCACGTGTATATTTATAAAGAAATGTTCAATAAATTCCATACTTCAATAAAGATATCGATCAAAATTACAGGGTTCTGATGATTTAACAAATATAAGGGGAACGCCTGCGTAGAGCTTGGAGGGTGGCCGTGTCTCTTCCGTGAGATGGCATGTTACATTAAAAATAATTTACATGAACATTAAGAAGCACCGATTTCTTTGACTTACCTCTCAATTCAGCCTTTGTAATGACTTAATTGAAGTCGAGTTGATAGTTTCGGATGTTTTACGACAATAATCTGTTTACATACAAATCTTCGATGAATATAAAAGCGGTCAGGGTTAATTGCTTCCATTGAGTCGAAAGTATTGACGTGAAATAAAAAAAAAGATCAAGTTCACATTCAAATACAATACGAGCTAAGTGCCTGTAATAAAATTTATTGTCAGATGAATTTAAAAACCGGAAATATTTCTCCAATAAAATTTATTATAATTTATTCGAA
This sequence comes from Danaus chrysippus, assembly GCA_916720795.1. Classification (NCBI taxonomy): domain Eukaryota; kingdom Metazoa; phylum Arthropoda; class Insecta; order Lepidoptera; family Nymphalidae; genus Danaus; species Danaus chrysippus. The sequence continues at coordinate 3,937,059 of CAKASE010000057.1, read as the reverse complement.
AAATGAATAACATGTTATAATTTTGATACAATCTCTGCAAGGTTTCCGTAAACATTGTCTCTAAAAATACAAAAAATATATCTATCCCAATACCTACGTAGTGCGAAAAGGTCTTAATTCAAAAACATTTTTAATGAATCTTGTAAATTGCGTTGATCTAATTCAAGTTTAGACAATCAATAGGCGTCCTATAGAATATTTAATATAAAACAACCAAAAGTCTCATTAGTGACTTGCGCAAGCTCGAAAGCGGCCCTTCGGCCACTCGTTGCCAACGACAAGCAACGCAAATTACTTTGGCACCGTTTGACGGCGGGAAATTTCATTACCACAAGCACATATCATTATTATCTCGTCGGCAATCTACATATTTTGCTTGGTAATAAATGCGCGGGTAGTTTCACTTTCCTCACGCAGGTTTTTTTTCGAAAATTACGCGATTTATTCTGGTGCTACTCTCGCGGAGGGCGCGTTACAGTTTTAAGTGAATTTCTTTTTGACCTCTCATTCCAAGGCGCTGCTCGTAATTACAAGAGACCCGAGTGACATGCAATTTCGCGTAAATAACATCAATTGACATTTACGCAGTTTACGCATATACATACAGCACCTTTAGAAAATGCAGGGTTGAACACGAATATAAACTTTGTAATTGTCACTAATTATGAAAGCATTCAGATTATCTATTTAACATTATTACTGAAATGTACAATGTTTACAACGATTATAAGGCAACCATGATTCCTAAATCGGTCAGCATAATTACTAAAATGTTTCCTTAGATAATTTATTTCTTGTTATATAAATTAACATTAAATTATCCTGTCTTTACTAGTCATTAAATACTATATTCATGAAAATATCTCTAAATTAAACGCGAAATGCCAGTCGTAAGAAAAAGAGCTTTTCTTTGAACCTGAAGCGCTTATTTCATATTCCGTAAAATGACACTATTTGTTTCAACTAAATATATTTTCTATACATATTATTCAATATTTTTATATGAATATGATTAAACCTTATAAAGTTTAATATATTATGCCAACCCTGTGGTGCACTGATTTTCAAAGTTACCAATATTGTTTTTATAGCACACTTATGAAATTCTCTTTAAGTAACTTATTAACGTAGTAATAAATTTTTCTTTGTGAATATTATAAACGAAAGAAAAACCATTAAATGTATGATAAAAACAGATCACAATTTACAATTTTACAACAGATGCTAAAAATTTTATTTTCATATCGAAACGTTTTCATATAATTTTAAATAAACGTATATATAACAATATGATTAAAGAAATAAAAAAGGTTCATCATTAAAAAGATATACATAATCTGTAATATCCCATATATAAAATGGTAAGAAAAATAAAATTTAATACATAAAGTAAAACTGAAATATAATTAAATAAATGCCGTTTATTTAATTGGTTCGATGTAAATAGATCTTGTTAGCAACAAGGTAATGACAGGGGACCGCCTCAACACGCTGATTTTTACTTTACATCACACCTCGGTTTCTGGGGCTATCACAATTCTCACACGTCTTGCCAACATGTCAATTGGGCATATAATTATTTCGCCTGACTCTATAATTACGCTCATGCTGATACCGGAACGTTTAAAGCACAGGGTTCATATAAAGATTTAAGCTACTGTTAACAATTACCTGTTCTTACAGCTTATTTTGGTATCAGAGTAAATCAGATCTATGTATAGTTTGTACTTCATTATATTGTTTTAGATTTGGAAATATACAATCTAGTCAGTCTCTTCCATATCTCTATAGGCGACGGATTTAAAATGTATGACTAACATTTGACACGAATGCAAAGGACGTGTATACTTTAAAATAATACGAACTGCATCGTGAAAGTAATTTATTTATGAATTTCAACAAATTTATTTATAATCTCGCTCTGATATATCATATCAACGTCGCAGAGGGCTTGCCGCGTGAACAAATTGAATCCCCATCAGCAATTACTTGACATCGCGAAAAAATTAAAGCACGGATAAAAAAACGATAAATCCATGGTCCGCGATAACACCGCTGCATACAGTAAAGTAATGCTACATCGTAAAACTTGACCGGGATTCATTTCTTATGTAAAGGTTCACTTTCTTTTATCTGGATTGCGTGACAACGTTTAATTATTAGGAGGTGTTGACTCGAAAATTGCTTTAGCTACCATTTAGCGCTGTCGAAAATATGTACAATTATTAAATCAGTACAAACATATAGTTTTTATCTTATTACAATTTATAAATGTATGTCACGCCTTCATATACACTTGTGAAGGTTGAATATATATGTATATGAATGTGTAAAGTATTTTGTTCATTGAATTCATAGACATCGGATTTTGAAGTCATGTTTGGTTTGTAATAGCGCAGGCGAAGGCGCGGGGCGGCCCTTCGAGGCGCAGACGATATCTGTCTTTCTATCTCACGCCTTGTTGCCACGTTTCTCACCTCCAGACACCACCTCTGAGCGCGATGCTTTATCTCTAACTATCATGGTAATAATCTATTACTAGAGACTTCAACTAAACTAAAAATATATATGACCCAGTTAAACATTCCTGTTACAATAAACGGCGATCCCAACAAAATTCATCCAATCATTAACGTTATAACTTTATTAGCATCAATAACATAATATATTAATAATAAAAATATTATATTTTAATTGATATATACGTTACACAACAATTACGATGAAGTAATTTAAATAACGATCACTTTAAAGTTCAAACATGCTAAAAAAACAGAATTAGAGGATTGCATTAACAGTGACGCAACTATCTGTAAAAGCTAGATTTAATATATCACCACTGACTAACTGAATCGTGATAGGATTAAAAATAATTTTAATTATAACGTTGTATGGCACAATGTTCAGTTACATATATCCTTAATACCTACGCTGGCTGGTACTGGGAATCTGGCATTTAATTTGCGGTAGTATCTAGACTGATCAGTCAAGCGGTAACATCTAGATTGTTAAGCCGTTTTATTGGTCTAATCCTGATTCATTTTTTATAAGTCTAAGTCTAGACTAGCCTTCTGCAATCTAAAACATACAAAAATACTTTCACCACCTAATTGTTGGTAATGGCAGGCTCTTAAGTTGAGATAAGTAAATGTCAACATGTCCACGAATTCGTTTATTCATCGAGTTATAGGTATGCATCAAGGTGATTGTTTGAGTTCGGCTACCGTGACGACTTTTATCTAGCATTTAAAATACACCAATGTTACACATTAATACTGAATCTATCTATGCCTTCCTATTTACGTTGCGTCATATAATAAATCAAACGATTGGCCTTTACGCTTCATAGCTACAGTATCCTGGCCGTACTTCCGTCTGCAAAGATGTATTTGCATAAACAATGACCTTACAGTTTCAGATGACTTCTTTTATTAATTCACACATCGCTTAATTAATTGATCAGCGTCGCTTAGTTGGCGTATTATAAAGATATTCTAAATGAAACTAATATTTTCGGATTTTACTTCGCGTTTTATTTTAGAAACTACATACTCCCGACGTTTCGGCTACTTTTCAGCAACCGTGATCACGGGCAGACGAGATGTTAGTTGTTTAGTTTCATTTAAATGTGTACTCGCGAAAATCTTAGATCTCATTAAAGATATTCTATTTTATTAATAAATATTAAAAACAAATATTTATGTTGTTTTTCATGCTAAGATCATTGTTGAACAAATAATGTAAGACTGTTATTTGAAACAAATGAAGGTATGAACCTTAGGGATAAGAAAGCATTTGCCTTCAGGAGGTTCTTTTCTAGCAGCGTAAAATTGTTAAATAAACATATTTTTTCCACTAAAAATAAGCTGTGAAATTATTTATTGTATTTCATGGAATAGAATGAAATGTTGAGCATCAGTCAAAATATGCTTGTTTTTTTTTACAAGTTAAAGTGTTTCTATTAAGTAGGCATGATTCGTACACTTGGCACTATATACTAAAATACTTGTATCCGAAATCTGAATTATTGGTGACATCGACGTAAGAAAATTTGAATTGTATAATTTCTTTTAATAAATATAGGAGGGATTTCTAAATAAAATACTTAAACTAACAGATGGCAATAACATTCAACATTTATTCAAAATATCCATAGACAATATAAAAATCTCGATAGAATACTAGATTTATTTCAAAACTTTCCATACTTTATCGTACCAAAGACTTATAGGACCCATCGTGTTACACACATACGGAACATTAGTAAAGAAAAAAATATTTCTTAATGTTCCTTAATATATAATTACTTTAGACCACTAAATGATATTATTTATATAAATAAAGAAAATGCAAGACCCCGTTAGGATAAATGGATAAATTACATTCTAAGCCTTCAACTAAATCATTCAATCTATTTTATAGCTATCACTAACTAGCGAGCATTATTAATAAAAGCTGCTTATTAAATTCATTACGTGAAAAACTTCAGATTACACGATCATAAACGTTATATTTTGATACTTTCAAATGCTAAACTACTACTAATTCTTCAGTTATCTTTTAATGATTTTCATTTCAATTTATTAAGTAAATATTTTGTGTGTATAAAAACTTTAATACTTTTATAACTTAACAGTGCATTTTTTATATCATTCAACAATGATATGTCAATGATAAGATAAGAGGATTAACATGCGAGCCAAATAAACATCGGCTTGCTTCTTAAATACTGTTAATATTTCTACATATGTTCATACACCTTACTAGATTAATGAGATAAAAAAGGTGTTTAAGTGCTATTATTGGCACAATATACACTTTCGGTTGATCAGATGCTAGTTTTAATTAAAATTCCAACTTTAAAAATATACATATTAACAAGCTTAGATATGGTAATTACATAATAACGTAAAATGGAGGCAAAATTTTACTTTTATTTTATAAAATTATGTTCATAAACACAGCCCTTTAGCGTTTATAGTGTGAGCATTTTATCTGATTCGTCACTTGTATAGTCAATTTGTAGTACGACTTTTCCTTAATAAAGATAATAAGAAACATTCATTTAATTAAAATATTAAAGTAAATCAAGTACGTCGCTTTAATTGTGCTTTTGTTTCATTCGAAACCATTTATCCTTAAGCATATAAAGAAAGACAATAAATATTTTAAAAGAATTAAACCCGTTGACTTAATTAACATTAATTAAGAAGAAGAAATTGAGAGTTTCTTTATTATGTTGGAAAAATTGCAGGAAAAGTTCAGTTATAAGCAAATAAAGTAGCCGTCACGAATTCATACGCTCTAAAACAACACAAAGCCTGATGTACAAAGTGAAGGGCGCTCGGAATTCTCGGATTATTTTAACTTGTCATTTCAATGTCAGCGTTTAAAATAATTGCATCACTTTTAAAATGTGAGACTTTTAATACTGTTTAAGGAAATTAATGTGATGATTTCCTGAAAGTTGATATCTTGTTTTTTACTTTTTACTTTCTGTTATAGTTCTAGCTTTCGGATTTTTTTCTAGAATTAGAAACTATGATATCTTTTATGTTTATAGAAATACAGTTATACTCGTAGGTATACTTAATTCTGGTATTGTTTGTTCTTATAGAATATAAGATAAACAAAGAAAAAACGTACTTATTATCATGTTCATAAAAAATACATTTTATGTGACGTCGAAAATATATTTCGGATTGATTCAGATATTTTTATGACATCAAAAACTATTATAATATTGAAATTCGCCAAAAAAAAGCAACATTAACAAACCATTTCAGTTTTATTATAACGTTTTATAGCGTTTTACGCGAAGCTCAAAAATCTAATATTATTGCAAAAACTACGGACGGTATACAGCTAGCGGATACAACAAAGCGATTTCACCTAAAAACGAGTTCATTTGATGCTCTCGTGACCGGCTCGCGACCTCCCTCTCTCGCGATCGCCTTTATAGTATATTTATATTTATTTAAAATAGCTGTAAACCTCTAGCGGTTCGTACGCACCGATTATATCACAATGTATGATCGACCGGAAAATAACAAAGTAATTTTTAATTAATTTACTTACAAGAAAAGCTATGAAAAAAGCTATGAAAATAAAGCTATGAAAATTAATAGCGGCCATTCGGATCCTAATCGACCTAGCGGCTGTAAAAGTTATTAAGTTTAACAAGTTTTTTATTTACAATTAGATCATATCATTTAGAAAATATTGTAAGTATTATTTATTGAAGAATTAATCACATAGTTAAATGATTTTAATTGATATTAGCCACAACAAACCAAACCTAACGGATCCTATACTCTTTCGAAAGATATTTTTTTATTCCAATTAATGACTAAGCGTGGGCAGATGTCTATTGTATTTCAATTCAAGTACAAATTCCTTACACTAAATGTTTTCTCGGAATAAGATTTAAATTAGATAGGCCGGATGTTGCAGGTATAGTTATGAAATTATGGTCGTTTTAGATGCAAATCTTTTATTACGAAATGCTGTATTACTAGTCATTTGTATAATAGAACCATCTTTATTATTTACAGAGATCGATTACTTCAACTAAATAATCGATATTAGAATATTTTGAGAGTCTTTAAAATATAGTTTGGATTCGGCTTCTTGGTTCTTAGAAGTTAGTACAATTATTCAGATTAAATGCAAATAACAAAATTGTATCCAATTTATGAAAAAGCATAAATATTAATTGTTATTTAACGATTTTAACAGAGTAATCCGCTTAATAGATTGATCTTCTTGGCCGATATAAAAACAAACACAATTTGTTTAAAAGCTATGATGTTACAGATAAACAAACATATACCCAAACGTCAAACTCATAACACCCTTTTGCTTTGTCGGTTAAAAATAGATCTATTATAACTCTTTACACGAGTGCGTTCTACTATTGCTTTGTGATTGTCATCATAGTATCTTATTCGTCTTGATGAGTACAATACTGAGTCAGTTCTACTTGTGAGATTAGTGAGTGGCACCGAAGTTGATTACGGATGAGAACCGCCCGAGGCACAAATAGCTCTTGCTTGTAAAAATAACAATGTTGAATCACTTCACAAGTGATTTGTTTATTGGTAATTAATTAGAAGCGTTCCTCGAAACAATATGTACGAGGATTATTATTATATTATATAAGAAATCAATGTTAATAAATATAATGATGGTCTAATGAAGTAAATTTAATTTGCCGTCCATGATAGTTTTGACAGGTTAGATACTAACCACGGCCATGTTCCTTTTCCAGTTACACGGGCAAAATAAGCTTATCTTAATAAGCCAGCGAGACAAAGACTTGTGTTCAAGAGTTCAGATACATATAATGAACATAAATAATGAACATTAATAATATCATAACAATTTTTTAATTTTGGTTCACTTTTTATTTTTTATTTTGTTTTATTACTGGTTTTATTTTATTTATAATGAAGAACGAATGTCAGTTTCGGAAAATAAAGTACTACATGGTCAAAGAACGCTTCATATTTTTAGTAGTGTAAAGGTAAGTTTAGTAGTGGAAACTCATTACTAGCTTTGATAAGACTTAACACTTTCAAGGTACCGAATAGCTCATAAGAATTTCTCGTAACACCTAAAAGAACTTCAAACATCATAATTAAAACAAACTAGAAGTCAATCACCAATTATATACATGAATTTATACGGTACATAACTTCCGAACAATTAACTCTATGACGAATCGGCCGAATGATTTTCTACTGTACATGTAATTTGTTTAAAAAATATAAAACATATTTATCTGTGAAATATTCGTATTAGGTACGTGTTAATTTATTTGCGCTGTAATAATGCCATAGGCACATTAAAATTGATTGAGTGCGTAATTTTAAGATGCGTTTACGATCGTTTTATAAGTTTTGTTTAAAATATATAATCATTAAAAGCTAAAAAATAGTAAGGATTAATATCTGTAAACGTCGGGTCAAATAAATTTAAGATAATATATAAAAGTATGATGGAAATTTAAAACGCATTTTTCTACACTTAAACGTTTCGTTACTTGTACTTAAAGTTAAAGCAATTATCACAGTTGACAAAGCACAAAATTTGAATATTATTTTTGAGTTAATCAGCTTATTGGCCCTCCTTCGAGCAATGCTGATATGACAGTAGTTGTTGTCTTGCAACCTTTTTTATGACAGCTTGATAGGTATAATTTTAATGTTGGCCACCTTTGTCTCGATTTTTTTTATTCGAGATAATTTATTTTAACCGTTTTTATCATGTAATTGGGTAGAGCAATGAGAGAAAATATTTTTTAAATGGCTCCGTATGTACTCGCTTAAACGAAATGACATTCTCATGTGGCCGTTTGTTAATAACGCTTTATTTTTCCACATCGGTCCGTTCGTTTTGAAAAATTTAAAACATTTTTTCTCTTATACAGAACAGAAAAATAATGTATTTATTTGAATTAATATTATGTAAACGAAAGTCGATGGTAGCTGTTTCTATGATACAAGTGAAACTGGTTGTTTTCAGACGTCATACGAAGCGTACCCTCAAAATAATATTGCACTAATCATAATAAACTCTTCCGCGTTGATCATCAATCTTCATTTCCGCGTGTAACCGGCGCCTTACGATTTATTTTACATGTAGGTAAGTGAAAGTTGTATCATTACTGACCGTTGAATACTGATATTATATGACCCGAGTACGAGAACAATTTCTATGAGCATAAAAAATTGCTTATCCATAGATTAGACATTGTATACGGAGACACAAGGTTGCTTTGTTACAAAAACGCTATACTCAGTAGAACAAATGGTTGTAGATATTTATAATTTATTATAAAATTTTATCATTTATCAAACAGTGGTTATAACAGTTTTGGGTATCATCAATATATTGCCTTTACATAGTACGTACTATAATTACAGGAATAATAAAATTACAGTATTAAATGTATATTATCTATAATACAGTTTTGATTAACAAACTGGATTCACATTCGCGACGCCGTGTCGTCGGCTGAGCGCCTTTCACCGCAGGTCGTAGGTCAGGGCGCGCTCAGGTGCTCCGCCCTCGGCCGCGTTGTTGTCGCGCCTCCGCCCCTCCTCACCTCATGAGGTGCACCAACCCGCCCCCCTCCTCACCTCACACCCTCGCCCTAACGGCCCGCCACTATTGCCCTATTCAACTGTCGACGCGCCAACGTCGCAGCTGGTACTTATGAATTATTCCAGAGTCCCCACTATGAACTATTTTCTAACAATTACAAAACAATATGAATTCATATCATAAATTTCCGAGCCCTTTGTAACCTATCATCGTTACATTGCCCATTTGAGAGATACAAAGCTCGTTCTCGTGATGCAACATCCAATTAATGTCCTGTATTGTACAGAAATTATTACAGGCTCAAATTCAAACTAGAAACAATGTACTTGTGTCTGTTAAAAGTTAATTCACTTCGTGCTTCAGTGTCGCTTTACCTTTATCTATCCTATATATATCCTAAATCAAACAAAAAATATTTCTGTAGAAAAAACACATCAATTTGGTCGCAAAAAAAAACCAGTTCACAAAAAATAGAAAGAGAAGCGAAAACAATCGTGTAACCAAATATAATGAGCAATTGAACATGGTGATAGTAAGATGGCATGCATCGTTAGTTGATTCGCGTAGCGGCGGAAGCTGAGCATAGCTTTCGGCGTTTCCCACGGCCCCACCGCTTACACAATACAGTGAACACGGATCTAAGCAATCGCTTAACCTCGCCCACTAGCTAGTGCACCATCGATTGCAACTAAAGTAAACAATACAATACCAATACACTCGTTAAGCTTAATAAGCTCTCGATATTAATGACCACTATTAGCTTGAACTCGTTGATTTGTAACCATCAATATATAATATTAATTGAAACATACTTATTTGAAATTGAAATAAAAACATTCTTCTTGCCAGATCCACGTTCGAAACTGAAAAACCAGTTACGTTACATAATATACTAATAAATTTAGCTCGTCTGTACAGACATAAAATCTTCCTTCATATCTAATAGTATACTAAACGTTTATAATTATAATTACACAATTATATTTAAACATAGTAATAAATATCTCATTAAAATTTAAACAGAATAATCTGGTCACACTCAAATTTTATATTATAATCATTTCTTCATTAATGTATTTTAAAACAATGATATTGAAGAAATCATTTGTTGAAAAAGAATAAAAAAACAAAGACATAGACACGTTTGTGATGAGTAATTTGACGTGTCTTCACAGCTAGTGCCCTTACGAACGACATAAGAACGTACAGACACATTAATAAGAGTTTTTATTTATTTTATAAATTTATATTCATGTTCATTCACTAATAAAACCTGCATTGTCTCTAAAGCCGTAAAGCGTGAGTCATTGCCGCTAAAACATAATTAATTTTGAATGTTTTAATGAAAAATTCATTTATTAATTACATAGTGGTATGTTTAGTATATATTTTAAACGACTGTGTTACGAGCAATAAACGTTCTTAAATATTTATTTTATTGTCACATTCGTCCAGTTTTGCTTCCTGCATGCTCAAATATGTTTATGCATTAATATTTAAAATATAATTTAAATAGATCTAATGCATAATTAGAGTCCAAAATCTTTTAAAAGTAAACTTGATTAATGTGATGTTGGAAATAAACTAATTAAATATTTCTTAAATGACACACGTTTTATTTGTTTATAGATGGCTGTTTAGAATAATCTATTGATTTATTGATACTTATTAAATAAAAAAAAAACAGAACAATAACTAAAATCAACAGCAAAAAAAAGTCGTAGAAACGCTGGTTATATTTTATGTCTATTTAAAATTTAAGTTGAATACTAAGAGTTACTTAGTGAATGAGACGAGCACAATGTAATATTACAATATACGTAAATGAAGTTCATCATAACTAGTATTATATTGGTGTCAAATTGTAAAACGTCTACAAAAGCTCTTGCAATTTCTAGTCCTTTGTTTGATTGGAATTGTCACTGAATGGAAACGCATTACGTTCACCGCCTCGATTTTAAACCTTTAGAACGAGTTAAATCTCTTCTAGACTAAACACGAATAGTATTTAAGTATTTTATTCATATATATTCGTTGGTAATATGATTCACGATGGATATTTCATTTAAAAACGTTTATACCGTCAGTGTGTAGGTTATGTGGACTTGTATTAAGCGTATGAGCACTTTCAATAGGTGCGGGTCACATATTCTTTGTGCTGTACAACACTATGATTATTTTCGTTTCGGATAATTAAGCTGTCACATGTCCATGATGGGTGATAGTGAAAGCAAAGTAATGATAGAGAAAAAATATACAGTTGTTGCCATAGTAAAAACGCAATTGTTGCACGACGGGATGCCGATGTTATGTAAAAATATAATAATAACGTGGCAACATTTTTCGCTTGTATTTTATATTTGTGAATAAATATTCTTAATTATTGAAATTTCGATTACTCCTTATTATAAACAAACAATCTCATATATTAAATTTCCTAGTAAAATAGTTGATGTAAAGATGTAACTGGGACGAATCGAACGGAAATGATTTTAATAACGGTCCATTTACGACATTTTTAGTACCAAAAGACTTGTTTAATTAACAAAAATAATCTTAATGACCAATTACAAATGACATGTATATAATTATCACAGATAAGATATATTTTAACAGAATACAAATAGTTCATAACGAAATTTTTTTTACATAATCTGTATATTTTATTTTGTAAATGCAACCAAAATTGTCTATGGCGATCTCTAACGGCTTCTAAATTCAAATTAATTGCTGTGTATAAAAAAATAAGACCTACGGTACAGACATGACCTCTACAATTTTATATATCTCGGAGCGGGTTTGTTCCGGTTCAAGAATGGCCCAGTCCTCCTTGAGCGTCGCCGGTCTGTAATCTTTTATATCATCATGCAAACAGTACTTTTGTATAACCACTGTTATATCCAATAATGTATAATACTCATCCAATATTATGCAGCGTTTATCTTATAAATATAAAAAGCACTCTCACTTTCCAAAATAACTTGATAAAAGTGATGTAATAAATGAAAAAATTGCTTTGTTCTCATTGAACTTTGTTATATGAAATAATAAATAAAAATGATTGTTAATTTGCTTGAACATATAAAAGTGGCGTATAATTAAGTTTGTATGTACGTACTTACGAAGGTGCGTTTTATGTAGTGAAATAAATGTTATCATTTATGGAGTTGCATGCATCCGGCCCGAGTCTAGTGATTTGTTATGAGAACCACTCTGATAAGACACCTGTGATAAACAATAAACGGATATATGATAGTTAAATACGGCATTTTTTTATTACAATTATAAGTCAGAAATGGTATAACTGAGATCAATTTATTAGATGATCGTAGAACGTGACCTTAGATGCCTGGTTAAGGATATATGTGTCACTATACACCCGTTGTCGTTCAGAAATAATTTTTATATCCATAAACAGAAGGTATTATATATCCTGATTTTGTTATGTATATTGAAAAATATGAAAATTTAATATGCGAGTTAAAAAATGTAAATTATAATAGAAATCTTCATATTGTTCCAAAATAGCTATTTAATGCTAATAAAACAATACGTCAATGTGACATACGATGTAGTTTGAACAAAAATATATATATATAAATAAATATGCATATATTTAGCTCAGTGGATGAAGACGGGGTTATATTGCATGAATGTCAAATTAGAAAATAATAAATTACAATCAAGATTACGTTTCGATAACTTAAGCGACGATTCAGCGCTGTAACAAAGATTGATATAAGCGTGATCGAAATTTATGTAGCGATGTAAACGCTGATTTGTATGTACCGGCGCCGGAGGAGTGCCAAACGTCAGTCGACTTGTCACACCTAGATCGTGTATTACCAGTATAGATTTTAAATTTATTTAAATTATTTATAAAAAAAATATAGGAATTTTATTTGTATTGTACAATTTATATGAAAATTGTTTGATATATTTATAATTATTCAAAAAATGATCCCGGATATGACAGACGAGACTCCAATAGTGCTCTAATTAACAATGTAAAATACGAAATCAATCATATGCGATATAGCCAGATAGTGCGCTTATAAATAATGTCCTCTAACAAAATGGCTTATGAATAAACGATTTATGATATTAGGCAACGTTTATATATGAAGTCACAAAGCATAACGGCTTTCCATCATAACTCAGAGGCTGTGTTACAATTGATTTCTCGGCTGTAATGCTTGTTAACGATAAACAATACACAAACCCCGACTTTGTCTCCATTTAACTAAACATTCTACATGCATACTTAAAATTTATCAAGTATATTTTCATTGTAAAAGTTCTAAAGTGTTATATATATTTCTTTATTTATTCTTTACTGTAACTAACTTGACCGTAATGATCAATTTTGTAAGGAACACACTGCTGTACACACATACCTCTTTATACATAAATAAATGTACAATGGAATACATAAATCATATCATGAATTAGGAGCAGCACGTGTCAACATTGCAAGAGTACAATGTGAGGTACTTAGATTTGAATGCCTCACAACTGTATCAATTATATTTAATAGTCTGTCTAACTATTAAGTATCTATATTTATATATATAGAAATAAAATCTTTGGAAAACAATCAATTTTGATCCTGTTTACGCGGTTCTGATTTATTCATACGACTATTTCATAAAACAATTAAATGCACATACCATGTAACCTATAAAAGGATTAAAGTATTTGTGCACACAAGATATTCATATTAAATGCGTTAATGGCCTCATCCATTAATAAACGCCTTAATAATTCTTAAGTGTGATTTAGAAGCAAATTATATAAGTATCTACGAAGTAATGCGATGATTAATTTACATTAAACTATATATATACAAACAAAAAACTCTAATCTTTATGTAATATCATCAAAAAAATTCTATTCATGTAAAAAGAAAAAAAATTCTATCAAAAAAAGCAGTGTCATATATGCGTATGGGACATTTTTATCATAGTGATTTTTATTTAATATTTTCGACAAAGTGAGTTTTGTTTTACTATTTTCGAAATTTTTAATAAGGATGTCCTTGTTAACTGATTTATATATTTTTTGGTGTTCACAGAAATTAACAATTCACAGTCATAAGATGTTACACAATTTATTTCAAAGCTTTGCTAGAAAATATTGAAAAATATTTGACATAAAAACTTTTTGCTATAAAATTGCCCTATAAATAATATTAAACAAGAAAAAAAGAGAATTAAAAGGCATTTTCTAATTGTATATTTTGATTAAAAAATACGATACTATTATGTATCGTTTAATATACTATAAAAAGAAGATTATCACTGAAAATTATTAATAAACATGAGTATCGTTCAGAGATCTTGAAGTCGTATTTTAAATTATTACTATGTCATGTTCGTACATGGAAAATAATATATATAATATTCTACAACTAGGTAAATGATGTCATCTTATATAACGCCTAGAATATCTGAGGAATTTTATAACTGTCACATTAAAAGGTGCCTTTCGGTCTGCGATGTTTTATTATAATTGCAATAAAAACTGTCAAGTTTTAATTATACGAGTATAAAAAACAAAAATATGTGAACAAAGAAATATTCATATTACTTCTTTCTTAATATTACGTATATGTTTGGACTTAACTTTATAAGACGTGTAAATGAAACTTATATTTTTCGGACATACTACGCGATTTAATTTTGTGAAAAACTACATACTCCCAACGTTTCGGCTACTTTTCAGCAACCGTGATCAAACCGTGATCAAGATATGCGTTTGGCTATGTATACCTATATTTAGTTATTTATACATATTATGCTGTATAATCCATATATGTACAAAAAAAACTTAGAACAAACTATGACAAATTTATCCTTATGTACGTAATAAAACTATTCAATGTGTCTTTTTTGAGATGATACGATCGTCTGCTTCTTTGTAAATGTATGATTTGAGAATAAATCTATTCTATGTACATAAAGCAATGATAGATTGCAAATTTTTATACATATATAGTTGTCTTAAATAATTCATAAACCTTATACCATACGTGCATCAAGGATGTTCATGTTGATACATTGGAAATAAAAAGTGCTTGTCTATTGCAAAATGTACAACGAAATAGTTAGATGAAATAGTCGTTGTATTATTTCGATATATATTACAAATTAAAATTTCTTTAATCTTTTATTTTCACTGCCTCAAAATTAGAGCTCTAATTAAACGTATTGTAATTAGGTTTTATTTGTATTGGGATAGACAGTTAGTGTATTGAACTTTGGATTAGCTTAAAGTATTTTATCTTAAATTTCATAATATTTGTCAGACATATATTTTTAAAGGTGTCTATTATATATCTAGTCTAGCTCCAGTCATTAAATTTGTAAAAGAAGTGTCATTATCTCACATAACAATTTTTTTAATGTATAAAAAACAAGAATATTTTCTCATCTATGTATATTTTATTTTTCTAAAGCCTTATAATTTTTAGGATAACGAAACTTCTAAAAGGTGTTGAATTTTGACCTTCAATCTGTCATTGTCATTTAACCTGTCATGTCTAAAAAGTATAGAAAATTGAATTAGGTAAATGATACATTTATTAAACCACAAATATAGCTTCAATATTAATTATATATATTTTTACTAACAAAAATCATGAATGTAATAACTGTTTACAGTGCTTTTTATACAAAGAATAATATCCTCCTTTTAAAAAGTCATCATTAATTTATGTGAAATTTTGGTCTCAAAAGGTAATTGCGATTTAATAATTCAAAAGCGAACTTTAAATACAATTTGTGATAATGAGAGTCATGCCAACGTTACTTTGATCGGCCGACTGATATTCATAAATCTATATTATGTACGGTTATATCAAAAAAAGGGCTTAAAACATTCCGCCAACAACTCTCACTTTATTAACAAAAAAAATTGATGACTCACTTAAATAATATTACAGAAAGAATAGATAGAAAATAGAATTACATATCCGTGAGATTTCATTACAAATATTTATTCAATATCTAATAATTACTTTTATAAGGCAACACAATCATAAATGCACCATAAACAACTTTTTTTTTATTAAATGCGTATTTGTAATTATTTTACTCATAAAAAACAAACATATTAGCTATGAGTATATAAATACTTGGCACAGTAAGTCACACAAACAGAAGTGTGTCATAATCCTGCAATAATCGATAATATCATATATCTGTATCATGTTCTTGGCACGTCACTATACATCATATGAGAAAAATGTTGCTATCCCGCGGAAATATTCATTTAGATATAAATAATTTGTAACATGGCAATTATGTCGTACTATAATTAAAGTAAAAAGTGTGAGTAACGCTTTAATTTTTTAAGTAATAAGTAAAAAACTCAAAACACCTCAAAAATTATGTATATGTAATTCATTAGCACACAGACGAATTCCACGTCCAATTATTATTTACTTGACATAAGTTGTCAGAATTTAAGTATTCATAAACAGTCAGGCTGCGCAAACAGCTTATTAGATAGGAAATGAGCATTCTTTATCAAATTAATGTTATTATTTTATATAAAATAACTTAAAATATGATATGTGCAATCAAAATGGCTATTTATATACATATTATATATAAATAGCTGATAATTTTTGGTTATTATAGAGAAGACAAAAAAGGAGTCAGTGGTGGCCTAGTGGTTAAATGGCTCGCCTCTCATGCACGAGGGCGCGGGTTCGATCCTGGCCCGTTCAAGTACCAATGTGATTTTTCCGAGTTATATGTACTTTCTAAGAGTATTTAAACATCACTGATTAATGCTATTTCCCAAAAGAGGGTTAATGTCAGGCAGGCGGCCGGTCGTAAAAACAATTAGCCAAAACTATTCTCAACATGTAAGGCAGACCTGGCTAAAGCTGGGAAATTGCCAGATAGAAGAAGATAGAGAAGACAACAAAAGGACTAATAAACGTCGTCCAGAATGCGTCTGTGAACGAGACATTATATCATCGGAGGTTTCACTCGCTGTAAACAAAATTACATTACGTAAATTGTTATTCACGGCAGGCACAATCGGTTTTTACTTCCTTAATCTATAAAATTTTACTAATACAGCCCAAGAACTATTGAATAGAACCCGTTTGTAAGCATACACAATATATAACAGGAAAGAAAAAAGTATGCAACAGTAGAAAGTGTTTTAGTATGAGTAATAATTCACACGAACATGAGAATTTTGACCCTGTGGCCTGATCACTGTATAGAACAGCTTCTACGTACATATAATCCTTATAATATTGTAAACGTTGAAGTTTTGATATACAGGGTGACTGGTGAATTACTATCGATACTTGAGGACGTGATATTTGACGATCATATATGACAAAATAAAAATTAATATAACATAAATATTAATAAACTTCTAAGTAAAGTTAACCAAAAGTTATGTTATTAATTACGCATCGTGTGAACACCCTACAGATTAGGTATACACACACACACACACACACACTCGCGCGCGCGGCGTGGTGTTGTATCAGCACGCCGCCGCACGCGTCCACACTTGGAACACTTGGAACGTGTCCGCACTTTATTTATTTACAGGGAAATTTGGTCAAAAATTAAGTACCTATTTTTTTTACATAATTCGAATGAGAATCATGTACCGAGTATTCTCCTTAAATATTGATAGTAATTCACCAGTCACCCTGTATATAAAGAAAGTTTAAATTATAAATAATGTACACAAATAGATTAACAGCCAACATCAGTGTTCGTGAATTACTGTATGTAGTTAGTTAAAGACGCGGTTTTATAAAGAGGTTGTACAAAGGAGTATTTTGTTAATTAATATAATAACTTCATTAAAACATACCAAGCTTGTCGTAACTATTACAAGTGTACTTAATATCAACAAGTGACCTACCTAATTTTCCCCCCTGAAACAATATTTCTAGTTTATTTGAAATTGATGGAAAAATAAATATTTTTAGTTGTACTGGTCAAATAAACAAGTATACATTAAGAGAGCTTAATTTCAAATAATATGTAATATATTTTTTATAATAGACCTAATTTTATACCTTCACCTTAAACGTGCATAACTTGTACTTAAATACTTCTTATAAATATTCTTTGTCTATGGTATACTATTTAAATGCAATGCGACCCTAATAGAATAAAAAAACATTCATGATTTTTTACCGACGTCAAGTACGTCGGTAAACGTTTTTAGTATATCCTAAGAACTTATTTATTCATGTGGAATAAATTTACTAAGACACAATTGGCATATGGCAGACGATTTTTTATATAAAGCAATTGTTTGAAAACATTCCGCTATTAGGTTGACAGGTTGGTGTTTTTAATAACATAAAAAAACTGTAATAGTCTCCATATAAATAAGTATACAGTATATATGTATTAAGTGGATTAACGAAATATTTATAATATTTACATATACAAATAGCTAAAGCAACGATGCTTAAAATAATGTCGGAAAAAATCATCTTGTTTCTCATTATGAGTAAACGAAATAGTCTAGTCCTTGCTCTCCCACATAGATATATAAATAATATTATTTTGAAATTTTCAGATATAATATAAATCTTAAATAAATATTTTGGAATCATTGCGTTTTTTTTTCAATATTTACATATAAAAAACGATCGATATAACCAAATCTGATATTTTATTAACAGACGTAGGTGTTAATTTTATAATGATACCTTAAAAACATATAAAAAAGTTTTGAAAGTCTGTGAAATAGACGTATCTAAATCTAGCAATAAATTTCCAATTATCTCTTTCAAAATCTTCATTAAATTTTACGTGACATGATTCCAGATGAATTTCCTTGTTGAAAGTTAGATTTGAACAGAATATTTACATAGAGTAAGAGCATCTATGTAATGTAAAAACTAAATTAATATCCACAGATAAATAAAAACAAATAAAAACATAGATTCTTTGTATGACAGAGCAAATGTATTGTTGTTTGTCTTCAAATCAAACTGTAATTCTGTAAACGATTATTATAACGGAAAAATCAAAAATATCCTTGATGTATATCTATTAACATTCTCTGAGACGCAACATGTAATTACAAGCTTATCCTATTTTCTATGGAATTAACGCGTCGTTCACTGTCTAGCCATAAATGCATATAACCACTGTGTCAGGGGTCATCGACTGGCTCCCAATCTCTATGACATCAACTTACTTGCGATTACAAAATACTTACAGTCGCTCACGTAACTAGACAACAAAATTTGCAGAAAGTATACACCTTCAGTTTTTGATATATAGCTGCAGACAGTGATATTACTGCATAAACATATTTTGAAAGTTAAAAAAAACCTTCTTTAATTATAAAAAAATATATCTAATAGTTTTTAAGATTGACAAATTCATTTTCTCATGAAGCTTCTTTAAAAAATAGTTCTACTAATTCGTAGTGTACCATCACGTTATTACATTTCATAAAACGTTATTCTCAGAACTATTAATATAATATTTTTATTTATATAACGTTATTTTATAAAATTAGTTTTTTGTATTAATGACGGCTTGTTGTATATTAATGCATATCAAATTATAAATGCTTCATAGTTAGTACTGAAAACACGTTAGCACGCTAGCATAGTCACCCGTTACTTAGCTAGCGCCTGCCTGTCTCACCTGAAAGCGCACCTGCCTTACGACTACACTAGTTTAACGCTATTAAGTTGTTTTTACAACGCAACTTGTTATAGCCATGTATCATAACCCTTGTTAGCCGAGTCACATTTTCTTCATACACGTAATACTTAACGTATTTTTAGTACACTAATTGAAAATACACATCTTATAACAAAACTCATTGCTTAACATAACCCGTTTTGTTTAACACTCAAATGCAAAGCCGTCTATCTGTTACGAAACTATGTCTATTAATATAGCACCTTAATATTTTTTATGCAAAATAAATATGATGTCTAAAAATTAAACAGCCGTCATTAATAAACCCGTGAACACAAGTGACCGAGCCTTAAGGCATTTTAGTTGCTAGAAACATAATCATATAACTTAAAAAGTAATCAATCCGTTCTCTTTGGTAACATTTACAAATTGTGTCTTCAATGACTTGTAAAATCTTGTGGCTCTCGTCCAACATATTGTGAAACATTTTTAACGATGCCAGTAACCATAACGTACCTTACTTTCAACTATTTACTTTGAGCGTGTTAACGACCTACCAAACAATAGTTACGCGAACTTAAACACTAAACTTATTTATTATAATACGTTTTCTGTATTTGCAGTCTTGTTACTGTTTTGAAAACAAATATAGAAGGCGCGAAATCACGACCGATTATAGGTATTTTGAGAAAAGTTAATTTGTGACAAGATAGAAAAGTTACTTAAATGGATTAAAATGTATTACTTAGCACATAATTCTACATATTGTGATGAATTCATTGACATCATCATAAATAATATTTTAAAACTTCTATAAAAAATCGCAACGTAATTTAACTAACATGGAAACTACAATAGAATATTATTCTATCTATATCTTTATTTATTATTTAGTCTAAACATTTTACATGACACATGTAGCCATGAAATGTTCTGATTTTTTTATAACAAACTAATATTCAATTCGCACACTTAGAAAGAAATATTGATTTCATAGAATTATTTTTAATTATTTACATTAAAATCTCACGGATATCCCCAATTATTTGAAATATTATCTTATTTAAATTAGTTCTAATAGACCTTGTAAATCATAAAAATATAAGTAACATATTTATAAATGATTTTGATAACGTCATTACTTAACAGTACAAAGTTGAATGACTGTTAATAGTTACTTAGTCTTGCTTTCTTCGAACAGTTTTTTGTTTTACAACCAACAATAAAGCCAATAGGTGCCTGAGAGATTAGGTAAAACCTAGAAATTTTAGGTACATTTTTATATATAATTTCAGTCAAGCGTCTCTCGAAGTCTTACTTAGCATCGAGTAACTTTTAAATTATTGTAAATGTCGCTTACTCAAGCGATATACATATGTGTACTTAAATATACAATTATTCACTAACAAATAGACAAGATAATTAATGCATAGACTACTACCTAAGATTTTTTTACCATTTAGGCGGGAATTCCAAACATTAGTTAAAAAAAAATCAATATAATAAATTAATGTCTTCTCTTTCGAATGAGCACTTTATGTTGTGATAAAATTTTGTTGCAGCACATGGATATATCGTGCTATATTTAAAAAACTACTTTCGTTTGACCTTGAATTTTGATGAAACAACTTTGTTTCTCGTCCTATATAAACTTGGACAGGAAAAGAAACAAATAAATAATAGATTTTCATAGTCTTGTTTTAATGAAATCGAAATTTATATATATTTTTGTATTTAATGCATAACTAATAAGATTTTTGCTGCGTCATATTATTAAATGTCAGTACATATTTAGGTATATTTGCTTTAATAAATTATTTGGAGTCAAAATTCTTGCAATACTTTTTATTCGAGTTTGAAACAAACCCTTTATTATTGTATTGTATAAGTGAAAACTAAAAGTATCTAAGTACTATCGTCGTGTTATTCTTGATTGGTGGAATAAAAAAAACTTGTGAAGGAATCGTTAAAATAAAATAATATATCAATCTATCATTTCGATATAACGTCTAGACATTCTGATAAAGTTTTTTTATACAGCATATACGTATAAAGTATTTTTTTTTTGTTTTTCTGCATTAGACGGCCGCCAAATCTTGACTGACGATACAAAGTTGATGTGTAGGTTGTAGTCTCACAATCGTAAGACAAGCTTCCATATTTATTTAGCCAGTGTCGAGTGACTTACCGGTTTCACACGAGTGGGCCGCTACTGGTTCATATTCGTATGTTAATTTCAATGGAATCTATTACTGTCGCGATAGTCTCGAGACATTTTTTATGTCTACGCAATAGTATCAGCAATTTATCTCGACTAGAATCTTTAGTTTGTAAGAAGTGCCATCAATAATACGTTAATAGATGGAAGTAGGACACAAAAATATTCTAGGTACTTTTTTATGTCATAACTTTGTTTGACAGTGAACAACAAAGAACAACACTTGATAATCTGTTTCGTAAAAAATCGATTATTAATTTTCGCACTCCAAAATAAATTATAATTGAAAATTTAAAAAAAGAAACAAAATTACGTCCGTTAAAATTTTAATAATTATAATTTAAATGTTGCCATTAATATTAAAGCTTTATAATGAGATTTGTTATCTGTAAACCTTACCCCTACCAAGTGTAAAAGAACGCTCAGTTTTTGTTTACACTTGATGAAATGAATTATATGTGGCTATCTACATACTGGTTTAGTAAACGATAATTAATTCTCTTCTGAAGTAAAATACAGTGCAACCTTGAGACGTGGTTTGTTCCGGGTTTGATCCTGCACCCGCGACCGGTCGCTCTCAGCTCACAGTTGCACTCATAAAACTTTATTCACGCTTAATAAACGAAATGTTTTGTTTTAACCTAATAATTAATGACAATAATTAAGATAATAATGATATTATTGCGTGTTGACTACATGCGAATTGATGAGAGTATACCTTAATACGTTTTGAAGGAGACAGTTATGTAAAAGTATATTACTTTAACTCTTTAAATATCTCTATATGTTTGAACTTTAGAAACATAATAACTTCTTTTGAATTAAATTTAGAAGTGTTAAGTTTGAAATATCCACAATTTATAACAAATGATTTATATATAAAAGAAGAAAACAAATTGCTGTAACTTTGTTTACAATTAACGAGGTAGGTACTAGTTAGCTAAAATAAACACAATAAAAATATATTTTTCGTATTAAAATGAATACTTTTAAAAACTCTCAAACAAAATATACACTACGATTGAACGCAGCCTTGCTCTTCAAAATTCTTCTGACGCTATCTTATATCTTAAATTTATTATATTAACAAAGTTTTGTCAAACATTACTGATATCATATGACATATCGGTGCCTTGTACAATGTACATTCAGGAAGAGTCCCTCTATTGAAACAAATATACATTGTTCTTTATGAGCTCTTCGTATTTTTAAAACTTCATTCTTTTGTGAATAAAATAAAATAAAAATATAATGATCTCACACCAATCGTCGCGACTGTCCTTGCAAAAATTTAACAGGTTTTTGAAGTACCTCGTCGTCCGAAGTAATTTCCGATACGGGCGAATATTGCCCCACACAGAGAACCAAGGCATAGAAACGCCAACTAAAATATTTATTGATATTAAAATATTTGATGTTTATTCATTATATGACCATGTTTGATTTACTTCCAGTAGTATATTAAATTTTTATTACATATTTTTATTCTGTTCTAAGCTATGTAGTATTTCTAGTTCTTTCAAAACTTTCCTTTGTCACAGAAATTTTTAAAAAAATATTATAGGATTAAACTTCGGAGAATATTAAGATTCTTATAATTGTGACGTTTCAATATTTTATTAAAAGATACGAATAGGTTTAATCGCTCTGCAGATTTTTCTTCTAGATTACTTAAATGAATATTAATTTTAAAACCAGTGTTGCCATGCTAACAAGATTATTCGCTGGCAATTTCTCAGATTAAATCATGCTAACAAAGAAACTTACTCTTAAGAACATAATATAATGAACTAATAAAAAAATCTGCTTCTTATTTAATTACTCTTATTACATTGGATTAGCGAAATTGTTTTATTATTTTACAAGAAAACAAGATAGTAATATAATACTAATCATTATCTGCTAATGACTTAACTATGCAACCAGATGTATCTATATAATAATAGGCAATAAAATTACCCTCAACTAATTTATGTTTATCTCTCTTAAAAAATTATACTCATATAATGTTGTCGTAATATATTTAAAATAATAATAATATATTTTAATAAAACAACAAAAACTACTAAAATATTTTATTGAGTTTCAGCATTATAATTTAATGGATTAAATAATAAATAAGGCATTCACGTGCAGTTGATGCAACAACATTACGATAATGTACAATATCGTAAGTTATAAGCAGTAAGCGAGACTAATACACTAGATGATTTCATGTTAATCTTTGGGCAAGTTTATGACTCCTCATTATCTAAAGCTACCTCCGCCTGAGATTGTTGGACGTCCGCATCTGTTTCTGAATCCTTGGCGTCAGCTTCAGGAGACTCTTCATTAATTTCAATTTCACTATTTATATTAGTTTCATTAGTATTATCACCAATACATATATCATTGGCTTCGTTCGCCTCAGGTACGTTCTGCGCTGTTGCAATGATAGGTACATTTATAGTTATCACTTCGTTTTCACTCTCTTTCAATGATTCAGGGACCTTATTAACTTCTAATGGTCTAAATATTTCTTGGAGAGAAGAAACCTTTTTCTCGGCGGGTATTATCCTATTAAGGTAGACTAATATATCAGATAGCGAAACGACTCCCACCAGCTTATCGTCCTTATTCACTAATAATAATCGATGGCTTTCAGTTCTAACAATTATTTCTAAGGCCTCGTAAAGTGTTATGGTGGAAGAACATTTCTGTAACTTCTCTTCCCAGTCTTTCTTTTTGTTTCGCACATCTCCTATTGTTAACGACAAGTTCAAGTATAATTTCTCACTCACTAAATTCAATACTTCATATTTTGGATAAACGTTTAATAGTACGCCGTTTTCGTCCAGTATGGGCAAGGCAGATATATCATTATCTAGAAGAAGCTGAAAAGCTTCTTTAACGCTGGTTTCATCTGTGACGGATATTATTCCATCAAATGTTCCAATATTCAGATCAAGTAATGTTTTGTGGAAAAACGTAAGCTCGGGGAACTCGTTGAGATAAACAAATAGGAAGCGTAAAATTCTTTTGTGTGACAATATATATAACACATCCCCAGTAATAGGATCGATCATTAATAAACGATGAACTCTATTCTTACTGAGCATATTGATCGCTTCGTGCAATGATTCATCTGGTCCCACGCTACACAAAGGCTTCCTAGTGGGCCTCAGAATCTTTTTCCAATTATGAAGAGTATGCTTTTCTAAGTCTTCCATTGATAAATTTTCTTTATCTAGATGTAAAAGAATTCTAATAAAGTCAGTGACAGTTATCATGCCCACTAATAATTTTTTATTAGCATCCCACAGCGGAGCCGAACGTATTCCGTGAGATACTAGAGTTGGAAAAGTTTTTCTAACTGGAAATTGGGTATCGAATATTATAACTTTCGCTGATTTGGGTAAAATTTCGTAGCACTTGTGGTATTTAAAAAAGTTCAAAAGTAGTCTGGTTTTATCTCTACCTCCTATAGATATTTGCACAATGGACAGATATGGATCATATTTTGGTAACCCTCGAACTTCTCTAAACAACTGTTTGGCTTGTACAGGATCCAATGAGGCGTAAGAGTTTTTGTGATAAGTAGGAGAAGTCGTTCCTATAGACGACCGGCGAGCGGACTTCGAACTCTTTTTTTTAGTAGTGTCGGACGTACTTGGTTCTGTTTGTGGATGGGGCTTACTTCTAAATATATCCATAACCCTTGTAATCGGGCTAGACTTTCGAGACGATACCCCCGTTACAGTATAATAATATTTTTTGTGAGAATCTTTTGTTTCGGAACTAGTTGATTCAACGGGGGATTCCGCAGATTTTTGCGGTACGGCTAGAGCACCCTTGACATTTTGTATAAGCGATTGGTGTTTTTTGGAATCACTCTTTCTCCTAATTCGAAATATGTCGAATATAGAGCTCCTTGGACTAGAAGAAGTGCCATGAAAGGTCTCATATTCCTTACCTTTACTTATTTGATCGCGCTCTGCACTTGACGGTCTAGATGTTTCAGGGGGTCTATCTTTGAAAATTGATCTAACGTGAGGTCTTTGTGATTCAGCGCCACGTGTTCCAAAGTGTATTGTATGAACGTTGCTTTGAGCGTAACCTTCGGAGATATTTTGCTCATTGCTACCAGATAGAGTGGTGACTACGAATTTTTTCTTCTCTCCAACAACAGTTTGATTTTCATTTTGTATTTCCTGATTACTCTTTTTCTTCTTGTTTCTGTGTTTATTTTTTCCATGCTTGCTCGATGATTCTGTGGTCGCGGATTCGTTTTCTAATATAGGATCCATGATTTAACATAAATTTAAAAATCCTTATATAAACCATAATCCAGAAGAAACAGTAGCCTGCACCTGCAAAGAAAAAAGAGATCATAATTAACAACATTCATACAACTTTTTGACGAAATCACTCTCGGTGCAGTAATCGTAAAGAATCGACTGCATGAACTTCAACCTAAATTTAGAATATTAATTCAAGGCCAACCCGTTGCTAGGCAACATGATGATGTTCAATGCGTCAATTTAATGCACCACTATGACGATACAGCTTCCTTTACGTTGCAACAAATAATGTATAAAAAATATCTATTGATATGAGACAGGAAAAAGCACAATTCCTATGTAAGTTTTAACATGATTTACTGTAGTAAATTAATCTAACGAAACCAAATACGAGACGACCGGCTCACTGATCGATAATTTAAAGAGGGTGGTGAAAAGCCACGCTATATTACGTAAACACTTTACATACCTGATTTGAAGCATATAATTTCGATTTGTTCATCATTAGTTACTAAAATCTTTATGAGAGTAATGAGGAACTATGTAAATTAAAAAGATATATATAAACTGACATAGCGTCTGTTTCGAGGTTGACGTGAATGAAACGCCATATTGTCATCTGGTAGGTAAAGTGTTAGCGACATCTAGCGGCGGGCGGTAATGAACTTACTCTAGTTCACACGTTAGGAACAAATTTTTCTTGCTTGTTGTTTTGGAAATTAACAAAAGATGTCATAATTAGATATTTACTTGGACGAGCTAATAATTTTGATGTTAATAAATTAATTGATGGATAAACAAATCATCAGATGATTATAATTTTTTTCATACTTGAAATATGTAGTTATTTAACCAATCAAAAAACAATTCATCAAAATAATAATATTTTCTTGTTCTTGATTGAAATATATAATTTACCATGTCAAATTTTATTAATCCAATTAAATAGAAAACCTTTAGTAATTTGTTTTGTGTATTTTTATTCCAAACAATTTTTAGAAACGTTCCTATTTTAGGACGGTATCGCCGCGCATGCGTGGAACGATGACGTAGAATTTCGTCATTAGTGTATGACGTCACTGTCATTGGGACTTATAGAACAGTGACGTCATGTGCGGGGGGTGCAAGTATTTGGATCGATTGAGCGGCGTTATAATAATAATATATCCAGTGACGCTCGATTAACAGCAATGGGAGTAAAAACGGCCTTTAAATTAACACGGGTCGCCTGATCACGTGTCAGGAGCTGCATTCAACACGTAGTGCGGCATGGTAGGTCAACCTCACACTAGTGACATTCTAATATCAAGAGTAACAAATTATTAACTGACCCATAAACAACAGACGGGACGTTTAATACCGATTAGCATATACTTATTACATCTATTAAATTAATTTTAATATCAACTGTCGATGGTATGTAATTTAGTCATGGTGTAATATATTAAAATTGGTATATTTAGTATAGGATTACGTTATAAATTAAAAAATATTTAATATATACAGGGTGACTGGTGAATTACTATCGATACTTGAGGACGTGATATTTGACGATCATATATGACAAAATAAATATTAATATAACATAAATATTAATAAACTTCTAAATAAAGTTAACCAAAAGTTGTGTAATTAATTACGCATCGTGTGAACACTCTACAGATTAGGTCGACACACACACACATACGCGTGCGGCGGCGTGGTGTTGTATCAGCACGCCGCCGCACGTGTCCACACTTGGAACACTTGGAACGTGTCCACACTTTATTTATTTATACGGAAATTTGATCAAAAATTAAGTACCTATTTTTTTCACATAATTCGAATGAGAATTATCTACCGAGTATTCTCCTTAAATATTGATAGTAATTCACCAGTCACCCTGTATATACATGTTTATAACATAATATTCTTTAATAGCCTCATATAGTGTAAAGAAACACGATTATCATAAGTCGGTGTTATTGGGTTATTATTATATGTATTGTGTATGGTCGTGCTGTCATGACGAGCTACTTACGTGAGTGATTTAAAACTAATGCATTCACATGCAAATATAGATGTACAGAACCTACTAGATATATTTTCTTATTAGACACGCCAAAAACTATATTACCGCATCCAACGCTATCCTTAATATATATGAGTATACTAAAGCACCGATCGCACTCCGTAACACTTTATGAGTAACTATAATTACACATTTTCCCCGCACCATCCACATGCAACATCAACAAGCGATACAATAACACTGTCATAATATTAAAGTTAAAATATACATAAAAACTTATAACGTTTAGGTACATGTGCTATTGGCACTGTTTTTTAATTGCATCATTTCTATTTCTTAACCGACTCTCAAAGGGAGGATTATGTTTTCAATTCGATTATATTTTTGTGTTATCATTTGTAAACCGATGTTAATCCTTCTGTATTGCTAGTTTTGTTGTTGTATTGGTTTCGTATGTTTTTATATGTCAACAGACTTCGATATCTCCTTTCGTACATCAAAGTGAAATAGTACTAGTAAAAAAATATTATAATAAATGTTTTATTTTAAATTATTTGTACATTCGAATTTTAAAGACGAGTTTGCGCGAAAATCTGGTAGCAATAAATGGTGTACTCAGTAATTAGTCATACGAAATCTCCAAAATCACATCCTAATACCCACTTAATCTAGCCGTCTCCAAAATGCCACTCAGGTATATCGGCATGATGGAAATATTTGGGAGATAAGATAAAACACTTATACTGTTCGGAAATCCGTAATCAGATATTAAAATTAAATTAAAAGAATATTTTTCTATAAATGATATACGGCCCACGCGAGCGATAGCATCGGAGAAAATTAATGGAATTTAACCATGGTCAATACTGTTATAATAACTAAATTATGATATGTAAGATAAAACTTGCCAGTATGACTTTGATTTCTTAAAAAATATGTTTATTTTTATACTACTAAAATATATCAGATATTAAGTTATCTAATCTTCGGTAAAAATCAATTATATTAGGTATATAATTAATACTGATTATACAGTGAGTTATGCATGTATTGCTTCAATAATTACTGAATCCTTGAGATCAATAAAGAAATATATTAAACAATGCAACAAAAGCGCTAATAATAATCTTTATTTAAATTATATTTGTGTAATATACACTACACTACTATTACATTACTATACAAGAAAAATATTTATATTTTTTAAATAACGGATCATTATTAGAACAGTAGAAAGTTGCCTTATAAAATGTAAGTATTTCAATTTCATTGTAACGGAACAATTGAACTTAGATCATTGAGAATCTTCACGAACACATTAAATAATAAATATATTAATCAAGTAAGGTAAACTTCGAACAATTTATTATGCAACAAGCAATGATACAGACTAGTAATTACACAATACACAACTTTTAAAGCTGTCTCTAAGAGTATCGCGGAGCAAACATAACCTCAAAATTATTGATAATGTATAATTACGCTACTATCAACTTACAATAGAGATCATTGTGTCAAACCCCTTTCCACTGTCTATTTGTGAACACTCGACGCACACAAACACGCAATGTGCATTATGCACCCGATCAAACGATGGTCCGCGTGTTTAGTTATTAAAACAAATACATATAATATCACTGGAATAACGCGCGTTCGTTCAACACCATCCTCACTAGTATGTTACAGTATGATGAAAACACTTTTTTGTCAGCAAAGACCGCCATAACTAATTAGTATAATTTACAATCACGCTCAATGTTCAGTTCGGACATATGCGCTGACGGCATCGTATGGAATCAAGCAAGTCGCGTTCACGTAACAATTCTCTCGCTGCTCGCCGTTGCCGCTGCGTTCGCGCTCAAATATTATTCCTCACGCACACATGTGTATAAACCACACTGGTGCTTATTAATATAGGCGACGCGACTCGCGGCTGATTTGACTGCGGCGTGATAAAATTCTTATCAATATTATTTTACTTTACATATATATATAAAATTAATAGTTTTTGATAAACATAATGTACAACTGGCAACTCGTTAGCACTGTTTGTGTTCACGAGCTTATAATTATAACAGAAATTTTACGCTGTCAAATTTATAAACGTTCCTTATTTTTAATGTTTTGTCTAAATCTCTTTTAACGTAGGTAAATTATGTGGCTTAATAATTTAATTAAATAAACATTGAAAAAAGGCAGCTTTTACCAGAAGTTATACTTAACTCGTTATAAAGACTGATTGTTAATTAATAATAGGTATGTTTAAAGTGGATATTTTTTTATAATTCCTAAAATTCTTTATTACGATATTTTAACAAAAAATATTTTACTAAGTACCATTTAAAAGTTCTAACAGTAATTTAAATTTGATTGGTTTCTTGATACATGTTAATGTGTGATGTTTTAAATGTTTTACTAGTTTTTATTTGTAATAAGTTCAACTACACTTTTTGAAGGGATTGAATTGACAATGTAATGGAGATATTCGTGTTTTAATTTGAGATTAATCCTTTTATTATGTTGGATTTACGCTACGGAAAAAGTTTGCAGCCCCTGGCCCCTTACTAAATTAAACATTAACATTTAGCTGTTTTCAAATATTTTATAACATAGGTGAAACTCGGTTATAATTAGTCAATAAACTGCAATATTCTTAGACTGAATTTGCGTTCTAAAGTAAAATAAGATTTTTTTTAAGGTTTTACATTTAAGTTTATATTTCCTAACTGCTCCTTCAAAATCGTTTTAAAAACTTTTCGATTTAAATCTAAGGACATTTTAAGACAAAGCCTATCTGCAGATATATCTACAGTTAGATATCCATAGGCAAAGGTAGCTACTTCAATCAGATGAATACAATTATCTATCACCACCCTTAAACAGAAAAATATTAATATCAATAAAATATAAATGTACCAGTATTTTTTATATATTAAAGGGTAATTGTAATAAATCAAATATTTAGTCAAATATTATCAAATATCAACAAAACAACTTTGCAAACAATAATAATAGAAATGATCCTATATAAACTGACGTCATCGCATTCTTATTTCTTATGTTATACTAGATGTTTTCGTGTCGTTGAGCCTAACAGGTTAAAGCTACAGATGGTTGGTACATCTGTATAGGCAATTACTTGACGGATAAGCAAGTCTTTTGTCGTCGAGTCGGCTTTGCGACGGAATCGATTATATGTAAAATTAGAATAACTGGACGTTTGCCCGACGAGCGAGCAGCAAATAGTACTAGGGCATGCGACCAATCGTAATACAAATATACACAGTTCTGAATGCGGACACTCCGAAGACGACCCTCTGTGACATGAATACAGGATGGATTTTTTTCATATTATACTTACTTCCCTATCAAAACTTAATTCGGACTGACTTAAATCTACACAACCTAACAATTTAATTAGCATCGTCATAAAAAGTAACCTCATTTTTTCATGAAACAAAAATAATATTCCATATTTGAAAAATAAAAAAATAAATAAAAAAAATGATAATTTAAATCAGATGAAATTAAGTTGCAACAAATTTTATAATGTTGGCAATATTTATAAAATAAAAGAGAAAGACTTGATTCATAACGAACAGACAACAGTGTTGACAAATTTCCCTTTGAATCACCGACACTCAAACAGTCATACTCTTTTATTATTATATAATTATTAACATAATAGTATATGCATTGCATAAATCAGAAGATGCTATGAGCATCTTACGTAATGGGTTTTTGACAGAAATCAAAAATTCAATCAATCGAGAGACTAAGACGTAAGGAGTTATTGTTGGACAGAAAAGAAATGTTTCAAACACACACACATATATATATATATATATATATATATATATATATATATATACTCCTTTACTTTCTTAATGTCACTAAACAAAAACTTAACTAAACTCCTTATATTGTATGAGAACTCTTTAAATATACTACCTGTTCGTATTTATATTACGTAACTGTCATAGTGCGTCTGTGTATGTTTTTTGTCGAACGATAATAATATGGACCAGGAGCGTCTAGCACCGTCTGTCTGCTAATAGGATGATCATCTTGCAAAATATGTACGGACAAAAATTACAAAATATATATATATATAACTTTCCACATATGTAAATAAACACTCACTTATAATTCCAAGTCATACTGCCATACTTAAAGCTAATAAATATTAATTTAAAATATTTTATAAATATAGCTTCTTTTTCTTTATATATAACTAACATAAAGAAAAATATTTTAGCTTAAATTTAACGGTCGATTCCTCATAAAAGAATTCAAATCTTTCGGTTTAGAAATGGACCTAATCCATAGCTGATGCAATAGCAATTAGCAATCAAGAGTGTTTATAATAATAACAATAGAAATTAAAACCTATATACTATTAGGTTTTTCTAAAACAAAAAATTAATTTTCATCGTTTTTTTTTTTCTAGTTTGCTTAAGTCATTATGCTCAAAGAAGATTATTGAATATAACAAAATATTTATTTTATTAGGTACACATTAAAGTTTCACTTGTTATTTAGGCATTTTAATTTTACATATAAAAAAGTCTGAAACCTTAGATCAAAATTATACAAGCAATGCCTTAAACAATCCTAGACGTTGCCAGACAAAAATATATATTCGGACAAAAAAGACCAAAACAACAGCAAGTGAAATCATAAATAGATCATTCGATCTGGGTTCCTAACTGTGTCCTATAGATATCCTGGTGTGACGACTAGCGACGCCAATGCGGAAACTAGCATCGAATGAGAACGAGATGCGCACGCGCATACGTCTGCCCACTATTATACTGAATAACTTGGAATATATATCGATAATATTATAACATAACCAATATATATAAATCTCTTATGTAGACACTCCTGAATGTATATACGATACCGCTTTCTGTCTCCAATCAGCTAAACTCACGAAAAATTATAAGGTTTTGTGAGCTGCAACAAAACCAAAATATAATTTTATAGAAAGTATTTCAAATAAAGCGATCGACATGAATATATTTTATGTGATCTTTATTTTTCGTGTCTGAATTAAAAATATGTATACTATCTCAACGGTGCAATTATGAGTTACTCAAATTGTATAAGTGAAATGAAACAAAAGCGATACTATGTATATATCTTTAATCTGAATCATTATAATCCAGACGTTGTATAAATCTAAACACACCCCACATGAAAAGTGCCAGTTGACCATGAAAAACGTAATGGATCGGTGGAAGGAAGCGGGTGGCGACGCGGGCGAACGAAAGCTCCGCTCCGTACTAGCGATGCCGTTAGCGCAGGTTCGGGCGGGCGGCGAGGAGGAGGCGGGCGGCCTGTGGGAGGTACCGTTAGTGACGTCATCGTGGTGACGTCGCGGCCGTGACGTCAGGCGCCGCGATATAGCCACCAGCCTCAGCGGCGGCGGCCTCAGTATCGCACCGAACGTCCGCCAGAACGTACTTCCGTGCGCCCCCTCGCGTTCGCCGACTAGCGACTGACTGTGAGTGAGTGCGTGCAGTGAGTGCAATGTGCTCGGCCGCATGAGGATCCTGCTGAGTGAGCTGGGACTGTCTGGCGCGTGCCTCGAACTGACCCTGGAGTCGCGCGCCGCCTCTCTGGATCCTGAAAAGCCAGCGCCAGGTCAGCGCCCGCACGACGCCTCCTTCCAATTCTGTGTTTATTTTCGCTTTCGTTGTGTAGAACCTCTGGGTGCGTAGACTCTGTGTGGAACTGTCGTGACGATGGCCATCGGCTAGAATGCGAGGTGCGTTGCTGACGCCCTCCAGCCAACATTGTGGCCTTAGACAATTTCTTACCACACGTACGTAAATCCCTTTTTGTTTTTTTTTATTATTTTTATTTTTATTATGCTTTTTTGTATTATTTCATTTTTTTATATCCAAAAACTGTTAGGCTGGAAATAGATTGATATTTTCTTAAATTTTTTTGTTATTATATTATTTATTTTACACATTTATTCTTAATTTGACTTTATTTTATTTTTATCAAATCGCAGTGGAAATTTAAAAGGCCGATTGGTAATTTAGGAGCGTACGAAAATTTTTCAATGCACCTGCCCATATTTTCATTGTATTTCAATTCTAGTAGATATGTTATTATTATTATGAAGTAATTTTTACAGTTCATTTGTCAGTTTGCCCGGTGAACCATTAGCGTATCTAACCTATAACCCTTAATAAGAACGTGAATATTTTAGATTAGTCGATAAAATCTTTCTTGGAGGTGTTATTATTAAATTGTGGTGAAGAAAGGTAGTAATAAAAATTTTCTTTCATTACTAATTTTTTTTTTCTAAATGTTTTTCAAAAAATTAATATTACCTGAATATAATGTGAAATAATACGACTATTTATACTACAAAAAATATATTATAGGACAATTTAAATACAAAAAAAAGACCTTCATTCAAAATCAAAAATTTTAAATCTAAAATAAAAACTATGCCTAATATTTCTATAATATTAATTGAGATAATAAATGTCATTCGAACAGTAGTTATTTTAAAATATTCGCACACTTCCGCTATATGTAATTAACACCTTAAAGTGCGTATTAAGTTTAAAAACATTAGGCTCGCACATATTTGCATATGCAAGAAGCTATCAGCGGGCAAAAGATAAATACGCGTGTTGAAATATATTTCAACACAACACCGGTCCGGGCACATGCCTCGGATCTCAACTATAAATTTACTATTAGCATCTTCATCTATTATAATAATATATTGTACATTAATACCATATTTATATCGTTTCCGTATAAAACTAGTCTATTATTAACGACGCGTCTTATTATAGGACTATAAATGTACCAGTTATGTGTAATGCTTGTTAATCTTAAGAAATGATTCCATTGAAAGGCGGCAATGATATGAAAAAACTTAATGAACCATCGTCCTAGCTGGGAGATATTAATAATGTTTTTGTTTGCACGAGTCAAGTTAGGTAATGTCGGTATGGGAAGTGTCGCGACCGGCCTCAGAAGACATCCACTTGCCCAATACAATGTTGCAATGTCGGCAGATGTTGCATCTGTCAGATCAGCTCGGAAACATTCGTCAATATAAACATTCTCGATAATAAAGAAACAACTTTCCTCCATCAAAAAAAAACTTTTACCATTCACTATTTCTCGTTCGCCTAAACGGTAAACAATTATGAGCACTAAACAAACTCCGGTTTCCGAGTGATTCCGCGCGGCAAAACATCACTTTCACTTTTGTTATCACCAGATAACCAGACATAAAAGGTTGTTAAACAGGTGTTATGTGATTTGACACAAGGCACGACTGCTGCTATTAAATATCTGATATGTTCTCGTCGTGTCCAAAAAACTTAGGTAATTTATTCTCAACGTTAGTCCGATGCAAATTTGTTGAGAGAATTCACTTTCCTCCCAATAATATGTGTATCGATTGATGTACGTTTAAGGTTTTCGGGGTTCGGGAGTGATAAGGCACGCTATAACCAGCTGTGGTGACGTCACCGCGGGTTCGTTCGTACATTTACGTCACAAGGAAACTATTTCCAACTCGTATCGAACATCGCAAATCCTTATTTTATCGCGTCATTAAAATATTTATTCTTCTTTATCTATTTATAGCCGGTTTATTACTACTATGGAATTTTATTTGATAGCAAATAAAAAGGCATTTCGATTGACACTTAAGTATGAATGGCTCTATCATAGAAATGTAGTAAATACTGATTTTGTTACTTACAATAAGTAAGTAGACTTACTATTATTATAAGTAACCTAACTTCGAACTGTAAATCAAGCTTACATCTCGTATTAGTCATTGTCACTTCAGACAGAAATCATAATTTTAAAAAGCCGGTTACATAAGGATTTATCGTGAAATGCTTAAGCAATTAGACATGCCAATATTGCACAAAACACTCGTACATCATGCGTTATTTTATAGTTACTCTCGATTTGAGTGTTCTACAATAAAAAAATAGACTTCGCTAAATTAAGACATTAAATCTCATTAATCTATAACATGCATGAAAGGAATAGCCTATTGCATATTTTTAACCGTATTGTACTAAAGCACTGTAGTGGTATTACGTCACAGTCTATAAATATCTCGGTGGTGGGAGTAGGGGGTGATGGGGGGGTGAGTCGGCTCCGCATCGAGCGACGCCCGTGACGTCACGCGACGTGTGACGTCATCCATCGACCCGCGCCCCGTTTCAAGGACGCCCTTGCTTTACGGCTACCGACTTCCTTAAACACGTTGTCACTTAATGTTACTTTATTTTCTTTTAATCACTACGAAATGTACTGAGATATGTGTGCCTTTTATAAAGTTTAAAACCATATTTTTTCTTAGTAATGTAAACATAATTAAATGTTTTGATCTTATAAATAAGCCTGGCGGCGGAGGCACCCACATGTCAGAAAAAGGTTTACTTGGACTAAGTACATCTTATAGAAATTTTAAAACACTTAATATTAACAATCTTAATAACCGAGAATTAATACAATTTTGATTACAAATAAATTCTTCTATCCATAATCTTAATGCTGAATTGAGAAATTGTAAAAAAGTTGCTTAATTTTTTAAAGTTAAAGTAATAAAGCTAATGTCGACACGTTTTATTAGTAGATGGAATAGAATCAAGTAAATTTTATCAAACAAGTTTCGCTTATCGGCCATAGATGATTAAAATTATGAATATATTAAAATTTATTCTAAAACAGTGTTATAATGTTCGCAAAGCGAGACAGATACCAAGGTCGCTATCAATAAAGCTCGGTAAGTCGTTTAAACGTTTCTAAATACTTTAACATTATTTTTATGACATCCAATATTCACTAATGGTTATTTTTTAAATTAAGAATGATTCAATTACATTCAGCCGTCAATAAAAACCGATGATCAAAAAAAATTATCAATTAATTACAAAAATCGGTAGATGTTAATACTTGATTCATGGGAAATCTCTAAAAATATTTTTTTATATTTTTACTAACAAACACGTTTTTTTCGGTTTGTGTGACACTTTAAGTAAATACTTACTCATTTATTGTGATGGTGTTTGATTGTTTCCGGATATATAGAACTAGATAAAATAGGTTTTCCATTTTATTTTTAAAAGTATTGAATATTTATTAAAAGAACAGATATATTTTTATTGCGTCATATATATATTTGGATTTTTACATAATGAAATCGTTGAAAAACATAACAATTTAAAAAAATACGAATACAACATTTTAGTATCAGAAATTAAATTCGATTTCATATACTTTTGCATAATTTTATATGCATTACATAAATAAAAATGATTATATGTTATTAAAATTTTATTTGATAGTGGCGCCTATGTAGGTAAGCGGTAGGTATTATATGCCAGTCTAGCCTCTGTTTCACGTTCGACCGGTTTGAGAAAAATATGTTATATGTAAATTATCAATATGAATAAATCCATTCTGATACGTTATGAAGAAAATTATATAATAAGCTTCTCATTCGATATTGATGACGTGTAAGCTTTTCACGTGTACCGGGAACATTAAGGTTTATATCTGTAGCTTCTGACGTCACTACTCCCTACATCGCTCAGCTGGGCTGCCGTCAATTCAATGTACTGCTATAGATTTATACCTATATTCTCTTAGACGTATTGAGAGTTAAGAATCAAATAATTCTTTGGTTCATTGTCTTAAGATAATTAATGTTTATTCAATGTACCTTTTTTTTGCAATTGTAAGTAAATGAAAATAAAGTTATAATAATTATGAGTTTTCGCTATGTAACATTAAAATGGATGGATATGTAAACAATTTCTATTTAACATAGCGAAATACTAGTATAAGCAAATTAATGTCCTCAAAATACGTATTCTCAGAACTAGAGGCTCTGTTAAAAGCTAATATTTGTGTTAAATCATTAACCTTGGGATTGTTCTCAATTGAGTTAAACAAATCTGACACAAACGAGACTTATTCGATGTGGAATTTTACAATAAAACGAAATTCGCATATGTATCTTAGTTTACTGTGGTATATCTTTCGTTATTGTTTCTTAAGCTCGATCAATACAAATTAAGTCAGAGCCACCTATCGGGAAAGTGTGGAACTAAAATGAGCACCCTTTATGAAACACTTTTCCCTTTTACCCTCCGAAATAGAATCGCAACTATCATTCAGATGTCGCTTTTCCACATTATCATAAAATGATATTCAATTTATTAATGAGGCATTAATTGATATAGTATTTTGCACAACACACACAAAAAAATCTCAGGATTAAAAAGGACTCAAAAAATACATAATTTTCAAAAAGTAAGATTCAAAAATCATTTCCTGAACATAATACAAACAAAGCCTAACCGAAGCTACCATTTCTTATAAACAACAATTCCAACGAATCAATTGATAGATATATTTGTTTATTACGGAAACTTTCTTTAAAAATCCCTTTTTTATCGAACTTATGCTTATTAAAATCTTATGTATTGTGAGATAAAAAAAAAGTATTGTACAATAAATGTGTAGTATAACTTGATATTGTTTTCAATAACAGCTCGCTTAAGCCTTACTCCTTATCGGTGAGTGTAGGAAACAGAACCTCCAATGACAACAAAATAAACAGAACGATATAAACTTAAATACATTACATATCTCTTATAAATAATAAATAATGTTGAAAAAAACTTCATTTAAAACTGTATAAAGCATATGTAAAGTATATCATTATGTAAAATCTGTTTTATTAAACGTAAACTTTAATAAATAACAAGAAAAATATGTATTAAATTTTAAATTAATTTTAATAAAACGTAAGTAGATTTGATTTTATCGTTTACATTAGTGAGTTGGTCATTTTAACAAGGATTTTATTGATACTTTTGTATGAATCTCTAAAAGGAAAATGCGATTCTTAAAATTGTATACTGATCTCAAATTTAAATGATGTTATTATATACAACACTAGACATTAGTGAATAATTTTAAACTTAGAAAAATCTTATGGGTTTTTTAAATACCATATCCAATTTTTCGAGTCACTCAGTAGGCTAAAAAAGCCAACAAATATATAGTTTTCGGTTAGTAATTAGTAGCGAGATATGTGCAGCTAAAAGTATAGGAAAAAGAACAAGGCAAGAAGACAATTATTGGAAATATCAAAAAACTTAAACGCTCTAAAAATTATACCTCAAAATACGACTAATAAATTAATTGTCTCTTACATAAAGCTATTGTTCAAGTCTGTTGATTTTATACAATGATATCTAAGTTTCATGTTACTCGTAAATTTAACTTTGAATTAATTGACAAATTAATTCCTTATATACACGAATTACATTGTATTTACATCAAAGTAACAACATATAAACAAGATATATATGTTCATTACAAAACCTTATAGCTTAATAATTTACGATAGTGAAATAAATCAAGAGCTGTCAGAGCTTTATCAAAAAAAAAGACAGCGTTTCCTTAATCTTTTATCTTAAACAAACAAGGCTTTTACCAACAAATCATAAAGATATATGGGCTGTATTTTATCTTCAATTGCAATTGCAAGAACTATATATCAAAAGTTTTAATATAGATGTACAAGAGATACGAATCAAATTAAAATTTACTCACAATGTTGCTATACGTACATACATACACCTGCTTGATATATATAATATTTTAATTACAAACTATGACATAAAAAGTATTTGTCTTTAGTACTAGAGCTAGCAAATGTTCAGTATAGCAGATGTTAAATATTGTCAATGCTTTTTGTTTTTATTTGTTCTCAAATTGTTTAACATTAGTTTCATGCAACTTTGACTAATCCATTAATTTGTCTTGTCTATGCTACAAAATCTTTTCAGTGCTTATAACCACTTTTTAATTTTTATTCAGGCTATTAAATATATTTACGTAGCCGAACTTGAAACGATATTTTATTACAGTAAAAACTTTTTTATACACTATATCAATATGAGTCACTTTGATCTTGTACGTGTACTTCTATTAAAAAAAAAATAAACAAATCTTTATATCCATGTACACTGAATTACAATTACCTAGACTAGGAAACTACGCGTCATGAATAACATTTATAAGTTTACAATAAAACATAAGACGTTTACCTAAATCCGGTAACAAAACATAGCACTGCAATATACAATTATATTTTATTATCCCTACTAATATTATAAATGCGAAAGTAACTCTATCTGTCTGTCTATCTGTTACGCTTTCACGCCTAAACCACTGAACTGACTTTAATGAAATTTTGGTACAGAGATAGAGTTGACCTTGAGAAAGAACATAGGATAGTTTTTATCACCGATATAACCGAACTCCACGCTCCGAAGCTGCGGGCGGAAAGCTAGTAGTATATATGAGAAAAAAAATAAAAGTAACGTTTCTTTTTTAAAAACAGATATTTTTTTCATCGTCTACTCGGTGAAGGGGCTTAACGACGTCTTAGCACATACTGTCTTGTTTTTATTAACAGAAAAATATAAAAGCAATATTTCAAAAACATATATTTTTAAATTGCAATTACGGTGACATCAGTCGTGCCATATTTTTTATTACTTTTAGGAAAAACGATAAGTTAAACTTTATAATATAATAATATTTTTAACCAGAATTTATTACATAGAACAGAGGATATGTAAAAATTGTTTCGAATATTTCATTCGAAGATACCATATTTATACATTCCACATTGAATTGATGTAACGATGTATTAAGTCTGTTGTTTTGTTTAATCATACCGAATATATTAAGAATAAATAAAGGCATTTTGATAAGTAAGGTTTTAACCTACAGTCTCTTAAAATAAATTTTGCGAATGCAATAGTGATTGTACTATGGTTTTCGTGATAAAAGTAGTAATATGTCACTAATGAGGAACGATAGATTGTCTATTGACTGAAGGAGGCTTTACCTCTTCTGAAGACAGTATTCACATCTATCGTTAATATAACATAGAAATCCTTAGATATTAGAACTTTTATATGAAATTTAACTAACCAATACAACCTGAATAAAGTATAACATTTATAATTATCTGTATAGATAAATTTTAATTGTAATAGTAATACTTAATATTTTTTATTTAGAGTTTAATAATAAATTAAATGTTTCTCGATCTTCAATTATTCAAATTAATAATTTACATTCAAGTCAGATTTGATATTGAAATCTTGTCAAACGTATTTCAACATCTTAAAATTCATTTAGATTTACTAGAGGTATTGTATGCAAAACATAAGTATATCAGAGGTATGCCTATTATGCATACGTACATACATACATTCTACACCATATAAAAATAATAACAAAAGCGTTTGTTTAGACTATAACTTAATAAGACTGAAATTAATGGTTCTTAACATAATAGAAACTGCAAATGCCAGTGATTTCATAACCTCTCTGGGGATCTATCACATTTTCGCCCTAAAAATATTCATATACTCGTGCTTTTGCACAAATAACCTTAATCAGAGGACTTTAAGTCTAAAGTAGATGGATAAGGAAGGATTAGTTGTAACATTTTTAATAGCTATGGGTGAGGTGTATACATAGGATTCAATTTTCGGGGCGTGGCGAATCAAGCACCGTGACACAATGTATTCAAAGCGGTAATATTTGGCTGACAAAACTGCTGTATAAATTAAGAGACCTTTCTTCTCCACCGTCATTGCCAGTCATAGAAGGGTAGAGCTCGGTCATCAATCGTACCACGCAATAACTATCGATTTGTCAATTACGTGTGCTTGTGTTTAAGTAGGAATCAAAGTATGTTCGCCGAGGGTAAATATAAATGATGCATGCCTTGTATAGCGTGATAGTTCAAAGCCCAGTGCCATCAACAAGCCGGTCAGACCTCTTCCGGCGTAGTCCGAATCAACCCTCCCTAGTAGAAACTGTTCATGTACGACTTCATCATGAATAACTTGTACTCTCAATATTATTATATACCTTAGAGAAACAAACATGTGATAATTGGTTTCATCAGTTATGTAATAGTTAATTAGTTCATAATTTTAATAAATAAATACTTTTACAGGGCCGAGCGCCACTGAGCCGCGCTCGCCAAGCGCTTTCACGTCAAATTCCTCCAGCATGCTACTGCTGCAAACACACGTAAGTATGTCTTAAAGTATATAAATCATACATTTATTAAATAAATTTTCTTTTGCTGAAATACTTTACAATTTTCGCTGTCCCCTAAATAATTGGTACAAATTAAAATAAACTACAATTGATTCCAGACACCTGCGATGAATAAAAACGTTGTTTACCATAAAAGAATCATTGCTAAACGATTGTTACAAAAGGTCCGCTATTGGTGCGGCGTGACCGCCCCTGTAATGTTCCGCCTACTGTATTTGTGACGCCTTTACTATTGATTTTTTTCTATTACAGAGCAACTACGGTTCGTCCTTCACTGATTTACCAAGCCTGTTGCCACAGTATCAAGACGACTCAGCTGAAATCTTAGAAGAGAACTTGGACCCATTTCCTGACGTCGAATTTCATGCGCCTATTCCTTTTGAAATAAAAGCACAACGTACTACTCCAGTAAGTGAGACCCCGTCGCCTACCTTGGGCCCAGCGCTACCTAGTTTTGAAGAAACATATTCGGTTCGCTACCCAAAACAAGAAATGGCGGAATTTGGTCTTAAAATGGACGAAGACTGTTACAATGTCAGTGCTTATTCGCACCCTGGACATGCATCGACACAATTATTATATCAATATCATCAGCCAACTTTACCCTATGTTCCTTCACCATATTACGCGCCAGCTCAGCC
This sequence comes from Danaus chrysippus, assembly GCA_916720795.1. Taxonomy (NCBI): domain Eukaryota; kingdom Metazoa; phylum Arthropoda; class Insecta; order Lepidoptera; family Nymphalidae; genus Danaus; species Danaus chrysippus. Next base: position 3,893,971 of record CAKASE010000057.1, on the reverse strand, counting down.
CTGTTCGCCTACATTCGACACAGGTGGAGTCACTACCGCTCAGGATTCTTATTCTTTACCGCCTTTCCCAAGTTCAGTTGACTTACACATATCTACAGAACAAGCTAACAGGCAAAGAAGATCATCATTGCCCGTTCAACGATCTGAATCTAATAGCTCCAACGATAGTCCCAAACTGCATGGAAGTCGAATCCATTGCATGCAAGCTTCAGCGCCGAGTTCTGCGTCTAGTTCACCCGGAGGTGTACCACAAGACAATAATGCATCTCGAGCTGCCCCACCATCACCCAGCCAACTATGTGCTGTATGTGGAGATACTGCAGCATGCCAACATTACGGAGTTCGAACCTGTGAAGGATGTAAAGGATTTTTCAAAAGAACTGTTCAGAAAGGATCGAAGTACGTGTGCTTAGCGGAAAAATCATGTCCGGTTGATAAAAGAAGAAGAAACCGATGTCAGTTTTGTCGTTTTCAAAAATGCCTTGCTGTTGGTATGGTGAAAGAAGTAGTCAGAACGGATTCTCTAAAGGGCAGACGAGGACGATTGCCGTCAAAACCGAAATGTCCTCAAGAATCTCCACCTAGTCCACCAATATCACTTATAACAGCACTAGTAAGAGCTCACGTAGACACGTCTCCTGACTTTGCTAATCTTGATTACTCCCAGTACAGAGAACCAAATCCAATGGAACCTCCTGTTTCGGATATAGAAGTAATCCAGCAATTCTATACTCTACTATCAACATCGATCGATATGATAAAAGTTTTTGCTGAAAAGGTACCAGGCTACGGTGATTTGTGTCCAGAAGACAGAGAGCAGTTGTTTGCATCAGCACGACTTGAGTTATTTGTACTCCGTCTAGCCTATCGCACTCGCCCTGATGATACTAAACTCACCTTCTGCAATGGCTTGGTTCTCGACAAACGACAATGTCAACGATCTTTTGGTGACTGGTTGCACGCTGTACTCGACTTCAGCAACACTCTGCACTCTATGGACATTGATATATCTACTTTCGCCTGTCTTTGTGCATTGACATTAATCACAGGTATTAAATATTTTCATACTATTTTATGACTTCCTTGCATAGAAAAAAATCTAAATAATATTCAATGAAAATGTATTAATTTTACAGAGAGACATGGCTTAAAAGAGCCGCATCGTGTTGAACAATTGCAAATGAAGATAATCGGATGTCTTCGGTCTCACATGCCAGGCGGAGGCGCGGCCAGTGCCGCCGGGGCGCCTCACTTCAGCCGCGTCCTCGGCGCTCTGCCCGAACTGCGCTCGCTCTCCGTTCAGGGTCTTCAAAGAATCTTCTACCTGAAGCTCGAAGACTTAGTGCCAGCGCCTCCGCTGATTGAAAACATGTTCCGCGCCAGTTTACCCTTCTAGGTGCTTCGTTGAATACCCCATTTTAATATCCCGAGGACCACACCCGCCTTCGAAAAGCATTCTCTACTATCTAGAGCCGACTCCGTTTATTTTTATAAGTGTTTACTTAGATTAAAAATATTTTTCTAGATAATAGTGAAGCTCTATGGGACTCGATCTCTACAGCATCGGTTCTTGCTTGTTGTATGAATTATAAATTATGAATTATATTAAGTACGACAAACAATTTTACCTATTAAGTCCTAATTTATTGGACACCTACGGTTAAGCTTAATTTATTGTAATTGTATATTGTGTGTGATTCCGTTTTATCTTATGAAGGTATCTACTTAGTAGTCTGCATTTAAGTTACCGCTCGTAATCAATGGCATCTCGTCGTACAAATATTCCTACGTTATTTACTTGTGTATTATTAATAAGAAAAATCTAGTCACAAGACTTACAAATGTTAAAAATTTGGCTCGTTAACACCGAATTTTATAGAAATTTATTAGAAATGATTAAGGCATTTGTTGATATCTAGGTAAGAACGTGTGAAAGATAAGTTGATATGCCAGCTATGGCGGTCCGCTCCGGAGCGTATATTACGCGATGCTATGAGGACAACGTTGGCCGATTGTAGATGGAAGTTACCTTTTAGGTTTAAATCATTTTATAATTATTTCATAGAAAATAAAATAATGAATTGTTAAAATAAAAATACATATAAGGTAAGAGAAAAAGTTCAGCATTTCTATTATAGACTCCTAAAACTCCAACGTGTCTTAAAGAGTACCTTCCTAGATAGATAGCTTATACAATTCCTTGCTACACTCTTTGAACAATTTGAACAAAATTATTATTAGAAGTAGTCACTTTAAACATATCAAGGTAAGTGCAATGTAGTTTACCTACAGTGCTAGTAAAAGGAAACAGAATTTTAGGAACCAATTATAAGTTTCTAATAATTTCTGTAAGGACCAATGTTTGCAAAAATTTAAGATTATTAAAAAATATTATCGTATGTAACATAAGGAAATAAAATCCCATTTATCATTATTTATCTTATTAAAAAACTTAACATCATACTCTAGGTTAAATTGGTTTGAAACCATATTCTGAATTTATAAATTAAAACGATTAGAGAAATATTTGAATGAGAATAATATATAAGATAACGTGGGTTTGACCTTCTTAGTATAAAACGAAAAAGTGATAATATACTTTATACATTTATATATATTACAATCATAACGTGCTGAACTTTTGCTCGAAAACCAGCTCCTTGATATGTGTTAGTTAATTTTATAGATATTTTGTAAGAATAATTAACAAATTATCTCCTTATTTAAATATTGTGACGCGATTTATATTTCTGTAAAACAAACACCGTACGGGTCAGATGCCTACCTACTTATTTATACCTAAGAATGATATATTATAAAAAAAAATCAATAAACACAATTAGTGGGTAAGCTTACACGCTTGCTAGATAGTTGCCGGACGAACCTTTCCTAGCTTTTGCAATGAACTTGGTTGTGCTTTCATATCATTACTGAAGAATATTAATGTAGCAATAAGTTGTCTTAAAATAAATCATTTAACTATAATTAAATACCTTTGTAATCATACATACACACATTGTAATCGATTCGCTGAAAACACATTCCAGATCATCAAAATTATAAACCGCATTATTATGAAAAAATACTAACATTTTTATGTCTAGTATATAAACATATTATTAAATTTTTGTTATGTCACAAGTAGGTAAGCTCTGAATTTTTAAACAACATTATATGTCGCATAATTTCTTGTTAAATATCATTGTCCAGTCCGTACATTTTGTAAACTTATGACTTAATTGCATTTCTTTTTTATCTTAATGTAGATGGATGTGCTTTTGTTATGTTATACTTTTTTTGTAAATATTTCGTCACAATTAAATTATATAAACGCATTAGCGTTATGTATATCTCTTCTTTGATTTCACCTGACACAATTTTACTATAAATAATAATTAATCAGAAACTTTTGATGACATGAATAAGATAAAAATATAAAGTTCTTGACAAACTCGTGGTGGAGCATTAGCGAGTATGTTATTTAATAGTATTGTTTCCGTCTGAAAAAGAAAGCTTAGAGATTTTTTTATATTCTTCAATAAATCCGTCTTGGCTTTATACGGAAAATTAGCTTTAAATAAATAGATACACTCAATTCGTCTCACGAATATTAATATTATATAAAGTAACTCATTTAATTTAAAGAGTTAAAATAATTACATAATCATTGCTGTTTAGTATTTTAAAAACTAAAACAGTTTCTATAGAATTGAATCAAATTAGACTAACTTTGTTAATGCAAAACTTTAGAGTCTCGTTCCCGTTTAATTAATAACTACGGCTATTAAAATTTAACAATCACGTTTGATTTATTCGATCCGTGCATTTAGATGGTTCAAATATAATATAAATTGTCTGAAGTAAAGCTAGGAAATGAAAAGTGAAAGTATTCCTGTTATAATTAAACGAGATGATGAATTAAGTTATGAAGACATTTTAGCAAAGCTCTGAAGTATCTTAAGCCTCACTAAAGCAGCATTACTAAAGTGTAATTACCTACAACCCGTTCTTTATACTAATAATATTATAAAGCTGAAGAGTTTGTTTGTTTGTTTGTTTGAAAGCGCTAAACTCCGAAACTACTGTTTCGAATTGAATAATTCTTTTTGTGTTGGATAGTCCAGTTATCGAGAAAGGCTGTGGGCTATATAACATCACGCTACGACTAATAGGAGCAAAGATATAGTGGTAAATGTGTAAAAAACGTGAGAAATTATTTCATTTTTGAAGCCTTCCGTTGCGTGCGCCGTGAAAACGGTTCAAGATACACAAAAAATATGTCTTACAGAATAATAGCTCTTTTAATGATCTAAAAAATACTCCGCGACAGTATATGTTTATCTTTTAAGATTAACTCACAAAAACCGTTTTTATGGTACCTAATTTGGTCGAAATAATTTGTTTAAGTTGTATCAACATAATAATATTAATCTTTATTCAAATAAACAAATAAATATGTTGTTGGTTAAGAGTACTTCATTGTGAATAAAAAAAAACATCGGTTTTATCCTGAAAATTCTACGGGAACTCGACCATTCCGAAAACCCCACAGGAACGGGAACTATGTGGGAAGAACCAAAAATCTGCCGTAAGTCACTATTCCACGCGGACGGAGTCGCGGCAAAAGCTAGTAGAGAATATAAAAATGGTATCGTATATTCAGAAAGTTTCATAGGTTACGCAGAAAGTAAATAAGATTATGGAATACATTTTCGACGCAGGGGAATTGCTTTATGTATTGTTCTCTTTCAAATACTATTTTCCGCATATTTCGAACACAAAAGTACACTTGAATGAATTTATTGCGTTTTTTTTTATTCTGATTGCATTTCTCTTGTATTTTTTCTGGTTACCAGATCCTTACAAATTCAAATACTTATTTAGTAATAAATATTTCTTTTTACAAATTGTGAACACATCGTAAATTTTTTTATAGTATAGTTTTTTAAAAACAATAATCTTATTTTCCTAAATATTTACCGCTATTTGGGATTTAAAAAATGTGATTTCTTTATTGGAAAGCAAAGAATAATCATTTTAATAACATACAAAAGATATACATATGGAACGGTGATAAAAGAGTAGGTACATGCGGCGGACATGAGAATATTGAGATGGATGTGTGGAGTGACAACAAGGGATAAATAATTAAGGGATATATAAAGATACATAAAAATAGGAAACAATTACATCAGAGAAAATTTAAGAGTAGCGCTAGTGGTAACTAGGTTGAGAAGTACTTAATAGATTAGGGTAGTATGGGCATATTATGCGAAGGGATGAATGTCATGGAACAATATCTGAGTCGAAGTAGACCTAAGAAATGATGGATAGATTGATTAAACGACGGCATGAGTAAGAATGGGGTGACCTTTGAGATGACGGCTGATAGGCGAGAATGGAAGAGAGGAACATGTTATACCCACCGAGAAAAGAAGAAGACTTAAGAAGTAAGATACACATAATATTTTCTAGGATCTTTAAAAGAAATAAAATAAAATATATGTATATATATATATATTACAATTTAATCTTCATATATATTATTTCCAACCTGAGTTGTCATGACTTAAAAATAAAAATAAAAACGTATATTAAATATTAACTTATAATTAATTATTATTTGCAGTTAGTAAATAATGACATGTCGCATTGCAGTCGTCTTCAGAGTGAAGGCAAAGTAAAATGCTGGGAATCTGATAGAGAACAGTTCTCAAAAATAATTGTATTCATAAAATATACTTACCTCGTAGTAATGAACGCAGATTACAATTAAAATGCGGGAAATAGTGAAATGATATCTCATTATTAATTCCAATTTAATATTCTCATTTTTCAACTATTAAATTAAGATGTTTTATATAATAATAATAGTAAAAATAATAATATATAATTCATTTGTTAGGTAGTAGAGCCTAGCTGTGGTCAAGTGACTACAGCTCGAAAATGAACTATCTCGACCGAGGCAGTAGCACCCTCTCACAGAAGATTGGCGTGAAGTAGTCTTTATCAGCTGTATTTCGGCCGATGAGTGAGAGAGACGGTTGCCATTCCCATTTTTCCCAGATTTTCCTCTCCCTCTTCCCTAATCAAGGGTGGCAACGCATCCACAAAACTATTTTGCGGATATTCATGGGCGAAGGTGCTACCTCCATCAGATAGACCGTCTGTTCGGTTTCCCTCTTTAGCATAAAAATAAAAGTAAAAAATAAGGTTCAAAACCATAATTTTATGAAATTCAAATATTGGTTCAATTTTTGAAATTAAAGATATATGATCCTACAAAATTTTTAATTGCATCGTAGTTTTCTGAGATAAACTCATTTATAATATATAACGGAAACCCCAGTCCTACCCAACGATCATGATTTAAATACGAGCATCAAAAATACAAACTAGAAATTAATAAATATGGTTTTTTAACATTTCATGGACTCAATTTTAATTTGATCACTTCCGTAAGAATCAACAAAACAAAGTATTTGAAATAAACTTCACCTTAAATCATATAATATAATATAATATCATATAACATATATTATTATCGAAATATTTTAGAAAAGTAATCTTGTTGGACGGTCTGATCAAAGTGATTTTATAAAGGTAGAAATTAAAAACCAAGAGGATAACAAAATCTGTTGAGATTTGACAGATTGTTTAAGAAAAATCTGTTAATTTGTTCCATTTGTCTAACTCCTTCATGCTATAATCCTTTGTCTTTTAGGAGTAATAAAAATCGTCTATTGCAACATAAATTGAGCATATTTTTTTAAGGAGCGAATGTTCTCTGTTTCTCGTGTATTGTATAAGAATCTAAAGTCTGTCAACAGTATTATATAGATAATTTGTCTAAAATATTTTTAATTAAAAAACTTCTCGTATCTCATCAAACTCATATGATTCTTTTCAAAAACGTGAATTGAATATTATGAGAGAATCAATGTCAGTGTTACCTGAAAGATAGATTCTTCGACAAAATATTATTAAAATTTTTTAGCTACACTAACCCCAAAAATCTACTCTAAATTTCATTTTATATCAAAATAATGTATAGTTGAAATTTATCAAAATAATAAAAAATCGATGGACCATATTGATCTACCTAAATGACAAGTGACAAGTGCCACATCCCACAAGTTGAGGAATGAAAATTGACAGATTATTGTGATATGAAGTATCTGACATAACGAAACAATAATAACTGTGAATATAATAATAATTAAGAAACTTATAATTTTAATAAATGTTTGAAAATAATGTAACCATTGTTTTTGATAACACATGACAAGTCACAATTGAATCTAATTTTATTCATTTCTTTCTATTCTATTCTATCCCAAAAAAGCCATGACCGAGTCAAAGGATATGACCGAAATAATTGATAAAAATTTAGAGGATATAGAAATCCAGGAAGTACTTAAAAATGGTACGGACTTAAGGGAATATGCATTACAAATCGATAAAAGTATCAAAGAAGCAGAAAAAAATTCGGTCGCTGATTATCTAAAGGAAAGTGAGAATATTTCATCACTACATAGTCAAATCGAAGATTGTGATGGAATTCTTGCTCGCATGGAAAGTATGCTGTTGGTTTTTCAGGTTTGTGTTTATTGGTTTTTATTGAATGTGTCATGTAGACTTCCTAAACTGTCTTTATAATTTTATTTCTTTTTAGAATGATTTGGGGAGCATAAGTAATGAAATTATAAGCTTGCAAAAGCGTTCAGTTAATATGTCCGTTCAACTTTCCAACCGCCAAGCCCTTAAAGGTCCATTGTCATCATTTATAGAGGATATTGTAGTCTCTGAGACTCTTATATTGTAAGTATATTTATTCTTAATAAAGATAATATTTGCTGAATATCTTTCACTCATGTCAATAAATTATTTTAATTTTTTTTCTGAATTTGTAGTGGTATCAACAATGTTCCTGTAGTTGACAAAGAATTCATGATACAACTGGCTATACTGAACCAAAAACTTAACTTTGTAAAAGAACAAGAATTCAAAGAAACGAAAGCATGTCATGATGTTAAGGACATCTTGGAAAAGTTGAAAATAAAAGCCGTGGCTAAGATAAGGACATATATATTGGAACAGATATATAAATTTCGAAAACCAATGGCCAACTACCAAATCCCGCAGAATGCAATGTTAAAATACAAATTCTTTTTTGAATTCATATTATCCAATGAGAGAAATGTTGCACAAGAAATATGCAATGAATACATTGATACACTAAGCAAAGTCTACTACTCATATTTCAAGTCTTATGCTTCTAGATTAGATAAGTTGAAGTATGAAGAAGTTCCCACAAAAGATGATTTAATGGGCATAGAGGATGGGTCAAAGGGTGGTTTCTTTCAAAAGTCCAATCTTAAAAATAAAAGCACTATATTCACTATTGGTAACAGAGGTGATGTGCTCGCTCAACAATTAGAAGCTCCTATAATTGTTCCTCATGTGCAACAGAAGACAAAGGTATAGAGATTAATTACTTATGAGACATGATATTTTAATTTAATAATAAGCGCAATATGAAATTATTTATTTTATGGAATTGTATTCTTAGATTTGCAAGGCAATATTGATTTATCCTTTCAGTTTTTAACTTGAATAATTGTATTACTTTTGAAACAACAGTCTGTAAAGTTTTAATTATCAAAGATTATTTCATATAAATTTTCTTTCTAGTACTCCTATGAAGCACTCTTCAGAAGCTTACAATATGCTTTAGTGGACAACAGTTGCAGGGAATATTTGTTTACAACAGAATTTTTCCATGTAAAAGGCAGTCATGCTCAGGAATTATTTGACAGGATACTTGGCAGAACACTTTCTTTACTTGTGGTATGTTCATCAAATAGTGCTACTTTAACTCTTTATTTAGTAAAATTAAATGTTTTATTGCTCTTAAATTAAAATTAATGATAATATTTTATTTATAGTAACTGTATGCTTTCAGAAAAATGTTGAGAACTATGTGTTAGAGTGTTATGATTGTCTTGCATTATTTCTATGCATACAACTTATAAATAGATATCGATGGATGTGTCACAAGAGAGCTGTCGCTGCTTTGGATAGGTAAAGTATATACAATCAATATATCTCTATATTCTTTAACATTACTCTAAAAATACATATCTTCAAGTAAAAAAATTACAGATAGTCTACTGACATGCAAAACAAGTATATACCAGATTTAAATATATTTTTATTAGTAGTCCAAGGTAGTCCTTTCTCCTAAAACTATTTGGTACATTAAAGAAATGATATTTTTGTTATATTTTTCAGTTATTGGGACTCTTTATTAGGGACACTTACACCCAGATTGGAGTATATTCTTAAACTGAACATTCAAAGTGTCAGAGATTGTGATCCAGCCAAGTTATCAAATAAAGAGATGGGACCTCACTATGTAAGTTAATGTTAATGGGATAGCATTTTATTTCGTTAATCTTTTTAAACTTTTTCCATGATAATTTAAACATTGCTTAATAATTCACAGATAACAAGAAGATATGCTGAATTTTCTGCGGCAGTGCTCAGTTTGAGTGAGCAGTTCCCCAATGAAGAGCTAAGTAATCTCCTACTTGCAATGCAAGACGAAGTACATTGTTTCTTGTTAAAGATGGCAGCTGAATTCCCGCAGAGAATACAGCAATTGATATTTTTGATTAACAACTATGATATGGTCTTGAATATTTTAATGGAAAGGACCAGAGACAATACAAAGGAGGCGGAAAGTTTTAAGGAGCAATTACAAGCTAGAAGCACAGAATATGTCGAAGAAATACTCAGCCCACATTTTGGAGGTCTCATGCAGTTTGTGAAGGAAGGGGAACAATTACTTGAAAGTGATAAAAAGAATGAACTTGCAAATTTGGAAAAGAAATCCTTGTCGCTGGTCACATCTTTCACAGCAGGTTGGAAACAGAGTCTTGAAGAAATACACAGAGAAGTGCTAGTGTCATTCCCGAATCTAGTAACCGGCTCGGGTTTATTACAAATGGCTCTAACAAATTTTGTTCAGTATTATCATAAGTTTGTTAAACTCCTAACACCTAATGCACGCACCCAACTTGTAAATATTCATGTTATAATGGTTGAAATCAAGAAATACAAAACAAATTATTGAAATATATTTATTCAAATTTATTGAACATTGATCGGATTTTGATTTTTATTTATCTTTAATATTTTTTGTGCTTACCGTTGCTCTAGACGATAGGTAGCAATGCGAATTGATTCATGAAGAAGAATTCATTGCGTTTGTGTTTTTAAATTTAATTATGAATACTTAACGGACATTACTTATTTAAAAAGATATGTTCTGAAGGAACAGATTTTTTTTAACCAGTTTTCTATAAGTATTAAATATTTTTATACTTGCACGTTATCAGGAAAACCTAGGTCGAATTATTGTACTTTTAAAATATTTCATATATACAAGCGCTTTGCGGTGATACGGAATTAAAGTTATTTCGGTCTTATAATATGCACATATGATTCTAATACCTTTTTGAAATGCAAGTATCTTGTTCTAACACAAGTGAAAGGAAGGGCAATTAATATAAATGACAACAAAATTAGATTTTACCGCATACATGTTTAATAGGTTCATAATCATACATTGGAGAGTTATATAACAGTATTATTAGAAGACATGCATGCGCTTACAATGTCTTCGTAAGAATTTGTATCTTTGATATGACACTGATAATTTAAAAAAATCTATACTTAGACAAAGATTTAGTATATTTTTTTCATACAATCGGATTAAATTGACATTTATTTGAATTACTTAATTGATCTTATTTTTGAACGATTACCGTTATGATAAATATTAATAGCCATTTGCCTGGTCACGAAAAATATAATATTATTTATGACAATACAATAGTTATTAGTCACTCTATACAATTTTAGTACACAAGCTATATAAAATTAACCTTGTTAGAATATAGACAAAACGTAATTAACTTCCTACCATACTTTGATATCAATAGTGAAGTGTTTCACATACATCCAACACACTCAAAATCCAACGAAAGGAGATAAAAAATAAAAACACTATTCCAATTATTTTTTTAATTCTATAAAGCATAGTATCTTAAAATATTCCTTACGGAACTAATACAGTGACAAATTGCTATAATTTATATGACTATTAAATTATTTTAGAAACTAAACTGATTTTATTATGATTGAATGAAGTTCGATTGTATCATATATTATTATGAAATTCTTCTGTTATTAATCTAGATGTAATGGAAGATGTTTTCGATGTTCGTTCTCGTGAAAAGGATTGATGTACAATTAGAGACTGGCAGAACATAATACAAAACAGTGTATTTACAATATTTATCTTCTTTCGTTGTTCATACACAAACCATGTACACTTAAACAACTAAGACCCTGGCATTTATACAAAACCCTGAATAATTTTTCAAGCTTAATATTATTTAGAGAAATTTAATAAAGGAAAATAAAAATAAAAGTGTTTTTAAACTTTTTAATACACAAACTTCTATAATAAAGTTATACTATAAAAATCACAGAACCATCGGAGAGACTAACACATCTCACCTTACTTTTATACATTTTAAAGCAAAACATAAACTTATATTACGCTTAATAACTTAACCTTAAATTATTTTTTTATACATCGAAAATTTTAATTTGAAAAAAAAAATCATTCGGTGTTCACCTAAAAAGGTTAATGTACATTTTGTTGAAAGTCTTTGGAGTTATTTATTTATAATGTTATTTTCGATAAGATTCCTTTCCAAACTCTGACCGGCTTTTCCCGAACGAAATCACACATAAGTTGCTCAAATTCTTCCGAAGGCTTTTTAGGAGACCATGATAATAGCGCTCGAGTCACCCGGTTTTGGTTGTGCTTATTCATATATATTAGACTAGTAAATATAGCTTCCTTCATATCATCTTGTGCTGAAAATACATAATTACATATAAATATATTTCCAATGGCCAAAAATATCGCCAGATATTTATATTATAGCATTTTTACTCACGATTGTTTTCCAATTTATCGAGAAGTTGATTAACAACTATTTCGCAATGAACTTTCATATCTTTAGGATAAGGCTTCAGAAGTGGTCCTAATAACGAAACGCAGAACTTCTTCGTCCTTAATGGTACGTTTTCTTGTTCTATAAGAGGTGTCAACATGTTCTTGATAATATTCTTCTGACACCATGTCGGACCCTGACGTTTCGCGAGAATGATGAAGGCCAAACGTAACATTTTTTTCTCCAGCGGAATTTCTGAAAGAAAAAAATATAATAATTTAAGACTAATCTAAAACACTTTGACGTTTATAAATTTTATAAATGGTTTTAATAATTATGAATACACTGACCTCTTAATTCCGTTAAACAGTTCCTAAACATTTCCAAAATTTTTGGTTCATTCCAATCTGTCATTTTGTAGAAATATTTCTTATTCAAAATCATTCTAATGTCCTGTATCCTGTTAAAACGATCCTCACATTTGTAGAAATGTAAAAGATACACTAAACAAGTAACCAGCGGACTTTTTGCTGAAAAAGTTAAACAAGAGAGATTACTGTGACGTGTATAACATAATACATCATAATATATTTAAATATTTTATAGATATGATTTTAATAAAAAATAATTATTCAATATTACAAGCATTCATTCCTTGCAAAAACAAAGCGAATTCCTCCTTGTGGAGTCTCAATCTTTTTGTTCATTTTCATGCAGTTTTCATGCTCTTATAAAGCAATACAGTAGCAAACATAATCAAAATCTGAAATCTTACCAATTCCCATATGAGCCAAAGGCAGAATATGCATCCAAACTTCCAAACACTGTTTAACGAGTGGCACGACTTTGAATTGTAAACAATACATGGCATCTAATAGAAATAGTCTCAAACGTGTTTTGAGTCTGAAGTAGCGACAAGTCAGTGCATAGAAATGCGACAGGCTTTCGATAACATCGAATTCAGGTGTCTTATTGAGATGGAATAAAGAAAATTCTATATGAGTCAGAACCAAATTAACAAAATCTGGTGTAGTGACTTCCATTTCCTTCAGAATGTAGAGTAAAATTTGTTCAGATTTCGTCATACACGGCGCTGGGGCTAATGTGACTTTGCTAAATAATTCCTGTTTGCGTAACGGGTCTTTTAAATACTTCATAAATCCCGACATAAAATGTTTCGTTTTCAGTTCTTGAAGTTCCTCGACCAGTTTATTGGCCGCTGCTTTCGATTCATCCGCTGGTAATTTTATGATATTTGCAATATCTGTCTCTAATTTTTTGTAGATTTGATTTGTGATGTTTTCTGAAACGAATGACAAGTTCGATTAGAATTTATGACGCTTTTGTTATTAAATAAAATAATGATAAATGTGAAATTATTTACCTGAAATTTTCTTTGGAGCGAATTTCACTGAACCTCTTCCATATTTCTCTATCATCTTGCAAAGTATACTTTTTCTTGGGTCACTGACTCGAGAGTCGTAAGTGACGTCAACAATATTATTATTATTAGATTCCACTATTGGATTCGAAGCATTTATATTACATTTATCTGTCTTATTTTCTTCGGAACTTCTATTTAGGGCACTTTTTATTTTGCTCGTGTCATTAGATCTTCTTGGACTAGTAACTTCAGCCAAATTTACATTATTATCTTCTACGCTATTCCTCGAATCTCCTAACGAACTTCTATTTAGGGGACTTTTTATTTTGCTCGTGCTATAGGTCCTCCTTGGACTAGCAAGTTCAGCTAAACTTATATTATTATCTTCTCTGCTATTCCTTGAATCTCTTAACGAATTTGTATTTATGGGACTTTTTATTTTGCTCGTGTTATTAGTTCTTCTTGGACTAGTAATTTCAGCCAAATTTACATTATTATCTTCTGCGCTATTTCGCGAATTTCTTAACGAACTCCTATTTATGGGACTTTTTATTTTACTCGTGTTGTTGGTCCTTCTTGGACTAGCAAGTTCAGCTAAACTTACATTATTATCTTCTATGCTATTTCGCGAATCTCTTAACGAACTTCGCAACACTCTCTTGCAACTAACATCTGAACTATCTGACGCTACCCGTTTTAATCTTCTCCGTACTTTCTCCGATCGATCGTGTGTTTTTATTATTTCTTCCGCAACTTCTTCTGTAACCTTTCTCGGCGATTTTAAACTTAGAATATTCTCATCGTAACTCTGGTCCCCTAATTTACTTCTACTGCGAGTCGTTCTAACAGATTTCGGAGAAGCTGTATCAATATCGTCAGTATATTTTTCGGGACTTGAATTCACTGATCCCAATGTATTTTCGACATGTTGAATGCCACATTTTTTGATATTCTGCATTTGTTTTTCTAAATTCAATCGCGGCAAACATACAACGAACTGTTTAGCATCTATTTTATCTTTACACAAACTTTTGACATCGCCATCATTTTTATTCTCCTTGGTAACCGCATTGATCTTTTCTGGCGTTTTATTAATTTCTACATTTTTATTAATACTGCTCATATCTTTATTTGGTGTTAACTGTTTTAAATTTAATTCCTTCATAACTTTAATAGCTTTTTCAAAGGCCACTTTATTATTCAGAACCGTTTCAGACTGATTTAGTTTGCTTATTGGGATAATTTTACAATGTTTGCGTTTACGTGTCGGTGGCGGTTTAAACTTTATTTTACTTTTCGGTATTAATCTTCGTCTAAGTTTATCGAGTCTGCTTAATTTCTTTTGTCTTCCAACATTTTGTTTGTCATGTCTATTTATATCTAACATATCACTTTCACATTTAGATACTGGGTTATCTATTATTTCAAAAACATTTTCAGAGGTAGTTAATTCTTCACACCTGGTTTCAGGAACGCTATTATTTTCTGTTACATCTTCACTGTTTATATTTTGACTGTCTGCTTGTATGTATGACGTTCTTTGAGGAGCTTCTATTGAAATATCCTGAGGTAGTATAGGAACGAAGTCAGTTTCATGACTACTTATCACGCCAGGTGATAATTCATCATCAAAATCTATATGTTTCTCACTATCCCTAACTAATGTTTTATCATTCGACACTTCCATTGGACATATATCAACTGTAACGTCACAATTTTGAATTTCATTACTCACTACCGTAATATTTTCATCACTATCATTCACTGTAATTATTGATTGTTGACTAGTATTATCATGTAATTTAGTATTCGATGATTCTATATTTGTTGTTGTAGGTGATTTCTTTGGTGATTCTGGCATTAATAACTGTTTTTTTAATATGAATTTTATGTTAAGTATATCTTTAGTAAGATCGGCTATACTTGATTTCAGTAATTTATTTTCTTCTCTTAATTCTATAGCATCAGGACATGAGTGCTTTTGAATTTCGACATTCGGTTTTTCGTATACAGGTTCTAGATGCTTCCTTATCTTTTTACTTAATCTCACTGGGGTTTGAGGAAGGGGAGTTATTAATTTATGCCTAAGTTTCATTGTATTTAATATCATTTCTACTTCATTATCATTATTAATTTCTTCTTGTGTATCAATACTACTCTGATTTTCGAAGCAACTTTTTTCTTTTCTTGATTTACCACTTATTTCGAGTTCACAATTATTTGATAAATCATTAAATACAATATGATTTCTTGTTTCGTTTCTCTCACTATCTTCATTATGAACAATATTTGTTCCATTATCCTTATTGGAGTCTGAAGTACAAGTAGTTATATCTGATGTATCCATGAAAATAACTGGGCTGGTTGCGATAGTAATTTTTCCTAAATCTCTAACTGGGCTGGTTGCAATAGTAATTTTTCCTAAATCTCTAACTGGGCTTGTTGCGATATCAATCAATTTCGGCTTTTCTTTTATATTTGCAGTATCACTTAAATTCAAATCTGTGATAAGGTTTTCATCTTGCACTACAATTTGTGATAATGTATGATCTGTTTCAATATCATCATCAAAAGCTATAGGGCTTGTAGCTCTGTGTATCATTTCTGGATTTTTCCTAGTACTAGTTGATGCGTCAGCAAAAGTTTTACTGTTTTTAGGATTAGTTTCAACGGCTGGACTGTTAGTTGCAAAATAATCTGGACTGTTCACACATTTCTCTGAATCGGAGAAAGCGAGTGATGAACCTCTCCCTGTATCTTCACTGACCACACCATTACTGTAATCTGATTCATGATCTTCTAGCATTCTTCTCACATCTGTAAAACAAATAATATATAATCATCACTCATTATTAAATAAAAAACCACAGATCCAAGATATGTATATACATTACCTTGTTTAATAGATTCTTTTTCATCATTATTGATATCAGCCTGTAACATAAAGACATAACAAATATAAGATTTTATTTTATAAATACCTCATAAATATATAATTGGGTGATATATACCTCTTTTGTCTCATCCACTTCGGGGCATATCTCAATGACGGTGTATAAAGGTGAATCAGGTGATGCTTCGAAGAAATCAGTCCCTTCACTACTCTCTGATAAAGAATCATCATCATCTTCATCTTGATCATCATTAGTGCTTACATACTTTTGGAGAATATTTTTGTGATGATTTTGGAGTTTTTCTGTGAAGAAATGAATATATTTCTTGGTTAAAATAATATTATTGGAATATTTGATAGCCAATTCGGTATGAATATTGATTAAATAAATATAATGAATCAATTATTTACTTACTCTTTCCTAAAGCTATAACACATGCCAGAGATAACTGTTTCAAAACTTGATCATGTTCTTTTTGTAGAGATGCAAATTTCTTTTCTATATCTTTTATGTTACTTTTTTCTAAACCATTATCTATTTTCATTGATTCAATTGTTGTTTCATTCTCTTTCACTAAATCCTGTATGAAAAGAAATGTATATCAAAAATCGATTGAAATTATGTGAATGGTACATCCTTAATTAAGAGTATTTCAGACATACAAATATATTTTTCAAATGCTTTGGAAATATATACTGTTGAATACCAGTAAATAAAACTTTAACCATATATACCTGTAATTGCCTGGCATGAGACTTCATAGCTTCAACCTGGTTTTGTGACATAATGTAATTCTGTTCCATTTCTGAATATCGGCTTTGTAAAAGCTGGACATCCTGAAAAATTACAAATATTTATGTGATAACAATCAATGAAAGGTTTTATATATTTACAAATTGATCTATTAGAATAGTTACCTTCTCCAGTTGAGTACATTTTTCTACTGAATTTTTATAATCTATACAAATTTGTTTACATTCCTCTTTTGATGCCAACAATCTTATTTCTGTCTGATCTAACTGTTCTTTTTTCTCGTAATATTTCCTAATGAGTGAACTGAAAAATATGTTTCATTAATATTTTATAATATATAACTTAGTATGTACCAAAAAACTTAAAAACTTAAATGTCAAACTTACTCAGTAGCAATTGTCTTCTTTTTAGCTATTAGAATAGCTTTCTTCTGTTTCTCTAACTTGCTTTCTATCTAAAAATATTAATTACAAAAGTTTTTGTTATAGTATCACACAAATATAGACGAATATTAAAATTTTATAAGAAAAACATACATGAACATTACTATTTGAGGTTATGTTGTCATGAAGTCTAAAAGTTGCCGTTATCTACAAGAACTTATATCAACAATTGCAGTAAATTAAATATAACTTTAAGTATTAGCCAACACAAAAAGAATTCGACTAACTACCCCTTTTAAATAAAAGTTAACGCAACATAACCTTACCTCAGCGTTGATTGATGGTTGTTGGAGAAAATTTAAATCGAAATCCAAAACCGTATCCTGAAAACTAGAAGTCATCTCGGAGACTTTCAAGTTTTTAACCACTCTTTAAAAACATTTTAAATTTAATAAAGACTTATCTATTCACAAAATATATACACCGGCGGGACACCACAAATGTCAAACATTGAAGCACTAAACATTATACCATAGATTACCATTCTTTAAACTAGAAACCTACTTATGAAACAAATAATTATAAAAAGTACTAGTGAACAAAATTTAGATTCAGTGAACATGAAATTAAATTAATTTGAAAGCAAATATCGATGTATTTTAATAAACATGATACAAATGTTTAACTTTTAATGGGGCATGTTGTCAGTTAAGTGAGTTTATGAGTTTATTAACGAAAAATCAAAGCAATTTTAAAATGCAGGAATAATATTTTTAAATAGCTTTTTATGTCAAAAGCTGAATATTTCGCACCTTTTTTTAAAAGTAACGTTATTCTTAACCGCAAACATGATAACTTTGTTTATAAGGCCCAATATTTTTCCGTCCTTAACTTATTTATATCTCTTTTATAGATCATATTTTATACTTAGTGCCACGCTCACATATACCCCATAAAAATTACAATTACAATAAAATGTGATTTTTAAAATAATCAATTATCTTTATTAAAATAACACTTCTAATAGAAAACTAACGCAGTATATCAAAATAAATATCTGTTGAGATTTGGAAAAATTAATGACGTAATACTGCATTACTGTTTGTTGCATAAAATTCAAACATTGACTAGAGAAATTATTGATCTAAATTTTAACAAAATACATTAGGATATAATTTAAGAACATTTTCAGAGTAAAAATATTATTTACATTAGATAAATGATAAAAATATGTAGTATTATAAATACATATACTTATTAACAATAAAAACATTCATGAAAGAAAAAATTGTCAAGACATTAAATGATTACTTTATTGTAGCATGAATACAATGTTTCTTTACGCTAGTTTTGAAAGGAAAATAAAATATTCTCAAAGTATCGCTTAACTCTTAAAAACTTAAAACAGAGAATCAACAACAACTTCTTAAGTTTTATGATAAAAATGATCTATAAAATAATAATATTATATTTAATTTATATTATAAAGCTAAAACTACATTCAAGTGATGATTATAATTATAACGTTCTGTCCATACTACTATGGAATAGAAACATTTGACACTGCAATTTATATTACCATGTATGTACCAATAGAGAATTAAAATGTTACAATTTTGAAATAACAAGAATTGTTATAAACCTTGTCTCACACATCCAATGCATATCTGCCATTATATGTATTTCTGACTTATTTTTACATACAATTGTCATTTAACATCTGACGCTATGTCAGATTTAAATTTTGAAGTTAGCGTTCATGTCTGACAGCTGTGTTTATCACGCGCTTGCCTCTCATCCTTGTTTGCAAACATCCGCAAGTGTAAACGAACTAATGAATTGACGTAGTCCGCGGTCGGTACAATTAGTACGCTGAACAGTGACTTCATATTCAAATTACAAGGTAAGCGGTTTTAATATTCTTTGTTCGATATCGTTTCATACAAACTGATTTCGATTTTTTTTCTATTCCTTATTATTGAAAATTATTGTTGCGCAGCGTCGGGTTTAAATTACTCCTCAAGTCATATCTCAAGTTCAAGGTTGGTTGAAGCGAAACAGGTATCCGCTTCAGCAAACAAACCGTTATATACAACCTGTTTTAATATATTCCGATGTTATAAATAAAATTATCTGGTCAATAACTCGTGGTTGTTTTCAGATGGGATACAAAATGGGTGTACCGTCACACAACAATCTCTATGATCGTGTCAATAAACTTCTACTGTCCTATGAGTGGAGTGATTGTTGCTTCTCAGTGTGTGATAAAAAGTTTAAAGCCCATAAATTAATATTGGTTATAAGTAGTCCTGTGTTTGAAGCCATGTTTTACGGTCCTTTGTCAACTAATGAAGAAATCAGCATAACGGACATTGAGCCACATATATTTAAACTTCTCTTAAATTATATTTATACAGATAAAGTTACAATAGAATCTATTGAAGATGCTTATGATTTACTATATGCTTCAAGAAAATACATGTTAGAATATCTAAGTGAGATCTGTGTCTCGTACATACAATCAAATATGAGCATTGATAATATAATCACCATTCTAAGTTATCCAGATTACATGCAAGAACCCCAGCTAGTATCATCAGCTTTAAAACTTTTTTGTCAACACGCAGAATATCTTTTGAAGGAAAACAAAAAATGTATATCTGCAAACTGTTTGCAAAAAATTCTCAAAAGCAATGATATGAACATTGTTGAAAAAGATCTTATACAGAGTGTTTTTGAATGGACCTTTCATTATTGCGATCAGAACAATATCAAAAATGATTTTCATAATAGGAGAGAGATTTTAATTAAAAGTGGCTTATTAAAATTATTACGATTCTTTACACTGTCAGTTAATGACTTGGCTGAAATAGTTTCATGTCAGAATAATTTGTTACTAAATAATGAAGCAGAGGATATAGAACAGGTAGTAAAAAGTCCCGGTGATATTAACAACAAAATCTTGCCTATATTCGATACTACAACTTTGCCTCGAAAATCTATGGAACTGCAATGGTGTTTGTGTCATCGTACACAAATCAGATCTGAATCTCCATTAGTTGTCGACCCCAACAACTTTATAGTACAGACAAGAGTAAAAGCTAACAAATCAACTTTTATAAACACTTTAATTATACCATCAAGAATGGCACCTGTGGCCGACTACTGTAGTAATACTGCTAACACATATCATGAACAATTCTCAGTGCTTATAGAATGTGAATCTCATAACAGGATAATTAGTTCTTTCAACTTCAAGGCTGAAACGGAGTTTGATTCGAACATTGATATAAAACTTGAAGAGCCTCTATTGTTTAAACTGAATGTATGGTATAAGATTATCATAATATGGCCACATGTAGGACCATTTTTCTCTCATTCATATGCCGTACAAAATAGAGATAGATGTTATAGCAATGGTAAAATTAAATTTGATTTTGAAGATTATTTGTCAATTTCTGATAATTGTGGTAGTTTTCTTAAAGCTTTGAAGTTTTGTATGTAATTTTAAATAATAAAGTGACATGTTTTAATTATAATTATTTTAATGCTTTATATCTTATTAGGGAACCGTTGCTAATTTACGTGTCGGTTGAGGTATTAAAAATTGTATTAATTTGGTCATAAGTTAACATTTTTTATGATGCATATTGTATAACAGTCATATTAGCCAAAATATTTAATAGAATCATGGAAGCATCTGTTTTAAAGAACTTATAGCTAAATGTTTGAATGTTTTTTCATGTCTTACTTGAATTTCCACTTCTCATTAGAATTAATCCCACATATAAGCTCGAATTTTGACAAGCTCAAAAGTCATTATGTTCAGCATTTTAACTTTAATATTTCTATTTATTTACATAATTACCCTCACTATTACATAGACTTAAATTCTTAACTTTGGTTAAGATGTGATATTGTAATGACCCTTCAGTATTTTATTTAAGCATGTATAAAATGTATTTAAATAATATTTAATTAAATAATTTTACCAAATGCTGTACTTTTTATTTTTATCCAACTGTATTTCAAAGTATAAACTGTTTTTCCTTCAATAAAGCAGAAATATTTTCGATGTCGTCTCTGTTTCAAATATTTTTCCAAAAATTTACATTAAAGGTATTTTTTAAATATTTTTAGCTAGATTCTTAAATCGCTCTGCTTCGAAATAATACAATTATTTATAAAAATATATTTTTAATAAAAAAGTTGATAGAAACACAGGTTCAAACGTAATGAAAAAGGCAACATATACGGAAGATTATAAAAAGAAATTTTACAAAATTATAAAAAGAGTGTAATTTAACGCGGAGGGCCGTCGAATTTTTTAGTAAGCTGTATAATACGTTCTGCTTCTCTTACACCACTTAGCCTGGCTCCGTGTACTGTAGCGAAATGGCCAGGCACAGTGGCCTCACCAGCAAAACAAATTATAGGAGGCTGTGGGTCACACGGACCAGGCACAGGTGTGCCAAGTTCGCATTGGAGACTAACGTTTGAACAGCAGCCCATGTAACTGTATGCTCCACAAAAATGAGGATCGAGTGCCCAACGCGACCTTAGTATCATTTGCGGATATGGAAGACAAGGGTTTCCAGTAAATCTACGCAAAAGACCTGTCAATCCTTCAGCAACATCACTCTCTGACATTGACTCCATGACAGCCGCCTCCTGTCCCGAAATCAAGGAGCATAAAACATGTTTACTTCCTGGCAGTTCATCTATGGCACAAACCCCTCTGGTCCAATCGCACCTGCACTGTAGTTCCTCAGCAGACCAAGCTAATTTCAGGTTTCCCTCATTACAGGCCCAATACGGTTCCGCATATTCTAGGAATATTTTGTCACTGAGGCCATAACCTAAATTACATATAGCCTCCAGTTTACACATTGGTAGAGGTGGAGCAAACAGTTTATCAGCTTGGCATTTCAGACAACCGAGAGACATTGTAACAATGACGTAATCAGCGTTTATTTCTTCTCCATCACAACATTTTACTAAAACTCTACCTTTACCTGTCTGGCCTTTTCCCCAGCGAATGACGTTAACAGCTTTATTATAACGTATACAGTTATCAGGTAAACCTCGAAGCAATGGTGCTATAACTCCTATAAAGCCTAATGGAACACGGACAACACCTCCGGGGAGTTCAATGTAGCTTCCATATTGATCAGCACTTATAAGTGATAAATCATCACCGCATCTATTTCTTAATATGTTAGTTAGACCAAACATTACCCTGGCTGCGTCGTATCGTTGGTCTTCGGGAAAATTATGTAACTCCTGTTGGATACGTAGTGCTATAAAATTAAGAAGCGTACCATGCCTTCTTTCACATCCTAATCTGAATAGATTAGCAGCTTGTTGTTCTATTTGCCTAAATGTATGATAAGCTGTGATTGTCACTGGTAAATCTATAGCACGGCCTTCGCTGGTACAGAACAGTCCTTTACTTGCATCCAGACGAGCGAGTGGGTCCTGTAAAAGTCTGTCTGTTGATGCTAACGTATATACAGGATTAGGTAAACATGCTCCCCGAATCCATTCAGCGCCCATTTCGATCACTGAATCCCCAAGCCAACATGAGTGAATACGTCCGCCAGGTCTGTAATGCAAACAGATATGATTTATATCAAAACTATAAAATAAATATATTATTTATATAAGTAATTATCTACCTTTCCTTGGCTTCCAAAACTAAAAAATTATTAATTCCACATTGAGTTAGTCGGTGAGCTGCTGATAAACCTGCCATTCCAGCGCCAACTATTATGACTCGTGGCTCTTTGCAGCTGGGACTGATGCTGCAAGAGTCCAGGATACATTGTTCCTTCCCCGAAGTCTTCACTACATTACTGAGACATCTTAACCATTTTGTCGCTAATGATATTTCAATCACTCGTTTGACTTTTTTGTTGTTACGGCAATTTAACGTTACATACAAACTCCTAGGCCACATATAAGTTAAAGGTAATAATATCATTTTCTTCCATTGACCTTATTATTTAATTAAATAATTGGGTTTTAATAATATCATACTATACAATTTTGATTTACTTTTGTCTACTCCACAGTTTAGTGTCTTCTATCAAGAAGATTGTTTATTTGTTTTTAATTTCTTAATGGCCATTTATTTTATAGAGAAACTGCTTATAAATGAATATAAATAAAACGGTTTATTTAAAAACAACTTCTATTTAAAAACGTTTAAGTATAGTTTATTCTTATTTGATAGAAAAATTGTATATGTAAGGTTAAAACTTTTTCACGGTGTTCCACTCGAGAAAATAGTTTCATTTAACAGAAGCCTACTGTCATTTAGTCAATCTAGAGTTTTTTCAAATAAATTAATTATTTTATAATTATCTATACACATAACTTTATTTTAAACGTATTTTGTATACTTACACACGAGTCGGTAAGTATATATCGAAAGTTTCCAAGCCTTTTGTGGGCAAATATATAAGGACATAGGTAGACAGTACAGAACGGTAAGTAGGGCAGACCCTGGCTAAAGCTGGAAAATTGCCAGGTAGAAGAAGAAAAAGACAGGTAGACAGTACGGAAAACTAGTAATCGGGAAGTATTTCACAAATATGATAAATAATGTTTTTCTGAATAGGTTACAAAAATAATTTATGTTTTATAAAAAAAGGCAAATGTTTCAATCATTAATATTTATTATATATAATATTATCTACGTAATAAGATAAGCATACTCGTACATAACATCACAATGACTAACTATTTATTGGACAACCGTAAGCAAATGCTAATACAACCAAATGCTTGTAAACATATATTTGATAACATTTCTCTAGTTTATCATATAAACATTAAATATTTTCCTATACGACAATATTATTGCATCGATAACTATAAATATACATTTATATAATATTTATCAATTATTTAAAACAAAAACATGTACCTACTCGCGCAAAATTGATTCAAGCGAAAGTTTATTTAAGAATTTCTTCTACAATACCAAGAAATATTTTGTTTAAATTTATATGGTCCATTAAATATAGTTCTCAACAGGTACGTAAATTTTCATCCTACCAAACATAACACAATTGAATTAAATATACTTATTTTTATTACAAGGCAGAACAGATTTTGACCTAACACTTTGATAGTGATTTTCATTTCAATGAATAAATATTTGACATTTTATTTTTAACTTACGTAACAAATAAGTGATCAGCTAATGTAATTTTGCATAGTTGCACGTTCAAATCTAAACCGATATTCGTATTCTTCTTCTTCTTCTACCTGGCAATTTCCCAGCTACAGCCAGGGTCTGCCTTACATGTTGTGAATAGTTTTTGGCTAATTGTTTTTACGACCGGCCGCCTGCCTGACATCAACCCTCTTTTGGGAATCAACATATATATCAACATCAACATACATCAAACCGATATTCGTATATGCGTTTCAAATTTAAATGCGTACTAATTACATAAGACTAACCACAACTGGGATCAATCAACGCTTAAAACATAACAATTTAAATTATAAATATATGTATTTGTACAAAATTATACAATTAAGGGTGAATTGAATTTCATTATTTCCTTTCATAAAAAAATTAAAATTGTTATTATAAACTAATAAGTATAAATCATATCTATTACGACTTTGTCACATGTCTAAGACCCTATTAATCGAACTACTTACACAATATCATCAATAAATAAGCAAACAATCGTCATAAGCTATGAACATTAATAATCTACTTCATTTATGTATTTGTTTTGTTAGGAAAAATTCCATAATCTATTTTTCTGCTAGGACTTCATCAGCAGATGCCTTTATTTCTTCCCACGAGCTTTGAATATCACTGTCTTCGGTGAAACGCGAGCAAACAGCAAATCTTAGGAAATAAACGTCATCCACTTTTGAAGGTACAAGATGGATCTTCCCACGTCCGTTAATACGTCTCAAGAGAGCCTCATTAGTTTCATTGTCACCTTTGAGTCTGAAGCAAACTAAACCCATAGTGACCTCCTCGAAAAGTTCAAATCTTTCGTCATCAAGACAGAGTTTTTCGAAAAGATGTGCCAGACCAATATGTTTACGGATGAATTTTTGAATGTTCTCTACTCCATACAGTCTTAACACGAACCATAGTTTAAGGGATCGGAAGCGTCTTCCAAGAGGTATCTGCCAGTGACGGTAATCCGGTGCTGATCCTTGCATATCATGTTTCAAGTATAGAGGATCAACGTTGAAGGCGTCAACGATCCAACGCGGCTGTTTCAGCCACATGGCGGAACAGTCGAAGTTGACCAACATCCACTTGTGAGGGTTGAAGTTGAACGAGTCGGCTTTTTCGACTCCCTTCATGAGGTGGCGGTACTCCGGACAGATGAAGGCAGAGCCGGCGTAGGCCGCGTCCACATGAAGCCACACGTCACGCGACTTGCAGACGTCGCCTATCTCGTCCAGTGCGTCGAAAGCGCACGATGATGTTGTACCTAAGGTTGCGACCACCTGCGTATTGGATTTAGTTTATACATCAATTTTATTATGTCTTACGATTCAATTAGAACTCATTCGAAGAATTATCCTGTTAAATATATTGCAACAAACTTGTATATTAATGTTCAGAATCGTAACTCTATCTAAAAACATGTTTTCGTTTAGATCCTTACATAAAACGGTATCAATCCATTCTTGATATCTTCGTTTATAGCCTCTTTCAAGGTATCTCCACGCAGGCGTCTCTTGTCATCGTGCTTGAGGCTGCGGAGTTTAACTCCACCGAGGAGACCAGCTCGCTCGACTGACGAATGAGCTTGTTCTGGAAATACAAATAAACAAATCCTAAGTCATTCGGATGGATTTGACATATATGATATTTTAAGAACAAAAATATACTCGGACATCTAAATCTAATTACTAAAGGTACCTAATTAACTAGGCCGTCTGCAAGAGTAATTTTAAAAATGTATATAAAAATGGCATATAAACAAGAACCAAATCACTTATCTAAAACACCGTTTACGTTCCTTTTCTGACGTGGAGGTATCATATACAGTGAAAGATGTTCTAAACTCACTATTACAATATCCAACAAGTTTGGACAGGATTTCAACATCCGTCCAGTCAGGATGTTGTTCCTTAGTCCTCTGCATCGCTCGGGCCTTAGCTCCCAACAGAGCGACCAATGTGGCTTCACTGGCTGTACCCTGAATGACGCCACCACCTTCACCGCCAGAGCGAGCCAGGAATTCTTCTGGCAGACCAAGCATCTGGCCAAGCCAATCCAGCATCACGACTTCAAGCTCGGTGCAAGCTGGACTTGCGATCTGTGATTTATAGGACAATAAGATCGTTTTAAAACCGACCGTTAATGTTTAAATTCGTTAAAATGTATTAACCCTTTTCCATGTAAATTTTAGTTCCACAATTATATACACTTAAATTATAACTCTTTTTTATAGCTAAGTCAATTTATAAATACTATTAAAAATCTTGTTTTACGTACGTTTTTCTAAACTCGTATTCCTTGACAAATGTATGATATCACGTCACCTTGACAATGGTTTATGGAAATACATAATGCAACGTAATGTTAATTGATCAGATACTATTGATAATAATAATTAATGATTATTATTTTTATTTATGTAATAAATTGGAATAAAAATAGCTTTATTTAAATATTAAATCGGTTTGTAGGTCGTGGTAGGTTTTTTAAAGTTAACGTCGAATAACGTCAAAAGTATTCAAAGTCATTGCGTTTTACGGTAATTAAAATACACCTTGAAATTTTATTCGTATCTATCTGATTAGCCCAAATATTACATTAATTATGTTTTTATTTAATTAATAAAAAGTATTCGAATTTCCACCATAAGTACCTAATAATTGAGTTGAAGTTTCTATATCTAACTCAAACCCTTCTAATGCTTGCAAAGTTTTTTTTTGACAAATATTCATTTAATATATAAATTAATATTTTGTTGTATGGTTATAATTACCCAGGTGAAACCAATACAGGCGATGGCTCCGCTTAACATATCTGCAACGATCGACGGATAGGAGTTGGCAGTGGGAAAATAGGCATGGAAACGTGGGGAATGCCAGTGGGTAACTCCTGACATAACCACTCTCTCTATATCAGCCATTACAGCAGTCCAGGGTTCAGGCTTCTCTGGTGCCTGCTCCGGTACCAAAGGTCTTAAGTATCCTGGCTTCACTGAAGGCACCACTTGCCTGAAAAAATATAATAATTCATAAGTTCGTGTAGGTTTGTAGGTACATAATATTTTATATGTGATTTTAATATAGTTACATGTTATTATGTTTTTTGATAGTATGCCTACAAATTAATTATCTTTTAATAATACATCTGCCATACCTGTCGCGTATATTTTCTAAGTACTCGGCGATGTAATCAGCCATTGCCTTCGCGAAATCCTTGAACTCCTTAGCTTCCATTTTGTCTATAAAGTAATTTGTTTTTAATTAATATTTTTTTTATGAAATAAGATCTACAAATGAAGTGCTTAATATTAATTGAAAGTACGCAATAAAGTATACGAAAAATGTACATCCAACCGTTCTCTTTATAGTGTTAGTAATAAAGGAACAATTAAGGAATCTACAGATTTATTAGTATCCGTATTCAATGCCGAGAGAGCGGC
Organism: Danaus chrysippus; assembly: GCA_916720795.1. Taxonomy (NCBI): domain Eukaryota; kingdom Metazoa; phylum Arthropoda; class Insecta; order Lepidoptera; family Nymphalidae; genus Danaus; species Danaus chrysippus. Next base: position 3,865,867 of record CAKASE010000057.1, on the reverse strand, counting down.
AGTATAGCTGGTTGCACAACGCAGCAAGTGGTGCGAGGTTATACACGGACCTCGGAAACTTTACGTTGTTAGAATCAGTTTTGACACTTGAATTTAAATCTGTTCCAAGTGCTACAAAAAACATAAGCCTAGAACATTATTTGTATATTCATAGTTAGCATAATATTGCTCTGATTGTCAATATAATTTGTTCTTACGAATTTAAAAAGGGGCTAACAATGAGAAAAACCATTGTTATTAGACTGTATCCGATAATCAATTAAATAAATGCAATACTAATGTAGGTTTAATAATTCACCTTGAATTACAATAAAGTAGGTGAACTGTCAAGAACTGTGCCGGTAATAATTACTGAGCCATAAAGTAAAATATAAACAATGAAAAATTTATAATATTGAGATAATTATCTGTATTTTTTGTTACTAAATTGTATCAGCGATATTCATGGGATACGCAAATGTAAGCGGCTTTAACTTCGAATAGATGAAGGAAAAACTGTCGTTGTTCTCAAGCTAGAATTAGATCTTGAGAATGTGGACACGAAACAAGTAATATACAAAAAAAGGAGTCAGAAAAAATGTATATTTTTATAATTAATGATCAGTAGTGTCGGTATTGACGTGTTGCATTTTAGTTCTTGTGACCACTTTTTAAGGGTTGTGTAGTAAAAATGGAAATAAATAATGAAGTAGAACTATATTGTATTCTCTGTGCCCTGATATGCATGGATTTATCACGTTGAAATTTATATGTATACTCAATTAAACTCCTTAACACCGCAAAATAAAGAGAGGTGTAGCCCTTTTGTAGCGCATATTTTAAGGCAAAATAATTAAAACCCGCTGGGGACTTCCCGTCGATCTGAAATCCTGGTCTTAGTCATATTCTTGACGTTCAAGTACAGCAAGCTTTTCGAAAAGAATACATTTTGTCATATGTTAAAAATAAAAAGTTTTTAAGCATAATACGTAAACAAAGCCGAAAAATTTATAACATATTTATAACAAACCATTAGCTACGAGGATGTTCTTTTATGATGGCATTTATTCTTTATCTTCCAAGATAAGTAATTTATCTTTAGCTTTTTGTTTTCATACAGAAATTTTACTTAACATTTTAAATTAATTCCTGTAGTTAAACGACTAATGCTAATTCTATATTTTTACCTACAGAATCCCACTTGCATTTGTAACGTTTGTTGTTACATATTTTCTAACCAAAATTATGTTCATGCAATGGTAGATTTTTTCTTTTTATCAAGAAGAAAAACAGTTTCGTTAAGAAGCAATCAACGTCAATTATTTAATTCAGGTTAGACTAAAACGAGAGCAGTTGCCATTAATAACTGAATGCATAATTTTTAAGTTTTATAGGAAATAATATTAATCATACTGAATTGTCACCAAGAAAACCTATTCGTCACTCTTTCAAACATTTTGCAGAACTCATTCATAAATATACCTATGTATAGCTAATATTAAGTTTTTCCACCGCCTACGAATATTAAGAATAAAATGCCTATGTGTATCGTACTTACAGATGTCAGTCAACAAATGTAGTCTTCCTTTAGTAAGAAAAGAACGAAAATTTGTGCATTTTTCTTTACTTTTTAAATATAGAGTTCTTATTTTAAAATGTTGACTTTAGTTTTGATTCCTATTTAGTTAGTTTATATGTATCAAATCGAAATGAATGCTTAGTATAAGTTTGTATCATTATTTTGTTCACACGGGTTTCCCATGTGTTATTTAATAACGTTAATGTGCCACGATTTATGGAAAGAGTATTACCGTCAGTATATATCAGTATATCAATCTTTGAGCAAGGATACGGATATCCCTTAAAATACCACTGATATAAAGAAACTGTAACGAATATGTTAGGTCCCAAAGCTGGTCGAAAAGATATTTACAAGGTAACAAAAGATTATTTTATTTGTAATGATATATATGCTAAATCAAGTCAATATTGACAATATTACAATTTTATTTCGTGATATTTGTTATGTATAACAATATGTTTGCGGTGTTCTTACTTAAAAATTGAAAGTAGAAACTGTAAAAAGTAAATAGCACATAAAGGTAGTGATCATAATCGAGCCATCATACAAGTGGTTGAGTCTTTCTTTGCAACTCTTTGCAATGTTATGCTTACTATAAGTTTTGCATAGTCGACAACAAACGCAGTGTTAGAAGTTTCCCATTCATAAATTTGCACACATGACAGTATCAAATCAGATTTATGAATGAAAAACCAGGAACGCTTTACGTGTAGTGTGACGATGCAAACTTGTGATAAAGCTAATAGTGCTGGATTTACAAACGTAATTGACCTCATCACTTGACACCAAATAAGGTGAATGAGGAATGCATAACATAAAGATATTGTTTTAAATATAAGTTTTATCTATTCATTCATTCGTTCAGTATATCCATTCAATATAAATTTTATCCATTCATTTAGTTCAAGAGTCCCATGAAAATTTGCTTTAAGGGCACTAATATGTAATTAAATAGGAGATTATTGTAACTATACCTATGCTGTTAAATTAAGTTTCACTGAAAGTTGCACATTAAAACATAGCAGCTTTAAAGATTTTTTCTTCGTTTAAATAATAATTTCGTAAATAAATAATGATGACTCAAATGTAATAAAAATAATATGAGAATCGTTTAAATGGTTTTGATATTTTATTACAAGATTACCAAGAATTTTGTCGGATAAATAAGTATTAATTGAAAATAACCTGTTAGGCGTGAACGTCATAAACACACGTAAAAAAATTCTTGCTAACAAAATTTTTCCCCGTTTACGCGCGGGTATTTCCCCAAAAGGAATAAATCGTCGTGTATTTTTCCTCAATGACATATTTTTAAGGAGCATATTTTTAATAAACAAAGTTCATACATTTAATTAGAGTTGTCATAATAACAGCATCATAATATTTTGATATAAAAATATGTTAGATAATAATTTTTTAGCCGAATAACAATTTTTCCTAGTTGTTACAATATTTATAGGAAATAAATATCTATGATATACAAATATAATAAGAATTTTTATAACAATTACAATTAATGAAATAAAATAGGTGAAGGTTAGTTTAAGAGAAATGTCGATTTTTATCGCTTGTCACCAATAAGAAACAATAATATCTAATACAACAATATTAATATTATCTTGACAGAGAAGGTCAAGACATGGAGATCGAAAGTGAATAAAATGAGTTAGTGAACAAGTTGTATGGTAAATTTTAACAGATAATTTTGACCGCAAGCTCTATACAAGGTTATTGTTTCAATGGACAAACTTAAACTGGTTTCGATAATAATTATGTATAATTTAAATATTACTTCAACAATAAAATCAATATCAATAGTAATAAAATTGTAAATATTGATAACACCGAAAAAAACATTAGATACTTGTCCGACGAGCAAATAACAAAACATTTGTTGGTCAAATAAGTTGCTAAATTATCAGTGACGGACTATGATAGATTGTACTTATTTTATTAAATTTCAAATCTTCAATATTATCTATATATTGTAAGGAACTTACCAAAATTTTAGAGCACAAACGTATAAATTTATAAACACAAATATATCGCAATGATAAATATAATCACGGTCGTTTGTGACAGCGCGATAGGACGCTGTGTTCTGACCAATACTTCTAGCGAACTACGCCCGCACCGCTCAAATCACTTTATATATATCGTACATTACCGAAGGATATATATTTATATGTATATATTCACGGACAGAATAGAACCACAGATCAGTATTGACCAGATATAACTATTTGAAAAAGGTTTTAATGTGTACATTGTATTAAAAGTATGACACTTTTCGATACTCTATCTGTCTACAACATATTATAATTTTCGTCAAAATTTACTTCAAGTGAAATATTATTCAAAAATAATTCCTTGATTTTTTTAAAATACTAACTAAAAAAATAATTTAGATTCAAAATATTTCAAAAACGAGGTCTTGCCCTTGTAACCCACATTCTAATTTGTTACGTTATAATATATAAAAAAAATGGTATACAGGTATAGATAATAATTATTACTCTTATATTAATAAGATCTAAATATTTACTTGAAACTTTCTATTATAGTATCCAACGAATTATACAATTTTAAAAAAGTCATATAAAATCAAAATAAAACACTTCCACCAGAATAATACTTATTTTGACTTAAAATATGGACGGGGAGGTCTTGCTCTGTATTATCTATGATTGATGTGCTTTTCACAGTACAGACCAATTGTTTAATTTAATATATATTTTAATATTATCTGTAATTCATGATACCACGATGGATCATTAAATATAAAACAAGAAATACACTCAATTAAATGTATGCAAATTGCAAACTTTACAACAAAATGAAAGTATGAAATTGATTTACGTTATTTCATTCAGTGTTAGTTTAAGTTTACTATGGCATATACATCTCAACTAAATGATTAATTGTTTATATAAATACTTATGAAAATAAAAATAGAAGCGTATTGCTGATTTATTGAACATTGAAGAGTGGTAGGGCGAGGTGTGAGATGAAGCACCACCCCCTATGTCAGATGCTCGAGACAAGAGTAATTGAATCAATTCCCTAAAGCGGAACTTGATATAACAGAAGTTTTATTGCATTCGTATTTAGTTACGTAATTTATTTATATATTCTTTTAATATTAATTGATAATATAATCCTTCAATATTTTTTTAAATAACTTGGAATGTCCCCAACACAAGAATTCAACAAAAATATTCATAATAGTATGACACATATTGCTTATTATAAAATTGTTAGTAAGTTATCTTGGAAAATCCTTAGAAGCTTAAATAAAATTAACTTCATTTATATAAAGTATATGCATGTAAAAAAAAATGTGACTTAAAAATTTACAACAAAAAGTGGATAAAAGGTTTTATCGTTATATTATACAACCCTGGGGATCTCTAAGAAATAAGTCGCACTTTATAAAATCACTGTGAAAAGAGAAAGATCCACTTGTTGCAAATTCTCTTCCAGTAACCATGGAAACGACTCCCCACCGCCCGCCACCACAACACCCTCTGTCAAGAAGTAGAGAACTCACAGATTTAGGGCTACCAGCATGATATATAGAATAAAATTGAAATTACATTTATTATTTATTTTCTTATGATCAAATCCTTAAAGTATTAATGTAATAAGAGGAACTAAACGTAAACCTAAATGCCAAATAAATGTATTTGAGCATTGTGAATAATTTTGGATAAAATTTGATGAATTTGTAGACGAAGCAAAAGCTTCAGACCACACGATGGTGAACCATTTTACTCAACCACATAACATGATAATTTGTTCGATTTCAAGTATAAACACATAACTACATACATTGTGGTATAAATTTCCATTGAAGCTATTAGAAAAAGGGAACGATACAATGATTTTAATACTTTTACTTATAGTATTGTTCTCAAGATATATTTAATTCTTAGACATCAAAGATAGAGGTATAAAAAATCAGTAGAAGAAGCCATCTAGTAGCAGCCCTGGATTATTCCGGGTCAACGTGGGTAATTACGCTTCCAAAGCTTTTGATGAAGTAGAGCTTTCAGAGCCAACGAGTCATAACCGTGAAATGTCATGATTTATATTGAATATACATATATAATATTTCTATTAGTACATGTGATGTGAAATTTAAAAATTTGTTTTTACGTGTACAAAGGGTATCTTAGGGAGTTTTTGGTAGCGAGAAGAGTTAGTAAGGAGATTTGTAAATTGATACCAATCGTTCTTAGCTAGAGCCAACTAAAAATCCTTTCAAGAAATTAAATTACGCTTTACCATAGACCAGGGTTTCGATCTAGGCTCCATCATATTAAGGCGTGCGATATTATAATGTTTAGATATCACAGTTCTTCATATAGTATTCATATACTCATGTATATACATATATGTGTAATATAAAACCTCCCTTTTCCTTTCCTTAACATAAATAATCAACGTTGTGGCTGTCCATGGGCGACGGATGCTCGGTTGGCCCCTTTATCATAAAAAAAAAATTGGTGGTCAATTAAAGATTCATCATATGTATTCCTTGATCATAAATGTTGTACAATTAATTTCTAGCAACCTAATGTGTCCCTTTGAGATGTAATTAATGTAATATATGTAATTCTTAAGTCATAGATTCTAGTTTTAGTCAAGTGACTACAGCTCGAACATGGACTGGCTCGACCGGAGAAGTAACACTCTCTCACAAAATGTCGACGTAGTCTTAAATGTAGGATGTTTTATTCGACCTCAACGAATGCCACAAACAACTCAATATCTTCAACCTCAACCCTACTTATGAACAATAACTTTTCTTAGGTATATTAGCATGCTACATATACAGGGTGACTGGTGAATTACTATCCATACTTGAGGACGTGATATTTGACGATCATAATAATATATGACAAAATAAAAATTAATATAACATAAATATTAATAAACTTCTAAGTAAAGTTAACCAAAAGTTATGTAATTAATTACGCATCGTGTGAACACCCTACAGATTAGGTATACACACACACACACACATACGCGTGCTGTGGCGTGGTGTTGTATCAGCACGCCGCCGCACGCGTCCACACTTGGAACACTTGGAACGTGTCAACACTTTATTTATTTATACGGAAATTTTGTCAAAAATTAAGTGCCTATTTTTTTTACATAATTCGAATGAGAATCATGTACCGAGTATTCTCCTTAAATATTGATAGTAATTCACCAGTCACCCTGTATATTAACAAGAATACATCACTCGTATTCCCGAATAATCTGAATGAGTTCTAAAGAATTAAACTTCAAAACAATTGACTCGACTAACACACGGGACAACGGAAAATGAAACTTATTATTCCATTGTTTCATTAGAATTTGTTGCAATTTTACGAAAGTTTTGCCGTTGCATCTCAAAGATGGCACTAGTGAAATAAAGATCAATTGTTCACGGTCGTTTAAATTAACTACAGAAAAATAATTTCGTCCAAGGTAATAATTAAAATTATTAAATATTTAGATATATACAACGAATATAATTTGTTATTACTTATTCTTAAAAGTTAATAAAAATTATTTTAGTCAGCAGTCAGCACCTAAAAAAAAAAAGGATCTAATATTTTAAAAGCATAACAGTTTTAGTCGTTTATAACTAAACGATAACAATAGGTACATCGAAACCCTACACTTTTGTGTTGAAGTATTTGTTATCGGGACTTGACAAACTTTTATACTTAATAAAATTATTATTGTTCTTTTTTTGGCCGAGGACTTCAACCGCGAGGCCTTCCTAAATAGCCTTAGACAGCAACGTACAAAGTGTACAATAGCAATAGATCTTTTCATATATTTATGTTTTTAACATTATAACAATATTATAATAGTTAATAAATTAATTAAATTTAAATAAAAAATACACAAAGAAAAATTCATCGACATGACATTGTTTTGAATCCACAATGCCCTTCAAGTTGCTTCACCAATTCAGTTATGCTGGATAGAGATTTACGTAAGAATATTACTTTAGTTCTGCTACGACAGTTAAACGCGATTGGAATTGGAAACCGATATTTCGGAGGTTGTAGGTTCGAATCCTGAGTATGTCGATAATGATTGTTCTATATTTTCTATTTGATTTCAATTCTAATAAAAGATACGGTAACCAACCGTTGGAGATTTTTACAGTCTGTCTACATGCAAAATAAAATTGTCATATATTGATACCGCGGAGACTACACAGAAAATTTGAATATATTATAGCCTGTGCTTACTTTAATATATAAGCTACATTAGGTACTATAAAATCAACATTTTCTTAAAATCCATTTAGAAGTTTTGGGTAGAGTTTATGGCAAGACTAAGAAACATTTTTCATCACCTTCCGTAGATATAATTATAGGCATTAGATTGATAACATTAACAAGTAACACTGGTAGCATTTTCTTTTACCTATTCCCCAATGTATAATTGTTTATTATGAGAATTTCTGTAGGTGGTAGAGTCTTGCTGTGGTCAAATTACTGCAACACGAACGTAGGCTGGCTCAACCCTGGAAGTATCACCCTCTCACAAAAGAGCGGCGTGAAGTAGTCTTATACGGTTATTATGTTTCATCCGATGAATGGGAGAGCTAGTCATCCTTTCCTAAGGCGGCCAACTTTCCGAAAACTGAATGCGGGACGTAACCTTTCGTGAATGGCGGGGGGGGGGGGGGTTAGGGATTTGAATGTCATAAAAATCTTCGCAACTGTCCATATTAAATTTAAGTACTCTCTTACGCGTCATGAGTTCAGAAGAAAGAGAGAAAACGAGATTATCGCGGGCGCGATACGCTTGTCCCTATTATAGGTAATCTGTGTTCCTGCACTGTTGACCGTGGTATGGGTGTTGTGTAGAAGTGTGGTAGAAAAATAGGAATGCGGGACATGCGGGACGCATACAACGTTTTGCGGGACTATTTTACGAATAATTTCAAAGCGGGACTTCGTCCATAATTGCGGGACGGTCCCGCAGAATGCGGGACGGTTGGCCGCCTTATCCTTTCCCTTTTCACACCCTTTCTTACTCTTTCCCTTTTTCCATCTTTTCCTCTCCCTCTTCTCCAATCAAGAGAGGCAACACGTCCCAAAACCATGTTGCGGATGTCCATTGCATGAAACTATTCTATCTTCATCAGGTAGGCTGTTTGCTCGTTTGCAACTTTGTCATTTAAAAAAAAGAACTATTCTTACGGAATTCAAAACGCTAAGATTGTTAGCTCGGCATAAAGGAAACATGAATATTTTGAGAAAATGTAGGTATATCATTTTCTATATGTTCACCCTTCTTCTGCCCGTTTTTACGATATCTATATATTTTAATCAATAACATACATAAATCTAATACCTTTGGATGTCAATGTATTCCAGACAATATTACTCTCTTCATTTATTTCTTATTCATAGCTACATTTCAAATGCAATATTCATATTTACTAGATTGATGTGAAATATTTTTTGCTGTCATTAATTAAAAATATAGGGTGTCTCACGGAAAATTTCGAATTTAAAAAGGCTATAAAAAAAGAACGACTCGATAGATTTCAATGATCAAACATTTATTTGAAAGCATAATTCATGACATTATTTGTGAAAAATTATCTCGGTCAAATGTCCACCACAGCTTACTTGGCAGTACCCTATTCGATCAGTCCAATTTTTCAGTACATTTTCAATTGTTTCCGGCCTTATGGCAGCAATGGCAACTTCAATTTCATGTTTCAAGTCATCAATCGTGCTTGGCTTGTTGGCGTAACAAACGTCTTTGACCGCTCCCCAAAGGTAATAATCCAATGGTGTTAAATCGCAGCTTCTTGGAGGCCAATTCACATCACCATTTTTGCTGATTATGCGATTTTCGAAGATTGGGCGCAAAACATCGACCGTAGCATGGGCTGTATGGCACGTAGCCCCGTCCTGTTGAAACCAAATATCGTCCAAATCATACTCTTCCATTTGACCGAAAAACCAATCAGTTAACATAGCGCGGTAGCGCTCGCCGTTGACGGTTACGGCGGCTCCTTCATCATTTTCAAAAAAAAATGGGCCGATGATGCCGCCGGACCAAAATCCGCACCAAACAGTCACTCGTTGTGGATGTATCGGTTTCTCCTCAACGACGTGCGGGTTTTCTGTGCCCCATATACGGCAGTTTTGTTTATTTACATAACCGCCGAGGTGAAAATGAGCCTCGTCGGAAAAGATGATTTTTCGATAAAACTCACCATCTTCGGCCAAACGACCTTCCGCCCAATTTGCGAACCGTAGACGTTTCGGATGATCAATTGGCTTCAGCTGTTGGGCCAACTGAACTTTATATGGCTTCAGGGCAAGATCTTTGCGCAAAATTCGGTGCGTAGTTGACCGAGAAAGGTGCAACTCTTGCGCTCGATGACGAATCGATGTGGATGGCCGTTCACGAACACTTTGTTCCACCGCAGCGATGTTTTCGGTTGACCTTGCTGGAAATGGACGTTTACGTGTTGTTTTATCCAACAGTGATCCAGTTTCGCGCACACGATTCACAAATTGCCGCACATATGCCTCCGATGGCAAATCTTTTTTGGCAAATATTTTTTTCAAATTTCGCACAGTTTGCGTTGGCGATTCACCACTTTGGAAATAATTTTTTAATATTTCCCAGCTTTCCTCAAGCGAATAGCGACCCATTTCGTAAATGTCAGACTTATTACTAAATATGTGACACTTCTCCGATGACAGTTGACGTCTCCAATGTCAAATTATCGTTAGTTCAAATTCGAAACGCTAGATGGGACACCCGTTACTATTACTGTAAGCAAAGTTTTTTCATAGCAAAGCAAAATCTTTTTCCAATTCTTTATATAGTAAATAAGGACCATTTGCTTTAATTCTACCTATTAGTTATTGAGGTAAAATTATTCATTTTGATATTTTATTTGCAAAAATTTATTATATAATTATTTAATAAAATGTATCAAACAATAGTATAAATTGCTATATTATTATATAGAATGGATATTATAATTTCCAAAACAAATATTAATTTCTTTCTGATTAACCACGTCCACAGTCTTTTATCTTGTGACATTTAAAAAAGCAAATGACATCTCTTGTCAACTCATATGCCCCTCCCCCCGCCTACCATCTACTGGCCCTGTTTGCTCCTCATCTGTCGAGAAAGTTTAGGTTCAAAGTCTGGGTACAAAATTCCGAATTTATAACAGCGGTTTATTCATATTTTACCTTCAGTTTACATAATCATGTCCAACAGCAAGATGTTTAATGCACTTAAAGTGCTTAGAAGGCACAACAATGGAAATTTTATAAATAGTAAGTGTTATAAAAGTTGTCCAACTTTTTATAATTAATAAAACTTTTTCAGGCATCAGTTCCGATACTTTTAACGTTTTTATGGCTTATTATTATAATTCTTATTTAATTTTAGGGTTGCATAGCAGAACCCTCGCGGCTGCAGCAACGTCTCATGTCCACACCAAGTGTAAATTGGTGAATGGGGTATATGTCATAACACTCGATTCTCCAAATGTTAAGGTATGTCAAGTAGTTTTCAAACAAAATATTCCAATCACTTCACAATAAAAAGTTAATTATGTAAATATTTAAAATATAATTCATATCAAATTGAGAGAGGAGTTGAAAAGGTACTAAAGGGTTTTGGTAAAAAATTTAGTAATTTTCCAACTTGATGTGAGCATTCAGTGGATTTTCCTTAGGGACTATACAAAAGACAGTTCAAGTCTAACTGGCAACTCCTTTGGCAACAAGAATAACAAAAAGTGTTATGAAATAAGAAAAATCATAAAAAACTATATATTTTTTATATAAATCTCTCACATTTATCATGTTTACATGCAATTTTATATGATTATACCAATTTTCTATCCTATAAAATTATTCTGTTGCTATTTATTATATATATGTATCCAATTGATATTAAGATAAATGTTCATAATAACAAGTAAATTGTACAAAAAGTATTAGTTGTAAATTGCAATGTATGACTATCCTATATACATACTACACTTTTAAAGTGCAACTCATTGCCAATTTTTCCAAAACTTATTACAATTACATAATTTGTATTTATAATTTATTTATATTCATAGCTATATAACATGTTATAATTTATAAATATCACCTTGATAATCATGACTAAAGAATTTTGATAAGTTTTACACTTTGTTACCATTAGTTTAAGAAAAGTATGGAATTCTTTCTGTTTTATTTTGTTTCCTCGGCTATCCCAGAAATAATCTTAGTTCTAAATGTAATAATTAATTTTTAGTGTAGGTAAAATGATTTCCAAAGAATTTGCTACAAACTTCACATTTAATTTTGAATGTTCATAATATAATTTCAGGTTAATTCCTTAAATCAAGCCGTAATGGATGAAGTTAAGACAATCATTCAAGAGGTACAAAGCAATCCTGCAATTGAAGCTGCCGTTTTCATATCGGGCAAACCTGGGTGCTTTATCGCCGGTGCTGATATCAGCATGATTGAAAGCTGTAAAACAAAAGAAGAAGTAGTTGCATTATCCAAAAATGGTGTGTTTGGAAACATACTATAAAACTTCTAGCCTTCTAGAGAAAGATTTTACAATGATATTGTTTTTTCTAGGTCATGAAATCTTTAGGAGCATAGAAAATTCCACAAAGCCTTATGTAGCAGCCATTCAAGGATCGTGTCTCGGGGGCGGTCTGGAAACGGCATTAGCTTGTAAATACAGAATTGCTGTGAAAGATAACAAAACAGCTGTGGCTCTTCCTGAAGTTATGTTAGGTTTATTGCCTGGAGGTGGTGGCACTGTTAGGTATGACTAAATTCATATTATTTATTAATTTATAAGAGTTTCTAGACGAATATTAATCACACATTAGTATGAAAATAGAAATAGTAAATATTTATATTTTTGCTGCGTGTCATGTTATTATGTATAATCAGGTGGTAGAATTATTGTTCAACATATTAACGATGTTAGAATATCCTAATAAAGCTATTGTGTTGTTTTTATTTATGAAAAAAATTATTTCATTTTATTTTCACTCGTTAAATTTAATTTGCAATTGATTGTAAGTCATAAAATAAAATTTTTTATATTACAGGATGCCCAGACTTACTTCAGTCCCTACAACTTTGGATCTTGCTCTCACAGGAAAAACTGTTAAGGCCGACAAAGCAAAGAAACTTGGGATTGTTGATTTGTTGGTATCTCCATTGGGGCCAGGTAATTGCAATGTGAAATTAATTTCAACTTAATTTTAATTCAATTATATAATTGAAGAACATTCACACAAACAAGTTGCATTTTTAGGAACATTGTTGTTTACAAAAAGATTTATGTTTCAGCTAAACAAAAAAATCATGTTTTAAAGCTTACAAAATAGATTTTGTAAGCTTTAAAACATGATTTTTTTCTCAAAACTAGAGTCTTTCTTGTCAAATTATTATCAAACAGAGTTTTTTGCTTATGCATGAACAAAGAAATAGTAGGTATTTCAATAAGAATAAAATATAAATACATGATATTTTGTTATTTTTAGGCTTAGGAGAACCTGAAGCTAACACAATGGCATATTTAGAAAAAGTCGCCGTTCAAATTGCTAAAGATATTGCATCTGGTAAAATGAAGGTAGAGAGGGGCAAGAAAGGGGTTGTTAATCAATTGATGGCCGCTGTCATGGACATAGAGTTTGTCAAGAATTTTATCTTCAAGAAAGCCAAGGATCAAGTAATGAAAGCATCGCGTGGATTATACCCAGCACCACTCAAGGTATTATCTTATTAATTTTTAGTATAACATAAGCGGTCATTCCATTATTAATTATTTTTTTAATGACTTACTCTATAATGTACTAGATTTCCGCCCGCAGCTTCGCCCGCGTGGAGTTCGGTTATATCGCGTTTCCAAGAGAATCTTTCTAAAGTTTGGGATAAAAACTATCCTATGTCCTTTCTCAAGGTCAACTTTGTCTGTGTACAAAATTTCATTAAAATCAGTTCAGTAGTTTAGGCGTGAAAGCGTAACAGACAGACAGAGTTACTTTCACATTTATGATATTAGTAGGATGTAACATTTACATTCAGATTTCTACTTCATGATAATTCATGCACAAAAATTAAGCTTGAAAAGATCTTAAAATTGTTTCTGAGTTCAAAAGGTGTGCTATTCTTTTCTTTCCATGAATATATGTATTCTATGACTATTTCCAGATTCTTGAAGTTGTCAGGACTGGTGTAGACAAAGGTCAGGCTGCTGGCTACGAGGCGGAGGCCCAGGGCTTCGGTGAATTAGCCATGACGCCCCAGAGCAAAGGACTCATAGGGCTCTTCAGGGGACAGACTGAGTGTAAGAAGAATAGGTTCGGCAAACCTCAGAATGAAGTTAAAACGGTTAGTCTTATTAAATTTCTTTATTTACTTACTTTATTACATAGTAGTTCTGGCACATGGTCTCCTTTATTTAAATATTTTATGTCGAATTTTTTCACTCGCTACTGAAACAGAATTTTGTTTTGTTCATATATACACTTCAGTACATACTCATTTTGACACTTTGCTGTTCTAACATAAATATTCCATAAATTTTATTTTCACATTTTTGAAACACATGAAAATGCTGAAATTGATGTATGCAGCGTTTTTGTTATTTTAAATGTATGTACCTACATGAAATAAAAACTATTTTGCTATCAGAACATTTAAAAAGTTTATGAGATTAGTGCTACAATAACCAGCCGATATAACTAGACCACCTTTTTATCAGATCGGCGTACTAGGCGCGGGTTTGATGGGTGCTGGTATAGTTCAAGTGTCAGTGGACAAGGGTTACCAGGTCGTGTTAAAGGACGCCACCACAGCTGGCCTCTATCGTGGTATGGGTCAGATTCAAAATGGGCTAGTCAACGCTGTCAAGAGGAAGAGGATCTCATCGTACGTAACTTGATTTTATTATTATTATTATTAATTTTTTTTGTCTATGGTATGATCTTAAACCATAGACTCTTAGTGTCTCTTAAGACTAATTGTTTGATAGATTAGAATCATATTAGAATATGACATAAAGATAAAATTGTAAACTATCATATTGGACGTACTTTAATAGCTTAATAAATAGCATTTATAAGGATATTTTACTATTTGTATGCACATTTTTGGGGGTAAATTTAGAACGTGCCATTTCTTTTCTATTGTAATTTATTTCCTAATAATAATAATAGTGTCTTAGAATTTGTTCTCTCCTGTTATTTAATTTAATGACTAAATAAGTCTTTGTTGTATTTCTTACATATTCCTTACATATATGCCAATTTAGATCATATACCATATTTCAATGATACTTCATAAATTCAATAACAGGTTGCAAAAGGACAAGTTTATTTCGAACCTATTGCCGACGTTGGACTACAACAAGTTCAAAAACGCGGACTGTGTTATTGAAGCCGTGTTTGAAGACATTAATATCAAGCATAAAGTTATCAAAGAATTGGAAGCGGTTGTACCCAAGCATTGTATAGTGGCTACGAATACTAGCGCCATTCCTATCACTAAAATCGCTGCTGGTAGCAGCCGCCCTGAGAAAGTTATTGGTGAGTACATGCAAAGAATATATTCAATAAAATTAATTATTTTGTATAACCGACAAATTCGTCCCAAGTAGCGCTTATAGTGGTTTAGAATGGTTTATGCAAATTAAGAAATATTTGTAAGGGTAAGTAACTTTGTATGGGTGACCGAAAGAAGTATCATAAAAAAACTTTAGTATCTTTTTAATTCTCAGCGTGTGTGTGTGTGTGTGTGTATGTGTTTGTGAGTGCGTGCGTGTGTTCACAGTCCTTAATGTAAGTCGTAAGATCTATAACACTTGAATTTTCTTTTTTTTGCAAATTATTAATTACATTAATTTTCTAGAGGATAACGTTAACTAACTATAAACTGATAATGCCGAAACTTGACAAAACATTTTATATATTAACTTAGTAAGACAACAATATCTATTCACTAAGAATAAAAGAAAATATAAAGAAAAATAAAAGTATAAAAAAATCTTATTTACAGTTGAAAAGTACTAAGTATTATTAATAATATAGTGAGCGAAATATTACATTCTTGTTAAATTATGTACATACTTCTAATAAAAAATTGATAGCAGGTGTATTTTTGTATGACCTTTCGGGTATAAAAACCTCAAGGCATTTATTATTAAATATCATATAAATTTTACTATGAGGAATAAAAATACTTTTTGACGACAGATAGATGTCGTCGTTATGATTATTAATTAACTCACAAAGGAAGCGAATATCAAAGTGAAGACGACTTAGTTATTTATTATACAAAATTCATATATAAAATTATAACTGAAATTTATTATATTAATGAATTTATTTCAAGTATAAATGTATGGGGAGTACAGAGACTGAAGGTCACTACTAACGTATTTCTTAAGACTATCGTTATCTAGTCTAGTTTAGACTTATCTGGACATAATACAAAAAATATAGAGGCTATAAGAATTATGTTTTGTGATAATTTTTTAAAAAGCTTAAATATTACTTGCTGCGTTTTTATAAGTGTTAATTTTGTTTAATGAACATATATAATCCTTGTATTCAAATGAACGGTGATTCTGTTCACAGACATGTCTGATGAACGCAGATTGACTAACTTCTATAATTGTGTTAATTTATTAATAAAATGTAATTACCGGCAGTTATCAGTACTTTATTATTAGAGTTGGGCACATTATTGACATTACATTTTTGGTTCTCAATATAGATCCAAAAATACTCAATTTTTTTTTCTCGCAATTGTTATATTAAATAATATTGTAATGTATGAAAATACATATGTTATTCAAGGAATCCTTGTCATTGGTTAGAAAAACTATTGTGATAAGATGATACTGTCTATTTTTGTGATATTTTGATTTTGTTCCTCCCTAATTATGTTTAACTTACGTACCAAGGAGGATAATTGTTGCTTTTTAATGCAAAAATTTGATGTTGCCACCTGTCTTGGTATAATATTATTTAATACTTTATAAAATAATTAACTTCTTTCATTGACATCTTCAATATCATAATATAATGCCTTCGCATGAACATTAGCTAATTTTGTGTCAATGTTATATTCATGAGATAAGATTCCTATAACATTTATAAAAGTGAAGCTACTTATATTGATCTTATACAAATTTAAGGTACCTCAATCTTCTCTATAGGCATTTACCAAAAATTCTTGAATTAAATCTATACTAATATTATAAAGCTGAAGAGTTTGTTTGTTTGTTTGTTTGAAAGCGCTAATCTCCGAAACTACTGGTTCGAATTAAATAATTATTTTTGTAATGAGATCTAAGATTTTCGCGAGTACACATTTAAATGAAACTAATATTTTCGGATTTTACTTCGCGTTTTATTTTAGAAACTACATACTCCCGACGTTTCGGCTACTTTTCAGCAACCGTGATCACGGGCAGACGAGATGTGAGTGTCTGTCAGTTGGTCTGGTCATTTTATCTCCTACCGCCATCGATTTCTTAATTGTCTTGCGTACCGCTCTGGATGCCGGCAAAATGCGCTCACGGTGTCTCGAGGTCCTGCGGTGTGGTCACGGACATGGGATTTTATATTTTTAAGAAGAGGATCCCAGGTGTTTGATAGGTTCCAGCCATCTTCTCTATTGAAATTGGGGTGTTTTTTAATTTCAAAATATAAAATCCCATGTCCGTGACCACACCGCAGGACCTCGAGACACCGTGAGCGCATTTTGCCGGCATCCAGAGCGGTACGCAAGACAATTAAGAAATCGATGGCGGTAGGAGATAAAATGACCAGACCAACTGACAGACACTCACATCTCGTCTGCCCGTGATCACGGTTGCTGAAAAGTAGCCGAAACGTCGGGAGTATGTAGTTTCTAAAATAAAACGCGAAGTAAAATCCGAAAATATTAGTTTCATTTAAATTCTTTTTGTGTTGGATAGTCCAGTTACCGAGGAAGGCTGTGGGCTATATAATATCACGCTACGACCAATAGGAGCAAAGATAGTGGTAAATGTGTAAGAAACGGGAGAAATTATTTCATCTTTGAAGTCTTCCGTTGCGTGCGCCGTGAAAACGGTTCAAGATACACAAAAAATATGTATTAAAGAATAATAGCTCTTTTAATGATCTAAAAAACAGTCCGCGACAGTATATGTCTATCTTTTAAGATTAACTCACAAAAACCGTTTTTATGGTACCTAATTTGGTCCAAATAATTTGTTTAAGTTGTATCAACATAATAATATAAATCTTTATTCAAATAAACAAATAAATATCTTGTTGGTTAAGAGTTCTTCATTGTGAATTAAAAAAAACATAGGTTTTATCCTGAAAATTCTACGGAAACTCGACCATTCCGAAAACCCCGCAAGAACGGGAACTGTGTGGGAAGAACCAAAAATCTGCCGGAAGTACTATTCCACGCGGATGAAGCCGCGGCAAAAGCTAGTGTATTATACAAATAAACAACTTAGCAACTGTTTACAGCAGCAAGTATGTGAAGCATTAAAAAACGTTTTGCACGATAGTTTCTATTTAAGGCCCATTCTTACAGATGAGCATTGATATATTTGGGTGTCTTATTTCCTATTTCCAGGCATGCACTATTTCTCGCCCGTGGATAAAATGCAGTTGTTAGAGATCATCCGTCACCCAGGCACGTCTGATGACACAGCTGCTGCGGCTGTAGCTGTCGGTCTGAAGCAGGGCAAGGTTGTCATCACTGTTGGTGACGGACCGGGCTTCTACACTACTAGGATTCTGTCCACTATGCTTAGTGAAGCTATTAGGTTGGTACCACTGATTGGTTGATTTTCATCATTATTATTATTATTATTATTTATTTATTGCACCCAATACTAACACTAAAAAATAACATTTTCGTTATATATTACTTGCATGAGATGAAACAGGCGGCCTTATCGCTAAGCAGCGATTTTTTGGTTTACGGTTTTTCTTTGATGTATAGAATGAGTTTGGGTGAGAATTCTTTTAATTCCTGCGTAAGATTAGGTTTCTAAATATTCGATTCTTCGCATAATTTATAAAAGTAATTCTAGGATACTCTACTCGTTTTTTTATTGTCTTGCAACTATACTCCAGAAGTTTCGCTTCAAAGTCAGATGAAACGTAAAAATGGCATTTTCAGTATTATTGAAATCTGAATTTATTGTGCAATTTTGTATGTACATATATTTGCAACGTTACTTCTTCATACATTGTAATGGGTGATAACATTTAGAATTATGACTATTCAAAATAAAAAATAGTGGAAGAGTGAATAACGAGTTTGCAATGTTTGTTATTGGAAATCGCATATTTATTTTCTAGGTTGTTACAAGAGGGCGTTGACCCGAAGGACCTGGACAGCATGACGAAGCAGTTCGGCTTCCCCGTTGGCGCGGCCACACTCGCTGACGAGGTTGGCATTGACGTTGGAGCACACATCGCTGTCGACTTGGCCAAGGTAAAATATATCATGGTAGCATATGTTAGAAAATAAACGAACATCGCCGGGGCGATAGCGTTGTATGCATATATCACATTACGAGTGATGCTGCTGACTCTGTGGAACGAACACCAAGCCGTGTGAACCAAAAGATTCCTGATACCAAATAAGCAACGGATTGGTATTGCTATCCTTACATCGAGGTAATCATGTAATATTAGGTGTAGGTTATAAGTTTATATGTAATTCTTATTCTAATATAACTAAGGTAATTTTGGTTACTGCGAAACGCGTCGTACAGATTTCATACGAAAACAATTCTAAACATTAATTAATGCATACTTTATACATAACAGGATATATGTATGAAAAATTAAATATATTGAAATATTTTTCATCTATTCAGGCGTTTGGTGACCGTATCAGCGGTGGAGATCTCAACATTATGCAAGACTTAGTGAAGGCTGGCTTTATGGGAAGAAAGTCGGGCAAGGGATTCTACGTTTATGAGAAAGGCACCAAGAATAGGGACGTCAACCAAGACGCTGTGAATATATTGAAGACCAAGTACTCCCTGGAACCAAAAGGAGCAAACACTGTCGAGGACCAACAGCTGAGAATGGTGTCAAGGTAACAATAATATTAAATAAGTATTATATAATACTAGCTGCGCCCCGCGGTGTCACCCGCGGATTTCCGAGATTTCCGGGATGTAAAGTAGCCTATGTGTTATTCCTGGAAGTCAGCTTCCTGCATACAAAATTTTATCAAAATCTGTTCAGCCGTTTGAGCGTGAAGAAGTAACAAACATACACACACACTCACAAACTTTCGAAATTATAATATTAGTAGGATTATTGATAGAAATAATTGTCTATATCTTTTTGTTTTAGGTTTGTTAATGAAGCAGTTTTATCTCTTGAGGAGAAAATTCTACACAGTCCGCTTGAAGGTGATGTAGGCGCAGTTTTCGGTCTTGGATTTCCTCCATTCACTGGTGGACCTTTCAGGTATATATTTTTTTAAATAAATTTGAGTAAATTTAATATAATTTAGTAATTAATATATATTTTATATTTTCAGATGGGTAGACCAATTCGGTGCTGGCAAACTGGTAGCAAAAATGGAGGAATTCCAAGCTCTATATGGTGCTCCCTTCAAACCCGCACAAACTCTGGTTGACATGGCCAAAGATAGCAGCAAGAAATTCTATAACTAAAACGTTGAAGTCTCTAGAAACTTTTCAACTTCTTCCACATTACTACTGCCTTATTGTGAGAAGTCCAAAAACATCGACCTTGAATGATCCTTCTTACTAATGAAAAACCGTCTTAAAAAATAACATTATTTTTGTAATGCGTGAAACTATATATGAATGATTGATTGGTCTTGTAGATTTAAGATTGTCTCTATATGAAAAATATTTATTTAGATTTAAGAATAAATGTATGCAACTCCTGAAAAATTTTGCAAAGAACATTTACACTTTTTGAATACTGTTATTGTTGTATTTCATTTAGATAGTTCTTGATATGAAAATATATTTGTATTACTTAAAAAAATAGTTTTCTTTGAATATATAACCCATTTATATACAATAACCTCAAATAAAGTACTTAAAAGTTAAAGTAAGTGTTGGTTACCATTCTCAGGATCGTTTTTTAAATAAAATAAGTGTATAAAAAGTCTAACGAATTGCATTTTTTTTTCCGAATTTTAATAAGTATGTAAATAAACATACCTACATCTAAGAGCTTATGTACTACAATCATGATTGCAATGAAGGCAAATAGAAGCTTTACATAATTGTTAACAGTTACGTAACAGTTGGATGAAATATTTCCATGTAATAATAAAATATAAACGTTTCAAAAACTATGTTTTAATAAGTAAGAATAAGATACCGAATGCAACATTGCAATTGATACGAAGGCCAAAGCAAATGAAAACATAAACGCCGTTAGAATTTTTTACACTAATAAGTTAGGAAGTATGCATTATTACTTATAAGAATGTTTTTACATTAGGACGGAAGAAAGTTATACAAATGTACTCCGTTAAATTTTAATAGTGTAGTAGACCAGTGCCAATAGCTTTTAAAACATAATTAAATTTTAGTAGAATGAAACTCATTAGAAAAGGAGGATAATACTATAAAAATTAAAGGAAAAAAGTTTACGGGCGATCTGAGGTCGGGAAGGGTATGGGGGTGGGTATGTAAGGGTAAAAAATGGGTTTTCTCGATTTCCGGCAAAACTAAAAGTCCTACGGAAAAAATTGTATGGCAAAGTTGTAGGTAATAAAAAGATCAAAAACTTTTGTATTAACATGTTTTTCACATCACCTCCTACTTTATGTGAAAAATTCGAAAAACCAAGTTTTTGCTTTTTTATTTTTATCTCTCACAAAAAACAATATTTTGTCACGAAATTTGGTAAAAACTTACTTTTTGATGTCCAAAATACACTGTAATTTATTTGATGAGAAATATTTATTTTTTCAGCTTATTTTGAATAAATATCGAAATATCAGCCTCATTTTCAATCGAAAAATCACCCGTCAAAATATCAGTTTTATTCAAAAATTTGGAGTTTCTGTTCGTTGAAATCTCTTTTTTCCGAAAGTGAAGAATAAATATAAGTTTCTTACTTGCAGTATGTACCAGTTTTGGATAAAATAATCATGTCCCTTTTAATGAAATGACACTCGATATCGTTTGGAAAATGCTCTTTCAATTTATTTTTAATAGTTTTAGCGGCTTAACGACAATTTTCTGTAAATTACCTAAAAGGGGAACTATCTGGATAACTTCCAGAGTACATAACTATTAAAAATAAATTAGATTATTAAGATTAAAGTGAGTCGTAGCATAGTCGTTCTGGGATATAAAGTGTGACAATATTGATAAGGCAGACTTAAAATAAAATAAAAAGGTTTACTATAGAGAAGACTACCATTAATCGAACAGCGTTGTTTAATGCATTCAATAAAGTAACGTTTAGTCACAGAATTTAAAAAATCAAATAATTTGAATAAGTATAGGCTAATCTACAAAAGAAATATTAAACTCAAATTTCATTATTGCAATAAAATATAACAAAACCTTTGACAGTTTTATGATGTTTTTACTTTTTATGCATGTTTCATTTTGTTAAAAATTGTTAGTACTAAAACTAAAAAGAGTTTCAAGTCTTTGGTTTTATTAATATTATTTTATCTAAAATTTTAACAGTACACGTTTAGACAATTTGTTGAATTGCGAACCGAAACAAGACTGTCACATGTCAATATGTACTGTCATAAAAAGAATTCAATTTGTTATTTGTCTAATAACTACAAAACTTGCTAATATCAAATCTTGTTAAACTATTTATGGAAGGTAATTAATTTGTATACAAACCTTGATACTTATGAATTTATTAAATGGAAAGAAATATTCGTTGGAGGAATAACGCTTTTATTATAATACATTATTTATTTTCTCTCAATTAATGCATTTTAATTAATTATAAAATATTTTTTTAGATACTTATAACGGGTGCTAATGAATAAATAACGGCTGTGAATTTGTACAAAACTGCTACATTTTCAAACATCAAATAGGTTAAAGTATAAGACTGGAAAATGTTCATAACTGTGGAAGGAGTGAAGAACAAGCAAGTGAAAAGGTTCTTAGAACATGGTACATATCTCCTTATTATTTTCCTATTAGTGCCTGGTTTCCTGTATTTTGAACTCTGTGTTGTGCTACCAGCTGTTGTAGAAGCTTGGACTATACCCTATTTCATTCACTATATTTGTGCATCATTTTTGTTACTAAATATTCTAGGTAACATGATATATGGGATGTTTACAGACACAAGCATAAAGGGTAGAAATTTGGACAGTGTTAATAAAGATGGCTGGACACTATGTTCAGTGTGTGAGGCACTTAGACCTCCGAGGGCTTGGCATTGCAACAATTGTGATATATGTATTTTAAAAAGAGATCACCATTGCACATTTTTTGCCAGTTGCGTTGGATATTATAATCATAGATATTTTATGTTTTTTACTCTATATATATTTATAGCAATGCTGTATTCATTTTATTATAATGTAATTTTTCTGTCGACCTTTCTCAAATGGAATCATGGCCTGGTTATAGCCAAATTCATTTTTCCTTTAGCTACATTTGTCGTAGATTTTGGTGCAGAGAGCTTCTATGTCTTTTTGATAGAGATTAATTTTATTGTTGGAGCTTTTACTGGCTTCCTATTTTTCTTTCACTTTGACAATATTTTAAAGGGTAGAATTACCCCTGAGAAAAAAGAATCTAATAAAGGGACCTCTTATCACAAAGGTTGGAAGCAAAATATTATTGAAGTTTTTGGGGTTTATTGGTATCTTACATGCATATCACCTTTTATCCGCAGTCCTTTGCCAGGTAATGGTATTGACTGGTTTGTTAATGACAAGGAAAAATAATCATAAATATA
Organism: Danaus chrysippus; assembly: GCA_916720795.1. Taxonomy (NCBI): domain Eukaryota; kingdom Metazoa; phylum Arthropoda; class Insecta; order Lepidoptera; family Nymphalidae; genus Danaus; species Danaus chrysippus. The sequence goes on along the minus strand of CAKASE010000057.1, from coordinate 3,842,303 downwards.
TTATAGTTTAATGAAACGTACTTACACCAAAAAGCCTTATGATAGATAAATAAGAATAGACAATGTATATTTACATGACTTAAGAAGCAGAGATAATATAGAAGATTTGATGTGGCTGAATATAAGATTTTTAGGGTATTTGCATTTATTTATTCAAAAGATAAAATTGTCATAGTGTGCAACTTTAGAATTTAAATAGCCTTGTGTAAAATTGGAAAAAAATATATTAAAATTTTGACTTAAATAATTAGAGGTTTCAAATTGAAGTTTCTAACAGATGTCTGTGTGTTTGTTATGGTAGAAGCAAACATTAAGGAATCATAGTTCTAGTCACTCCATCAGTACATGAAAATATATTTAAATATTTACAATTTGATACCAGATCATACAAAATCTGGCTACAAATTCCCTCCCAAATTTTAAAATTTGTTATTCTTCAATAAAGCAAAATTTGATGAGTGTATCAGATAATTTAAAAAATATATTGTGATTTTATTTACTTCAAATATCATATACTATTTACTTAATGTTTAAGGATTTATATATCTTATAAGATTTGTACAATTATTATGAGTTAATGACTTTTAAAGTTTATTTGTACTATAATTTGTTATACATATTCTTTTTACATGTTGAATGCATGTGTATTTATAACGATATTTCATTGAGCAATAATTTAAAAGCCAGGACAATCGTTTTAACAACTGTACTATATGTGAGGTGCAATTCTTTAGTTTATTTATCAGCAGAGTTACTGTGTCTTTAAACATATTTTTGTAACGAAAAAAAACTTTTCGTTTGACAGAGTAAATTTATTAAAGATAATCAAATTCTTATTTCAAACTAAGTTCTATAGAATTTGTGTTTTAAACTTTTATAATTTTTATTTTAAGTATATGTAACAGATTATCACGTGTTTTTGTGAAAAGTGTGAATTTCTAGAAAATATACTGCCTCAGTCAAGTGTAACTTATTAGATTTAGATGAAAATAAAAATGCACAGATAACTCAAATCTCTTATTTGAGTATTAAATAATATTAATTTTATTTAGTTTGTCATCTAATAGTTCGGTTTTCATTAAACAGTACTTTATAAAGTTTGAGTTTAAACCATCCATCAAATGCAGAAAAAAAGTAAGTTTCATTCAGAAATCCACATCTCTTGAGTGAGCCCATTGAATCCTCATCTGACTTGACAAACAAATTCGTTATAATTTTTGACTGTCCTTTGACAGAAACCGATAAGTAGTAAGTTGTAGTTTTTCATTAACTTCATCTGTTCTTTTCGTTACGTACTTACCTATGTATTTATAATTTTTTTTAATTGTAGCATTTATAAACAAGTATTATTGATTTAAAAGATTGTTTAACTATGAAAATAAATTATTATACGCAAACAAAATTAGTGTTTAAGTTTTTTTGTTTTTTATACTACTTTCCTTCAAGTTTTTAAATGAACAGTTTTTGATATAATTAACACAAATTAATAAATAGGATATCTTAGATGAGTCCAATATATACATTTTACTGCGCCTCTGTATATATTTATGGACCTTCATGGATATCTGCCTATTAATGTTATGATTTATATAATTTTCTTTGTGTTTTTTTAACACTTAAGGTGAACTTCATCTCATAATTCTTTTATTAATTTATACTGAAAATAACAGAAAATTAAACACATCAAATCTTTTTGGTTTCCCGCTTAAAATAATGGCTAGCTCAGTTATTGTAGGTGTCCTGAAACATTTGTATGATGTTTAAAAACACACATTCCGTACGTTACTCCAATCAAAATATTCCAAAACATTCAAAATAAGACAAATTTGCAGCGCGTGTATTTCCTGCTAATAGTTTACAATTGAAGTGAGTAAAAATTAATGTAACTGTCGTAGAATATTACTTACAGCTTTAATACGTTTTTCTTTTTATAAAATTTTGACTGAATTCAAGCATAAGAAAACGTTTATAAAATTCAGTAATGTAACAAAAATGTAAACGGATTGAGGTGGCTTTTTTCAGTAAAAGATATTTAAACATACGTTAAATAATTACTTTACAAGAACGTCTATTGCTAACGAGATTTTTAAGATAGTTATTTACAAAATGTAAAACTAATGTTATAGTTTAATATTCATTACAGCATACATAATGTAAGCGATGCTTGTTCAGATATTATGTTAGTTAAGTGAACGAAAGTCCTTGTTATTTATCGCCATACCCTGATGATGGACATATTGTTGACATGTTTTATCAAAGCAGGTGTTAGTCAGTGTAGATAGAGCTGTAGCAATTTGTAGCTAAGTGTATTTGTTATTGAAATCGTCGTAGGCCACACAGTGGAGGTGCGTGTTATCGGAGCAGTGAGCGCTGTGTGCGCAGGGCGGGCGGCGGGGCCGGGGGTGGCGGCGGCCGTCGGCAGTAGTGTTCGCGCAGGACCGGAGTGCCGTTCACTCGGCGGCGCGCCACGGCGCGACATGCCCAGCTGATGTTTATTTATACCGCGAGCTCGGCGGAGGGCGCGCGCGGGAGGCCCTCCCCTCCGTGATGCAGCCGAGCGAGCCAGCCGACACCGCGCACGCCGCTAGCGGAAACCCGCAGCGTGGCCTCAACGGTGGCCGCTTCGACTTTGACGATGGTGGTACATACTGCGGCGGCTGGGAGGACGGCAAGGCCCACGGGCACGGCGTCTGCACCGGCCCGAAGGGCCAGGGAGCGTACGCCGGCTCGTGGCACTTCGGCTTCGAAGTATCCGGCGTGTACACCTGGCCCAGGTGAGCTAGTGTCTCCGCCCGGGCTCGCACATGCCCGAAATCCGCGTCCGAAGCCGCTCCAAAAATAGTCTGCTATTAATAATCGAGTTCGGTGTTTCGCTAGAAAACGCGTGTAACGGCGGTGAAAGTGCCCGATGGTCCAACAGAGAACAAAATATTCCTATCGATCTGTAACCATTGATAAGGATGAGTGATAACAGTTAACATCACGATTCTGTTAATTATGTCCTCGTTGTCAATTGAGCAGCTGTCACTCTTATAGACACATCCATTAGAGATCCAATAACGTTCAGTGAGGCGAAACGCGATTTTATAAATCGTAATTGAGGGCAATGTAGTACAGCTGTTCAATTTCGTACGAGATTTGACATGTCACATAAAAAAAAATACCCACGATATCCCCATCTAACATGCATTATATTATATTTCATATTCAAGAATCAACTTATCTACAAATTGAAACATCAATAGGATTAGTAATTACAAAATAATGTTATGTGATTGGACGCCCTTTAACATGTTTATCGTAGAAGAGCATGTCTCCCGTAATGACTAAAGGAAATTATTTTTATCGTTTTAATAGCTACCGATATTTACCCACACATAAGTTATACCGACACAGTACGTGGCTCTGGCAGAATGCGGTGCTGTGCCAGACCTTCCTATTAATCTCGACGCTTGCTCTCATCTAACCCACTTTTGTGGGGTCGTTGCTCCATCAAAATAGGGAGCTCCCGACATTGTGACTTTACATTTCTTTAAGTTTTAATTGTATGAATATTACGACACGACATAATTCAAAGTGAAGCTTTTTAGGTATTTGTAATATGAGCTTTAAATGAAATGTAGGAACATTATGTAATTCTGAAATATTTCTTATGTAGAAATATTCCTATATATCTTGGGACAAGTTCCCAATATATTGCAGCGACTGTTCCTCTGTCACATGTCTTCACCCTTACTATAAATTTGCACTGTCAAGTGAGTTATGAAATGTTTCGTTTATAAATTCACAGCGGTATACATAAACTGCTTCCAATAATTTCTGAATGAATATGTCAATATTATCTGTTTCTAAGTAAATGGTAAAATATCGCGGTAAAGGCCTTTAATAATTTTAAATATTAGGCATGAAGTTTTTGAGAATTAATGTATAACCTAAGCACAGAGAAATATTTTATTTGACGCCTTCATCTCCATGTACATACAAAACTCGGTGTCATTTAATATTTGTGTATTTATATTTTCATCAAAGCCTTAAAGGCGACAGAACCGACAGAAAATTGGTTGTTTAATATATAGTTTTTAGAAATGCCTAAGGTTATGTTTACAGATCGGTTTTTCTAAAACACGAGATATGATATGTACAACTGATATGGTCAAAATAGGGAAGGAAGGGGGTAGGGTTGATTAATCAACATTAAAATGGTAATAAGCTTAAGAGTAATAAGGAAAATTTTACATATACGTTATTAGTCATTTTATATCGTAGGATTTTGATACATGACTCACATTTGTACCCACTTTCAGTTTTCCCTCCATTTTGCTATTGACACCATATTAATATTGACCATCCTTTGTGATCCATTATAATCCATCTGCTTATAAAGTTTGTAGGTATAGCAATGATTTGAACTTTCTATTCAAGATTGTTATGATGGCATATGAAATTGAACCTATATCTTTTTAATCTAAAGTTGAAAATTACTATCCAAATTACTACAAACTAAATGAACGGTCGTATTTTTATTTTTAATTACGTACCAGCAATCTAATTGTAAAAATCAATAAAAATACATATCCTTACATGATTAAACAGTCAATTTTTATATGTGAGTGTTTTCCAATAAAGCTTTTTTTATATTCAGTTCCACACTGGCCTGTAACTTAACAACAAACATAAAAAAGTTTTTACTTATCAGTAAATTAGTGAGAACAAGACATTGTGTACATTTTTAATTAACAATATTTGTATATATACCTACTTATTTAATATAATTTGGTCACGAAAAAGTAAATAAAGTTCGTAGTTTTTTCATACAAAAGTTTACTATTATGTTTTGAGAACGTGAATAAATATTTATAAAATGTTTTTCTTTGTACAAAAACCTTAAAAAGGCCAAGTTAACAATTTTCCTTTCATTCCTTGCCACATTGTTCGCATTCAATGGTTTTGTTCTATTATTTTATGGTTGCTCAGTTAAATTAAAACAAAAGCCTCGCATAATGTATTATATAAAAAAAACTACTCGTGAAATAGTAAAGCTTCAATAAATCTCTATTCATGTGTTATAAAAACATTTCCATTTGCATCTTTGGGTTAATAAATTCAGAGTAATTTAATTTATTAAAATACTTTTAAACAGGTTTTATATTTATTAGAAAACGAATTATAACGTTATCTATAAAATTCCCACATTTTCAAAAGTGCTACTTTTATCCTTCTACGTAAATATAATCACTTATTGATTTTATTTAACTATATATTATTTTATAGTAATAAACGATTTTTCAAATTATTCAATAAATAGTTTTTAATTTAAACATTATTATGAAGGAATTTGAAAAGATATTTTGCGAAAGTGATAGGTAGAAAAATATATTGCATTAAGTTACCAAAGGCACTGAGAAAACTCATGATACTTTTAAAGTAGGCTCACACTAGGAGCACCGCAAGTCTACGTACATCGCAGATACGGGATATAGCATAGCTTTTAGTGTACAATTTAAAATAATAAGATGACTAACAAAATTCACAGAAGCTTTAGGCTGATTTGGTAACTGACTAAAGAATACTTGGCGTTTACTAAAGAATTCGACACTCTTATAATATGTTGTAACTTTTCCTTTAGAAATTACCTACCATTTAAACTTCCTAAACATTATGTGCTTTTGATATGAAAAACTCTTTTAGTCTAAAAAATATGTTGGTTTAACGTAAAAGTTGAAACACATCTATCTTTTTGTGCGTCAGAAAATTTTACAAAAGTGCATGGAGTAGATAAACCAAATCAGATAACTTTCACATAAGATACTTGTTATATCCATATGTTTAATTATTAAATAAAAAACACAAATTTTCAATAAAATATAATAATTCATGTTATGAAGATCACATCAATTTTATATATACATATATATCTCTCTCTCAATTTTATATGCCTCTATAATAATACAATACTTTCTTTAATTTTTTATTAATATGTGTTGCATATAATAATGAATTTTCACATAGTTTTGCATAATAGTTTTGTATCATATACCTGAATCTATTGTGACTATATGTGGCAAGTATTAAAAATGTAATCGTTTTCATTGGAAATAAAATTAATTTAAAAATATCTGAAGTATAATAATAATCGTATTAATCTTATACGACTATCCAAGTGACAAGATGTCGATTATTCACTTAACAGTCGGGAGAATACAATACATGGCATCTAACAAAGATGAGCATAGTATTTCCAAGTCGTTTGGAGGAAACATAATTCAATTTATTTACAGTTTATTTTCCAAAGTAAAGTTTCTAAGAAAATTGAGGTTCATCAATTTAAAAAGGGATAGCAATAAATTTAAATGTTTTTTTTTATTAAATCTAAACAACAGCCGTGTTACTCTCATAATTTATATCTTTACACTTACATATGTTTATATTTCCCGCCTTGACGCTATTCATTCATAACCAAACCTTTTTTTAGAATTTATAGCTACTGAACTAAAAACACTCGTGTGGCGGAAAATTTATCACATCGAATAATGTATCTGATTCCTAAACGTTGGTCGGCCTAAACCCATTGTCATTTGCGTGACAGGCAAGGTGCGTCAGGCGCGTGGGAGGTGCGCGGCCGGCAGCCAACTTGTAGGTCATGTAGTTTTACTAATCTTCAGCTCATAGATAACATTTAATAACAACCAATTCGCCATTTACCAGTAGTTCGTATAATTAGTCCCTCGCTTTGAGTCGCTCTATATGTTGCGATCATTGTTTTATATGATTCTTGGCTAGCAACTCCTATAAACCAGCTAAAACTTGCTACTAAAGACATTTGGCCAGTCTAACGCAACGTATTAGTTTAAATAGATGCTATTTTTAAAAAGCTCGTACCGAAAAAAATATATTGTTATTTAATTTACACTCAGAATTTGTGGAATAGTAAATAACATATATGTGATTTACCTTTCTTGATTTTTATTAACGGAATGGTGACTGTATAATTATGAATAAATTTAAATAAAAAGCTCTTCGAACGCTACTTAATACATATTCCCCTCAAGGTCACTGTTTAAGGAGAATTTCAGTGGCTTTACTAGCAATATTCAGTTACTCAACCAATTAATATAACTGAGGTTATAAATAGAGGTTAGAGTCGATTTGTTTCGTCCATACTCGAGTTCTGAACAGACCAATCCATTATCTTACCGCAACTAATAAAAACTGAAAGGAATTTAGTGTTACTCGCTGGCTTACGTCTATTGATGTTTGACTACGGCTCCAAGCTAGCTGTTAAAAGAGATACACATTTAGAGTGGCTATAGATAATAGTTATATTTACAGTCATATAGTTACCAATTATGCGGTACTAATAACAAATTGAGACTTGTTTATTTAGCAGTAGCCACTAAGTATTCATATTCATAAGTTCAAGGCTAGTTTAAATGTTTTATTGGAATATATTGCGCTGCAAATTACTGGGTTTGTTGTTCTAAAGTACTAGTAAATAGGTGTCTTCTTACCTAAGCTTATTAGCGTGCATTTAGTTCTTAGTAAATTCTGTTAATTTTAAATAATAAATACCTACATCATATGTAAGAAGTGTACAATTAAAAAACAATCTAATTTTCTTTCTTACGTATTAACATTAATCAAATTTATTATAACACAGAATTTTAATTTATATAAAATAAAAAATATACCTCAAACATGAAACTTCATTCAAATTTATTTGAAACGAATGAATGGAAAACGAATGATGACCATATTCATATTAATAGCTCGATTTATATCATAAAAGCGAATGAATGAGGAATGAATGAACGTATGGGACTTTTGGGAAATTAAAACTCCATGCTCCAATATACCCTACTTAACGTACATCGAGATAAATTATAAATGACTCTCTAAAATTTATACAAAAAATATTTAAATTAACATTAAGTATGGGTAAATCGCTGATTATTTTTCACTCTTTTTATCCAAAAATATTTACCACGACGCAACCGTAAAACTATGAACCTTCTAAGTGATTTTGCTGAGGCAATAATTCCTAATATGCTTGATAGCTTGTATCAATTAGTACAACAGACCTTTACGTTAAGAAAAATATAATTGAAAAATGACAATCATAGTACATATGCACGATTAAATTTCTATTGATAGTTCATGTAAATCATTACTAATTATCAAGTTAGTTCACATAAAAAGTACGAAAACAGATCACTAACAGGGTATCAAACTAACGAAATAACAAGAACATCAATCATTTTCGTTTGAAACAAAATAACTAAGCACGGCTATTTGTTTCAAATGTTTCAAATTCGAAGTTGCAATTTATACCAGACAACGCTAGTTTGTTAACTGCTAAGCTACAGTTGGTAAGGTTCTTCTAACCAACTTTTAAAATCAAATAACTATACTTTCACATATAAAAAAACAAATTTTATGTAACTTAAGTAATTTTTTACTTATTTTATTTACCTAAAACCTAATAGAGGAACTGAGTAATAAAATATCTTAATTATTGTATAAGTGGTTACCAAAAAAGATTAAAAATATAAATGTTTTTATTTCATACTTTACGGAATATTTAATCTGTTTTTCTATATATTTGCTGATACATATTCGATTTTCTCCATGTTATATAGTTTCTGGTTGGTGCTAAAACAGAAGGAATCACTTATTTACTATCGATATTGACCAAAATGATTGTTCCTAAACTCATTATTCTGAAACATAACGAGTTCAATAAAAAAGACTTTAAATTCGAACAAATTGAGCTTTTATAGCTGTCAATCTAATTGTCTGTAATCTTTATTCCTCTATATACTTAATCTGTAAATCTTCTGTGATGTCAAGCATTATGCCAATTTTCATTTTAACTACAAACCTTACATAGAAATAAATTAATTTTCCGCTACTTTCCGGATTCTCTGAATCCCTAAAATTCTGATGAATAATATAAATGCACATGTAAAAGGAGAATGTAAGTGGTCAAGTTAATCATATTTCTCCTTCCCAGAAGTAACAAATTCAAAACTCGCTGCGTTCTTACTTAAACTCGTGTTACTCTATTTGTTATTTCTATACTGAAAACAAATATAAAATTCTTGAAAAGCAGTACAATTTGAAGACTTGTAGCACATAATATTGGATAACTAACTAATCACCAAATTAAAACTATTATAAGTATTTCATATATGTAAACTCGTCGCAATAATCTAATTAAGTGCATCATAATCCGAGGATGATCGAATAAACGTAAAATCTTAATACTTTCCACTACCTCAGAGATTCAGAGTTCGATGAGTATAACTTATTGATGAATAGATATTACGATTGTATTTTTTATATATGATAATAATAATATTAGTTTTTATCTTAAGCCATGTTAGATATTTTACAGAAATAAATTATTTGAGATCCCTTCGGAAAATACATTTCAATGGAATACAACTTATTTAACGTTTCTAAATATAAATATTATATAAATTATCATTATAACTTTTTATTAACTATAAAACTCATAAGTGAATGAAATAACACCAAACATTTGTCCAAAACGGTAAAAATATTAATAACAATTGTGAAATACATAGAAAATTAAGGACAATTATAATTCGACAAAATTATCAAATAAAAATGGGTCGCAGAATATAAGCTAGTATTCTGTTCATGCAAAAACCTCAATCAGTTAGAATGGTCACGCACGTCACGTAATGTCTGATGGTATTATAGCCATAGTAAATATCAGGCAATATTGTACCAAGTTCAGGGTCAGGGGCAATACAATTCTGTTGAGATAACTTCAATACAAGCACTGACAGAATCAAACGATGAATTATATATAAATTATCGCTGGAATAGTCGACTACGAATGTCAAATAAATCAGATGTTCTATTGGTTCATTAAAATATTAAAGCCACAAGGAATCATACGTATTTATAGCTCGTATAAAAGAAATTACTTATTTATAAATAGTCATACTCATTAACATTTTTTCTTATACAAATTCTTCCACAATATCACGCCGTACTATATAGCAATAAGCTACAGAAAACATAAAATGCTTAGACTATTTATTCAGTATTCGGTAATTGACAGAACTAACACAAGCTTTTGTTTTATTTAAAAAGTAGAATACGTAACCTAGTGCTTAGTTGTGGCCCAATTTCAAAGCTTCTAGAGCCCTTCCGTCGTTCAAGTAGTTGCGCTAGAAAAAGTTAGAAGATAACTGTGTTTTCTTAAAAGATATGTTGTGGTATGTTTATTTAAAGATCTTACATAATTCAGTAAATAAATACTTCAGATTGACTACAATTATAATTTTGACATAAAAGACTACTAGAGCTACGTGCTTCATTCATTTTCGGCACTACAAATATTTATATGTAAACTCAAATTAAAATAAAAGTAATATTACGAACTTTATTCATATAGATATATAAAGATTAAAATATAGATAAAGATATAGTATAGATCCTTAATCAGCAACGTATGTAGCTCATTATAGAGCAGAAAAGTAGTATTTTTTTTTATTTGTACATAAATCCAGTGACAGAATAGTCTTCAGACCAAAGCTAATTCTACTTTAACAATAAATTTATTAAAATCAATTCATTTTTTAGATTGCTTTATCAGAGTTCAATTTTCATATCCAATCAAGATGTGTTACATTACCTAAAAACTACCTTTTTTAGCTTTGAATAAAAGATATTTTACAATAAAACGTATCAGAAACCAATAGTCAAAGGTCTAATTAGTTAATTAAATGTCTAACGTCTTATGTATACATTTGGCCAAAAAAAGAATTGCTCTATTACTATTTTATTCAAGTATTTATATATATTGACGGTTTTATGTTCATTTACTTATAAGTTAAATTTAATACACATTTTATTATTTTTATACAGGGTGACTGGTGAATTACTATCAATATTTAAGGAGCATATTCGGTACATGATTCTCATTCTAATTATGTAAAAAAAATAGGCACTTAATTTTTGACAAAATTTCCGTATAAATAAGTAAAGTGTTGACACGTTCCAAGTGTTCCAAGTGTGGACGCGTGCGGCGGCGTGCTCATACAACACTACGTCACGACACGCGTATGTGTGAGTGTCAGTGTATACCTAATCTGTAGGGTGTTCACACGATGCCTAATTAATTACATAACTTTTGGTTAACTTTACTTAGAAGTTTATTAATATTTATGTTATATTAATTTTTATTTTGTCATATATGATCGTCAAATATCACGTCCTCAAATATCGATAGTAGTTCACCAGTCACCCTGTATAATAGGCACCTTTTATTAAATATTTTTAGAGAAAAACGTATGTATTTAAAATTCTTAATTTTATTTTTGGGCCGATCAAAATAGCTTTTAAAAACGTAAATAGCTGCAATAACAGCATAACCTGAAAGAAGCATACATTTCAGCGCAGAGTCATGAAAAATTCAGTTCTAAATAAACAAACCGACCGTGAAACTTTCGTCATGGTAATTTCCATAAAATAGCTCAGTTTTTTTAAGCTAAAATAAAAGACTCGTTTATGTTAATTTTATTAAGAGAGCATACTTTTCTTATTAATACCGGACGGATGAAAATATATAACGAGTTTGTTGTATGCCTTCACATGTATCAATTCATGTTGGTTCAAATGTAGTGTAAGTTTAATTATTTTCATTTATATTGCAGTGGTAGTTCATTTGAGGGGCAATGGCAGAACGGAAAGCGACACGGTCTGGGCGTGGAGACACGGGACCGATGGTTGTACCGTGGAGAATGGACACAAGGCTACAAGGGTCGCTACGGCGTGCGGCAGAGCAGCACCAGCAACGCCAAGTACGAAGGCACCTGGGCCAACGGCCTCCAAGACGGATACGGTTCAGAAACATACGCGGACGGCGGTAAGCATACATACTTCGAATACCGACAAAAATAAATAATTTCACATGACCATGAATCCGCATAGTTTGAACTAGCGCGGCGTTTAGCGATTCTTTTTTTCTCTCTAAGAATTCCGTGAGTGATTTACAACCAGCAGAGGCGAGCATTGATGAGGTTAGCTCAACGGGTTCGCTAATAAATATTTGACTGAATTGTATCAAGGTACTTTGTTTAAAATTGTTTTGATCGTAGCAATTAATGCCCCGAGCTTGAGTAAAAAATCATTGGCACAGCTAATGCTCTATTTATAGTGTGTATGATAATAGTACCTAGTTCATATTAAAAAGTTTTACTGAACAGTGTTAATTTCTTAAATAATTTTACAAGAATTACGGTAACGTTTAATAATAAAATTTATCTTACATCAATCATGAAAATTATGTAAAAATAAAGTTCGTCTTTTAATGTTTCAATTAAGAAAAACCAAAAGCTGTTATTCTATAAATTTCAATCAAAATTGTAACTTTAATAGTACCATAAATAGCATAGCTGGCTCTAAAAACATTGAAAATTGGAATCAAATTTAAAGCAAATTAATACTATTTAATAATGAAAAACAATAAGAAAATATCGCCTTAATTGTTCTCGACTTATAATATTGTCAATTTCCTTAAACCAATAACAGTTTTAGTTAAAAATACAGTATATGTTCTTATATTAAATCCATTTCAAAATAATTTTCTTTCAAAACGGCATATAACCTACATAAGCTCTGAAGCTTGTGCGTACAACAGCCCCATAACAAGTTTATGGGCGTCCGGGTGTGATTAAACCTTGTGAGGCATTAATTTTAAATTGTCTCATCGATGTGTTCCTTTCTTTACAAAACAATTTTTATTGACATTCCAAATGACATCAATTATATGTCATTTTAGGTGTCCACGACAAATTTGAACTCTGAACTTTATAATATTGATTCAATTCTTTTTAACTGTCATATATACAATCGACCATACATAATGAAGTATATTTTTTCTAAATTCTACCACTAAACGAACTCATCCAATATATTCACGTGCAAACATTTCAGTAGGAATATTTATTACAGGAAACTCGCCATACTGGAGTACAGGTTGCTATTTTTTAACGCTATAAATATTTCTGAACGCAACTTAAAACGTCTGCAGCTCTCCTTCCATCGTCTTAATAATAACCATGCACATGAGAATCACCTAATGACCTACATAATGACTGCGTGAACTTTAAACAACCTCCTTGCACTAATTTTTTTAAACAGATTTATTTCAATTCACTGTTCCAAATTTGAATGTAAAGTTGTGCAATGTCAGTTATATCGAATTTCTCTATTACTCCTAATTTAGTTAGGAGTTAAAGAGAAATATGATAAAAATTACATGAAATTATATAAAATGAACTTTTATGGGACGCTTTAGTGTTAATTTATAGATCAACGTCGATTTTACTTGCTATTAAAGATTCTGCCATGTATATAAACGACAAATTCATAAGTATTCTATACGTGAAAGTATTAAAATATAACTACGAAGTATTTAAAACCAGGGAGGTGCTGAAAAAATGTGAATTAGCGGTCTATTTTGTTGTAGCAACCTTGAAACAACACCAAAAATTAGATACGTAACAGTGGCGTGCATTACCATGAAACAGCGTCATACCGTCCTCACTCCTCGCCCGTCGACGCCCGCCCTGTTGACTCACGATTGTATTAAGATTTGTCATTCATAAAATCTCAAATATTGCAAAGTGAATCGTTTTCTCGAAAACATGGTTTATAATTATTAGTCATATTCTTCATCCGTTGAGAGCTAACAGGAAATATCAACATTTCCTCCTGAACCTTTTCTGTTATTTTCATGTGTTAGATTTGAGTATTCGGAAATTCCGCTTCACAGCAACTCGGCAAAGATGGTGTGAGACGCTTAATTAATATTTGTATAATTTAATAGTTTTGAGTAAGGCCCTGCAGCACGGCCGCCGTCCACGGCCCTTGCGGTTTAAATATAGATCAGGCACGCCCCGCACGCCTCTACACAATCATGCCGACGGCTCGTTTCATGCCTTTATAAAAAAAACTCGAATCAAAGACACTTGAGTCATTAGCAATAATTAAATACCGCCGCAGACCGTACTACAATGGATGTCAGATGCTAAAATTAAAATCGCGTAATACTGGCAGGAATTTTGTTTCTATAACACGTGTTTTCTTCCACAGGAACTTATCAAGGGCAATGGATGCGGGGACTTCGACATGGATATGGAGTGCGGACGTCGGCTCCTTTTGGGCTGGCATCTCACTACCGAGGTGGTGGACACCATCGAGGGTCGCTGTCTTCTTTGGCGGAGGCTACCGGAACACCTGATCCTTCAGATCGGCGTACCACGCGCATGGATGAAGCAAGGGGAGGCTTCGTCCTTAAAGCAAGCTCAGACGAACCTTCAGGCAGACGAGGATCTCTCGTTGAAAAAACTAAAAAGGGACTGCTTGCTGTAAGGATGAAATACATCAAACGAATACTTTATCATCTTTATAAATAATTTTATTTACAAAATTTCGTCATATATATTTCTTACTTATTACTTACACATTTTGGGTTTTCTAACATATAAAACTATTTATTTTTACACATATAACTTAAACTGTAACATAGAAGTATTGTTCAAATGATAGAGTAATTTTTTCGAACAGTATTTATTTATAACAATATATGTATACATTTTATTAAGACTCCAGTAATCTCATTATAATTTTTCAGTATATTCCTATTTATCATTAAGAAAACGTATATCCTTATTTTAAAATGTTCCCCTCTATTAATAATTATATTAAGAAATCAATTGCAATTAGTTCGTTCATAATGTTAACTGTTTAATCAGTCTAATTAATATAATTGTGTCTTATAGATAATACGTACACAATATTACAAAATTCAACTAAGTATTAATTCACTATTGAACTGATTTTATTCTTTAAATATTATGTTAAACACTTTACTACTATAAAGTACTTAAAAATATGTATTGTTATCCAACACTTTAGTAGTCGTCTATTGGATTTCATTTGAAAATATTCAACATGGTTATGGAAGTATTTTCGATGCTTTAAAAATAATTGATTATATGTATATTTGTTTATAGAAACTTCGCAAACAACGTAGTGCGGGTGAACTGGACAAACGCGGTACGGGGTCGGTGCGATCAGGAGGTTCCGGGGGCTCTGCATCATCATGGGTGTCCTCAGTCGAGAGCACACATTCAGCGACTACACGAGGATCACTGCACACCAACTCGAATACCAGTTTCATTGTCGAGGTAACATTATTTATCTAAAACAAAAAATAAATGCATTCATTGATATTACTTTCTTATATAGTAGTTTAAGTGTTTATGATTTATACATCATTCTTTTTTGACAGGACGAGCATCTTGATGCAAGTGTGACAGAATCATATATGGGCGAATGGAAGAATGATAAACGGACGGGTTTTGGTGTTAGTGAACGGAGTGACGGTCTCCGGTACGAGGGCGAGTGGTTTGCGAACCGAAAATACGGCTACGGTGTGACAACGTTTAGAGATGGGACCAGGGAGGAGGGCAAATACAAAAACAACGTTCTTATAACTAGCCAAAAACGCAAACATATGTTTCTCATGCGTTCGGCTAAATTTCGAGAACGAGTTGATTCAGCGGTAAATGCAGCTCAACGTGCTTCAAAAATAGCACTACAAAAAGCGGACATTGCTATCTCTAGGTATGTTATTAATTGCTAAGATAAACCATTTACATATAAATTAAGAAAAAATTTATTAATGTTTTATGTATAAATGTCTTCAACAGGACCGCTACAGCGCGAGGCAAAGCAGAACAAGCCGATGAATCGGCAGACCAAGCTAAAGAAGACTGTGATATAGCACAATCAACTGCCAAGCAGTTCGCACCAGACTTTAAGCATCCTGGTTTTGATCGTATAGGATTAAGAGAAAAGTATAGGCAAAAATCTTTCGAACCACAGATCACTGCTGTTTCACAAGAATCTGATAAAATACAAGAAGGAAAGAGCATTCCAAATCATATCCCTCCGATGCATTCACAGATTCCACAAATGAATAAAATGCCAAATGCTATGTCTTCTAGAAGACCATCTGCCCAATATCCGAATTCTGGCCATCAAGTTGATTCCAGAATTCAAAATAACCCCAATACCTATAATCCTAATGAGAGAAATCTTGGTCCTTCTTACGATCAAATGTATAAACCTAATCAAGACTCTTGGACAAATCCGAGCATATCACAAAATCAATTGTCAAATCAAAAATCTTATGGACCTATAGATCCTACTGTGGGACATAGTGTTTCACCTCCAGATAGTTATTCCCAACAACTACACCGATTACAACAGCAACAAAGCATAGACCAAAGCAACCAACAATATCTAAACCAAAATCGAAGATTTTCATCTTCTGTCCGTCCTCCTAATACACAACCGTCATCTCAGGAATGGAACGCTTCGTCAGGGTTGACTAGAAGACAAAGCATTCTTGCACAACCAACCCACGATCCTCAAGGTAACGCCTATGTCGATAGCGGTACTGCTTCTTACGGCAGGCACGAACTTCGAACGGGAACAATTCATTCTGAAAGCGCTTTAAATACAGAGTCACAAATGTACCGTCAAACCGGAGAAAACCAAGGTTACCGACAACAAATGGATCAACAAATGTACAAGCAAGAAGACCAACAAATGTACCGTCAACTACCAGCAGAGCAATCAGGTTACAGACAAACACCAGACCGACAAATGTACCGCCAACAAGCCGTTGATCAACCCTTATATCGACAAGCTGGTTCAGCTGAACAAGAAGGAATGAATGGCGATCGTGACGGTCGACAAGGGCCTCGGACATCAATTGATTATTTCGACCACTACAAACGGCCGCCCAGTAGAGACTCCAGTGTAGATCGTTATGGCAGACGATCAAGACAGCCGTCAGTTGAAGCCGTTCCTCCTGGTAGTGGCTCGCGAGCCGGCTCTGTAGCACCACAACCACCTCCTCTATCACGACCTGCCTCTCGAGCTGCAACTCCAGCCGGCAATGGACATTTAGCGTCTGGCCGCGGTTCCATTTCACGAGCATCATCACGAGAGCCCCAACCTTTCGAGGACTCACTTTTGCGAAAGCGAAATCTTGGACAGGACATATCTCCTTCGCCCTATCAACCAAAACGAACAGAAAGTTTATATGTCACACAAAATCCAGCGCCGCCCCCCGCTGTGCCAATGGGTGGAGGTGGCGGTGGTAGAAAGGTAAAATTACTGTTTTTCTATCATGATAATCAAGTTAAATGATGAGTTCACATATATCATAAGATAAATTTGTTTGCGTCCTTTTATTCCATTAAGGTTGAAACTATAAAAAGTTACAGCGTCATGTATATGCTATAAGCTAATAAAACATCCGTTCTCTGTTTATTCATACACTAATAAAGCTATAATAAATTCAGATTGATTTCAATATTGATACTATAACTTCATTATATAATAAAAGACATTTTTATTGCTATAACAACGAATTCTTATGTGTTTTTATACTATTAAAATAATAAATAGACAACTTATATTGGCAAAAACGAAACAACGTTTCAATTTTTATAAAAAAACAGCTTTCAAAAACGGCCACACATACGTAGATATATAAAATTTTTGGTGCAAATAATCTAAATAATAGATAACGTACAAGAGCTGAACCAATTGGAAATCAAAAGATAGTGTACAACAATTCGGTTTGCCATAAACATTTCTTATAAAGTCTTGATAGCCGTGTGATATGTATGGAAAGTACCGGGTAGTTGCGTGTTACGTCGTGTAGGCGGTGGGCGGCGGAGCACAGTCCGCCAGCCTGTTCTATTTCTAAATTGAGACAGTCATTCGCTGCCGCTTTCAGCGCACCATCTCCTCGCTAATTATATAAATAGACAGTATTTGTGATTGTTCGATAAATAAAATATTTCTGATTAAATAATCCACAGCAAGTGTGTATTTGGGAAACATGGAATATTAATTTATTAAAAAGTCATACAGTTTAATCGATCATAAAATTATTCCGAAATGTGGTACCAAGCCGATGAAGAAGAAGATGACGATCTTATGTGCTCACCGGCCATACTCGCGCGGCGCGCGTCCGAAAGTTGGATAAATGTGCCTCCCGTAGAGGTAAAAAATTTAGACCGGTATAAATGCCTCATTTTCTTTTAAAGACGAGTGAAGTTTGTAATTGGGATAAACAATTTTCTATCATTCATCAGTCCACCATACATCATACATATTTCTACTAAACTTGAGTACTCCGTTTAATAAACCTATATCACCACATTTCAGGTTCATCAAAAAACAAAACCTAAAAGCAAAGAATCCCAAGAAATTTTAACTGTATCGATTCCTTAAACAATGATTATGCAGTTTTTTACAGTTATTGATAATAAAAATATTCAAATAACAAAGTTCACTAATGTAAAACTACATCTCATTTGAACAAATTTTCAGATACTGAGCACCCCGCAGACCTTACAACGCAAGAAGTCGCTCCCGGACGTTGCTGCCATGCCACGCCTGCCTGACGGTGGTGGCATGTCTCGGGAAGAAGTCTCCGCCCTCGGCTCCGCTCGTAGAGAGGAAGTCCGACGCATGCACGAAGAGACAGAGAAACTGAGAGCCAACCCTCTCCTCTACTTAGTCAGTCCGCAAGTTAAGGTACAGTCCACACTTTTACTTAATCTTTACTATGGAGATTGGTGATATATTTTACGCTTTTATCATTTAATATTCTTACTGTTTTATATATTGTCAATAAAACAATCTGTTTCTCTTCTTTCAGGACTGGTTTTCACGTCAGCAGTTAGTAATTCTGGTATTGTTCATAAACATCTCGCTAGGGATCATGTTCTTTAAACTGCTGACGTAGCGTCGGCGGGCGGGGCGGGTTCGCCTCCATTTTATTTCAATCGTGTATATAATTTTTGTTGTAATATCAAAAATCATCGAAAACATCTTATGGAACATAACGTGCAAATAATATCATTTGTACAAACGTCTCTTAACCCTCTTATAAATAACATGATAACATCTCTGGAACGTCTAATTTGTTAAGTACTTCGATTTGCTAGTGATTTTTATAGAAGTTGTGAAAGTGTGTAACAAGACAAATTTATACATTAAAGTGCAAATAGCCCCACCCTCGTCCAAAAAAGTTCTGTTGGTGTGAGAGTGAGAATTTTGTGATCACTAAGCGAAAACTTCGATTGTAAGGAGCACGATTTATTTAAACCTGCATATTGTAGGTTTTCCTCGTACTGTAATGTTAAAAGCTTGCCTTATTAAAATACCTACGTATAAGTGAAACATGCGATTGAATAAATTAGTAACAAAAATGCATTACACAGAAAACTGTTAAAATTATTTTGATTTCCCTTTTTTACATATTTGTGGCAACTCATTCATACTTACTTATTAATATTGAGATTGATTTAAAAGATTTCTATTTGGAGACAGATTTTTTTTCTGGTATTCGTTAATTAATCAAACTTAAGAGATTAATTGTTTTATGCATGTATTTATGGATTATGTTTATTCACAAGGCCAATGTCGGCATTTTGTTGTTAACATTTTAACTGTTTATTAAATTTTGTGTCTATGTTATATTTTATTTAAAATTTTGTAATGGAATTTTTTACCATACATTTATAAACTTAGATTAATGATACCTTCATTGGTAATAAAATAAAAATTGTCTATGGTCAATCGAAAATCGAAGATTTGTCTAAGTACTTAAAATTAATTGACAATGTTTTATACAGAATGTAGTTTTGTGTTGTAATTATGATGTCAATTTCTTGTAACTATATGTAGAATTTGTATAAGAAATTTTAAATATATTTATTATTAAACTTATAGTGTGGGAGATTGTTGTCAACTTACTATTAAGAGAGTTGTGGTAAAAAACGCGCAAACATAAATTGTTACAAAAGTAAGACAATTTTCACAATTTCATTATTATTATGTGAAAAACATTAAGTTATATTTAAGAGTTTTAATTACTTGTATCAATTTTATCTACGTTTCACAAATAAAATATTTTATTAAAATCATTATGAATTTTTTTTCGGGTTCCATACCTCTGTCGACGAAATCCGACATGTTATAGTATAATTTTGATGTACGTCTATCAAACAATAATAAATCAATGCCCTACATATTATAAAATAATATTATAAGACTATTTTTTAATATCTTGACATTCGAAATGAAATGTGACATGTTGGCCTATAATCCTAAAATTGTGCCAATAAAAATAAATTTTACAAAAAGCAATGTCAATTGTCATGTAACACAAGTGCTTAGTATGAAGCGATTTGGCAAAATAATTTATTATTTGTATTTAGTTAACCAATGAATATATTTTATTCATTTATTTAAAAAAAAATACTTGTTAGCTGACGACGGCTTATTAACTTCTTTCAAATAAACCCAGATCGAAGATATTTTGCAATTTACATACACACTAAACTAAAGCATTATCCTTGCCGTGATTTATGTCAGGCACCAGAACGTTTTTGTCATTTTATATTATGCAATGTATCTTTTCCTTATTCATTAATGGATATTCTTATTTACCTCATGCTTAAGGTACTCTTAGACACTGTGTTTGCAATATACAAACTTGCAATATGAAGTTATTTTAAATATTCTCAAGGTCCATATCCCGTTCTCACAGGAAAACGCAAAGGTATGAAGTTAAAATCGCTAGCAAAACAAACAGCTCTGCTTAAGACATCTTCTACTTTTATGAAATCAAAATTTTGCAAGAATTATTGTTAAAGTAATTTTTATCGTATCTTCTTATCTTCTTCCTATGTTACGTCGAAAAGGAATAAAATGAGCTTAACGAAATAAAAAAATCAAGTTATCAACCAAGCGGTACACACAGCATTCAAATGAAATCTTACACGAGAAAGAAATTTATTCAACAGTGACTTTGAAATAATAATAAAAGCCAGTTACATCTATTAAGATTCCACAACCGCTTTAAACAATTTTAGAAGAAGTAACACAATAAAAAAAGATCAAAGAATACTTTATAGGCCAGTGCAGAAGCCTTTAAAGTTAATAAAAAGTGAAAATAAATTAAAGTAGAATGAAACTCATTAGAAAAGGAGGGAAATATTATAAAAATTAAAGGAAAAATAATTTACGGGCGATCTGAGGTCGGGAAGGGTATTTAAGGGTAAAAAATGGGTTTTCTCGATTTCCGGCAAAACTTAAAGTCCTACGGAAAAATGTTATATGGCAAAGTTGCAGGAAATAAAAAGATCTAAAATTTTTGTACTAACATTTTTTTCACATAACCTCAAAATTTATGTGAAAAATTCGAAAAACCAAGTTGTGGTTTTTTATTTTTATCTCTTACAAAAATCAATATTTTGTCACGAAATTTGGTGAAAACTTTTATTTTGGTGTTACAGATACACTGTAATTTATTTGATTAGAAATATTTATTTTTACAGCTTATTTTGAATAAATATCCAAAAATCAGACTCATTTTCAATCGAAAAATCACCCGTCAAAATATCAGCTATTTTCAAAAATTTTGTATGTATTCAATTTGTTGAAATCTCTATTTTCCGATGGTGAAGAAAAAAATATGTTTCTTTCTTACAGTACCATTTTTGGATAAAATACCTAATCATGTCTGTTTTAATGAAATGATACTCGACATCGTTTTGAAAATGCTCTTTCTAATTTATGTTTAATACTCAGATACGTCGTAAGAAACAGCTTCTTACAGGCTACAACAATATTTTGCAAGCAATACAAACAATTGGAATTAAGTTATTTATTTTGAGAGAGGCACTTATCTAAAATAACGCTTTCAATCAAACGTGATTATATTTACAAAATTGCAAATCTTTGGAATAACTTAGATTGTACGCCATGCTCGGTATTATGCCATTTATACCCTATGCTGTTTATTATAGCAATTTTCAAATCAAGATAAAATGACTAACGGTAATTTAAGATTTATTACAAAATAGACGAAATTTATGTTTGAATTTTTGGAAATTCAAAATCGCGTCAAACTGTTTTCAATTCAGGTTTTTTGTTTTTGTTTTGATCAGTTACTGAGTTCCTGTTAATCGTCCTATCGTGATAATTTAAACGTTATTTGAAGTTTAAAAATGACTTATCTACTACCTGTCATTACCGTTACACTTATAAATTAGAACAAAATTTTATTGTTTAATTCATTACGTAATAATCTGATCTCTATAGGTACCTAAAAAATTTTTTTTATCATATTATACATAATATTTGGTATATAACTATATTATATTTACATACCAAACCAAAACTGCATCTTGTAATCCAATCAAACGTTCAACTCGGATCATACACAAATGTTAGATTATCTCGTCTTTATTAAAATCAATATTCAATAATTATTAATGTTGATAAATCTAGCATTTTTAATGAGTAGGTAATACAAGATAGCTAAACGTGACATATATTTAATAACTTTTATATGACAATAAATATTGTTATATTTTAAATCATTTACATATACGTAAATTTAATTATTTTTTTTAAAAAAGACAAGTATATATTTATATGTAACTAAATCAATGGAATATATTTTTTTTATATATGTAATCAGTATTCAATTCGCAGTGATAGAAGAAAGATTTTGGTTTGTTATTCTTTCTTTCTATAAGGATACCCTAAAATTATACACGATTAAATGGGTCACATTTTGTACTATGTCCATGTATATATAGCGTTTTCTTTAATCAATTAGATTAATATTATACGGCTTCCGCCAATACCAAGGTAGCTTAATAACAACTAGTGTAGTATAACGACTTGTGGTGATCTGTTCTCTTGTGCGGAAAAATAAACAAACATAATGCCTAAAACTACGAATCATACCGACCAATACAATAAAGAAAAGTCACCGGTAACATTTCTAAACAAAATATTCCGTAGTGTTCCTGTATGTTTCTAAATATTGTAAAATTTTATAAAGGTTAAAGAAAATAATGATGACACCATCGATTTGGATGATGTGCTCCCAAAAATCGGAGAATTCGGAATATATCAGAAGTTTCTATTGTGGTTTGTGTGCTTGCCCGCCTGTTTGCCGTGTGGATTCTGTGCATTCAACCAACTCTTCATGACAGACACTCCAGATCACTGGTGCAGAGTACCTGAATTGAGTAATATGACTGTAGAAAATCGAAAAATGTTGTCTATTCCAAGGAAGGTAAAAAAACTTTTAGCTTATAAGACGTAAGGTAATAAATAGCGGTCCAGAAAATACACGTTCATATTTTTAGGTAGATGGAGATAATAATACAGTTTTCGAAAACTGTGTCCGTTATTCTGTAAATTGGAAAAGTATATTAAGTAATGGTGGAACAATTAAAGTGAATGAAAGTTGGCCTGTGGAGCCTTGTCTTGATGGCTATGAATATGATACATCTGAAGTGCAATCTTCCATTGTAATTGATGTAAGTTTTTTTATATATTTCGTTTTAACTTTTTATTCTTATATATTTAGATTTACCTTTCGAACCACTGCTTTATCATATCAAGGATACAATAAAGACAACCTTGACCCCTCTTATAAAATACGTAATAAATTAAATTAAGGACCAGACTTATTTTCATTACTGAAACTATTAGTTGCCGTCAAGAACAATATTTAAAGTATATGCTTTATAGATATCATAACCATGAAAATATATATGTAACAGTAAACCAATGTAACACATAATATTTATTATATTTTCCCAGTTCGATTTAGTTTGTGAGTACGATGTTTATCCGACGCTTGGTTTAGTAGCACTAAATATCGGTGGACCAATAGGAGTATACTCTTTCGGTATATTGAATGACAGAATAGGGAGAAAAAAATCCTTCTTCGCCTGTTTGTCAACACTTTTGCTTGGAAGCATGATGACAGCGTATGCACAGGCATATTGGTTTTGGGTATTGGCTAGGGTCATCGTGGGTCTGACTATTCCAGCAGTTTATCAAATACCTTTTATAATATGTGAGTATACATATATCCATACATAATAGAATTTTTTCAACGTCGAATAACAACCTATTTGTGTTTTTGTAGCTTTGGAACTAGCAGGACCTAATTACCGATCCTTTGTCACTGTAATGACGTGCATATTTTACACTCTGGGTCTAATTCTACTATCCGGCGTAACTTATATGTTGCGTGATTGGAAACAACTTGCACTAGCAACGTCAGTGCCATTCTTCTTTTACTATCTCTATTGGTTCATATTACCTGAATCTCCGCGCTGGTTACTTATGATGGAGAGATTAGAAGAAGCAAATAAAATATTACAAACAATAGCAAGAATTAATGGTAAAGAATTACCAGTGGAATACACGGAAAAGATTCAAAGACAAGTTTTAGATCAAAAAGAACATGGATTAAAAGAAACAAAGGCACCTAGCGTTTTCGCTTTATGCAAAACGCCTAATTTAAGACTAAAAACTATTTTAATCACACTAAATTGGTGTGCGTCAGAGATGGTGTACGTAGGTTTAAGTTATTATGGACCCTCAATGGGAAGCAACCAGTACATGAGTTTTTTTCTCTCGTCCGCTGTAGAAATTCCTAGTTATATTATCTGCTGGATTTTAATGGATAAAGTTGGGAGACGATGGCCACTTTGTTTATCGATGGTCATCAGTGGAATTTTCTGTATGATCACAGTTCTCCTACCAAGCGGTAGTATACTTATAAAATATTAAATATATTATTAATAACAACTGTACTGTTAGTTATAGTTTTTACGAATAAATATAGTTATCTTAATAATTTTTTTAGCATTCACATTTTTTATGTTCAAAAAATTTACTAAGTAAAATATACATATGTAACTGTAAATTATAATAGTAAGGTGTAAAATGTAAATATAAAATTTAAAAAAAATCCTATAAAACATAAAATGTTAATGATAAGGACAAATTGTGGTTTAATATTATGTTACTGCATATGTAAAGTATAATTATGAAAATGTTGTTGTGGCTGTGAGATGTTCGTATTAATAGAGTAGTAATATTTGTACTAATAAAGTATTTTTAAAGCATAGTATCACTAGAACGTTGAGTGTTTCTCTTAAATTCAACGGTTATTATATTCCTAGCTGTGATCCATTTACGTTTTTGTAATGTCTAAAACAATTCTAAAAACTTTTCTATATTAATTAACACAAAACAATGTTGTAGATGCGGAGACCGAGACTCTTGTACTCTATTTAATATCAAAATCACTTATATCTGCGTCATTCTTGATCATATACCCGTATGCTGGTGAGCTGTACCCGACCGAACTGAGGGGTATAGGCATTGGGACGTCAGCTTACATTGGTGGCTTGGGGCTGATTGTAATTCCATTTATAAACTATTTGGTAAGATTAAAAAACATATACGTAAAACCTTCTTAGTGGGTTCAGGTCTTATAGTGTGATTTTTTTAATTCATATTTTTAGGGTACCAGCAATCTAGTGTTGCCATTATTTCTAATGGGTGCATTGTCAGTGGTAGGTGGTATCACAGCTCTACGACTACCAGAAACGTTGCATTGTCCTTTGCCGCAAACAGCGGAGGAAGGTGAGGAATTTGGAAAGGATTGGACCTACAAAGACTGTTGCGCTTGTGGAGGACCCGGGTGAGATATTTATTTATTCATATATTTGAGTTATCATGGCTAACTACCAAATTTTTATTGTATCTGTAATATAAAGGTTTAATTTTTTAAGTAATATTGGATAATTAATTACTTCAATTTCAAAGGAATAGTTGAAAATTCCTAAAAGACTCTCTTGTATGCAGTATCAAGAGTTTATCGTGTATTATTATTATACTAATCTACTGTGGTGCTTTTTCTGCAAAACTATTTTTACTAACCGGAAAAATATTTTTGAAAGATTCAGATAGAATATAACTTTATATAATGTTATATTTTTACAATTACGAAATATTTTCTTAAACAAAATGACATAAACCTAATGGAATTCAGATATTACCTGTTTAATCACAAATTAAATTGCAACTACAATTTAATAATAAATAAATTAAATAAACCCTATAATTTACTATTTAATACTATGATATATTGAATGCATCCTTAATAAGATGCAAATACAATACATAATAGTTTAACATAAATTATACATATCAAATACATGTGTATTATTATATCTATGTATTTTCCCTATACAATCTGGATTATTGATTTAAATATAATTCTTTTAAATTTTAAGTCTAGTACATTAATATAACTGCAAAGCTACAAAGTACAAACCTTATAAAAGAAATTACATTGATCGCGGCTCATCCGTTAATACGGAAGCCATATCTTGATTTATATTGCTTAAAACGCGTTTTATTTTACAAAAGTGGCGTACCAGAGGCAGATTCGTATGAAAACTTGGATCAAATGGAACTAACACAGGCTCCGTTAATGGAAGACACATTAGACGATTTACCGATACGAAGAAGTTCAATGAAAAAACTCGTGAGACAGGCGAGCACGTTGGAAACACAGAGGGACATCGACGGAACATTGAAAATGACTTACTGGTTTTGAGTTATTACTACTATAAATCCATTTAATTGTAATTTTTAATATAGTAGCCAATTATATAGTAATATATTTATGTGAACGAATTTTACGTACGATTCTTGAATTGTCTTAAATATTACCGAACTTGAGCATTATTAACGTTTCAGTCCATCATTTATATTGAAAATTATTTAATAAATTAAGCTTATTGTCAAATAAATGTACACAGTCAACGTCAAATCTTTTATTGCATATAATCAATAATTTATATCGTCATAATAATAATAGTTAAAAAAAAGATAATACAAATTACATTATACTTATTTAAGTTATTTACAAAATATCTATGATTAGGATCTGTCTGGAATGGTAGAGGGCAGTAGTTGCGATATGTATCTAGATCGTATTCTGTCGGAATGCGCCTGCGCAGGGTCCCGCGGGAAATCCCCGGACGATTCGATTCCAGCGTTCTGATTGGACAATTGGGAGCTCTGCTGATTGGTCAATCGCGAGTCAACTTCTTCTTGATCCGAGCTGTCCACGTGATCTAGGAGATTGGCTGTCTCTTCAGCACGGTTTGCTGACCTGAACAAAAAAATCGTTATAAAAATACTTATTAGTACTAGATTTCTATACATCTCTCTAAAAGTTGATACAACTATTTAGATTGTATTTGTACCTTAACTCTTTTTTCCAATAGTTACTTTTAACCATTAACATATAACAACTGTACAAAGAATTAAAGATTAAATTTAATTAAAATAAACCATGCTTACTTATTTAAATAAGCTTCCCTGACACTTGGAGAGAGATTGAGAATACCATTGTTTGCTGAATCCACGATATATATAACAACACCAGCTATCAAAGAGACTGCAAAATAAAATTTATGTTATATAAAAGGTTCTTATTGTAAAAATTATATGTATATTAATTATTCCATAGTATTTACTGAAGAGACATCCCAGGAAAAACATTTCTAACATCAAATATCCATATTTATCAACAATGATTCCAGCTAAAATGAGAACTGTGGCCAGACCCATGTTTTGGACGGCTTGAGATCTGAAACAAATTAATTAACTATGAATACTCAAAAAATATAAAAACGTAACAGAAATAGTACATCTGAATATTGATACTTTAAAGCAGCCAATCCCAAATTGGGTGATAAAGCACCCTTGAGGGTATTGCAGACCTATAGGGAATGCTTCGAGACCCAGAAAAAAATGAGGTCCTTGTATATAAATTTCATTACAACTAGGATAAGTTATAATGGTTTTTCAGTAGGCAAAAAAATGGGTGCTTTAAAATTTAATTTATTCTCAGAGTGAGCAATAAAGAAAAAAGGTTGGGAACGCCTGCTTAAAGTATTACTTTGAACTTTCATCCAATTAATGTAAGCACTTGATATAAAAAGCCATACTACATATTTAATTATATAACTCACATGCCATATGCTGTTCCCAACTGATTCTCAGGTACAATCATGGCAATGAGCGGCCACAGACCACTGGCTAGCAAGGAATAGGAAATTCCTAATGACATCTGAAAAATTATATACAAAATTATGAAAGAATTCAAAAATTATAATTGTATAATAATTGTTTTTAACATAATAACTTAGAAAGATCATACAGGTAAGTATCAAAAACACCTTAAATATTTTCGTTATGACAAGATGCTTACTTAAACATATAAATATGAATATACTACTTATATGTAGTATTAATTACATATAAGCCACACATTACCTTGTCGAAATTTAAATAGAATTATCCTATGTCGGCGAAAGGTTATAATAATATTTTAACCCCCCCACACCAACAGATAAGTTCTATAAGTTTGATATATGTGTGATGTCTGTATATATGTGTTATTGTAGCTCTCAATCGAATCGACCCATTTGGATGCGGTTTTTTTAAATTGAAAGCTATTTTTTTTTTGCAGTGGTTCTTAGCTATATTTGGTCAAGACCAGTCCAGCAATTTAAGAGTATCAGCTCTCTTTCAAAATTATTTAAAGCATTTTACATACATCAGCACAAAGTTATATAATATTTTGTAACAATCTAAGTGCTACATAATATATAGAAAAACTGCTTACCACTCCAACATACGGATTGATAAATGTGAATGCCAACAGGAAATGTGATCCAATAGTTGTAACTATACTGAGTATGACCCAAGTTACATTCCTACCAGTCTTATCTATGAGGATACCGAAAAATGGACTCAGTGCCGCAGACAGCAGATATACCATGGAATTGACTGTGTTAGCATCTTGAGGCATAAAGTCGAATTTCCTTTCGAAAAACATCCTGAAATTTTTTAACGAAATATGTATATTTTGTTGTAGTTTGTCTTTATAAATATATTTCAGATTTTTAATCAGAGGCATATTTGTAGATTACGGCTAATATGATGGTAAGTAAAAGAGTATTTAATGTTAATAAAAGTGGCTATAAAATTTATATCAAATATTAAAACAACTTTAGACTTACTTTCCCAATGCAATGAAAGGGAATATAGCCAAATAATAGGCCACACATATAACACACACGAGCCAGTACACTGGCTTGAAGTTGAATATGTCAATGAGTCTGAATGGTTCGTCCTTAGCTTGAGCTTCTTGTCTGTTTAACATTTTCTCAGCTCTATGGTCCATCCAACCCAGAATCAGACCGCAAATGAGAGAACCGAGACAGGTTAATGAGGCTGAAATTAAAAATAGAAGGAAAAATAAAGTTAATATAGAAAAATAAAAAAATCAATATAATTCATGCCTTTGTGTGTTAAAAATAATTATATAAGAATACAATGTCAATAATTCAGAGTGCTTTTGTTTAAAAACTGTTTACAAACCTATAAACAAAGTTACACCAAGTTTCTCATAGCCGGAATAATAGGTAGCCACCCATTTGTAAATAGGTTCCATGACCCAAAAATTCACAGTACTACCAAATCTTGAGAACGACAATTGTAGTCCAAACACCATATTAAGTTCCTTTCCATTGAACCAAAGAACTACATAGTTGTTAACCGCTACTTGTAAAGACTCCCCGCCGATACTAAACATAAAAAGAGGATTTATTAACACCATTCTCAATAATATGATAATCTGTGTAATTATAATCTGATTGTGTATTTCAATAAGTACCCAAATATAAATCTTCCAAGTATCATGAGCCAAAATTGATTAATGTAAACTCCAAAAGCAAAAACCACTGCTCCAATGAATACTATGGTCATATAAATTATTGTACCCAATCTCACACCAAAATATCTGAAATTAAATAAGGAAATAAACTAATATAAAAACATTGAACAACATTACAAACAAGAAGAGGGCAATAAACTTATTTAAGAAGAGCATCAGTAAATATCTTCATAATAAATAAATTAATTAACATATATAATATGTTATCGTTATAAACATATGTATATGGAAGTAAACAAACCTATCAATGAGATAACCGCCAATAAAGCATAATATTACATTAGGCCATGAGTATATAGAGTAGAGCAGCGCAAACTGGGATGTGTTTAGATGTGAGTCACCTTTGAAGTTGTCGGCCAGAGCGCCCGGTGTATCATAACAGAAATATGAACCTGCAACATAGATGATATAGTTAATAATTTTTTGTATACTATTTTAGACAATCTAGAACAGTCTATGCCCTGATCTACCTATCATATTCCAAATATTCATATAATAGTTACTTTAGTATGGCTACTAAAATCTGTAATCACTTACCAAAACAAAGGAAACACATAAGAATAAGAGCTAAAAATCTGTGAACTCTATGAGCAGGGTGACACCAAGATGTAGGTGGATCTTGGTTCAGTCGCGTCGATGAGCTAGATTCTGGATTATCCATTTTGCTAAAAATACAAGAGAAAAAAATATCTTCATATAAAATATATCAAGTTATATATTACTATAATTACAAAAATATTATATTACTACTTACAACAGTAAAAAATTTAATGTTGACCTTTAAGCATAAGTAGGAAATTAAAAGAAATATTATGAAAGTCTATAACATTGAGTAGGTTTAAAATAAAGTAAAAAACATACTGATGATTATAATTATTTTACATATTACATACTGTATAACGTTATGTATATTAAGATCGTCGAACAATTAAAAATATATAGAATTACATTACAAAATCACATCACAAATTAATAAATCTTTTAAATATTAATTAACAATTATCCTATCTGCCCCCTTTGTTTGTCAATTGTACAGGCAATTATAATAGCATTAAACTGCACTTGCAGATAATTTCTTTCTTTTTTAAAGGCAACGATCTGTTACATACTGCCAAAGATATATGAACGGAATCTAAAATAAGAAATTTATACACAAATTTTAATGGTAGTCATAAAAAAAATTATTACTCTTTCTAAGCGTTAATTAGTTTATCTGAAACCCAAATTAGATTGGATTCGTGAATTATAAGCTATATAATGTCGTAATCATAAATAATGTGTCAACAAATCGCAACGTAGGGCACGTCAACCACAGAACTGTCAATAAAAATTCACGTCAGCGGTTGAAAAGATACGTCTAAAAGTATTGACATAGTGTCCTAAATCTGATAGCGGTATAGATATACCTGGATATCAATTAATGTATTTACAATAAGTGTGTAATTGCAAAAATGATCTACATGTGTAAGAAGTTTTTGATATGTTTACTTGTAGTGACGCTCCTGTACACAGTTTATGGACACTCACATTCTCACTCGCACAACGATGAACCTCCAGCATTTAAATACAGCAAACAGGCAAATGAAAAGCCAGAAATCAAGAAAAACATTCCTCAGGAGTCCAACTATGACTTATATGTGAGAGCTTTAAGTTCTACCGTATTTATCAGTATTGTACCCTTCTTCATTTTGTTCTTTATACCGATTGACGGTACTGTGGAAAAACAACCGCTATTGAAAATATTGTTATCTTTCGCTTCTGGTGGTCTATTAGGAGATGCCTTTTTACATCTTATCCCACACGCTCTCATGCCTGCTCATGGGGCAGAGGGACATAGCCATAGTCACAGCCACAGCCACTCCCATGAAGATCAACACGAACCCCATGATATTACTGTTGGGTTGGGTGTCCTAGGAGGCATTATTGCTTTTTTGGTTGTGGAAAAAGCTGTTCGCTTATGTGATGGAGGACACGGTCACTCTCATGGACCAGAGAAAAAGAAATCTGATACTAACAATAAGAAGTCACAGAAGAACAAAAAGGAAGAAATAAAAATAGCCGGATATCTTAATCTTGCTGCCGACTTTACTCATAACTTCACTGATGGCCTGGCAATCGGAGCTGCTTATATCGCTGGACAAAGCATTGGAATCATTACAACTATTACTATTCTGCTGCATGAAATTCCTCATGAAATTGGTGATTTTGCTATCCTTGTGCAATCAGGATGTTCAAGAAGGAAGGCGATGATGCTACAACTACTGACAGCATTTGGAGCTATTTCTGGAACCGTTTTGTCAATATATCTACAAGGGTCGGGAGATGGCCTAGTCTCTTCACTCATCCTTCCATTTACGGCCGGCGGCTTCATATACATAGCCACTGTATCAGTGATACCAGAACTCTTAGAAGGATCTAACAAACTGTCTCAGTCTATCAAAGAAATACTCGCACTGTTAGCTGGAGTATACATGATGGTTATAATAGCACAATATGAATAAATATTTGTTTGTATATATTGTACATAATTGATAATGAATTCTTAGTAAATAGCATTTAACATCACAAATGAACATTTATTAATTCCTCATGAACAATATATATACTGAGCATTTAACCATGTTGTAAATAATTGTCGCTTAGGTTAATAGTTGCTTATAAAAAAAAATTAAATAATATAAATTGTTCGGTTCCTTAATTATTAGTAATAATTTGAGCAAAACAATATGATTTGTATGAAAAAAAATTTAGATAAGTTTTACAAAGAGTATCGAGAAATGTAAGTCAGTGAATAAAAGAATGTTTATGAGAATAAAGTTATTTATTTATTTTACTTCTTCTTGGACACACCGACGGTTCTACCGCGTCTGCCGGTTGTCTTGGTGTGTTGTCCGCGCACTCGGAGACCCCAGTAGTGACGCATGCCTCTGTGAGCCCTGATCTTCTTCAATCTCTCCAAATCCTCACGAAGCTTCGAGTCCAAGTTAGATGATGTCAGTTGGCTGTACTTGCCGTCAACAATATCCTTCTGTCTGTTGAGGAACCAGTCGGGAATTTTGTATTGTCTCGGATGTGACATGATTGTTACAATTTTCTCAACCTAAAACAATGTTTGTTGTTATTAAAACAATTTTGATAAAAATCACACATACATTCCGATATCATTTTACAACCAAAACTCTCATCTATTTGGTATAAATACAAAGATTCTATTAGTTATTTAAATTTATGAAAAAGGGTGGGAAATAATGCTTACATTTTCTACAACCACTTTCAGTACCCCTAAAGGAAGTTTATATTTTCTTTATATGTTAGAATAGAACTACTTGTTACCTTTGTATTTATAAATTAAATATAATGAAACTCGTTAAGTAAATTAATCATGAACTACAAAAGTTTAACAAATTTTAAGGACAGTTATAATTCAAAGTAGTATTTTAACAACTTCCTCTGTTGGCTTGAAGTTTATCGTGTTTTACGACTTATGACTTTTGTAAGAAGAATTGATTGTTCAAAATTGCTTATATAAACCACAATGTATATAATTTTAAAGATATCATCCATGATTAAATTAGTTACACATCGGAACGATCGTATTTTAAAGGTATTTTAAATTCTCGCCTAGCACTAACAGTAGTACTTACAATATAAACAGTAGTCCTCAATTACTCACAGAACAAAATCATAAGTTTAAAGAATTAATAAAACACACACATAAAATCCAAATATCTTTACCAACCTCTTCTTCGGTACATTCTCCGGCACGCTTGTCCAAGTCGATGTCGGCTTTTTTCAATACAATATTGGAATATCTGCGACCGACTCCCTTAATAGCGGTCATCGCAAACATAACCTTGCGTTTGCCATCAATATTCGTATTCATAATACGAAGAATATGTTGGAATTTATCCGGGATAACGAGCGACTGAAAAGAAAACATTCACATGACATTTTATCGTGAAATATATAAACAATATTCACTAACAACACTTGCAGTCTTTAATAAGTCTGTTTATAAGTTATAACACTACATGATTACTTAAATAAATGAAGATTTAGTACCATTTTAAATAATTTAGGGGCTCAATGTCCACTACGAAACAAGTCCACCTAGGAAAAGGAATGTTATCTCACAGACAATACGACATTTGTCAAAATTAAGAATAGACTACATAATTGTTTTTTAAAAAGTATTATGCTAGGAAAGGATTCTAGGGGTTATCAATATTTGAAAAAATAATTATGCATTTCCAATTACTGTTACATAATATTTTATAGGAGTCAATGTTTCACGAAATATATTTGGATTTTTCTACACATTTTCGCAAAGATGTACATAATAATATTAATTTCATAGAGTGACAAAGTGTATGAAAAAATTATTAATAAATATATTTAAAGGCCATGATGACCCAAAATCAATAATTAAGTCACTTAAATTAAAATTTTCAACTTATCTGAAATAAAAAAAATCTTTATTAATAATAATTTCCTTAATTTTTTAAAGTTTCTTATGACCATACTTGATGCTTTTTAATTGATGAAACTGCTTTTTTATTAATTGTATTTTTTTATCCTTGTCTTTTGTCTTAATTCAAATAAAAAAATTAAACGTCTTTTCTCCACAAGTTAGTAGTTACTGGTAACATCGTTTTTATAAAATTTGTGACTTGTGAGTGTTCTTTCGTAGTGAGCCGGTTACAATTTTTTCTTCAGTTATAGTTTCTATATAGTTTGAATTAAATAAAAAAGCAACATAATGCTTGGAGAAACGACATTCACACTCATTCAGGTATTAGAAAAAACTATATCACCAGGTATGTAATGCTTTTTTCTACTATGAGCATGGCGCTTCTTATTGTCAACTGACTTTAGTACGTTGCATTTACGAGTATCAGTAATTAGTCACAATTTTATGATAAAAGTTATATTACAATTTAACTTTGATGTTATATTCCCAATACGATTTATGTTTCGAAATGCATAAGTCTTTAATTTTCTTCTAATAAATTATTACAAGGTAGACTAGAACAGGATCTTTAAATATTTCACGTAAAGAAGTTTCTAGGTTGTAACTGTGTTTAATATTTTTTTTGTTATACTCAAATATATCAAAACATATCTTTTTGACAACGTAGGGTTATTGATATATATTTTCGAAATAACCTCCAACATGTGTTATCGTAAATCCCATACGAATTATCCGATTTGCTTTGTCCTATTTGAACGTTAGACAGCGAATAACGTGTATCGTTTCGTAATTTCCAGATCGAAATGAATTGGAAGCGGCAGAAAAATATCTCGACCATGCAGCTGCTACGAATTTTACCACCTTCATCAAGATGCTGTCCGATGTGCTGGTACAAGGTGGCAACAGTCAGGTCGCGCGGATGGCGGCCGGGTTACAGCTAAAAAACCACCTCACATCCAAAGATCATACACTTAAACAGCAGTACCAGGAGAGATGGCTGGACCAACCTGAAGACATTAGACAATATATTAAGAAAAATGTAATCTACCAACTGTTATATTAGAATCTATTTATTAATATTGAACATAGTGTATATGTAATGTGTGTTTATATAGATTTTAGCAGCAATAGGCACTGAAAGCAATAGGCCAAGTTCAGCAGCCCAATGTGTTGCCTATGTAGCTGTTGCCGAGCTCGGAGTGGGACAATGGAATGATCTTATACCAACACTCGTAGAAAATGTTGTCAATGAACAATCATCAGAATTGAAAAAAGAAGCAAGTTTAGAGGCTATTGGTAGGTTTCATACATATCTAGGTTTTTATAGAGTAAAGGAATATTTGAAAAAATATGGTGTTAGTAATGATTATTTTAAGAGCAACGAGATGATTTCTCTAATATAAATTGATATATGTAAGAGAAATATGGAATATGTGTAAAATTAACATCAAACAGTACTTTAATTATAGCTTGTAATTTGATATGTACAGTTTTAATTTCATATTTAGATTAAATATAAAGAGATTACTGAGAACTATTTATTACATAATGCTAACTCACCTACAATTATGTATTGATTGTTTATTTTCAGGTTATATTTGTCAAGAAATTGATGCTGAAGTATTAACAGAACAGAGTAATCCAATTTTAACTGCCATCATACATGGAATGAGATCGACTCAGCCTAGCAACCATGTCCGTCTGGCTGCAACACAGGCACTCCTTAACTCATTAGAATTCACAAAGGCTAATTTTGATAAAGAAAATGAAAGGAATTTTATTATGGAAGTTGTTTGTGAGGCGACTCAGTCACCGGATATGAGAATAAGCGTAGCAGCCCTTCAGTGCTTAGTAAGTTTTAAATATACATATATCTTTATATATATAATTCTTCTGTGAGTGTGTATGTCACTAAACTTCTCTCAAACAACTGGACCAATTTTGATGAAATTTTTTGTGTTTTCAAGGGGATCTAGAAATGGTTTAGATTCACAATTTTGTCTGCTGGATAATGTTTTTTTAATTTATAAGTAGTTGTTGATACAAATGTTTTTTTTTTACATTAGATTTGACAACTAACTAATATGTCAATCATTCTGTCGCACTTCAAAACACGGAGATTTATGGCTTTAATAGGTAAACTCCAAAAACGTAACAGATATTTCTTGATTATAGGGCGATACGAAGTTCGCCGGGTCTTCTAGCATTTATATACAGGGTGACTGATGAATTACTATCAATATTTGAGGAGAGTACTCGGTACATGATTCTCATTCGAATTATGTAAAAAAAATAGGTACTTGATTTTTGACCAAATTTCCGTATAAATAAATAAAGTATGCGCCGCACGCGCTTGTGTGTGTGTGTGTGTATACCTAATCTGTAGGATGTTCACACGATGCGTAATTAATTACATAAGTTTTGGTTAACTTTACTTAGAAGTTTATTAATATTTATGTTATATTAATTTTTATTTTGTCATATATGATCGTCAAATATCACGTCCTCAAGTATCAATAGTAATTCACCAGTCACCCTGTATAGTAAGGTAGATATAGATATTAGATATGTAATTATTTTCTTTTGTATCATTAGGTAAAAATTCTATCACTTTACTATCAATATATGGAACCTTACATGGGTCAAGCTCTGTTTCCCATAACATTAGAAGCTATGAAATCAGATGTTGATGAAATTTCATTACAAGGTATAGAATTTTGGTCCAATGTTAGCGATGAAGAAGTAGATCTGGCTATTGAAATGGCTGAAGCAACTGAAGCAGGTAATTATCATTAATTAATTTGTTAATTTGTCTGTTAATGTTAAAAATTCATGTTAAATATACCTGTTAATTATATAAACAGGTCGGCCCCCTGCAAGAACTTCTAGATTTTATGCCAGAGGAGCTCTCCAGTATATTGCACCTGTTCTTATGCAAAAGTTAACAAAACAAGATGATTCTGATGATGAACTTGAATGGAATCCATCCAAAGCGGCTTCAGTGTGTTTAATGCTACTTTCGAACTGCTGTGAAGATGAAATTGTTCCTCATGTATTACCATTTATTCGGTCGAACATTAAAAGTGAACATTGGAGATTTAGGGAGGCAGCACTTATGGCGTTTGGTTCTATATTAGGCGGTCTCGAAGCTACAACTCTCAAACCTTTAGTTGAAGAGGCAATGCCTACTTTAATCGAGGCCATGTACGATTCAAGTGTTGCCGTCAGAGATACAGCAGCATGGACTTTTGGTAGGATATGTGAAATAGTTCCTGAAGCGGCGATCAATGATACGTATTTACAGCCATTATTAGAAAGTCTCGTCACCGGTCTTAAGGCGGAACCACGTGTGGCAGCGAACGTTTGTTGGGCTTTCACGGGTTTAGCTGAAGCTGCTTACGAAGCCGTTGACGGCGGAGACTCTCACCAACCAAAGACCTACTGTATGTCGACATACTTCGATTTCATCGTTCAAAGACTACTAGAAACAACAGATCGTCAAGATGCGGCGCAACATAATTTAAGATCGGCAGCATACGAAGCCCTCATGGAAATGGTTAAGAATTCGCCTACAGATTGCTATGTGACTGTACAGAAAACAACAATGGTTATATTAGAGAGATTACACCAAGTACTTCAAATGGAGAATCATATATCGAGTCAGTCTGATAGATCTCAGTTCAATGATCTTCAGAGTTTACTTTGTGCGACCTTGCAGTCCGTGTTACGCAAGGTGACGCCAGAAGACGCGCCTCATATATCAGATGCGATTATGACTGCATTATTGACAATGTTCGCTGGCAATGCTGGCAAGGCCGGCGGAGTACAGGAAGATGCCTTAATGGCGGTTTCAACGTTAGTCGAAGTTTTAGGCGAGGGCTTCCTCAAATACATGGATGCGTTCAAGCAATACT
Organism: Danaus chrysippus; assembly: GCA_916720795.1. NCBI lineage: Eukaryota > Metazoa > Arthropoda > Insecta > Lepidoptera > Nymphalidae > Danaus > Danaus chrysippus. The sequence goes on along the minus strand of CAKASE010000057.1, from coordinate 3,804,139 downwards.
TATATGTTGGACTTAAAAACCATGCGGAATATCAAGTATGCATAACTGCCGTCGGTGTCACAGGTGATATTTGTCGCGCTCTCAAAAGCAAGGTAATTTTTTTTTGTTATTATAGTGTACATATAAAATTCTTTAATAGATTACTAATTTATTAAAATTTCTATAAAATTACAGGTGCTACCATATTGTGACGAGATTGTGTTCCTTCTGTTAGAAAACCTTGGTGATAACTCAATACATCGATCAGTAAAGCCTCAAATTCTATCAGTTTTCGGAGATATTGCTTTAAGTATCGGTCCTGATTTTAGAAAATACTTCAATCTAGTAATGGACATGTTGCTGCAGGTATGTTATATATATGAGATACACACATATATGTATTGTTAGTTTTATTAAAATAAGAAGAGTATTAAAATGTTTGTTTTTTAGGCAAGCAACGCTCAAGTGGATAGGTCAGATTATGATATGGTTGAATATTTATGTGAATTACGGGAAAGCGTGTTAGAAGCGTATACAGGAATTATTCAAGGACTTAAAGGCGCCGGTGGCGAGGTGAGTAACAACCTTCATAAAACCATTTTCACTAAATTTTTCTTAACCATGCCTCGTCAATATAAGTTAGTGCATTATTACGGATTACCTAATTACTTCAATTTGTAAATACAAATCAAAAAACAATCTCAAAACAAAGTAATACGAACTATTGTATAGTTTAAATACAAACAAAATTATATGAATAATATATCCTACTAGTTTATGACCACTTTTTCCGTGTTAACTCCGAAATTAAGCTAAAAAAAGAAATTATTAATCTATACTTTAATAAAATAGATATTATATACAACTGCCCTCACCATCTATAGTCTGTGACACGTGACGTTATACAAATAAATAAGTCAATCTATATGTTTATCTATATTTATAAGTGAAAATTATAATTTAAATGATATATGTATAATATTTTCTTGATACTCAAAAACTTTTACATAATTTTAGTATTATTTCTCATACAAACTGAATAGTGCTTAACCATCATGCCCCATGTGTAAATGTACTATCTTTATAATTTCAGGTACAATCAGACGTAGCTCTGGTAGAGCCTCACGTACCGGCGATAGTGAACTTCATGATCCAAGTGGCTTCAGAACCTGAGCGTACGGACGGCCACATGTCAGTGATAGCTGGTCTGACCGGAGATCTATGTACGGTGTTCGGCCAAAGAGTACTACCGATGTTGGAGACAAGGCCCTTACTGGACCTACTTCAAGCAGCTCGACTGTCACGCACGGCACGCACCAAAACATTAGCCAACTGGGCCACTAAGGAAATCAGGAAGTTGAAACAACAAGCTCCACTCGCTAGCTGGTAAATTATTATAAATTGTTATCATTTTGTATTTAGGTAGAAACAAATAATATAGGATTAAATATAATCATACAGTCTATGAGAGTTACAGGCAAACATAATTGAAAAAGCATGACTTGAAGAAGAGACTTAGAGCCTGTCCAGAAAGCGCGATTTACGCGCGAGTCCACTCGCGCGTTCTCGAGTTGCTAGAGCTGCATGCATTCCTATTTTAAAAATCCGAGTACATTTTTATAACTGACCAAATCCATCTCATCACATACCCGCGTGATTCCGCCGCATCTGGACACAATACAAATCAAAACGCGCGAGTTGACTCGCGCGTAAATAGCGCTTTCTGGACAGGCTCTTACATTGATGAAATAAAAGCGCGCGTTTGAAGCTATACAAACGCGCGTACAAAGGAGCGCAGTAGGAGCAGAGCAAAGAACAAAACGCAAAAGCTACGCGCGACCACAGCGCGTCTGTTCACTGTATCTGCGCGTATACGCGCAATAGACGCGCGTTTCACGATCTCCCCCTGTGCTTAGGTTACAAGGTTGCGATCGAATGGCGTATGAAACGCGTATACGCGCGTAATCTGCGCGTTGTCTGCGAATTTAAAATGCCTCGTGTGCTATGGGCCTTAGTAAAATGTAGATTTTTGATTATGAGCCTCTTCAAGATCCAGTATTAAAGCACCAGTCTACACACTTAATTCTTTTAGTGTTTATGATTCAACTAGCTTTCCGCCCGCAGCTTCGCCCGCGTGGAGTTCGGTTATATCGCGTTTCCAAGAGAACGTTTCAAAAGTCTGGGATAAAAACTATCCTATGTTCTTTCTCAAGGTCAACTCTATCTCAGTACCAAATTTCATTAAAATCAGTTCAGTGGTTTAGGCGTGAAAGAGTAACAGACAGACAGACAGACAGACAGACAGACAGACAGACAGAGTTACTTTCGCATTTATAATATTAGTAGGGATGACTATTTGAAAAAAATGAAAAATTTCAAGAATTAAATTAGAAAGAGACACAAAATAATTGAAATCTGTTTTAGAATTTGTCAATATTAAATAATCAACAATTTACATATATGAAAGACGATGTACTTGTGTATAATGCAATGTACATTTCTTTTTCAATTGATTTTTTTTTTATTTTCCTTAAGCAAGTTTAAATTTAATAGATATTGCTCAAACTCTGGTTTTACTTAATTTCATCAATATACAACAATATTTTGGCAAGTTCTAAAAGTAACTCATATGAAGACTTGTACAATGTACATCCAATTCTCCTAGTAAGGAAATTCTTATCAGTGTATTATACATATATTTCCTTTGATAATTGATCATTAATTTGTGTTTACAGATTCAAAGAATTGTGGAGCACCAACAGTGAAGTAACTAGGTTTCACACTACTTATTGCTGATTAAATTCAAGTGTATTATTGGAAGATCATATCACGTAATTTTTTTGAGAATCGTTAGGTGCATACATTGCTGGCCTCATTGAAAAAGATTTAATTTAAAAATATTAATAGCGATAGCTCTCTGAAATATGTACTTCACAACACTACACTTTTATTATATCAAATATAATCCTTTATATAATGTAATATATAGGGATGTAATGATAATTAAACAAAACTTAACTCATGACATCATAGAAGGAGTACAGGAATTATTAATAAATTATATCAAAATTTTGAATTAAACAGATTTTAAAACAATCTGTAACAGCAGCATTAATAGAAGCATTATTTTGTTTATTGATTTGATAATTTAAAAAGGCCGATGCACCTAGCGTGGCAGTGTTGTATAACAATGCCAAACAAATAATCTTTCCATAATATTCTCAAGAAAATATCGAAGCATTTCCTATTTGGTATTATAGATAGACAGTGGCTGTGGTATCTTTACGTATGTTATGTGAAAGGGACTGTATGTCAGTTGAAGTATGTTATTATAGGCATGCACATGTGCAAGGGATTGTGAATTTTATAAATTATTATTATTGTTTTGTAAGATATTATGAAAGAGTTTATGAATGATGAGGTATGTGTGTTAGTGAATGTGTAAATGTAAATGTTGTGTGTTAACTTAGACAACTATCGGTCTCCGGATCGATGTTGTATAAGCGACTCCATCAAAGTTACGAGCGAGACTCGAGGACGCCATATTGGTGCTGTACTTTTTATTCATCGCAACTATTCCATATTGCCGTATTATTTCTCTATTATTATCGTTATTTTGTATGAAAAACATTAATTAATTAATTATTAAGTGTTTATAATAGTTTCCTTAGATTTTTAAGGGGATCAGTTTATGTTAAATATGTGACGTATAACTAAAACAAAATGTAATTCTTGTGATGAATAAAATGAAAATTTGCCTTTGGTCTCGGGCTCATGTTTTGTACATATGTAGTTAAAGCTCTTTTTGTTTTCCATGATACGTTTTATTGGCGTACTGATTGATGTTGACTACAATGCACTGACTATAAAATAATGTAATTAAATAAGGAATAATCTGTTCTTGTGATCGCGTTGTTATTTGTTTCATGAATCTCAGAAAAATAATAATAATAAATGTAAAAAAAAAACAAATATTTTAAAAAAGGAATTTTAAAATATCACTATTTGAAAAAGCAATAAAACCTCAATATTTTTAAAACGCTATAATATAGTATATAATCCTTAGTACTTCCACGTCAGTGCCTTGAAGTATTCGAATTTAAAATAAAGTTCGTCATTCTCTTTATCGCGATGATGTCAAACATTAACGTGAATAAATTCGTTGTGATTATTAAGATCAACTTGTTTCAAATAGCAGTTATACATTTACAAGCTGAGAGAGCTTGGTGAGAGCGGCATGTTAAACAAATTGTTTGATTCGTAATTGAGTGTTTGCTAGTCTGTGAGCATCACTGGCAGGGATGATGTTTGCGCGAATTATGCAAGATTTTTTATAGAGTGCGTGTAGACGGCCGGGCTCGTGAGGACGGTGTCGTTTAATAAATAGCTGTCGACATTTCGAGTCATTGACTGATAGTAAGGGTATAATTTTATGAGATAGAATCCTATTTGTTATGCTTTAACATACTTATAAGTGATGTACCGTGACCACGAGCCCGGTTGTATTGTGTTTTTACATAATATGTCCATGTTTTATAAGCTGGTCGGATTTTTCGTCAGCAGCCTTTGTCATATTATGTGTTTTTGCTAAGGATGATAGGAGAATGTGTGAGGACTAGTGCCATGCCATGAAAGGTTCTGATTTAGAATCATAGGCATTGAGTCGATGAATACCACCCACTTTTCCTGCGCGATACAAAAAAAAAGTAAATTTATTTTGTTACATCTTTTTATTTCCTTCCTTTTTGCTTACGAATACTATCCTGTAAACCATTCTACGATAATAAAAACAATTTTCAATTTTCTGTCTTGTCATTTTACCCATATTTATCTCGAACATTTAATTTATTTTAATCTTAGATATTTATTTTACAACTTTGAATGTTGGCCAGCCGTACCAGAAATTCGGATTTTTATATCTTAATAATTAAGATTTAAATCGATAAATTATTTGAAAATTTTTGATTGACATCATATAATATACCTTGAAGCAAACATCAAATATACTAACTACTAACAATCAGTTATCCTTATGTATATAATATGAAAAGGCACACAGTTTTTTGTCATATCTTTTTTTAGGGAATAATACAGGGCAATAGATTTGAGCAATTAGCAATTACTATGACAGCAATTAACAAGGTCTTTAAAAAAGAACATATATTTTGGGAAACACTTAGATTTTCCAAGTTTTTATTTTAAAAGTAACGGTAAACATAAGCGTTCCTGCCATCTACAATATTTGGGAACTTATATGTCTTTGAAAATATTACCTTGTTCGTTTAAGTTGCCAGTTTAATTTTAAAATTTTGGTAGAGAAATGGTATAATAAGAGCTTCTTTCGTTATTTTATATATCAAAATATGCTGGTCTCACACTGAACACTCTTCTTTTGTCTGTGAAACACAGTTTTGGTCACCATTTACACTTAGAACACATCCGGACTAAGTGAGGATGTCTGCGTTACTCTTCGTTAGTTATAAAATAATTTATACGACTATTCCAATTTTGATTATGTATTTTTCAAATATGAACATAAATGTAAATATTATGCTTATTGCCATGTTGAACTAACATCATGTATTTACTTTTCTATTACAATTTAAAACTTTTATTTAGTGAGTTGTGCAAAAATGGATGCATAAGTAAAAAAATATTATAGATATAAGATTTTGATATTTTTTTAGATGTTTAATAAAGTGGTATTATCTGTCATTTAATTGTTATATCTCGATTAAATGTGTTAAGTGGTGTTATCACTCGATTAAATTTGTTTGTTGTTAAAGTTGTGTTATGAAAAATATTCAAAACATTGCTAATGTTTCTAGAAGCCAAATCCGTAAGCTTATAAAAAAAGTATAGCAATTTGTCAAAGTTCAAAGATAAATTCTGTCATTTCTAAGACCACGTTCTTTGTGGACGGTATACCGCATGTGTACCGGTGGCTACAAAAATATTCTTTATTTTTATTAACTTAAGTGTAATTCAGCAACTGTTTGATTTTAATCAAACACCATTTTTAAAAAAAACTCAAACCTGTCAACAAAAATGAAGCCACCATACAAAATCGGTATGTATTCGTGATTTATGAATTAAAAAAAAACATATTTTACTTTTGTGATTATGATTTAATCTAACAAATTTTGTATTTTAATTATGTTACATGTAGCTGATGAGAAACTGGCGGAGCTCGGCCGTAAAGAAATTATGTTAGCTGAGAAAGAAATGCCGGGACTTATGGCATGCCGTCGCAAATATGCTCCTAGCAAAATTCTCAAAGGAGCCAGAATAGCTGGAAGTCTTCACATGACAGTTCAAACCGCTGTACTTATTGAAACTCTAATTGAATTAGGTGCAGAAGTAAGTAACAGTTATAATTTTTTACAAATAATCTTCAGTACTATCTACAAATATTACAAGTTTTGGAAATAATTCTGTTATTTTGTCTAATTTAAATACATTCATTCATACCATAGAAATAAATGATTTTTTACTCAATCTTATTTCTGTAACATGAGCACTATCATAGATTTTATCTTTATCTCAAAGTATATTCAATTCAATCATATCTATCTATTAGATAAACAGTCTTTGTTAAAGAGGTAACATCTTATTTCCAACGTACATATTTACATCTCATTGTTGTAAATTGTGACGCAATATTGTTCAAAACGAATTTTTGTTACGTTTACGATTTTAATCTCAGCTGCTGTTTATGACATTCCCTGAACTCACATTTAACCCTATGTGTGATGTAATATAAACACGTATTATCAATGTTTATGTGAGATTGAGATATTTTTAAACTGACGTAAGTTTAAGTGGAAAAATGAAAACAAAGCATTAGTTACGATTAGATTTTTTTCTTTAAATAAAATATTATGCAATAAAGGAATAAATTACACTAATTATGTTACAAAGTTTAAAAATGGTGTAGAATAGTTGGTTATTATAAATACTTATGGCTCAATTTTGGTTTTAAGGTACAATGGTCTAGCAGTAACATATTCAGTACACAAGATGAGGCAGCCGCTGCTCTTGTGGCCGTCGGTATACCTATTTATGCCTGGAAGGGTGAAACCGATGAAGAATACATTTGGTGTATTGAACAAACATTATTCTTCAATGATGGAAAGGTATTAAGGATGTTAATTTGTAATGTAATAACTTATAATTTTTTATCCACTTTAAGTTGATTAAGGAAAGGCTGTGATCCACTGTAAAGATCTACAATCAGAAAATCACAATTTATTAATATCTATTAATTTTAGTAAATAAAGTTATGTTTTTTTTGCTCTGAGAAAATAATTAATGTACATATTTCATTGTTTTTAGCCATTGAACATGATTTTGGATGATGGTGGAGATCTTACCAACCTGGTTCACACCAAATATCCACAACTTCTTGAGAATATCAAGGGTATCTCAGAAGAAACAACCACCGGTGTTCATAACTTATACAAAATGTTCCGAGAGGGCCTTCTTAAAGTGCCTGCTATTAATGTCAATGACTCTGTGACAAAAAGCAAATTTGATAACTTATATGGCTGCCGGGAGTCACTTCTTGATGGAATTAAAAGAGCAACTGACATTATGGTTGCCGGTAAAGTCTGTGTCGTTGGGGGTTATGGAGATGTCGGAAAGGGATGTGCCCAAGCGTTCAAGGGCTTCGGAGGTAGGGTCATTGTCACTGAAATTGACCCCATTAATGCCCTACAAGCTGCCATGGAGGGTTTCCAAGTAACAACAATGGATGAGGCGGCTGAGATTGGACAAATCTTTGTCACCACCACTGGAAATATTGACATAATATGCAAGGAACACTTCCTTAAAATGAAAGATGATGCCATTGTTTGTAACATTGGTCATTTTGATTGTGAGATTGATGTGGCTTGGCTGGAAAAGAATGCCAAGAAAGTCAATATCAAACAGCATGTGGATCGCTATGAACTTGAAAATGGAAATCATATAATTGTTCTAGCAGCTGGACGGCTAGTTAACTTGGGATGTGCCACCGGTCACTCTTCATTTGTTATGTCCAACTCTTTCACAAATCAAGTGTTAGCACAAATTGAACTCTGGACCAAACACAACACATACCCTATTGGAGTCCACACCTTGCCTAAGAAACTTGATGAAGAGGTAGCAGCGTTACACTTAGACCATTTAGGAGTTAAGCTTACTAAGCTGACTCCTAAACAGGCTCAGTACATTGGTGTGCCAGTCGAAGGTCCCTACAAGCCTGACCACTACAGATACTGATTTTAACTAAGCTCGTTCTCCACTAACAAAGTTTGTTAAAAGTTTTTAATTTGCTCGAATATTGTCAAATCGAATATTAACAATAAATAACCAATGTGATATTTCTGATGTTTTATTATTTTTTTAATTTTACACTATACATTACTGAAATAAAACAATACTATCAAATTATGATGCATAAAATCTGAGTAACTCTTCATCCTTAGGTTTAAGGATGCACTTGTCTTTTAAATTAACCACCCATCCTGGTTCTAGTCCATAGAAAATTTGACGTGGATCTTTCCTTTCGCATAACATACTATAGTTGCTATCATTTTCTAGAACAGGTAATTCATAACCATATTTCTGAGCAAGCCTCAATCTGTCTTCTGAAATTTTCTCTGGATCAGCTAAGTAACCTCTCATCTCTGCACTTGTGTAATATTCTATGGCATCTGGAGGTGGAATCATTCTTCTGGGAATGGCTTGTCCGGTCTCAAAAAACTTCTTAGGGTTCTTCAATAAAAGTAAGCTATGTGGATCATAATATGCTGTAGTTATAACTCCTCCATTCTTTTCTATAGCAGCAATTACTTGCTCACTCGCCCATTGCACTTCTATATTAATTTTTGCAGCAAAGATGTCAGCTCCTTCATCTGTTAAGTTTACACCAAAATGTTTTTGGTCAGGGAAAAAATGATACAGACCAGATTTCACTATACTGGCTATGTCAATGGGTTTATCAATGTCCACTCGATCTGTATCTATGAGCTTTTGTAATTGCAATAGTGATATAGGAGGATATTCTCTTCTGTGACTGAAAAATTAAAATTATTGTTAGTAATTAAAAATAATGAGATGTCTTATTAAAAATATAATTTCATTTTAAAAAACCTGCGTAATAATACTCACTGATGACCCTTGTAGTAGCTTTCATGAGGCATTCTGAGATAAAAAGGATTGTTTCCAGTTTCATAGCCAAGTCTCATATAATTCTGTCTTTGATTCGAGCCTTTATTTCCAGCTCCGTGTTTGTCACCACCATATTGTCCTCTTCCTCTTTTATTCTACAATTACACATAATATTTGAAAACAAATAAAACACAGCAATTAAAAACAGAGACGAGGAAATTTAAAGGGTATTATTACATTTTTTCTTGAACCTGGATTGTCACGTAAATTAGCTAAAGATATTCTAGGCAATGACCGCAGCATTGCTAAGGATTTTTCCGTAATTTGCCGTGAACCCATTTTAATTGTTTTAATTCACTTAATTATTTATAGGTTAGTATATTGGTCGCGGTTTTGATATTTGCTTAGCCTGACAGAAGATAGATCTTAATTTGTCAAAGACGAACATAACATTCACAGATCTACAAAAAAATGAACTTATTATAACTATTTGCGAATACGAATTTAAATAGAATGTTTTCTTATTAAACTTACAATATATAATTTATATTATCGCTGTGTTATGTTTATTAAAGAATAGATATATGAATTCCCTCAAGTAGGCATACACATAGGTTGTATATAATTTTTTTTATCATACATAAATCAGTTACTCTTTAAAAATAGGCTATGAATTAAACCAATAAAACCTTTTAAAAGTCTGAGAACTTATTACATTACAAAACAATTACATTACAATACCTTTTTGTATAAAACTAAAGCAGTTTATTGCCCAATGGTATGATTTAAAAACAAAAAGGACTGAATACTGAAGAAATTTACGTTATACAAGATATGAGAGTATATAAAAACTTATTCCACGCCGAAAATATTAGTAAATAGATAATCTTTTATGAAGTTTGTTTTTGCATTTCTGAAATGAAAACAAATTATTTTTATTTGTAGAATATATAGAATGTATTTTTTAAAGTGTTGACTTGAAGATATGATTCAAAAATTCATAAGCCTTCTTTAGAAATATTCTCAATTTAATTATATAAAATATATATGGTTTCTTGACATTATAATAATGATATAGAGTTTTTAATAAACAGCCAATACAATAAAATTACTATTAATTATATACTCTCAAATTTATATAATAACTATTTCACACATGGATGGAATGTTAAGGACCCAAGTCCTAATTTTTATATATTTTGGCAGTTGACAGTGAACTGATGATACAAGTTTGTTGACATATCGACGGCCGAAGAGAATTCCTGAATTAAGAAGGCTAAATGCTAATGTATCAAAGTGATAGTATTTTGCAGAGCAATAGAAGAGATTATTTTTATGATAAGTTCACCTACTGATCGAATCTAATAACAAAAAATGGATACAGTTTATTATAACAATCCCATTAGACAACGAATAAACAAAATCTTTGATAGCCACATCATAACAGATAACAGTGAAGCCCTATATACAGTTTCTGGATTATGTTCATCTAACTCGGCGTATACAAGGAGAGTTCTTGTAAACGAAATAGAAAAGAGAGACTTACTGGTCAACAAAACAATTTTAACTGAATTCAGCAAAGTCAAAGATAAATTGCAAGGACTAATTGATTCACTAAATTCTCTCGACGTTTCAGTTCAAGATATGTCCAATAGGCTCCAGGAATCAAAAACAAAAACCCATCACATCATTGCTCAAACCACGAAACTCAAGGATGAAAGAATAAAAACCAAAAAGAAATTACTTTGGGTTAATACTTTTGTGGATAATTTTAATTTATCACCGGATAAATTGAAGAGTCTTTTTAATGTTTCACCATTAACGAATAACTTTTTTTCATCATTGTCTGATATTGAAAAACTTAACAATGATTGCAGAACACTTGTCCGATGTTGGTATCAAACACCAGCATTTGATATTATGGAAACCATAGGGCTCCAACAGGAGGCTGCGATTGAAAAATTATATCATTGGACAATTGGAGCTTGCCTTATTGTTGATTCTCCGAATAATGCTCTTGTCCCCAAAGCTTTGGCAAAATTTGAAAATAGACAAGTTCTTTTCAGCAACATTATAGATGAGTACTGCAATGCAAGAAAAGCAATTGTTGTACAATTGTTCATAGACGCTTTGACTAAAGAAGAGGAAAACGGGTCTAAGCCTATAGAATTTTATGCTAATGATGCTAAGCGGTACATAGGTGATATATTAGCTTGGGTCTACCAAATAATTCCACAGGAGAAAGAAAACCTATGCACCCTTCTTAAACATTGCACTATGTCTGATAAAGAGGACAAAATAACAGAGGCTCTGACAAATATTATGGAAGCTTTATGTCCATTATTAAATGTCAGAGCCGATTTAATACTTAAACCAGACAAAGATCCATTAATACTATGGTCTATAACAAATTTAATACTGTATTACGAAGATATTATAAAAGCTATTATAAGTAAAGGACATATGGTAGATACACTTAGTGAACTATCAAGGAAAAGTGAAGAAGTATTTATTTTGACTTTAGATAGTAAAATACAAAAAGAATTAAGCCATGGTGTGAAAGCACCTCCGTCAGACTTAAATCCATCAGTTGTTGTCACTGATTTGGTTAGCTTTTTAAGGGAATTGATGAATGTATCAAACACACACAAGACGGATAAGAAAATAATTATTACACATATCCTAGATCCATTGCTTCATGCAATAAATGAAACAGCATGCCACTTGAGCTCCTCCGATATGTCAGTTTATATGTTAAATTGTATTTATCATATTCAATGTACTTTATCACTCTACACAATTTTAGATGAATATAATGACAGACTTCAGGCTCAGTCCGAGGCACAAATAGACACCCTAACTTCAGAACAGGCCAGTTATCTTGTAGCCAATTTGAACATGGGCCCTATTTATACAATGCTTCAAGAGAAAATAGATGGACCCCTATCAGCCATACCGGGCATGGATACAACATCACTAAAATCATTTTTAAATAAATTCGACATGTTTCTAGTTACACCACATTTGTATATGCTACCACAGTTGAACCTACTTATAAGTCAAACTCATAAGTTATTTGTTAAGAAACGATCTTTTGAAGTTATATTAGCCATATATGAACAACTTTATCAGGCAGTAAATGAACCAAGTAATGGCTATGTGGATCCTCAGTTAATAGTACGTAGGACGCCGGAGGAAGTGAAAAAACTGCTTATGTAACTATTAATATTTAAAGGATATAATTGCCAACTTATTAATTAAAAAGCTATATTGATTATATAACTTATTCATCAATTTTAGTGCAATGAAATAAAAAAATTATTTACTAATTATTTTTCATTGATACCCCTGCTTATAAATGTTATCTTTCTGATTTTGCTTTAAAATAATACATTTTTGTTGTTATATTATAGTAATCGTCATTTTGATTTATGTACTACATTCTATGTTCCGTACACATAAATTGTACTAATAATAATATTCTTATTGTACACCCTTAAATTAACGACTATTAAAAACATAGGTGTATTATTATAAACAATCTTGGCGGGCTTATCGTTACAGAGCAATATTTTCCTGACAACCAATAAGAGTAAAAACTAAAATATGAGAGACTAGCTTTCCGCCCGCAGCTTCACCCGCGTCGAGTTCGGTTATATGACGTATCCAAGAGAACCTTTCAAAAGTCTGGCCTAAAAACTATCCTATGTTCTTTCTCAAGGTCAACTCTATCTCTGTACCAAATTTCATTAAAATCAGTTCAGTGATTTAGGCGTGAAAGCGTAACAGACAGAGTTGCTTTCGCATTTATAATATTAGTAGGAATTTGATCGACGTACATATAAAAAAAACTTACAAATAACATATGAATTAAAGAACATATAATGACTATATGCACAATAATTTAATGAAAATGTGGCAAATGTAGAGAATTTCAGATAATTTAAGTATTTTTGACGCAGTTATACATAGTTATCTAAAGATATTATATTTATTTAGCGCCCCTTTCGGCATGAAATCTATGAAAGTTTCTGGGATAAAAATCATAAAAATCACAAATCAAATATATCTTCTATAAATTAATGCTTCTCTATATATCTGTTCTTTGAATTCAAAAATTGCCTCCAAAAATAAATTACATTTCATACTAAAGGACTGAATATTTGAGTTTTAAAATTACAAAAATAACTTAATAATACCTTGGTCGTAGAAGTATTTTTTCAATCTTATTTTATAATTTATGAACAAATATGTTTAATATATTATGTTTAAATCACTCAGATGTCAACATCTCGTGGAACTTAAGAGTTAGGAGTTCGAAGTGTCAAATTACTGAAAACACTTGTTTCGATTTGAATATTAAAAGTTGCAATTAAAATGCAAATATGTGATATGGGACTAAAATAAATCAGATTTGAATAAAATTCTATAAACTTTACAGTTTAAATGAACAGCAAATTATGTGAGAGTAACCACTGTTTTGTTCAGTGATTGTAAGCCAATGTTTTTTGCCAGTGTACGTGTCCCACGTTTATACAAAACTTTTAAAACTAAGGAAAACTGTTTAAAGTTAGCAAAAATGGCTAAAAGTTCCTTTGAATATGTTAAAACTTTCGAATTAGATGATACTTTGCTACCTAATTCGTGGATTGTGGTGCGACTGGACGGAAAGTGTTTTCACAAGTTTGCAGACGACCACAATTTTAAAAAACCTAATGACATACGAGCTCTTAGATTAATGAATTATAGCGCTTATTCTGTGTTAAAAGAATTCAATGAGCTGTTGTTGGCTTATGGTCAGAGTGATGAGTATTCATTTATATTCAAGAAAGATTGTAACCTCTATAAAAGACGTGCTGCTAAATTATTGACTATTGTGAATAGTAAATTTACATCATCTTATGTGTTTTATTGGAGAAAGTTTTTTGGTGATGAAGAATTGAAGTATCCACCAACATTTGATGGACGTTTAGTATTGTATCCATCTCAGGAAAATTTAATAGATTATTTGAAATGGAGACAAGCTGATGTACATATAAATAATCTTTATAACACAACTTTTTGGGCTCTTGTATTAAAAGGAAATCTAACCCCATCTCAGGTACCACTTACAAATTATAATGTAATAAATAATTTTTTTTTGTCTATTATTTTAGGGATATTAACTTTAGTATTTGTTTCCAGGCTGAAAAAAGGCTGTCTGGTACACTATCAGCAGATAAAAACGAAATTTTATTTAAGGAATTTGGGGAGAATTATAATAATGAACCAGAAATATTTAAAAGAGGTACATTGCTAACTAGGAAATGCATAATAGATGAAGAATCAAAGAAATCTGTTAAGATTATTGCTGATGTGCATGATGATATGTTAAAAAATAACTTCTGGAAAGATTTCAGTGTACACTTAATGAAGCCTAAACACCTTCTTCCTCACGAAGGATCACTTACAGATATGATTAGAGAACAAATATAATATTTATTTTTAGTTCAAAATAAAATATATGAATTTTTTAAACTTTTTATTTAATCAAGAATCTAACACAACTTCACAATTTTTATGTAAAGATTATAACTTTATATAGAATTTAATTGTATAGTTACTACATTCATTTATACAGAAACTTTGAATAAAACTCGCAAACTCCGACAGCAACAAGACAATATACAAGTAAATGAATTTACAGGACAATTGTCTAAGGGACTATGATGACTTAATTTTGAAATTATTATCAGTATATGGCCAAATTACATAAATTTTTAATGTGGATTAACTGGAATGTCAATATGTTCTATATTTCAATAGTGGTAAAAAATATGGTTACATCTGTATTCTATTACCACTATTATAGATAATATATCTTTTACAATAAAAATATTTTCTGACAACAATATAACTTGATTTAATTTTCCGCTACATCTAAGCATGTATAGTGTGATATGATATCACAAGTGGGTGTATGGCAATATATTTATAATGCTATAATACTGCATCTCTAAACCAAACTATAATAAATATTTTGTCTTTAAGTTTTCAAGCAATGCAGCATGATTTTGTTTGATAGAGACGTTTCAGGGAAGATATTTTACATTTGTCAATAGTATGTACAATTTAAGAAAGTTTAACAACTCAAAGGACATATAACTGTATGGTCTAGAAAATAGGAATGTAGTTGTCAATTTTAGCTCGGTGTTTCTGGGCAACACATTCGCTGATCCACACAATGTTCCTGCATTCCTGTTCTTTGAGCTTGAGGTAGGAATAGAAAACTCCAAAGTGGAATTGTTGCAAGAAGGCCATAACATTCAAGGATACCTGTGAATTTAAATATTTGTTAAATTTCATTTAATAATTGTTGTTTTATTTTGATATGTTACAAAATATGAAGGAATAATTCTCACCTCATGTTCGAAAAATTTATCTTCCAGGGTTTTGTCGCCAACATTCATTCCAGCGCCTTCAAACAGTGCTGAATATTCAGCATAGTATTCTGCAACAGCTTTAACTTGCTCATAATCATCGGCTCTAGCCAGAGCAGCCAATCCATCAGGATTCAGCTTACCACAGCGAGGATATAGTTTAGCTCGGTCATCCTTGGACAACTCGGTACCAAAGGAGTTGATGGTAATGATAATAGCACGGCGATCAGCTTCAAACTAATAAAAAAAAAATTAGATTTAAAAGGAGTTTGATATTAACAGAATATATTGTATAATAATGATGAGTTTGTATACATACAGCTAAGATTTCACACATAACATCAGCAGTTGTTCCTCCAATTTGCTTGCAGAACTCATAGAAAGCTTCTAAGTAAGCTTTGTACAGAGTGTTACGAATGATCTCAATGTTCATTTCATCCAAGTCTTGCTCGCTGATGCAATCCACAAAGAATGGAGCGAGTGGAGTATCAACCAGTACAGCATTGTACAACTCGGCAGGAGTTGCAGCAACATGGATGGCTTCCATCTGTTCAAATGAGCCCAGAGGGTGGCATTTAGGGATCAACTCAGATATGGGTCTCTGGTGAAGTGTACCAGTGATCAACAAGATAATGTTATCAATCATGTAACTGTAGGTAATGAAGTCCAAGAAAGTAGACATCGGCTCCACCGAATGATTCCTGATGTGTTGAAACTCAATAACAAGTTTTTCACGGAGCTTATCATCAATAGTTGACACAGCAAGGGGGCTGGGCTCGTTAGCTAAGAATGTACCATAATCGGTTCCTTGCAAATGAAGTTTTAAATCTGAAATAATTTTTTACTGATATAATACTCTTTGAACGACAATTTGTAAACAATAATAATTATATTAGAGTATAAGATTGGGTGTGGTTGTAAATTGGAAATTAATATTGATTTTCCAAGAGTGATAAAAAGTTGATATACATATATCATATGTTAAATAGATATTACGTCCACTTACCTTCTAATGTTTCGCATTGTACCAAATTCAAGTAATCTGATTGTTTCAGAATACCACACTTGAAACCTCTACACAATCCTTCCAAATAACCAGCGTCGATATTGAAAATGCACCCCTTCATCTTCCCTTTATATCACCCTCCGGATTTTTAAAGAGACGTAACTATTCAGCTACAACGAAAAGATTCGAGGAGGAAGATGAAATCAGTAGATCATTGATCATATGATAGCTCCATAGACAAACAATGTCATTCGAAATTCCAAAGACAAAATGTTGCCAAAGTAAATATTTAAACTAATTTATTTATTCGGTATCTTACTCATAATCACCTCCGCTTAAATATAAAATATCATTTCCATTAATAACATATTAAAAAAAACACAAATAAGATACAATAAACTTTAATGGGAAATTACAACATGATTAGTAACCTCTTTCCAAAGAGTTACTTTGTAAGAACAATAATATTAAGAGGTGTCAAAAACTCAAAACTGGTCTTTAAAATAAATAGACAGTAGATAGTCAGATTTTTTATTTAAAAAATTCTTACTAGCTGAGTATTGACAATTGCTAGTAGTCTTGATAAAATTTATATTATTTTGTGTTTCATTCAATATGAACGTATTAACGTTGAAAGTAAGAGATGGTTTAACAAAAATATTAGCAGGTTTGTTAAAAAAAAAAGAAAACATCGATTCAGTTGTTTAATGTTTAGCAGAGAGAAGAAGTGTATTCATCTACGTCTTTATTTCAGTAAATCGCACTTCCATCTTGTCTTTAAATAAATATTCCGAACAGTCAAAAACAGAGCCAAATGAAAGTAAGGAAGACGCAAAGGGGGAATCTAAGAGAATGGCTGAATTTAGAAAGAAGTTACGGGAGACTACTCCTATAACAGATTTGGGGGAACAAGCAGAAACTAAGGCTAAAGATGATCCATTGCCAGCTTGGCCGGATGATATCAATCCACATACTGGTGAAGTAGGTGGCCCTCGAGGGCCAGAACCTACAAGATATGGGGACTGGGAAAGAAAGGGGAGGGTTACTGATTTTTAGTTTATAATTAGGTACAATTAAAAAAAAAAACATTATTAACATGTAATTTATTTTTAGTTTAATAGTTAAAATTTCTAGTACCCAAAATAAATTAAAAATTATTTGCAGATTTGCCAACTGTTTTTGGCATTTTTTTATTTGTAGAATCCTCTAATTCCTTAGACTTATAATAATGAGGCGCCACTTCTAGTAACCATTTGCTTTCAATCTCTGTTACTTGTCTCATAAATTCCTTTGAAGTGAATACCAGTTCATGGTATATCACCCACCTTGGTAGCTCTTCAAATAAAGCACTGTTCGGATGTATCATGACGGTCTGAAAAATAAAAGAAAAATTATTCATAGAAAAAATATTGCTATATTTAAGCTTATAGTATGTTTAAATATAATATTTATTCTTACTTGATTATGTTTTACTGTTTTATAATGTCCACCTTTGGAGAATTTTGCAATATGATAGAAATATCCAGCGGTGATGGCTTTTCGGATGTTGGTGTCATCAGATATACTTGATACCATATCTATTTCAACCCTTTCCATCAAACCAACCAGTTGTTCGCGTACGTCGCGTGCACGTTTCATAGACCTATACTGTATGAAATTCTCATAACACCATTGGACAGAGTAGTCGGAGTCAGCCCACTGATTGTAAACATTCATTATGGTTAAGTGATCTCCATGACGGTGGAAAAAGTTCTTCCTGGCTGTGTCTGCATGTATTATCTTATCCTTTGGTCTATAAAATACAGAACTATTTACCGACAACATAGCCGCAATTGATACGATTTCTTCAGAACATTTGTACCTGCAAACATAGTTTATGTTTAACACATTATAATGAGCAATAATGGCAGGACAACAAACAATATTAAATGTCGTTTATGTGGATTGTTTTACTTACTTTTCACTAGCAAGTAACATTTTCGCTAACATTGGATCAGTTGGAAATTCTGCCATTCTCCGTCCAGCCTTTGTCAATTCGCCATGATGATTTAGGGCTCCTAAAGCATATAACTGTTCTAGAGCTAAAACTAAAGTCTCATGTGGCGGTGGATCTAGAAAATCGAAATGAATCAGATCATTAATGCCCAAAGCTTTCAATGTTAACACAGCATTCCCTAAGTTTATCCTTTGAATTTCTGGTACAGTATTATCTTCCAGTTCATGTTTGTATGCCCAAGCTGTGTATAGTCTGAAGCATTTACCAGCAGCTACTCTCCCAGCCCTGCCAGCCCTTTGATTGGCTGATGCTTTAGATATTGGTACCACCATCAAGCTTTCCATGCCAGTTTTAGAATTAAAATTATTTTGTTTAGCAAATCCTGGATCAATTACATATATAATGTTATCAATCGTAAGAGATGTCTCCGCGATATTAGTGGCTAATACAACTTTTCTAGCTCCTTCGGGAGTTGGTTCAAATATTTTGGCTTGCATGTCAGTGGGTAGGTTTGCATATACGGGTAAAATTATGAGCTCTTTTAATTTCTTTCCTATTCTCTTAGTTCTCTCTTGCAACATTTCGACGCAAGTTTCAATTTCTTCTTGTCCAGTGAGAAAAACTAATATATCGCCAAGTGGTTGGGTGGCATGTATCTGTAAAACTGTAACAACACACGCATCAATATAATCGGCTTCTGGGGCTTTTGTGTAATATATATTCACTGGGAACCTTCGACCAGGTATTCTAAATATTGGTGCATCATCGAAAAACGTAGAAAACTTTTCAGCATCTAACGTAGCGCTAGATATTAATAACTTAAGATCCGGTCGAAATCTAGTAATATCTTTTACGAGACCGAAAAGAATATCAGTATGTAACGTTCTTTCATGAGCTTCATCTATAATCATTACACTATAGGATGCCAAGTCTGGTTCTGATAAAAATTCTCTGTGCAAGGTACCATCAGTCATATATTTAATCACAGTTCTGTCTGAGGTACAGTCTTCAAATCTAATGCTATAACCAACTTCATTGCCTAGTTTAACATTCATTTCTTGTGCAACCCTGGCCGCTACAGACATTGCTGCCACTCTTCGGGGCTGAGTGCAACCAATCTTCTTGCCATCATCAGTGAATCCAGCCTCATGCAAATATTGAGGGATTTGTGTGGTTTTACCAGAACCTGTTTCACCTTCAACAATTAATATTTGATAGTTTCTTATAGCCTCTATCAAAGCATCCCTAAATGGAAAGACTGGTAGTGATTTCTTTGTCTCTTCAATGGTTAACCTTGCCTTTTGATATTCCGATATCTTTTCCTCATCTTTTTTTTCTTGGTTGCCTTCCAATTGTAGAGCTTGAATGAAATCTATTTGTTCATCTAAGAGCAATTCATATTCATCTTGTGCCTTTGCATCCTTTGCACCAAATTTAAAAAAGGCAGATTTGATTTGTTCCTGTTCCCATTTTCTTTGTTCTGAGTTTGGCAATTTTTCATTTTCATCAACTTCAATATATTCTCCTGTAACAAAAATAAAGTAGTGTCCATACATATGTTATGTTATGTTTTACTTAGCAGTAAAAATAATTGTCACATCCAAGCACTTTATAATTGTTGAGTTCTTACTTAACTAGAATAAAAAAAATGCTAATAACAATTTAGCATTCTTTAAAAATTTACTAACATATACAGACCCCTGCCTGAGATAACATGTTTAATTTTTTTAATATACCCAAATAATATTTTAAATGCAAATATATAGATGGATGTAGGTATGTATGTTGTTCTATCACACAAAAAGTACTAAACAGATTTTTATGAAACTTTGTAGTAATGTAGTTTAGATATCAGCCTCAAATTCTATGTCATTTCCATAGGATCATAGCATAACAATTGTTGTGTAATGAGTAACAAAGATACCACTACCAAAGTTCGCATGAATAAAGTGAGGCGGAAAAGCCACTAACAAAATTTGTTAAAATTTATTTTGAATTTTAATTCTGTTAGACCTACATGTTAATATAAATAGTATATACAATACCATTTAATCTGGAGGAATTTCTAAAAGATATATGTATAAGGCCTAATATGTTATGGTCTTTTTTTACCTTTTTCCCCTTTCCCCAGATCTTGAGGCATGTGATATCTTTGAACATTTTCAAGTTCCCGAGCTTTTTCATGTTCCTTAGCTAACTGTAATAGTGTTTTCTTATGTTCTCTTTCTCTTTTTTCTCTCTCTGTTAATCTAAAATTGAAACAAAAGACAATATTATTATTAGAATGCAACAAATTTATTTAAATGGTCAGAGACACAGTTATTGAATGAAAATAACTTACATGCTCTCGTCAAAAAGATATTCATCATCGGCAATATCATCTTCTAGTTCAATAACTTTATCATCTTTTCTTTTCTGTAAGTATTTTCTTCTGGATTGTATACGAAGTTTTGGTAATATTTTGTCTCTGTCTTCCGCCTCTAATTTTAACCTCTTTGCTGCTTCTTCATAAGACCGTTTACTGGAACTTTCAGAAACTTTCTTAACTTTTTCTTCATCTCTTTTCCGTAACCTCTTGGCGAACTCATCTCGCTCTTTTATATCCTTAGCCCGGGTTTCCTCAGCACTGTCCGAATCCGATGGCGAGGGAGTGTGATGTCGCTTACTACGTTTTTCCATGCTTATTTCTTTTAGGCTTTTTTTGCTAGTCCATTTAATATAAAAAGTGTCCAAAGCAATTGAATCTAGTAGACTAAAGAATTTTAAACTTGTAAGTAATAAAATAAATGTTTGGTTATTGAACTTGGACTTTATCGAAATATGCGAGTAGATTATTTGCGATAAATAAAGTTATTTCGTTTAATAAATCAAACAAAACTTATTTAAATAGTAGTTGAAAACAAAGTTTCATTATATATTATTTTTGTTTTATTTATACACGATTGAGGCTGCCAAAACTGTCAACTTCACAATGTATGTTTGACATTGTCAAATTGATACCATAAAGTTAAAGTTCATTATAGTTACGATACAAGCAGACCATCACTAAAAACTTAATCATAAAAAATATATAATAATATTGTTATCTTTCTACCTTGGTTAAAAGAAAATATAATTTTTTGTTCCGTGTTCACATCATTTTTAATCATTTTACTCATCGATCACCATTCAGTATTTCTACTTTCCACTTTATTCCTCATTCCTCCTTTTATTGCTTATATTTCATCTAATTCATTGAATCTTTGTCGCATTTTACTTAATTTAGTGGTATAGGAAATATATCACGACAGTTAAAGATAATTCTTGCAAAAAAGAAAATTTAGTTTAGAAATTTACGCAAATAGTTTGCGAATATAGTTAGCGGTACACTAACATTGTGTTAAATGTTCTTAGCGAAATTGATAATTTACAGATCTTGTTCCGATATAGAAAACTTTCCTCCGATCTTCCACTGATGAATATTCACGGGCTGTAATGCAGTCTTTTACAAGTCGAGGCCAGTTATAAATCCACGCTGCACGCACTCTTTCAACTGGAAAATTCTTTACTGATAAAGTTCCGAATAAAATAGGGTTAATGGATCTATATGATTTTTCACCGAGTTATGCTGGAATTAACATTCTTGCTTATTAAACCAAGTATTTTCTAATACTTTTCTCATGAGTATCTTGATGACGTTGTGTTTTATAGTAAAACTAGCTTTTGCCGCGACTGCGTCCGCGTGGAATAGTGACTTCCGGCAGATTTTTGGTTCTTCCCACATAGTTCCCGTTCTTGCGTGGTTTTCGGAATGGTCAAGTTCCCGTAGAATTTTCAGGATAAAACCTATGTTTTTTTTATTCACAATGAACTCTTAACCAACAACATATTTATTTGTTTATTTGAATAAAGATTAATATTATTATGTTGATACAACTTAAACAAATTATTTCGACCAAATTAATTACCATAAAAACGGTTTTTGTGAGTTAATCTTAAAAGATAGACATATACTGTCGTGGACTGTTTTTTAGATCATTAAAAGAGCTATTATTCCTTAATACATATTTTTTGTGTATCTTGAACCGTTTTCACGGCGCACGCAACGGAAGGCTTCAAAGATGAAATAATTTCTCCCGTTTTTTACACATTTACCACTATATCTTTGCTCCTATTGGTCGTAGCGTGATGTTATATAGCCTACAGCCTTCCTTTATAACTGGACTATCCAACACAAAAAGAATTATTCAATTCGAACCAGTAGTTTCGGAGATTAGCGCTTTCAAACAAACAAACAAACAAACAAACTCTTCAGCTTTATAATATTAGTATAGATATGACTAAAGAACTCCGTAGCTATTACCACATAAAACTTTTACTGAAGTCGAATAATGCCCACGTTGTACTCTGTTAACTATTTGGAAAGTTCTTTCGTTTTCAGTTTTTCTTAGTAAAAGTAAAGAAAATATTATTCATAAAAAAGATGTTTTGCGACTTTTACGTACAACTTAAGCAGTTGTTTTGATTATATATTATATAATATATAATCAAAACAACTGCTTAAGTTAATTAGTTAATATATATTAAGAAATTACTAGTATAGAATCCATTCCTTAGACATCTTTTCAGATAGTCGACATAATTCTATGTAGTATGTACTACCATCTTCTTCCCACGTGAAATAATTTTATTTTGGAACGAATTTCTTGGAATTCTACCACGCTATACTGATGGCCGAGTTCCTATTTTGATGGCTATCGATCTTTTTCTGTCACCAACAAAATAGCTTTAATTTTATTTATCAACAGGTCGTTACTCATATATTCGATTAAAACTATAATTGTATTTGGCTTCATACAACTTTATCTTATACATACAATGGCATCAATTGGGTTCTTTTTATCAGCCAATTGTGCAATATATTGGTGAGAAAACATGAAAATACATTGAACAATCGTATGAAAGTTAATGATTCCAAATTCAAAAATAACTTTTTTTATGGCGACAGTATTTATGACTACGCTAAGGTATATACTATATACTCGTTTATCGTATTTCAAGAAATTATGTATATGAAATGAAGTGATTTATAAAACAATAAGATAATGGGGCTATTAATAAATTGCCGTCGGATAAAAGATAAATTTAAAAAGCACTTATGGCAAGGCGTTGTGTTTAATAAAAAAAAGTAAATGATTAAAGGAAGTTTTATTCGTAATAAAAGCATAACATATCAATAATACGCTTAACATCTGATCTGAAATGCATTTTGCAATAATAAAGATACTGAAATTGAGATTTTTACCTGCAATACAATTTTATGTAATAGTAATAATTATATATATTTAATTAAATAAAGACTTTAGTAATAATAATTTCATCATTCTTATAAAGCGAAAGCCACTTATTCTAATCACTTGAGTTAAAAAACAGAGGAGTAATAATTTAACATGTAATAATATAAAACCACTATAATTGTAATAGCTATTAAGATTCATGGATTTAAATCCACTAGATATTAATCAAAAAGTCAATATTTCAAACTTCATTTTATCTTAATAATAAAAGTAAACAGTAACAAGACTAAACTCTAAAGTAAGTTTACGATAGACTTACAATAATAAAGTTGAAGTATGTAAAATAACTTAAGCATTAATTTAAATCTACTTGTATATTAAATGCATCTAATTATTAAAATGAAACAGATGTTATTACGATCGTAAAAAACTGGAAAAGACGTTGTACATTTCTGGAAACCATAGACTGAATACATTATTGTCGATACTGAATTTGGCAGTTAACAGATAATTAATACATTATTGTCAACACTGAGTTTGGTAGTCCACAGATAATGTAACATAGATTAAAACATTTTTTTGTATGTTTTTTTTTTTTAATATAACAGAATTCTTTTCTCGACTTGTTTTCTACATATGGGGCATACAGTGATGCGGTCTCCACACATCTGGCACATCCCATGCCCGCAAAGGAAGATCATGTTCTTGAGACGATCCAAGCATATTGGGCACATTGTCTGAAATTATATGAAAAAAAAATATTATTAAATAGTAGTGCTTAAAAACGTCGAGTACTTTAACAAGATAGTTTTATATGAATATTCTTCTTCTACCTGGCTATTTCCCAGCTTCAGCCAGGGTTTGGGTCACATGTTGTGAATAGTTTTGGTTAATTGTTTTTACGAGCCTGACATCAACCCTCTTTGGATATGCATTAATCAGTAATGTCTAAATATTCTTAGAAAGTACATATGACTCGGAAAAATCACATTGGTACTTGCCAGGATCGAACCCGCGCCCTCGTGCACAGGAGGCGGGCCTTTTAACCACTAAGCCACCACTGACTAGTTTTATATGAATATTATTCAAATCAATACCTAATTCTATACCATAATTCTATGCTGTTATCATATAGGTGTTCTATATGGGTACAATCATGTATAGTTTCCTAGAAACATATTAATTATCCGTTCTAAGGTTTGTACATATATTGTCATATATTTGCAGACCTGTTCTTTAATATCCTGGAGTTGTTGTTGTAATTTCTGTACGTCAGCGGGTGCGTGTTGTGAGCGGCTGCCGTTGTTGAGGTGATGCGGCGCGGCGGGCGTTGGGGCCGGCTGACCTTTGTTGACCTGCAATTGAGCCAGATTGCTGCTTTCCCCACCTGTAATTATTATTTGATACATTTTCATCAGTATTTGTACAGAATTTGCTACTTTTTGGATGAATAATAAATAAAGAATGAGAGATGTTTCTTGATCTCATTTTGATATTTTTTTAAATATAAAATGACTGATACATTATGAGAAACTTTTTTTAACAAGTCTCAACGTCTACCTACTAGTAGTGTTAAAGATGATTGTAAACAAAAGACATTCTAGAACCACAAAGACTTGTAGTGACCAAAGTACCAACCTTCATTTTGCTGGGCATCTGTGGTTGCGATGGCTGTAGCAGAGGGGGAGGGTAGGGGCGCGGGGGGTGGAACTACGGGGAGGGAGGGAGGGAGAGGTGCTACCGGGGCGGCGGATGTGGAGGCTGCGGCGGGAGGCTGCAGCGGCGTGCGGCATTCAACGCACTTCCGCATAAGTGGAGCGCACTGTGCGCATGCGCATACATCGCCGCACGGACGGAACATCACAGTGGCAGGAGCCTCCGAACAAACCACGCATTCACCGATACGCTGTCTCGATGACACGCATGCACGACACACTAAACACTTCTTCACCTGGTAAAAGAACAATCATATTAAAGGATAAAATATTATGGAATGCCCGTTGTTAAGGTCAAAGGTGTATGCTCCTATAAACTTAAGATACTGGTGGGGGAGTACTACAAGTTACGTATATAATTTCTAAGACATTTTAACAATAAAATGTAATCACTAATGCCATTTTCTTGATATTAATATATTATCAATCTAGACTCACTCTAGCTGCACAGACGTTGCAGCAACAAATGTGCCCGCACGGGCGGAACAGCGTATCGGGTTTAGCGTCCGAGCAGACGAGACATTCATCTGTTCTGGGGTCTGTTGGAGGATTTTCTGCGGGAGTTTCCGTGGTTGGAGCCGTACTAGGTCCTGGTTGTGGAGTAAATGTCGCAGTTGTGGCAGAATCCTCGCTTTCTGGCGTACTTTCACTTGGCGCGCCGGTGCTCTCTTTGCGGCATGTTGTTAGTGTTTTGCGGAGATTCGGATCGGGACACAGATTCAACGGAGTCTGTCCTGTAATTTGATGTAATTGGTGATTAGATAAATATGATAACCTGGTTGGTTTGATTGAATCTAATGCCTACCTTTCTTATTTTTGATGGTCAGGTCAGCACCATTAGCTGCAAGAAAGCATGCGATAGAAGCGGAGGACTTCTTATCGTAGGAGTGAGCGATGCCTCCTAATAAGGATGTATCACGAGTGTCCTGTAGCCTGCGTAACTGCTGTAGAGTGTGGTGACGTAGCGCCTCATGAAGAGGAGTGTCACCATCCTAGGGTGAATTAATATTAAGGTTATTTATTGACGAAAACTCAAGTTAATTTGAACAGTTGAAGACACAACTTTAGAGATTTTTTTAAATAAAAGTTTAAGAAAGATAGATTAGAATTAGCAATATTTTAAACCAATTTTAAAAGATCAATATTTTCAAATTTTTAATGTACTTAGAGAAGATAAAATAGAAGAAACATTTAATTATTAACTGCTATGAATCACCTAACAGTATATATCTACAAATTTAAATTATCACCTAACTCCAAATATATGAATATCGGCAGGATTTGTAGGAAGGTAAAAATCAAAAATAAATAAAACCCTACCTTATCACAAATATTAGGATTAGCGCCATGAGTTATCAGTAGGCGGACTATTTGTGTGTGTTGTCTCTCAACAGCGAGGTACAGAGCTGTTTGTAGATTAGCATTCTGAAGGTCCAGGCGTGCTCCAGCTCGTACCAGGAGTTCAGCGGCTTCAGCGTGGTTGTTAAATGCTGCTAGATGTAGGGCAGTATAACCGTCATCTTTAGCATCGTCAACTATCCACGGACGAGGCAACTTGGACAGCATGATCTTCATGGCACTGGAAATATTCGCATTGTCAATCATAATAAATCTTAATAATATTCATTTTCTATAACTTTAGCATAATTGCAATAACAGGATACGTTCTATAGTCGCATTTTGTTTTGTATAAGTACAATGTATTCAACTTATATAATGATACACAATAAAATATATAAGTTTATAATTTTGTATGCATGTACATAATTAGTAACGTATAAAATCTTAAATGTTAAAAAAAGTTTACAGATTTTTAGATTTCTATATTTTTCTTATATACTTTATATTCGTCGATTCTGAAAATATTAGATTTATTAAAAGAATTATGTGGTGATTCAGGATTTTGTAATATAGAAATTATCTAGCATCAAAATTCACAACGACGTGAGATCTAAATGAAAATAAAAAATTAACGTAGAGATTTGAGTTTCACATGTATTATTTATTGATTTTATGACAACAAAGACTCATACACTCTTTCCTAGTTTGATAAGTACGAGGCGTTATTATGCGAGTTCTTCTCAAAATTGGGAAAATTGTCTACATACATATGTGTGTATATTATGTATAATAAGAAAGTTAGGATGATAGTGTTACATATTATAAGGAAAAAGGAAATAAGAAGATAATGATTTTAACATCTACCTATTTTGGAATTATTGCATTTTACTGGTAATCTGTCATATTAGTTAAGTCTGCTTGACTTTGTTTTGTGAATTTCTACAAAAAAAATACAATGTACCATCTGATTCAACAACGATGGTATACGGTTACAACATTTTTAAACACATTGAGACATCAAAATGACATTAAAATTTTTACGGTAAGTAACATGCCTTGAATAAAATTAGTTATTTGAAAGATAAAAGATTCAAAAGATAAGTTACGAAGTCATAAAAATTAAATATAAGTAAAAAGGAAAAGGAAAAAACTGAAAACTTAGTGTTAATTATTAACAATACAGTTTAATCTTTAGTCGGATTATAAATCGAGAGGGTTTTAAATTAGAAATTATTTGTTTTCACTTGTTACATTCTTCGAGTTCATTATAGCTACAAAAGTTTAATAAAAGGGCCAGGGGTCGGTTTTGTTAAACTAATGAAAAGAAGTCTGTAACACCCCCGCGCAGGGTTCACTTGGACCTCCTGCTGAGATTTATTAATATCTTATATTTTTTACATTACACAAAACCATAATGACTTAATTTCGATGTGTCTCTCGTTATAAAAAAAATATATAAAATTTGGCACGATATAACTACATAGTATTTCGTACAATTCATTATATATGATATAGGATGCAAAAGTTACTAAGTCAGAGTTTGTTGAACTGTCAACTATTAATAACTCTGGCGAGATTTTATTTCTGAATTGATCATCCGAGTCAATCTCGAATAGAACAAATAAAACCATAAGCAGGGAAATGTAAACTGTGATACGATCGAGGAGCATTCTTGCCTCTCGTTGTAATGGAGCATAATGATGTTGATGGTAACAATAAATTAGGCACTAAACATTTTAATATAGTGCGTTACGTTCAAAGAGTAAAAACGAACGAACTAATTAAATAAGGTCAAGCGTCGCGGTCGGGCGACGCTCGTCCTACGTACGGCAACAGTTGGAATTTGGTCGTTGCGAGCGTATCTTGAGACGCAGGCGCTTACACGATCCTTGCTAAGTGCGACTTATATATACAAGAGAATTATATACTAGAAGAATACAAAGTGATACATATTTTACCTAAATTAATAATAATTAATCAACCATCAAAATGTGAAGGGTGAGTTAAATATTTTTTTAACCGGCCTCAAATGAAACAATCGTGAGATATTTCTAAGAATTGACGTTAATTACAGTATGTGTTAAATATTGTATGGTCGCAAGCAATCGAGCAAGCCGGTATGGCACTACTAATATATCCATCTATATCTTTTATATGGAAACTGTTATTAATTTTTACAGTCACATATTACAAAATCCGAACAATGAAATCTACAGATATTTAAATTAGATATTTGAAATTCAAAATAACCAACATTACAGTTCGGCTGTACAAGGAATGGAGGTTAAGAGTCAATATAATAATACATTTAAATCTTTACATCTCATAGGTTCTTTGAGTGAATTCTAGTTATTTATTTTACTAAAGTCATATGTATTGGAGTTGTTCAATATTATAATGTATGATGTCAACCTAGTTGAGCGTTTGTCTCCACGGAGTGACGCCACTGCAATAATAAGTACATTTCTTTTTAATCAACAACTCCATACACATGGTCGACGAGCAATATAGAGATTTAGATCCAGTTTCGTATTATATATTAACTGGTAACCCCACGCGCTACTGAAACATTATCACTTTTTAACCGTTCTCATAAGTGATACGAATGTCATAAAGTGTTTACAAATCGATTTATTTTCTAGCGAGTGTTGAATTGTACTTTAGGTATTTAATCGATATTGATATCGATTCGATATTGATTGGTGATTACAGTTTATAATCAATTTATTTATTGTCATTAGGAGCAAAATTCGACATATTTAAAGAGAATAACATGTCGAAATTGATAAAGAAACTATTAGAATATAGAGAATAAAATAAAAGAGACTGCTATTTAATTTAACGAGTTTCTATGAATATCACAGAGTATTTTTCCTGCTACTTAAAATCAGATAAAGACTATTTTCAGTTCGACTATTTCAAGTAAGTGAATGTGTATTGTGTATAATATAAAATGACACAAAATACTTTTGTATTGGAATGAAACGTTCTTTTAATTTTTTCATTTAGAATTCTTTATAAGTATACACATACGATTACATCTAATACAATCGTATCTATTGTGACTGGGAATTGTTTTTATCGTTCCGTTCCCTAGAAATGTCCTTGCTGTTTACTCTAATGGCTTTTTCAGGATCGCAGGTAGGGGAGGAGTTGGGGATAAGATTCAGGGTGGAATCGTATATTTTTTCTGAACCAATTCTTAGAAAAAAACATATATATGTTTGCTAGAAAATAAGTATAAGTTTCCTTAATAACATGTATGTTATTTAATATAAATAAAAAGTGAAGATAGCTCCTTTAATTCGGATGTTTTATACAATTTAATTTAACACGTGTAGCAAAATTAAAATTATACCTCAGTCTATATTTCTCATATAAAGACCGACTATAGAGGCGAATCATTGAAGCATTTTTTCACAATTATTAATTGTAAAGCATTACAAAATATAAGACTATTTGCTTTTAAACTGATTGTATTAAGTTATATAATTAATGACTTACAAACTGGTCCACAAATTCAATAATATTAAATCGCAGACTATAGAATATAAGTAGTGCCAGAAGTTCTGAATTACTGGCTCTGTAAAATCTCAAGTTCTGATAAAACTTACCGAACATTGACTGAAACATATACAGGGCTGTCCAAAATGATATTAATTTTCGCAAATAAAATATAAAAAAGAAAATATTACAGGAATTCGATACGATAATAATATATCTACGGAATGTTAATAGAATTAGATTTGTTTTTTCAATTTTATAATACAACAATTAAATTGTTACAACCCTGTGGTGAAAGAAGTTGCTCTTTGTTTCACTGCTTTAGTTGCTGGGATAATTCTTAGAAAGTGTGTGTTTTGTTTCAGTTACAAGTATATAACAAGTTTTATGTACATAAGAGAGTATTTATTTTATGTATTTCGAGTAATATTTTCAATACTTTTTTATTTATATACAAAATTCATTATTGCGGAATAATTTTACATACATATATCGATAGGCTATTTATTTATTTATATATAATATTGACAGTTTTGTACTCTCAGGAATAAATATTATAAACTCGGTTTTGAATTTTAGGAGTTTTTTTCATAACTATATAGTTTTATACTTAGAATGAAATATGTCTGATAGTTTTAACTTAATCCAGGCTATCAAAACCATATTTGAGTTAAGGTACAATTACGTGAATTTGTGGTAATTTTAATAGGTTTTAACACAAGTAGGTGACCTGAGTGATCATATTCTATAACATTGAGCTGATTCCCCGCGGATTCAGAATAGTAAGTTATGTTAATATGCGATTGGGGCAACAGTGACCAATAACAATGTCACATTGATATTCAATAGACGGCCGTTCCACAGCCATTCTTCGCCCAGCATCAATATTACTTTCCAGCAAACACATCTCTCGTGTATAAATTTAATTATTATAATTAATACTATATAATATTATTATATAAAATGAAATTTTATTTATTTACTTCTGCTCATAACCGTATACAACAAAAGGTAAATATTTAATGTTTAATTCAGCGAAACATCGCGATATTAAAAATGCTTACAAAACTATGTTGCTTCTCAACACAAAAGATGAGTTGGCTGTCTTCCCACTTGTTTGTCTATGAAAGTTTGCCAAAATTCTTTTATTGACTGAGTGAACGGAGAGGCAAGCTTTACAGCCAACAACGGAAATTCTCGACCACAATACACTAACGTAGTTCGATAGTTCAAATATACAAACAGTGTACCCATGACTACGCTATTATGTTTCAATAGAACTTTTCCTTTACGCACATAGCGCCAGCTTTAAATATATATTTGAGAAATGGTGTAAGATCGTTTGAGGGGAGGTCAGTGAACGCTAAGGATCGCCAGATCTCGCGATGGAAACTATGTATAGAGCGACTACCCCGCGGGAGGTGACAGTGGTGGATGCTGCTCTACTAATAATAGTCTCCCCTCCAGCGGCATCGGGACTCGGGAGCGCGCACATGTGGCGCCCGGCGACCGTCTGTTCTGCGTGTACGTTTATTTTGGATACGACCGTCACGCGGCGCGGTTTACAGCGCTCCTTACATAAGAGCCTTCAGGGGCTCCAGCGCGAGTCTTGCACTCCGAGCTGCAGGTCGGTGCACGTTTGAGTAACCGATCCGACGGACGCCACCGGATCTATTTCGGGAAAATACAAATTTGGAATGGATGGTACTCGCGACTCGAAAGCGAACTCCGCCGGTCGAGTCCATTTTTAGAGCTGGACTGCGCGTGCGCAGGGAGAGCGTCGCCAGTGTTTGACGAGCTGCCACCAGGCCGTGTCGCTCGCTGCCCGGGCCTGCTGCCGGCCGGGCGTGATCCTGCACGTCCTGCCGGGGATCGACTTAATGTGACCGGCCTTAAGAAACAATTGAAGAACGAAGCCAGCCCTATAGCCTTGCGTTAGTTCCGTGCTTCCTTACTTCCCATAGTACTTAGATATCGTATGGAATGTAAAGAAGTATGGAGCTGCGCGGGTGTGCCTGCGAGATGGGATCATCACCATCGATGTATCATGTGTCACTTCAAGGATATACTCGTACTTGTGTTATGTACATTTTTATTGTTCTCAAAGTGTGTCATTTAATAATGTGCGGGAAACATTTCTATTCATCCACAAAATGGCCCATCTATCCGTAAGACGATTTTTTTTTATTTCGTATAACTATTTGATGATTTTAACCTTTAATGACATGTGCATAGTTTGATATTTATTAATTTCATTAAAGGATTTATTCTTTAAATTTCGCCTCGGGTTAGTTTATAAGGAGAAATTCTTGTTTGTGCATTCAAAGAGAACAAATATAGAAGCAATAACTTTTTAACTGTTCTAGTAAAAGCTTTATTTGTTTTATTGTGTGGCAAGTCGTCGTAAAATAGCATCTGGTGCGGTTTAGGTAACAGTTCTGACTAAGGCAACACAAATAAACGTGAGGCAGACGCTGGACGGACGACGTCTCACTATACCTACATACTAATTTAAATTTAGATATGGCCAGGAACCACCGAGAAATATTTATTTTTATCTTTCATGGTAGTGTTAAATTACAGGCCGCATTTGGCTTTGGAAAAACTTACATGGGGTGAACGATATTCAAACGAATTATAATAATAGAATTGTTTAAGAAATAATATTTAAACGTGATAAAAGACCACTTGCACCATGATTGCTATTTGTATAAAAAAACTTCCTTTTAGCTATGACTAATGTTCATTATACATATACAAAAATTAAACTTAATTTACTAACCAATTCTCGTTATGTGTAAACGATCAAAAATTTCTAACATTTCAGGATTTTGTATACTTAGAATAAAAACAAATTTTACATCGAGATGCAAGTAAGATCGGTTCGTGACATTGTCAATGTTGGTAAAAGTCGTATTAAAAAAAAAGGGGATCACAAAAAGTGTTAGGGCCGCGCCTGCGCCACATCTGGAACACTGCATCTCATTATGCGGAGCGGTCGCGGCTGAATGCCGTCGGTCCGTGCCTCGACCCTGCCCGGACGCCATCTTGCACAATACATTACGGACATCCGCGCCTTATACTCACTATTGTTTCTTCATAAATTATCTTAAAGCTTTTGTCATTACGCTCCATTTGTGTATTTGGTGTAATTATATCTTAATGTTCTTTATTATTACCAATTATATTGTTGTTAATATATATATCTAACATTGTATTAAGGGTATGACAAAATATTGGTTCACTTCTATCGTTAGTATTTCTATTCTATGTTATAGTATCTTTGATCAATGGTTGTATAAAAATAAGTTAGGAACACATGCATGTTAATTTATTAAGGATATGAAATTAATATTGTGAACACAATCATCGAAAATTATTTTAATAAGAATTCTATATGGCTATATTTAACATGTAAGGATTGCTACATATTTCTTATATAAAAGATATTTTTATACTATTTTTATATAAGAAACAATATATTACAGTGTGAATCAGAGTGTAGGCTAATCACTGTGGCTGTACATGATACATTAGCGAAAGATACCACAAAAAATATCGAGGAACATCTACGAAGAAAATCACTATAAAAAACACAAGTTTGAAGGGATCGTTACATTGTGAGGATGGAAACATTGGGTCAGGTTCGGAACACTGTTTTAGAATAAGAATGAAGATGCGAAATGACAGTATAATAATATGATTTATACAAAGAAACAGAAAAAAAGATATTACTCTTACGTGGACTTATTGAATGACATGGACTTTATGTAATTATGGCTATATGAGTTATGAGTATAACTATAAATTTAAGAAATATTTATATGTATATACTTAATACTACTAATTTTGATGATGATATTAATATTTTACAGATATTTGTTTAAATGTAAATTATGTATATGGTAAAATTAGCATCATTAAATGTTGTTAAACTAGACCACATATAGTTAAACAATAAGTGTATTTAATGTATATATTCGTGTTTATTTCGTAGCCGGAGCGTTTACCTATCCAATGAATAGAGCAGAATGCACTGTAAGCTCACAACGGACCCGATCTACCCTTTAATAGTGCACGCCTTTTACTATCGCACAAAGGAGTTTTCTATGAGAAAGGGATCTTGACCTACCAGTTATTTCATAGTGCACGTTCAAAAAATCGCGTTAAAAACAATTTATTCATGCATCCGTGCAACGAATGTCGCTGACAAAAGAATATAAAACTAGACAGGGGGGTAATGAATGCTAGTCAGCCGTTTTAATAGAGTCACTTACACGCTGTACGCTTTGACACTAGCGATACAATCCTACGGAGTACGGGCCGATGGTTACTTATTGTGAATTTAAGGGTTAAATAAGTACTATATTACAATAACACTACCGAAGCTCATACCTGGACTATCTGTAATATGATATTTATAGTTTTAATTATTATTCATTATTATAATTCCCAACGTCTGTAAGAAGAGTAGATTTAGTTTTATAACATAACTCGCTTTCCGCTCGCGGCTTCTCCCGCGTCGAGTTCGGTTATATCGCGCTTCCAAGAGAACATTTCAAAAGTCTGGCATAAAAACTATCCTATGTTCTTCAAGATCAACTCTATCTCTGTACCAAATTTCATTAAATTCAGTTCATTGATTTAGGCGTGAAAGCGTAACAAACAGATAGACAGACAGAGTTACTTTCGCATATAATATTAGTAGGGATAAGTCGCATCAAACTAATATATTCTATATATTATGTTCTGTTACGGTATTCGTGTATATGACGCGAAAATAGCCGTCGAATGTTTGGCAGTGATCCAGGGCCAGCTAAAAGTTTCCTGACGAACGGCCCAAGACACATACAATGTTTTTATATGTGTTCCGTTACATAAACTGCTACTTATTTTGCCTTTATGATTTAACTTTATATTCCTACACGAGTACGTTTTTTTATTCAATTTTATTCTTTTATATCGACGTCGTCTGTAGTTCTTGTTACAATATTACATTTTTACAACAATCCTTGCTTAAGTTATGGTGACCTTTTTTTTATTTATTAAATTGGATGAAGCAACATACATATATATAGCAATTTTTTGTAATAGGAAT
The DNA here is from genome assembly GCA_916720795.1 of Danaus chrysippus. NCBI lineage: Eukaryota > Metazoa > Arthropoda > Insecta > Lepidoptera > Nymphalidae > Danaus > Danaus chrysippus. Next base: position 3,768,652 of record CAKASE010000057.1, on the reverse strand, counting down.
GAATAAAATAATATTTGCAATCAATGTTGTTAAATTATCCTGCCTCTTAAAAAATTGCCTACGACAAATATTTTAAGGAGGATTGTTAAGTTTTACGTATGGAATGAGTTCTGTATGACCATATCAATGACCAATAAAAAAAACATTTATCTTAAATATAAAGTTATTAAATATATATAGTAAATTAATCTTTTGAAAAGAATGTATTGATTATAGTGTTCCACGAAAAGTATGTACGGAATGTAATAATGTTTTTCTGAATTAGGAATCTCTTTAATCCAACTATTGTATTAGCTGATTAAAAATAACAATTTGATTTTGTATAATAAGCACTGGTAATATTTTTAATATTAGTTAGTATAAAAAAAATTCATTTTATTGGTGTTAATTTGAAAACATAAGTTTCTTCTAATTTTGTATAGTCAAAGTGCAATTCCATCACCTTCTTCTAAAGATATGTTTGAACTAGGTATAATTATGTATATGTAAAATTACTATTTTTTATCATATTATTATGCATTTAAAGTTATAATTTTATTATTTTGTAACTATATGAAATTTGTAATACATATACAAGAATGTTAATAGTATTTTAAGCCATGGGGATTTTACCAATTATTATTTGTGAACTTAGTATTCTGGTAGCTCGTAAGAAAAACATTATACATTTAACAATATATGAATGGTAGTAACGAAAACTATACAAGCGTATAAAACACTTTGATATGTGTTATGGGGCCAAGGAGTTATGGTTGGATAAAGAAAAACACACCGCCAGGGGCTCATACAGCCGTGACTTTATGATTCGGATTTGATCGAACAAATATGTTTTACGAGTGATTAAAAACTTTTTGGTTATTTATAAAAATCATAGTAAAAGTTCATACTTTTATTATAAAAAGATTTGTTTTTAATAAAAACTATAGCCCATATCTTATTATGATGTCTAAGCTACATTATCTAGAAGTTTCATAAAAATCTAGTGAGTAGTTTTTGTGTAAAACAGGAAAAAATATTAATACATATATATATATATGTACTTCGATGCATCCTCCCAAACTCTAGCCAGTATAATGTTAGAATAACGATTTTTTCTAAGCTATATTCTTAACTAACGGAGATCAGGCTTTACCTTTATGAGGCAGACTATAAATGGGTTCAATTTAATTTAAAAAAAATATTACATTCATCTTTATGGCTGCAATATTCCTCAGTGTATTGCAATAAACGAAAAAAAAACATTATTTACACTCTCAAATTGTTTGATATATACATACCATTTCTTAACAAAATTTTAAAGATTAGATAATTTATTTTACCACCATATCTTATATATGAAAAATGACAATTCCACTCGGAAGGTGTTTGGAATATTTAAAAAGAAGCATCAAGCATGTTAGCTTGAAATTTAAATTAAGAATTCTTGGACATAGATAATGAAACTCTTGAATTTACAACTCTCTATTTAAAAACGGCTACTTTAAGAGGGCGTTGCGTTATTTTCCCAGTTAAATAATAGTAAAAGAACTATATCCAAAGGTTTCAAATGAGGCATAAGTGAGATATAATAACAGACAGTATTTTTCTTTAATAATATTAAATTAATGTGTCAATGAACATTTCCATAAGGACATCAACAATATTATTCCACAGCGAACCTTCATGGATGTTAATAATTTCATCATACTTCTCGGAATATACGTTCACTGTGAAAATGTATTTAAATAGGTTAATATGATTGCTAGAAATAGATAAAACTGGATACATACATTGAATAAATGGTTTCAGAACGTAAACTTGAATTTAAATACCTAAATGAGAATCAACAGATATAAATAACCATAAGTACTATAAAACAATAACAATAGTTTAACACGGATGGATGTTTGTTGCTATGGAGCTATTCATTTTACAACAGATTATAAATATCGTAACATGAACCCGAAATAAATTATTATTTTTCTGTTTTCTGTGGATGTATGAGAAGATAATTATTTTAACATACATATAATTTTTTTTAATGATTCAAAGAGCGCTACCATCAGTGATTATTTTCGAAACTATAAGGGAGTGGTAAGAGCAACGTGTTTACACCTTGATCCGATAGATGGCACTACGAGTTCGAAAATTCTATGTTTGTAAGATTTTTATTTGTTTTTTTATGTTACAATTATTTCAAATTTAGTGAAAATTGTTAATTTAAATATTACATCTCTCATATCACCACAATAGAATAAAATAAATTATAGACACAATTCAGTAAAATAAAATATGGACTAAAATCTAAATAAAAAATTAAATGAACGTCTGAAATCATACTGCTGTGTAGGCAGCATTTTGTTTAGATTTATTTATACCTTCTGTTCTTTAATCTTCATTAGATATTATTTAATTGTATTGTTATTTCATGTTTTTGTTTTTTATTTCTGTTTATGTTAATGCTGTCTCGCAAAGATGTTCACATATAAAACATTATCTTTCTTTCTTTCAAAATTAAGAAAAAAAACGAAAATCTAAAACTTTTTGTTAATTATTACACATAGTAAAATTAATTACCTAATTATAGACTTTTGGTTTGAAAGTTGATATCCGTCCATTAGATTATAGAATAAAATCCTCAAAATAAATTATCATGTTTAATCATCCTAATATTAGAGAACGTTACTAAAAATAACCCTCAACTCTTCGATGATGGCAAAGGCAATTTTCTTGAGCGCAGACTAAATAAAACTTAATATGCAATTTAATATAAGGCTGTATTAAAATTCGGTATGCTTTTAGCGGGCGGGCCTTAAATGTGTAATTAGTAGCATGTGTGCCACCGACTGGGCATCAGTAACGCGCCGCCTGCCCGGGACTCGCCCGACCACTGTAATAAACCCACGAGAAATTATCTTTTCAAACAATTAGCCGAGACTTATTGCCAAACAAAATACTACAGCCGATTTAACTTATTAAAGAATACATTTTATCTTAGCTCCGTACATAATTGCAGTGACTTGTAAATAAAAGATGTATAACGTAGAATGAAGTACAAACATTATTTTCTCAATATATGTAAACATATTGGATGTACATTAAGCCGTCTTCTCTGGCTGTTATATCAAAAGCGCTGTAGGCAAACGTCAAGAAGATTTTCAAGCGATATGAGCCAATCTTTCCTCTTCAATATTATATAAATTTAGAACGAACATGTAGCGTTCATGTAGTCCTTATATAGGTTTTCACTTTTTAAAGTAAGTCATATTTATTGGTTTTGTAACTTCCTAATACTTATACTTGTTTATAGAATTCGTTTGGTGACCCTTTTAAATTAAATGTTTAATTTAAATACGATTTCGATCGACATGTCTGTGTGTATTTTTGTTCATAAAAATAAAGATGCCATTACAGAAAACCTAATAGAAGTTGTATATAAAAATACATAATATATACTGAGTATAAATTTGAACACTTAGTTTTTATTTGATTTTATGATTAAGTGATATTGATTTAACTTCTCTTCAGAATACATAATATCCAAAATATTCCACATGTTACTCAAGTTAATAAGTTATCTTAAAATTTAAAAAAATAGATATTTATTTAATTTTAAAAAGGGGGTTAGGCTTCTGGGAAGTATCAATTATGATTGATATTTTTTATTTATTGTGTTTGAATATTTACTACTATATATTTCTTCCATAGAATGAAATGTACAATAGTTATTTATTGATATCAAGTAAATATAAAGTAGAAAAATATATTTTAAGTTAAAAAAAATATATGATATATTCGGAAAATAAATATAAGTTTTCATCAAATTTCGCTATTTTTTTTGTAAGCAGAAATAGAAAATTTAAAAACTTTGTTAATATGTATTTGAATTTTTTACTTATTTTGAGATGAATTGAAAACACTGTTTTTTCAAAGAGTTGTAGATCTTTTTATTATTTATACCTTTTTTCCCTAGGACTTGCAGTTTCGCCGGAAATTATTATAATTTATTTTTACCGTTAACAACTCAGCTACCTCTATTTTCCAAAGTCGAGTGGCCGGTAAATTGATTTCCTATATTTTTTTCTTATATTTTCTTGCATTTCCAACAGATTTTGTATATTTTTACTTTTATTAAATTATAGATTTTGTTTCAAACCTCTTAGAATTGTATTTGGACAAGTTGCTTGATACGTCAAATATTTTTACAAATATAAGAGTTACTTGAAATCGGAGCGTTTCGTGCCAGCAAACAGAATGAGGGAGGCAAGGTATTATTAGTAGTTATTGTTCTAAAGGAATTAAAAACATTAAAGAAAATAGAGAACTGAAAAAAAACAAACTTATCATGCTATTGGATGACTATTATTAAAATGTTTTTTATAAGCTACAAGCAAAAGGTAAATGGATTTTTTCATTGCATTGCATTTTTCACCGGGAAGTACCTTATAAGTATGTTGTCTTAATTGTATTTTTATTAATTTGACATAATTAATGATAATTATGTCAAATTAATGAAACATATATTTTCTCAGTTATTCATTATGTAAGTGGAGATTAAATTCTTTCACTACTCCAAGGGTCCTCCCTTAATAATAATTAAAAAAATAAACTTTTACGGGTCCTGAAAAGTATAATAGGATCTTGACAGACGTTCAGTTAAAACAAGTAATATTGTTTTCGTATGGAAGAAGGTAAATGAAAGTAGATAAGGAGAATCTTTGGTAAACAGTTTGTAAATACTACTTGAAACTTAGGCTTATGAACATAGAATAGAATTTTATGTTATATTAATTTAGTAACGATATTTGTGCCTAAAACTAAAACGTTCTCGGTTATTTCCAGCTCTAATTAAGAAAAACACTTACAACTAGGCCAGCCCGAGCTCGGCCAGATTATTAAATTTAGAACATGAGAAATTTTATTCCTAAAAAGGAGGTAAACAAGTTACTGTAGCTTTCTTTGGTGTATACCGCATTAAACATATTTTTTAAATACTCAAAGAAAATCTTTTAATATAACGCAACATTTATTGAAAATATAATTACTACATTCTTATATTTGTATACAAAATATTAATTACAAAACACATATGATACTCTATTTAAAGAAGATATTGTAAATTGTAAGAACTAGCATTTTCAAAGATCTATAACGATGTTTAAAATATTATGAATCTTTTTATCTTCTGGTACACAAACGAATGAATTTTTAATAAGAAGAAATCAAATTAATTGCAACATTTCTTTCCTACTATTATACAAAAGTGAGATATAGTTCCAAATGTCGTTTTAAAATTTAATATATAATGTAACATTTCTTTTAAAAATTTCATCTATTGAGATGAAAAATTTCATACGTCGTTAACACATCGCGACTGCTTCGAGTGCTTCAGTAAAATCACATTCGATTATCCTGTAAGGCGCACAGATGGTTGGCAAACATTATTCCTAAAATCTTTCTATTTTGCAGCAACGATCTGAAATATTTGTATACGTGACTACAATTCAAATATACATATATATTTTTTCATTTTAAAATAATTACTTTGATAAAACCAACACGACCATTCATAAGACTTCAACTAAAAGATTCTTTCTATGTCTTCTTCTCTTTGAAGCTTTATAGAAAAGCCATTACATTTTATTAATATTTAATACGCTAAGACTATTCTTTGAAAAATATTATTTTAAAATATGTTTTAAAACTTTTGTTATTATAAAACTTTTCCTACTTAAACAACATCGGTAGTGAAATTTAATTGTAAATAAATGTTATTGAGAGATGTTTATTTTATTTACATTTTTACTATAAATGTTACTTTTATATTTTTTATTTAATATCACTGTATTTTCTTTAAAGTTAATGTTTTATAATTTATCATTAAGCGTCGAAGAAATAACCAAGGTATTTTAAAGAAAGACACATGAAATAATATATTAGTTTGAAAAGCCTTCGTTTAATGTAACCACTATGTCACTGTTTAGATTAAGGCTGAACAAAGTAAGGCTTAACGGCAGCAAATCTCTGATAGGACATAGTACTGGAAAAACTATTCATATACGACCCAGTGATATCCGTAGGAAATAAAAGGAAAGATAATATACTTTTAAAAAGATTTATATTGTTTTAATAATATTGAAATAAGAAGAGAGGTCAAACAAATATTTTAATTGACGAAAGAAGCCACGTAATGTTTTCTTGTTGATATTTGAGAATCGAGGCCACTGAAGGGTTTTAAGAGATATTATCATGCTCAGTTTCCTCCAAGAAAGTAATCGTAATCCCGGCTTCACGAAATATTAGTGTGGAGGTAAGCTTACTAGATTTTTGCCTCTATTGGGGAGCTTAAGTAGAATGTAGAACGTTTGGCTTGACTTGCATTAAAATATTGTCGGTTAAATTCAGTCGACATTAAATGGATAATATTATTTATTTAGTTCTTTGCAAAATTTATTTGTTATAGTGTAAGAAAATTAAATTAGCTTTTGCAAAATACATAACAATATTTAAGATAATTTCTTAATATTATTTAGAAACTCAAGGTTAATGAAATTATAATAGCGATAATAAATAAACGAGAAACACTTATGTATGTATGTATACATACTCGTATGTATATAACCCACTTTAACGATTGTAAAAAACTGTAATATATAGAAGATTTTAGAAGTGATGAAATTGATCTAGCTGATTCATCTGTATTGGTATTAATTATTTTCTTAACGCCATCTCGGAGAATTTAGAAATATTAACCAGTTTTTTTTTTAAAGCGAAAAAGGGACAGATGGCGCTACATAAGAAGTTGTCTTGGTTAATGAAATTAGTAAATTTCTATGGTATAAATTGAAAGTTACAACGTATACTGTGATTTCTGTTAAAAGTGATAAAATTAAATAAGAAAATATCAAACAATCAATCAGATTATTTGAATAAAAGGAACAGTAAAGCGAATGTTAATTGTTAATAAGTCAAAAATTTTGAAATCAATAGGTAAAAAATGATTATTTTATATAGAAGATTTTTTTATTTTTACATAACAAAACTGTTTATTCCACAAACGTGGCAGCGTAACTGCTTATTTTATTTTATAGCAAATTAGGTAAAGATCTGTGAGTGCCACTTTAAGAAATTCAAATACAGCTATTCAGTAAGAATACTTGGTGCTTAGTTTGAACAGATCATTTCTCTAAGTGTATTTTATATTAAAACATTATCGAGGAGATGTTCAATGAAGAGATTACATACCGATATTATTATTGCATAAGGAACATCAGAAAAATTATTAATATATTTGTTTGTGCTTGACAATATATCGTTGTAAGTTTTTAAATGGGGATTAAAATCATAAATATCGGTTTAATTGTTATTAAGAATTGTAATTTTAAACATAAATGTCTTGAAGTAATCTTCTTTCCTTCCAATGACAAACGTGTCATCGATCCTTTTCTTGTAATAAATAATATACATATTATAACATAGTCAGTGTAATAATTAATCTCGTGTCGCTTAAATAAGATACATAGGCGCTCGTGTTGTGAACACCTAACTAAACTAACCATAAATTATCATGTCAAGTCAAAGGAACTCCACGTCGGGGTTAAATTATATTCAGGTTAAGCAGACTACATATCTGAGACGAGTCTTCGTTGGCATGATCGAGGGGTAGTTTGCCGAGCGCTATCAAAGACTTGCACACTTTGAGTGTTACGTACACGGAGATCCAATTGCATACCATAAAGAAGACATCTTGTCGAATAGAAATAAAAGATTCCCTCGTACATTTTCATGTTGAAAATAATCCCGAAAGCGGCCGACACAATTCCTCATTTCATTCACGTTCCCATGCGATGAAACTTTTTCTCTGCAATTTTTCTGTGGGGGGTAAGGGAGTTCAGGTGGGGCGGTTTGCTAGTCGCGGCACGTAGAGCCTCCGAGCGGCGCCCACTGCCCGCCCGCTGAATACAAACTTCATTAGCCGTTTGATAATTAGCCCGTTAAACGCCCCTCACTTGCCAGTTGCCCGACAACGGTGTTCTAAGCCAAAGTCGCTTACATGTATAATTCGGCTTAACGAAAGGTAATCAATCCCGAGCGACTAGAGACATAAGGCTCACGATCTCATATACATGTAGAACACGTTTTAATATAATTATATTGGAAAACAAATAAATATATGAACAATTTAAAAATAAAACGTACAGTGAAGTCTGAAGAAGCAGTTATTGATTGTCCTATTGAGGTTGGCCATTCAATCTGTTTGAACGATAAATGATATATTTATACCATTATAAAATGGTATGTTCAAGAATTGATTGAAAACGAATAAAAATATAATGTATTATAAATTTAAATTATTATAGTTTTGCAATCAAAAAACTAAATTCAATTTATTTATTTCATATAAAATAATAATAAAATATTTCTTCATTCATGAACTTACGTCTTTCATTGAACGTAAGTCCTGAGTCATATATAAAAAATGATCATATTTATTATCTGTTTGTCAAATGCAACCATCATCAGCGTATACGTGATTGAGTAAGGAACGTCTCTGAAATTTAAAATATATAGGATATTTTATAGGAAACGTCAGGGAGGGTAGTGTGATTTATGTTCACATTTCTCACAATATGAAGACAAAGCAGTTAATATTAAATGTCTCATCCTATGGTTCGAATTTTATTTTTCTGAAATGATATATTACGCTGAGAGCCACTGCACTAAGTATATACGAGTGCAAACATATTGTACGTATGGGAAGTGAGAGTATTTACAGAAAAAATCGAACATATTAATTAATATATACAGCATATTTGTGGTTATTCTATATTCACTTTAATATTCATAGATTCAACTATAATGAGTAGGCCAAGCTAATTATTCAGATTTTTACATTGGTTTCATACATAAGTTTCTGTTATAAGTAAATTTGTATAATTTTGGTGATATATTGAATAATAATTAAATTAATATATGTTTATTATTTAAACAAAAAATATTTTATACTATAATTGGAAATGATAATACTTAATTGTATTTAATAACAGCTATTACAGACTACAAAAAGGTGGAAAAATTATAAATGAAATTAATGCAACAAAATTTTTTATATCTATAAATTAATAGAATAATATCAATATTCTTGTTTGTATCATGTAGATAATCTGTTATAAAATAATAAGATCAAATGTCGTGCGAAATATAACGAAGTAATCTTTTACAGTAAAGTCAGCATTTTGTTCGTCCTTTGGGTAGTAAACAAACGTAGTGAAGCTTTATTAATAAGAGTTTGTTGAAAATGTTTAAATTGACGCTCAGCTCAAGTACGGATAATAAAAGTGACAATTTAAAGGTAACATCCTTCGGGGGAGATGTCGAGACAAAAGGAGTGCAGAGTAGCAAAATGTGAAAAGAACTTTGGGGCAGCGGGAGGCCCGCATCAGACGGAGAGGAGTGATTTTGTTTGTGAAGATTGTTATCATACAGATAAAACATACGTTACACAGACACTGTTTATATACTTTACTCAGTATAACACTTATTATAGAAATATATATTAAAATTTAAATTAAAAACATCTTCTTTCTCGAATTAACATGTTATGGAAGAAAATAACTGGCTTTTCCATATCATGTAAATAAAAAAAGTAGACGAAAAATATACAACATTCTATTAACGATAGATGATTTTAAAAATGTATCCAATAAGTGGGAATATTATAGTTACAATAGTAGGTACCTACTTCAGGAAGTTGAATCATGGACTTAAGCAAATTAGCAAGGAGATTAAGACAGGAACACAGCTGTTCATATATTGGAGGATAGAAATCGATGATTGAATTACTTAAATAAATGTACAGATATCACGTGATCGGTTCAGTTTTTGGTTGGTTATTATATATTATGATGCTTATATTATTGTTACCAGGTGTAAATTGCTTGCCTCTCAATCTGTTATATGAATTTGCATCGTAAAATAAAAACATCTTCCAGTTTCTCAACCATGAAACTTGGAATATAATATCAATCTAGACTGATGAAAGAAAAAATGTTTCAATTGTCTGTTTTTACTTTGACAATTTCTTACTAATGAAGGGTGTAAATATTTTGCATACTGTAAACAGCGTTTAAACTTAAGTATTTCATGTCAATCTGCGATGATTTAAATCAAACTAGATATAAGCTGCAAGTCTATAGTATGGTCTAGTATATATATGTACTATAAGTCTATAGAATTCAGCTTATTTTTCCAGCTCTTCCATGAAAAAAGTGACGGGCTACTTGTCATGTCCTCGTTTACACTTATAATTATTACGGATTATTTCATACAATTATTATCCATTTAATATAGCAAAAAATAAAATTAATTTGCAGATAAATGTCTTTATAAATTCTATATGAAAATTATAATTTATATCATTCGGCATGCTATTGTTCGTACTGTGTTCGTAGGTCTAAAATATAATGTTGATAAGTAAAGCATATCAAAATTCAATAAGATTCGACCAGTTTAGAGATTTATCTTATCACAAATGAATTATTGAGCCATCCTTAGCCGTCTGTCATCACATACACATTGTGTGGAGGAAACTATGACTGAGCATATAATTAAATGCGTAATCTGATCGTTAAATGTCCTGCGCTTACCGGTTATAGAACTTAGGTTATTTATTTATTTTAATAGGAAGCCAACATAATGTACAATGATCTTACAAGGTACACTACAATTAAAGGCTAACTCAGCATGCATTCACAAAAAATATATATATAATAAAACAACGTAAAATTTCAAATTGAGAAAGAACGGCATAAATATGTAGAAAAGCATATAATAAATCAAGAGTTTATATGACTATATATTTTTCCTTAAATAATTGGTCTGTCACAAACATATCTGATTAAAAATAATATAACATGGTTACCTAACTTAGGTTTTCCTAATCCAACTCTTGATATTTATTTCACTTTTATGTTTCAATAAATATGCTTCACTTAATGTGATTCAACATTTTATACATCACTAGAGGTAAACGGGATAAGCTGAATCGTTTACATAAAACAGATTTATATATCTCACGCTCGAAAACAACATTGTTTACCGATGAAGCTTTCAAAAAAACTTTCCATTTATTATAAAGTATTAAAATAATGATGTGGATTATAAAGTGAATGTCCAAATTCAGACATCTCATAAAAACATTTGAAACAAGAATCTGAGCTTGTTTTTCATATTTTTTTCTTTATAAATAAGTCTTTATAAAATTGTAATAGTGAGATTTATATAGCTTTAAGAATACATTAAATCAAATACTGTAATTTGTATAAAGTAGAATACTAACAAAACACATTGCATGAGAGTAACTATCCTTTAAATAACATTATAAAAGTATACTATATAATATAAAATGTTCCTTATCAATACAATGTTCTATAATATCTGTTGCCAGATCAGCCGGTGGGAAGGGGTTGGTTATTTCAACGTAATTAAAACAAACATCACGATGTTCCACACTCATATCTAATTACGTTCGTGTTGCAATAATCACAGTGGCTATCACGGAATATCGATGTCCGACACGAATTAACACATCAAAAAATATATAGAAATCAAATTAATTATATATTAAAACATTTAAATTGATTTCATTATAAAACTTTTTGGATTTTATCCAATTTTTTTAACTATAATTGTAAAAGCACAATCAATACATCTTTTATTCAGCTTACGCTCGCTCTAAAGTAAATAAGATATCTTTTATAATCTAATTATACAAAGAGATAAAGGGTATCCACAAAAGAAATTGTAACTGAAAGTTATTTTAATGTTGTTACTTGGAAAATATTTTTCATAAAGTATTATATTTTGTTTCATCGTTTATTTATTTTTCATCGTGTAATATTTATAACATACAAAATGCTCGGAGCTTATTTAATTTGGACATTCATGGATTTTTTTGTAAAGAAATTAATATATATACATATATATAAATAATAATGTCATCAATAAACTTTTTATTAATTAAGTATCATATAGGTTTAAATTAAATATATATAAAATCCCTATTTCCGTTTGTTATTATGACAATCTGACAACAATGACGTTCTGTACATTCACTGAAAAGTGTAAGCGGTGCTCTCATAATCGGCTTCTAGACTTGTAGAACTTTCAAATTGTATTAATGTCACTTGCAACGAGTAACAAGTTGGAGAAATCACCTAACCTAATCTGACCGTTAGTCCGCAACAAATTATTGGCACTAGCCAGGATAGCTTTCGATACAGTCTCAAATAATATTCTTAACATTTGAATCTGTATGTAGTATGAATCTGTTTTTTACTAATTTTTTTACTTCTGTTAAAATAGTTTATATATCGTTGGCTTAATTATTCTTACTCATACAAATCAATGGGTAAATTTATGCAATATAAATCTTATTTTATGTGTATGTCTGTGTACTATATTATGATATAGAAAAGATCAGAAATCTCTGATAATTCCTGTGATCAATTATAAGTGTCTAAAAAAATAATTTCTTAAATCTTATCGTTTTGCAACAAAAATATTGATATCGTTTGAGAAATGAGTTTTATATTTTACAAATGGTTTCTAATGTTCATTTAGAGTTTTTATTAGATATTAAATTATTAAAAGAGCCTTCTAATGAAAAACGTACAGGGATTGTAAGTTGGTATTGAAAATGAATGACTTTTATATGTACAGGAATTATTATTCTGATAATAAGGTTCTGATCTATTCTATACTATAATATAGTACACATATATACGCTTGTATCACTCTTATATTAACAGTATGAATTCGTCCCTCTGTAAGGTGGTCCAACAAATTTGAATGTAAACATTTTTTTCAATGAACGCGCGGTGGTTGAAAGCAATTTGTCCAACAGTCATTGTGTGCACACTTCTCTTGATTGTCGTTGACGACCGTCTGAATTCGTAACGAAGTAGGATCCGTGGGTCCAGTGACCGCAATACCTCCTCTCAACGGACCATAGACGCTTTGTTTCAGAATCTATTGTCCACCGAATCTTACGTTACTTGATAAACATAATAAAATCGAACGATACATTGTCACAATACTTAATTTAACTTCACATTACGTCCAGGTCAAAGCGAGCAAATATTTTTTTGCTATCATGTTATAAAATTAAAGCCAAAAGTAAATATTAATACATCCAACAAGCCCAGCCTCCTTAACGAAGCTGACAAATTCGCGTGATAAAATTGAAGCTTTTTAAATGGGTTCAACACTGTTATGGTATTGCCGCATATTTTATTTAAATTCTGAAATGTGAATTTATATTTTAAATTTATTGTATACATTCCCGATAAACTGTTATGTGTTACTCAATGGTATGGGAGATTACGTTTTTATATTACTTGATATTTTAAATAACAATGTCTTTTGTATTTTTACCTTGTTCTTTATATTGTAATTAATTGTAGCATGTGGCTGGTAAAAATACTATAAATAGTTTTTGCGATATTATATCATTCATCCAAATCTAAACTTTTGCATAGAGAGTTAATTATTATTTATTACAACATCATATTAATTAATTTCCAGTATTGCATATATCATTTTAATCAAATTTGAAACGAACCTCACACAGTCGAATAGTTTACAATTTGGAAAGGTTATGTAACTTCAATGATAACGCGATAACGTCAAATTATTAAGTACCTATAACTCGATGAGGTATTTAATTTTATATTCATTAATTTAACTTAAAACATACTATGGCATTCGGTTATTTATGTTTATTTTTAAGGAGTATTTTTTAAGGTTGTAATATTTAACATTTTATTGAATGTAGCGTCGTTCAAAGTAGGAATTGCTGTTATGTATAAATTTCGATGAATATAGTAGTAGTACTCATTATTTATTGTTATATTAAAGAATTATATAATTCCTAAGATGTACTAGATAGTTAAGAAAAAGGTTATACGGCCACAATGTTATCTTCAACGGGGACGGTAAGTAAACTTTTTTCTTGCGTCCAGGCAATGGTAACGGCCGAGGTGGTGGCGGGCGTAGTGTAGGTGCGGGCGGCGCCGGGCCTCGCGAGGGGAGCGGCGGCGGCGGTGGTTGTGAGTGTGTGTCTGTGTGTGTGTATGCCTGTGTGTATGTGTGTGTGTGTGTGTGTGTGTGTGTGTGCGCGGCGCGAGGCTGCAGCGCCGCAGACAGTGCGGCGGTGAGCGCGGGTCGGGGCGCGCGGGGCGTCGCGGCGGCGCGATGCTGCGCGCCTCTCAGTCGAGACGCGAGGCCCGCCCGCCCTGGCCGCTCCTGAAGCCGCCCGGCCGCCCCACTAGCCCCGCCAGCCCCGCACGCTCCACGTACATCGCTTTTTCACTTATTAACGTACTTTTTAAGGGGCGTCCGATTAGTATAGTCCTGTCCGACGGCCGGTGCCCTGAAATCCTAATATCGAAGCGTTTCCACTTTTAGGGGAATCCGCGCGGGTTACACGATAAGTATTTTCGAAGCTTTCGGATGGACCGGAAGGGGGGAGGGCGCGGGGCGGCCGGATCCAGAGGGTCGCGGGGCGCAGGACCCCTCGCGGCGCAGGGTTAGTAGGTTCGCAATGTCGCGGCGTTGTCGGTCGGAATGCATTCGCGGACGTAAAGTAGCGACCTGAGGTGTCGTCGTGTCTCTCACCTGGGGTCGCTCAACTCTAACATTTTCAAACTCCGTTTCAACGCTCGAGCTTGTTGTTTGATTGTAAAGTTTAGTATTTTTTTCTAAATATTTTTTCTCTATATAATTTGGGTCAAGCACGAGATGCAAGGTCACCTGTAGGTGTCAACGAACCCCTCGTCTGGTAGCCGCGGTAGGTCGATGACGTCGGGGTCATCGGGTTAGATCCGTGCGAGTGTCGGCCGCCGCATGCCTCTCTCCGGTGCCGATGCCTACCGAATTAGATTCGCGGATGTGAATGTGAGCCGCCGGGGCCGATGAATAATATCTGCTGAACGTTTCAAAGTGCTCTCGTATAATAAACGGCGGAAGTGTGCATCGGCTGACAGAGTCTCAGGGAGGCCGCCGCGTTAACCCTGCCCGAATTAGTGCAGCGAACGTTACCAAAATAGCAAGGCGTGTACGATTACATGCGGCGCGTCAATGTCGGCTCGTCGCGCTGCGGCCGCCTCTCGACCGGTAAGTTTACAGTGTGTGTGCTCTCAGCACGACCAGCCCTATATGTGGAGGCGCCCCGTCATACGCACGACGCCCTCCCTCTCGCACCTCCCGGCATCTATTCCGGGACCCATCTGTTTCACTATACACACGATAAATTTAACGTCATGCTAAATATAAAGCATTAGACTATGCCTACGAATTCCGAATGCTTAGCGCTCCGATGAATCTTCGTATCACAGACATCATACGAGGATTGCTTCTGTGAAACGAGTTTTAATGTCTACGATTAAATGCTGCAAGGAAGACTTGTATTACAAGAAAGTGTTAGCGTTGTTCGCTTTAGCTGGTTGACTTCGGGTCAAATTGTCATTACGCTATCATTTGGTCCCCTTCAACCAGCTGTAGTTGACATCTGCTTTACTTTCCTGTCCAAAGAAGACACCAGAAGAACATAAGTGGTAGAAGTGATGTTGTAACGAATATATCGTTCAATTGTATCAATATAATAAGTCATGATATTTCTCTGTTTTTGTAACAAGCTGTGTATCATATGAGTGAAGTTTATAGTATCAAAAAAACTAAAAAAATAATTCAATTTAGTTATATATTATAGAGACTTACTAATAAATACGTATAATTCAAATCCATTAAGGCTGAAGGGTTCTTAAAAATTTACGATGATAAAAATCTTTAAATGTGATGCACCATTGAAGAGCTCTTCATGGTACTGAATGAAACGGTAGTTAAGCAATATATTGTATCAGTATATTTTCACATTGAGAACATTTATGTCCGAACTAGTGATATGATTTAAAATGATAAAATGATAGCTTTGAAAGTATAAAAAATCACTATCTATTTACAATATATTTTTATGGATTTAAAGACTAAGTTTTTTTCTTAATATATTCTTTTTCTTTAAGAAATTATTAGAAACTTAATTTTTTTTGCTAGAACGCCCTCCATTACCTAAGTCATATTAATTTATTAATATCAAATAATAAAAATATATCGAAGACAGTGAATGAAATATATAAAATCTCTTAATACAATAAAAAACCTTTAAATCGCCAAAACATATAGCGATAATTTCTGTAACAATAAACGTATATTTGATATTATTTCTAGTGAAGCATGTCACTCCGATAAAATAAGCTTCAAGAGGGGTAAGGATAAAGTCGTTAATGGCGGTGGCTTTAGCATTATCGATTGATGGCATTGAGGGTTTTTGGAAGTTCGCACGCGGGAGAGAATCGTAACGGGATGCGTATTCTGATATTATAAGAAGATTACTGAACACATCTTACACACACACACATATGTACTCGATACCATTCAATGTATTTCAATACGAGCTTACTTTTGAATATTTTACGAAAGCATTATGTATTATTGGTTCAGTGAAAATTATAATTTTGTTTCTATGATGTTATTTGAATGAATGATATATTTTTCGTATATAATATTCTGTATAATGTAATCTTGCTCGATATTTCGTATAATCTAATAATCTCATGTAATATTTCATTTAATAATTGCTTTATATATAGTACATGAATATTGTTATAGTATTATCTGTTCCATAATTTAAAGTTTACGTACAATAGTTTAATATACTTTAGGATTGAACAAATATAATTCCATAATTGTACTTGCAAATAACCGGCGAAGTTAGTTATGATAATAAACCTGGGTGTGTACAATAATCGTACCGCATTTACAGACTGTACACTGTAGATTTATTATGAACAAATTTACTGTATAATATCATACATACAACTTTAAAACTATTGTAACAGCGTATATGAGACATCAAAAAAAGGGTATTACTGTTATTTTTATGAAGACGATAACAATGAAGCAACGTTAAATAATAATATAATTTGAAATGTTTCAGTTAGCTGTTCTGTGTTAGGGGTTTGTCAGCTTGTAGAGTGTGACAGTAGTTTGGGGGAGAAGGGTCGCAAAAACGCCGACGGCATTCGGCGGCGGCGTCGGCGTCGGCGCTGTGCGGTGCGACTTTGTACCATAAATCAAAGCCACCCGGGAGACCCCGAGCTCACTATATAGCTAGCTACGAACGCTACACTCCACGACTATATACGGCGGCTCGTAACTTTAACAAAATATACTATTATTCTACTTATCACGGATCTCAGACGGTCACGGCTTCATAATCGTGCTGTCGCGTGTACATTCAGACGATGTATCGGCTGTTTCGTGTTACGCATGTCATGTATAACCGAATGGGGGGTATTTCGGTGACATTGGCGTGTTGAGGCCTTACTCGAAATACGGCTAAGGAGGAAATCACCTGGCAAGCCATTAACCTAATTCACGGACGCAAAGACAGGGCGGAGACGGGTGGCGGTGCTGCGCCCGCTTTAATATCGCTCGCTGCTGGTAATAAGATGGAAATAAGGCGGCGAAGAAATCGGGCCAATCATCGCCGGGCGCTACTTGACGCCGACGCTAAGCCTCGATAAACGTATACCTGCTAAGATAATATTTAAATATTACGCCGCCTATTTGAATACTTTCATTTATTAAAGTCGAATATCGTATTTCATTTTTGCATAAGTAAATTATTTTGATATATAAGACACCTGGCTTAAAATACAGCAAAGTCATTTCATATGATTAAGATTTATATCTCGATTTTTTTTTAAACAAATATGATAGCTCTGAACAAAATACATTTACACTTTTCCAATATCTCCCTAAAAAATTGTAAAAAATGAAAATGTTTTAAATAATACGACTCTTTATCGCACTGTAAATAGAAAATGTTTTATTTTACCGCAGACAAAAATTTACATAACGAAATATTATTAATTAAATACTACTTTATCCGTAATAAAATAAAAACTGAAACCGGTTTAAAATAAAATATTTATTTTTCAGTGTCAAAATTAAAAGTTTAATTAAAGACGGATATATTAAAACGGTAGAAATGTACTTTAATTATCACATAAAATTATATAACAGAATAATTTATGATGAAACAATGTAACGAGCAATGTTTTTGACAACAGACTCATCGTAAACACCACGATGAGTTACTGTAATGAAAATATTAGATGAGATGCGAAAAAGCCTTCAAGGAGTTTCAAAAGATAATTTTAATAAGACCGGAGATAGAAGAGGTTGCATTAATTTGTATTATTGTGACGTAATAAGGCTACCGACGAGGTTATATACGGTAAAAATACATATACATATATCTAAATTATAAATTTCTATTATATTATGCGTTAAAAACATATAGAAAAATTATAGGCTAAGTCTAAAAAATGAGCGGGAATAAAAAAAGGATAGTCTTTTATTTTCTAAACGTGATTTTAATTCGTAAATGCATTCGATATTAGTATAGCGAGAGAGTATTTCGTTAGAGCTGAATAGTTTTGACGTTCCGCAGGCGAGGAAAATCTAATTAATTACATTTGTCGACAAGTTATGTAGCAGACTTCCATTCAGTTAGAGCTTAGCTTGTATTATTGAAATGTAATTTTTAATACACGTCATGTTTATTGTGGTTGTACGACAAATGTTCTTACTGTTATTATAAAACAAATGAGACGTCTACAACGAGTAGATTTTATAATTAAAAAGCAAAGTTATTTAAATATACAAGAGTGGTTTCTTAGATCACATTATATATAATATAATTTAAGTTTGATATTAAGTAATATTTAATGTTAGTAATAATATTAAACATTACCTATTTTGTTAATAAGACAATTTTGATATAAGCCCCTTCTGTGTATTTCACGCTCCGAAGCGTTGAAGTATTAATACTATAATATTGTATCAATATTATTAAGTTATAAACTACATTCGATATTCTTATTCTTCTTCTTCTACCTGGCAATTTCCCAGCTATAGCCAGGGTCTGCCTTACATGATGTGAATAGTTTTTGGCTATTTGTTTTTACGACCGGCCGCCTGCCTAACATCAACCCTCTTT
Source organism: Danaus chrysippus (assembly GCA_916720795.1). Lineage (NCBI taxonomy): Eukaryota > Metazoa > Arthropoda > Insecta > Lepidoptera > Nymphalidae > Danaus > Danaus chrysippus. The sequence continues at coordinate 3,749,550 of CAKASE010000057.1, read as the reverse complement.
TTGGGAATCAACATTAATCAGTGATGTCTAAATACTCTTAGAAAGTACATATGATTCGGAAAAATCACATTGGTACTTGCCCGGGCCAGGATTGAACCCGCGCCCTCGGCAACGAGAGGCAGGCCTTTAACCACTGGGCCACCACTGACTATATTCTTATTATTTAATAAAAACATTTATTTTTTTATAAAAATATTTTAGAGGATGACGTCATTCCAAAATAAAATCAGGATAACTTGTGTTTAAAAATTTGCAAAAAGAAAAATATATTATTTCGTTCTATACATAATTGGATCTAATTTGATGGCTGTTAATTTTTACGATCTAAATCGACTTTTACCTCTAACATTTCCCGTCATAGGTTTTTATTATCTACATCTGGTAAAAGTAGAAATGAAAATTGCAAAACCAATTTGAAAATGTAACGTCTGTTTTTATTGTACGCTGAAAGAGTATTATATAATGGTTTGCTAGATATATACGAATTGTTTACATGAACGGACACGCATTAAAATTAATACGTGTGTTTTCGGAATAAAGTGATTCTATCAAGACTTAAAATTAATAGATTTTAAAAGCATTGAGAGCACAGTAACAGAATGAGTTGAACGTCATGAGATTTCATTTCCGTTGCATTACAATTTGCAGCACAATGGCTCGTTGGAATTAAATATTTGAGGTAGCGGTGCTCGAGCTAGCGCCGAGGTTCCAGCGACACGCGGCAGAGCCTGGGGAAAATTTAATTATTGCTTCACTACTACGGGGCAAAGTTCAACACACTCCTAAATGGACAAGTACATTCGTGACACATTAAATGAGTTTTCATGTCGAGTCATTATAACTCGGACCTGAACCCACTTCCCTTCGGTGACGTACCATTTATTTTAACGCATTTCTCAAGTCATAAAAATGTAATATCAAGACGGCTCTCTTATCCATACTTTGGTAGGTAAGTTTTAAATTTTATATATTTTTTATATTTGTTCAAACAAGTATATTTTTTTTTTAATTTTATTCACATAAGTTATATGAAAGCCAAAAAACTCCTGTTTAAAAATTAGTATTTCTATGGTAGTTTTTTGTCTATGTAGTATTTAGACGACATATACTAGTAGATTATGTAAATTAAATAAACAATAATATTCTCCTTAGCGGCTCCCTTAAACAAAGTATATAAAGTTTAATAGTATGTGAGCCGTAAATTTGAAGCACCCTTACGGTCTGCCGGGAGCGAACCTCCGGTTTCATGCAACCACACGTTCAAGTGTTGACTTAAATGAAATTTAACTTGACCATTCGACATAAATACGGTTAGATCGCGCCTGAATTGTAAGTGATCCCGCGGTTGAGCCCGCCCATACATATGTATAGGAATAATGAATCGATCACTTAATGGTATATGAATGAAGCGCGGAGTTTGAATCTGAGCTGCGGTGTACACATTGGATTCTAATGGAATTCACTTGTACGCAAACAAGCCTCCAAACGCCCTCGCCCTACCTCCGAGTAAGAGCTTCTACGTACATTAGGTGAGTTGGAATTAGTAGCTCTCAACAGTAAAATGTTTGTGTTACACTGTTGTGTCACATTAATTAGGTATTTAATAACATTTGAATTACATATAAAAAAAACAATAATATATAATATATTATAAATATTTTTTGTAGCTCTTTTTCATGTGATAGTTTTGAAAAAACTTTCATCGATAATACGCAAATAAAACTTGTGAAATGAAATTTATATTTGAATTATGTAAAAATTACTTTCTTATACGTACTATGAATTTACACTACATCTTAAGAATCCACAATCAAACAGTCAATGTTCGCATCGTTACAGAATACCGCTGTGGGTTCTTTTTATGTACATAAACTAAATATTGCAAATATAATTACATATTAAATCTCTGATTTATATTTGTTATAACAACAATCTGTTTGCTTTATCTAAACCATACACATACATAGTTTATTGTTTGAGCACAGCATTGCTTGCTTTGTCAATTTAATATCAACATACAAATCACAACTAAAATTATTTAATTAGCATAACCAAGTGAGTATCGATCGTTTGTTAATACTATGTGATTCATGCGACTTTCTCTATTGTTGGAACATACCAAATATGCATTGGAGTCACTTTATATGTTTATTAATTTGATCCAGTTACTCTGATCTGTAGGCTGCATTACTCTTAATTTTCATACAATTCAATAAGTTCGATATTAATGGGTAAGCATAATACGAGAAAAAAATTTCATTTAATTTGTAATTTAGCTGTTTTTCCAGTGAACAGAAAGCATCAAGCGAACAAAGCAACGGTAAAAATCACGTTCGTCGCATTAGTGAGACAATGCTAAGAGTCAGCTGAAGTTAAAAATTTTAGAACAATTGAATTAAAGTCGAATAGAATAGATTCGTAAATGTTGAGTGGAATAACAAAAAAAGAAAGATTTTGTTGTTTTCCATAATGTTGTTAGGAATAAAGTTTGAAACTGTTGGCATTATATGATTCTACTAAGGTCGTTACCACTAAAATCGGCACCCATTATTTCATCTTTGACTTTACTAATATTCTTTAATAATCCTTATTTGAAATTTAATACAAAACGAAACTGAAAAACCTTCAAAATATTTCATTTTTTTGATGAATAATTACAATTTACTTACCTCAAAATAACTGCATCAACGACAATAAATTATTTTGCATACGTACCTGAAATGAAAAAGAAAATGTATTAATTATTTAATATGGAAAGTCTCGCTTTTAATTTAAAATAGTTTATCGTTAATTGAAATCTTAGTTTATTGTGTGAACAAATAAACGAGCGACGTTTGAGAGATCGATGAAGCCTATTTAAATAAAAAAAGACGTGGACTTAGTGTAAAATAAAGAATTTTACTGAATTAATATATTAAATTACTCAAAATGTTTCAATTAAATAGTAATATATGCTAATAGAAGCTTATTAATGTTAACGATAACATTGAATAAGGCTTACAATATTATTTATTTAAAGATATTTTATATATATAAATATACAGACATGAATTTCTTCACGATCATAAAAATATGACGAGGATATTGTTTCGGCTTACAATATGGGTAATAATTTACTGAGCGAACTGGAATATTCGCTTGGATCCAAGACAACCCTACTTGGCCTTCGACCGGATTGGAGCGTTTGGAATTCCTTATATAAACGTCCCGCTATAATATCGGAAAAGAGATCAGAAGTTAATCTATCGGCAACATTCCTCGTGTTTCGCCGGAAGGCATCACAGCCCGCTCCCGCTCCCGCCGCTGCCAGGCTATGGCGTACGACGACCGCCGCCCGCCACCTCACGATCATCGATCCCTTTGCAACTCTATGCAAATAACTTGCTAGTACATTCTAGTTTACATTCAAATATAATAGTTAAATGTAATTGCTAAGTTTGATGACCATCTGCAGTAACAGTTTATACAATGCCACTTACAAGCCGGGATTCGATTAATTCTCAAGAGATTCAAAATTCTACGAACCATCCAGCAAGAATGTCTATAAAATAGTTACTCTAAGGAACTTTACTGTAGAGGAAAATATTTTTTTATAAGGTTTCAAACACATAAAATATATACGTTTTTTTTTCATTTTAAAAGCTTTGAAGTCTTTAGTCTTCGAGAGAAAATTAAAACGCTCTCAGCTGTTAATATATAGGATGTTTTTACATGAATTAAAAACATTCACGAAGTTTATATGTATTAAACTAAATCCTAGAAACGTGGCATTAAATTTTATTCTCAAAAAATGTTCAGTTACTTCATAAAAGGCAGCTGTTTTATAACGTTTGCGTTACTAATAAAATCCTGAAGAATTTAAACATAGAATTAATTTGAGCGGTTTTAATTTTTATATGGTAATGCCAGCTCAGTAATCACGATTCCGTTCATCGTGTTACATTTTAATTATAATAGAACCACTAAAGATAATTGCTTAACCTCATTCAGATGACAAAACAAATAGGACATGTAACATTTAATTATTTATACGAGTCGTCTTCGTATACTTATCTCCCGGTGTGTCATATCTAAAACACTCGAAGCGTGTTTTGTAATCAAATACACTTATTTGTTGGTGATTGTAACCTTAAATAACGGTACGAAATTAAATAAACTCTCTAAAACATTCCTGTTTGTTTTTCTTGTAAAAGGGATCAAAGCAAGCGTTACTTCGTAGTTTACAATCGAAATGAAACATATATATTGGTAGAAATTGAAAGCATTTGTGAACACAGATATAAGAAAGTTAAAATTATTGTTATATTAAGTTTAAAGAAAGATAAATGACAATATTTGTGTATCAGGGACAGGAGATACAATAAAAAAGATTTTTAATTTTTTTATATTATACAGGGTGACTGGTGAATTACTATCGATATTTAAGGACGTGATATTTGACGATCATATATGACAAAATAAAAATTAATATAACATAAATATCAATAAACTTCTAAGTAAAGTTAACCAAAAGTTATGTAATTAATTACGCATCGTATGAACACCCTACAGATTAGGTATACACACACACTCACACAGACGCGGCGGCGGCGTAGTGTTGTATCAGCACGCCGCCGCACGCGTCCACACTAGGAACACTTGGAACGTGTCAACACTTTATAAATTACGGAAATTTTGTCAAAAATTAAGTGCCTATTTTTTTTACATAATTCGAATGAGAATCATGTACCGAGTATTCTCCTTAAATATTGATAGTAATTCACCAGTCACCCTGTATAGTATACTCTAACCTTTCGTTGATTGGTTGTATATTTTAATAATACTGTGGACCAGCATTGATAAGTGATAACAAATATTGGACCGTGCTGTGGGGGGGCGGGAGCGACTTAGAAAACTTGACATTCGTTGACGTCGTAAAAAATAAGGCTATTGTATTTTTACGAGATCCGTGAGGTACCATCACAAACGGTCGGGATAAGTGAATGAGTATAGTTGGATTTGAATCGCCGTTCAAGCAAAATATTACAACGACATGCTATAAAACCTTTTCCCTGAAATATACAAAAAAAAAGTTGGAACATAAAATTTATGTAAAAAATATATTTTGTTGCCTTTTAAACCATATTATATCATGTGTATTTCTATTCAGATTCACATAAAAGTACGGATCCATTACTATATAAAAATATTGTATGTTTTATTTTCAAATATCCATGTAACAAAGTATCATTAATCTAACAAAATCCTTCACGAAAGACCTTATCAACAATATTGATAGTTTAACTTGTTAAACAAACCAATCTATTTTTGTTTATTTAACTATTAATAGTAAAATAACGATTATTTAGTTAAACTATATCACTATACCCGCATGTAACAGGCATTTAATAACGACATGATCTGTGTAAACAGAATTCGATTTATTATAGAACAATATAACACAAGCATATATGAAAAAATATTATTTAAATTAAATACAAGCAACATTCTGAAAAAGAGATTACTCCAAAGCGAAATACATTATATTATAATAAAAGCAATTTAAATTATTTACAAGCAACTAGTTCTATCGCAATTCAAGTAATTGAGAGTCATGTAGATGCTTCCGAGAGATGGGGTGAGGCTGGGAACAGCGTATAGTTTCCTTTAGTCGCATCTATTGCTAATATATTCATGAAAGAAAGTTGGAAAAATATTTTGAAAAGCTCTATTTACGTCTATAATATTATACGAATAGAGACGATATCGTGTAGGTAAGGAACAAATACGAAATATACACAAAAATATATGTTAGTGTTATAGACTGTTGTGTTATATCTGGTAACCAGTATAGGGAGTGCATGAGACATATGAATGGTATGTATGTCGTGGACACGGGAGGCGCACGCGACGCCGAGCAATTTCCGCCTCCCTATCAGATGCCTGCGCTAGTGTTATGCTATTTTACAACGAGAGAAAAATACCTATATATCCTATATATATACATAAGTATCTTTACATCATTTAACGTTAAACTTTAACTAAGTAGTTCGTTTAATTAGTTTCTTAGAGATAATCCAAGAATAGGTTCCAAGGGATAGTTGGACAGTATTACATGGGCCCCTTTACGTAGAACACAGGGAACAGGGAACAGGGAACAGGGAACGGATTGAATAATTATGGGTTAAGAAGCGTACCGTGTGGGGTCATGGTGAAAAGATGGAGAGGGGGCATAGCGCGATTAAATCTAAGGCGTTTCGGCGTGTTACAGGAAGTGGGTCAAGCGGCGCCGCCCGAGCTATTTATTGCGTTTCCGACTAAATTGCAATAGCTGTCTTAAGAACAACAAACGTTATATCAGAGCTCAAACGAATTAGAAAACTTTTAAATATAGACTTCTATATAACAACCATTAGGAACGGCGTAGCGGCGATCTCAAAAGAAAACTAAAATATGTTTTACAACTATTAGTGGTGTTCGGTATCGCGTATATACGGGACTAGAAGGCATACCATTAAAAGTTCTTTCTGTTTGATAGCGCGCCGTTCGGGCTGTCTTAGTCGCTCTGCAATTACAGACAAGTGCCTTTAAATGAACCGAGCACTCGAGCACGGTGCATCGCTTCGCACCCGACTGAGCCCTCTCCGCCGCGCCCTAGCTGCTGTTCCGTTTTCACTGTGTTAATTTGATTTCAAACGATTATTTCATTCCTATGCTCTTACTTTTATCGACAATTACTACTTTTTTTTTCATTTTTTATACAAACAATACATCGTTAGCAATCTCTGCTTTAAAACGTTAATGGTTGTATATAATCAAATCATATTGATGGAAATAGGTCAGAATGTAGCTTAAAATAACGATGCTAACTAAAACAACACTACAAATATTAAATTCACTGCATAATTTTCTTTGATTTCTCCAACGTGAGTTTATATTGTACGTTAATAATATTTTATTTATTATATAACAATAGAGTCAACGATTATATTCTTACAATTCATTTTATTACACATATAATATAGTTTAATTAGTAGTATTTAAATGTGTTTATTATGTAGCTTTTATAAAAAGAAACAATATAATGATGTTAGTATTTTCATATTTACATCATCTTATTTGTTGTAAGCACTTCATTTAATTGTTCATACAAATAAATTCAGCAGACGGCTGTATTGCAGGTGGAATTGTTTAATTTTACGGCTCCCTGCATTGTACGGTGTTATATGTAGTTTGTGGTGTTTAAATTTACGAATTGACGTTATCATTCATTTTATATTCTAACAGTGAAATGAACACGGAATAAAAATAAAATAATGTTGAAGTTTTGTGACAATAAAGCGGAAACCACGTTGCAGTAACATCCAATTAGTTCCGTATTGGCAAAGGATATTCTTAAAGTAATTTTATAGATTTAATCAATAATGAGTCTGGATTGCAAGTAAATTACGTACGAGTGCCGATGGTTATCTTTCGCATATACCGGTCTCTTTTAAGATTAGTGCAAACGTGCGACGGCCTGTATGTTCGAAGATATTGATTTTGGAATGTGGCCAAAAAAACTACTAGTAAGGCACGCGTCAACTGCCTCGATACCCGCTCCCGACGTTAACCCTTTCACGAATATTAAATTTTGTTTTGCCATTTTACGATTCCACAAATTCACTTCAAAATATTATCAATTTCTTTAATTCTGATCGAATCATTCGATATCGTATTAGGTTTATATACGTATTTATTAAAAGATAATTAATTATCAAATAAAATTGTGATAGATTCAATGCTTCCCATCTGATTATTAATTAATTTGATCTACAGTTTTTATAATTAACAATATTTGAATGGTCTTGTTAAAGAAAGTATCAGGGGTTTAAACGTGTGACATAAAATTGACATAAAAGTATAAATTCTTAGCATGGAATAAGTTAGAATGGAAAAGTTTTCATTTAAATGAAGAGTGAAGTCAAGTGCATGCAGTAACGAAACTATCTGGATACATAACAGTTAATATTATTTTAGATCTTTTAAATACAAAGAATAAGTAAAAAGTGTCTACCACAAAGTTTCTTTAAAGAGAAGCGTCTATTTTTCTCTATGAGCGAGTCTGCTTCCGTTTATCTGTCGTCTTTAAGTTTACTTTCTTTTATTTATTTTCATATATTCCGTCGTAGCATTTGTCGCTTCGGATAAGAAATGCCGTCATATCTTTGTGTAACGTAACGATCACATATTTTAAAAGAATTGACATTGCTTCGAGATGACAGAGTACGCTACACTTGTAGCGTTATGTCTAACAAATAAAAAGTTGTAAACAGATAGCATATTTGCATTTTACGATCGACTATTCACCATGCCATTAAGTGAGGCCGCGCTGAGCTCGGTCTTAAATTGGTGTAAATCCTCAAGGCACAGATCATGCCAAACGAGAGGCGGCTCTAGACGTGCCTCCTCCAATTACTTTAATTAAAACAATACCACGGCACCAGTGCTTCGTCGACTCACTGCGTCTGTTTCCCATTTCCCTATTTAAATACGAAAACGAGCTCGCGCTTAGCATGCAAGATGTTACTGTTCACTGTACTGCAATAATAATACAGACATTTTAAACATGCATCCTACCTGTGCCGTATCCCGGTCTAATCTAGCCGACATTGTTAAGATTTGAAATTAAATCGTGGCCATGTATTCTTTAATTACACACGTCCTGAATGCTAATAAGGTGAATGTGTACAGGGACGTGTTTCAAGTGGATTTAATATGATATTTAATATAAGAACCGGTGACATTGTTATTGCTCATTATAAAAACGTTATCGATATAGATGATGGCGCGTTCTTTGACGCGAGTGGTTCGAGAATCGATTAGAGAGTCGTGTTGATTCAGCGACTTCGAAGCTAGTAATTTACTCTCGAGTTGGCTGAAGGCGACACCTGTCGGGAGAAGTGACGGCTGATAATGCGACGCGAGCGCCATTCAGGATCAGTGGAGTGCGAGGAGGCAAATCCTCTAGCCGTCCGCAACTTGAGCTAAACTTTATAAAAACTGAAAATAAAACTTTATACCGGTGACGGTTACGATCACACAACAATCTCACCGGAGTGTTACAAATTTCACGTCTATAAGAAGTTAGAAATCTTCGAGTTAATTTGGTCTGTAAGCGAACGACGGTGAATAGACAAGGTTTATCAGCGAATTGTGACGAGACTAACGTAAGCTGTTAAATCCTGGTCTCATCTGCAGGATTACAGTTAACACGGCGTCGGGTGAGGTGCGGGTGGCGCGGGATGGCGCGGGATGGAGCGACGCACATCTCTGACGGGAGCCGACTTTACTAACTTTCTTAAGGACGGTTAGCGAAGTTTGACGTGCACGCGCTTGCTACCTAAGCTCAGGATTCGATACTTTGCAACAACTAGCAACATCCAATAAGCAAACCTTCAAAATATAAGAAATCACGTAAACGTGTTCCCATATAAAATTTAATATTTTTAGTTTTTTCCTATTTATTTAGATTAATGCGAGATATTAAAAAATACAAATTTTATGACCCTTAAAAATTAATACAGTAAAAATGGAAAGAAGTTTTAAAATTACATACGTCAAATAAATTAGTCAATCCTTGAATGCAAAGTATAAAAAAACTATCGATTGAAATAATAATTGAGATGGAATTTCCAATAAATATGTAATATGCAAATATAAATACATTGCAAGTGTAATATTTGCAGTCATCTTAATCTTGGCTAGAGAAGCACTCGACTGTGTTATTAAAAGGTGGCGCTGACGGTGGCAAGTAAGCGAGCCAGGTGGATCAAGGGGTAGGGCGAATATAGCTAACAGTTTTCTATCAGAATCTACGCCCGGCCAATGGAAGTAAGCAACCGACTCGAGTTTTACGAGTTTAATCAAAATTATCAGGAGTTACGATGAGCGTTGTATCACTGCCTATAAAGGAGTGACGTATTGAACCGACTTGGACTTCGGAATTTACGCGGACATTACACAGATTACAAATGAACAGTTTAATATTGTAGCACGCGAACCTTACATTTACATACTTAATAGTGGGGACCATTGTAATGAAACTATTTTCAACACATTAAATCCTGTAATAAACAATCCGAGTCCATAGTTAATATTTTATAAAAAAAAAATAGGAATTACAAAGATATCGATCGAAGTTAATCTGATAAATATGGATAAATGTGTCAATTTCAAATGAAGTGTACAAAAGTATGTAAAAAGACATGACACAAAAATCATAAATTTATTATTTAATAGAAAATTGAAGTATCGATTCACATACAAAATAATTCATTTTGATCTTTTTAGTGAACAAAAAATCTTCCAATACATGAAACTATAATTTTAAAAAAGCACATATCCTCGCAGATATTCTGCATAGAATATAACGATACTTGATAATTAATAACTCAATTTTTAAACTATCTCGACAGCCAGAACCCGGGAAATTTTCGTGGGCAGAGCATAAAATTATTCAAAATATGTATAAGTCAGATCCTAAGCCGGTCGTAAAACGGCATTACAGACATTAGGACGCCAGGCTTCGACCGGATCTCGTCACTTAGGGTGAGAGTTAAATTATCAGAGAACCTGTGGAATTTTATAAAACAAATTTAAAACCGGCTGCGATGTTCAATCCTGAATTTAACCGAGCGTGCACATGTCGATATTAAAATTTAGATGGTAAGAATATATCGCCGTTCAAGTTTTAAGAGTAATATCCCCGGGACTTTACCGTTACTTTCCCAGTGAAAAATGTTATCCCGGCTAACCGTCGTCGAATATTCATGCACTGACAGTAGGATCGTAAATTATTTACGTCATCGGCGTTGCGTATCAGACAAATCTCTTATGCAGATGACGGCTGAGACATATTTCCTACATTATCATTGTCACACGAACCTATAACCTATTGATATTACTGAGACAAATTTGTTATTCATTCATCAACATATTTGGAGGTTCGGCAATTTTTCTTCAACAGAACTTTACCATAAAATAGTTGAATTATAATTGAAAAGGAAATAGTATACGGGTTATATCCTCCTCCCGAAAAACCTTAATTTATATACGAAACGGCAATAAAAATAAATAAATGGCTTACATATTTGCCGAAAACGAAATGAAAATATGAACAACGGCTTAAAATATTGTATTATTTTCAAAAGTTCCATTTAAACTGTCAAGTAGAAAATCCAATTATAAAGTGCATGTACATACGAGTGAATGGTGGTACAATTTGTCGAAAAATATCTACAGTGTCGCTATGAGAATAAACAATAGTAATAATTATTATTATTATCAATGATGTTAATCTACAAACTTTATGAGGTTTTTCTTTTTCCGCATACAAGTTTATACCATCCCTTAAATGTATAGAGGTTTTTGTTTAAGGAGAAGCTTATTTTGTATTCATAGATTTTATGATGAGTAAAAGGCAGTTTTTTACGACCGAATACAAAATACGGAATTATAATTATGTTATGTGACTTTATATGATTACATTGAAAGTTTTATAAATAATATTTAGAGGAAATTTGTTTTACTGTAGCATCAGACTACGATCGTAGCGCGGGATTACACGGCTTCTTTACGCACATAATTATGTGCTAATTATGACAAAATTAAAAATTTTCCAATACCAAAAGATTCTATAGAAAATGAAAAGCATTAATTGACTATAGACAATAATGGCGTCCTCAATAGAAATTCTTTGAATGGTTTAATAATTATTTCTCAAAATAAAAACCATAAAATTTTCTATTGAAACAGAGCTTTCTTTCGTTAGCTTTATTTTTTAAAAGAAAAGCAAATGGTCGACGAAAGATTCGTTTAGAACAAGGATAGGGTACAAATTAAAAGAACGTTGGAACGCTAATTCCATTACGATTCGATGGATGGCAAAAGTCCTCCGTTAGAGTCAAAGCCGGTAAAACGTAATTGCGACTTCACTAAGCTGGGCTCCGCGCGGTCTGATACGGACCAAAGGGGACCTTCTCTGGAGCGGCTGATATAGAAGCGCAATAAATTTAGCAGGATGAACGCTGAACGCTGAACGCACTACTTATATGAAACGGCCGTACATACAACACGGCCTCTACGACTATAGAGGCAAACGAGGGCGTAATCAATATTATTTTTGTTGGCTTAAACGTTCAGTATGAAATAAAAATATGTTACTATATCGATGATTATCTTTTTTGTTATTTTATCGGTATAAGCTTTGGAATGAATTTATGACGGTTCAGTCTATAAATAAAATTATAGAAGTTTATCAATATATTTTTCTAAGTTAAATTTTATATGCACACTAAAAATATAAAATTTAATGTGAAGTTGTTAAAGTTTTAAGAAAATAGATTTTCATAAAAACGTGTTTAGCGACGTGTGTACTCTTTGAACATATTCATATTTTTTTATATATTAAACAAGGTGGACGTATGTAGATGCGGATACAAAATAGTGTATTCTAAAATGTGAATATATTAGTTGCAATAAAGTTCAATTTTCACACACAACACGAACCCTCAAGCACTGAAAATTAAACCGAAATAGTTCGGGTGTTGTGGGGAATAGCGCAAAACAATGTCAGAAGAAAACAACACCAAAGATGAAACAGCGGGCAAAACAAATTGTTAATGTTGTTATTTTGGATACACATGTTTATTGGTATGAAACATGGCAGCCTCATAACAATCCCGTTCACTCTCCACAAATTGGAAGGAACGTGTAAAGGAAAACATGGCCATAAATAAAACTGCTAGATCTACTGGATAGACGGCCATTAGGCGAGATAAGAACAACTTATATACGCGGTAGGAACGCACGGACAGATTAACGGAACGGAACGGAACGTAACTGACTCTGTTTGGTGATATCGATGCGGAGGCATTTCGGCTAGTCACAGCTGAGAAATTTATTGCAGTACTCCCGAAGATATCTTCTTACGGACTCATTAAAAAGGAGACATGTCGTCCATAAATCAGGAGTTGTAGCTGTGCGGCCGCGGCATTATCGGGCCAGAGTTTTGCCGGCAATAGGCGCTATCCGGTTCCGTCGGAGCGCGATCGCTTCCATTGTGCCGACCTTACCAAACACACTACCGCCGCAACCTCATTACATTATCCCCCTTTCTCAATACTTCGCTTCTTACGGACCTATTCTTGAATTTCTTTATTCCCTTTTTTTTAACATTATCTAATAATTATATTGCAGGCATTATCTTGAACTTGATATATTTTATTATAACACGTTATTTTTATACATTAGTCCTGTATATTATAATTTGATATTCTGTAGTATTTATAATTTGAAATAAATAAAGTATTTCTTAATTTATTGCATACATAAGAAGGACTCTAAAATCGAGGTTTAACTTTTCGCATAATTCCTAACATTCATTTCACCGTCTTATTAATTTTAATAATTCATTTTCGGGTAACCATAAGTATAAAGTTTGTTTCGTGTTTCCATAGAATTATTGGTAAATTTTCTTATTTTGTTATACTCCAGATACTTTTACTCATAACGTAAGTCCTAATGATCAATGAGGAAAGTGGTGTTACAACATTTTTGTTTTACACTTGACAGGAGAAATAGCTTTCATAAGTGTATCATGGAGGCTATATAAAACAATGTTTCTGAGTCTTGGTAAATTCTTTTAAAGACCGCATTTATCAGAAAATTTAATAAAGGCATTATCAAAATAATAATAATAATAATAGAAATACAAGTCATTAGATAAACTCTTGGAATTCAATAGATACACTGAACTAAAACTATATGTTAAGATCGTTAATTTCAATCAAAACAATTTATCCTAGAGTATTCATCATCCCATTAATACATTACACTAGTTTAGTTTTGCTGTGAGGAGAGATTTATATGTTAAATTATTCTTGTTAGTATTTAATATATTTCTTCCAGTGTCCTACATAAATTTGACAACAGAAGGTGTTGTGTACCAAATCGTTTAGTTAGTATCATAATGTATGGGTGTCGGGTGGACGAATACGAGGACAATAATTGGCAAGCGACTCCCTAGCACCGACTTCATGGCTCCCACAGCCGTCACAGGCATTAATTGACCGGTGATATCAATTATGACACATCACTAAGTTCACGGAACCTCGTCATGCCTGTACTAGTCAAATAGCCATAGAGATTCACTCAAAATGTCGTTGGCAGCTCTCTCTAAGAATTTACGACAAACAAAACGACCAATAAATGCAAATTTTATTGTTTATGGCAGATTTAACGGCAATGAACTCTTTTAGAGAAATGTTCAAGTGGTCCAAAGTATTTTAAGGCTTGAAAATTTGTATAAACTTAAGTGACTAGGGATTTCTTTGTTATAGGGATTTCAGATTTATCCTCGTAGCATGAATATTATATTGTGACATTTTAAGCAGACAACATTTACATTATATTGCGTATTTAAATTGCAAAAACAAATGAGAATATAATTATACTTCTCAGAGGCGATATACAAATGGTACGAGAAATTCTTGATATATATTTGATGTAGGGTACGTTTCTTTATAAAAAATATGGAGCATTTTTATAGTGAGAGTCTTCATGTAGACAATCTTAAATTAAAGGTTGTCTGTAGTACGTTGTTAAAGTACTAGGAGCGGTCTGTCTGAGGTTGATAAAGACTATTAAAACTTACTCGATAGACTGCCGGATTAACGGTATACTTTCAATTGATTTTACAGAAACTCCATAGGGCAGACTATTTAGGTGTGAGGAAAGGTAGAATAAATCTTATCTCTATACCAATATATTCGCATTCTTGTGACGTTTTCTCTTAATGCTTTATCAAATTAAAAAAGTTTCTTCGATTCGAAGGTTTGAAATTCAGTTAGCTAAGCTATAAAGTTTCTTAGTTAATTAAGTAGAGTATTTTATATAAAGTATTGGCAAAGTTATAAATTATTCCGTAGTGGGCCATGTGTAATTCTTTAACGTTATGGGTCTTGTTAAAATTTCTTTGTTCCTCAAGAAACATGTTCTTGGTTATTATGTCTTTTTTAAACTTTTTATTTTCATAGATTTGTAGGGAACATTTTAGGCGGTTTATGGTGGGGAATGTTAATGCTAAATAGCAGGAAAGCCAGCTGTCACGAATGTAAATCCACAATCCACATGTAAAGAAGCAAAGGAGTCTATTTGCTAAGTTTGAGAAAAGAAAAAGTTTAAAATGAATAAATGGAAAAAGATATAGGGATTAGGCATTTTATTGTCAGAAGTAACTTTATTTGTATAAAATCTACTATAGTAACCGACTTGTAGTCAGGTTGTAGTATTGATCTAGCGTGGATGATTGAGCGGCTGTCATATCTGAAACTTGTCAAGTTAGGGCCTGTTTGGAATAATTGAATACACTGAAAGTGTACACGCTGCTCTTGAGTAGTTCGAACCCTCGTTGTTGCAGATGGCCTTAATAAGTCTTTTCAGACTATTCAACGACTCCAGAAATAATATTTATGAATTAAAAATGTCTATAAGATATTGTTAATGTAAAATTCTATCAGACTTTGTAAGGTATTGTTTTACAAAATACCCTCTTAACTACTAAGACAATAAGTATGTATTATTATAAAGATTTTTTTTTGTGTTTTATAATGTTGTGTAATAGTTTAAGGCTAGTTTGTAGATAGTATTTATTTTCTACAAATTTTGGGTTTAGACACACTGGCATTTTCAAGGGACAAGTCAAGTTTGAAAACTTGTTGGAGATAATATGTTGGCTTATAAAATACAGGTATCAAAGCAATTTCTTTTACATAAATGCACTTTTCAAAAATGCACAAGTTTAATGGAATTCATATAAGAGTAGTGTGGAGTGGAGTAAAAAATACACGCCAAAAACAACGACACTCGCGTCTGCCGTGCGGCTCTCTGCAAAGAGCATTCTTTCACTTCTCTGAGGAATTATTAAAAAAAGGGAGTCACTCAACATGTTTTTTTATTATTACCCGTCAGTGTTCATTTCAAATAAAAAATACTAAATGTAAAAATGTAATTCTTAATAGTGTATTTCTGACTTTTATATTGTTCAAAATTTATTTATAAATGATAATATATCCTAGAAAGTCAGTAGGTAAAGTTTAAATGTATTTTGTTATGAAATATTGTTTAATATTTAATGGAACAATTGTTTTGAATTTCTATTCCATTCCAACGCTACTCCCCAGATCTAAACAAAATGGAATGCGTGCGAGAATTAAAGTTACATGACATGAAATTTTGTTGAAAGCAATTATAGTGAATAGTGCTCACTTCAGCGATAGTAGAAATTCGAGTATAAATCGCGTCACAGACCACAAACAAAAACGTGCATGTGGACCGGTGGCCATTATTCTCGACTGCATAATCGCTTCGTCCGACGCCCGCATCGCTTCCCCTACTATTTTATTTCCTCCCAGCACGGTTGTGTTTCAACTAGGCAGAGGTTTTTCATTGACGCTTCGGCAGGGAAATTAAACCATGTTTAATTCTGTTTAAGGTTTGATTCCGGTTAGAAGATGCAGTCAGCCGATGAGAACGGCGACAGACCAAAGCCACCACGCTACAATTCTGGCACAATGTGTGTCCGTTTTAATAGGATTAAACTCATTGTTACGTACGGTCTGAAAGGACCATGAGCCAAATGAAATTGTTCCTAGCGAAATCAAAGAGAGTATTGCAATTGGTGTTGTTAGATGTAATGAAGACGTTACCGTTATTTTGTTTTGCTACTCAAAATATATTCCAATCTGATAAACTTGAATGGCGTTATTAAACGCCAACCCGTGCGAATATATTTTTAAAGAGATATTGTATTTTCTTTTACCTTTATTGCATTATTATTAGATGCATGGCGATGAAAAGAAAGTAATACCCATTTTCATGTAACACTTTGTATTAAAATTCTAATAATTCTATCTTAGTTCGTCGCACGAGTCCGCCTGAAGGAATTTCATACAATGCATAATACGCCTGCACGAGTACCTTAAATTGCTTTTTAAGTTACATAACATGATATGTATGCCATGCTAATATTTAAATGGATGAACAAAATGGAATCTAGAGCTCTAAGTAGACTTGCTGCAGTCTAATTACTTCCACTTAGCTAAAAACCAGATTTGCCTAAACCTTGTGCACATCTACATAAATAATTACAATCGTTATGGCTGTTTTAAAAGGGTGGCAAGTTGTTGGTTTAGTGAGTTTAATCCGATTCTATCTGAATACTAATCATTAGTCAGCGAGCAGGTCCCTGTTACATAAATTGGGTTCACAATAATTGGCCACTTAACATCATTCGTAATAAAGTAAATTCGTCGGCGTGACCGTTCATCTGGACGTTTCTGGAGGAGGCTGTTAGGAGGGAGATCAAATTGAATTACACCGAGCTGGCCATGTTGTTCGTTTGCTTTCTGAAAGTATACAGCTCTTTGGATACATCGCTAATATATGTGCTGAGTAACAAGATGTACTATATATTTCTCTTAGAAGTTTTATTTGAGATAGCAAAACATTTATTTATTATTTACAGCGAAGGATGAAATTATCTTTATTTATATGTATTTATAGTTTTATGTTATATATTAAAATAAATCACATAGTTAAAACTATCCATGTATACGAATAAAGACCAAAATGTGATTAAAGATTCACTGAAATAAACACGAAGGGACTGAACTCATTGGGATTGTTCTCATACATTGATAAGTATCTATTGTTGAATAAATTGATTAAGAGATAAAAAATTAGGAATTTAAGTTATATATAAAGGTATAAAACCAAACGCGAATCATAAATAGTTCAATAAAATGTACAAACTTATATTTAGTAAATCAATTTGCAAAAGGTTAACCAAAGGTGTCGTGTGTTATAGTTCCCAAACAACCTTTAGGCACATTTTGAAGGTGAACATACTTTTAGTTTTATAGGTTAATAGAGAAAAGGGGCAGAGTATACGCCTCTGGAGAACATAGAACGCAAATGTTCACAATACGATATTGCATATATTTCGCACTTTAGGTGAGAAAAGGAAACAGAGGTGATAACACGCAAATAAGTGAATAGTTATAGAAGAGTATAGGAAAAATGATACACTCAGAATACAGTTCGAATCAATATAGGTTCGAGCGGATGATTTAATAAAAAAAGACAATTTTAAGTTAATGTCGCAGAATATAATCGCTATGAACAAAACAGTCGGACCGAGATATTTCTATACCGTACGTTCTCTTTAATTGCCTAACCGCGTGCACATGCCGCGTTCCATTTTCCTTGTATCGGTAATAGTTGAGCAAAAAAAATGCCAGCGTAGTGAAGCTAACATACTGCCTCGATAGCAGAATAGAGCAATCAGGACGAGAATATTTTGACACAGCAATACATCGCATCGACGATGTGTTATTGTTATCAATAGTTTGTTTCGTTTAAACGGTACAACGTTACTATTACCGTTTGTAGGATGTTTTTTGTATATATGTATTTAAAAACTCAAACTGGGTGACGAAATAACTATTATGTAGTTGAAGTATTTAAATTTTTTTATCATCAGTACACATTTATATATCACAAACGGTAGTATTGCGTATATTGTTGGTAATATAGAACTTATTAATTATATTATAGATTACTGTTAATTAGATTAAGAGCAATTATCCGACGATAACATTGATACATATGTATGTGTGTATATAAATATGACAACTGCTTATACATCTAACGAAGGTCTCAGACTACTTCTTACAATGTTCCAAGCATATTATTATTTAATAACGTATATAAAAGGTCTTTTTATATCTGTAAATATTAAAGTTGATTCAATGTACTACTTTGATAAGAACTTTGAACAACACTCTTACGATCGGTGGCAAAAGGAATAACTTTAACATCTTCATCAGTTTATGTAAGATACACTAAATGAAAGAAGTTTCCTCTCTCGTGCACACTGTTCAAAGATACTTCATTTTGTTTAGTTTTTAACAAATATGTATGCTGTTTAAGAATATATAACTACTGTTTGTATTTTGTAAGGAAGCATTGTAATATAGGTATAACAATCAGCTGTTATAAAAAAAATAACTTGGTATGGCTTACATAAAGATATTTTTACATTTACTATAAAAGTTATATATATCATAGTTATCTAGAATATCATAAATTATGATTGTAATATAACGGTCACTTTATCGGAAATCATTTTATCATAGCCATTATCGCAAATTCGTCGAATATGAAAATTGATTACGTATTCAAGCGTGAGTAATGTCGGTATTGTATAAAAATACTATTTAAAACAACTACATATGTTAATAACGAGTGCTGTACGAAATCCTTTCTGTAGATTTTATGTGACAATTCCATTATTTGCAGTATTGATTGCTTCGCATCAATCGTGATATGCAAATATTAGCTTCGCTGGCTGACCGGCGAGTGATTTACGTGTCGCGACGCTCTGTTATGCAATTACGATTGCTTATTAAAAATTAACAACGATCCCAAAAAAAAATATATTGTTATAGCTTTAAAGCGTAATGCCTATAAATATTGATGAAATGTAATCTTCTGTCGTGGCGTTAATCGATGTATGGAATATGGCTTCGGAGTAATAAGAGGTGTTCGAAAGCGGTAAGCTTCACACTATGGAACTAGGTAAACCTATAGCATGCGTTTGAGACGAATAATGTTATTTGTATTCATTCTGTTAAAGATATTATTAATTCACATTACTCATTAAACTGAAAACCAGTTTGTCGAATGTATTATATTTGGGATGAATTTCGATATATACTGGTATAGAAAAGACGTTATACTACATGTAGGCATAAAAATAAGCCAGAAGCGATCTAAGGCGAATGGTGAATATAATATATGGTAATGAGGTCGGTTGGAATCAGCGGACGTGACGTCACGCGGACCGCAGCCTCCGCTTAACGAGTGGGTGTGCATTTTCAATACAAGCCTCCGTCCGCGCCGGTCGCCGTAAGAACAAAATAAATTCAGTTACCACTGGCACGGTTAGTTCAAACAAATTTACATATCGTTTCAGTCTGTCCATGTATTTTTAAAACCGAATACGTGTTACATAACAATTTTTATAGATTCATATTTTGTTTACATACATACCTACATATACCATATATAACCCTTCTTAATTTACGTTCTGAATACCACAGATGTATTTATTATAGACTTTATTAAATCCTTATTATTTTCGAATATAAATCCAATGAAATATATATATAATTTTTTTGTCGTATCTTTTTTGTTAGTGACTGCAACATCCATCACGCGGCGTTGACTGATTTATGGGTACAGTGTATCCGAGCGACGTTGACCGGCTACTACTGATGACGACGCGATTAGAGCCTCCCGGGGCAGGACGGACGTTGTGACGTCACTCACTATACACTATGGATGCACCCATACAATACACTACATACTCATATATAAAACAAATAAATATACAAATAAACTTCCAATACAAACAACAGCAAATGAACGACGCATTCGAAGGATTTATTACGAATAAATTGCCATCCTAACAATGTTTTTATCAACGTTTTTAAAACAGCTGAATAAAATGTCACAATGTCGGGAAGTCATTGCTATCAAGCCGGTGTTCCCGCGAGAAAATTGCGAGTATTCATCATAAATGCGTGACGTTTAAAATTTCCAAGCGCCCAGCCGGCAGCGGTGTGGCATAAATCAAAGCAAACACTAGTCTGAACCGGCTCCTACCAACTACGGAGCCGCATCACCTGCATATATACATATATTATAGTATTTTTATTTTACGATAGCACATATTTAACATTAAATAAGAACGAATCTCATTCGCATATAGCTTCTGCATGAAACTTAAAGTACGTTACGGACAATCCTCGTATAATTTATGCTTTAGCTTTTGGCTGTAATAAATATTGCGTACCACACCCCAAAATTGGTTAACATGATTTCTGATGTTATCCGGAGCGAATATCATAATTACATGCTTATTTACGAGTAGATACAAGTTCGTTACGGACATTAAACAATAATGCAACAGTGGGCGACGTGGACCGCGGCCGTAGTTTATGTGTTTTATTTTAAATTTCGGTTATAACTAGCCGCAAAATTTTACACACGCTGTGCGTTCTACGTTTGATATTTCAGTACGAGCGCCGTTCTGACACTTCAGTTTGACTTTGTCAGATAAATATTTTATTTTTGATATAAAAATACCAGTTTTTTTTTACTTATTATTTGATGGCTGTTAATAATTTTGTTTATCGTTGTTTCGTATTGTGTGAATCAAGTGGATTTTCGTTATTACAAGATAAATCAATTTTAAAATTGACGGAGTAATACTAGATATTTTGAAATAAATATTAAAGCTAGTAATCGATCATTTATTTATCAGACCAAAATTTAAAGATTCTGTCTATAAATGCAAATAGTTTTTTTTGCGATATATTGAGAAACGTATGAACACATTCAGGACATGTAGTAGACGTGTGTCGGTATAATCGGAAATTTTGTTAGAATATAAACCACAGAATGAACTCGTATATATATATTAATAGTATTATATGTGTTAGTAATATAAGTATTAATAGATTCTCGTGGTGTGTTGCAGCCCCACCAGACGGCCGCCGCGAGTCCTCACAGAGACCACCCTACTGCATTTATTCATGTCGTTACCGCTAACGATAATTTTATCGTGTGCTCATTTACCGGCGTCAGTATTGCAACCATCCGTCAGCGGGCAAATCGACAATTTGTGCGGAACACTAAAACTTTTATTGCTTCATAATTGACCCCGTCGCGTCTGACTTATCCCGGAATATGGGCTTTTATTTGATGCTGTTCTCCTTTATTTTTATATCCCTACATAAATTCGTCTTATTTATAGTACTTCCTTTAATTGTTATACAAATTATGAATATTTAAGTATGTTATATTCGTATATAGCATAGAATGTACATTTTTAAGTTTTCTTGTGTACGAGTGTGCGGTAATTGAATGGGTCGAGGAGTCCAGTGGCCGTCAGTTAAGGACGTGGTCGGTCGCTGCAGCGCGGATAGCGTCTACGGCATAATTGCGCAAACTTTCATGTGCTTCGCATACATTTTCATAATTAAAGGGCAGTTCGCACCAACTACTAAAGCTGCACGTTATTTACATCGCTTGTCTTAGTAACTTCAGTACAGATGGTATGCGGAGTTTGTTATTTAAAGTTTAAAGTTTATTGTTTTTAATTGTTTATCAGTGGACGTCTTGAATATTGAATAAATAATGTATAAGAACAAATGTTATGAGAGTGTGAAGAAAATATTATTTCAGTAGTACGATGAATACTCATCCCATGATCGAATTAAGGGGTGCCTTCCGTTCATATGATATAGAATAACAAATGTATATATGTAGGAGGAATATACACAAAGCATCCTAAATATTTTTATTAAACAGAAAAACTAAAGAAAAAAACCAAAATTGTGTGGCAAAAGTAGCAAACAATAAATCTCAGGTTAATTCAGATTACCGAGGACGTTTCCTTTTTTTCTTTTCGATTTATTCATGACGCTTTGTGATCTTTTACATATTATGAAAATGAGGGCGAAAGTCTCACCGAAAAGCTAATGTAAATGTATAATCTAACAGCGTCGTTCACGTTGGAATCGCATAATTTCCAACTACGACTTGCGGGGATGGAAAAGAAAAATGTAAAACCGGGGTTTTTACAACCGCGAAATAAATATCTTACTTTTCCATTACTGGCATAAAAAGAATTTCAGCGAGGGCCGAATAACAACTAGGGGCAGCGGTGTCCGGTGTCGGTCGGTTTTGAATTTATTTAGCATCGCGGGAGTTGTTTCTGGCGAGGTGCAGCCGCTGCCGATCGCCTCAGTAATCGCTCCACGGAACCTCGCGGGGTAGGGGATGCGGGCAAGGGTACCGCCGACGTCCGTGCCAGCTTTTCGCTTCATCATTGGCCTGCCCGTCCAACTTCGAAATTGCATTTGCTCAAGAAAACTTTTACCTTCAACGGAAATTCCGAACGTTCCGTAGTGTTTTCATGAAAACTGCAAAAGCGGATACTAAAGAAATGGAATTGACAGCACCCCAGAAAAGTATACAATTCCGTTTGGAAATTATGCGCCTGTAAACTCCTTGATAAGATGTTTATATTTTTTGCTATAATAAAAAATGTTTCTTTCCATACATTTTTGTTTACCTTAAAATTATGTGAAGAAATTTAATTTTTTATTACAGTATATATATCAGTTAGATTGCTTGTCCTTATGAACATGGAGGGTCAATATTTTTATTTTCATTATATGTTTTCTATTTTTATCATTCAGCCGGTAGTCCTGGTACTCGCTATCTATCAATAGCAATAACATTATGTTACAATATTAGACAAAGTTTTATGCATCAAAATATTTCTCCGTCACAAAGTAGTTTTAAATATAGTATATCCCACTATTACAATATATAGGAAAGTTTGTAAGAATCCATGAAAAAAACACTAGACTTTGTATTAATGTAGCTTAGGAATCAGAATAAGACATCGGTATATAATTTATCTATTCATACTTTTAGTTCCCGCGGGATCGAGCCATAACATTTGTACGTAGTCTGAAGTCACGTGACACTAACTAAAGATGTCGCTGACTGTCACTTAACAAAATATCATTTTCTTTTAAATAATATTCTGTATAAAATGTTCTCTGAGCCTTATTCCGAAATGCTACAATGCCATATATTTATATTTTATGTTATACATATATGTATGTACATGGCATTTGTAATAACTAAGAAAGAATTTTCAGTCAATTTATGTTTCAAAAACCGAAAACTTGTTTATAAATATAAATCGTAACATTTTTCAGTTTCTGAAAGATATAATACGACACATCTTTAATTTGCAAATATAACATAAAATAAAAAATACAAACAACTTTATAATTCAGCTATTACAGAAAGATACGGAATGTAACCTTGCTCGAACAAAGAACAAAAGAGCTTATAAAAACTAATTATGTGGAAGTAAAATGCACTTTTTAGTTGCTACAAATTTTGCTCAAGTGAATTATTATTTCTAATTCCACGGAAGACTGCTTTAGTATGATATGAGACTATATAAAATGTTTACAAGGATATTTCATTAAATCATTACTGTATTAATCTGACATCTATATAATCCAACGAACGGTTAGGGACTAGGGTCTTGGAAAAATAAGAATTCTCAAAATTCATTAAACGGATGGTAGAGCGCATAATAACGCTCTTGTGAATCTTTCAGTGGTACGTTCACACTTAATTTTCTTGGAACAGCGGTAAGAAATAAAGTTAAAATTAAGACGCGAGTTTATGGGGCGTTACGGGGTGGGGGTGCGGGGTTATGAGGGGTGAGGGGTGCGGGGAGGAGGGGGGAGGAGGACGAGGCGGAGGTGCTAGAGGTGTGAGAGGCCATTGGAATTCACCGCGCGAGCTATCCGTAGATAGCGGCAGGCGGAACACGTACTACACTTCCACTAACTCCAACTATTGACAATATTAATGCACGCTTAGCAGGGCCAACCGACTCCGTGCATAGCCTACGGAATATTGCAAAAACTAAATCTCCAAAACAAATGCCATCCCCCACCGGGCGTAGCGGACGGTCAGCGCGTTCGATTTGCTTTATTTTGGAATCTCCCCGGCAAGACTGGTTCGCACTAATTTATTCCATATCCATCGCTAAGTGAGTCTCCGGAAGTAACGCAAATATTAGACGGGCTCGGCCCACGTCGGCTGCCATTAATTCTGGAATTGAAATCTGGAATTGCGGCGGCGGCGCTGGTGAATTTACATTCATCGCAGTAAGAACTTAAATCAAGTTCTCAGTTACGATTCAGTTGCGTTATTATTTTATTAAAATATGTAAATGATGCCGTTCTAGCGTAGATACAACGCTAAGGGCCCTACAATTGCGAGGGAGGATATCTGTAACGACACGAAATTTTCATTAACCAGAGTATTATGGGTGTTATTATTTTATATAATATCATAATTAGTTACCCTGATAAAGCTAACAATGTCTAGTTCACATTTAATATAAAGCTGTTAAATTTATCACTAGGATGTCGAGATAGACATATAAATTGAGGACAATTAAGTAAGTAACAATATCAGTGGAATGTGCTAACAACAGAGTGTTCCTCGGCCCAAAACAATTTTCAATTTATCGAGAATAAATGCTATCGCCAGCTCAGACACCCAATTACCGATCACAAAGCTGATTACAGACCTTCAGGAGCGTTGCACAACCCTCTCCACACCGGCGGACTATTTGAACGAGGAGTTGCAAGGAAGTCGTCATTTACTCTCTTCATAGAATCGACGCCGAACGGTTGACTTTGATTGAAATAGTCGGCGCGCTACACTTTGTAACACCGTCTTCAATTACACGTAATGATAGTGAGGATACATTAACGATTTTTTTTCTTATAGCTGCCTTAATGGCGATTATCATGTAACGGTTTTATTAAAATATATTTAACTTATAAATGTTTATATATTTTAATTCTCTAATACAACTATTGATGATTTCTTTAATTTAATGTTAATATTAAAATTAATTGATGACTTTTTGTATTCAACAAAGAATATGTAGTAATGAATTTTTATGTGTAAACATAATTTTTTTCATGAACGCTAATTAATGTTTCCCTTTCATAGATGTCATCTTCATAGAGTGCATGGATTTGGAGGTTTCTTGATTGATAAATGAGTACTTGAGTTTTATTTTTAACACACATGTGTTATACAAATTGATACTGGTGAATTAATATAGTAATATTTTTTAATTCAAGTTAAAAATGTAACTTTAAACGTTATAAATAAAGTTGTCAAAGAAACCTTAAAATTATAAAATATAAAATGAATGAAGCTATAAAATACATAGATTCAATAAGATTAAATGTCAAACTGTCGAATACAAAACGATATAATATGTATTATGAAAGGAGATTAATGCTAAATAACAAAATTATAGGTTAAAAATAAATTATCTAATTAACACTTAAAAATATATCTCGATGGTCAAATAATTTTAAAGAACAAGAGACAAAATAATAACCAGAAAAATCTAAACGAACTTCATTGTTGTTGAATAACACGACCGTCTGTCCGTTCGAGACTGTACAAAGGAAAATAACTCTATTCTGTTAATGGAGATAGTTTTCAAGAGGAGACCAATATCATTAACGTCATTGATTAGTAACAAAAAAAAATCATATTTACACTTTCATTTATATGTACATATTTTATACTAATCTTGTCACAAATATATGTCGTCTATTTTCATTGCATGTTATTGAAATCGCGATTACATTTGATATAATACAAATTGTATTGGAAGGAGCAAAGTGGTAGAATTATAGTTAAATCAAATACACGAAGCATTCATAGACATTGCGACAACGACGGGATTACAAGCCGGGGTGAGTACGAACGGTAGAAACGACGTCTTGAACCAACTTAGATCAACTCCCGACACATAACGCCTAGGGAAATCATCACAGTCGCTCGCAAACACCACGGAGCATATGCACCCGTACCCCTTTATATAAATGAATATAACTCCACAAAAACATTACACTATACAAGGAGACAGCGGTTCAAAACAGGACGGCGTTAGTTTTAATGGTCGAGTGAATAACAATTTACATAATTTAATACAACAACATCACTGTATTTCAATACGATTCATATGAAATGGTTGTAGTTACCCTTCATTAGCAGTGTAAACCAAAGCCTCGGTTGAATTATGGCCGTGTGACACACGCTTAAGACGTATGCAAACAAGATTTATGTAATTAATTTAGGAGATAAGAGCAGACGCGAGACAACATACGTTATAAAGGACAAAGGGCACCTTACACGGCTGTCACTAACGTCTCGACGTACTGAATGAACCTCGTGGGTGATACCTCCTTTAATTACTGTTATTATGAACATTTAGATGTTCAATTACAATATATTTTACTTTTATTTATTAAGCGGTATGAGCTATTCCGTTTCACGAGTGGTCATTATTCATGTATGGTATTAACATTAAATTTATTACAAACAATTGACTGGACATTATATTACGGACATGACATTAACTGCTATTGTAAACGAACGTATTCGAGAACGGAACATACAATTCATCAATCTTATAATTTGTTGTTGTTGACTTTGGCAAAATTTAAACATTGGTTAAATATTAAAAAGCAATTATGAAAAAAAAGTGTATGAGTTAGCACAGCAGGTAGGTAGAGGAGAGGCAGACGGCAACATCCCGAGATATTTACGTTTATCTTGGGGTAACTGCTTCATCGCAAGCTTTATTACGCCATCCACTCACGTAATCCTTCCCCGCCGTCATAACTCCTCGTTTGTTGCCCAGTTACAATGTACTACGGAGCTCTTCCACTAGGGATGCAACGCGCCAAACAACGAACATGCAAACTACGTCCAAGTTTAATTTAAACGTATTATAAATCATAAATTTTGTTGCGGTATGAAAATGTTTATACGAAACCTAGAGCCGCAACATCAATGGAGCAAACAGACAAAAATATATTTCTCATATTATAAATATACGGATATCGTTTTTACTTTATAAATTGACATATTTCATGTGAGATGTTATTACAGCTCGGGTTCAAAATGATTTCGGTTGCCTCAATCAGCAAATAACGATAATCGAGTACGGAATTGAAATCTACTCTGCTTCAAAGGAGGAATTATTTCCTGGACTTTATAAAATAAGAAACGATAAAAAGAGAATATATTCTCTGTAGCAAATTCTTTTAGACTAACATTTTCATAATGAATATTTCATATGAAATATTATAAACTAGAAATGGACAAATGTTTTCAATATTTTGATAGTCGGCTGTCATTTGCAAAAAGTTTCACTGTTACAGCGGTAAAGTTATTTACAGTAAATGTAAGAGTTGAATAGCTTTACAGAAAGGCCCAAATTGGACGGGAATGGAACACGGCAGCTTAGTGCAGCCGCCGGAAGTAGGCCTCTAACGGCCATCCTATAATAGCTTCTAAATTGACCCTTCTACTTCGGTCTTTACTCGCTACGCTCGGTTTCCAATGAAGTCAAGTCAACATTACAGTGTTATTTTGTTATTATGCTCTGCGATGTTATCGTAATTATGTTTTGTTTAAATTCTACCCAATTCATGATCATATCCAACACGAAGGTCGGATTTGACTCATCGTCAACACAAAATTATAAGCGAGTTAAACAACAGAGTGTTTGATTATTTCCGTTTATAACAAGGCAAATGTCAAATGGTCGATGCGACGGGGATAGTAGGAGTACATAAAGGGAAACCCTGTTTAGATTAGATCAGACCTTCGAAATAACAGAGAATGAGGACGTGGATTAACTACGGTCTCGGGCACTTCGGCCCGTGAGCCTAATGGGCCACTGTTACGGGTAATGAGGAGTGGAGGAGGGGGGGGGGGGCAGGGGGCAGGGGGCGGGATCCTCTCTCGATTTGCTTCCTCTCTAAAATGTTTACAACCAAAATTATTCTATCATTACGAACAGCGTTCGACTGGTACGCCATTATAATAACAGTATGTACACGAAGTATGTTATCACGACTTTATTACATGTGTTTTTATTCAATAAACAACGCTACAACCGAACAGAAACGACAAAACTTTTCTACCGATGCGCAGTGACGACGAAAATACGTACGTGCCATGAAAATATGTAAATGTGGTGGCAAGGGTGGAAGAGTCCCGGTAACCGCGGATCGATGTAAGTTTAGTGCGCTACAGATGGTCCAATGGTAAAAGTAAGGGTCGAAATTCATTTTTCAATGTCTAAGAAGGAAATTCATTAGAACTCTGAAATTACTAATGGGAAAACGGATGAAGTAAAATTCGCTCTTAATTTGCACCAAAACTTTTCGCGAAATTTAAAAAACTTTTACAAAACGAGTTTTTAAAGTGAGAATGATTGGAAGAAATGCTAATGAATATTGTTTTGCCGTTGTTACTCACCACTTGAAGAGTATTATAAACACAAATTAAAAATATCTTTACATTTTAAATATACAATAACTATTAACTTCATTATAACATTGACAAACAATTTTGATATTCAAATATGTATAACTTTCGTTATAAGTGTAAAACATAGCGGCATACAGAACGCCATTGTATAATTCGTATAAAAACTTATGCAAATAATTTGAGAGGAGCGTGTATAAAGTAAGATAACGGTGACATTCATAGTCAGATGGAGTGCTCATATTAAAGTAATAAATCTGTAGCGAGACCTCGTCCCGGTGGCGTTAGCAGCGGCCGCAGGAGACGATCTGCCCTAGTATCAGAGCTGGCCGATATTAGTTTACTTTTCCTCTCCAACTTACTTTATTAGTTACCCAGCCGCGAGAGCTGACGGTGATAGTTCCCAACTTATTAAGAAGTCGAGACGCTGCGGAAGTGTGCTCGATGATAGCTCTATTTTTATTTGACCGCAAAATTATTTTGATTCACCGTTTACTGGATACTTATAAATCTTAATTGACAAATATTATTCAAGTTATGAGTGTTCTATGATTTCGTATCATTCATTTTCAATAAACATATGAATATTGCAAGGATATTCATGTTATAAATGAAGGGCATTGTAATAAAGAGAATCAGGGCGTGATGCAAAAAGCTTATAGCCAAGAAAATGAAAGGACCCTTCGTAAAATGCTTTTCGTTTCAAAGCATCATCTATCATACGGAATCTTTGTACCTTCTGTATGTTATGAATCCGGGCCTTTCGGTACTGTTATTAAACGACTGTCGTGATGAGTCCTATTCGTTTTATTATACACGTAATATATTAACCCAAATATGATTTTGAAAATTACGATTTAATATTACCGAAGTGATAATTAGTTGCTTACTTTAATAACTACTATAATACTAAATAAAACATTTCATACCATAATACGTTGGCTGTATTTAAAGTAGGATAAATGGGACAGTGAATAGGAAACAGAATAATATGAGATTGAGTAAGTAAAGTAAATGTAACATGCAACTTGCAAGAGGCGAGGTTTGCCGCAGGGAGCTTTGTACATACTTCTACTAGCCACACGGTATATAAACTTTAGTTCATGAAAAACAAGCAGTATATAAGAATCTATTACAAGTTTTTTCTTAGGAAAAGCACTATAATTATGAAGTTAGGAGTATTAATAATTATTATGGTAAGAATTTATCTTAAAATGATAGCATAATTGATTGAATTATAAAATAATATATTCGTCAGAAAGAATAATTTAACACGATGTTAAGATACAAAATTTGAGAAAATCAAAACAAATAAATAATTAGAAAATGTTAGTAAATAAAAAGTAGAACAGAAATGTTGAATGTTTCGTAAAATGACAACTTATCTCAGACAAAAATAGGTCTGTCGTGTTTTCCTTGACAACGATAGTTTTATTACGGGATTTTATTATCACAAATATTGTCAGAGTCAAGATGCGACACAGTCTTCCTGATTTACCGACATGTTTACGTGAATCTCTACAGCTCCATTTCAGAGTATATTTTTGATCGTGTGTTATGTTAATGACGAACGGAAAAAAACAAAAAAAAAACAACAATACTGAGTTAGTTGCTTTCAGAATCTCTGATTTGACAAACAGCGAAAGGTGAAAGCCAATCCCGACGGTTTAACGCCTTTTAAAAATCCACATATTTTCCTTTGTGTAACACAAAGTGATGTAATTAATTCGGGAGGTGTGTATTTATATCAGCAACCCTTTGACCCGTACTGCCCGCAACCCTCATCTAATACTTGCCATGGGAATATGAGCGGAGTTATGGCTGTTTTATTGCTTACTTCCCCAGCCCGGCCCGGTAATGCTCGCTATAGTAATGTTACATCTGATCTTTTTTAATTCAGCCAAGATATATTATGACGTATAATATTATGTTCCCTGGAGCACGATCACACATGGAACGTATATACTCGTACTTATACAGTTACGGTTACCATTATTAATGTAGTAGAGAGATATGTTTAAAATGTATTTACAACCTTTGTTAATTGTATACAGAATAATTACTTTTGTTTATGAAATTTACTTTATAACGTTTTTAGTAATGAACCGAAATAAAAAATAAAAATTTGCAAACGATCTAAAATTATGTTCGATAAGAGGAAGAATTTAATAGTTTGAAATAAACTATTATACATGATTTATCTAAACCTTACGTATTTAATAACTTAACCATTTATACCCTAAGATAAAATGATATTTACAAGACGGAATATTTTTTTATATACGATAATAAAATGCACCTTAAAATAAAGAAATGAACATTTAGAGCAGGTTTTAATTCTTCTCACTTTAGGCAATTATCCTCAGCGAGTTCTAAATTTACATCTAAAAGAAATCTACAGCTAGTAATAAATTACAAAAAGGTACAATTTCGCCAATGGAATTGGGAACTTTGCGACGATTTCGCGTATTATATATTTCCGCTTTCGGCGACTTTGTACCGAACCTCCGTTGGCAAAACGAGATACTTACAGTAATTTTATTACACTCCGAATCGTGTTTTCAACTTTTCAAATAAAATATGTATCGTTTCAATGGAAGTTTTAGTTTTTGAAGCATTCTATTCATTATTATTGACGATTTACAATTCATCATAACGACAGGAGATGTAAATACATGTTATATAAAGAGTGTTGTTAAAATTTATCAACATAATATTTGATACTCGGTAATAATAATATTTTTCAAATGTTGTCTCGTTTCAGAGAGGAGTGTAATCTACCCTCTTTTCGACTGTTGTTCTGCAGCTTAATTAACGAACCATCCCTAGTACCGAAAGGTAGGCCTTATCTCGGCCGTCAGACACCAATGAAATCCGCGACAGAGAATTGTGGATATAAAATCTCTTTATTCTGATTCTCTCAGATGTTTTAGAGCTGTCTCGAAATATATCTTTGAGTTAATTGTAACGCAAAATCCTCAATATCCATTTAAACAGCTTTCTGTATATTATTATACATCTTTACATTTATACAGACTCATAGTGTTAAGGTAATTACGACTAAAGTAACTTACTTTTAATCACCTAACGATAAGAACGGTACATTAAAAAGGTCTGGTGTGACAACAAATCTAAAGGAAAAATCTCCGCCTCTGAGAGCCCAACGGTGATAAACGAGAAAAACTTTGGAACTAAATGGAGCATTCGAGGCGGCGGAGCTACACAGCTCTTGTAGAATAATACTTTTGCCGAAGAAATAACACTTATAGTCTCCGAGGCTTAAAATCAAATGTCTCCGTTTCGATTCCGAGTTTCCAGCGAATTGTTCCACGGATCTTGAAGGATGACGACAGAAATAAATGCCACTTTTTGAGCATTCATAACGTAAAAGAAAATTGTTAAAACTTTTTTAACATATGAGTACTTCGAAAGTTTTATATAAATTAATCTAACAAGATCCTTTTTGCTACTGACTTTGAGAATTAGCTTCAACGTAAAGTAAATACCTCCACATTTTGAAATGTACATAAAATACTCGAAAGCCATATTCAATAGGAGTTCACGCGTCGCGGCAACACAAAACAGTGAAATCACGAATCTCGTGAGACTCTGCAATGTCTACTCGGATGTATGTTGTGGAAAAAATAGGAACATTTACATTTATTACAAATAATTGGTGGAAACTTTTATGCAGTTTCGTATTTCAGTTCTTTGGAAGTTTTGAACTCGTTTGAGACAGTCGTTTTGAGTTTGACTTTGAATAATTAAAATATACACGGAGGCACGTTCCGCACGCTGCATGTACATATAAGACCACATTTACATATGTACTACAGATAGATACAACATGAGTACTTTGTCATCGCAATTGCTTTAACATAGTGCATTATGTTAATCTGTTATGATGTAAAGGAAGTAGAGACAATATTAAAGTTTACAAGTGGCTGCTAGGCGATAGTATCGTATAGAAGTGGCGTCGATCGGCACGCGCGGAGTCGAGTGCGGAGCCTGTGTCAGCGAGCACAGAGCACACGACGCACACACATCGTCAATAACTTGATTGACAAGTTAACCGACCGCTCCCGGCTTGCGATATGACACAATGATGTCATACTATTCATACGTCATCTTATGCTGAACAGAGACTTTGCTTTAACAGTCACACAAATTGAAGTCATCAGCAATAATATATTTAATAATCAATTCGTTGTTTCCTCTACATTATTACATCAATGAAACGTACGTCTCATCAGGAGATGATTTTTGAAACTTAAGATCCATTTTCTGATAGATAAGTTCAGAGTTATAACTCTCTGGACAAACATACGTAGCTTTATTAATCTCGTGATAACAAATTTCAGTTAGTGGGCAATATCATAATGGAACAAAGTTGCTTCGTATATAGCTCGTAGGGAACGCTTTGAATCCACGCTGCGCTGCTAACCGCTACTTTTTCTATTACACAAGCATATTGCCTCCGTCTGTAAATATAGCATCAATTTGTTTTTCGCTCACAACTACCCGATATCGCTAGATCACTCCGGTATCTCATTATTTTCTATACCAAATGCTTCTTTTAATGTACATTTATTGTATGACGGTTATAAATCTAACTTTGCGTGCAAAATCGTGAAGTAATAACAAAAGTAAATTTAATGATAAAACGTTTTTTATTAAACAAATTATTTTTTCATACTCAAACATTACTATTTTTTTATGTTAAATCAAATGAAAACACTTTCCATTTAAAATTGTATGTGGAGATTTAATTTCTCAAAGAATCGTCTTAATTAGTCAAGTTACTTTTAAATTCCTTTACACATACGTACGTACAACTCAAATTCGTACATACAACTTAAATTAAAGTTTCTACAAGGAAGAATTGTCAAAAGAAAACGGAAGTTACGTAAGAGCGACAGTTTTGATTACTTAATGAAAAGATTAATTAATTTTAGGAACTTGTAACTGCTGCGAGCTCGCACTGTGTTTGAATCAAAATTAAAGGAGTACAGCGGAATAGACAAAAATGTAAATGTATGCATTCTTTTTCATAGTATGAAAAAATATAGTTTTTTTACAACTTTTCAATGCTGTTTATTTAAACAATTCTATCAGATAAATTCCTTAGAAAAGTTCATTAGACAGAAACAGTCAAAGTTACATAAACAAGATTGGTTGACTACATAAAACAAAATCCCCATTTCTTATTAAATAATTTAAATTTTAAATTGGGAGTAACGAAAGTGGAAACTCAATTTAGTTAGTTCTTTTTTGAGTCTCGTCCCAAAAGACATGAATCACGGTGGGGTGGGTGACTTAGCAGAAAGTAAAACAGAGAAATGTTCTAGAGACCCTAGAAGTGATTTCATTTGGAAAAAACTTTCCCTCTATCAACTAAATTCAGAGTGTAATTTCTGAGCCGGGAAAAGTTCCACCTTATCATAGTATTCCACGTGGAGTGTTTCCTTCAAATTTCTAATTTCATTCAGTGAATACTCCACTTTTTTTTTCGGTATTTACTGACTTGCAGATACTGTTAACTTTGCTTGTACATCGTTAAATTTCAGAGGCTTCTGTTCTACTTTAGTGTGCACGCGAACCTTGCCTTATCGAGGATTATATGTATAGTGTAACTGGCACTTATAAATATTTATTAACCGACTGTAAGTGATAAATATTTTAAACTATTATTATTACCATCTTTATTTAACATTCAATAAATGTATCTATAGTTTTTACGTTCTGTAAAGTCCTAAAGAAATATGTGTAACGATTTTATTAAAATATATATTTAAAACTATAATATTCAATAAATGACATTTGAAGCAAGTTATCGGTGTTACAGCGGAGTGCAGATGTCGGCGGCACGTCCTGTAACGATTGAAACGAACCGAGTCGGAGCTGTGACGTAGCGCCCATAGCGTTCGTAGCACCCGTAGCGCTCGTAACAGCCGTAGCGATCGTAGCGCGCCGCCTGCTCTCGTAGCGCACTCGTAATTGGAAAGGCTACGTGGCTACGATTGCAAAGCGCCCTATCATTAGCGTCACTCACAATTTTGCTAGTGTTAATGAATCACACCTCAGAAAATCACTGAGTTTACATTTTTGAATAGCTTTGTAATATTTTAATGAAGTGAATTATGTTAACGATTCATACATATTGGATGTGTATATAATTTATATCCCTGTTCTCTATTCACATTACACTGATTGTTCTTATTAATTGAAAGTTTATTGAGTAATTCCAATTAAATTTGAAATAAGCATGATTCACGTGATTTTTTAAATAAAAATTATTTTCAATATAACGTTGGTAATTGACGTAGACTTTTGATACGAAAATATATTATTAAAGAATAAAGAAGTATATAATATATTTCGTGCGAGTGGAGAACAGAGAAGCTTTAAGCATTTCGCGTAATTAAACGTTCGGGATGGCAGCAGTTTATGTGACGATTAGTGAGCGGAGAGCGCAGAAGGTTCGGCCGTTCAATTTGCCGGTTCACTTGACACAATTCGACGCCTGACTCGGGGACAATCGCTCTCGAAGCCCCGTCGACCTCCTTATCTCCCGCCGAGGTAATCTTTCCTTCCCTCGGCGGCAATAACTCCAAGTGGGCAGGATTACCTGCGAAGGGGCTCCGTGAGCCAACCGCCTTAACAAAGGTTATCGATTTAAACAATGTACCCATCACCATCTATAGTTTTTGTTTTCATTTGCCTCGGGAGAGTTATATCTCTGGGATCTCTTATCCGCGCCTGTAATTAACGACCAACTTATTTACGATCCATAATCAAAATGGAAAGGGTTGAAACTTTTATATAATATTTAGATAGGGAATCCACACGATAGTAATTCATCTTTATTATTCATTATAATTTAAATCTTTATATCTTAGTTATATTTGTAGCTGGGACCTAAAGAGTTTAAGTTTAGCATAGCGCTATAAATATGCCCCAGTGCGAAACTAACCCGTCAAGCTGCACTATTCACAGAATAAATCATAAAATATATGTAGATGAAACGTTCGAGCACCATTTGCAAATTATTTCGTTGGCATGTAAATCTGCGCACGTAAATTCAGCCGCTGTCTGCGCACGGAAATTGAAACGTTCGAAAACCATACCAATATATTATAATATTTAACAATATATACCGGGATCATGTCCTCCCTGACTTTGGAAATATAATCTTCTAGCAGAATACATTCATTTTAATATACGTAATGTGATTAAAGTAGTGAATTTATTGCGCGAACAACATGCGGCGTTAAAGCTTTTGAAACTAGACACCCAAGTTATTTTAGTAAACTTTGACCTGGCGAGTTTAAATGAAATTTTCACTGAATTAAAGTTCAGCAGAGATTAAATCATGGAGTGGAATTATTATATAATTTAAGGATGAACTAACAACGAGCAAATAATATAAGTTATATGCGGAATGGGAACGTATTAAACGTTCGTATTGAGTGTGTCTATATGAAGAGAGGAGGCAACTTGTGCGAGGAGTGGAAGGCAGGGTAACGGGGATATTTCAATTTGGCCGAGGACGTGACCCGAGAGGCTGCGCGGTCGCTGCACGGCTCGCTGAACCGAAAGCCCGATGCGGCCTCCGCCAAAGAGCAAACAGCGCCTTCGCAATCTTGTGCCACGCGGACCGGACGGAGCACGGAACACTCGCGACAATCATTCAATACACCGCTTACGATACTAACCACTCCGCTATTCAATAATTCATTGAATACAGATTTAATATTGAAGCTGTGCTCACATGTTAGGGACAATACGGATTATGGAATTTTCAATATATAGAGAACAATCATTCGTATTTCGCAACGGAACTATGGGCGGTGAGCGTTATAAATTTGTACATTATATTATCGCTGTAGAATATTATGAAAATAAATACAAAATCGACAGGAAGCATACAACAATATTAAATTAAAATGTTCATAAGATAAAGTACTTCAATGTGAATGCTCCGCTCCCTTCCTTAACGGCGGCGCTCTTCAGAGAATTAGAAATTATTTATGAAGCTCTCACAAAAATCTTACCGCTACTTATTTTCGGCGAGCCCACGTATTAGTTAAGGTATACTCAGAAATTGAAAAGATTTATAAATTAAATTACGTCGGGAGGTGTTCGGTCTACATGTAACGATATACTCGACATTTGTCCTCTTTACCTTTCAGCGATGTTGGAAAAATATTTATAATTGACTTAATACCATTAAATGTAACGTTTCATATGTTTTCTGTTTTACTCAATGCATATAAAATGAAAATCAAATTTACTCGTGGTAAAGTTCAAACATTTCCAATTACCTTACAGTCAAAACTTAGAAGACTGACTATAAATCAAAGCGAATAACAATCCAATTAGTTTTTTTTGTGAATGCAATTACCTCGTAATTAGAAAGAGGCGGCTTAAAAAGGCTCTTTGAGCTTCGCAGATCGTGAACTTCAACTATTGACTCCTGTTAGTAGTTAATGAATATTATACAAAGACGTCGAGCAGTATAAATAAAATACTAAATTGACGATTACATTAAAATAGAATATAAAATTAATTATAAATAAATTTTAATTTATTATCATGTCTCGTAAAATGCTGTTATATATATAATGAGTATCTATATCATTGTTCATTTTCTTGAAAGCGACTGTACTCGGTAATAAATTCATCTTTATATATTTAATGTTAACATGGGGCTGTTATTATATTTTTGGCATGTTTTTAATCATTTCCATATATTTAATTATATACCTAAAGAATCTTATTTCTATTCAATTTAACATACTGATACTTTAGTATTTAATGTTAATTGCTATTAGAGATTGTATAAACAAGACCGGGATTCGATATTCCTCCCCGTTGCTTTATAATGGATTGCCACTAATTCTATTGATTCACATCAAACTGCACTCGTTCTCATTAGATTGAAATAAATACGGTTAGATTAGAATTGTATGTTGATTAAAAACATTTCGTTAAAATGTAAAATTAATCGTTATATTTAGTTCGATAAATATCATTGCTGTAAAATTAAATAACAAACATGGTAGATAAATAAAAATAAGTTTTAATTTATTACTATTAAAAATATTCAGTTTAAATAACAAAAGTGTAGGAAAATTTCGAACATATTTTCTATTGTAGCTATTTATAACCTAAGCAAACGACTAACTTACTGAAATGAAACAATTTCAGGTTTAAATTATGAATAGAAGACTTTGTTTTATAAAGAACTTGTATAGAACAAATTTTAATGATAATATTGTATATGTTTCTTATAATGTAATGGTAATGCATTGAATAACAAAATATTTTAACGCTAAACGTAAACACGAGCTCCTTCTATTGAAAGCCACTACTACAGCCAGCGACAGATGTTTTGGATGTTATTGCACGCGAGCTAAAAGCATAGAGCTACAAGTCAGGATCTGTCATGGCATATCTCGGTAACATAGCTAGTGTTTACTAAAATTATCTTGTTTCGTTGTCTTATACCTACTACCAAACTAAGACTTGAAGTATACTTAATAAATTTACATATATCGAAGACGGAAAAGAGTATAACTTTTTTAACAAATAGAAGGTTTTACCTTCGACGTATTTTAAGTGCTTTAATAAGTAGAACTGAATATATCTTGATGGATGTTTGAGGAACGCTAGTCGCTGTAAATCTCGTGTTTTGATAAGCGAAGGTGACAATAAAGAGGATCCTGCACCAGAACTATGGGGGTGAATAACAATGAATTTACGACCGGCTTTAATCCGGCAGGTGCGAGTGTTTCTGAATACTAGGAGACATTAATACTGGCCGTGCTCCACTGAATCAATACACATCAAATATGTTATTAGTGTCCAAATTGTAAATTACATTTAATAAAATTACCAATTATCATTAATCATATTGTTCATTATGTATGAAATGTACGATAACAGATTCTTATTACATATACAGTATGTGCGATAAAATTTATTTACATTCATATATCTTCTATATATATAAAAATGGATTGCTGTTCCTTAGTCTCACTAAAACTCGAGTACGGCTGAACGGATTTACCTTATCTTAGTCTTGAAATGTTCGTGGAGGTTCAGGGAAGGTTTGAAAGCAGAAAAAAATTGATTCATTTCTGGGTAAACCCTAAAAACAGCCCTTTTCTATTTCCCATACAAAGGTTTTCTTTGACATTAGATTTGACAACTAACTAATATGTCAATCATTCTGTTCGATTGAACAGGAAAAACCTGATTATTAATGGCCTCTAAAACAGAATAGAGTTCGCCCGGTCAGCTATACATATATTACTAATGACGAAACTAACGCGGACGAAGTCGCGGGCAAAAACTAGTATTTTATAAATGAGAAAATACGTGTATGTTAGAATTGATCGATGTTTTGTAATTCTTTCGCGCAATACTTATTGTAGCGAGAAAACTTTACACTTCAATACATCACACATCTTCATAATACAGACTGAAATTTATTAATGTTATCAGAAATAAATTTAATATCAGATGTTGTTAATTAATATTAATTGAAATTACATATAGCTCAATTATAATTGAATATTATCCATTGCAATATTAAGACAAAATATTTTAATACAAAATAACTAATAATATAAGAGTATATCACAAGTAATTCGAGATCTGTTTTTAGTCTATTTGTTATACATATGTGTACCATTTTCCTAATTTGGATTAATTTTAACGTATAACTAAGTATATTTTATGGTATTCATAATTTTTGCAATAAATATTATAATTTTCAGTGACTTTGTTTGTGAATGTATCCGAGATTTTTAATTATTTATTGTTTGTTTTTCTAAATAAAAAAAGATTGGAAACGTCGCTCGCCTTGCGGCCAGCCTCGTTATTCCATCTCTTATTTTCTTTCTTTAGGAGGTAACGAACTGTGTAATTGGGCCGGGGTGGGGAATTTGGCCACGCGCTGGGGACATTTCGGCCTAGGCTTGTGTTTTTTTTTTTAATTTCCCAATATAAGAGTTGTATTATAAACTTTAGGACAGCGTTCATTTAGTGTGACAAAGACAAATATTAGATTGGATTCGTTCTAACAGATGTTCGCATTGAACTATTGAACATCGAATATGTATGTTGTAAAAGTACAATAAATTGTATTGTAATATAAGCACAGTGTCGACGCCGCCAGCCTTGTGGCGCGGAGCGGGGCGCAGTACGAGGGGCGTAGAGTGGCAATTTTTCTCTTCGCTGACAACATGATGTAACGGCAATATCGCTAGCTGAGCGATTAAGCCGCGTACGCCGATATTTCAGACTTGTCCTACTAACTGTCAAAGCGTCGGAGAAGACTATACGTTATGTACTTCGTTATTGATAATAAATACATAACTCCATTGTTACATCCTCTTATCTAATGCTTTGATATTTATAGCCCAGAATGAATGATATGTATACTTAGTGATATCATAAATAATTACATATCGAATTAGGAAGGTTAACACAAACGTTGTTCATAAAACGTTTGTCTATTTTTATATATGAAATTCATTGCATGAACATGGAAAAAAATATTAAAACGAATGATTTGTATCTCGAAAATCTGCAGCATTTATAACAAGTGAGTTATAGAGAAATTACATTTGATTCAATGGTTAAAGCGTCGCTGATTTCGGAACGTAGCTTTAATATCTGTTGGAGGGTTGTCGAGTCAGATCACGGCGGAGAGCAATCACTCTATAATAAACGTGCAGCACATCGCTTCCTGCAGCACGAACATCCACCTATTTCTTACTACGCTGCTGCACATCCACACCTTCCCTTAACCATAAATTTAATACACGTTAAGCCGTGTTCAATGCAAAGCACGAACGCTCGCTAACTACTAACTATAACCTAGAAACTAATAAATTTAATGCTAAAAGCGCTTTGCAATTACTAGTAATTAACAAAGTCTTTATTTATCTGGCTGTTAGTGGATTTCAGTAAGTGTGCGCTTCTATTAATTAATTTAGATTTCTACCTATTCTGCTTAATATATTTTTTGTTTCTTATAACGCTTTTTAAAAATACTTAAAATTAAATTTATATATGCTCATCGTTACATACAACTTTTGTGTTACAATTAAAGTACTACTTTTCTGGAAAACTTAAATATTTGCATTTAAATAAATATATCTCTTACATCATGAAAGACATCCAACATAAAACCTTTAACATTCGTTCCAATATATACAAATCAAAATAATGATTTCATATGTAATGTTAGAGCTAATAATTTAATTGATACGTCTCACTTGAAGATTTCGTCCAATTTATGCGAAACCGATATGAATGACTCTTTACTTTTTCTGAGGGCGTATTCATAAATTACTAAGGGCTAGGACACGGTGGTATGGATGATAAACGACTCCGAGCCGGCGCCTCGGCGTCGACCGCTAGCCACGAAAAATACTACTGTCATCTTGACTGATAGTAAAATAATGCCTGAGTCATGTTCCATTCTGCATGCCAAGAGCTATTGTGAATCTCTTTGTGGCTTCACTCTTATTACTTAGGTTTTATAAAGGGCGATCGTTAGAGAAGAATACCACTTAAGTCAACCCACTACTAATATATGCAAAACATAATAACATAGTTTGAAGTGAGGAACTTTGAAATTATTTTATGACGTGGTACTTGTATGGCACAAACAATGTAACAAAAAATATAACGATGACTAAAATACGAAACCTTTAACAGGATAGAAATTGTTTGAATATAACAACATTATTTCAGTGAAAATTAATGTGGTTCTGTGTTTTTGTTTCACAAAAAATTCTCGCAGTTAGGTGAAAAAGTAAGCAATGTGGCGGCCTGATTGGTTGATCTGTTTTATTTAATATTGCCATTATAGTGCACGTTCTCTTCGGAGCCTGGATGGGTCTGTTGCCAGCAGTAAACATAAGACAATTGATTGTTCATATTGCGGTCACGTTGTTCAGTTACTATTTTCACGTCTGACGTAATGACGAGAGCAAAAGTTATGTTACTTACGTGACCAGTTACAAAGTACCGTACTTTGCTGATTTACTTTCAATCGTAACGGATACAGAAGGAATCAATCAATGTGTATTGCGACTATAAAAAATATCTTTATGACTGCTTTCGTAACGGAATTCCGAATACGACAATACTCAATATAGGAAAGTCGAATAGAAAGAAAAGCATGAGATAAATGCGTTAATAAAAGTTGTTAGAGAAGTATCTAATCTTCGCGCCAATCAAGACAAATGGCGTGCATGGAAGACAAAAACTCGTATGTATATATCAAGTCACAGTGACACGAGCTGTGAATGATTGGCAATATCGTGTAAAACATAGTTGAGAGACGTTTTTCTTCCCGACGGAAAGTATCGGAATACACGCGCCATGCATTCCAGACCTGGATATATGAAGGAGGATTTACATTAATACGTATTGAACTCCGTTCGGTATTTCAATTTAAGCTTTGCGATGATACATAAAATGTACAAAGAAGGTGGCGCAGAAATAAAATTGTATTAAAGATCCGCTTGTTGTAGACTATTTAAACAATTAAAAGCATCGAGTATGAGCACTCATGTATATAGTATACGGTCAGTGTGAGAGCATCACCTGTGATGAATGGATGCGTACATTTCACTCGCGACCCGAATATTTCATTAAACGAGCTTTGCGACACTAGCACGCGTCACACGGCAGGCATGGAGGGGCGCGTCGACACTGATCCACTAAGCTTACTATAGAAATTAATACGTAAACTGCTCTAACCTACGACTATGCGACAAATACTGCAGATAAAATCTGCTACAGTGCATAGGGTTTTCGGTGGCTTAATAGGGGTTGTCCGGACTACGTTCGATACAGCGTTGATTGCGGCAGTACTGTTGCTATACTATTTGTTTTGATTATGAACAAAATATTGCGGGTATTTAGCGGATCATACTGCTGAAACCTTATATAACGATGGATGAATTGACGAATGGATTATAGAGATAGTTACAATAATGTATTTGATTTTCATGAAGCATTTACAAGTTTATTGTTAGTCTATTCAGATAATATATTTTTATCATAAATACAAAAGTAATTCTGTCTTTTGTTTTGAGGTACTTGATTACACTTTGAGGGAAAGCTACTGTTTAGTACACTAGCTCCTTTATCACATTAATTATTATTAATTACATTTAACAAAATATGTATAACTACATATAAATATATCGTCTGCCCGCGATCACGTATGCTATAAAGGAACAAAATGTTGAGATTATAGAGGTATAGAAGAATTAAAAACGCATAGTATACGAATAACTTACATATCATTACTATGACATATTCAGGAGAATATTATAGTAAGAAGATATCATAATCACAGCTAATTTAATTTATATTAGAACATACGATAAGAGCTCACTAACTGTGCATTATAACATGTTTCATAGCTGTGTTAAACTAAATATGCATTTAGTGTTATAACAAATATATCAGAACTAACTGGGTTTTATTACATATTCATTGGAGTCAACTAAGTATATATTACGACGTATTCAATGGTATAAAACAGATATCTATTATCGGTCACATAATAACTGTAAATTCTGTATTTAATCTTCATATTATTATACATATAATAAATGGTACTGTTTTTTACAAACACATCCAAAGTAGATTAAAACACTTGTGCGAAATCTGTACCAAGTTCTAGTGTATTCCAGCCGTCTTTATAGTACTGTTGGACTTATCTTACAACAAACAGAGCGGACTTTGCTCA
The DNA here is from genome assembly GCA_916720795.1 of Danaus chrysippus. NCBI lineage: Eukaryota > Metazoa > Arthropoda > Insecta > Lepidoptera > Nymphalidae > Danaus > Danaus chrysippus. Next base: position 3,705,701 of record CAKASE010000057.1, on the reverse strand, counting down.
TTCTCATTATCTCGCTTACGGCAGGTTACGGTTTACAGGAGCATTATTAACTTTAAAAATGTTCCACTTCGTCCGGAATGGATCGAAACTATGTTGTCTCTACAGTCTAAGGAGACTTTTTATTACTTCACTATTAAGTGTACCCATTACAGTAATATAAAGATATTCATCATTAATTTAAACACTTGAGTTAATATCATAATAACTTAAGATGATTAAAAATATTAATCACTACGAAAACCATGTCTTACTAAAAATAAGATTTAAAAAATTCAGACGCTATTTATAAATAATAATATTTTTAGTACATTTTAATTAAAACGTGATTTTTATGGAATACTATTAAAAATAAATTACTATATAATATCTCCCAGATGGGTTTTGAGACCTCAATAAGTACATACAGAGAAACATTTTATACATTCACCTTATTAGGTTAGAATCCTAATAGTATATTTTGTAACAGCACTTGCTTTTAATGCTTTTTTGTGTTATATAAACTTTCGTATCAGAAGGTGACTTGGGTCTAAGACGAAGTTTTGTATAAACGTAAGTAGTGGAGGGTGGCGCGGACACATTGGGGAGGTGCACGTACAAAATTCTAACAGGCAAATCCGAGCACAGCACTCGTCGGGAGTTTATTACCCTACTCATATTTACACAATTCGTGGGTGTTAGCGGTCCAGGCGAGAGACCGTCGCTGGAGAATTCCCCTAGGTCCATACTTTTCCTACATCTAAATTCTTTTTGATAGAAATTTTCTTTGACAACTCTTCTATATTATGTGTTATTTCAATAGATCAATAGAGCGTTCTTGATATCTCTTGTGACCGCGGTGTATATGTAGTATAAATAATTTATATATAAAATAGAAGTATATTTCACTAAAAAAGATTAAATGGAAGGAAAAATCTAAACGGTTATATGTAAATAATATCTTTATAATATATTTTCTTTTCTGTGTACATCGGAAGAGCGTAGTTGCAACGTAATATTTTAAATTAAATATCAGGAATGAGCAAAGCTTAAGTCAATTAGTAAATGGATTTATGTATAAGGATATTAAAGCTTGTAATGAATGAAGACAACAACAGCTATAAAGAACGCGAGGCCAACTCGGGTGATTAAGTATCTCATTTAAATGCAGTCTCCCAATGCGGACGTCTCAAACGAGAAAGGAGCGGTGCTCGCGGAAAACGGAAGACGAGGCTCCTCGTAAAAGGAAGAAGAGGTATTTAAATTAGCGTACTCGCTGAAAAAGTGCACTAACAACGTTAGCGAATGGAACAATGGCAGAGTACACAAAGGAAAAGAATACCCGAACGGTCCGAGTACGAGGCCAGAGAGCTCCTAGCGAGAAGCACGTAACTATTAGAAACACAGCCAACACCCGCATCAGACGTACTCGCTCTAATGAACCTTATACAAAAAAACCGACGACGTGAAATCAAAGAAACATTAGTAGAATTAACTAATATAAGATGGTGTCAGCTACCCTAGAATAGTATTAAGATGCCATTATGTAGTTGAGTGATTACTAATTAGACTTTAATGATAAAGAAATGAAAAATGTTCAAATGACTTAACCGTTTGCTATTCTTATATTAATTAAATTTACTTTAATGTAATAAGATACGATTATTTTTCTTGTATATAATGGTAATAAATATAACAGGGCAGCAATGATATAAATTTTGATTGCAAAAGTGCACTTAGAGGTTTTCTTAAAATTTATCTCGATTTCAAAGTTAGTGATATACGATATTCTCGATTCGTAAATCGCTGTCTCACTCAACACTGCCTGTATTTTATGGTTGTTGATGATAACTTACGGCCCCATTTAATCCACTCTAAGATCACAGACATCTGAGAGCTGCGTTTTCTTACTGAAAATTTCTTCATTGTCAACAATATTAACAAATACAGTCAGCGATAATTGCGATTTTATGGGCTGGAACGAAATATAGGCCATCATTTATTTATACTTCGTTAACGTTTCACTTTATGTATAAACTCGATTGGTAGTTTGTATTGAAAGTGGAAGCCTTTATAGACATTTTATGGAAATAGTTTTTGTGTTAAATCTTTAATAGATTAAACATTTTAACTGGTCGTTTGGACTCACACAAACAGATTTAATGAGGTCGTGTTGCTGCTGAATATGTACTTTATATGAAATTAACAAGTATTTCAACTCATTCGTATGTTAGGGTATAAAAATTATAAATTCTTTTATATAATCTCACTTTAAGCTGTAAAAATGTTTAACAACGTTACACTTAGAATTATAAAGTGCGACGTTGTCTGACCTACCCAGAAATGCTGAACTTGGTCCCCCAACTACTGGAATCAATTTCCAACTTAGCGTCCTTTTGAAACCGCAGAGTAGAGTTGAATTAAATTGCATTAATAGCAGAATCCTCGGTCGCAATCATTAAAAGTTGGAATAGATGAATTGATTTATATTCGATTGACTAAACAAACTAAATACTACTTATTTCAACTAAATAATAGCTTTACTGATGGCACATTAATGTATACGTTAATTTTTATATGTATCTTGTTTGTTGGTGTAAAATATTTAACAAAAGGATTGTTAGTAAAGCATATTGATTCATATTCTTGTTTGGAATATAAAATAAAAAAATTATATACTCGTTAAGTCTATCGAAATATAATTTGCGTGATTAATTCTTTTACGAGAAAAAAACATTTCTTTCCTATATAGTATTTCTCAAGAGAGTATTTTTTATTTATACACATACTTCAGGTTTCCTTGCCTTTTAAATACTTAAAGCTTAATCTTTTGCTTTACAGTTTATTTGTTCAGACAGACTATTTTCTTACTGATTGAATTTCAATATAATCTGTTTCCCAACAAAATTTTGCAAATGACATGAACATCACATAAACTTGCAACTTTTTATTTGATGGATAACACATGAATGTAATAAAAAACTATTTAATAGATTATTATAGAACTTGATTAAAAATAAATCAGGTTATAATATACATACATCAGCACTTTATTATACATATATATACATAATATTGACAGGCTGCGAGGCACAGTGATTATATGTATTTAAAATATTATAGGCCATTGAAATATTATAGGCCAGACCCGACTTTTTATAGAGTTTATCGATAAGCTTAATATATGTATTAGATTCGTATATTTTCAAACTAATAATATTTCGCCGACCCAAACCAGAGGTCAGCGTATAAATATAAGTTTTTACTGTCCTAAGCCCTTAATATTTATAGGTCGGTTCACATACGATAAACAAACTAATGTTTGAAAGTTGCGAGGACGACCTTGTTAATCCAACACTATCGCCCAAACAAATTAGTAACAACATTAATATATCCCCTGTATCCACCAACTTTCCCGCAATAAGCAAAATGTATTACTGTTATTTATATCGCTCATGCGCTAACAAAGTTTTAATTGCAAGTGCCGATAGAATTTGCGTACAAATGAATTTATTCGCTGGATCCGCTCTGCATTCGGGTGAGACTGTCGGGTGGTGAAGTGTCGCGTCGCGGTGAAGCCCGGGTGTGTGCTACGCGACTGTGCGCAGCCGCTAATTGCGGGTAATGAGGTGCCGCCGCGCTGTCTAGCGTTCACGATACTTAATCAGCACTACATGATTGATACACGACATACTGTGTGAGCCACTTAGAGATATTGAAAGTATAGAAATGGTCCGCAATTCAAAGTGAGGATCAGGAACAATATTCAGTATTCGGCCAAACAAAAGGGTGATAGCGGTACGTGCGTAAATCAAACGTCGTACAATAACAGTGCCTCCCGCGAAAACCCTCTTCATCCCCCCCTCCCGCCCCTCTACTATTCCCCCTTCAGACCCCACTCCCCTACTGTTCTGCGCCACAGACTAAATGTCATCCAGAGGCAACGCTTCCATTGAGGATGCGATATTTATGATTATTCGAGTAGGCTCCCGCTATTGTTCAAACACACAGTACACATCATATTTTCACACCCAATAAAATATTTTTGATGTCAACTGTGATATTTTATCCGTTGTAAGTATCTTACTTGTGTGATATTAGAATTTTTGCGCCATTCGAAAATAACATTTCCGTGATACTTACTGTTAAATTTACTTTTAAAATGTATAAATATTTTATATTCCATGATGAATGTTTTTGAATAAAGTTGAATTGAAAGAATCATTTGTAAATAATGATCATCATAATTGCTTCCTTTGTTATGACACACAATTAATATCTTAAATTCATTTGTCAGACACTTTGAGATCTTTATTAATTAACTGACATTTGACCTTAAATTTCATACAACTTAGGTTTCAAAACGAAACAGATTTTGTGTATTTCGTATAATAAATGATGAAATCAGATCAAGGTTGATTATGACATAAATATGCTTACATCAAATTAAAAATTATTTTTGAAAACTCGCAAATAGAATAAATCAATTACTTCATTAATATGTTATATTTATAGACGTCGTAAAAAACATATTCATTACATTCGGTACGGTAGTTTCGAATAATTACGTTTAATAATCCTGCTATCAAAAATTCTCAAACATTCATAAAATAAAGTCTAACTAATGAGAAACAAAAATATCAAACAATACAAATATTTGTACGAACTGTTCAAAGTAAAATTACCTTTTTTATATCGAACAACAAATAACCTACATTTTAAAACAACATACGCAATCTCTCGTCTTGTTTTCCAATAATAATCGTTCCATTCGAATGACGTGAATTAAAATGTATATATCAGTAGGTGAATATATCAGTAATAATAACATTAAAACCCGTACAATATAACTAAACTCATATCGTACGGCCTCCGCTGAAGCAGTAGGGGATTACATTTCTCGTTCCGATAGTACGATACCATCGCACTTTGCTCCATTCGCTGCAATTAACGAGGCACAATGACCATATAAATCTCCGTTGAATGTTCATTTTATACTCTCTACCTATGGAAATGTATATTGATGTTGGTAGTGTAACAGACGTCCAAATGGATCACGGTATTGTTAATGAGATATATAATCAATGATAGAATACGAGAAGGACGTCGGTGGAGTAAATCATTGGAGCGGGCTGTCGGCTCGGGGGCTGCTTAATCTTACCTATACGTCTAGAGCCGATGAACAAACAAGCCGCGAGCCCAGATTACTGTTCCTATAAATCAATGTTACGACGCGTTAAAATATTTAAGCTGACGATTAATGCCTGTCGCGAATAACGTCTTAGAGGAAGGAATCGCGAGTCTCAGCTGCTGCGACTACGCCACCAGATATCCTTATAAATTATCAAAACAATCCATGACATATTTCTTTGTAGAACAATCAAATTGTATCACAATCGAGCTTAGTAAGACAAATATTTCGCTGAAAGAGGACCACTACAATTATTTAGTTTCCTCTTTTATACAAAGTAATTTGATATATGTTTAAAATGTCTGTGTGATAAAAACTAACAAATATTTAAGAACACTAAAATAAATAAGTATTCGTCTGGACAAATACATTATTATATTTAACCCAAGTAGTTGCAACTTAAACAGTATCAGTGAGGCGCTCTGCCCCTTCTACATCATAACGAAGCTCCCTAGGGAGGCTAGAAAACATTCTGCCTTGAGTAAAAGCTAATTTGAGGAGACAATTTTTAAAATTTATTATAAAAGATCTCTGAGAATACAAATTAGTGAATAGATTATAATAAAGAACAATAAAAAGTTTTTCTAACAAATTCGTAAGATCTGATAAAAAAAAATTGTTAATAATTATATTGCTTATTCTACATTTGTTTCATCATTTTCAAAAAAATCTGAAACTATAGAACTTGACTGTGTAGGTATAGTTCTGTATACTTCGTAATTTTTAGACGCTTTAATTTTATTATATGCAAGATACTATCTAAGAAACATGATATAAAAAGATAATAAACATTAGAAAATCATTACATACATAGGCTATATCATTGTATATGACTTTCAATACCGACCCACCTTTATATATAATGTAATTAATGCTAAGTTTTACAAGGCCTCGTTAATACGATAACCACACAAGATAACTGTTCCTAATCAGAGGTAATGACACGACGTCGATCCAAACGCTCCGGGGATCAGAATCCCATGACGTTATTGCAAATGAGAAATCCATGTCTAATTTGTACAGTTATATAACAATCATTCCTAAAATTAAAAGATATTCGTATGTATTTAAGAGTAGAAGCTGAAAAAAGTCATTCTCTCAACTAATAAAGTGTAATGGGGAAACTAAAAAAAGTTTTTATTAGACATTCTGTAATAAATATTCAAAAGTTGCGGAATTAAATTTCGTTCTGATTTTTATTAAGAGCTCCGCGAACCGAAGAGGATGGATACTTCTGATATAACGATATACTGGCGGAAGTAATAAAATAAAACGATTTTACATCTCTTGGGGAAGCGAACGTTTTTGTCGAATGGGAAAAGTCGCGAGCGACTTCTCATTTTGCGATAAAATCAGGAACGTTTTACGACAATCTTCTATTCGATTAACATTAAACAACAATCCAAAACAAACTTTTTTTAGCAATCCGAGTCTTAGTGCTTTCTTTTGTTTAAACAGATTAACCTTTTAAGCTTAAGTCGCTGAACATGGAATCCGGAGTGATTTCACAAATTTACTTATTATAAGAACAGATTTCGAAAGATTTAATTACTTTATAGAATACAAATACAATATCATATTATTGTATTGTACGTCATTTAATTAATGCATACAATTTATAAATGGAATAATTTTTAATTAGCTAAAACAATAAATTGAAATGCGAATCGTTGACTTAATAAGTTTGGATGTTTGCGCCACATTGGCACCAACATTTTGAATTTTAAATACGTTATTGAGATTAAGTATGCCATTACATAACCGTGAGTGCGAGTGCCAATTAAATTAAAAATGTTTGTTTTCATGAACACACAGCCAACTTGACTTTGTTACTTATTATTATATTATAGAGGTTTTTAAAGCACACTCCGCTCTAAAATTATATAATATTACGACCCATACAACAATCGTACTTGGGTTAGGCTGCCTTTCAAACAGAAAAATAACCACTCGAGATGATTGATTCGATAAAAAAATATTGGAGGAAAATTAAGAGGAAAAATTATATCTGTAAAGGATGAATTCTCTGTGTCCACTTAGCTTTACGGCTTAGAGGTCTTTGTGACGTTTTAAAGAGTATAAACTCGCTTAGCTAAAGTGACCGCGGCTGTACGTCTTCCAATGAACTGGTCACGTAAACACATTCCGTATTATTTCCCTAGGAGTCATCACGTGACTAGAATAATATCGCCAACAGTCCTCCGCGGACGGAATGCCTTACCCTTTACAAATAAACCGCTTTACGCACGATTCTCCAGCAGAGATTCATTATTCAACGTAACTTTGTTCACTGATTCATAAAATACGTTTAGTTTCATTTTATATTGGAACAAATATATTCCGCATCCTTTTCGGTTATCGTTTGAAGTTATTGTGACATATATGATTTGAATACGGCTAATTCAAAACAAAGTGAACAAATATAATGGAACTTAAAAAGGTCTGAATAACTTCAATTTCCCTTGAAATCGTATCGAAAATTATTTACACATAATTCTAGCGTATTTATACTGAAAATGAGATGCGGAGAAACTTCTGATATATGTTTACTATACTCCTAAAGTCTACCTCAAAACAACAACTACTGAGCTCGGTCTAATATAAGAGAACAACAGAACGCTTAAAGACAAAACCTTTGATGTAGCCATAGCAATTGAGTCCGAGAAACATATACGTAAGTGTATGTAAGGTTGTTTTACATGATCTTCTGTTTTGGGAGTAATAAAGTCGTCACTGGATACGTTCACCGGAGGCGATATTAGCTGGAACAGTTTATTGTACGACCTCGCACATAACTACCCATTTTCGTAGAGATAATGACGGATAAATATTTACATTGACGTTTTATTACGTGCGTTCGTATTACGCAAATAATATATGTATACCGTTATTATAAAATTGTATATAATATGCTTAAAATTTTCCAGTGACTAATATAAAGTATATTTACTTTTTTGTTATATATGTATGTATATTTACATGGACTCAGCAGATTAAGTCTCAAAGCTTATTTACATTTATGAATTGGATTCCTAAGTATACGAGTAGTTCTGTTTATAAATGTTGTTCCTTTCAAAGTCGAATATTTTCATTAACAACAATCTTACCTTGGATTGCATCTCAGGGCGGCGTGGTGCAGCGAGTTGAACCCGTTGTTGTTGGTGAGCGTCATGTCAGCCCCGTGATCCAACAACAGTGTCAATATGTCGTCACGCTTCTTCGATATCGCGTCATGCAACGGAGTATCGCCCTCGGAATCCTGTAAACAACAAACACATCATTCATTCACAGCACCATTCAATAAATTCACGAATCATTAATATTCTTAGTTCGAATATGTTTTTGTTTATAATACATTTATGAATTATAAATCCGTATCCATACATAACATAGGGACAGTTTCCTAAAACATCAAACCACCCGGATGAATAATTGAAGCGGCGGAGGAGGCATTCGGGGCGTGGATTATAGAAATTTGCATAAATTATAAGCGACTAAGAGTCGAGGCGAAGATAGCAGCTGGTATCGGCGGAATGCGTTCGCTGCAACAGACGAAATCTGAAATGGTGTCGAGTTCCGTAATATAGTGGGAATGGCGCAAAAAGCGCGGCCACCGCGTCATTATCATAATCACCAGCGCTACGTGCCACTGCGGTGACGCCCAAGCAGTCTCGCTTTGTGAGCGTGCATTAAGAGCGAGCAGCGTCGAGCTCACTCATTCCACAATTAATTTGCAAGATACCGTAAGATGAGTGATTTTACTTCTTCAGTGCCATTTAAAATGTATATTGTATTCCGCTCTGGCATATTTTATTTTTAAAAAATCTTGCACATTTTTTAATATTCCCTTTCCTGTTACTCGGATAAAGAACATTTGTGTAGGTGGCAATTCAACAGTGTCGAGATATATTTGATTTATAATTTTGGTAATGGAAATATTATAATAATCTCTCCTGATATCCCGATACTTAAGTTAATTAGATTTATAATTGATATCCTCCTATTACGATTAATAAGATCAGAATCCGACCTTCTTTCTTTACAGGGATTCCGATAAATTAACAAAAATATAATAATAAAAGATAATTAACAGTCCCACGTAATATAATTAACGTGATAAAATATCTAAGCTAATTTTATTTCACATTATTGTTATAGTACAATATGTTAATTAAATTAGTTGCTGGCTCATATAAAATTAACTATTCAACACTCAATAAATTACAGCACAAAACGTATAATTTATTTTAATGATTGAGGTTACGTTTAATGTATGACATTGGCTGTATTTAATACGATCATTATATAAAAGTTGTCTGGTGACCGCAGAGCAAATGACACGAACAGTGCTAATGTCAGCAGGCAGTAATTCAAGGGAAGTTGAACCACAACACGAGAGTAATTTCGAACAGGATATAAGCGTTAAATATTAAACCTATTGGCATACAGCCTTTACGGACTGTAATTCATGCCATTGCAGCAGTTATGTGTTTCGATGGGCCATGCTAATTATATAATTGTCCCATTTATTACTAAATTAGCGATATAAAACGTCATTACCATTGCCTATAAAATCATAGGTAGCTATAACTTTTAAAAGTTCCATGAATAATAAAATATGATCACGTAAATACATAAGATCTATTAATATTCATTTTTGTATTAATAGGATAGATAGAAGACACGATTGCGAACGATATTTCCAAAGGACGTCGCCGATAAATCTCCGGATAAAAATGAGTAAAAATAAGTGTTGAGGAGAAATAAGAAATTTGATTTACGCGGCAATATCCTCAGGTGCATGGTGCAGTCTGACACGTATGTATGTACGTGTCCCATTTACGAATATCATGCAGCCCGGGCGACACATAGCTTACTACTTTACAATTTTTAAATAAAGCTTACGATTCCCCGGCCGGAGTTTAACGATCTCGTAAAACTTCACACCCACTTATGATTTGATCTACATTTCATATCAAAGTAATTGCTCCATCGGTGAAATGTTATGTACGGTTGGTGACATTTGAGATTTATTTAAAAAAATGTGGATATTAAATAGAATACAAGTAATATAAAATGTAGATTATAAAAGGCAATTCTTAATTGTCACACTGATACTGTCTAGGTTAACGTTCATTTATAATAAACTTGATCAATTACGCTAAGAAATAATTCGTAATATGTATCAACAATAAAATGATTTTAGACACTTTAAGAACAATTAATGAAATACAAAATATGGATTAATTTTCATTGCCTATTTTAATGTCTTAGATATAACATATTGTACTTCTTATATATACTAACGAGAATTAAGGTCCTGTTCTTATATAATTCATAATAAGTTTGTATAAGGGTTTTAGCATTATCTCTGTTTTCTCAAAGCCATTTCCTAGAATGTTCTAATAGAGCCAGTAAAGCTTACCTACCTCATTCTGATAAGTAAAGCAAAATTTTAAATTCGAAGCAATAACTTTGTAGTAATACTTTGTCTGTTTCTGAATTATTATTATTATTGTAATTAATTATTACACGACAAAATTATATCTGAGTTAACTTTCTAATAAAGACTAGTAAGATGTAACCTGTACGGCTTACATTCCTCTCTGGGGAGTCCAATGAACTGTTGTATTAATCTTAATTATAAGCCTAATATTAATTGAATGAGACAATATTTTGTCGATCTTCTTCGCTATATAATAACTGACGAAGATGAAAGGGTTGAAAGGTTTATTTTAAGAAATAAAACAATAATTTCTACCTAAAAATACATCTAAACCAAAAACACATGTAACATTTGTACAATAAAAACACAAAACAAACAGGTAATTATGGAAAGATAAGACGCATTCGAAACAGGGCGAGGCTGAATGTGGGATGGGTGAGGAGGGAGAAAAGATACAAAGATGTCACTGATAGCAACACGACCTATGATATCATGGAAATGATATAACATTACGTAACATAAAAACATTACACTGAATACGGGTGACCATAATACATATAAAGTATACACATACAAACAAATCCCGTTACAGCATTCAAAAATGTTATTTCCTATTGCGTCGAACAAAAAAAAAAGATCTAGAAACGAAAATGTTATTACGGCGCTTTAATCCTCTGCAATATATAAAATAAAAGCTGCAAGTGGACGCTACAGGGATGCGGTAAAGCCGATTGATGCGCGATTGAAAACGAAGCTAAGCTCGTGACCATTGTGTCCTAGGCGGAGGTCAATCATTGGCGAGGCAGAAAGAAAACAACTAATTGTTTAATTCCAAACCATTACAGCTAGTATTAAGGGGGGATTATTCACGGGCCATATAACCCGACATCGGAGCGCCGCACCATTGCAGTACGCGCTGACTTATGATGGAGGCTTCGAGCCCACCCCATATAGCGAGAATGACGTACATTTACATCTACCTTACATACACACTGGATCTACGAGGATACTCAGAGACGTGATTATCACGAGCTTCGATTATAAACATATAACATATTGGTGGCATACAGCTTAAATTGAAAACACCATTTAATCCTTTATTATTTGTTAACCAAAGTAATTCGCATCGTTTAATAATAAAAACCAAATTAAAATTCAATAATAGTAAATCAATGATAAAATTTCGTTAATGGTAACGTTTCATCGGACGTATTTGTTCTGCATTAAATGCAAACACAATAACCGTACATAATATATTGGATCGTTTAAATATAATTCTCTGAATATATAAATAAATATGCATAAAAATATATTAATATTGACAATATGGAATGTTGCCAAATGGTTACGATTTTTAAATCAATAATGTATGTACATATAACGCGATGCTGTAAATGACATACGATAGTTCATGTTGAACGAACGCTCTATTTATTAGCTAAGTGAATTAATTTGGCTTACAATATCGATAGCAATTATCGATTGATTCAACGAGTTAAGTAGTGCGGGGTCCACTAGTTGGGTGCACCCTCATCAGCCGCCTTGATTGATTGTGCGGAATTAAGCCGCCGCGGCCCCGCTCTCGACATCACTAGACATACCTAGCAATAAATACACAATACTGTAAGTAGAAACGTAGCAGATTATATTCTGCGAAATTGATTTGTTTTTTTCCATCCATAATTGTTATGTAAAAGTGTATTATTAATGTTATATTTCTGAGTATGAGTGGCAACAATTTTATTTGCAAAATTTCTGACCCAATCCAATCACGAATTAAAATGAATTATTAAATAGCAATTTTATTTTATAGAAAAGCATAGTAAGATTGGATCGAAACACAACATACGAACCGTCTACCGCTTCTCAATCAATTACCTCATTTAAAACTGTAAAGATTTATGAATGTTAAACTGTTAACGTTACGTCTGCATCGTGACTATGCGAACTCGGACTAAGCGTACTGAATACTTATGTGGAGACTGAAATGAACTCACAATATAAAAAATAAAAATTTGTAGTGATCCTGACATGTATAAGTTTGACATCTCAGGAAATAGAAACGTCAAGACGTCTCTATTCCTCCTATGATTGAAAGGCGACAGTCGGCGGTACATTAAATCACATGGAATCGTTTTCTTCATTTATATACTTATAATTTGATAATACCAAGTGAACACACAATGTGTATTCGATTAAGGGAACGGCTTTCAGTATACGAGCCGTAACATAAAATCGGACGGTTTCATATTATTTATCGTTATCCAGCTATTCTAACAAATAAAGATAGCAAAAGTGAATGTGATAAAGTAGGTCGTTTCATAAATACCCCGGTCCATTAGTGCTTCAATATCTCAACCACGCGGTTCTTTGTTATTCCAGGGAGCGCGGCTACGGCGCTTTGCTTTAGATATTGGAAGGATAATGTACTGGGCGAGATTTAGACTCCGACGCTGTCCAACTCACACACCCTACAAACCCCACGCTACTTCTTTTTTAACGTTTCTACGGACTTATTTTTACTATAAATGCTATTTTAAATCTTTTATCAAGTTTTATTACAATATATCGTTTGAAAGGAGAATATTACAGACGGAATGTAATTTTTTCTTATATCATACTTTTGATACAAATGCTTAATTAATAGTATTTTTAATTTTTCTCATATAGAATGAGAGTAATATTTAAACTCATTTCAAACATGTCGTATTCTGACTCAATCACAAACAGGAAGAAAAGGAGATGGAATATGCTTTGCGATTGATGGCTGGTACTTGAATAAACGATATTAAACACAATTTACAAAAACAACATTCATTTAATTTATAATTATCTTTTAATATTTATCTTTTAATTCCTTATATACTTCTGATAAATTAGTTACTTTTGTAATAATTTATTTTGAAGGTGACGATTGATTGGTAGGAAATATTATATTATTTACTGTTTTTATATCTTTGCTATCTGTATATAGAAGCTTGAACTTGTAAAAGATCTAAATAAGGCTACAAAAGGTTTGGTGGGTGGATGAATCCATTTCTCTCTGTAAACACTACTAGCATGTTTGTAGTTTATCCGAGTTGAAAATCTTACTTCATCGATTTCAAATAAACTCTGTATTTAGATACGCTAGAAATAAATTTTCATAAAGGGTTTTTTAGCTTAAAATGTTTAAGCTAAGTAAACATTCATGTTTCCTACGCTCTATTAACATTAAAAAATACTTCCGTTTTCTACTATACAAATTATTTACTTTTAATATCTACAGATATACCTAATAGTCAGATAGTTTGGATTTATTTACAAATTAAATTATTACTTTAATTTTGAGATTCTATAATTATAAAAAGAATATATAAACTAACTTATACTTAGCTTGCATTGATATCTCCTTACGAACAATTTTTAAAAGTATTCAAAGATAAAATATATAAAAAACGCAAAAAACTTAAAATAGAGACAAAGTTTATATCAACATATTTAAAACAAAAGTATATTTTTACTTTTGAAATTTTAGCTAACTACTTAGAACATAATATGATCTGTAATAAAATTTCATTATTTGAGGGAGTTATAAATATTAATATTTACATAATTCATATCAATAGAATTAAGTTCCCAACGAACTTGTTTTTTTTTTGATACAAGTAAATCTAAATCTAAAGTTATATATGTATTTCGTTTCATCGCTTTGAAATACAAGATTTTTTCATATTTTGATTCCTTTAGTTATCACTGGGCCAGTTAATTGATTTATTCTTAGCAAGCCCGATCATTTGATATCCATTTTGTTGAAGCGCATTTAAAATTACTGAACAACCGTCTTAGGTATGACACCATATTGGATTACGAATTTCGTCACAAATTTATCTTCAAACTTAACGTGCGTATATAATTTCAGCCCAATAGATGGAAAACCTTCAGTTTACTTTACGTATAAGAAATTCGCCATAGTGACCTGAGCCTAACGTCACCTTATTTTTCTTATCAGGGTATTCTTATCAAGACCTCATTTGATATACAAATTGAAAATGAAGAGAGAATAATATTGTGCATTAAAAAAAACTGGTCCGCCATCTTGGATATGCCGCTATATTAGAATAAGGTAGACTTCACAAATTTAGACATAGATTGTCATCCAAACTGAAAGTTTAGACTGAATGAAAAGTTTCAGTGCAATGGATTCAAGATATCCGAAGTTACAAATTTTACCCCAACAAATATATACATATATTTAAACCTAAGCAAAATCTTGCACAGTTCTAACAACATTAAAGTTTCATTTCCGTAGATACTATAAATCGTGTATTCCCATGAAAAAATAACGGAGCTTGTAATAAAGCGACACCGTCATACTGCTTGTTAAATGTGTGGTGAGATAAATTTATCAGTAAAGGTTTAAGTCTGTCTCTGTAATTAAGAGTCTCTCTCATTAAAACAATGAGAGGTGATTGGCGTAATCACTGCGTACCGGAGCGCCATAAACCGGGGCTTAATTCACAAAACAAATAACCCTCACCAAAGTCGCTAATAACATCCACAAGAAAATCATTAACTATATACAAAACTATAATAATTATTGATCAAATATATTATTCATATTCAGATAATTCAAGTGGATTTAGCATTATACATTCTACGGACCTACTGTTTAAGAACAAACATCTAATCCCATAAAACTTCGTGATTCCGTTCTCCCTTAAGTATTTGGTTTAGATTGATGAAGAGTCTAACTTTCGGCGCCTAGTGAACTTCTCGACTGAAGATTTAGTTTAAAAAGTTATATGGATTTCTGAAGCAAAGCAAATTAAGTCTTAACAGAAAAAAGTTGAATCGTGAAATATATTTTATTATAAATCGATCCTTCATCATGTAATTAATTCATGTATTGCTGAGTCGCTTGTATTTACAAACGATAATTGTCTACCACTGCTAATTATGTACGACGCGATGTCTATCGTTGGATAATCCCTGTCTTGTACAACTGAGAATTAAGCATAGCACGACAGTGCATATTACATCAGGACATATTATATACCTAAGTACATACATTAATCTAATTTTATAATATATTTTGAACAACAAAATTATAAAATGTAACAAATGTTAAGTCGGGTGTACAAAACTATCATAATATTTAGCCAGAAAACCTGTCAGAAACAATAACAGGACGCTTTATGTATTTGGGTTCACGTTTTCAGTGACAATTTGAAAAGTTTTCAAGCTGACATGGTATAAATATCAGGAATTCTAAGTATTTATTAGGTGAATATTACATCGATTCGAATGTGCCGCTGAGATTACGGTTCAAATATACGATGCTTTTTCCTACTTCTGTACATATCACAGGTGTCCATAATGTGGCAGAAATCGGATCCAGGGATCAGAACTGTAAGGGCGAGTATACACTGCACTGTATTTGAAACATATTTAATATATAAAATAGAAATTAATTAATAATCATCAATTTAATCAATTACAAGTATTACCAGTATTGAGAATATTACCACAAATTAATTACATTGGCAAGTATTGCTTCCTAATAAAATAGTGTCTCTGTATCCCAAAGTAATAAATCGCAATATACATATACCTACATATATATCTATATATACGTAGGTATGATTAATTCCATGTCAGTCAATATAAGACAGCGGTACACATTGATTGGGAATTAGAAAAAAAAACTGCCAAACTAACATTTATCCCCTTACCTTAGGAAAAGGTCGGCCGTAATAAAATATAAGCGGAGAGTGCGAAGAAAGGAAACATAAAATTTCAGGTGACGTCGGCCCTTCCATTAATTTATCGACAGATCGTGGTAACAGGCAGTCAGGGCGATATTTACGATGTTAAATAAAGAGCAGAGAATTTCATCAGCTAATTACATAACCTGTATACTTACCACACGATAAGGCTACGAAAAGTTATTCATGAAACCAGGAACACTCCACTAACAGATTAATTAATTAATATTGAATATTTCCTAATTATTTCTCAAACATGAGTATATTAAATAGATTTTCCATTATTTATTTTCATTTTATATTTCAAAATGACTAAACTTCCTAAGTTCTTAATAACGAGAACTATATTAAGTAGGAATTATTAATATTGCTTTCAAGTTATTTTTAATACTTCTTTGTTTTCATTTAATATTTTACTACCATCTCGTAAACTTGTTGGAGGATGAAATATTAATTTATATTATTATAAACTGTAAAAGATAAAGCTTAAAAATAACCGTTTTATCTCATTAAAATCATATAACAATTTATTTAGTGTTATTTTGTATATGTTTAATAATAAATTTCAATGTACATTTAATTTGTACGTTAATTTAATTCACATGGATCCTATGTATTACCGAGTTCATTGACGAGTTGTTCAAACAAGAAATCAATTTAGATATACGGTATAGGACACAGACACAATGTCCATTTACTATGAAGCTGAACATGCCCGGGGTTCTATTTGCACAAGTCTGAATGAAACGACGCTCGTGTCGAAGCAGTATCCGATGCGTAGTGTTTAACAGCGCTATCTCCTACCGAATTGACGCGTTTAATTGAACGCCTGTTCCAGCCATTAGTGTACGAGACAACAGTTATTGGCACCAGCCAGTCACTTCTACATTCGTCGCATCCCAGACTCTCAGAACTAATTCTAATTTATTGTTATAAAATAACAGAACAACAGGACATTAATCTGTTCCACGTCAACGTCCGTCCTAGCTCCCGAGCATTATCAGTTCACATTACATTTAACAATGTCGCTACATTACATTAAAACTGCGAGACACATCTCCGTACCAATGATGATATTTTATAAAAATATTTAAGAAAATATTCTTGCTAAATGTGACACGGCCAATAAATCCCTTAATGGTGTCGTAAAATTGCCGTGGTATTATCTTGGGAAAAGCCGGCTATTTTACATTCACCTGTGAGGTTTCCCTCCACATCCAATTTATGTTAGTGGGCACAAAACGAACGCTGACAAATGCGAAAATAAAATGAACATATGTTTTATCTCCCTTCATGGAATCGAGTTCTGAACCGACAGACTGTGGAGAGAGATCGAGCTGTGTACTTGTGTTAGAGACGTCTAATCGTAATTCGACGCCCAGTACCACCTCTTTGTAACGTCCGGCACATACATGTGTAACGATATATCTCACTGATGCTATAAAGATGTGTGGCTTTTGTTCTGGTAATACAGACACAATAATTTTGCCAATATATTGTTATTAACTTCACAAAACTCTTGCATAAATTGAATTAAGAAATTTTGTAGAAAGTATGTATGATAAGCTGAGGAGGAGAACCAACAGAACATTTTTTATAATCGATAAATCTATTTGTTTTGTTTACGCGATTATATGTAGTTTAATTCTATAGATGATAAGAAACTTCTTACTTAGATTTTCTTTTTGTAAAAAAAATCTTAAATTTCATAAGACACACCAAATAGCTGTAGTTTGTACCTGACATTTATTATGAAAACGTCTTAAAAGCGCCCCTGGATTTTGCAACCACTCGCGTAGTTTCTACTTAGATGCGATACGCTACCCCAGGACGGGCGACCGAACTAAGTGGAACTTTTCCCAGGTCGACGTACATAAAAAGAATTTTAAAAGATACTTCAAGTTGAAACTTAAAAACGACGCTTGAGGTAATATTCGCTTTATATTTATGAACGTTATGTAAATTATTCAATTAATGTGTACAGAAAGCATCCAAGGAATTGAGTGACAACCTTATACCGGTCGTGAAATGAACATGCTAAATTTAATTATTTCAACCATTGTAACATTTCTTCATGTTTTACACGAATATAATGTGACACAACAAAAATAAAACGTATTGCCTATCAATTGTACATCCAAATCTTTCAAATTTAAAGGATTTGTTTCAATGGATGTACACATTCATACATATATACATATACATTATTCAATTAAACATTTTTGGTTCTGTTAGTGACACTTGTACCTGTAGCGAGAACTATTTCCTAGATACCAATTAAATTACCTGTTAAACCAATTGTACACAAAAAGAAACAATGATGACAATATTACTTTAAAAAAAATTATATTAAAAACGGTATGGCCATCGAAATAAGAACAAATAAAAAGTGCTTTAAACCGGGTCTTAAAAAAGTAAACGATGCATTTATATTAATTTCATGAACATCATCTTATTCTTTAAAGAAAGAGGAATATCAAACAACAAAGAAATAAACTACAAATTGTTTAAATATCATAATTTTAGTTAAAAGTATACACGAAAGATACCGCAAATTATTCTATTAATAAGCACAGTGACTGGTTCACGATGTTAATACGTTCTTAGGAGGGTAGCGACGTAATGAGAAACAACGAGCAGAATTTAATACATTTATGTGAGCAAACACAGAACCTATAGGGCGTGCTTACATACAAATTTATGTAAATATATAAAGTAATAAGTAATTCTGAGCATAATACGCATTTCTGATAACCGTATCATAAAACTTTATTGCTATTTGGAACCTACAATTTGTCCCGGACAAAAGTTTGACTCATCAGATAAGATTCCTCTTGAAACTCAGATGAAACTTGTTACTGATGTTCATATCTTCGTTAACATTTATGTAACGATGTTCGACATTCTCTCTCCAATATGTCTATCTCAACTACACATATGTATGTACATAACGTCGACACAAATTAGACATATCTAATTCGTATTCAAGAGAATCTAATACACCCAACAATAGTAGTAATTTATGGAAATTGACGTCTCTAAAAGATAAGCTGTTTTTGAGAATTAAATTTTTATGTAAAATTTTTGCAACAATCGTCTGTAATCATTTAGCGTAATAATACAAAAGTGCTTTGGAGGCTGGTGCGCTATTTCCATGGTCCCCGATTAATTATACGGGGCGACTCACAAAGGCTCGGGCCAAAGAGCAGGCGTCGAGGCTTGGGCCACCGGTAATGCATTACCAACACTATGTCTCATCTTAGGCTATTACAATTATGCTTTCTAGACTCCACAAAGACTGATTATAAAGTTCTATACTGTTTTTATAATATTATATAAACTATATTTCATATACCTAATTATTACTACATTATACTTATAACGGAATTACAAGACAATTATTTTGCCTTAGAATAACTTACATGATCGGCTAAGAAAATATTAACGTACTAACATCCAAATCATAATAACCATTATTATAACGACCCAACAAAAATTTCAAAAATTATATATAAATATACAAAGTTTAATTAAACACGAAGCAGTTTCAGCTAATTATAACGAAGTGTAGCATAATGAGTATAGAAGGAAGCATATAAGCAAATATTGCAGATAGAAACGCGACGGGGTTGGTCTAATGAAGCCGTGCGGAGCGCTCGGGTAGACAAACTGACACCCAGCGACACAGCTGCTGTTATTATCATCACAACGGAGATTGCGAATGCATTCCATTAAAATAACTTGAATATTAAACGAGGTCAAATTGTAGTGGGATTATGTCGATGATCCCGAACATCCCCTCACACAACCTACCAGTTTTATAACTATCACAGAATGTACAGTTTGAATTTTATTTCATGTTAACAAATACGTTGAAATCGCGAATCAACGAGCTAAATTTAAACGCCACATAAAATAGCCACTTTTCATACAAATTTGAATAATGTGAAATTTAATGTTCTTAATTTTTTTACATAGCTATAACAGCTTTTGACGAATATATACTAAATATAATTTGTAATTAAACAATACATTTATCAATTCAAATTGGCGGCATTCTTCAAATTATTAAATTCCAATAAACATTTCGATAATCATATTTACTTCTGAAAATCTTTGAAATTAATACATCAAACGGGAAATGTAACCCTCTTAACGGCTGTAAAATGAAACGAATTTG
Organism: Danaus chrysippus; assembly: GCA_916720795.1. Lineage (NCBI taxonomy): Eukaryota > Metazoa > Arthropoda > Insecta > Lepidoptera > Nymphalidae > Danaus > Danaus chrysippus. The sequence continues at coordinate 3,685,161 of CAKASE010000057.1, read as the reverse complement.
TAATTTAACTTTTATGCAAACGCTAAAGCATCAGCCGGAGAGAATGGCACGGCGGGGAATATGTAAAAAGCAGATTCAGATCACGACGAGCTGAGCTGTGGAACGGGAAGCAGCAAAACGAGTTCGGCGTTCGTCTGATGGCCCCCGCGTTACTCGCCACAGTCCGTACTTATAATCTAATATTCGCAATTTACGAGGATCGCGGAAGGGGCCCGGTGGGAGCCCTGCCACTGTCATCGTGTACCTGACGCTCTGCCGGGCTGCATTTACCCGGCGTTAAAGTCTATCGCTGTTACCTATTACGCTTTTTACGACGCCAATGTTAGCGCACCTTTGAGGATAACGTTTATTTTTTTTTTGCGCGTGATTCAGGTGACACGGGTAATGTAAATAGGAAGGGCGCTCGGATTACATAGATACATTTAACCGGACTAAATAATGAAATGCTGAAACATTTTAAATATTCGTCTTTTGTATTTTTAAACGTCCGAATAAAAAAAACATGCCGGTCGTTAATTGTTCCATTGTATGTAGTATCGGAATCGAAAAACAAAAATGAAACATCCATGGAATGTAACAAACATAAATATGAAACACTGAATTTCTTTACTAATTAATTCTTCAAAATCAAAATATACTATATTTATAACTACGTTTTAATGTAGCAAAATATCTGAATTCATCAATATTTTACAGTAACGTAATATATTTGAGGAAATGAGTATTATATAAGGGGGAAACTATTACTGAAAGAAACGACGTATTGTATGCGAAGCTGGGATCGAATAGAAAAGCTTGTACGGCAAGTCTTGTAGAAATCCCGTCACACTTAGGTAAATCTCCAATATCCGCAACGAGCGGCTTCCGAAAAGTTATACTTTAACCCATATAAAGCAATACGAGCATATATTACAGGACTAGTTACACTGAATTTTCTTTACATTTATATAGATTGAATTCATTAAACTTTCAGTACATATTAAATACAAGTTAATTATACAAAAACATTCATAAATTATGAAGTATAACCACAAAATAGTAATAAAAACACAATATAATTACGTAAAAGTCAAAATGATGCTTTTCCGTGAATAGATAACAATCCGAAATAATATAAACTAAAACACAGCGATAATTAATCCTATACAAACGGAAATAATAAATCCGAATTACACGAACAAAATGAAACGCCGAGATGACGGTCCGATCCCAAAATAACAGGAAAAGAGTGTAAACACAAAGGCTAGCTACAATAAGAGGGAGGACACAAAGCGACATATTTGCTCAAATTTGAATCCGGAACGTGAGGAGTCAGCAGTCTATTACGTGACCATTAATAGCATTCTGCAAAGACCAAACTCCATGATAACTGCCTGCCTCCACAGCCTTCGCTGCTCCTCTGCCCGGGGCGGGAAACGTCTATAAATTACTTAAACGACATCTCGTTCTGCATCAGATAAAGCTACGGTACAAAACAATACTGAAGCAGAAAACACAAATTGTTAGACTGAAATACTGTTTCTTCATTCACAAAAATATATGTGTTTGAATACATACATAAGTTTATTTGACTTTAGCTCACATTTGGTAAATAATAGAAATATTTTGGCACGATTTATCACAGACTCTTACCGAATATTACATAAAAGTCAGTAAGTATAAATAAAACTAAATTCATTGTTAGCGTAAATAAATTATTATGAAATATGAATCAACTTGCTTTACGTTAAAGGGGAACGATTCTGTACTTGTGATAATTTAATAAAGAAAGTTTATTGGAGTTAGGAGAGCGTGCGTGGCTGGCAGGCTCGCCGCAAAAAGCCGAAAACTTTGATTCAATTAAAACAGAAAGTTGGACGAAGAAGTTACGAATGCGGCCAAAACTGCTTGTCGTAGTGCTACGTAAGACGGCGATCGTTTTGCTACATTATGTCTCTGACCACAATTATTTTACTCCTAACAACCGACTAAATTTAACCTTAACGAGATATTAAATCAAACGTAATCCATACGACCGGAATAATACCCAATCTCATACTTGACGACATTAATTTCGGTTCAGAAGATTTATTTTCATTTTATTTTAATTTTACTGGCGTATTTTATGAATTTTAATAGACAGTTCACACTGGACAGATTTAGCCAACAAAAAAAAAAAGTGTCGAGTCCGGTGGGACCGAGGCGCTTTGCCTGCGAAAGCCGTTGGTAGGGAAATAAGGGGTGACGAGCATTGTTATGCAAATTGAGGTCGTTATTTTGCTAGGAGCGAGGAAAGAGCGCGACGTCGACTGGCCTACTGCGCTGAGCGCCTCGCCCGCGAACAGCGCACCGCGTCTCGGAAGCCGCTTTGCATAATTGGTTATACAAGTACACCTACTAAACATCCTCACACCGAATACATCTCTGCAATACGGCTCTAGCGTTGATTTTCTGTTGACTTTACTTCAAATGACGACTTCATTTCAAACCTCAAGTATAAATCATACCGTTTTAAACCACGACTTAAAAATTCCTCGTATTAAAAATACGAAACAAATCTTATTGGTTTAAATAAAAACATCCAATAATAATTGTAGTAGTAAAAGAATCTTCGAAAGTATTTAGAATATTCTTATTCTTTTTATAGTTGTACGATAGACCTGTCCTAGTTTAGGGGCTAAAAGGCTATACAAACAGCGTATGTGCATTTCGTCTCAGCGATTTTTCCGTTCTAAGTCCAGCCAATAAAACAATGAATGTTGGTCCCGCATATCGATTTTACTTTTAAACATAAGAGTTCCTAACATACTTCATTTTAAATCAAAGTTAGATGGAATTTAAAGAATCAAGGATCATTTTATACTATAATCATCTCTACTGTAGGTTTAATTATTAAAGAAAGTCTTGATCTCAACTGCATTTGTATCTACAATTTTATTTATATCATACAAAACATAAAAAAATAAGAATTATAAATCAAATTATTTTAAACTGAAGGTAGCGATCTCCGATCCAGGTCAGAACAATGTAAAATACTTTGATTTTCTAATACTCTTTTAGACCAGACAAAATAAAGTGTATTTTGTCGTCTGCCCGTATGCTATTCGATTTTCCATAATAGACTGCTTTACTGACTCGTATAAGAAAACATGTTAACAACGAAAATACAGCAACTTGAAAGATTATGAAACCGCTAACATCTGGTTTCTTGCTAACAGTAATCGAAAAATGGTTTGTGTTAAGTTTACGGTTACATTAAACATAGCCAAAATACATACTCGTCACATAAGAACGAACCAAATTATCATTTATACAACAATTTCAGAATATGTTATAGCCTTACAGTCATTGCTTGGATTTAAAAGGTTCGGGAAGTATTTCTAGTAAGAAATTTAATATAAGTTTTGAACTTATTGTGACAAACGGAAACCTGTTAATTTTATTTAGTAGAAAAATGTTATACAACTAAATTGGATAAATTATAATTTTCTTTTTTAGTTTATCTGTTTGCTAGTTGCAAATATCTGAACCACCACACGGTATCATAAATGAGTAATAGAACTTACATCCGCTATCTCATTCATTAAAAATAAAACTTATATCAAACATAGACCTTAATTTTTTTACTCTCAACAAACAGTATATCAAAATTATTATCTTTTATCTATTTAAATACTTCAGTGTTATTCAACAATTCTCAATGAAAACTTTAAGGTAATTTTTATATAAAAGTATATGAAAAAATGATGTAAATTATTCAAAAGTATAATATATGTATATACATAATCAAGCGTTATATAGAAAATATAAATTAATTTAACCAATTTCCTTTAACGTGAGAATATCAAGTAGTTGATTTCTTCGACAATATTTACACTCATCTAAGTGTATTTTCGTAGTAAGTGATATAGATAACTGTCCTGGGACCATCTTACTCTTTGTTTCATTATATCACAAACGAGTTCGGAGATTTATCCCTCAGGAGCTAAGTCTCAGCAGTGTATTATTTGTGCTATAAATTTCAGGCGGCGTGGTAGTAAGATGATATTTTTTCTTAAGCCTGGGCGAAGCTTATGAATTAAAAGTATATTTCTTATCTCAATATTGCCCTTATTTTTTCTTATGTTAGTAAACGCATACTTTACACATGAAAAAGCGGCGGGGTCGTTATGTTTTTGTTGACATTATATTTTGACACAGTATATTTTTATCTTGAGGGAGCATCATCCGGATAAACATCAAAAAGTCATGAGCGAAGTAAAGGAAAAACAATAAATAACTGACACATTCATACTTCTTCCGTATAAAATATTAAACTGTTCTGTATGGGCATATACACAAAAAATATAAGAACCTTATACACGGTCAATTACACTTTTATAGTTACAACTGTCATATGGTTTATGCCAAAGTAATTAATAACATGAGACCAATACATTAAATGTGATATACAATGGAAGTGAGCTTTTCCAGATATTTATTAGCGTATTTGTATACAAAAATGAAACAGTATCCTGATAAAGTTTTCACATTATTCGTTTATTATATTCAATAACAGAAAACGTGTTTTTTTTTTTTAAACCTATGAAATTTTCAGTTCACAAAACAACAGATCCTATTGTTTTTGACCACTGAATGCATGTGAAAACGGACGATTCGTCAGTCGCCGCACATGATGGATGGATTGACAAGCTATTGGACGTACGCTATGTGCACCAGATTCGAGGTCCTTTCAAAACTATGATGCATACGACGTGAAGAATCAGTATCGTTGTCACTGGCTTTTGCATGTGAGTTTGCTGATCCGAATTTTTTTCATAGGAGCAATAAATGTGACCTTTGTAATATTATTTTCATGGAATTATGGTAGCTTGTTTAATATTATGATAGAATGAGAGTTACAGAGTATATATTTCGAAGCATTAAAACAGCAGTATCGTTAGAAATGACAATATAGATTATCGTAAATCTGAATGTTCTTAAACCCGTTGGCGATAATATCTCAAGTGCTAATAGCTTAAATTTTTCCTTTAATAACTCAAACTGCCTAACTTGTAGCCATCATATTCATATTTCTGAGAAAATTATCCAATATAATAAGTTTTGAAAGAGTAAGAGACGACTTTTAAAAGGAAAAGTTCTGTGAAAGCAAGTAATGGCTCATCCCGCTCACGATTTCTGCCCCTCAGGCGGAACAGGCGGACCAGCAGCGTCAAATAAGTTTCTAATTGCTTATATTACCAAGTTATATTCGCTCTTCAAAGTAATTAAGTCTGAAAGTTAAAACCACATTCACGTATTTCAAAAAACTTTTTAGCAATTTTTCACTGAACCCGTCTGAAATTTCCACCCATATTGTAACAGCCATGAATCAAAGAGTTTAACGAACGTGGATAAAACGTCTTTTGTTATACGCCAACAAGGGTTAGGTACTTTGTAATCCATTGAACTGTAGCAATAAAATGCATTCACATGGAAAAGTCATAAAATATACGATTTAAGCCGATTACAATACCGTGGTTTAGCTTTTTACTTATTTAACTCGAAATGCGCTATGGTTGAAAGCTTTCGCAAAATAATGATTTTAATGTACACGAGGAACTACTTGTCCGGACGCAATAGAAAAAGAAATAAAGTTTAAATATCCATGACCAAGTAAATACCAGCGTAAATTACATTGATCAAAAAGAAAAAAATTAAGAGAAGAGAATTTTCAAGAATAACGAAAACTAAAATTATTAAAAGAAAACAACAGTGAATAAAACACAAGTTATATTCGCTTAAAAATATGGAAACTGCAAACAAAAACAACAAAGGCTTTAAGTAAGTGTCGTTAAGAGTAGAAAATGTGAAAGTAAGGTTGGGTAGACGCTTAAATTCAGGAGATATGAAGGAAATGTGTGTGGCATTCTTGTTTTCAAGTTGGCAATAACACGGTGGATATGGAGCGTGCATGTGGCGTTGCTGCGGCAGTAAATTAAGTAGCTAGAATAGCTTTGAAAGATATACGAGTTCGGCGCTCGCTATCAGATCATTCGCTGTCCAACGTTCTGCTTGTGCTTTCAACATATTCAAAACTTATACCCTTTTTGTATTATTACGGTTCTGTATCGTATATGTAATGGACGAACGGCAAGCTTAAAAATACTCGCGAAAGAATTAAGTAAAAAATCCGGCTTAACGTGCTCCACTAAAAAAAGAAAATATTTCTCCGGAGAAAATAAAGAAGGCCAACTTAAATTTAGTATATCGGTCTGCGAGTGTTTACGAGGCACTCCCCCGAAATAAACAAACCGAAGGCGACGGTGAAGCACAAAGGCCAGGTTTCGTGAAATGGCCGCCTATTTTCATTTTCTGTTTTATCGCAGCTGAAAAACAAATGAGAGTATTTTTTTTGCGGCCGACGATGAAGTAATTACTACAAAAAAAATGCTTATTCAACTTCTGGGAGACCACACTTACGTAAACCAATTCTTTATTGAATATTAAACCGCGTATCCGAATATTTATTGCGGATTCAGATTAAACGTGGTTTAAATTTAAATCCAGAATAAATTTCAATATAATCAATTATTTATGGTATTGTCCTTTTAATCATCTTTTTTCAATATAATTGCCATGTATCAGTACAATTTATTTATTTGGTTTGTACGTAATATATCCATATATGTGAAACTCTTTATTAATGAGCAAAGGGACAACAGCGGAACTGAATATTCCAGGGATAACAAAAGGCAATTTCAAATTAAAACATAAACAATAGGTAATTCTCACGTGGTTAACGAGCGGCTCGAAACATTTTCACCTTTGAAACTCAATTACAATATATATGTACATATATATCTGTATAAACACCGAGTTAATGTGGACCATTCGACCAGCACCATAATTGAAACAATAATTTAAATCCCGTTTGTTTTAATTTATAGCATTTTATATCAATACGTAATAAATTATTAAGCGAATTGTAAAACGATTAAAGTATTAAAAAGAGTAAAGCTTAAATATTTATATGAATTTATCAAAAACTATTTATATGTTCAACTTTTTATATTAACAGCTATAACTTATTGATCTAAGAATAATACATTATTTTCCTAGTAAATATAATTACTAGGATTGAATAACAAAAATCTTAAATTAATTCAAAAACTTCAATAAAGTCTAAAAGTCTAAAAAAACTGTCGGGGAGAGCCACTAATATGTACCGTAAAGATTCGTTCAGTCGAAAGAAGGGCTAATGAGAGGACATAAAGCGTGACGTCATAAAAGCAGCACATTATGCGCTCACAGCCAGAAACTGTTGGTAATCTATTCGGAGCTATTTTAATTAGCATGATAGTAATAAAGCCGGGGAAGTTTTTGTGGCGTCTCGGACGGCTATTCCCGGGCCGCCTGACGCCGTCGCCACCCGGATCGGCCTCGCTCCCAGGGAATACTTATAACAACTTCTCGCTCGGAACTTATCGAGTTCCGCGTTCCAACTCCTAGCTATAATAAATGTTTGCAATGAGTAGGATATTTGCGGTACCAGGATAAAGTGAATGCCGAAGATACGTTTCACACATTCGAGGAGATATTATATTGTTAATATATTCTCATGACGCACCAGTTTTCTTCTATAAAGAATATTTAAACGTAATGAAAAATAAGAATTAACCAAAGGATAATATACATGAACTGAGGCTTATTGTTATATATTTTTTAAAGATAAGGCTCCGAATAAACTTTAATTACAAGGGCAAAACGTAGAGAATATTAAAAGCGCAGTAAACACGGCAGGGGTAGAGGTTAGACAGTAAAGGAAAGCGTATCTCGGAGTAGTAAATCTCCACGAACGTGATAGCCCCACAATCGCTTTCTCAGCGGCACTTGTTTCACGCACCGCCTCCACTTGCACTACAATAATTTCCCTCTAGCTATATTTTCTTCAACTTTTATGTTTCTCTAGGTAAAGTTTTCACGAAATTTAAAGAACATAAAGATTTCTCGTGAGTAAAAGGCTTTAACTTGCACTAATCTAAGATGGTTTCCTTAACTTTTGTTCTAGACATCTTAAAATTATATTGTTATGGTTTTGTTTTTGTTTCAGTTATTTATTTTGATTGCGACAGTAAAGAGTTCTAATATAGCTCGAGGCTAGGTGGAAGTAGTATATAAAAGTCGATATACCGTGATAATATTACAAAATGTCCAAGAAACCTTTATTTTTAATATTCCGAGCATACGTAACAGTGTTCAACCCAGTTAGAGTTAGGTCAGCGCTAACCCTGCGCCTTGAAGTGGCAACATTTTCAGATTAACGAGGCCAACTATCTGAATTCAAAATTTTCTTACAAATGCATTTCCAACAAACTAAAAAATTTTTAGTAAACATGTTGAAAAATTTGATATCAACTAAATTCATATTAACGAACTTCGGATGAATTTCATTTAAAACATATTTCAACTTTAAACGTTATATTAAAAAAATATATAAAGCACTAAAATAATATTGCATTTTAAATTATTAAGTTAAAATAAAATGGACTTTAAAAATAACGTGGCCGACTATGTTATAAGCCGCGTACGTAATTGAGTGCGACTTTGCTCTACTTTGAGATCAAATAAACTGTTTTTATGTCATTATGATTTTGGTCTGCATTTTTATGAAATAACTGTTATACTTACGAATTATAACAAGTATTCTATTTTGGGTTTCCATCTAAGGGCCAGGCTGACAGCCTCACTTGATATTAAAAAAGTTTTTATACGTATTCGGTTCCTACAGCGTTTTATGCACCCAAATCAAATTTATTACAGTAACAAGAGAAATATTCCCTCCCTTGAAATATTGCTTTATGGTATAAATCTTTCGGGTAAATTAATTAAATCACAGAATTTATTTTACTTCTAATCTTTAGTCAAATAATAATAAGAAAATTCAAATAAACGATTAAAAAAATCTGGAACCTATAAAATACATTGAGATATCGCATTTGGCACCAACGCTAACAAAAGCTTTCCAGATCATAAATACGGTAGAAAAATACGCTCGTCTGAAAAACGAAGAGATTGCTTTAGCACACGAAGTCAGTCAGCGTTAGAATAAGTACCCAATATAAATACGGATAGGGAGACATTTGTCCGACGAAATGCCTGCCCAGGTCAGGTGGCTCACGGTGAGAGCGTTAAAAGCATACATAAATTTACACTATGCGAAACTGTATAGGACGCAGGTGGCGTCGAGAACAGTAACTTAGCCTAACTCTACATACATCTTGATGTGTCTTCATGCGTTTTTTATTTAACGGTCATTAAAATTTATACGCTAGACTATATATATATTTTAAGAACTCAATTAAGTCTATTTTATTAGTTTAAACTAAATTGAAACGTCTGTTATACTGAATGAAAAATATATAATGTAAACTTTATATTACGAACATAATCACGTTTCAAACAGTTGCAAGACGTAGAATATTTACCCACAGTCTAGGATAACAGGATCAAAGATTGTTGCAGCGTATGAACGGGTGTTGAAATACCGCTAACGAAGTAAACAATCGACGCAGACGATCGCGTCCGTCTAACACCGAGACAAAGGCTGATGAATCTGATTACTTCGCAGAGCCATGGCATAATGAACACCGCTTATCATTCCAGCCCCCGGTAATTGATGATCTATATAAAATAAATATAATCTCATCATTTAATCGACACTTAGAACTCTTATAACGATAATTTACTTTTACATGTATGTTTTAATATCAAAGTTAATTTTCGTAAAGAAAATATAAATTTAACGTCCTTAATTAAAGTTGCTTAAATTATGTAGGCGATGCCTATAAACCTTATCGGTAGCTGTGAATTCCGTTTGTAAGCTGGTAGTGGTACGTTTCGCGGCTAGGAGACCTCCGACCGATGCCACCGTCAGCACACAACCGTAAGCTCACCAGATTCCATTCCTTGATCAACACCTCTCTAGACAGGTATGCAACGATACTGTTTTCTCGCTGCATTGTTTGTACATTTGTATTTCAATGGAATCTTTTGAGTTTCGTCTGGATTTTATAAAACTTATCATCCTTACGTCACAACTCTTCCTTTTAACAAAATTATTCTAGTAACAAACAAAACTAGAACTGTATACAAAGTAAGACCAACTTTGTCAATATATTAAGAGAACTGGAAACTATGAAGGTTACTTCTCTAGCAGAAGAAAGGAAGCAAACGTGCACTGCGCGTTATTTATGACTCACTATTCCGGTGCCGTTAAGACTTCAGGAAATAAAGTTTAACTGCAGCCGGTGTATTCTCTGTAAATTTTTGTGTTAAACTTTGTCTTTTGAAAATTTCCACAAACAGAGCTACTATGCCTCCAAAACATTTGCACATTACAATAAAGCTTGATGTTGAATGAACGTAAATAATTTCCATTTCAGCATAACATTTTTTAGTGTAACAGCATCCGTAACTTTTAAGTGCAAGATCCGAGAAACATTTTTATCTAGGGAGCAAACTTGCAGGCGTTTCAATGGACATAAAACCTTACTTAGTGAGCCACAAATCCTCGTAACGTTAAGCCGAGATAAAACAGCCAGCGCCACAACAAAACGGGGCTCAAATTTTTCACCTGCGTGCCGCGCCGACCGGGGAATGTGTGCCACACGAGTTATTACTTACACAAGAATTATGATGCCCCATAATGAAACCCTGCATGCCGTTAATCACACATCAGACCCCCATCCAACTTTATTATTTTCATTTGTCATACTTATATTTAACTAAACCTTTCTGTATTAAGATGTACTTCGACGTGACGTCACACCGCTCTGGGACATCGGACGGTATGTACTCGTACGAGTACATTATATACAGAGGTCGGTTGACTTTAATTAAAATAATAACTCGATCATTAATCCCACGCCGCGTTAATTTATCTTGCTCAAATAAAACGACCGCTTCCCCTTGTTCATCATTTTATATGGTATAATATATCAAAATCTGTATTTATTGTCACAACAGAAAGTCACATTTCATTTTTATAGCAAAACAAGCATTCGTTACAACTATTACTTCAGAAACTTCACAATCCCTTAGAGAAAATTGTAGGGACTTGTTTGTCTGAAACTCAATGATAAACTTAGATACAATATTTGTGCGTCATAGTTTATAGTTTCAATAACTGTATTTCAATTATAAATGACAGTTTACGTTATAAAGAATCTTTTGTTTTGCGATATTTTTAAAATGCTGTAACGTTACATTTAATGAAAGAAATCCTTTTTGATTGTTTTTTTTATTGTTCATCAAAAAATACTAACAATCTTTTAGGGATCTTCAATGGAGTCCTTAGTAAAATGTTGTTTTAAGAGAGAAGAAAAGGAAAGTGACGTTAATAAAAACGTTAATTTTATCATAAACGTATATATTTGTGTATGTATGTATGTATGTAACCGCTACAAAAAAAAACACATAGTCATTTCCATACATTTTTCCTTATAACAAAAATATGCAATGACAAAATCACCCCCTAAATCCATTTACTTATTATAATTAAATGGATTATTTATATTTATTGAAAGAAATAAAACATTCATAGTCCAATCGATGTTAGGAAAAACATAAAAATTTATCATAAATAATATATAAAAAGCTACTGCTATGAGCAATATACTATATCACTATCTGTACGCCAGCTTCTTCTGAGTGGAATTACTGGCTGGCTGGAACACTTTTTATTTCAACATCTGTAGCTTTAGCGGTTTCATTTTTCCATAAAATCCTATTTCATTCTGTTCGCTGGGATTGTTACTTAAAAAAAAATGCTCTCGATGCTTGCTCACTTTATTAAAGAAGGTCTTGTTCTAAATACAAGCATAATATCTACCAACGCTTCCCATCCGATAAATAATGTTGTTATATTTCTGTATAATTCTTTTATCAATTAAAATGTTTATTACAAAATTAATGTTTCTGTGACACATATATATTAATAATTATTATGAAAAGATAATAAATATCTTTAACATATTTAATAAGAATATCGCTTTTCACGCTCGAATGACGCAGTTGAACTAAGCTTATTTAAGCCTCCTCTTGTCACTTGATAAACAGTGTAGGTAATTTCCATGAAAGTTCCAAAATTTAAAGACGTTAAGAACTTGGAAAGAAAATACTTAATGATATCTTAGGGTTGCGTGATGAATATTTTATATTTATAAGAATAATAAAATTAATATTAAAAATTATTAGTTATCAAAAGAAAACTCCTAAGACAATTGTATCAAATACAAGTAGGAATTCACATTCACAATAAAAGAAGTTAAATAGAAAAAGTTAACGACATTGTTCTGTGATCATGTAAGATTAATGATTTGTATCCGACGAGTAAGAAAAATGATGGAGATATTGACTTGTTGTTTACGACTTGAGTTATAAAGAAAGTTGACTTGGAAACCTCAATATCTCTTCTAGAATAGCCGTAATACTACTGTTGTTTTCAAAGGCTTACGATCGAATAAAACAAAACTTTCTGATATATGAACAGCCTTTACAATACTACAATTTCAATAATATAATAAAAATTGTAATAACTACAATTCAAATACAATGAATTATAAGTGATTTTCCCGAACGTTTTCATATAAACAAAATAAAAATCAGAATATTATCGAACATTTTTTGTATCGAAACGTGCTCAACGACCTTTAAAAATACATTTTAAGTGTCAATGATACTAATACCGCAATAGAACCGAAGATCCCCAAACAGTAAACCGTAATAAAGCCATTAATTCCGCTTAACGCGCAAATAGCATAAATCAGTCTGTAGCGCCTCGCACCACAAGACCCCAGCAAGGCGCAGTGAATTTAAGCTTGTGACCTAAACGACAAGCAACCATAGCTCGGAAATTAAAGCAAACTTGGTAATCCCATCTACGCCACAGTCTGATTACAATGAGTATATACTGTTGTATCAAAGTTAGTACATAAAAGTACTCAATTGACGCTACAGTTCGTACCAGGATATAAAGAATAGACTAGAATTAATTTAAAAGCAGAGTAAATTATTTATGTCACAGAAAATTCAATAACAATTGCAACTTGCAGCAAATATCTTTCCGTTTAGCAACAGAAATAAAGTTAAAGAAAATATCTAACCCGGGTACCAAAAAGATAGACGAGGCTGCAACAACAATAGAAATACTAATGGCTAAACTGGGGCTTTCAGTTGAGAGTCGTCGGGCCATGGGATTAAAGAAAATTAGATTTCAATAAGACGCTTGAACCGGGAATAGGAACAAAAATCTGAAAGCCGCAGATAATACGGGCACGATCACGCTTCTCTTTTTAATGCGATGTCAGCAAATGTCGCAGAGCTCCATGTACGTGAAGGATTTGTAATCTTCTTTCATCTAGCAAGGAATTTACAACCATTACGCTGAGATCTAATTTAATGATGTTGAACATTTCTTTTCAATTACTTAAGCTTTTCCCTACATAAATAAATATATGAGTGTGTGTATGTGTGTGTTTTCAACATTTACGTGTTTTATATATGTTATATACCTGAAATATATATTTAGAAGCAGAGCTTTAAAGGAGTCACGTAAATTAAATCACAATTTCGTCCAATTTATTTTAGAATTTCTTCCCATTCAGTTTTGTAGAAAATGTAATAAAATTTGTTGGACCGTAACAAGTTAACCACAAAGAATAGGTCTATTTAGAAACGAATACAAACTACCCATCTTCTTTTTTTTAATTTTCAGTTGGTATTCTGTTAACATTCATATCTATAACAATATAGAACTATATGAATTAATTTTAATGATAATGGAAGGAAAGACAGAAGATTAATTACTAGTAATGAAATGATGAATATTAATGATCGCCTTCTTGGTTTTATGAAAGTTTCAGTTTGTAAAATTCATCAAAAAATCTTATCTTTCGACATGTAGCATTTTCGGTCTAGCTTGTGACACAGGGAGTTAAAATTACTTAGTAGCTTCAGAAAAAATATAGGCGAATTGGTTCCCGTTTACAACTATTGAATATTCAAATCAAATATTAAGATAACAAATCTATCATTGTTTAGAGTAATGAGATCGAATTATTTATTCATTACATACCCGTACGCTACGCACGTTTCCAATAGATAACTGGCATAATTCGCGCAGGGGTGCTGCGCATCCCGCCGATACAATAGGAGATTATCAAACAAAATGACGTAAATAGTCCTCAAATAGGCGAAACTAGGCGCGGGTTAAGGGCCCGCAGGATGTCCGAGTCGCGTCTGGAATACCAAGTGGCCATTTAAACTGGCCTTCGGTTAACGAAACTGCCCACCGCTTTCTTTTCTTAAATAAGCTATAAGGGTATACGTATATCGTAACATATGTTCCGTTCTTTATGTCATTATTATATTATCTGTACCCGACATAACAAATATCATATTACTACAAATATATTTTCCTTATTGTAATGTTAAAAATATTCCACGGCACGAGCAAGCTATTTTATGGCGTGCTACAAAATTCAAAGGAATTCTAAATTGTAGCAAGGAAGTGGCTATCTAGGAAATGTACTTTTTGATGCTTTCAAAGGATCGCTTAGAGAAACTTAGACTGCGTACCAGACTAGTAGAAGTTTCTTAGACACGTTTCACTTAAATAAATGCCTAAAGATATCTTTATTGGAGATCATTGCTTGAGTTTCTTCAGCGGTGGTTAAAGTGTATATTATTTTTATCTTTAGAATAAGATCGCTTCAATTAATGTTTCTTAGCTCTTACAAACTGCACATACATTTGTTGAAATTTTAATTTATATATTCTGGATGAGCATCAGAATGTCTGTATTTATACTTATCATATTGTCACATAATAAGGATATTTGACAAGTAGAAATTCTTTTACAGGGAGGAAAGTGCGCGTATCGCGTTGATGGGACAATTCAATTACTCCATGAGCGAAGCAACCTGATTGCGTCTCAAAACAAAGACCCCGCTAATAGTACAGAGCGTCGGATAAACACTACAGCCAGTTTGTGTTAAAAAAATAAAGGCGACGACGATCGAATAAATGAGAACGGCGATAAACAGGAGGATTCGTTGTGAAAGGAGGGTCGATATCGAAATACATTATTCCCCGATCCGAGTGTTCCGATTCAAATTGAAAGAGCACCTCCAACATGAGATTTCTCGGGCGGCGAGTGGGCGCAGAATATAAATCGCCACATAACTAGAAATGGAAACTTTGAATTCACGCCTGTGGTTTTACTTGGCTATCTTTTGTTTCATAATATTCAATCAGCATTGTAAATTATATCCGCCGACTGTTTTCTAAATAGTTACCTAACGTTATTCAAGTAGCTCATTTCTTTGTAAGATTTATGACATTTATACAACTATTATCTTTTTTTTTAATCAAAAAATACGTGTCGAATGTAGGAAATGTATTTATAAAATCCTCTAGTATATAACATAGAAGTAACGTCGATAAATATTACGGCGTCCTTGTCACAGCTACTTAACATAAACTGAATACTTCTACTTATGCAGCAGAAATGGGACATACGCCTCCCCTCATCGCGTATTCTGCCCAATTCGCAACACGCCCAGCCGATATTTACGTAACAAACGTCTTTGCTGACTCCTGACACGCTCTTCCCTACTTTGTAACAACGATGAACTTTCTGTGAATTCAAGTTACTCGTATTCCTAACGTTTAAACATATGTAGTATTACATAGTTATAAGCACCTGACTAGAATTATGACGATTATAATTGCAATTTTGAATTGTTCACGCACAAAGGCTCCGGGATTAGATTATGATCTGAGGGTAATGAGAATTGAATGCTATTTAACGGGATCCATGTGGTTGTAGTCACCGGGGGGCGATGGCGGCGGAGCGCTAACTTTATTAAGGATGAGACTCCAGCTCATCTGAAGCAAGGTGAAGCGCCTTCACAATGCCCTATTCAGATTTAAATAGCTTTACGCCCAATTGCACTTCAATACGACACAAACTTTAGGATAGTTATTTCATTAAACATAGATTTCAGACGAGTCGCCTGCGGAAGGGCGCCTCGGGCTTTTAATTTCTTGCTAAAATTCCAGCTTAAGCGTAAGCTGAATTTTCATTCACCGGATATTCATTATGACATCAAATAAGAGACAAAAGTGCACATCTCTTAATGACCTTTCAACCTACACGGGCATACTTTGTTAAATTTTAAATGAGATGGTATGTGACCTGCGAGTTATACATTCGTCGCTAAGAAAACAATGTTAAGAGACATAAATGGCAAGCCGGTTGGGAGGGGCGAGGGTCGACGTAAAGTTTGGCAATTACGACGACCGCATGTCTGAGAGCGTCGTCTACAATCATTACAGGCTGAAACTCTACTTGTCTATATTAAAAGCAGAGACATTAACCCACAAAATAATATGAAAACTACACTAAGACTACACAATAACATAAAATATAATGGACGCTCCTTATTTAGTACACTAAGAGGAGTACTGACTTACTATTGACATAACATTCGGGTATCGAGGCTTGAAAGTTTAAAATAATTATAATAATATAAAATAAAGCTTTTAGGTTTAAACTGTCGTACAATGTAAAGCCATCACAACTGTTTGTTTGGAATAATTAAGTTTCAGATGCCGTGGCGTATTTATTTTACACTTCAAAATAAATTCACTGAGAATTGAAGAAATTAATTAAGTATTATTAATGAAATTATATATGAAAATAAGTCAAAACGTTTTAATATTGGAGGGTGTATTCTATGAGGTTCAATTCGAATGCGTAATTAAAACCGAGAACAATCAAGGAAAGTCACGTGTGGTTGAGACAAATAAGAATCAAGCGTAATGGAGTAAGTTGATTCATATATTAATTGTGAAATGTTTTGCAATTCCATTGTTTGATGTAACAGATTCCTCTTCTGATAAATTGCTTAATCGTTACGTTACGAGAGCGAATACAATTGTTGACGCAAGTGATCATACATTATTCTTCCGTTCATTACGTTCGAAATATATATATATTTTTTATATTTTTATTTTTTCGTTCTTATATATAAAATTGTACAGCATCTTACGCCGTTTAGGAGAAATTAAAAAAACTGCTGTAAAATGACGTCATCAAAGCCTTAAGAATAGTGGAAACGTAAAAACTTTCTAAGAGATCCTCTCCAAGAAGAAGCTGCGAGCGCTTGCTAATATAAAGAAAAGAAATCATGAAAACTTCAAAGGACTGCTATAAAGGGAAAATACTCGATTTACCGTAACTTAAATAGAAAATAAGACAAAGACAACACAAAAAAATCCTTTGCTTTAAATGAATTTTGGGTAGATGGAGGGACGTACGAAAATGTGAGCATTTATAAGACGGTCTTAATATGAAATTATAAATAATGGTTTTACTAACTGACATTTATTCCATAAAACACTTTTTACTTGTACTTATATGGTAATAGATCATCGATCATAAAAACCGGGTTGTACATGATGTTATAGTCGTGGATTTAATGAAACCATTTTAGGTAAAACACGCGCTGACTTGACATGTAACGTTACGAAAACCTTGAACGAATAACAGAATTTCTACAAATAAAATAGCTCGTTCTCACTTATACATCAACATTTTACTTTAATTTATAAATAAACAAAATTGATAGAATCTTGTAACAAAACAGACTGCAAGTAGTAAACAAGAATTAGAAATGCTAAAAAGACGAAAGAAAAAGAGCAGAAAATACAAATTGTGTTGATTTTTTCCAAAAAAATTATAATACTGTACAAAATAATGAAGAGCTATAAATCAGGATAGAATAATAATCATTATCTTCACGCAAACTTCGTGCGACTGAAGATTCATCATATCCTTTCCCTTTCATAGTAATTTCTTTTCCTTTTATAAATCTAAATCGTAGGATTATAGAGTTTAATGTACAAAACAGATACAACCAGTAGATTTGCGTGATTTTCATTAGTCAGCCATAAAATAAACAAAAAATGCTTACTTACCTGCAAACTTCGGCTTACATCTATTCTATAAATTCAGAACTTAGGTATAAATAATGTTTTTGCCCTACTCTCTATACACAAAAAAAGTCAACTAACCTGCAAACTGGGATGTACAGCCAATTGGAGCAAAGTGCGTACGACGGCTAAATGTCCTTTATTAACAGCTATATGTAGCGGTGTCTGTCTTCGTCTGTTTCTCGCATTAAGGTCCGCACCCGCTGCCGCTAGTGCCCTTAAAGCTGCGGACTCGTCACCAAAGGCTGCATGATGTGCCGCTCGATCCCCATCCCTATCCTCAGCATCAGCTTCGGCCCCAGCTTCTAACAAAACCCGCAGTACTTCCACATGTCCATTTTGAGCTGCTGCCTATAGATTATTAATATTTCCTTTAAAACCATTTTCTAAATAGTATTAGTCGTGGATTATATTTATTTATTAATCATTTTGGATACTAAAAAAGGTTAAACAAAAGTTTCCAACTTCACGTAACACATGAATACATGGAGTTTAAAATGGCAATTAAAACTCATGTGTCAATTCTGGCGTTGGAGATGGAACAATATAGAGTTTTTTTGCATTCTTTTTTATAGAATAAAAGATCTCTAAACTCTTCGTCTTGTTAAGAATATTAGGTGGATCTTCTTTTTTGGTAACCTCAATAAAACAAACACCTGCAAAACGACATACCATAAACAAAGATATACATACCAATAAAGCCGTATGACCGCCATAAACTCCGTTCACATCAGCCTGTCCACCATCTGTTCTTGCCAGTATTTCCGCACATCTTGCAGCATCACCATTGGTGGCTGCCTTTACCAGCTCCTCATTGGCATTACCGGTCACGTGGGGTTCGAATAGCTTTTTTAACAGCACAGAAAGTCTATCACCTGCAAAACATGTATCACTTATTACTATAAATAAAGAAGTTAATATCTTAAGTAAACAATAAAACACCATATAGCTGTATACGAGATTATCTGATTTAGGAACGTCCATCTATTATTCGAACAACAATACTCGTCAAACCTAAATCTCATATATTAACGAATAAATCACTTTCAATGCCGGCGACTTTGTAAGAAAGTTCCTAACGTCCATTGATATGTCAAGAAATCCAATATACCTGATGAATTTCCTGGAATGCTGCCATCGAAAGACGCCACTTTGGTCACCGCGTTAGGATTGTACGTCCACGAAGTGTTGCAAACTTCGACTTTCAGATCGTTATCGTGATAAATCTGCTGCACGCGACCAATTTTGCCAAGTGTCTAGAATGAAAATATGGATATGAATAATGGTTCAGGAGCCAGAATATAGCTTTTTCTTTATACCCGTTCACCGTACGAATTACATATATTAAAATGTGTTTTATTACGTTCAACGCTGGCCATACTTTTTGCATTTGGTAGAATTTGTGATCAAATTCATGTTTAAAGATATTATCAGCAAAAAATTAAATTGAAATCTCTATAGTTTTGGATAAAATATATCGTTGGTGTTCAGTAAAACAAACTATTTTTTTTATTGAATGCAAAACCAATTAACAAATAAACACTACTTTTTAAAATTTAAACAAAAAAGGTTTCTGAGAAATAACAAACCGACAGAAATGGTAATATTGATTTTCTTAACAACTATTCAACAAGCTTAATGGAGGCATTTCATTTATGGCTAAGAGATAGCTGTTTCTAGACATAATATTCAAATTGAAAGGTTTCTATTGAAGGAACATAAAAATATTTAATAAGTGAATAAAAAGCACGTCTGCTTTACTTCTAAATCTACGCCAATTAGTATTTAAAAAAAAACTCGCGTCGGTGAATTAAAACTTAAGTAAAAGAATATAAACGTTTTCTTTTTTTAGATTTTTATTAGAACAGCTATAAAAGAATGTAATGCAAACATGAAATCTGACCCATGTTTTTTTTAATACTGTCCAAAGTTACTTAAGAAATTTAATGCAATACATTGATCAATATTCGTTGAACATTAAAAAGGTAAAATTTTGGTTTTATGTTTTAATAGCATTATTATATCAAAGTGACGATTGATAATATTATTATTAATTATTAATTTACAAGTGCAATATAACCTACAATGCCATGAAAAAGTAAATTTAGTGCATTATTTAAAAATACATACATATTTTTAAAATATTAAAATTTTTACAACATACTTTTTAGCTATTCCTCCTCTTAAAACAGTTTATACTAAACGGCGAACAATCAGTGTCAGTTAGGGTTTTTTAAATATTCTAGAAAGTATAAATAAAACATCCCTTAAATATTACAGCTTTGTCGTATAAAATAAAAATAGTACAACCTATAGATTAAAAGGAATACTACAGTTCATATAATCTTAAAAGTTTCTATAAAAGCCGGTTACGCCTTTGTTTCAATTTTCATCTCATTTGCATAAAATACAAACATGCAAGAAAATCGCAGTTAAAATATAGTCTCACATACCTACCATCGATGCCTGTAAGCTAAACAACGTATCACAAACACACAATTTATACGTTAGTTTTAACTTGTGAAATAGATACAGATCGTATCTTTATTTTATGGTGCCATAAACTTTACATTATTCCTTTAATAGCTTGATAAACTGTTTAACAAAAAACACTTCCCTCGTAAAAAAGTGACAGAGAAATAAAAACTGAGGGCAAAAATAACAGTGTAGCCACCGGCTTATAGAAGGGCTGTAATCCCTTCTCGTAATGTTTGTGCAAAAAAGTGGTAAACAATAAGAAAACAAACATAAATTTGTCAAATTTTGCAGCCAGAGTAATATACATAAGTTATATTAATTAATTATTCATAATTTAGCAAATGTTTATATAAAAATACAAATGAGTAATGTAGAATTTAAAATTCATCGACAATCATGAAACGACCCAGCGGTATCCACAACATCGCGTCCCATCTACATATTTGACAATTAAAATATCGCATTCTTACTTCGACCTCTGTTTAAATTTTTACTTCTACTTACACTTTTCATTTGAATATAAATTGATTTATTTGAATATAATTAGTTACCGTCAAAACTCATTGAAAATCTTTAACATTATGAAACTTTTAGCCTATTACTTTACCTACAATAGCAACAAGAGCATGCAATTTTACCGTTATTTTAAATTAAATATACTTAATGTAATCCTATGCATAAAATTCTCGTGTCACGATGTTAGTTACTAGGGTAAACCATTTCAGAGGAGTAACTAAATCCACCTATTAGAAGCCCACTGCTGAGCATAGCCTCTTCTCACATTGAGAAAGTTTGAGCATTAATCAACACGCTTGCTCAAGACGGGTTGGTGATTTAAAATATAATTGTGAAACTATAGGTCCAGGTTTCCTCACGATGTTTTCCTTCACCGTATGTCAGTGGTGTCGAAATACTCTCAAAAAGTACATATGACTCCGAAAAATCACATTGGTACTTGCCAGGTTTGAACCCGCGCCCTCCGCAACGAGAGGCGGGCCCTTTAACCAATAGGCCACCATTCAGAAGAGTAGGCTCCTCTGAAATGGTTTGACCGACTTTTAAGAAATTTTAAATGCATATCCAATAGGTCTGAGAATCGGCTACTATCTATTTTTCATATCCCCAAGTGATAAGAGTTGTACACCCCTAACATGTATTATTTTAATTTTTTGATCAATTTATTATGTTTTATTTTGTTATTAAAAATACACACACTTCTATCAGCAATAAATATTTAGAAAAGTTGTATTAGTAATAAATCATTTTTATCCCGCTAGATAACAGGTCAATATCGTTTGAGAAATCATCTCGGAGAAAGAGATAATTAAAACCAAGTCATCGTCTTTTTGTGAATGTTTTTGATCATTTTTTTTGTTTTCACTTATAAGACCTCCAATTCCCACAGATTTTTCCTTACATTCGACCATATCATGTTTTTTTATGACAAAAAGTGCAAACGAGCAAACGGTCTACCTGATGGAGGTACCGTCGCCCATGGACATCTGCAAAATAGTTATGCGGATGCGTTGCCACCCTTATATGGGGAAGAAGGAGAGAAAATGGTGGGAACAGTTATTATTATATTATTAATAATAGTCTAATATTAATATTTTTTAATTTGTAAAACCGTTTACCAAGTTTTACGTCAGATAAAACATTATTTTCATGAATGCTTTCAAAAAATATTATTGAATAGTAAAATAATAATATATTTTTATGTTCTGTTTAAATAATTTTCCTAATTATTTTTTTCCCGTCGTTGATAATAGTGTCATGTGATTTTTAATACATGTAAATGTCTACATATTTTACAAATTATATATAACAATTTCCACATTGAATTACTTAAAACTGATTGTAAGTTTACTATCTAGAGTTTTATTTATTCCAAAATATCTCGTGTGCGACAAATTACTGACAAATCATCAACATCATCTCTCGTTCCATTTATACACTGCAGGAGGTGATTTGCATTAGGGCCAGCACGATACTCGGTCAATCCTAAGTGTTACTGTTTAACCAAGTCCCTAATTTTGCTGTATAATAAATAGCTTAAATTAATAACCATAATATATAGTCAGCGGTGGCCTAGTGGTAAAAGGTCCGCCTCTCATGCATGAGGGGTTCGATCCTGGCAAGTACCAATGTGATTTTTCCGAGTCGTATGTACTTTCTAAGACTATTTAGACATCACTGATTAATGCATTCCCAAATAGGGTTGATGTCAGGCAGGCGGCCGGTCAAAACAATTAGCCAAAACTATTCGCAACATGTAAGGCAGACCCTGGCTAAAAGCTGGGAAATTGCCAGGTAGACGAATAACCATAGTATACTTTGTCACAAGTCCACGTTTTCTCATTATGAAGTAACAGCGCAAATGACAATAATGACACACCTGGTAATCCGATATCAGAATAATCTTAAAATATTAATTTATTTTATTGTGGTATAAAAATATTTCACCATATACATATAATATTCCAAATCATAAGTTCAATCTAAATCGTAATGTTTCTCACAGACTTGAATTCATTGTTCGAATACGTTAAAATACTTGGATTTGTTATTAGACTACTGCATAATTATTGCATTTGCTTTCATTTTTTGTTACACCGATGGAGGTACTCGATTTTTTTTTTACTAGGAATTTAGATTTTATTTCGCTAAAACAATATCAAGAGGTATAATCAGATTGTGACTATAATAAATAACGTATGACATAATTATAATATAACAATTTTTGAAAATATTTAATTTGTCAAAGCCCTAAATTCGTTGCCTCTTCCCTATGCAAAGGGACCCAGTTTATCGAAATATTATGTTTTAGATTGTAGCTAAAACAATTAATATAGTTTATATTGAATTGTGCCACAAGGTTACAACTGTCTGGATAATTTCCGGATCTATTTTATAGTCTAAAACATTGCCTGAATTTTCACGTATCTCTGTAGTCGATGATAATAAATTACCAACAATATGACCGTCTACAGTTTTTTTTCTATATAACTTGTATGTATTTCGTTTTGGATCATAATAGAACGTGATCAATTTTATTTTCAAACTAGGTTTCAAAGGTTCTATAATTTGTCACTTGAAAAAAAACATACGCTTTATATAACTGTGCTTTTTGACAATTCGAGAGTTTTGTCTGTTTAATTATCAAGTTTTTCAATTAAGTGGTAATATATCTAGATATAGATAGTATAAAGAATACATCCGATTAAAAAAAACATCTCCTTTTATTTTATCTAACGCGTTAATATAGCAAAATACATTTAGCAATTTCAAGTAATTATCTCTGATTTCTGCAAACTATAGAATTTCACTCTCATCTCATCTGCCGGTGATCACGATTGTTGCAAAGTAACCGAAACGTCGGGTGGATGTAGTTTTAAATAATAAAATAACCCGTAGCAAATACTAGTTTCATTTAAATAAATAGCTGCGAAAGTCTTAGATCTCATTACAGTATATCTTTTTATCATGTATATAATAGTAATAAATACACTAACCGGTGCCATAGCCTCTGCCCACTCTCCATGACCCCTCTGCATAGCTTTAACTCTCTGTTGGTCCGCGCACACTTGGACCAGATCTCCAACAGCGAACCCGCCTCCAGAACTACCCTCCGCTGAAGTTGACGCGCTCATTCCGCCGCTACACACCTGGTTAAACCAAATAAATGTATGGACATTAATAATTTTACGACACAATAAGTTTTCTTGCAAAATAAACGCTAACAATTGTAAAAGAAAGAACTTTCAGTTTAGTAGTTATGTATGCTATAAGTCCATAGTCTATACACATCGAGTTTAACTCAACAAAAAAAAATGCAAAATTGTATGCAATAATCTATAAATAGAGTCTTCATAAAAAAATCCAAAGACGAATAGCGCTCGTACTTACTTTGATTAAAAAAATATAAGCAAAATAGTAAATAAGAATGTTTTGGTATGGCAGAAACATTTTACAAGGATACGTGGGCAATGGGCATATATTTAAAGATATGAAATACGTATCGTTTGAGCTGTTATTCTATAATCAGACTTATTGGTGAATTGCTACAAACCTGAACTATTGACCATCTGAGAGCTTAATATTATGAGATATAGTAAAGGTGACGTTGTCACAATATCTTTAAAACAGCTGATGCCAACACTAATTTGTTAAAGTTTTATTTATTTTTATTCGATAGCAAATGTTTTAATAGCTTTTTATATGAGCAGCATTGTAATGGACTATCAAGAGAGATGTCTTGGTTTGTGACTTGGGAATGACTTCCCGTAATAAGGCCTCTAAAATTAAGACATTAATTCTTTGCCTTGTCCATGGACACACTACGGTCAATCACTATGTCAGTCGTTATTATTTTAAGAATACTGAAAACTGGAAACATAGCATCCAAAATATTGAGCCCAAATAATCACCAGCGGTTACAATGTTGCTAAGTTTCAGGCTTTTTATTAAACTTGACAACCATCATGAAAAATAATTTTATACGAAATAGGTAAATCGATAATAAAGTAGATTTTCAACGTTTAATTGATTCCTCCTTAAGAAATTGCTTTAATTTGATTCACTACACGTCATTCAAACTTGTTTATCATCCATATAACGACTCTCAGTTAATTATCTAGACCAAGGCTTTCTAAATGTTATTCTGTAATCGATTTTTCTCAGCTGCCAGATCAAAAATGCACTAATTTTTGTAATTTTAATAAATACGAAATATAGTCAAATTTTTAGAACATATCTTAATCATTTCATCCTGTCCACAATTTCTGACGCCCTTTACGTGAAAAAGTAAGGAAAAAGATAATTAATATTACAAGACACTTCCAATCCTTTGCCTACTACTGACGATTTTTAGAAATTCATCCATACATTAAAAAAAACTATTTTAATATTATCTTTTATGAGTATATAATATATTGTCTTTCTAATCTATATATCAAGTTACCTTTGTCAGAACGGCCGGGTTGAAGGTCCATCGTATCCCGCTGCGGTATCCGACCAGTATATCATGATCCTCATCTATACCGATGACCGTGCCAGTGCTGCTGAGACACTCGAACATACCGTCTGTCCAGCCTCCGTGGCCGTGTTGCAGAGACTGAACTATTTCTAGGTCCAGATCTATGTTTACCTACAATTAAAAACAATCATATATTTCTGCTTCTTATTTTTTTTTGATTACGCAGGGAAACTCTTTTTACGAGCCGTCCAACCGGCCTTGGTGGGGCCGGAAGGGATGTGTGAGGCTCGGCCTGGGCAGGCCCCTACTCACTAAAACCACTGCGAAAGCGGTATATTTCTGCTTCTGTTCAATGACAGTCAAGCACAATTCAAGCAAAGTTGAAAAAATATATATGTATTAGTAAAAATATGTGTAAGCAAATCTGACTGGCCCTTTTTTATACTAATATGTATAACATGACTTAAAAATATACTCAAAATCAACCTTTTTACGCTTTTTTTTTTATTTATAAGCAATAATACATTTTCACTCATAACAGTTACAGTATAAATTGTTATATTATATTACACTCATATCTATACAAGAAAGTATTAAAAAATAAAATTGGACTACTAAACCTATATTTTTGATTCATTGATAGTATTCATACCATTTTTTTATAATATGTACCTAAGTATGATTAAAAGGTAATTCTTATAATACTTTTAATATGAAATATAAATATAAATTTTTTGGGTCACATCTCTGTATATTGCAACAGACTGAGAAACATTTAACTAGTTTTTATTCCAATCTACATCTACTGTTTCATTTCAATCTATTAACAGGTGGAAGGACAGTCATCCTATAAGAAGGATAGTTATTTGTTTATTTAGGATATCACTAATACCAATAATTAAATATGTAGTAAAAAAACTAGTAGACAATAAGTACTATACATCAATTAATCTGTTCAATAGTTCATATATCAGTAAATATTTTGTGATAGTTAAACATCCTTCAACTTACTTGATCTCCAACTTGGAAGCCATGAGGCCCAGTGCGTCCAGGCCCTGATTCTCCCAAAAGCGGCAAGTGTTCCTTATAAACATTCTGACCTTTGGCATCATTTAGAACCTGAAAATTTATAATTAATATGTGAACATGCTGTATAAGTATATATTTTGACCTTAAAACAACAAGATGCTTTGAAACTGAATGTCTTTTTATTTAAATTTAATTAAGATATGTATTGGATTTTTAATTAACTGTCTTATATCAGACAATTGTATTTATTTCATATTGTGTACACACAAGTGATTATTATATTAATTTCTTAGAAATGTAATAGAATAGAAGGAATTGCCATTTAATGAGTACCTTCAGATCAGCAATGCCTTCAAAGCCGACTCTATACAGATTTTTAGCTCCATTATCCCAAACAACATAGGCTGCTGAACGTGGACTAGCTGCCGACCAGTCTTGAATCTCATTAACTTTGCCTCTTCTACCATTCCCCCCATCTTGATCCTCCCATTGCCAATCAACCTTTAATTATATATAATTTCATGTTTAAATAATATTCCCATACATGATTTATGTTACATACATACATAATAAATTAAAATAATATACAAGGACAAAATGATTTTATGATCATAGCTGCTGTAAAGTAACAGAAACTTCTGGTAAAATGTTGTTTCATGGGATGACAATGCATACTTATTAGGTTTATTATTATTTAACTGTCTAGTTGATAACTCTTTTGTGTGAAATATTACTGACTTCTTTATAATTACTATATTATAATCTATTGCAATCATTATATCACTTACCCCTCTAACAACCCTAGCTCCTGGGAATATTCCTCTAACAGCCTGTTTCTTACTTTTCCTTCTCGGTTCCATCAAACATCTCTGAGCTCCTGGAGCACTGATTCTGTAGAACTTATGTCTCAGATGATGCTTATCCCCATGATAACACACTGAGCATAGATCATAGTTTATACACTCAGCACATTTCCAACGAATTCCTGAAAAACAAATGTGTTTCATGTTTTTACTCAGATAAATCAATTGATATTTGACTTTTTTTTTATTTTGAAGCAACAGGTTTAAGTTTTGATGTTTGTTTTGAATTTGTTTTATTGTAAAGCCTGTTACTTGTTTAAGTTCTACTGTTTGTGTTAATTCTATACAAGTAAATTCTAACTATAAATATAAGTCATAAGATTCAAATTTGACAGTTAACAAAGTATACAAATAATAGTTATTAAGACAGACAAGTTGTGTATATACTGTATAAGTTAACTAATGTAAATATTTTAGTTACCAGCTATAGGTTGCTGACGACAAGTATCACACATAGTCCCCTCATGTTTCACACCTGTAGGGGCACTATCAAGAATTCTCAAGTCATATGCTCCTAAGCATCTATAGTTTGCAGCTGTTCCATTGTCCCATACTACAACAACTTCTTCAGGTGATACAAAATTCCTAACAGTGCCGACGTGACCCTCTCCCCCATCCTGAAATGTTTGTTAATCCTCAAATTATATTAATTCATAACAAAAAATATAACTAAACACTTGAATACTAATAGCCGTGAAAAATAGTAAGTTGTCTTAATAGAAAACAATAGTAATATAATGTACCTGCTTGCCCCATTTCCAATCAGGTCCCCTTATTACTCGCGCTCCAACACCTTCCATCATAAATCTAGTGACTCTTGAAGAAGACGATGAGCCCTGTGCGTTGGGCTCCATCCATACCCTTATTGTTTAAAATACAAGAAAAATAATTGTCATTAACTTCTAGCGTTTTCGAAATAAATAAAAATATTGGAGAGTTAGACAGTTCCCGTATATTGTGCCTATTACTATGACAGATGAAAGGTGTCATTCTTGTAATTGACATTGATTGAAGGTTAAAACTATGGTTCATTCCAAGCTTTCGAAAGTTGAAAAAGATGTGAAAATGTTGTAATTTATTTCCGAATCGAAATTACATTCAAGAAATAATCGAAACATAACTTCGTTTTCTTAAAATTCGCATCAAAAAAGAAAAAATAAATATAATTAATACAAAAAATTAATTCTTTTAAAAAATATTTCTTTTTGAATATTTATGATATTTTGTTTTTTGAAATATTAACGTACTTTATAGAAGAATGCTTGTATTAGTAATATTTTGAATAACTTGATAAGACCGTACTACAAGTCATAATTTTATCATAGTTTGTGTTCATTACTTTCAATATTTTTTTTAGTTGTCACCTCTCTATTTCGATAAAATTCTACTTCGGTTAGTAGAGTTTCCGTGAGTAATTAAATAATCTATATTCAATTATCATAGTGTACCCGAATCAAGTAACAAATTATTAAGATAAGCATTTTTAAAAATATTGTTAGGTGTTATAAATATAATACATATAATTTATAATATAATAAAAAAACGTAGTAAAATTGCTTTTGCGTTCCGTTTTTATGCAAGCTATAAAAAAATTCATGCCGTTTTTTGGAATTTTGATTCTTTTAAAATGTCACTGACACTGACGTTTATGTAAATAGATATATATAATATACCTCCCTATCCTGACAGTCCAGTGATTGAAGCGATGAGGGTTTTTTGTTCTTAATATAATTGTATGTATGAAAGCTTTTTAAAAGTGTAAAACAGTCCTTCATCTAACATAATTAAAAGTTAATAATCTCGGGAGTTAAATAAGTTTTATTATGTCACATAATCGTAATAAATATGAAAGAGCACGAAGAAGACTCGCTGCTGTTACATTTTTATCAAATATATCCTTGGACGGATCTTTTAAAGACACGGAACTGTGCCAAGTTTATGATAAGAAATCGTCGAAATTCGACAAATGTGACTGTATATCAAAATCAAATGATTTTCAAATCAATCACAAAGACATTATATATAATAGCGCCAACTGCAATGCGGTACAATGCAGACTGAGAGCACAACAAACAAGTCCGGTCCAAAGAAATTGTGATAATCATTCTCATAGTTCTGATTCCGAACAAGCTAATGTGACACCTCTCAAAGGTGTTGGTAATACTTACAGGGAAGGGTCTGTTGTTTATATAAATATATTCATTAATTTGATTACAACAACATTGTGATAACTAATGATTATTTATTTATTGTTGTTATGCAGTGGCTCAACTACTAATATAGAGACATTTAGAGAAAGGCACCCTTCAATAAGGGGTAGGAAAATTACTCCAATAACCCAAGATGATAAAAGCAGTAGTGAGAGTCTTACTTTTGGTGAGTTTTAATATGATAACATAATGTACCATTTTCTATTACTAGGTACTTGTTCACATACATAATTAATAATTATTCAATTTATGAAGTCATCCAATTTCGATACATTTAACTTATTTTTAATAAATAAAATGATTTTTTGATAATATGAAATCTCTTGTTAGAAATTCTAGTGAAGGTCCAAATTTTGACTTGGAATACATATCAATGTTACATTGACTTCTCATAACTAATGTTAATCATCACTCACAATAATACATAATGATTATTTATAGTTATTTAATAATAAATGTGTAATGTTTAAGGTCGTTTCCGTACAAGTAGTACTTGCATTCCAGAGAATCCTCAATTTAAAAATCAATTGAGGTTCATAAGAGCTACAAAGGGTGTTACATTTAAAGATGAGAGACTTGCGTTAGCTCCAGCACAAGGAGCACCCTGTGTACTGTTTAGTACAATACCATATTCTAAAACTATAAAGGGCGTCCGGTAAGTAATTACTATGTTTGTGAGTCAGTGATGTTCTATTCATTAATTATAAATATTAAGACAAAGTACATTAGTTTACTGACTCTTGTATACTTCCTCTATCCATAGACCTTTAAAATTAAGTACTTAATATTGTTAAAATTTAAACTGCCTGTTTGTTTGTTTCTATTCCATATCTTTTCCTAAATTAACTTTTCCTGTGCATCAAAACCTGTGCAGACATCATAGATGTGTGCAGATAATATAAGTTATATCATTATGTCATATATTAATACTTATTTTAAAAACTACATGAACGAAATGACCATTAATATGATTATGTATCAAGATAATAACTGCTAGTTCACCCCTACCAGCTTTCAGAAGACAGAGAGTAATCTTGCATTGGAAAAGTAGGTACCATTAATAGTAGCTTATGAATCATTTGTCACCAAATCAAATATTTCCCTAACTTATTCTACAAAATTTATGTTGTAGAGCTGATTTGAGAAAAGATGGAGTGCGGCGACGTAACACGTCTGGCCCGAGACCGTTATCTGCGATTACCGACAATGGAATGGATCCTTTTGACCTACTAGGCTTGGAGCGAGAGGAAAACGGACAAGATATATCATACTCAAAACTATTGATACCATCCAGAATATGCACAAGGGAACAGTATAAGAAAATGTATGAAGGTGATTTCTCTGATAAAACAACTTGGAAAATGATTAATCGCCAGCCTCATGTGATAGCAAGGTATAAACGTTTTTAGTACAAAATTTTTCTTGTTAAATGTTTAAATCGTAATGTGCATGTTTATCATTCCTTTGTTGTTTTTTTTTGACAATCTAATGTTATTTTTTTGATGTTTCTCTTGACAACCCTCGACCAACACATACCAACATACCATACAGTGACGTTGACTGAAACATTTCATGTTATAAAACACTCATTTCAAGTTATGCTTGCCCATATTGGAGTGTTATAAACATAACATCTCATGCCATCACTAACATTTGAATTTCAGGACTAAGTTATTGACCAGACACAAGGATAAGAAATGGTAAATGAAAAAAGAATTATGTAATGCTAATTATTAGTTTTTAGTATTAACGCTGTACATACCAGACTTATTATTTATTACACTGGGAATATAATATGAATTAATTTATGTATTGACACTGAGATATTATGACAAATTCTGGTTTATTTCCGCTTCATATTGTTCAATTCACAAAGCACTTCTAATTATGTCATTTTCAATACTTGCTCATTAATTATCACCAAACGTCCACTGCAATTAATTTGCTATATCTGAACTAATGCTATATATTATATATTTTAAAGTGTTCATATTCCTATATTTTATATTTGATGGATAATTGGTGCAGGTGCCTATTAATATGATATTGTGATTTTTACTGTATCACATTCAGAATTATTGAATAGGACATACAATTTAGTAAAAAAAAAGAAATATTATCTTAGAATATTTATAACTTAGAGTTGGTATTATATTTGAGTGTAATACAGTACAGTATTGTGATATTTAGATCAAAATTTAAATAAAACTAGACATTAGTGATTGGCTGATATTATTTAGATAGAAATATCACAAATAAATTAGTTGTACAGCATGACTAACATTCAGACAGACCAACAAATGCATGTATTCAATGCGGGGCTTCAGTAATGACAACTGCATGATAGTAAACGATTTTTGTTACGTCAAGTTTGATATATAGTTATGTTTAGGTGTTTCTCGTATGAATCGTCACAACGTGTGGCGACAGTCGCTTCGTCTCCTCCTCACTCCTCGGTAGAGAATAAGACCTTCGATTGGGACGAAACTTCACTGATATCACAGAAATATGTAAGTATATTAAATGAGAAATTGACTTTAAAGTTATGTTGAAGGATAAGTTCTTTTAAAGAAACTTATATTTTTCGGATTACTACGCGTATTTCATTATTTTTAAAACGCCATACTCCCGAAGTTTCAGTTACATTGCAGCAAACATGATACCGGACGGCCGAGATTTGGAATCTCGTTTGATGTAGTAATCCAAAAAATATTAATTCCATTTAAAATTTAAAAGAATACAAGCGTAAGTCTTGGATCATAACTTTTAACAAAGGAAACGTTCAAGTATTATGTAACGCAATTTTTGAAGATTTTTGAGCCCCCCCTTTATCCCCTTGTAACGCACCGTAACGGTTTTCTATACCCCCACCCCTTCTCTAAACGTTATTTAACACTCAAGTGATGAATTTCATCCTAAAGTTGTAAAAAATTATGTAATAGTTTGGTACAGTTTTAATCTACTACTGAAACAAGATCACTGATACAAATCTCCCTCTTTTCAAGATTTGATAAACACTAAGGAATACTGACAACGGAATCAACGTTAAATGACGTACAATGCAATCTAGGTATTCCACGTCAAATATTAATTAAGAGGTTTACAAACTTGCGAGAACAAATAAAAATCTCGACCGGACTAATACAATCGCTCGATTGTATTAGTTAATAGCTGGTCGACATAATGTAACGTATATAAAAAGGGTTGCCAGCTAGGGGGTTTTAAACATATTTTTTTTAGAAACAATGCTACGTAACGTTTTGTAAGAAACACCCCCTCCCGCACCAGTAACGCATCTTAACGTTTTACGAGAACTCTCCCTCCCCCAAATTGCATTACGTAATACTTGAACGCTCCCAATTTATTAAGTATTTTATTCCAAAAATTGTTTATGTTATTAATTTTAAATTTATACTCTTAATTTTAGTTTGTTAAATTTAGGAATTTAACTTGCAAGATATCCTAATGTCTTTAATGAAAAGTGATATTTTTGATAAGTTTCGAGAACTTACCAACCATTAAGGTATTAATATTTTAATCTTGATTGTAGTTTGTACCAAACATCGAGTTCAATATTTTACAGAGAGTATGAAAAGACAAACAGTTACGCAATCGTCAGTCCTATAAATTATTGTGTCACAAACAAACAACTCGTTTTTGACATTGAAATTGAAAAAATATTTTTATTATTTTAAGCTATTCCTTCAGTCGCTTTGGAACCGTGGAATATTTTGCCAATGTAAACATTTGAAACAATGTTAACTTTTAAATAACCTTGCAATTAGCCATTTGTTTAAAATGTTGCCAAATTCTTATTTATCTTTAAAATGTGATATTGTCATTTTAATTCAAAAATGGTAATTCGTACATATTTCTTTAGTTTTTTAGAACTCATGCACATATAATATTTTATAGTATTTAAGAATCAAAAAGTTTTCATAATACCAAGAGAAATTATTAATAAAATTTCACGCCCCAAAACACATTTTGACTCTTAAAAAGACTAGTACAGTAGAAACTCGATTAACCGGACTAATTGTTGTCGATAGGCATTCGGATAATCGAAAATCCGGATAACCGAATGTATGAAGAAAAGCCGGTTTTGTGCATATGTAGTACATAATATTATATGTTTATTTAAAAAAATAACAAAAACATATCAACGAAAATCAATGTCTATGAATAAATAATTAAAGGATACATTTTCTTAGATTACATATACATGTATCTTCTAAAAACTGCAGATTTAATCATGAAATAAATTACAATATGTATTTGGTAATTTGCAATTGGTAATTATGAATTAATATATGTAATAAGTTTTATTTGGTTTGGAATATTTTTAATTGTCATTTAACTCGTACACCACTCTCAACAACACCACTCTCTTTTTTAATATGTATTTATAAGTAGATTTGAAATGCACGTCAAAGCGAATAACAATTGCTAACTAATTAGAACTAATACCAATAACGAAACTCGCGGGGTAGCAATCTTTTTAGCGAATTCGACTTGTAAGTTTCATATACATATTTCATATAATTGGTCAGTAGTCCGGATATTCGCGAATCCATATAACTGAGGGCCGGATAATCGAGTTTCTACTGTATATATTAAAAAATCATAACAATCTACCAATAGGCAGCATTAATCATTGATATTCGGAAATTGTTACACCACATAAAGCTTTTGTTTGGACATGAGAATAGTGCCTTAGGAGTTGGGAGTGACTTATACAGGGTGACTGGTGAATTACTATCAATATTTAAGGAGCATACTCGGTACATGATTCTCATTCGAATTATGTAAAAAAAATAGGCACTTAATTTTTGACAAAATTTCCGTATAAATAAATAAAGTGTTGACACGTTCCAAGTGTTCCAAGTGTGGACGCGTGCGACGGCGTGCTGATACAACACCACGCCGCCGCCCGCGTATGTGTGAGTGTGTGTGTATACCTAATCTGTAGGGTGTTCACACGATGCGTAATTAATTACATAACTTTTGGTTAACTTTACTTAGAAGTTTATTAATATTTATGTTATATTAATTTTTATTTTGTCATATATGATCGTCAAATATCACGTCCTCTAATATCGATAGTAATTCACCAGTCACCCTGTATAATTTATATTAAAGGTGCATTATTGTCCAAACGTTTTGGACGATCCCGAGCTGATAGCTGGCAAGCATCGGACGCTCCTCACCTTCACGTCATACATGACCTCCATCATAGACTACGTGCGGCCACAGGACCTCAAGAAGGAACTCAACGACAAATTCCGAGAGAAGTTCCCGCACGTTAAACTAACACTTAGTAAACTTAGAAGGTAATTCATTACTTATTTTATCAATTTACTAGAAGACCCGTCGAACTTCGTATCGCCCTATAATCAAAAAATATCTGTTACGTTTTTTATTTATATTTTTGGAGTTTACCTATTAAAGCCATAAATCTCCGTGTTTTGAAGTGCGACAGAATGATTGACATATTAGTTACTTGTCAAATCTAATGTGAAAAAAAACATTTGTATCAACAACTATTAATAAATTAAAAATTAATAAAACAAACACTGTCCAGAGGACAAAATTGTGAATCTAAACCATTCCTAGATCCCCTTGAACACACAGAAAAAATTTCATCAAAATCGGTCCAGTCGTTTGAGAGAAGTTCAGTGACATACATACACACTCACAGAAGAATTATATATATAAAGATTATTGTAGAGCATGATTTATTTAATTTTCATATCTTTCACTGTATTTGAATTTGATATTTATAATGTGTTAAGTACATAACGATATGCAAACATTATTATCAATAACTTTTGATATTATGTAATAAATTGTGGTAGTGCAGTTGGTTATTTTAAATATGTTTATGTTTTCAATAATAGAATAGGCTGATAATTTTCCGCGAGCATTGGTAGGCTATACATTTTTAGCGGAGTACTATTTCGTAAATTTTAATACATACCAATGACGTCATACGATAATAGACTAAGATAACAAAATCTGACATCAAATTACCATAACATGATTTTAATGTATTACTCAAATAATATCATATGTTAAAAATATTGTATATATTTATCTTTTGCAGCATTAAAAAAGAAATGAGAAAAATAGCAAAACATGAGACAGGTGGTATAGATCTGTTGTCAGTGGCTCAAGCTTATGTTTATTTTGAGAAGTTAATTCTTGGGAATCTCATCAATAAGGACAATAGGAAGCTATGTGCTGGCGCCTGTCTCATGCTGTCTGCTAAGTTGAATGACGTCAAAGGTGAAATGTTGAAAGCCCTCATTGAGGTAATAATCATATTTATTTTACTATACTATATTTAACAAGATTTATTCAAACAATTTTATTTTGTTTCATATACTTCTTTGTTTATATATCATTGTTTGTTTCATATGCTTTACAGTCATATTGAACGGAGTTAACTTATGTTGTCAAGAAAATTCTAATCTATATATCAAATTTTTTTTAAAGAAAAATTGTTTATATGCCACTCATATTATGTTACTATGGTTATATTTTTATGATTAAAGCAAAGTTGACCTAATACTTTAATATAAATCGAAATCAAAAGTAGAACTTTTAAAATTATAGGATTTTCGTACAAAACACCCAATGAATTCGATATCGGTCCTATTACGATGACTACTCACTATTAGAGACAGCCTCTAACAATTTTAGAGGATGCAGTTTTGGTTAAACTTAAAATCCTAATCTACATTCAATTCATTTCAAGTGACAAATACTGTTCTTTTCACAAAAATATACTCCATAATTTACCTTATTTTAAAAACTTTCCCTCTGATATTTCTATTTTAAACGTTGTTGAATCGAGATTAAATTAAAATATGACATTGAATAACTAAAAACAAAAACAAACATCAATTACAGCGCATCGAGACAACATTCAGAGTGAACAGGAAGGATCTGATGCGTTTCGAGTTCGCTGTGCTAGTCGCGTTGGAGTTCGGTCTGCACGTCCCGCCGCATGAGGTGTTCCCTCACTACCAGAGGCTGATGCACGACTCGTGACGAGCACACGACCAGCCGCGGCGGACCAGCGTGGTAGACAACCTGCGCTCCACAGCCTGGATGTAACTGGCTTTACGTCGCTTATAAATATAAAAAAATAATAATTGTCAAGTGAAGGTTTGTAGCATGACAGTTTAGTCTGGATGTAACTGGCTGTACGTTGAGATATAAATATTAAAAAATAAAAATTGTCAAGTGAGGGTTTGTTACATGACAGTTAGGCTTGTATGTAATAGGCTGTACTTTGCCTTATGTACGTAAAAAAAATTGACAAGTGAGGTTTTGTAATATGACAGTAGTCGTAACGTAACAGGCTGAACGTCGCCTTATGCACATAAAAAAATATCGAGTAAGGGTTTGTCATATGACAGTTTATATAATAGTTTAGCCTGGATGTAACAGGCTGTATGTCGCCTTATGTACATAAGAAATGACAAGTAAGGGTTTGCAACATGACAGTTTATATAGGCTGTAAGACCTAAACTTTTGCTAGTTAGTATCGAAAGAGAAATAATTAAAAAAAAGTTGTTAGAGATATAAATCTAACAGTTGAAACTTTCAACTTAAAAACTTAAAGTCAAACTGTTAATATGAACGAGGAAAGGAACTTTGTATTTTCTATTAATATTTATTTCAGATCATTATATTAAACTTCAGAGGAATATAATATTCGTTTTGGTTTTAAATTTAACAGATTGCTTTCTTTAATTAGAAAACTGATTTATGATTTTAATATCAACTGTCTGTTAATGAAAGAAATACATATATCAGTCAAGTTAGACTGTTTCATAGTTACAATCTTCCATTTAAATGACAGACCTTGTACATATAATGTTTAATGTACATATTATACAGGATATGTATATTAGATTTAAATTATATCAAATATCCAAGTTGAGAGAATGTAAATAATGTTTTGAGTTTTTGCTCTTCAGTTACAAAGGTGCTAGTGTGTACAAGAGATGAATACACACCAGACAGATCTTGAGATTTGTGACATATTGTTTTTTTTTAATAATTATGTCAATTCACAAACATAATAGGTAATATATTGATTTAAAGGAAAAAAATATTAATCATCAATAATAATGTGTCCATACCAACATCACTTAAAGTTACTTATTTATTAAGGTTTTTCCATTTTGGACAGACTCGGTTGTAGGCTTGGTCCATAGTAATATTTTGTCCACTCTAATTACATGGCCATCAAATGAAGAATATGTTAATTCGCCGTTTAATAATTTTGTTGAAATACTTGGAAAAGTAACAACTTGGAAATATAAAGCTGTAGAAAGTATAAAATGACAATTTAAATTAGTTTAAATCAAAGAATTACTTTTATAAATGCAGCTTGTTTCAGGAAATATCTGATTTATTAAGCTATTAACGGATTTTAATTTTTGTTTCTTTTATAATTTTTTTATGGAGCTTGAGTTTTAAAATGTTTATAATCGATATCTTTTTGGTTTGAATCATTTGGCTTTTGGTTATACATAATTTGATTAACTGTCTAATCATGACAATTACCTTATTTGTGTGTTACATACATTATATTTTATTAATGTGGCAAAGTTAAATGTCAGGATTGGATTTTTTAAAGCATGTATGCCGTGAGCTTGATTATATACTCTATTCTGAATGTGTTAAGAGCCAATCGAATTAGACAATTAATGTATTGATAGATTCATCTTCGTCCTTTGTCTACCGTCATTAATGTTTACACAAATGAAAATTGCCATTACTATAAATATCTTTTTTCCCTAGAGGGTCAAGAAACATTTCAAAGTCAATTATAATACTGTAGATAGAATAACATGAATGAAAGTGATTTAGAGTGATATGTAGGTATTAAAGTGGAATTTAAAAGTCTTACACAGATTTATTATTAATTATAATACATTATGAAAATCAGAAAAACAAATACAATAGATTTACATAGCAATGACAATATTTAAGTTTATTACAATATTGCATTTTGTCCTGTTTCTTAACTTATCAGTTTGCTAAGGATTTAAACATTATTTTCATTTTCTTTTCATTTATATGAAAATGATAAAAACGATATAAATTAATCAAATCAAAATTATGTACAAATATTATAATTATTGTAAAGGTAACTATTTTTGTATTCGCTTCATTGTATAATATTGTAATATGGTAGTTATTAACTATTTATATTAAGCCTGATGCAATGTTTTAACATAATTCTCAATTTATATGTTTTATGCTTAATGTATAATAATTCAATTTCCGATTTATTCCTGAATTTTCTTGAATTTTGTTATTCTGTTGGACAAAAGTCGAAAATAGTAATTTTTGTCTGCTGATAGTCTAATATACATGGTTTTTTTTTTAAATATTTAATAACAACAAAGACGAGAGTCTTATTACATTATGATTTTGTAATTTATGTCTGGATTTCCCATAAGAGGCTTTCTTTATAAAAATTAACATATTTGTAGTGTTGCCATTAATAACTTACTAATTTTGCTCATATCTCTCTCACACGCTCAGTTTAGAGATTTTTGGCCTAATATAACGTACTTTTGGATCCATGAATCGTAATATAGAAAAATAAGATTATGTAGTTACAACCCTAGATATTATTCAAATTTAGGTGACGTAATAGAAGTTAGTCGAATTTGCTCATTCATATTTCGATGCCAAAGATAAATTGATTTTTATTGTTACATGTGTAAGTCTTAAGCGACCCTCGTCTACGAATTCTTTAAGCCTTCTTATTATAGACAAGTTACGCTTTTAGATAGTGAGAGTATTGATAAAGTAATTTATTAAATAAATTAAGAATTTTAGTTCTCCCATAAGTTTATGCTAGTCGTTGTAGCGGGAGATATATTTTAATAAATCAGATAAATAGGATTTAATATAGTGAGGCTGAAAAAAATGAGATATTTCAACCAGCAAGTTACTTTCTCATAAAAGTAGTATGTTTTAAAATATTGTTTCGATTTTTTTCTGCAGTAAGTTTTTAAGCCTTGTTTACACTCTTTATCTCGTTTCGTTGGCCTCACTTGATTGTTATGTAAGTCATATAAGAACTTCCTTCCACTGAGATACAAAAGCACTCATGATGTTAAACTTAGTGTAAACATCAGAACCTATATACTATTTAGTTAATTTGTGCATCTCGCAAGATTATAGCAAAGAAGAAATGAAAAACTTTCATCTGTATACATGGTATGCATAAATATTGGTTACAAAATAAAAAGGTAGTGAATTAATTGTTTTATATAATAAGATCATTAGATTTGCCATAATGATGTTGTAATTAAAAAGAAATCTTTTCTTCTTAATGTAAATTCATCAAATTGATTTATTTAATTAATATTCATTTTGTACATATAAGTCACTAATGCAATGATTTTGTAATTCTACTCCAATTATTTACTATAGAATATCTCTGCGGGAGGGAAGTCTTAATTTTACAATTAAAATCATGTGCCTAAAATTAAAGTATACGTTGATTTAATTTATTTTAAAACATTGATTGTTTAACAGTATTTTATTTACTTTTTAGGTTGTTATAAGAACTAAGCGGGATATTTTATTACATATAGGTATAAAATACTTTTTGTAATCTTAGCTTATAGTTTTATTGTTGTTTCTTGGTAACAGAAATGTGCTTATTTTGGCTATGTAAAAAAAAATTAAAAAATATGGAAACGAGTGGAACAATGTATGGTACTGTTTTAATATGAATCGTTATTGTTTATAAAGTCTAAAAAGTTGAATTATATAATTTTATTAATGACTGTGTTATTATTTTAAAACAACTACATTTCAAATTTACATATTGACTATTTATGTATTTAATCTTAAATGAAACTGAGTGTTTCAGATTATAAGCCTTTTTTTAGTATTTTATAACTACGTAATCCTGACTTTATTTTATATCAACTGGGGCCACCGTTATAATATCGTCTGCCCGTAAAACTTAGATTCATTTAAATGTGTACGCGAGAAAATATTAGATATCCAATAAGCTATAAAATTAATTTACATTCTGGCCTTTATAAAGAAATAGTTCTAAGTTAATTTTAATTATAACGTCAGCTGTGCTTTAACTTCACTTTTTAAAATACAATTAATTATATAACTATATAAAATATATGAATTATCTAAGAAAGAAGAGAAACTGTAGAGACGAAACTTCTCAGCATTCCATAATACTTTTTCATTTTAATGGCACAGTGTTTGGGGATGTTGGTCTCCCAAAGAACCAGAAGCTTTAATTTAACAACACACGTCGTAATTAGGGTTGCAATAATTATAGCTTATACTTTCTTTTTCTGATTTTAAAATCTTTAACATGTCTAAAAGAATATAGTGCCAGTTTTCCTTTAAAAATCACACCATTTAATAATCAATGTTTTGGATCACTGAGAATTGTTACACAGCGTTAATGCTAATACAAAATCTTACTTAACATAACGCATACGTAACATCCGTTCTATATAACTGAATTTATATAAACCACTTCCACGCACTATGAACATTTAAGTGTTCAAATTGATAGGTATTAGTCGATTATTTTTATTATTTATCATGTTCGCTAAGGTAATATTTATTTTATTAACTGACGGAACTATTTCAAGGACAGATTTTAAATCATTTATTTCATTAACACAGGACCTTGTGCTGCTATCGATACTTTGTACTCTCAGTTCATGCTTTGGGTCCAACGAAACTAGTGAAGAATTCTTTCGCGGGGACATACCCATTCAACCCATAGACTCAGAGTCAACGTCAGAAATTAACCATGACATACCGGCGCCTCCGTGGAGGTTTTGGAGACCGTGGAAATTTTGGCAATGGGGTTAAAATATTCATACTATCAGAAATTTTCTTCCTTAACATGATTCCTTAAAGCTTACAATCTCTTTTTATTGATAGGTCATGTTTTAAAAGAAAGGTTGACGCGCTCTGAAATGGCGGAGAACTTGCAGGGTACGCTCCATGATTATGATGTAGGACCTGGTCATAAGAAACGTAAATTAAAAAATAATATTAAATTTCTGGTTAAAATACAACAATTTCAAAGATAAAGTTTTAGTTTAACAAACTTTTGTTTTATTTATGCACGACCTATAAGTTTTAGCCTTTTAAAAGTAATTTACAGGATTCTTATTATGCTCTATAAATTTTATATATTTTTTATATATGTATATAAAATTTATAGAGCAATGAAAAGCCTGTTCATGTCATAGATGCAATCATTTTAGCAGACCTATCCTATTTTTCTAAAGAAACTATTTTCTTTTCTCACATTTATCATGTCTACATTGTAAAATCTAAATTATGATCTATTAAATTTTAAATTATATGAAAAATCATATAACGCTCCTTTATAATGCTGGATTCCAGATATAAGTAGTTTCTTTCAAATATCAAGATACTTATTAGAAAAAGTTTTTCAAATAAACCTTTTTACAAAACTAGGGTTTAAGTTGAATTGTCAAAAAAATCATCAGAAGGGTTGGTGGCAGTATTGTATGACCCTCAAATTGGAGAATTAAATTGTAAAAAATATTATTAAAATATTATTTTGTAATTGTAATAAATATGTTTTACATTGATTCTCAAAAGACTGTGACACGAAGAGATAGTTCTTTGATTTCGTCGTATATTTTAGAAAAAAACAGAGATGATTTAAGTTCTGTCCGAGAACATTTAACATCACGGCTTATAAGCGAGTCTGCAGTTTCTGTAGGAAATCGACCGGCGGGTTCAGTCAGAAAAGAATTAATCACTTCACTGTTTGAATCGATGCTCGATAATATTGTGACTTCCTGGGATGTAATTGAACGTAAAACAGAAGAATTTACTCTGGATTTTGGAAAGATTCCTAGCGATGTAACAGTAAAGAAAAAGAAGTCGACTAGTATAGCAAAATAACATTTAATTGTTGAAATTCTCATAAATTATGTGCACAGGATGATACGTTTTCCTATTTTCCAGTTAACAAGCAGCCGAAAGTAAAAAAAAGTCGATCAGTAGTGGAACTAAGTGATAGTAAAGTTGGTATTGAATTTTTAAATTTGATAACAGTTACCCATAGAATGTCTATTAGAGTGATATTATGAAACATGAAAAAAAGAAAACAATTTAAATGTGCGAATATTTAACAAAAATAATTTAACTTTTAAAGGAATGTACTCTGTATGTTGGTCTACTAAAATCTACCAAATTTGCCCTACTTCCCTTCCAATACCTTAGAAGCCTTGATCAATTAACTTACAAGTCTATTAGAGGCAGGTTCGCGAAATAATTTTCGCGAGTTTCGACACGAGGGTCTGTAATATAATTGTAAACCATAATTATCTTCACCATCGACTAAAACTCCACAACCACTAACTTAAGTCTACATTATACATATATGGGGGCTTGATCACCATTTCTTTTTTGTTTTTCATGTTAACACAATGATTGCATCGTTTATATTTTTAAAACTCTCTTGACTAAAAAAGGCTGGTAATGCGTCAAATAAAGAAAACAGCAAAGAATAGTAACGTTAATTATTTTTGTTCCAAGAATCTTATTATAGAAATGTTTGTTGTTACAGAGCGATGTAATACAAACTTGTTGGTGGTCATCGCCAGACGAACGTGCCATTATTAAGTTCCGGAATGGTTGCACATATGAAGGAAATATTTCAATGAAATGTATGCATGGTGAAGGTCGTTACCAGTGGGCAGACGGAACTGTATACCTCGTAAATAAAATACAATAATAAAATATTCTTGATGATTAAAAATATTTACATCGTAATATATTAATATACTAATTTATTATTTATAAGGGTCAGTTTAAGAATAACGAAATAACTGGAAAGGGCACCATTTATTGGAAAGACGATACATGGTATCAGGGCGATTTCCATGGCAACCTTCGACACGGGAATGGACTGTATGTTGATTCTAGAAGTCAGCGCTCATACGCCGGAAGATGGCATTATGGCACAAAAGATGGACAAGGAGTTATTTATTATGATGGCAGTTTTAAAAATTCTTACGACGGAGAATGGGTTTTAGTAGGGATGAATTAAGCTTAAACACAGAACTTAAAAATAGAAATATGAATCAAAATAAAAAAATGTCCTTCTTTCAGAACGAACGTCATGGATATGGTTCCCGTGAATATTGTAAGATTAGCGGTTATAA
Organism: Danaus chrysippus; assembly: GCA_916720795.1. NCBI lineage: Eukaryota > Metazoa > Arthropoda > Insecta > Lepidoptera > Nymphalidae > Danaus > Danaus chrysippus. Next base: position 3,641,354 of record CAKASE010000057.1, on the reverse strand, counting down.
AGGAGAATGGAATAAGTTTATTAGAGAAGGAAAGGGTATGATGATATGGCCAAATCACGACGTAAGCTAAACCAAAAAAATACATTCATGTAAACTGACTTACAAAAAATATAATAGATATTTCAATTAAATATTTGTTATAGTTCTACAGAGGTGAATGGAAAAATGGTGTCATGTCTGGTTATGGATTCTATATATGGGAAGCTTATTACAATAATTCCATGTCTTTACCCTCGCTGTGTGCATACCGCGGGTTTTGGGAAAGGGGAAAACGAAATGGTTATGGTATATTAAATTTAGGTTTGGCACTGGGCTCTTATTACAAAGGGGAATTCAAAAACAACAAAAAGCATGGAGTTGGAAAATTCGTTACCAATAACGGGCAGATATTTCAGCATAAAAAATTGTTTATTGATGATAACATGGGTTCATTAAATCGAGATGACGATGAAAGCGATATCGATGATAAGTGTGGACGCTTAGAAGAGCCCTATTTGTTTGATATTTGCAACGATTCCGTTGGTCTACTTTATCACGTAGAACGTGTTATAAAGAACATTGACAGAAAACAAGAAAATATTAATAGAATTGTAAATGATTTTATAGAAATGAATAAAATCCATTCAGTGTCTCACGGTCCTAAAGATGATATTATTGATGAGTTAAATGGAGACAGCTTTACTGATTTAATTGACTTTGAAATTAGTTCTTTGTATAAATCATTGAAATGCTATGAAACTGATCTTAAAAATATATATTATAAATACGCAACCATCTGTAACACTGAGGAGATTAATTTTAAACCAATTCTTATACGCTTATACTTGTGGCAGTTGTACTACGATTGTAACTTGCATGATAAAGGGTTGACCTTAGTTGATATTGATAGGCTATTTCACGAGAACCCCGAATGGCTGTCTCGTAAGCCTCACAACCCTTTTGAAAAGATTTACTTTTGGCAATTCCAACACAGCCTAATTTCAGTAGCTAGCAAATTGTATGCCAAAAGACATTTACCAGGTAAGAAACCTGATACTATGTTGGCAAGTGCATTTAGGCTTTTCATGGAAAAGGATATTCTACCTGGCGCTGGTCGAAAAAGAGGTATAGCAGCTGTCACTAAATAAGTCATATTAAATGTAAAAATATATGATAATAACAGTAATAAAGGTACAAATATTTTAAATTTTAGGGAGACTTGTAGGGGGGTGTGGTTCCTTTGTTCCTTTGAAAGACTTGTATCATTTATATCAGAGTTTAGGTGAACCATGTACTGTAAGAACTTTTCTGTGTGCCACTCGACATCCACCGCACTACGCAGACCAACCAAGTCTTGTTGATTACGACTGTTCCAGTCTTGGTAGAAATGCGTATATTTTTGGTGACGAAATTTCATATATTATGGGTGATTTATTTGCTATTATTTTAGAAATATTTGCCTGCAATGAAAAATATTTCTTAGCCTTCCCAAAAAACATGATATGCAATAATAATGATTTATTAATGTTTTAGAAGACCCTACGGAGATTCCGGAAACAACAAAAAAAGATAACCTAAAGCTATTCAACATTGGAAATTTATCAAGCAAGACTATAATAAAGATATTTTCTTTTATATTTCCACAAATATCTGAATTAAACAAAATAATGAATTTGGACGTCGAAATCACGTTTTTTGAGTTTTTTCAAGCTTTCATAATGTGTGTTGAGGAAAGTTTACGACTCTCTGAGCAGGAAGTGTGTCGTAATGCTTCTGCACTCTTTTGATGACATTTTTTTTAAACTAATTGCAGACGAAAAGGATTATACTGCATTTAGTATTTTTTAAAATAATAATTTGTTTTTATCATTTTCTTGGCTGATACTATGTTATTAATATATTGATGAATCTCATAATTTACTTAGCTATTATTTATTTACCATTGCTTTAGTATTTGTTAAACTAACTTTATGTAAGATATTGTAATTAGTATTACAATGTATATTCAGCCTATTTTGTTGACGAACAAAAATAACTTCAAATATTTTTCTTTGTTTTTACTTAATAAATACCTTTCCCACCTTATTATTAATTTTCCTAAATTTCTGAACGAATTTCAGCAAAAATAATTTCTTTGATTTACTAAATTTTTAAATGGGATGGTTATAGATTTAAATTCAGACTAGATTATGACAGGAGGATTTAACTAATTACTACTCTATTGTGGGTTGAAAGGCAAATACGATAGAGAAACACCCTACGCTGTCTTTCAAGCGATTCATTAGACCTTTAATGTCGTATATTAATTTATGTAAGTACATCTAAACAATTAGGAATACCAAAAATTATAAAGTTTAGGTTCAACAGGGCACTTGCAACAGTGGGGGTGAGTGCCTTATTGCTGAGAGGTAGGGACCTGTATAAAACCTGGCAACTTACAATTTTCACTAGATGTTACGATCCATGGATGTTGTAAAAAATAACTTGGAAGACTAGTTACTATTATTATTATATTTGCAAAACCTTATCACTTTCTGTCATTGTAATTATTTCACGTTAACTACCTACTTAGCGCTTGGACCCAATTATGTAGGTGCCTAGAGATGTCAGCGAGGTGGTCGTATATTTTTTTTTTTATTAGATACCAAACATGTTGGTAAAGCTTTGTTCTTTATTCAATAATATAGTAGATTAAAATTTAAAAGAAGATAAGAAGAAATGGAATAGGTATATATAATTTTTGTAAAGCATACATCACAGACGCTTTTTGAATTTAAATAATTTGAAGCCGTTTAAGTGAAGAGTACAATCGAAAGACTAAAGTTTAAGGAGGCTAATTATAAAAAACTAAGATACTATTAAAAATATTGTCAGTTTGCTAGACAGCTGTCTTTAATAACCAAGTCGACAAATTTGTTATTGTTCTTTACTTAAGTTTTGATTTAATTTATAAATATGAGGACAAAAAATCCTATGGCTAAAAAGCCACAACAAATTTTATTTTCAAAAAACATCTATGGACCTAAAGTAAAAGTTGAAAATTGGGATTTTCAGATTCATGTGGAAAAAAAGGACAATTACGTCTACCGTGATAGCCTCAGTAACCATTTGAGCACATATTTACGTTTAGGAACTGATGACCAAAACATAGGAAAAACTGAAACAAGGCATATGCTTGAAGAGATATTTACTAAAACTGATCCTATTTACGCTTTCAAACCTCTCGTCAATTTCACTTCATATCCTTGTACAGAGTAAGAAAAGCATAGATATTAATATTTCACTTAAAATTTTTATTAATCATTACCATTGAACGATCCGTTAAATATTTTATATTTGGAGACAAGTCTTATATATACTAACATCTTTAACTTTAGCACACCAGGACGAAATAAATTAATGAAAAGTGCGAATTTGGCTCAACTACCACCAGATTATGGTATAATGGACTATCTAAGTACGCAACAAAACGATTATAGAAATCCATTCGCTACGGTTGCAAAGCCGGTAAGTAAAACCCGATAATTGACTAACTGTGGCGAAATACATAAGCAGAACAAAATGAAATAAATATTATTAAATTGTGTTTGTGCGACTCTAACATGATTGTATAATATTTCAGTTGACATTGCCTTCGACACCGTGGCTTCTAAATCGCGTGATCAGATCCGATTTGACGCACAACCACGGCACAGCACCTCCCAAAGGAGACTATCAATGTTTGGACACGCACACACCCATCGGTCACATACGCCACATGAGGAAATTCCGCTATCAATCCTTCAACCCGGCCACATGCCTTCAAGACTTCCCGGACGTAGAATTACCATCACACCCATAATAAATAAACAATCACCTTATTTCAATACAATTTATTATTTATTAAATAAAAAATACAAAAGAAATAAAACCACAAAAGAATTAAAACATAATAAGCTTACACTTAAATGACAACATTAATAAATTACATACTCAAAATCCTTAATATCAAATTCAAAATCAAGAGTAAATAGAAAACAACATTAATTCCCTCCTAAATCACAACTTAATATAAATCAAAGAACTAAACAAATTTTATAATGAATCGTTGATAAATTTTATATTTTAAAACAAAAAAGAATAGAAATTATAAACTACCGTAAATATTGGGACTCAATTTCCTGGTTCAACATATTATTAAAGTTTTCCTTAATAAAATGCAACAATGCAACATTGTACTTTCTCGGTTATTACTTATATATCGTTTATATTAAAAATCTCATAGAAGATATGCTGCCATATTTTTAACAAGTCAGGTTAGTTTATTTCATGCAAAGAAAAATAGTCATTAAAATATTTGTAGTATTAAATTAAAAAAAACTTAATGTTTATATACTTAATATTTACAAATTGCCAACTTTAAATATTTATGTAAAATGTTGCAAAAATAATATTCAATTTGTTTCATAAATTTCACTCTTCCTACCCCAGTTTGACAGTAATCATTTTCTTACTTATGTAAAAGCAGAATCTGCTACATTACAAAAAAATTATGTTACAGCATAGATAGCTAACTACTGAGACAATTACTTTTATGTACTAATATTAAAATTATTACTAAATCATACATTTAGTAATACCTTACATAATCATATATAATAAGGCAAATTCAAGAATGGTATGTACTTCAACTATAGCTTGAGTTTCATTAAGAGAAACATTCTTAAAAAAATCTTTATATTTTTTATGATAAAACACCAAAATACAATTTAGTGGCCAGTAAATTATTTATAGAAATTTCTGTAATACCATGAAGTATATATAGCACCTCCTTGGATGTGTCCGGCAAAAGTTCTAACATGAATACAAGCAAATAATAATGAATTCTGTTTATATTCCAAATGAGATATTAAAGTGCTTACCATAATGTCACTAAACATTTCACATAGCAACAACTGACACAGAAATTGTTATAAATATGTTCTTGAAATGTAATTTATACCTAGAGCGTGTGCATAGACAAATAGAGTACCCTGTATGCTAACATTAAACAAGTTCTGAAACACATAGTGCTTAAATTATTCTATAGGAGGTGTTTCATCACCAAATATATATTTCATAACATTTATTTTCAGAAAGATACAATTAAGTCATTGACAGATTTTCTTGTGTAGTGATGAGACTATACTTATACTGAAAAGGACAGTGTTTCTTCTGACAACAAGCTTTCCATAAAATCACAATGAAAATTTTTATCAGCAATTTACAAATTTCTTAGTTTATTAGTCACATTTAAATACATATTTGAATTTATATTCCATGAAAATATTATATTAAAACATATATTTTGTAATCAGATATACATTTTATACCCACAGAAGAAAAACATTCATAATATCCCAGTGAAACTATTAATTTGGATGCTGAAGTCTTTGAAAAGTAATTCAATTAATTGATAATTATTAATTAATAGCCATCTATATAACATATATTTAAACATGAATATATAAAACAATTTCACATATGTAGACTTTGTTTCAGGATCAAGTTATTTTAGTAAGGAGTATGATAAGTTTTCTATATAAAATTCAATAAAATATTTAATGGCTAAATTAAAACATTTTCATATTTAAATGTGACTATTCAAAATGGCTTACAATTATAGTAAATAAAATAATAATTATGAATAACCAAATTACTGGTGATAAAATTAATGAGTACGCCTTCTCTTGAAACCTTTACCTTTTTTTGTTTTTAGTTTGTGTTTCTTGCCTGTGCTACGGCTTCCAATTATTTCATCGGCTATTGTACCGACTGTCGTTAATTTTTTTCTTCTATTTTTCTCGGCTTTCGTAACTGGAAGACGTGTGAGGTAGTTTTCTTCATACTCAGTCTTCTCCTGTTCGTATTTTGATATTGAGTGTTTAACATGATTTCCTGTGCTCATTTCTGTTGGTGCTTCAGAATACTCATCGCGTAATTCTCTCATAACACTAGAATTGAGTAACTGCTTTTTGGCTTGTTCCTTACTCTTCTTGTCAATGTTTGCTTTTGATAAGCTATCGGTGTAATGCACAGCTGCCAGTTTCGGAGGTACATATATGTTAGACTTATTACTCTTATCCTTTTTACCGTCATCCGATTCTTCATTTGAGTCGACATCACCTTCATCCAACTTACTCACTAAATTATCAGGATTAGCACGATAAGCCTGAGGATCGTCCTCGGATGTTTGTCCCACAACAGAAGTTTTAACTAGTTTATCAATCTGATATTTTAATTTAGAATCTATTGGACGTATTTTCTCTAAAACAGTACGAATTTCAACAAGTCGATCAATAGAGGGGTCAGATTCAATTTTTTCACCAGAACATTTTCTTAAAACAATATACGTCAGATTTATTAAATAACTCAAAAGCATTTGATACTTCATTTCTAAAAAGCTGAGTCCTTTATCTGTTGTAATCTCGCCACTTTTTACCCTGATTAACATATTATCAACTAACTGTGAAACTTGTTGAACATTCATATTCATTTCTTTAAGTAAATTAAAGGCTTGAGGCAAATCTGGTTGCTCCATTTCGTCCATAGCCTGAAAACATAATGAATACGAAATCAAATATATATTCGTGTTTAAAAAGTGTATATAGAAATGCGGTTAATTATTATTTGATCATTACTACATATACTAAAATATCCAATTACAAATATTTCTTTTGGATGCATTACAAAAAATTTATAAACTAAAAAAAACATACCTGTACCATGATGCCAAAGTTTGTTTTCGAGCTGTTTTTATCAATTAAAATGTGCAAAAATGATTTCTTAGAAGATAATTAACATTTCAAACTAATTCATACACTGCACATGGTAGGATAGAATTTTTTTTGTAATACTATAACTCTAAAAAATAAAACAAAACTATACTGAGGTCAAAGACGCGTTCCAATGTTGCTTTTCTGCTTTAAGTTTTTCATTGCTGCACGTTTTTACTTCTATGCTTGATGGTAAAAATTATGTGTACTCTATAGTCTATGCCCAATTCCAGTTGTCATATTATTATACGGACCGCATCCTTATCTCATAGTTTTGTACATTTTATTTATTTTAGGTAAATAGAATGTAGGTAATTAAAGTGAAGAGTTGTTTTAAAATTACATTTGCCTGAAAAGGATCAAATATTTAAAAGAATATATATTCATGAAGCTACTAGGGAAAACACGACTTATCATACTACTACACATTTTGTCATAATTGTTATAATTTTTTCACTCTGTATTTTAAATCCTCAAAGCCTATTTTGAATTTTGTTGGCCATGATTATGGTAGTCTAGATAAATAACTGAACTGTATTTTTATAAAATAATTATGTGACTAAAAAATTTTCGCATTGTATATTATGTAACATAATTATAATTTTATTTCAAACTATTGTAACATGTAATACATAATAGATAAAAGCCTTGAACCAACTGCATTAGCCTAAACTAATCTTCTGTGCAACTTTTACTTTACCCTTTTTCCACGGAGAACTATGATGCAAAATATATGATAAACGTATTGCTTTAATATAATTGTTTTCGTTTGATAGTTATTTATTATATAGAAAATAATTCTTAATTAAAAGGTATAATAAGAAATAGAATAACAATATTAATATTGTATAACTCATCAATATTTCAGTATTTATCTCTTATTTTTATGTATCTCTTACTATAATAAAAAATTTGAAATATTCCAACTATGGTAAAGGAGATTCATTTATGTTACATACTTATGTTGTTGGACAGACAGAAAAACCATAAAGAGTTCTGTTTACTGAAATTAATTAAACCTTTTCTTTCCTAAAAGTCCGTTTTGAGAATATAATTTTATATCAATAATTATTTAGAAATATTACAAGTTGTTTTGTCGTTTAAGGATAAAGGAAAATATTCATCTCTTATCTGTGATATATCAAACTTCTTAAAACATACCTATTCTGCCTACCTACCTAGGTGTTTAATAGAAATCCCAAGAATTGACAATTGACGTCTCATATATTTATGATCTTGAAATCCACAAATTTAAAAATGTTTTGTTTGGATTTATTTTTATGCATTTTTTAGCACAGAAAAAGAATTTTGTAAATATGTTCAAAGTAAGTGTTGTTATGTTAAATGTCTATTTTTTATTATTTTCATCACTGAATATTACTAATTTGTGGATGTTTCAGGTTGAATTTGTGTTTTTAGTTAATTTAATTCTTTATAGTCATGGATTTTATGTTCCTGGAGTGGCTCCAGTGGAGTTTAAAAAAGGTCAAAGAATAGAAGTTAAAGCAGTGAAAATGACAAGTATACATACGCAATTACCATACGAGTATTATTCCTTACCGTTATGTATTCCTAAAAATGGAACCTTTATATATAAATCAGAAAATTTAGGCGAAGTTTTGAGAGGCGATCGTATTGTGAATACTAATTACGAAGTTCATATGGCAGAGAATATCAAATGCAAACTTTTGTGTCACAAAAGAAATAATCCAATGAACTGGAGTGTGGAGGAATCTGAGAAGGTCGCTAGTCGAATTGAACATGAATACTTTGTACATTTGTGAGTTTTAAGCTTTGATATGACAACGTATTTTTAAACATTATGAATTTGTTAACTAATGAGTAACATTGAACATTTGCAGATTAGTAGATAATTTACCAGTTGCAACAAAGATTATAAATATCGATACTTCTGAAAGAACTATAGAACAAGGATATCGGCTTGGGTTTATGTCAAAAGGAAAGGCATATATAAATAACCATCTGAAGCTTCTTTTGAAATATCACAGACACAGTCAGTAAGTGACTTCAAGCCATATTCAATATATACAATTCCGTTTTTTAAATTACCCAGCTTGCTGATATTTTAATATTTTGTTAACAGGGATTCTTACAGAGTTGTTGGTTTTGAAGTTGAGACATTTTCAGTAGATAAAGATCACTTGACATTTATTGACGATAATTATTGTCAAATTGGATCAGACATTAAACCACAACTTGTAAATGAGGATACAGGAACCAAATTGTACTTTACATATTCTGTTGAATGGGGAGAATCAGATATTGAATGGGCATCAAGATGGGACATATATTTGGGCATGAAAGATGTTCAAATACATTGGTTTTCTATAGTCAATTCAATTGTTGTTCTCTTTTTTCTCTCAGGTAAAATATTGAATGTTAATAAAAATAACATTTGAAATAGAAAAATAATAATTTATTTATTTCTTTAGGTATCCTAACTATGATAATGGTAAGAACACTCAGACGTGACATAGCTAAATACAATTCAGATGAAAATATTGAAGACATGATAGAAGAAACCGGTTGGAAGTTAGTTCATGGCGATGTTTTCAGACCGCCACCTAAAAGAATGCTTTTCGCAGCAGTTATTGGAAGTGGGATACAAATTTTCCTTATGGCTCTTATCACAATTTGTAAGTTACCAACTTACAAACAAACTGATATACAAATTGATTACATATAAATCAAATAATCATTAATTTCAGTTATTGCAATGCTTGGAATGCTGTCCCCTGCTAGTCGAGGTGCACTCATGACATCTGCTATATTGCTGTATGTCTTTATGGGACTAATAGCTGGCTATTATTCAGCGAGATTGTACAACACCATGAAAGGCAAACAATGGAAGCAAGCTGCATTTTTAACATCTACATTATACCCGGCGATTGTTTTTGGGACATGTTTCTTTTTAAATTTCTTCATTATGGGAAAACATTCCAGTGGCGCTGTGCCGTTTTCGACGATGTTGGCACTTTTATGTCTGTGGTTCTGTATATCTGTACCCTTGGTGTATTTCGGTTATTACTTTGGATGTCGTAAACAACCATTCCAACATCCAGTGCGTACAAACTTTATACCGAGAAAAGTACCAGAACAAGTTTGGTATATGAACACATTAATTTGGTATGTCATAATTATAATTATAACAATAACTTTAAATGAGTTGTGATGTTTAAAGTTCTTTATTTGTTTCAGTATAATGATGGCCGGTATACTGCCATTTGGAGCTGTATTCATAGAATTATTTTTCATTTTCAATGCCATATGGGAGAATCAGTTTTACTACCTTTTTGGATTTTTATTCCTGGTTTTTTGCATACTTGTTGTATCTGTTTCCCAAATATCTATTGTAATGGTATACTTTCAACTCTGTGGTGAAGTGAGTATGATAATAAAAATGTTTACTTAATATATGAATATAAACAATTCATAAATATGTAAATTAAATTTATTTTAGGATTATCATTGGTGGTGGAAGAGCTTCATCATCTCTGGAGGATCTGCAGTTTATATTTTAATTTATTCAATTTTTTATTTCTTCACGAAATTAGAAATAACTGAATTTATACCAACATTACTTTATATTGGCTACACAGGTAAATTATATCAGCTAAAATTTTTAAAAATTGAATAGTAAAAAGAAATCATATTATTATTTAGAAGAAATATTTTCTCCTTTTTTTCACATAAAGGACATAAATATATATTAACACTACATTATTATGTGTTAGTGTATATATAAAATATATATGTATTTATATCCAAATATTAAAATTGATCATGGTTTATGGTATTGATATCTTTAAATTCTTTTAGGAAAATGTTATATATTTGTTTATTCTAAAAATTTAACTAACAAAATTTTTCAGGTCTAATGGTACTGACATTCTGGCTTTTGACTGGGACTATTGGATTCTTTGCAGCTTATACATTCATCAGAAAAATCTATGCAGCAGTCAAAATTGATTAATTTCCATGTATTTAATGTATTTTTACTTTGTATAATAAGATTGTGTGTGTGCTAAAGTTTGAGATTAGGTTGTATAAAAGAATTACAGTAAAACACCAATGATTAAATAAAAATAAGATCGTGTGTCCTACAAGAATATTATATTTAATGTTGAATTAGATGAATGGCAAAAACAAAGAATGCACAATAAATTTGCCGTTTATTAAGTAAAAAAAAACAACTTTTAGGTAAATAAGTATTTGTCTTTTTTGTGCACTGAAATCCCCTAACATTAAAATAGTCAACAACGAATGAAAGAATGTAATGTTTTGTAAAACTAAGAGATTGATTTAATATTTTAAGTATTAGTAACATCTTTACCCTGACGTTTAGTAGCCATAATAAGTCGATCAATTATTATATTTTCTTTCTTTGAAGTGGGTTCAAATTGTTTTGAGAGTATTGTTTTTTACATAATACTTAGGATTACCCTTAGCATATCATTGTATTTCGCATTTATTGCATTACAGTTCGGGTAGTGACTAGGGAAGAATATATTAAATAATTGCAAAATAGTAAATATTGTTATCATTTTTGTTTATTAATAAAATCGGAAAATCTTTTGATAAGGAAAGTAATCTGTGAGATAGTATGAAATTGTTTTGACATCGTTAAACTTGACAAATGTCAAACTGATAAACAATGACGGGGAAACTAAAATGTCATCAGTGATAAAAATATTTATATTTGATAGCGCTAGATTATTTTTGTGAATTTATATTTTCTTTTCTAAATTATTCCATACACAATGTCTACCAAAGTAGCAGTTGTTACAGGAAGTAATAAAGGTATCGGATTCGAGATCGTTAAAGGATTATGTGAAAAGTTCCCGGGATCCGTGTACCTAACTGCTAGGAATGAAGAAAGAGGGCGGAAAGCGGTACAGCGGCTAGAGGAGATGGGATACAAGCCTTTATTTCATCTTTTGGATGTTACTAGTGAAGCTAGCATCCAAGAGTTTGCTAATCACGTTGCATCCCATCATACGGGAATTGACGTTTGGGTTAACAATGCCGGTATTTTAGATTTCGATAAATCTGTATCATCATATGAAGATTCGAAAAAGCTTTTGGACACAAATTTTTACAGTCTTCTTACGATCACAAGAATAGTCTACCCTCTTTTAACAAATACTGCTAGAATAGTAAATTTAAGTAGTGATTGGGGTTTGCTGTCCAATATCAACAAACAAGTGTGGCTTGACGTCTTAAACAAAGACGATCTTACTGTCGATGAGATATTGCAGTTTGTAGATGATTTTTTGGAAGCAGCTAAAAATGGCAAAAAGTCATTTATTTCATTTGCTGGTTATTATGGAGATTATAAAGTGTCTAAAGTAGCTTTGTCAGCATTAACATTTGTTCAACAAAAACAGTTTATAGAACAGGGGAAAGACATATCAATAAACTGTGTGCATCCGGGCTTTGTGAAAAGTGACATGACTAAGGGAAGGGGTAATTTCACTCCAGAACGAGGTGCTCGAACACCTCTATACTTGTTGCTTGAGGCTCCACAATCACAGAAAGGTACTTTTGTGTGGCACGACGGTCACCAAGTGAACTGGGACGATTGAAACATTTCAAAAGTTATTAATTGTTTAAAATCTGTGATAATAGTGTCACACGCACTTTAACTTTAATATATGTAATTGTTTTTCATTTTGTTACATTTTTTTTATTTGTTAATTATAAACCTTTTCCTATTGTACAGAAGCTTCACTTTCCATATTAAATATCTTATTAATGTAGTAACTTTTTTATTAAATAACAATAAAGACTTTTTTTTATAATATCTTGTTTTAGAATATATGTAATAATAAAGGTATGTGTATATTAAGGTTATAAATTTTAAATACATATACCAGTTAGAAACTTATTGGTATTATTTAATTTTATATATTTATCCAATTGGAAAACTTGTCAGCATTTAATATATTAGACAGAGTCAGTTTAAATATATATTGGAGTGTATAAAGGGGGTATACCTATACAAATTTATTTTATGAATTAGACTCAGAGAAAAAATAAAATAAATATATACACATGAATATATTGTGTGTGACAAAAGAGAATAGATTTTTTTATTATTATTGGATAACTGTGGTTAGATACATTTTAAAATTTCTACCTGTGCTTTTTGCCATTTTTAACATGTCTGTTTAACATGCATATTTTGTTATAAGGTTTTTTCTTAAAAAATTATTCATTTCTAATCGTTAATTTTACTTTATTATATTTTGTCGTGACTATCGTAAGTATCAAAATCGTTTTAATTAGTTTACATTATTTAGTTACAAGGGTAGTACTACTTTTTTAAAACTGCTTATAATTTTATGATAAAAATGTGATTCTATCAATTTGATTACTATTATTCTAAGTAACCAATAAGTACCAAAAGGTCCGGATAATAAAATCTTCACCATTTCTCAATCTTTAAGATTTCAACAAAATTCAAAAATATTTGGATAATATAAAAATGTGTAAAATTTTTCTTATAAAATATTTAAAACAATTTCCTTGCTTTAAAACAAGAAGGAGAGAAAACAGACGTCGGGGAGAGCTTGGATACTATTTATTTTACTTATCTAACGTTTATTAAAAGTAAGTAAAAGTTTCAAAATAAAAACTTATCCAAGACAAACAGATAATTAAGAAAATGAGTGTAATAATTGTTAATGTGAAAATATTAACACATTACCTTATTTATATTGCTAATCGCATACACATATAACTCTCGTTCATCTATCAGCATTCATTTTCGGAAAGGGGCTATAAAGCTGCTGGAAGAGCAGCCATGGCCGATATGGCGGTAAAATTGGTTCGTATCAGTTGATAGTGTTGATTTGTAGTTGTTGTTGAATGAAACAAATATAATTTGAACTAAAATATAATTTATTTTTGTTTTTTAAATGTTCAATAAAAAAAAACATCAAAAATGAGATTTTAATGTTCATGATGGTTTAATTTTTTAAAAAAATTTTTCAACAAAATTTTAAGTCCGAAGAATTTTCACTAGAATAACACCAAAATATTGGGATTTACTATGCGTTTTTTATATTATTTGACTACATATTCCCGACGTTGCAGCTACCATGATCACGAACAAACGAGATTTTTTTAAAAATTAACTATAAATGTTAGTTTTATTGATATGAATACTCGCGATATAAGTCTTAGATCTTATTAAGTTTCTATACAGGGTGACTGGTGAATTACTATCGATACTTGAGGATGTGATATTTGACGATCATATATGACAAAATAAAAATTAATATAACATAAATATTAATAAATTTCTAAGTAAAGTTAACCAAAAGTTATGTAATTAATTACGCATCGTGTGAACACCCTACAGATTAGGTATACACACACACACATACGCGCGCGGCGGCGTGGTGTTGTATCAGCACGCCGCCGCACGCGTCCACACTTGGAACACTTGGAACGTGTCAACACTTTATTTATTTATACGGAAATTTTGTCAAAAATTAAGTGCCTATTTTTTTTACATAATTCGAATGACAATCATGTACCGAGTATTCTCCTTAAATATTGATAGTAATTCACCAGTTACCCTGTATACAGGGTGACTGGTGAATTACTATCGATATTTGAGGACGTGATATTTGACGATCATATATGACAAAATAAAAATTAATATAACATAAATATTAATAAACTTCTAAGTAAAGTTAACCAAAAGTTATGTAATTAATTACGCATCGTATGAACACCCTACAGATTAGGTATACTACACACACACACACTTGCGCGCGGCGGCGTGTTGTTGTATCAGCACGCCGCCGCACGCGTTCACACTTGGAACACTTGGAACGTGTACAGACTTTATTTATTTATACGGAAATTTGGTCAAAAATTAAGTAGGTACCTATTTTTTTTACATAATTCGAATGAGAATCATGTACCGAGTATGCTCCTTAAATATTGATAGTAATTCACCAGTCACCCTGTATAATAAAAGTAAAAAAAAATCACATCTCATATACTTTATTATTCCGCTACTCTACGATTAGTTCTTAACTGGAGAATGTTGGTTTTACGTATTTTTCTGCCAATGTTAATCAAAACGTGTTTTTAAAAATATAGAATATATTTTTATTGGCATAATTGTTATAACCTATCTCGTTGATAGATTAAAAAAAACTGCAAATATGTTATACGTAAGTATATAAGAGTTTTTGATTTTATAATTATGAAACAAATGTGTAGGTAAGTAGGAGTAGGAAAATTGTCGAAAAAGGCAATTAAACCAGCTTTGGTACTTTGAGCTGTTTTGTTGTTAATACTAGGCAAAAAATAGAAAAAGTAACTAAATCGGTGCTTGCTTATATGCAATCGGATTCTAGAAGAAAAAAAAAAAAATTTTTGTATTTGTTTTAAGCTCTGGTATTAAATCTCCTACAAAAATCTGAATATAAATATATGAACATATATTTATATTCATGCACAAAAAGCGATACAGAAGCTTTAGTAACAAAATTATAAAATTGAAATATTAGGACGCTTCCATAATCATTTTTATATAAGTATACATTTTTGCTTCCTTGCCGTTGAAAACTATTGATTAAGTGCTGTTGCATATGTATTGACAGGAGTTTACAAATTACCGTAATTACAAACCGGTGGGTACTTTCAATCAATCAGTCAATAAAGTTTTAATTTTTCAATGATATGCAGTTTTATTTTACACATATGTATATAGGTCAGCATGTATTAAATCTCATTAGTAGCGTCGTTGCATTCGAGCGCATTTTTATATGGATTCTATTGTTCTTATCAACTTAATTGTATTACTAAATCGTGATGGCGGAAAGTCGAGGGGTGGTGCTTTGGAAATATCTAAAGCCAATATAGTTGTTGATGCATCTGAGAAGCCTGTAAGTGGCTGGTTGTGCATTTTGTAATATACATTCATGTAATTGTCAACGTTTCACTAAAGGGTTACCAGGCTAAGAAGGTATTAGCTTTTAAATAGTTTTATAGGTTTCATAATGTGATTTCAAATTCAATAATACTTTTTATTTCCTTCAAAACGTCTCTACATTTTTAAATAAATAATTTATAATTTAATTCATTTTTTTTAGTATATAACATTTTATTTAGTGGAAGGTTAGTAAAAGTAATAAGCTTCTATTTGCATTGGATTCAAAGGTTATTAATATTGTTTGTTGCCTTATAATTTATATACTTATCAATATATAAAAAGGATTATTAATTAATAAACATAAAATAAGTCTTTTCCTATAATTTCAAAACGTAATCGATGTCTTACTATACAGTAAGAATTTTGATGGAATAAATGAAAGGATGATGAAATAAAAAAAGGAATAGATTAGTTAATATGTATAAAGAATCTCAGACATCTTATTATTATTTCAGACTAAATAAGTAAGTCAAGTCAATCTATCAACCTAATCTCAAATACATAACATTTTTTTATTAATATTATAATATTTCCAATATTTCTAATGGACTACCTATATATGCCTTTGTATGCCTTTATGTTTGAAATTTCATATTTTATAGAGAATTTATTATGCTATTCTTTCACAAATTGTTTTTATTTAAAATTGTTAGACTATTGAATAGTAGATAGATATCAATTCGTAAAACTTTTTTTGCTAAGAATATATTTTTATGTTTTTAAATGACGCTAAAAAGTTGCGTTCAATTAATTATTTATTATTAAAAAAATATTGAAGGAACGTAATAATCCTTATAAAATGAAATTTTCGCTTTTTTATTTTATCGTACTCTCTCAAAATCTTTACAGCGCATTTCAAAACCCTTTCATGTCAAATTACTGTATTTGACTAAGTCTGTACTTAGCTACGTATTTGAAATTTTTAATAAGTTAATAATGCGTTACGATTATTCTGCGATCAATAATCTGCTTCAGTTCGTAACAAGAAAAAAAGGTAACAAAACTTTTTGTTATAAAGAAATAAAACAATCATTTTCTTGGTAAAATATTTGTATTTAACTGGCCTTATACTATATTAAATTATAGAAAATAGGTCACATGTAGGCGAGATTGTTAATCGCCACTATGAAGGTTTAGCCTTAAATTTAGTACAAAATGACACGGTTACACCGCTATACTATAGATGCAGCTTATCTACAATTCTCCTAATGTTATTACATTATTTTGATGGTTCACAGTCATTAAATAACGGTATTGATAAACGATCGTAGTACTCTTTGGTGTTCTAGCCGTTGCGCTAGCATAAGCTCTCTCTGTAGCCGCGTTTACCTTTATAAATACCTAAATATATAATATTTTGATGAAACTGACTGATTTCTAGCGTGCAGATAATATTTATACATATGTTGTATGGTAGCAGCAAAAACCAGGCAATTATTTGTTCATAGCCTTAAGTAGTTTCGCTTATCCTGGTAGATTGATAACTACACTAGTCTTCCTAGCTCACACAAATATTATAGGCAGGAGATCAAAATCTTAACGTTTAAAGGTGGAATACCTTTTCACGATTTATTCGATAAAGTGACAAAAGAAATACAATAACTTAGTGCGAATTAACTATTATTATACAAACCAAAAAAATAAAGTAAAAAAAAATACTTTGAATATATTTTTTAAGTAAAATTAATATTAAAAACTTGACCACTCTCCAGATTAAATAACGTAAATGCTTTGTCATTCTACAGATTATAACAAAGGAATCTGAAACCTAAGAATCTAAATAAAAAAAAAATGCAAAAACTTAAAACTAAAAATGCAATCACTTAAATGACAATTCATAATTGATAGAAAAATCACTAATCAAAATTTTATAGGAGTTTTATAAGAAAATGGTAACAGAAAAACCGATCATTACATAAAATGGTAACAGCTGGTAGCTTTAGTGGTGGTCGTCTGGTAATTAATTAACAATACATCACCTAATGTTTCTCGAATTAATAATTAATCAATCCAATACAAAAAGATCTAAAACAATGCAATTCCTTATAAATATCATATAATTACAGGACTTAATTACTTACAAAAATACCTACTTATCTAAATAAATACAGCGTTTAACACTCGACTTAAAGACACTTTGGTTTGTATTGGACACGTTTTATAAATACATAATAATAATAATTAATAGTAAAAATAAGCCTTATAAGCTTTATAATAAGTCTGATATTAGAATTATAGTCTATTCTTATATCACAAATATAAGCAAAAATATTTTTTTATGACAAAAACAGTCCGCAAACAAATTACTTTTATATAAACCAATTAGAAATTAAATAAAATATTTTAGTCCTATATACAGTAATAGCGTTATATTGTATTGTAAAACACATTCTATTGATCCATTTCTTTTTGGGGCTCAAATTTTATGCGTAATATATCACAATGATGGGACGGAATTAAGTTTAAGATGCTAAAAGATTTTTTTGTAATGTCAACGACTGTGGTTCATGATCTAATCCTATCAATTCTGATAAAAAAGACATTACTCAAAATCTTTGGCTAAACAAATTTTAATGGTGTCACAAAAATTATTCATTTGTACGATGAGACACCTAAGTCCTAATGTGTTCTAGTATAGAGGTTTTTCTTTATTATTTTTACTACTAATTAGAAATTAGTGGTGCGAGTGGTGCTGAATCCTCGCCGTAGTATCTGTAGCGATGTTGAGGGAGTGAAGCACTGGCGTTGGAGTCAACGTCTGAGTGTTGGGACTCTCTGTGGCGACGGAGGTCTACCTTACGTTGAAATGCCTTATCACAGAGACCACAGGAGAAAGGCTTGTATCCAGTGTGTTTACGCATATGTGTTATAAGGTTAGAACTCTGGCTGAATGCTTTTGAGCACACGACGCATTTGTGCGGTTTCTCACCTGGGAAAAGAAAAAAAATTAAATGCTGACATTATTGTTACACAAATTACCATTATGACACAAAACCAAACAATACAGAGAGAAAAGAATATGACGTTATCCTCAAGTAATGGATAAATGTAAAATGCCTTTGAAAAGTAAACAGAATGAAAACAGCGATTACATTTGTAAAACTAATTTAAATGAACAGTTTAACAGTTGTTGTGTCTCATCAGTTTGCATAACGTAATAGTAGGCCAGCGGTATAGGACGGTGAAAACAATAATTATATCCGTATGAGTACTAACTTGACACGTCGCATCAGAAGCGTTTACTTAATAATTCATCTTAAAATTACCTTAATGACTTATTGGTTGCAGTCAATACAAATTAGTGTGCACATATAAAAAGCACATATACGCAAGAGCTACGCTGCACTGTAGCGGTTCTACGCATTTTTCTAATTTACTTTGATAGATAATAGATTTTAGATTTTTCCCGAAAAAACTAATATTAATTTCTAAATAATTTGTAACCCACAAAACATATTTTCGACTTTCATCGCAAATATCCATATCATTATAATATTAGATAGTACCTAAATAGTATTAAAATCTAATTGTTGACAAAAATCTACTATTACGAAATGTCTCAAATATTATATTCCCATACAATCTTAGATAAAATATATTATTGAATCGTTTCTTATAAATAAATTAATGGTCACATTCTGTCCCCGCAACCTATATAGTGAGAAAAGATGTTAAGAGAAAAAAAGTCGACGCAAAATCCTTCATAGAGGGAACAGGCTTTGCGGCTTTTTGTTTGTGCTGTTACGTCAAGGTCTGAAGGCTGCTAATTGCGGGCCGAGCTGCATTTTCGAATATTGATGATGAGCCATTTATCGGAGGACGAACGCCATTTACGGCTACTGTAAATCATTTAGACCAGACTCGATGTGACGAGTTGTCTCTGTCGGGACAAATAAGTCGCTAGCATTCTTTGAAATCTTCATTTTTTCGATCATTCTTAAACTCGATGGTAGCAAAAAAGCTTTCATTCTTTGTGAATAATAATTTATGTACGCTATAAATGTTTATTCAAAACCCAAGTAGTATATTAATGTTTCTTGTTCGTTGTAATAATAAAAACATATATAATCATATGTTATTAATGATAGTTCTGATATTCACTAAGTTTAATTGTCTTTTAATTAAAATTTGTTTGTATTAGTGACATGAATAAAACAGATCAAAATACACGAGAAGCACTACTTCGTTTCTGAAGTAGGTACCATATAAGCCGATTAAGTCGTAATGCAGTTGATACAATAATACAATCAATAAAGAAAATATTCTCTAAGACTCTGAAATTATGATTACACTTCTTTAGAAAATCTGACAAATTGTATGTTATTTGGTAGTTCGAAATGAATTTCAAAACGTTATTTCACGTATTGATGTAATAACAAAATTTTCAATAATGTCCCAACCATCATGTAATATTAAAACACTTTGTCAAAGCTTTGTAAGTTGTTAATGTATAATACGAGTTCTTGTTACAGTAACGTAATGACACGATACAAGTGTGAAACTTAATAAAAGTGACTCACTTAAACTCCAACTGTTAACAGAGAATTAATTTCCGAACTGAATTGTTGTTTAAGAACGTTTTGTAACGTAATCACTATCGACCGAAAACTATATTGTTTTGAAGATATTTTACAAGTATTTTCTATGAGTTATCAGAATTCATAACATTCCTTCATGACGTAATTGTTTATTATGTCATTGCTTCGTCAATATATGTATATTTTCACATGACGTGATAAATATCGTATCGTGAACATTTTTTATTCGTGAAAAAAGGAAAAATCGATATCAATTGTTCGGAACAGAAGTCAACTTACCCGTATGTATGTAGGTATGTTTCTTCATATCGGACTTCTGGTGAAATCTTTTTCCACAGTACTGGCACGGGTAAGGCCTGGTGTCTGAATGGATGAGCAAATGTGTGGAGAGAGTGCTGGACCTCTTAAAGCACTTGCCGCATTGTTTACACTGAACAGAAATTATTAAATTAGCATAAAACGTTTTAAATAAAAGTATTAATGTTATTTTATTATAATGAGTTCATTGACCCATCGAACATTACACATAACACGAATTTAGATTGTGGAGTAGTTTGTGCTATTTGATTAAATGAAAATTTAATGCATAAACAATGAATTTATGCTGACAGCGGTGTAATGTGTTGAAAAATCCAAGGAGGGTTTTGATTGAGTCTATATAAATAAATAACATAACCGACACTATATTTTTCTGTGAAAATTTACAATCCATATAATTAAAAGTACAATGGACAGTGTCTATCACGTGTCCCGACAACTACTAATACTCTAATAACAGAGTACATTTTTTTACCCCTTTCTTCACATTTCTTTGATTTCTTTATACGCTTGTATTCCTAATAATTACTTTATATCAAAGGGTTATTAGTTATTTTAATTCAAATATCTTTTCTTTTAATGTCTTCTATAATTATAGTTATATGTATACAATGTAGGTGACGCGTGTTTTTCAGATTTACAAACCGTGTGTTTACTTTGTGATCAAACAAATTCTTTTGTATGATTTGAATATTTCGTTGACAAACGACAGACAAAAGGCTCTTTGGTTAGATTTATTTGATCAGTTGTTTTTAAATAACATTCAGAGTCCGTGTCGAAATAGTCTATCCGTTTCTAGCATACACATATATTGGACCGTTTAATTTTTAGATTGTGGTATTCTTATTTAAAAAAGAAAAGAATTTAGGTGAAAATTTATGCACAAAAACATGTTATTAACAATTCAAAGTCTCCCTTTTACTTCTTAATTTATATTTTAAAAGATCTGCAATTAAATATACGAGTTATAAGATTGAACGAATTCCGCAAATTGACGGTCTTCAGCAATTAATTATTCAACGTCTTATTCTGATAATTTTATTGTCAAATTAACCTAAATTGTTATCATCTGGTATCACATACTAGTTTTAAAGTATGTTCAATGATGTTTAACCACAATTCAAGGGTAAGTTTGCATGTAATTACAAGGGTATACAGTTATTAATCGGGTGGTTAGCCGTTAAGTATGCGAAAGGGATTCCAACAGAAATCCGCGTCGACTGTGACAGTTGGCGGGGCAGCTGCCTCGCGCCTACAAAAACTGTTAGTTTTTTTCATTCTTTTTTTATACGAATGCACTCTCTTATAAACAACACAGGTGCTATAGTATCATCATCCACATATGGTTATCTGTTTGTAACTGGTACAAAGCTTATTTTTTACGATGGCTTCTTCTATTAAAAAATTCACTTGCTCGGACTACTGTTGAGAGCAAAAGTTTTGTCAAGAAATATTAAGAAAATTTTTGCTTTATATTGAATATTATTAAATAGAAATATTTTTTTAATCAATTCCCGTAATTTATAGCGTTATTTTTTTTATTTGAATTATATTTTCATGGATGGGTTGATGTGTAACGGGCGAAAACAGTGACACGAGCCGGCCACGCGCCGCCGTCCCCCTGAATTTAAAACGTATCCCTTAATCGGTTATAACATTTGCATAATTACGAACACTTTAATAATTAAGATACTTATTATCAAATTAACCGAATAAATACCTGAGATTTAATTTAAAATCACAGATATTTTCATTTGTATTGTCGATACAATAACTCTATGATACAAAATAAAATGTCTGAAATGTTTATATAAAACTCGAGATTCGATATACAGTACCTGTTGATTAAAAATATAAGAGATTTTTATAACGTTGTCAGATAAAAAACGAAGAATATAAAGTGGTGAGAAGCTTGGGAGCCGCAAAATGCGTGCGCCAGGCGCGCGACTTGTTTCAATTCAAGAGTACTTATTAAGACAAGAGCAGTTTTTGTTATTTGATTTATAAAAAGACCTACAAGATACTGGTTTGCTATTTAAAGGCGACTGGAACGGAAACTGTACAGTTATTCATTTATTCTGATCACAGCAAAGGATGTCGCGATGTATCATTAAGACAGTGGGTCAGTTACCTGAAAAGACTTCTCACTTTTATTTTCATTTTTGAGTAGGAGTGAGAAGTTGATGTCTGTGGAGGGTGGTGGAGGCTGGTAGGTGTTGTATGCTGGTGCTGAAGGGCATCTCCTTGGTTCAGCGCTCAGAGCTCGTTCAGCGTCAGGACTGCTCTGGCATCTCTTGACAAGTTCCAGTGGAGTATCTTCCTCGGGTCCATCCCAACGTGAAGGCGATTCCCTCTCAGTATCGACCTGTTCACGCTCACAGGCACTACCCGGTGACCAAATTTGACGGTTCTTCGTCGATAGATTTAGTGGTAACTCTTCTTCATCATCTAGACAAAAAAAATATTGATTAAGAAATCGTTTTTATAAGTAATTATATATAAATAAACTTAAATATAGCATCTGACTTTATTTGAAGACCTCATGCGTCATTTTAAGATTGTATGTGTATTATGAATTCTTTGTTAAGTTAAATCTTAACAGATATTTCATTATACATAGGATTTTCCACCTGAATCAATTTACGATTTCAATACTTTAAAGTATTTTTTAAAAGAAAATTTTATTATTATATTTTTTTAAATAAATGACCTTTTCTTAAATAAACTGCGAAGTTGTAGCATCGAAGTGTTTTCATTTCATTATCGTGGAATGTTTCTGCTTAATAATTAAAAATGTTTATGCAAATGTAATTAAATATAAACTTGTTCCACTTCAATTAGAAATCATTTGGCAGTTCGAATCTAGGTCTTTTTGGTACGTTATCTTTGATTCATGGCCGCCCGCGACGTTTGAGGATAAGCATTCATTTGAATACTTAAAGAATTTTAACATGACAAGGAGTACATGCGATGCCTTACCTTAGTACATATGAACGTAATACAAAAAAGAGTTCGGCTGTTGAGGTAAACGACTTGTAAACGACGGCGTATCAGCGCCTCGCGGGTTTAATCGGTAAGTGACGGTGATAGTTATTCTAATGAGGAGCACTCTAGAAGTCAAGTAATCAGGCCGAGGGAATGACTACTTCGAAACTAAATAACAATTGTTGCAAACTTAGAACATTGATTGTTTAAACTCAAACAAGATTAGTACTTTAAAACAAACCTTATAAATATTAAGGGGATTGACAGCATCTTATCTTTGTATATTCAGCTTTATGCAACAAATACGCGGTGGGGAGTTATGTTTTCGAGTTTTCATGTATTCGGCTTAAGAAATTAAGTATAAAGATTATTACCATCTCTTGGTGGTGTGTTTCTAGAATGTTCGATGCTGTGGGAGAAGGGTGGCGCGTGAGGCAACAACAATGGCCAGACACCAGCACCACCATACAACGCTCCCAAACCACTGCAGTACATGAGAGCGCCAAGTTCTATACAAATAAATAACACACTTATAAACACTCAAACATTATTTTATACAGCATAATATAATTATCCCTACTAATATTATAAATGCGAAAGTAACTCTGTCTGTTTGTTACGCTTTCACGCATAAACCACTGAACTGATTTTAATGAAATTTGGTACAGAGGTAGAGTTGATCTTAAGAAAGAACACAGGATAGTTTTTATTCCAGACTTTTGAAAGGTTCTCTTGGAAACGCGCACTATAAGAGCCCAAAGATTTCAGTGATAGCTATAATTATATATGATACTTGCCTGTAGCTCTAGCGTATTGTTTCAGAGCTCGTCCTGCTACTTCGATGTCTCCAAGATGTAACAGATCCAGGCGAGGCTGCGAGAGACAGTCGGGCGATTGTGGAGGAGACCGGGGTGATGTTGGCGTATGAGGAGACACGCTCCTCTCAGGAGACGGGAACCTTTGACCCGGCAACGAAGAGGTTTGGAAGTGCTCGGCAAGACGGGACAGAAGCACGTGACGAGACATCCTAGCAAACATATGTACTTAAGTTAAAATCAATATAACACCTTAAAATACTCTTCAAAAACCAATAAAATAGAGTTTTTTTTTATAAATATATGATGTAAAATTACAATTAAATAGAACAATGGATAGTAATACATTGTACAAAACCTTTAGCGACCGATCAAGTTCCTAATAACGTATGTTATAACGTGACGATCGCCATTAGCGTCTATTTGTTGACAGCTCTCGGCCTGATTAATCCAGCCGGGTATGTGGACGTATCGTATTAAAAGCTCAATCAAGCAAATGAAGAATCAGGATAATGGAAGTGGACGTCACCCGCTGCGTACGCGCATTAATAATTCACAATATATTGAAGTAAAACAATCTTCATTAGGCTAAAACACATTTGTTTTGATAGAATGATTGTATGTGTAAGCTTCGACATTGCTTCATTACTTAATTTGACGTAATCAAATGATAATATTTTGATGTTTTAAGCGAATTGCTCAATTTTGTAATCAACTTAGAACGTTGGGGACGGGTCTGATAACGATCTAACGGCACCTGTTAAAGGCGTTTGTCATGGATTTTGATGTAGTTGATTCCGATTTGTTTTCGTAACAATTAAAATTGTACGTATCGCATTAATTGCGATCTGTATCGCTGTGTAACAAACAGGTGAATGCAATTGATTCCAGCCATTACATCAAATTGGCTAACTGGTGACTTGTGCGAGGGCTGTGTGACGCAATTCCTTATTTCAATAAGGCAGCACTTCATTAGTCGCTGGTGGTAATTACTTGCCACGCGAGTCCTAGCATTACTTCATACATATAGATAATGGGAAAAATAGCAAGTGCTGACATAAAAAAATCAATCAGAGCTACGATCAGAACGTATCATGTACCTACTGCTAGTGACTTAATTTATATGTCTATTATTTAATCTATGAAATCAATATCACTGTAAAAAAATCTATAATTGAGACGTAAAAAAATATTAAAACGTATGTACCTATTAGAATTCTTAAATATTTTTCTTAGTTAGTTATTAATTTTAATGGTATTAAAAGTAAAAATTGAGGTAATTTTTACTTATAATTCTTTACGTACATTGTACCATATCCAATAATTTGGTTAAAAATTATCTCACACAAAATTTTTCATAGAACATATTAAATAATACATTTTTTAAAGTTATTAGGAATATTTATCTATATTATTTAAATAATAACAATTCTTAATAATAAAAAATATCACACTAACATATTAATATAAATATATGCATAATAAAAATGAAGAGAATATTTAATATTTATGTTTAACTTACCTAAGGCGCCAAGACAGCACTTGGCGTAAGTACACACGATCACAATAGCAACTCACAAATGTTTGATGATTTAAATCAGATATTAAAACTGTTATTATTTATAAACATATTCATTAGCAACAAACTGATGAAGCCTGTATTGTTTCGCGCGCGTCTGTAAGGCTGTGCTCGCGTCACACGCTCCGTCGTGATCGGCGGCTCACACCTGACTGAAGGAAGGCTCGGGCGCCGCGACCTACCCAACTAGTAGGATATAACGTACTTTTTTTCAAAACTCATAAAAAACGACAGGTTGGGAGGCTGAGCTATAAACGATTTGATGAAATGGTCACATGACAGGTGGCCCGCTCCGCATTCTCGTACTGAATAATTAATGTCCTACGTACGCGTGAAACACTGAAAAATTACTTTTGAGTATTAATGTTCGCAAATAAGCCGTTTCCTTTCTACCTCAACGCAACCTCGTAACGATTAACAAACGTTGCTGTTTTTGTTTTCTTTATCTCGAAGGCTGCTGTTTTGGTATCGGTATCATATAATGTAATTGAAACCTGACACTAGGAGTTGGGGGAAAATCAGTGCACGTGATGATGAGATGGAACGAACGGCTCCGCCCTCACGCGGCATTGGTAGCCTACAGGCGGGGCGGAGTTTAGATTAGAAACAATATTAGAGACGAACACACATACCGTTTGGTTATATTACATTTGATGAAAACAATCTCACTTAGATTATTAAACAGTGTTAAACATTTACAAGAAAAGTTACACGCTAGTGACATGTCACATGACTATTATATAAAATAGTCCTTAACTTTAAAAACATTAAAGAAACACTGATATCTTCATTGTTTTTATTTTCAAACAGCTCTGTATCTGAATAAAAAGGAACCAGCAAATCAAATTTATCTTTGTAAATATATCCAAAGAATAAAAGTATTCATATAAATTATATAACTTAATAATACAATTGACAAGCAAGTACGGGTAATAAACCATATAGTTAATACGACGATTTTATATACTTAATGATATTTTACAGTCGATTAACCCCTTGTAACAATCACGGGAAATTTAATTAGCCAGCTAATCTACTTCGATAGTGTTCTGTTACAGACGGTGCTGTATGGTTTCAGGGGAAGTGCTTCAGTACTTGGAAGGAGTTTACGGATTGACTTACTTATATAATAGTTATCGATAGTTATTAAATCTTTACATCACTATAACAATAACGAAATTACATGCGTTTGGTTCAAATATTAACTTAAAATATAAGATAAAAAACCTGAGATTCATCTTTATTTTCTTCTATTTATGATAAAACAATTAAATTATCAAGTGTTGTTGAAATAATCTTCAGTTAATAAAAATAAATGTGTTAAGTATTAGATGCTATGAAGCATTAACATAAAACGTGTTGTACATCGATTGACACGTAGCCTCTAAAGGTCAGGTGAAAGAATACTCGTAACATATTACGAGTATGTATAATATAACAAAGGCGTATAATTAAGAGTTTATTATATTGAGGTCTCTCGATAATATAAAGGTTTGTAAGTTTTATATTTTAACAAATAAATACATTAGAAAATAAAAGTAGATAGTCTTGAAAATATAAACATAAAATATTTGATTACTAGACTGATGTTGAAGATACCGCGGGAAAATAAGACAATAGATAATTGCGGTTAGTGATACGGGTAGCTATTGCGAGGAGGGTGCGGGTTTAACCTGTAGGATGACGGGAAGGCGAGGTGGGAGGGTGAAGAGGATGCGGGGGTGCGTGGGTGCGTTCGGCGGGGGTGAGAGGGTGCGGGGCACGTAACGGCGAGCGCGTGTCGGCCCGTTAGCTGCGCGCGCACATGTCGCCTCGGCACGCGCCCGCGCCGCTTTTTATTATGCTTTTTCATTCCTTGTTTTGTTTTCTTCCTTTGTTCGTGTTTCGATTGCCGTACGAATGGAAAAAAAATCCCGTCCCCGACGTCCCGATGAATGGGAGTTTTTGTCATATAATTTTATTTTATGAATAATATTTTGATGCATGTTATTCGTGCTGGATTTCGACTGATTTTTATGTATCGCATCAAATCTGAAGTCGCAGTCATTAGGACGGAGCGTAATTGTTATGACTGGTAGGACGAGATATGTTGATAAATCAAAATAAACTACATAGTGGCTACGTTGGGTTTCAGCTGCAGTGAGAACCGGTACTGGGCGCTGGCCGCTGGCCGGTGGCTCCGCCGTACCTTATAGTCAACTATTATTAATTGGGCAGATGAGAACCACGGCGACCGTGATGAATGCCACTGCCATATATGGTAAACGATTCGCGAAACCTTTTATAGATTCTCAATTAAAAGTGTCTATTATAGTTAATAGGGCGGTTGGACATTGTAGTTTATAGAAACAGGAATATTTGCTTTAAGTGTATTGTATAAAAAAAAGCATCCATTATAACGGAAAGGACGATTAAGTGGGATAAAATATAGCGTGGGGGTGCGGGTGGCAGGTGGCATCTTGTAGAGACATCGTGAACCTCGACAACTCCTGTCGACTAAAGCCTTACCAATTTTATCGATATATCTTTATATTTTACACGTAATTTTGATCAAACGATAAAGCATATTTGCAAATACTATGCTAATAATTATAGTTTTTTTTTGCAAATATAGTTTTCGAAATTCAAAATCTATTTCATAACATGTAATCATGCTTGAAGTTTTAATATCTTTTCATTGAGTACATTAACTTACTATTTATAATAAGAACAAGAGATATTTTAAGTTATCTGTAAACATCACTAATTGTATAATAAATTAATCGATATAAGTGTTTCCCATCACTACGACACCCTAAGTCTCGGTCCAAAAGATTCAGCGGCATGTGCGTCCGCGCCTTCCTTAACGGATTTCTTTAAACACCCGCGCGTGTCGTCCCGCTTTTATTGACAGCAGTTACAGTTTTAAATTAAACAGATTTTAATTGTAATTGTTATTATCTATTCAAAATCTAAAGGTCATAGGACATTTTTATATAAAGAAGCGAGAATCTTTAATTTAGTTGTCATTAACGTAATTAACTTGCATTAAGTGTTTGGTATATTTGGGTTCGGCCATTTTGAATTTAAATATCTTGAATTTTATACTCTCATATAAAGTGATTTACAGTTATATACAAAATATATAACTATAAATCATTTTATATCAAGGTGATAAGAACATAAATTCTATATTTAATCAAGTATTGAAAACACGAAGAAAACTAAATAATAATTCTCGTAAATCAGACTTGTAGCTACTATAGTAGCAATTAATAAATATAAAATGAGTTTTGAATCGACCTAGAAAAAAAGGACTATAATGTAATAATAGATTCAATGAAAAGAAAACGATGTAACATTAAAATTACGTATGTAGTTGATTTTAATAGTAATGATAGTTTTTTAATATGTAGATTATAAAAGTAATTGTAGGTATGTAAACTCTTTTATAGCTCTTTAATTTATATTAAATAATTATAATTTCAGTCTTAATTATATTATTATTGTAAGAACTTGATCTTTTTACTTGATTTTTTTTATAAATATTTTGAAATTCGATATAGAACTCAGATTATGTTGCAGTAAATTGAAAAACCACAGCTCAGTAAAACGATGACAGTAGCCAATTAGTTCAAACTGTGACAGAATTTATTTATCAATGGCTATAAAAAGGCTTTTTGATTTTTCTGTATTTTGTAGTTGCGTTTTTTTGCTACTTTCGCAATATTCTTGATATCTCAAAATAACTTTTTGAGTTACAATAAATAATCGTTCCGCCCGCCCGCCGCGAACGTCCAGCAATTATTTATAAGTTTGTATATATTTTATATCTTATTTAGCTATGGTAAAACTCGTACAAAGCACGATGTTAATACCGTCGGCAATTTATTTAATTTATTACCAATATTGTAAATATTGATATCATTGCACGCTTGCATTTACGTGGTATTTTTTATAAGATTAAATGAAACTCATGCTTATAAATATGTTACATAAATAATGATGAATCCTTAGCAACATGTTGTCTTTATCTTTGATTGAATTTATGAACAGTGAGGAGACGGGTTGGTCGAGTCATGTGGCCGGCGTGCGCCACAGTCGAAACCTTAAAAGCTCAATGCGTGCGCGTTTTGCACATGCGGCTGGATGAAGCTAAGCATTGTGCGATGAATCCTCACCTGCCTCTCACCTATATTGGCACTCCGCTAATTGTTATCACTCGCACCCATATTGAAAGCGCACATGTGCTACAAGGTCATACCGTAATTTGTGGTTTACGATTACATTGTAAGTAATTTACGCTGACGTTTTCGGTTAACCCGATGTTTATATTCATATCTTACTTACGATATATAAAAGGGTATTTTTGCGGTGGCTTCTTGTTTTTCCTCTATCGATATTCATAACGTAATATTGGGTGTTTTGTTGGTATCAAAAATATCTGAACGCATGCTATGTACATAGTCTTTGACAATTTAATAGCATATGCTCGTCCACCTGCCATTGCAAAAAGTAGAAGCAGGCTTCAGGCAATGTAGCTCGCGATTCGTCGTAAGCTTATATTTACTATTTTATAAGCTATTTATCGGTAGTTGTTTGTTAAGCTGCAATAAGCTTTTCATTTTATCCATTTAAGGCGTTTAGTATTGTCGTTGGTGAAATTCATCAGGTGTTCAATATTATTAATGATTAATTGTTACTCATTGCGACAGCTACGCCAGTCAGCTTGCAAATTAATAAAACACATTTTGATATCAATTGTAGTTAATCCCTATTAAATGATAAATTAAATATTTATTTTTGTTGAAATCAAAACATGACATATTTATATAATCTTTTCGTAACAAATAGTAAAAAACAATTATCTTTGACTGAACCGTGGTGGTTGTTTAAGACTATCAAATCAGATTGTGCAATTGATTCGTTTTCAATTGGTATAAAAATTCAAATCTTTTACACATTTTTTTAGATAATTTAAAAATATACAATAGAATTTAATAAATGAATTTATAAATATATAAAAAGGAAAGGTACACAGAATAATTTCGTTTCCTTTAACTTTAGAAGCGTAAATTTGTCATGAAATAGGATTTTTTTATTGAGTATGTATTTTAACAATATTTCCTTTTAAAAAGTTTCACTATTACTTAGTATCAGTACCATGAAAGATTGTTAATTGTAATTAAAATATAATGCATGATAAAAAACTATTACCGGAGTTTTATACATTTTATCTAAAAGCTATAAAAAAAATCCACTTCAAAGTGCGCATATTCAATGTTATCCGTTGAGATAAGTTCAAAGAGGCTAAAGCCTTTTAAACAACAGCCATATTTTATCTATGTCCCAACTGAAAGATTTAGAATACATCAATTAGATGTATTTTCACACAATACGTAATAATAAAGCAACATCTCATTTCATAATATGTACATTCTTCAGCGGGTTTTTATAGAGCAGTGCTCAATCTTTTTTAAATTAATCACTGATATATTGATTTAAAAAAACTGCGAAAATTTCGTGAAATAAAGTTTAGAATTTTATGGCAATAAATTTAATTTTAAATAGGTTGTCTAATTAACTTTTAAAATATTATATACACGGACTTGATTGTCTATGGCAGTCTACTTAATAGACCATCCTTAAAAGCCTTTAAAAATATACGTAATAGATTTCAACATCTACCTTTTTCTGTTTCCTTGTATTATGTTTCTTAATATAGATAACTTTATATCACTACATGGTGTGGCAGATGTCGGAGTAATTATATAATTACAAAAAACATTACTAATTAAATATATATGCTAGTAATTATTTTCATTAACACATATCCTCCGGCTTTAAGTAACAAAGGTTAAAAGCGGCTAAATTACCTGAGATTGAATGCTTTATACGAAAAAAAAATATTATTACCTTAACAAACATCAACAGTTTAGCAGTCAGAACACTTCTAAATTTTAATTCATTTTTATTAAAATGTTATCTAGTAAAATTTATATAATCCATTTAAATTTTATATCCAACTAGCTTCGCCCTCGTGGAGTTCGGTTATATCGCGTTTCCAAGAGAACCTTTCAAAGCCTGGGATAAAAACTATCCTATGTTCTTTCTCAAGGTTAACTCTATACGTACCAAATTTCATTAAAATCAGTACAGTGGTTCAAGCGTGAAAGCGTAACAGACAGACAGACAGAGTTACTTTCGCATTTATAATATTAGTAGGGATATCATGAGAATTCAAAAAGGAAATATAATGACAATAATTAAATAAATACGTCTCATAATCCGCATTATTAGCAACCTATAGCTTCAATGAAAGGTAAATGTTTTAGCAATAAATAAATATCTCTTTCGATCCTAGTAATCTTTGTGACGTGTCAGTACGGGCAGGTGGTGCAGGTCCTGGGATCGTCTCGACGCTTAATTGATTCCAATCTGAGACGAGATTCAAGATTAAAAATCTCGCGAGTTCACTTTCGCTCTCCGACGATACGGGTTGACGGTAACGGAGCTTTGAATCGAAGGTATCTTTATATTTATACAATTAATAATTTATTATTTAGTTTAACATTTATTTATCATGTTTAATATACTGTATGAATGAGAAAAATAAGAAATTTTACGACTGTATATCAAGGAAAATAATACAAAATTATTATGAGGAATGATAGCGAAATTTTATACTAAAAGTTATTGAACATTTTATGCATTATGATCTTTTAAATCTGCTTATTTTTAACGTCAAGAACAATTGTCGTTACTGCATTAATCTGGGTGCCATGGGCGCGGTGTAATAAAAAAGCTACCGCTGGACCGCCTCGGAGCGCACCGGTTAAATTGCTACCAGCCTCCTCTTTAAGCTTTATTATTAATATACATTATTACCCGTAACCTCCCGTATTAATATAATAAGAGTTCATAATACGGCAGATAGTGGACGTCAAACACATATTCTCAATTAGCTCTATACATTATATGATGAAACGTGTGCATATCAATAAATAAATAAATAACTTCGCGATTCATGATTATAACAAACATGTCACTGTGTGCATATCATAATTAATAATTATATAAGTACATACATTGTAAGAGAATAATTCATGTGGTTATTTGTTGTAAAGGGCATGAAAATCATATGATTAAAATCAGATACAAAAAAATATATGTAATCGAGGGAAGGTGTTCGTGAAGGCTTCTTCACTGTTCGTCTGTGTGTCAGACACCGCTGGATGTGCGTGTGCGGCGCACGCGTCTCGTAATTAGTATCAAAAGGTCGCTGAAACACATTGCGCCTGCGCAGGCTGCGCTGAGCCAGCTCTGCTTTACGATCTGTAAACTATACTTTATATAAACCATAAGTAAATTATACTACTAATAACTAATATTGATTACAATGAATATTTCATGCTTCGAATGAAATTAATTTGTGGACTTATTTACTAGTAAAAGAAGATTGAAACATATTATAATGTATATATTAATAATATTTTGTTCTTATTCTATAATAATATAAAATATTATAACTGTTATTGTTCATGAATCATTCATTTTATATAAAACTGTCAAAATTTATTCTGTCCTCATCCCTCTCCTGCCATCTATAAATTCCAATTAACAAAAAAACATTTATCGTTGCAACAATAACATTAAAAGCAATGTACAATATATGATTATTAATTAAATAATTACACCCACATATTTAATACCGGACTTATAATATCTTAAATCTATAAGCCCGTAATATATATCACAATATTAACTGCTAATTATTATCGT
Source organism: Danaus chrysippus (assembly GCA_916720795.1). Lineage (NCBI taxonomy): Eukaryota > Metazoa > Arthropoda > Insecta > Lepidoptera > Nymphalidae > Danaus > Danaus chrysippus. The sequence continues at coordinate 3,607,608 of CAKASE010000057.1, read as the reverse complement.
AAGAGATATGACGCGATGGATTCATTAACTATTTTACTTAAAAACTGTCACTATAATAAAGATATTCGCCGATCAATAGCCGCTACGCTGCGTATTAAAAACCAATCGCGAATAATTGAATGTGCTCATCCAGTAATCATTGACTCGTCAACTTTAATCTTCTATATATATAAAAAAATGGATTGCTGTTCCTTAGTCTCGCTAAAACTCGAGAACAGCTGAGCGGATTTATCTTATCTTAGTCTTGAAATGTTCGTGGAGGTTCAGGGAAGGTATAAAAGCTGAAAAAAATTGATTCATTACTGGGAAAACCACAAAAACAGCCCTTTTCTATTTCCCATACAAACGTTTTTTTTTACATTAGATTTGACAACTAACTAATATGTCAATCATTCTGTCGCGCTTCAAAACACGGAGATTTATGGCTTACAGGTAAACTCAAAAAATATAAATAAAAAAACGTAATAGATATTTCTTGATCATAGGGCGATACGAAGTTCGCCAGGTCTTCTAGTTTTATATATATATAAATTAAAGTTCTTTTTACAGTGGTCGCGTACCGTGTTATGATTGTGCCGCAAGCCTTGGAATGTTGGCGACATCTGCCTAAGACGTAGCCTATGTAAGCATAATATTGTGAATATAATCAATAAAAGATAAAGATATAGACACGGTTATAAGTCGTACAAAGTAAGCATTACAAACCCGTTAAATAACCACAGATTATATATTAAAAGTATTACGTATGGAGTTTTTATATGGTTAAATATTTAAAATAAACAATGGATGCTTGTTAAAATCTGGACCGAAGTATATGTTTAATTTTATTGCACAATAGACAATAACGTTCTACATTATTTATGTCTTTAATAAAGTCGGTATTGTCTATGGCCTATATTATTCACAAACAATTACACGTTAGTTTTATAACGTTATAATATTCATACTTTCCTTTGACGGTAATTTAATTATCAATGGAAATAAAATTTTTACGACTCACATTAACTTCGGATCATGATCGTACTAGTTTAACGATATGAAATATTCTTTATTACCATCCGCCTTATTTTAACGCTGATTTAACTTAAGAAACAACAATAATATATAAAAATAGAAAACAATTAATATGATTTCATATATACATATTTTTCATTATTTTTAATTCCTACCTAGGATTATCTGACTTATTACGCTTCTATTTCGACTTTAAATACTACTTTATTATGAGAACAAAACTATCATATAGAGGGGTCTTAAATTTGACAAGACAATTTGAAAATTTGTTTTGATAAAATATACATAATATAATTAATACATATATAAAAAATTGTGAAGCACAGCGTTATTTCTATGAAGCAATAATCGTGTACCGAGTGTCCAGTGTCTAGTGCTATCATTTAATATGGACGTGTGTGGTGTAATGGCGGCTCCGTAATATTGCTATAAATATAACATTCGCAGCGTTAAATCGAAACCAACGATGTCTGGAACCCGTCCTTCTGCACCTGCGACAATTTTTATAGTATAAAATTTGCATTAATTCATTTAGTCCTGTTCTACGTATAAATGGGTTAGCCGGTGACTCCAGCCAAGCCAGAGAATGCTGCCAACGGTTGTATTCCCGATAACTCCATATAAATATCACCGTAGTAGGGCAAGCAAGGTGCTTCATATGATTGAGGAAGGTATACCGCTTTTTTAGATGAATATAGATCCTAGACATTATTATGACATTTAATCCGTACGCCATAGATATGATAATTGTTTGGCTGACTGAATTATTGTTTGGCAAATGAGTTAAATTATTTGTTAAAGTTGAACGGTTCCTATCAGTACTTGAGGACTGGTCGTGAACATCTTGCACCCGGTTCTGGCTGACGCACCATGTTTATTAAATGTACATTATAAATAATTTTTTTATTGTTTATTTAATATTAAATACAGGATTTTATATCTGTTAATATATGTATAGTCAGTTTATAAACGTTAATATATTTATCCGTTTGTAAAAATATAAAGGATATTTTGGTCTTCTTTGATCATGCATATAAAAAAAAACTCGTTTGAAAAATCTTTTGGTTAATTTTTTTTCTATAAACCATTCAATCTATCCATCATGTAAACCGAACATGATTTGCGAATAAAATTAATAATATTAATATTATAATTGCGAAAGTTTGTGAGTGTGTGTGTATGTTCGTTACTTCTTCACGCTTAAACGGCTCAACCGATTTTTATAAAATTTTGTATACAGGAAGCTGACGTCTAGGAATAATATATAGGCTACATACTTTACATCTCGGAAATCCCAAAAATCCCGGAAATCCGCAGGTAACACCGCGGGGCGCAGCTAGTATTAAATAAAATAAAAAACATGAAAATTCTAAGCAAATTATCCCAAATAATAAAACGTATTTAATATTCTAATATATAAAACTCGATAATAATACGATTGTCTTGTACATGTGCTCACAATCTTTTGCTCACGCAATTAAATACAAGCACACGTGGTACGAACAAGGGAAGCCACTTAAGATTTAGTGGACATCGGAAAGGATCCGGGCTAACCGAACGTTTTTTATAGCCTCACTCACTTTCCCACAGTCCTAACACTCATACTAATGCATGTTACATAACGAAAATCAACATTATGTAGCGTAGAGTGTAATGTAGAGTCGATGGCATAATTTACTTGCTCTATCTAACTATTAATTATGTACATACAACAAATATATTCTTTTCTTCACTGTAATGTTAATGGTAATTAAATAATATGATTATTAATATAATACACTAACTGATAATATTATCTTAATACTGTGCATATTAAAGACTTCAACGCGCCCAGCCGTTGTGGCACCACAGAACTTTCTATACATGTGTCAAATGAAGCATATTTTTTTAAACGCCTTATGATATTATACAAAAAAGCGAAATCGTTTTTTAATCAGCAAAAACTGTAACGTCAGGGTATCGACAAAAACGTAGGGTGAGGAAGCTTCGCGTGAAACTTACTTTGGGAATTCATTTAGTAAATGCAACCATAAACAATAAACATAGACAATAAATCTATAATAACTAATAAATAGTATTAGGTTTAGGCAACAGTCCAATTTCATTCAGCCAAATTTAATATTATACCGACCTCTTTGTATTATATATGTGATTTAATAAACTCTAAAAAAAAATTTCAATAAAAAAAATCTAATACTCACTACCGATGAATTTTTAAAGATATATATAATATTAAATTATTTCCATATTAAATATTCCTTTAATATAAAGCGGAGGCCCGGCCACATGTCGTCCACATGGGCTTAGCTTTAAATTGCAGGTTACTGAATCGCTTTCATTGAATTAAAGTTACGACCATCTATCAACGGACAAACGTTTTATCATAATATGCAAATAATTCGCGCCTTTTTTACTGTCATACCATATTTTTATATTTATTTGTCTAAACAATCATTTTTATTACGTATTTATATCGGATTTTATAGCCAACTAGTTTTTGTCCTCGACTTTGTTCGCGTTAATTTCGGAATTAGTAATACATATATGTATATGACCAGTCGAAATCTATTCCTCTTTAGAGGGCATAAATAAACAGATATTCTTATTCGATTGAACAGAATAAATATCCTATGTCCGTCTTCTTGTTCTAATCTATCTCTCCACCAATTTTCATACAAATCCTTTCAGCCTTTCTTGAGTTATAAATAGTGTAACTAATACGACTTTCTTTTATATATACATAGGTATGTAAAGAGAAGAATCATTTCCAAAGAGGGTTGATATCAGGCGGCCGGTCGTAAAAACAATTGGCCAAAACTATTCACAACATGTAGGTAAGGCAGACCCTGGCCATAGCCGGGAAATTTCCAGGAAGAAAAAGAAGATGTAAATAGAATAATGATTTGTGCCATATATTTAATATAATTATTAATAATTAATAGTATTAATAAATCAAATAGCTTATTACATCATCGCATCACAGAATCTCTTTATATTAATAGAACACGCGATCCAATTATCATCTGGTGATGAAAGCCGCGTCGAATCCTTCTTGTGACGTTTAATCATCATCACAATTGTTTTAGATTGTTCCAACATGTTTGAGGGCCGTTATCTGATGAAATATGTCCGTTATGATTGGCGAACAAACAGTATGGCGCGGCCATATGTCGCGGCACGTGCGCGCGCGCATCGCTGCTCACGGGGATGTACTACAGACTTGGGATATGAAGAATTACTAATGGATAGATAGGAATTATTTTTAGTATTATTAATTGTGAATGTATAAATAATTTTTCATAATAAGTTTGAATATAATTAAATACGGTTATATTCGTATGGTATGCAAAAATTTATTCACCAATTTTCTCAAATTTTTCTTATATATCTATAGATATGTTACTTAAATGCTTGCCAGTTTTGTTCCTATTATATGAGTACGTAATTTCCCCACTAATTTGTGTATGTTATGTCTACTCTAGGAGAGTTATAATTCTCTGGTCCGTGAAGCCATGTCGGGCGCTACCCATCCGTCAGCATAATAGCTTGTTAATCATTTTTCGGTTGATAGACAATATTGTGCTGTTCACGGATTATATTTTTCACGGCCCAGCGTTGTGTGGAATGAAAGATAAGTCATTAGAATAATGATACGAAACGAATCACGTAAATGTAATGATGAACGTCAGCCCGTATGGAGGCCTATCATTGACATTGAACCTTGGCCAATGAGGAGGCAGGGAGGAATGGAAACAGGAAAATAAAGGAAAAACAAATATTCAATTTATATTATATGTCATATATAACACCTGAACCTATAAATATTGGTTCTAACAAGAAAGCTAGGTACATAGTAAAAAATGCCAAGGTATTTTATAGTGATTTTTCTTTATATCTATTTAATTTATGTTTTAAATTACAGTATTAAAAATGAATATTGGTTTTATTTCATCTACATTATATATTAAATAGTGAAAGTCTTTAAAATGTTGTAGTTTTGTTAGGAAAAAAATAATAATAATAAATTCAATAAGACAGATCAATGCGAGCCATTTGTCGGTGGTGTGGTTACGCGCGCCCGCATGTACATTCTGATTTGCATAGCGCTCATCCACGACGCTAACAGTTATACATAGAAACTATAGATTTAAAACGGAATAAACATTACAATCCAATAGAAAAAAGTTAGTTTGGAAATAATTTTTAATGATTTTTTGTGTTATAATGTAATTCATACATAAATAACATTTTTTTAACACAACTTAAAGCGATAGTAAAGAAACTTATCACCAATCTAAAACATCGCCGACATAAATCAATTATAAGACAATTAAAAATGTGCATTAGTTCCCATGGAAAAATCAATTAATCCCTAAATAAGTAAGCAATAAAAAAGATATCGCTGCAAATGTTCGCACAATTAAATACCTTTCACCTCGTCCTTCTAATGTAGATTTAGATAAGGGGTCTATTGGAACTATAAATTGTATAGATATAATAGATAAATATTCCGCGGGATGGACAGCAATCGAAGCATTCGCAATATAGATATAGATAGTAAAACAAATATATTGTATATGTATATGTTATTAGAGGATTTTAATTGCTCGGACGCACCTGGGGCGCGCAGGTGAGGAAGTTTTGGGGTCAACGGTGGTTTTGACATCGATGTATTCATGGTTATGGTGGGAACTGACCCGTTGCGGGGTTAATTAATGCCATCACTTGCGATAACATACGTTGATTACTTCGTGAAATAGTTACGTTAGATTGAATTATGTTATGATTATTTAACATGATATCTGGTTTGTTTTATTATGATTAAGTCTCGAAATGATGTTGAAGAACAATCATTTTAAATGAAACTAATATTTTTCAAATGTACTACGCGATTTTTATTTTTAATTATAAACTAAGTACTCCCGACCTTTCGGTTACTTTACAGCAAAACAACAATCATTTTGTACAAAGGTTTTCTAAAAGCTTTAAGCAAAGCTAAGCTTTTCTACTACTAGAAGAATTTAATATTGTATGAATTAGTTATAAAACCCAGAGACAACCTATCCCGTACATATTAATTCAAGAATAACATTACTTATGCAACTCAGTTGGTAGTTTTATAAAAAAGTCATTATTTTAATATGCAATGTATATTCATTTCAGAACTAATTAAATATTTAAAGTAATAATATATGAACACGTTTGCTTTGCTTATATGTATTCGCGAAAATCTTAGAAATCATTAAATTATACAATTTTACATAAATTTCATGTAAAAAAATTTAATAAATAGAAAATGTTTTTGTTCTAAACAACTTAAAAAATATATATTTTATTTAGATTCTTGTTTTTAAAGTACGGTTTCTTTATTAATATTCGTAATCGAATTTCTTTAGAACAAATAAATGAACGTTGTTTAGAGAAGTATTTTCATAAATATTCAAACATAAACTTAAAATGGTTACATATGCGATCTGATTTTCTTTGATGTGTACATGGTTAAAAAACTTACAATTTGACTTGACAGGTGATATAATTTTTATAGTTTATTAAAGACAAGCAGAGTTGGATAACAGTTAGTTCTATATATGAAACTAGTACAGGTTAGTAAGGTTAACTGGTAGTTTTTTCAGTCAGAATGTAACTAGCAGGATACACCTGTAGTCTGCAATCCATATTTACTTTAAGAAATATTTTTCTAAATTTTTTTTAGCAACACTAAACTGGTACTGGAAACATTTTTTCACGTATTAATAAAAAGATGTAGTGTGTGGATCCTTAAATCTCGAAAAATAAATTAAGAATGACTTTTTTATCAAATAATAAACGGAATTGACAAATATGTAATGGATTCTAATTTTTTTAACAAAAGAATCTTTGTTTTTATTGAGAAATAAATTTATTAAACATATTTTTTAAAGTACTGTAGGAGAACGTTTCAAATAGTTTATTATAATATTAATTCTAAATATGTATGTTTAACACAATTTTTCATGGTAGCACTGTACACGGAGCTTAAACAGGTTTTCATTCATTAATCTTAATTATTACATTTTACAGTATTATGGTAGGTTATTGAATGAGAAACGGGAAACACTTCGTCTTTAGTGCGACGATGTAAACTTATGATAATTATAAAGAAGATTTTTCTATTATAACCATGAGGATAGGTATCAGATATTATGAAATAGGCACACTAAGTCATGTAAATTGCAAAAACTTGTCATCCCGTTACGAAATAATGACATAAGACATATAACAATTCATTTACAGAATAAATTCCATGCATACCTGAATTCATTGACATAAACTAATTATATAAAACATCATATAATATGCGAGAATAAACACGTATTTAATATTTATATAGAGAGGTCAGAAATAAAAAACGAATGAAACACTTTCTTATTTATTAAGAAGTCAATAGTTATTTATCACATGTCCGTAAGAATGTTTCCAATAAGCCAAGCTTACTTATATCGCAAGCAGTATTCATCTAACTATTAAAACATGCATAGTATCTGTATTTCACTGATTCAATTATAAATATATTTCAAACAATTACAGGTTATATCAAAACGCTATATAAATGTGAACTTGACAGCTGTCAAATGATTTATAAAGTAAATTAATTACAATGGCGTAATAATTTATTCAGAATGAAATCGCAAGTTCATATTGAAAAACCTTTTATGTAATACTTAATATGTATATACATATATTTTAAAATAAGTTTTATGTTATTTAAATTACGTAATTTCTGCGATTGAAGTATGAAAAACTGTTACAAAATCACATCTTAAGAGTGATTTAAAATTTTATGATATATACCTGTTACTTAAATAAAAGTATTATTTTAGGTTTTACTACGCGTTTCTTATTATTTTAACTACATACTCCCGACGTTTCGGTTACTTTGCAACCGAATTGTCGGGTGAAGGTGGTTTAAACTAATAAGAAACACGTAGCACATTCGAAAATATTACTTTTATTTAAATGAATACTCGCGAAAGTCTTGGTTATCATTATATATCTGTGTTATGTTACTAATCATTTATGATAAGGCAAAACTGACAAGTAATTGGGTTTTCATTTGTTTTTTCACACACATTCAATAATTAAGAATACCTAATCGTAAATAAAATTGTAAGGATAAAATAAAACTTACAACAAACAAATCGTGGTAACTTAGATTTCAAAGAAAAAAAAACTAAGGACTTCTTTTTAAATCTCATAATATCATCAGTAAAATATAAAGAAAGAAAATTCGACCTTATGTTGAACTAATAAAGATTAAATTCAAAGTAGCTGTCAGACTTACTATTAGATCGTCCTGTTAGTATATATATTAAGAGATCACAATATAAAAAAAATACAGCCTAAATGCATCAAGAAAGGATTCACATTGTATTGAATTCAAATTCAAAATGACGTCGCTGCCACAGATAGAAGATGATTTTAAAAAATGTCTGAATATGACCTAAAAGTCTAGAAGATTCTCGAAAAGAAATAACAAGATATAGAGCAATGATTATGTTGTATACTTAACAATATTTATAACTACAAAGATGGCGTTGAGTCCATTTACAAATATCTTCACAAAGTCCCTTTTATAATATTATTTGCGATTAGTGCTGAAATAATATCAAACCCATCCCATAACACTATTGAACAACAAATAACAATATTAAGTAAATAACATCCCCATAAAAGATTTTCTTTACCCAGAGATTTCAAGATTATATATCCATTTTGCTATGTATAAATAACTATGAAAATTTATGTGTACTGTGCTTGGCTACAATTTGCTAGTTATAGTTTTTTATCTATTGAATATCAAAGCTGGCCATAGACTATAATCTTTGGAACATTTGATGTAACACAACCATAGACATTATAGACGGTTGTTGTAACACCATTTCTGTCACAAATTCAATGTCCAATTACAAACTTGGGCCAAAACAAAAAATATATAGTAAAAATTACATTTTCAATTAATCAAAACAGGATTTATAATGTATAGAATAGATATTCCATATAAACTAAATTAACATTTGTGTATTGTACATTTGAGACTGGCCCAAACCGGCCCAAACTGGCCCAAGCTTGCCATGTTCACCCTGTATCGTCTGAGCCACAGTGGCGTTAATAATATAATAATCTAATAAATGAGCACTATCATGAAAAAATATCAATCTAATTTGCAAATCACAAATTCACTACAGTCCTATCATATAAGCATACAAATGAATATACAACTATACAAAGAGAAACACTAACAAAAAAAACTTATATACATTCATGTATACTATGATATTTAAAATGGTACCAATAAGATTTTATGTTATCGAACAATTGGAATGACATGTGTTCAATTCAATCAACTAGAATTTGAAACAAAATTCATTTTAAAGCGACACAGCTTAGTATAATTCAGACATACATGATCTTAAATATGAACAACAATCTTGTACTAATCTCACGAAACTCGAAACGTTTAACGTTGACATTATACAGGGTGTTACATACCCAGTGTTTGAACTGTAATTAAGATACAAATGCATTGATACTCGAGTTACTAACACCCTGTATATGTCATTTCGTATTTATATTTATGGACGTCTCATTATAGAACATCATGTTAACAATACAAAGATAGCTATATAGATATGAACGCTTGCTTTATTTCATATTGGATATAATTTTTCAGCAATTTATATATCATTAAATATAGATTACAACGAACATAGCGTACAAATATCTGTTGGGAGTAAATGTGTCTAATTATACATTATATAGATGTTATAAATAACATTATATGTTGATTATACAGGATGTTCTCAGTTCTGGACCAAAGATGTGAATCTTTTCACTCCAGACTTCTGATTGCCTTTTGTCTTCTTAGTTTGCTCTCGAACTCCTCTGAAAATACATTTACATATATTTAAGTATAACTTTTAATAAGTAATTTTCATTTCAAATATTAAAGCTATATAAAGTGAAAATATAGGAATAAAAGTGTATATATTATGAATTACTTAAGTGGATTTATAAGGTTGATTATAGATGGAGGTAATGAAAATATTATGAAGACAAAAATTTAAAAAATATATACAAAAACCATGCCATATTGTTTTAATGGAATATTCTGTGGATGTAAATGCTGTGCATCTATTTTTATTTTTCGTAATGAAAATTTATTCAATGAAAATTACTAAACATGATAAGAATGTATTAATAAATTAAACATACACAAAAAAAATACCCCCAAAAAAACCAATCCGTCTTCAATTCATGTTTCCATAGTATTCAAACTTCATATATCTGCATCAATGTACATTTTAATATATGTATATAAATCTAATAATATTTAAATTATATAATTTATGGCACAAATATATAAACGTCATAGACAATATAGGTATCTTTTTATCATCATTATTTTTAATCTATATTTTATCTGCATTTTTTATCTATCACATGTCAAATATTGTTTCTTTGTCAATATTAAATTTAATATGATTATTGTTATTATATATTATTTTATATATTATATACTCACAGATATCTAGTCAGATCTTCAATATCAACAAGCATTGAGTCCTGGCCCATGTGTAATTCGTCGCGCGCCATCAAAAATTTAACAAGCGCGTCGTTCAACGATTCTATTTGAGAGTGGAGTTCATTCACGATCACCTGTAAATAGAAAAAAAATAACATTTATTTAATATAAAAAGCATTTTATATTTTCACTAAATTGTTGTTTTTATTTTTCAATTAGTTGTTGAGACTTTGTCTATGGTTGACCATAAACAAATCGTAAAGGAATATAGATATAGAAGATATTGCAAACATAAATAGTATTAATGATTAGAGATAAATTTAAGACAGAGTTAATATGGTCATGGCAATAAAATCAAATCCAAGCTAAACTGTCACAACTCTTAATATGATTTGGACAGTCAAATGACTATTATGTTGGTTCAAGCGAAACTGGATCATCTTACTATAATGATTAGAGCTATAATCGTATACAATATTAATTACTGAATCTTCAATAGTTTAATCCGTATTTTATGAAAACCTTGAAACGATAAATATGTAGTTTACTAGGTATAAAGATTATTGTAGTATAATAATGTGTTTTTGTGTTCAAGTATTATTAAAGTAGAATACAAATTAAATGATAAATTAATAATTTCTATATTCCGTAGGTCACTGTTTCGACTCCTTAAACTTTGTAAAGGAAATTCACATATAAGGTTATATCTAAAAGTATGATTATTCTCATGATACTAAAATTTTGCAGCGACTTTTAAATGGTTTACAAATGAAACAAAGAATATAAATATATAAAAAATGACTATTGTTGTAAAGTATTATACATTATTTTTAAAAATATATTTTTCATGTAACTTATAAATTCATTACTAACTTTTTTAGTTCTCTATTTGAAATTGTGCTGACCAATAAGTAGAAGGTCTTTTTTTATCACAAAATCAAATAATGAAATATTTGAAAAATGCTATAAATTGACATAAAATACATATTTAGACACTAGTATGAGTATTTTTTTCCCTCTACATTAATAAATTTTATACAAATCAGTGGATATATACGTATTTTATTCCATATTTGTCAGTATTGACCTAGTTTATTTTTTACTATACAACAAAAATTTTGTCAGCTTCGTAATTATACTTGTCGTGATGACGTCACAATCTTCAAACAATGGCATTTTGTTATCGGATGTTACGCATGAGTCGATGCAAAACCAACTGAAGGCAAATTGCAAGGTCGTGCATAAAATACATTGAAAAAAAAACAACTGGAATCTAGCAAATTGGCCGAATGAAACGTAATAAAATAATTTGTATAAAAGAATACTAATTAAATATATATGTGGCATGGTAGCCTAGTAGTTAAATGTCCCCCTTTCATGTATGAGGGCGCGGGTTCGAATCCTGGCAAGTACCAATGTGATTTTTTTTTAATCATATGTACTTTTGTAAGAGTATTTAGACACCACTGACAGACTCTGAAGAAAAACATCGTGAGGAGATCTGGACTTATAATTTCAAATTAATGGTTCGAAATCGTCAATCCGTCTTGAGCAAGCGTGGTGATTAATGCTCTAACCTTATCCATGTGAGAAAACGCGTTTGCTCAGCCGTAGGAACCACTAGGCTGATAATGAAATAAGCCTGTACAGTTTCATTTAATAATAATATCTTACGATGGAAACTCATACTACTGTATTAAGAATAAAAAAATATAACCTTAATACGTATTTGCATCATCACAAAAAACAAAGGTCGGACAAGTTTCATTAATAGGCAATCAAAAATGAGGATATTGCCAATGAAATACCCTACTAATATGTAGTAGCATAAGGTTGATTTTAAATTGTACGATGGTACAGTGAGTTAAGCATTAGGATTTGTGACGTCATAAAGATTAATACTCCAAGTAATATAACTAGAGTTGTTCCATAAGTCACAAGTTCCAATTTTGAATCGTGCCAAGGATTTTTTATCTATTCGAAATTTAAAAAAGAAAGTAACGTTTCTATGAACAATATGTTTCCCTGATTTGTGTTATAGCTTTAGTTAATGTTATATATATTTACTAGAAGACCCGGCGAACTTCATATCGCCCTATAATCAAGAAATATCTGTTACGTTTTTTATTTATATTTTTGGAGTTTACCCATTAAAGCCATAAATCTCCGTGTTTTGAAGTGTGACAGAATGATTGACATATAAGTTAGTTGTCAAATCAAATGTCAAATTTTTTTTATCAACAACTACTAATAAATTAAAAAATAATTAAAAAAACATTGTCCAGCGGACAAAATTGTGAATCTAAACAATTCCGAGATCCCCTTGAACACACACAAAAAATTTCACTAAAATCGGTCCAGTCGTTTGAGAGAAGTTCTGTGACATACACACTCACAGAAGAATTATATACAGGGTGACTGGTGAATTACTATCAATATTTTAGGAGAATACTCGGTACATGATTCTCATTCGAATTATGTAAAAAAAATAGGTACTTAATTTTTGACCAAATTTCCGTATAAATAAATAAAGCATGGACACGTTCCAAGTGTTCCACGTGTGGACGTGTGGACGTGTGTGTGTGTGTATACCTAATCTGTAGGGTGTTCACACGATGCGTAATTAATTACATAACTTTTGGTTAACATTACTTAGAAGTTTATTAATATTTATGTTATATTAATTTTTATTTTGTCATATATGATCGTCAAATATCACATCCTCAAATATTGATAGTAATTCACCAGTCACCCTGTATATAAAGATATGTTTGTATATATTTATGGGTGTATACCTGTAGCTGTGCTATGTTCATATCAGTGAGTAAATGTCTGGAGACTCGTCGTCGGTCTGCGGCGAGCGGTGCGTTCGCTTTCTCCATACTACGTCGAAGCATCTCGGTTACCGGGGAGACTGGTCTAGACCGACGTTCACGCTTGTCATAGAAAAGTGTCATTAGTTATAACCAAATACATAAAAAAATACATTTCATTCTGTTTCCTACTATCTTAGATGTAATAGGTTTAATTTAATAAGTTTCTCTACTACAAGTTTTATTCTTGAGACTATATACGGAATGTTTCCAGTATTCATTTTTAAAACTTCACTTATAATAAAATCAACATAATTAATGCACAGTATTTAATTAGATTCTTCACTTATGGTAAAGTTACTAACATATCCGAAGATATTCATCAAATTTCATTTCATACTTACAAAACAAAGCAACATTTCTTTTCAAAAACAATATAAATTTATAAAGGTTAATCTGTCAGTTAAATACTATGGAATATGGATTATAAGTATTGCAACAGAAAATATCTTAAAATGAAGATTGGTTATATATGTTGTAGTCAAATAACTTGTAAAATATAATATCCCTTACCTCCATCTGTATGCGAGCCATCTCTTTAGCCTGAGCGAGTGCTATCCTTGCCTCAGTCTGAAGAGTCGCTTGCAGAGCATAGAAATCAGATTCCTTCAATTCAATGTGTCCCAAAGAATGTGTGGACCGAGACTTGGATTTAAACATAAGGGAAGTTGGATGAAGCTTTGCACCTATAACATCATTTATATTAAAAATTATTAACCAATATAATTAATGACAACATAAAACTAATTAATAAAAAGAACTAGGTCATTGACCTCATGTTTCATAATCAAAATTTATTGCAACCAAAATAAGCTAAAACTAAATATATAAGTTAAAAAATCCAAAACATTAATTAAGAAAAGCTCTGGAAGGAAGTAACTCTGTTTGATTTGATGTTTTAAATGTCAGCATACTTTTTAAGTATCTACCTATCATAATAAATACAAAGCAAAACATTTGGTATATAAAATTAATACTATGAATAAATTAAAAAATATTAAAGCTTATAATACAAAAAATGAACTACAAGAATAATTACATATTACAACCAATTTATATTAATTGAAAAAAAATAAAAACAATTGCCTACTAAGAAGCTAACAATAGCAGTTGAAAAATTTAACTGTGTGACATTATAACAATGATTACATAAAAAAATGTTGCATGCTGGGTCACACTTACCTGTCGGAGGATTTTTCTCATGTTTTGTAATATTAACGGATAATGGCCGAGTCTGATATGGATGGTTATAACTGTTTTTACTGAACAGACTCGATCGTGATGAACTATTACTATTACAATTCGAGTTGTGCTCTAAATCTGATGCCTGAGATTCGTTATCTGATGCCGTTTCATTCATGAAACAAATTTGAAGATTTTTTCCTGTACCACCACCACAAAAACATAATATGTTATATACAAAATGATACACATATATGACACAAACAGGAATGATTGCTTATTTAACAGAATTTAAATAAAACAACTTGTCAAGCTCTAGAAAGTAATATTTAAAATGCCATCAAGATGTGAGGAAAGTAAAAATGTTAAATATTTCAAGTCTTATTGTAGATTAATTTCACAAGATTAAATCCTTTACATAAGTATTGCGAGAGCAGCCCAAAACAATTTTTTATCTGCAATTTTGGTGAGTTGTCCAATGACATATATTTTTTTTCCATATGGTTATTAAAACTATGTTATTATCAAACCATTATTGACATGGAATAATATTGCTTATACAAGATAAAATCTCAGCATAAGTAACTGAAATTGATTATCTTCACAACAGTTTATATTATTTAACATAACAAAAATCACCACAAAGAGTTCGCCCTTAGAAACTGAACAGGAAAATGGTTTAATGTGCTTGTTAAAACTTAGACAATGAATGAATTTGCATCCCAAGCAATATCTAATTATATTTCAAGCTTACCATTTTGAAGTCTTGAGTGTAAACTAGGTTTCTTTCCTGGACGGTCAGTATGTCCTAAACTGTAATACTCCTCGGTGTCGGCTCCCATCGCCAATCTCTTTCTAATTTCCTCTCTGTCATTACGTTTCTGTCAAAAATAATAAGAAAATGTATTGTTGACTATAGATAATATAAAAATTTCTTCAGTAAAAAAAAAATCATGTGGCAGCTGTTGATGTATTAATAAGCTATTGTGCTTCTCAATTTCTGTGCATCATTTACTCATAACACTGGTGATATTCCAGTCTGGTGATGGTAATACACCGTCAACCAGTCAATTAGAGGCTGAAGGTGTAAAACCACATACACCACTTACCATAAAGTGGTAAACATGCTTTGACTGCCACTTTGTCTATCGACATTTAAAACACAAATTATAAAGAGAAAAACGTTATCATACATTCCTATCTTTGTACGGGACTTCGACTATGGTAACTATTTTCGTAAATTTGTCTAAAACATTAGGATTGTTGTCAACTGTGGATGGCCACTCAATGTCTGTTAAGGCACATTCTCCCACACCAACGGCCCGAGGACTTAAAGCAGTATTACTATATTCATCTAATGTTGGTATATCAGGAGGATTTGGCTTTAAAAATTTCATTTTGATATTATGAATACTCTTTCTGAATCCTGTTTTTTCTTTGTTTATCGTGTTTATCTCATCAGATGGTTTATTAAATTTTCTCTTAATGTTAGACAAAAAACTCTCGAACATTTTTACACTAGTCAGTCTTTAATATTTGGCAATAATCACAATGTTATGTTAATTTGTGTTATGTATAATTATACGTGACAAACATGAACGCAAAAATTTTTATAAAAACTGTATGTAGGTAATCTTGCTGTTGTCCCCATCCTGTCAATCCTGTCATTATTGACATTTAGGGCAAGGACAAACGCGTGCTCCATTTCTAATTTGTCGTCTTTTTGCTTTATGGTAATAGCGAATATCGATAAGTCGCTAGAGCTGTCAGCAATGGCGCATATAATAACAAAAAAAAAAGAAATACTTACAAGGCAACAAATGTTATCGACGGATTCATGGTTGTCATATGTAATCGTATATAAATCCAAAAGAAATCTTGTGTCCTTTTTGTAATGTCTTTGTTCAGGATTAAAGTAAGGCATTGACGCCATTACAGGAAATGCAAATATATCTACTAAGAAAACAACTTAACAAAACAGGCGTCAAGCCGTCTGTCTCTACTAACGAAGTATAAAATGAATGTAACAAAGAACGGCAACTGTAGTGCCTACACTGTTGAATCACCGTAGAAAGCTGAGTTGAGTACCGATTGTATTGGCAATTTTAACTGTTAATAATATATACGTATCTGCTTATTAACTGCATGAGAGAGACGCGAAGCTCACGTGAATGTATGCAAGTACAGTTATATTATTAAGCGCCAAATTTGAAGCAGTAATTTAAAATTTGTTTCATTATTGTCATAGTAATATTAAGAGAAAGGTTAGCTAATTTGTACTTCCTGTAATGAATAAAGCTACGTGTCTTTAAATATTAGTAATGACATTTATAAAACTTACTCTTCGTTCCGCTTCTTTTGCTGCCTTTATATGACTTTCAATTGCATCTAAATCTAATTTCGGCAATGCTGTTTCTATATTATAAACGTCAAAACTCTCTGAAATAAAAGGATTAAATTTTAACTATCGACATATTTATAATTTACAACACTATTATTCATTTATATGAAAGCCGCCATTCTTTCTACTTTCAAATCAGTATAACGTCAATTCAACGATTTATTACAATTATAAAATTAAGCGGAGAAAAGTTGAGCAACTAAGAATATAATTTTACTTAGATGGTTATTTTAATAGGCAAGGCATAAATATTATAAACAAAATATTTTACATAGTAAAATGTTAAGTGTAAATTTCAGAAATAATTCGCTAGTAGGTTGTTGCTCTATTAAATATCAATGTGGCCGTGGCTGAATAGCTAATTATAATACTGTATTTAACATTCACATTGACAGTTATTATGGATGAGTAATGGTTGAAATAACAAACGGTTTTTATAAACCGCCAAACGTACTGCAGTGCAGACTGCGGTTATGTCATTTTGCTTGATGAGTGAATTAAAAACATTTGCTAGTGGTTAGTCAATAGATAATTAGAATTTTAATTTATTATAATTTCACAAACTTTCTTCGGAATTAAAAGACCGGATTATAGATTATAGATGTGTATTCTGTTGTTTGCTATTTCAAATATTATATTATATTTATATTATTTAAATAAAAAGAAAATCGCAAGCTTACCTAAATCGCTATCATCATGGTTGTCAGTTTGACGGACGGATAGATTCATCGGAAGCTTAGGTTGAGATTTCTTTGCATTCTGCCGTAATTTCGGATCACTGAAATGAGATTTCATATTGTTAGCGTTTCGTTTATGTTGTGTATATATATTAAAACAGCGACTATAGATATATATAACAAAAATTAAGCAGTCCGAACGGCCGGCCGCTGTGTTTAATAGAAACAAACTAGTTAATTTATTCGAACTACATTCACGCGTCAATCTATTTAAAACTTTTATAAGTGTGTACATACGTGATCTCACCCTGACTAAAGGATTGTGTTTGATTTTATTAGACAAGAGTTGGTCTAGACGAGAATGTACTCTATTAAAAATATAAAATAGCTAATCGTAATATCAAAATTATCTATCTATAAGTGAAAGTTTTATTTGGCCGGTGTCTCATATTTTTAAAGTAGAAATCCTCTTTTAAAGAAAATTAACAGTCTGTTACATTTTACAGCAAAACTGAGGTGTAAAACGATAAGTAACTACGTGATATCATTACTAATAAATATAAGGGGAAGAATATTTTTTTCTTTTTGCCTTTCAAAATATGAAACATTTTAGTTCTTCATTCTCAACTCCTTCATCTCATCTAGACTAACTTATTTAGCGACCAATTTTACAACCAACAGTGTGCTTAGTTTAAGTTATTATTCTAACTTAGATATTAATCCACCGTAAGCCGCATTTTAATATGAATAATAAGAATGGTATGTTAAAAAACGATTTGTCACAATTATATTTTTCAAAAAATATATAGGAGCCATAGACAATTTTTTTTTTAATAAACTAGGAATATTTTATCTGTAATCTTTACATACTTGGTAATATAAATAAATCATACTCACATATGAGCTCTAATTGAACGCTGATTTGTATTTGAAATATTCGTCGCCTTTCCCCTGTTGTTTCCGTTACGATTTTGTGAACAATTATTAGTATCATAAGTAATTGCAGAGGAATTTTGCACTAGAGTGTTGGAATTTCCATCTTTAATGGGTACTTCTTTTTTTCTATCTCCCCATAGTTTGTCTCTTTCGCGCATTTCATTCAACTTGGGTATAATTTTACGTAGCTCGGTACTCAATTGTTTTATGGTATTTTCGACGTTATGAGTTAAATGCTCGGTGTCGTATTCTTCGACGTTAATATTTATTTCTTCTTTACCGTCAGATAAGAGTGCGTCACATATTGGAACGTCTTTGTTATCGATCAATAGGAATGTAGGCCTATTTATCGACAGTTCCGCCCTAGTGTTTGTTTCGTTGTCCCTGCTTGCTTTCGTTATATCTTCCATTTCATGATCAATGATGATGTCTGGTGTAGACGTGTCACTTCTATCGCAATCTTCGTTCTCCACTAACTTTTTTATAACATGATTGACAACATCGCTTATATTATTCAATGTGTTTTCAATCGGTTTTGCGAATTTATCTTTTATATCTCTTCTCAATTCCTCTAAATCATCCTCTATATTGATGTTGTAATTCAAGAGCTGTCTTATTTCATCTTCTACTTCTTTATTGAAATCTCCTATTATATCTTTCGCTCTGAAGTTGTTTTCTATATCTGTTGCTGAACAGTTGTTGAGTTCGTATTGAGAGGGATCATTGTTGTTATTTAGGGTCACTGTTTTCAATAAATCAGGTATATCGTTCTGCGTGGTTTCATTAATGAAAGGATTTTTTGAAACCGAACTGTTATTTTTATTATTATTGTTAATAATAATTTTGTCATCAATTGTTTCTGTTATGTCGATGGTAGTTTCTGATGTAATCTCTACATCTAAATCGTCGTCCGTCATCTCATTATCCGAAGGATAGAACTGTTCAATATTTGAAGAATAATCCTGTTAAGAATTAAAAAAACCTTTAAGTACCATACAAGGTTTTAGACACATTTAGAAAATGTTGGTAATATATATATATATATATATATATATATATATATATATATATATATATATATATATATATATATATATATATATATATATATATATATACATAAATATATATATATATATATATAAATATAGCAACGAACTTTAAGTGATTTTGTTTTTTAATTAGAAAAAATAGACATTTCTTTTAATAAAATCTCAGTAATGTTTTTGGATTGAAATTGTAACCTGTAAAGTATGGGCCAAATGTTGAAATCCTGGGTAGTTAGGATTCACGATTCCTCGAGGCACGTGGTGAACGCTGTTTTCAGACATTTCATCTGAATCTGAATGCTCAATATATCGTTTTTCTCCAAGAACTTGAGTCTTTGGAATAATGTATGTTTCAGCTGGAATTTATTTATAGCATTATCGTTTTATTTTACTTATTAATTATAAGTCAATATATATCAGAAGAGTTCTATATCACTAGTTATGGTTACAAAGATTCATCCACATCAAAATATTTATTTTAACTAATAAGTAAAATAACAAGTATCGCCTGTCGATCCGCTGCTCACTAATTGAATTATTGGCATTTAATAGACTTAAAGCGATCTAAATAAAGCCACTAAAGCTTGAATATAACGAAAAATTTATTCATATATTATATAATATAGATTTATAAAAGAAGAGCCTTGAAAATAAACCTATTTTGTGAATTTTACTTCATTATTCACTTACCTAAAGCATTATTACGACGCTTTGTTTGTGTTTGTCGATCCTTCTCCAGATTTGTTATATTAAGGGAGTCTGTTGAATTTTCATTATTATTCAGCTTACATTCACTGTGGCATATATTTGATTTTTTTATATCGTGTATGTTATCTGTATTGTAATTTCTGTTATCAATAATATTGTTTGTAATAAATCTATTTGTATTATTTATATCCTCTCTTGTTGTTTCTGTCCAACGTCCAGCTTCAATATTGTGGGAACCACTATTCACATTGTCACAAGGTAAATTACCATTATCAGACGAATCAGTAATCCTCATGATTACCTGTAAAAAATAAAAAAAATCATGAGGGATTATTTAAAATACATAATAACTTTCAATCTAAAGTCTTTTAATAATTACTCCACTTTGTAAATGTTAAATACATGTGGATTAAGTTCAGCTGTTATTTTTAATAGGAGTTCGTATGTGAGTTGGCTCGAGAGTAATTTTTTTGTTTGGTTGGACGCGTTTTCTCAACATGTGATCCAGGGGAAACAAATCTAGCAATTTAATCATTGGTACGTAGAGCATTTGAACTAACACCGCCCCATTCTAGAGGGCTCCACCGATAGAGTGTAGTTTGCACTTGTTCGGAGCATCAAAATTTGATTAGGGGATCTTCTTCAAAGTTTGATAGGCGGCTATTTTAGTTATTTCGAAACAGAAGAAAATGAAATGACATCCTATGGTTAAGATTAAAGTGGGGACAGGGAGACAAGAAGCTAAAACTACAGCTTAGTTGAAGTTCCTTCGGACTATTTGGGACAAGTCCTATACAACTATGCAAGTCTTCATATTGGCACAAATTATGATATTTTTGACAATTCTAACCATAGAAATTACCATGATTTTTAACACACGACTTTTCGAATTTTAAAAATCATATATATCACTGTTTTATACAGTATGCAGATAAATAAATATTTAAAAAAATGTATATAAATTGGTTTAACCTAAAATCGGTATTCTGCCTAAAAAATAAAAATTGCAAATATTTTAGTCTGAAACTTAAATTGAAGAAAAAATTCGAAACCTTTCTATATTTTTGTTCAAATATACTTCTGATTCTGGATATCTTTTATAGAGAAAGCGAAGAGCCGAACTGATTTAAATATTCAAATCGGCTTTTTAGTTACTTAAAGCAATAAAAGGCATTTTGAAGCCAATTCTGAATTACATGTAGTCGAGGAGCCGTTTTTGAATTTCATTAATTTCTTATAACATCGGTTTTTGGTATTTTTTAAATTAAATTAACATTTCAGCTGATGGTTCTGTAGATAATGTAATTTTTTGAAATTGCCTACGTTATTTATAAAAGTCTTGTAATGATGAGTGAGTGAGTTTTTTCTTTCTAGTCTACATGTTCAGATCGAATAGATTTGCTAGTGGTTAATAAAGCTTTAAAGATTCTAGCAATCAACTTATAAATTTAAAAAATGCTCATTAAGTGCTGCTTCTATGTAGATCTTATATTGCAAAATTAAAAAAATGCACCATAAAAAACTACACAATTTTTTAATCTACTACTACGAGGTTGTTTAACATATTACATAGATAAAGTTGCTTGCTCTCACTACAAACGTTATACTTAAAATATCTTTTTATAGACATCTCGGCGGATTAAAAGAGCAAGTCATTTTTAATTTTGAAAAGCGACGTTGAAAACATTCATACTAAATGAGCATTTAGCTCCGTACCTGCATCGTTAAATATTCATATTAGTCTAACGATTGCATGAAAAACATTAACGAAATGAAAATATGTACCGTTGACACGATATACAATTTATTTTTCTTCAAGGTACGATTTACGCCTGCGTTATAAACTAAATCTTACCTTACAAATGTTATATATGGTAAAATTTGTGACTTTGAGTGGACTTGTAAGTTTGTGCATGTTTATGGAAAAATATAATACGAAATAAAATGAAAACAAAGGTTCATGCACTATTTTATTGAACAGGATCCAATTATCGAATTACAAATCTTTTACATTAGATGAAAAATCTTTAATTAACTAAAACAGAGATATCGGTATTAATGTAACAGTTAACTAAAGTATAGATACTAAAAATGATAGGCAATAAAAATGAAAAATGCAATGAACGAAACAAAAATATAAATTGGAAAAGGTAACGAATATAAAGTCAAAATGTAGTTCTCAAATAAATGGAGTAATACTGGTGTAGAACGTAACAAGTCAGTACTGCAGATGGCTGGATGCCAACGAATTGATTTTTTGCTTACAGTCGTCCTAGAACCTCATTTATTAAGGACGTCCTTTTCCGTAGTGAAATTAAATTCCATATCTTCCTACGAGTAATGTAATAACGTAAATGTAAGACGCTTTCCTACCCACACATATTCAAAATATAGGATATTGTTCTATCTTGTACATGGTGAGATCGATAATGTTTGTCAATTTCAAAGCAAGTACAAATTGTAGTATCTGATACTATCTTATAACTAATTATTAAGATTCACAATAAGTAAATGTAGGACTGATTTGATTATTTATATACATCTGTACGTTGTTTAATTTAGATACTTCAATTGACCTAATTAGGCAACAGTTGATAAAAGTACATCTGTATATCAACGTCGTAATACTGAATTTTCTATAAAAAATGTATAACAGAATTATCTTAAGAAAAGTATCCGATTTATGTATTTCAAATATTTGAAATAGCAATTACAATACTGCTCCTAAAACATTTAACTAAATTAAAGATCTACGAATTAATTGATTCTCCTTCTTAATTACTAATTTTACAGATATAATAGTCCTTGTTTATCGTTCCCAATTTAGAAACAAAACGAGCATCCACCCTTAAACAAATACAATAAGCCACAAGTTTATTACCTTTATAGAAATATTTCCATTAAAAAAGGAAGGTCAATTTAGGTAAAACATTAATCTGTTTCTAATTAATTGGAGCTTTGATTGGATTTTTTATCTTTCTATTATTGAACAGAGATGTCTTTATTAGGTTGGATATTTTTAAACAATTAGGTTCCTTTATTGTATTTTTTTAGGTGTAATATTTTTTTTTAATAATTGTCTTATACTGTATAAATTTGACTTCATTAAATCTACTACATGATAGAAACAAAAGTACAGATATATAATAATGGCTTTTACTATCCAATCCTAATTTTGTATTATTCAAGTACAAAATAAATTATTAAAAATTCAATGAATTGTTTTTGATATAATTGCAATGAATAATCTTATGTAAGTGGTATTCAGTAAATGGTAGTGCCTGGCTCTCGTCAGTCACTATAGCTCGAACCTGGGCTGGCTCAACCGGGGAAGTACGACCCCTTACAGAAGATCGGCTTGAAGTAATCTTACACGGCTCCGTTTCGTCCTATGAGCGTGGGATCCGGTTACCCTTTCCCTTTTCCCACCCCTTCCTCTTCAGGGATGTTGATATGTGCATTGACTTCTGTCGTGCATTAGCTTAAGGCCGTTTAAAGGTATTGAGCGTGTTTCATTATCATTGGGTCAAGGCAGACCCGATGAAACGGTTTACCGCTGACCGCCCGTTGGTACCCGACCCGAACCTAGATTGTCTCGAAATAGGAGGCTTTCCCACCGCCAATGACAAAAGCCTGTCGGTGCCGAAGTGCGAGACCGGAGTGAAACCCAGTTTGCAACGGCGGATTGATTCGGGGGCTCTTCCGTGCTCCGTGCCAGCGACATACAAAACTCGACCCTTAATTCAAACTATGGTCCATCATTACCTTAACTTGAACCAAAATTATGGCTGTCACAAACAAAATTCCAGAACATCCACCTTAAGATCAACCAGAGTATTGGGTTCCACGGGATTGACATAGCGAACAATTTCAGAGACATTTGGAGGGTAATGCTAAACAAGCCTCTAAAAAACTATGAGTACTGAGTAGAGCGAGGCAATACTTCACAAAGGGACACTAGCTTTTATTATATAAAGCACAGGTTTGACCCCACATAAAGTATTATTCTCACCTCTAGTTTGGTGCCCTACAATACCAACTTCTTCCACTTGACTCCATACAACGATGTGCCCTTTTTATTATTAACAATCCAATGCTCACATACTATCTAGATCCTCTGAGCCGTCTGTACAAAAACTAACTATTTCCCATTAGGTAGGCCGTCTGCTCTTTGAGACATGTAAAACTGATCTTCAATAACTTAATGCAGACACATTAACATAACATGATTAAATATATACGTATATATTAATTCTATAAAACACAATACTAATATCAAAGAGATATCCACAAAAGAAAAACGTTTGTTTCACTTTGGACTGCTAGACCTTTCAAAATATTTTTTTACGATCACGCAACAGAACCACGACACGCAATCGTTTTGTTCTGAAAGTTTTCTTTTGAAAAATATTTAAATATTATTTTTATTTATACAACGCTTATCAGATCTAAACGTTAATATATAACACCAATGTAATATATACCAAATCGTATTAAAAGTTCTACATTACTATATTAATATCTAACAGTTTTTTCTATGAAACTGTCATAAAATTGATTCTATAAGAAACAAAATTACAATTTAAATGATCACGAGTATTTAGTCACATTCCTAATATATTTAATGAAATTATAATTAAACTTAGAAAATTATATTCACTTTATGATCGTGACTAGTGAAAACCACAAAAAAACACTGTATTATATGTCAAAGTTCTAAAGTTTGAACTTATATGCAACCTTAAATGTTCAATATGAGTAACAAATGTTACAGGAACAATTTTATTCCCGGCAATAAATGTTTCAACTTTATACAAAGTTTCAAGCGTATTTTCAAACAAACAATCCTTTTATAAGTATATTTTCCCCAATATAGATGAACTAAAAAAAGTTCATTTAGATAAAATAATAACATTCCTATTAATAATGACAATTACTTAATAGAATATGTAAAACTGATGTAAGTATTTAATTTTAATGGTATAGCTTCATTCATTAGTAATCATGGAATATTTTGCTATTGTTAACGACTTTATCTGTTGAACGAATTATAATCTTAAATACTGTGTGGAGGAAACACGAAGGAGTTTGTCGAACGGGAGAAATTCATGTATGTATTTATTTTGCGACCTCTTGGCTTAATACTGTCAAATCCACAACCTTGTCAAATCCACAAACATGGGTTTAAGCGTCTAGAAATCAGTAATCTTTAATCAATAACATTGGAATACAAATTTTTAAGTATATAATCCAAGGTCAAGCTAAGTATATTTGAGTTGGCAACCATAAATCAGAATCATTGACGTTAATAATTATTATTAAACATCTTACACGATTTGCTTATTTTCTGTTAAATATGTTTTTATCTCTGATACAGAGTTTTATAGATACAAACATTTAATAGGTATATACAATCGTAATAATATACATACTTGTTAAAAATACTTACATCTAAATACATGTGGCCCTATACTTACAAACATACGGATGTAAAACCTACTAATCCAAAGCATATATAAAATAGTTAATGTAAATAAAATTATTTTATTAAATATAATGTGAACGTAAAACGTTTTAAATCTTGAAATTGTTCACGTATGAGAAGATATCTAAAGACGCTTCTGAGCCACAAAGGAGTTTAAAGTGTCTGTCCTATTAAAAGTTCAAGAGGCAACCGTTGAGAAACGTTAAAACTTAGCCTGTTAATGTAATAACCAACTATCATAAATATTTAAAAAAACTACATTTGTAATACATACTTCTTTTCTTTAATATGGGTTCCGTAACGGAAAACCAATACTAACTAATTCAAATAAAAAGAAAACTTAATAGTAATATCTATTGTCAATTTTTTTTAAATAAATATTTCCATGTCAAATGATGCTACCCGAGCCGATCCGACTTCGAGGCTGACTGTAATTCGACATGTAATAGAAGAACGAAAATAATTGATACTGAAAAAAGTCATCCATTTTAAAATTTACAATCAAATATTTATAATTTTTTATTATTAAACTTAAAATACATATTAAACAATATTGCATTAATATTCATATATATATAGCACAATATATAAGGCATATATTAGAATTCCATTAAAATAAAAATACTGAACAAATAGAAAAGTATATAATAAATCGGTTTTAATCCCACGTCTGTACTTTACATGTAGGAAATGTAACAACGAGCACGAGGAATTACATTTAAAAGTCGATCATTTAGAAAAGAGCTCTGCATATAAAGCTATATGATACGTTAAGTGATCTTATAATAAAAGACTGAAGTACAGAAATATATACTTAAATAACATATTTTCTAAAGGTTAACTTTGTCTATATATAATAAGTAGGTGAGATCGAACAAAATATTTTTTAAAAACAATATTATTCGCATATTATAATACTCGTATTAATTCACGTGTAAAAATTTTTGTTCTAACCTTTGCCATTTATTTGTTGAACATTAAAATTTCAATTGAATCATCCAATAATGATTAGTCACGTTTTATATTAAATAACCTTATTTTTTACCGAACTAATACAAAGTTGGCTGGTCACCAAATAAACTTTAACGCTTGTTAAGTCTTGATTGTAAAAAATAGCCTGAATCGAGTAGCGAAATGCTTATTTTGATTCATCTTCATTCACCAAAAACCTATTTAGACATTTAATTTCTTGAAAGCGATATTAAATTAATTGCGATTCAAATATATTTTCAAGGCTCACTTTATGGTTTGATTTATGCTATTAGGTTTTTAAACACGCCACGACACAAACTTTGAATTACATTTCAAAGAATTATAAACAATTACTTCACTTATTTCTTTAATATTTTAGGATATACATATATTGGAATGGATACCTTTTATTTACGGAAATAACAGTTATATATGGTTAAAATTACAGAAACGACAAGATTAATATATAAAAAGAAAGTCAAAATCTCCCTTCTTTCTTAAAATCTCAACAAATAAAACATGTAAAAATAGTCTAACAAAAGTAAGGCTAAAAGTGAAAAAATATCAGCTTGCATAGAAAGAAAATAACGTATACTTTTGCTATGGGGAAAGCCATAGAAATACCCGATCAAGCACATTGTTAATTAATGACAGCACAAGTATCTCTTTACAAATCAATTAGGTATTACGTTCCTGCTTCAAAACAAATAGAAGAACTTTCAGAACACAGTTTACAAATGGAATTAGAAAGTGGAATCTTATATAATGACTATAAAAAGTCTTACAATGGGTAATATAAAATAATTGTCTTTCTTCAACGGTCCCAAGTCTTCCAGAAATTAGATCATTGAGATAAAGAGCGACCTATAATAAAATTATAATGGAGTTTCGCGGTTATTAAAAACTGTATACTATGAAGACGGCGTAACTGAATGTTGCAACATCGAAAATCGATAGCTATGCGTAAAACGTATGCTTAAAAATATTACGGGTGTGACCTAGTAGTTCAGTGAATGTTGGCGTGACCCGCGCCCTTTCCCTCTCTATGTTAATGGCTCTACAATGATGGATAACTCAAGCACGTGCTCAAAGTGACACTGTTAACCCGCAGGCCGCTGTGACCCTCCATTTACATGATCTAAATTCTAAGTTGTCTTTTAAAATTCCTTATGATACTTACTTTTTCATAAAATTAGTATTATAAAGACGAGTTTTCTATAAGTTTTTTGCAGAGTTATTACTATGTTCTATATTATGATACATATTAAAGTCACGATGCTTTTTTACTTGTATTGATTAATTGTATATTTGTTAAGTTGGTCATCATTTAAACTTGTGTCCTGTAACGTATTCTAATTCTATGTGATTACGTGAGGAGTTTTCAACAAAAGAAATGTTATAGAATACTTTTTAAATAATATAATTAAAATTGTTACATTTAATATATGGATAGTAAGGTAAGGTAAGTAATAGTACCGGTTCGGTTTCTTGGAAATAAATTGACTAAAGTTCTTTCTATATAAATGGTGTACAAACAAGCGTAATTTTAAATAAGTTTTAACCGATTTAAAATTTAGTTAAATCTTAAATTATGTATTATAGTATAAATATAGTACAACATAATGACTTTTTCTTAGAAAATAATTTATACCACACTTAATGTCCTTCATATTTATCTATATCTATATTATACCATTTATATTGACTTATATCTAAAATAGAAATATTATTTAATATTTTGCACCAAAAGTAACAAGATTTCGGTACTACATACGTCTCGGAAAAAATGATTTTATTTCTGGCGAAACTTATTACTGCTTACCTAAATAAACGTTAGAGGAATATATCATATTTTAGTATTTACTAAGTAAAAAACATTTTCTTCATTTTGTATAAGTATAGCACTGTCATCACAATATTAAGCCAGCCCTTTAAATAATAAAGACCATTTGTTGAAAATAACTATTCATTGTGGCTTTTCCTTCAACAGTATCGTCGACTTAAAGAGTTATTCTAAAAACTTATTATATAACAATTTTGTGTCAATTTAGGAGATATTTGCATTAACAAAATATTAACTTTAGTCTTTCCATAACAAAAATAATTTTACTTATATTTTAACATTTCCCTCGTCGTTTCGTTGCTTCAACTTTAATGAAATTAACCTACACAAATTAAAAATTATGATTTTATTTAATTATAATTTTTTAATCATATACAAAATTATTAGAATAAAAGGCTTGAAAATATATAGTAACTAAAACAGATGAAACTTTTTTATAAAAGCTGCTGCTATTGTAACTTCATTGTTGTACAATTTATCTTTAACTAAACTTAGTGTGACTTTGAGTTATAACAAAGTACAAACTTCGTACGTGTCAGAACAATAACGAGCCAATTAGGAAAGTAAACAGTCTTTAAAAAAGATTCTTAACTAGTGCTTCAAAGCCCAGCGTAGACAAGAAGACTCGTTAAAATTGCACCAAGTATTATTCTTATGTAGTACGACAAAATAAACAATGCATAAATATCTGTGATTGAACCCAAAAAAAAATTACTTTATGACATCCTCTTTGGTCGTATATTTGATATCTGCAGTAGGTCTAAAAGTTTTTGAAAACGTATTAAGAAAAAGCAGTAACCATATTGAAAACTTCCTTAATTCTGTTCTAGGCTATTGAGTAAGAAACATAAGCACATTTTAAGACGATATTCAAAACGAATGGTAATTAAAAAAAGAATATATGGTAATACTCGCTTATAATCTACTATTTATCATACAACGATACAATCCCATTTTCCTACAAATGTTACAATAAATGTACACGTGTTCCCATTACGTAAGCATCCTTTGAGAACCTCTATTATGTACCATAAAAAGTAATTTTATACATTTACAAGGCAGCTTTAAATAGTCCCGAGTAAATCGAGCAATATACCCAGCGGGTTCGAAAATGCATCACTTAAGTAAAATTCATTCTCACAATAAAGAGAATGTACAGTAAATGGACCGGTCCGTTTGGTCGTAAATAGCCCTTACGGCCGACGGTGGCACTTTCCGCCCTGTGGACTCAATCAATGTTCATACAAACTATATGTGGACTGTACTACGAAATAGCTGTACAATAGAGCTGTAATAGTATTATAGTCCACTGTAATATGAACCCTTTTGAGATACATAACATACTCAAGATATGTACCAAACTAATTTGAAAATGATATCCAATCTCGTAGGTTGTCTTATATGAAATAATTTGTATTATTTCTTTAACAATAATATAGAATTTTATTCGTGAATAAACACTAGGTTGAATTTCAACGACGTATTCAGAGAGTGAAGTACCCTCGGCATCGGTAATGAATAGAGAAATTTAAAAAAAGCTGCCTGCTCTGAGTTATATTCAAATATAAAATTCATTGCTTTCATAATATTTATATCTGTCGAGAGATACTACATTTTATATTAATTATAATTTTAAACATATTTTCATAATCTATTAGAGAATTTTATTACAAAACACCTTATTTTTATGGAGAGTTGATTATTAGTTACACAACAAAAAATATATAGGATTGAAGTATTATAATGTAAAAAGGCGTGGAAGTTAGACGTATGTGCCGACGTTTTTAACCCAAGCGGTAAATGTTTCCTTTAATTGAGTTATATTGTGAAAATTTTATTAAGAACACATATACAGTTATTTCATCATAATATTGTTCAACGTAAAAGTATTTTTTATATTAATTACATTAGTTTTGTATATAAAATTAAAGGAAAGCAAACAGAAATAACGCTGGTGCGGAGATATAAATTCTATTATAGCATAATTATGAAAAGCAAATTGTAAATACAAATATAATTATTGCTGCAGATACGGCATGAGTTGTTTGAGTCACTAATGAATATTTTTATAAAAGACTGATAATATTTGAGTCACTTAAAGACTGAAAAAATATTTTCATATAATGCTGAAATGAATTAAAGCTTATGATATAGAAGCTTTAATCTAGACTCAATCCCTGTTTTATAATCCACAATGGCCGAGTTTTATCGTTTTAATAGATGCTGTTGGTGGTAATACATAGATTTTAATAAAAAAATGTACTACATTCATTCTTTTGCATACAAAGTCTTATTCTTAATTAAAAATAATGGTCAAATTGTTTTGACGCTGGCTGTAGTCTGGAAAATGCTATATTATTACCCCATTTTAATATATAAAATAGTATAAATAAAGGAATAAAAATCATAGATAGTTTATTAAAAAATAATAAGTTTTATAATATGAAAATAATAATCCCTTTACAGCCGGCACGTAGGGATATGGAGTGAATGAACCGAAAACGATTTTAATCGGTTAAACTATAGGTTTTGAAACAAATAACATATAATTTAAAATATTTTTTTCAACATTATTCTTTTACAAATAATGTGAAATCATTTTATTGAAATAATCTTTAATAACTGATTCAGTTTCATTTGGAATCAATTGTTTAAGTGAATCTGAACGTAAAATGTATCCTTGAATCGACAAGGCCTATGCAAGTCGGACGGAGCATTTTCGTAAGTGCATGGCCACTAACGATCAATAACAAATACATACGTAACATTGACTTGTAAAAGGACTTGATGAGAAAACGATGCACGAAATTCATTACGTTTAATAATGTATGTGCCCCAAAAACTATGGACAATTCAATATAAGAGTATATGTAGTGTCCACTTCATAATTACAGTACAAACGGTAAAATTAATACCTACACTTCCATAGTTTATTTCTTTTGTAGTATAAACGAAGTCTTCTTCAATAAAATATATCACATATGAAAGATATATAAATTGTGTCGTAAAACGTAATAAAGAAGAAAATTACAAAGTCATGCTGCTAATAATTCTAAAGCCGTATTGTGCACAGAGCAAGCCAGACATTGCATTGAATGAAACGCAAACGTTATTGAGAGAGTTGTAGGATTCATTGAAAACATTCTATTTTAGGAACTGTACCTGCAAAGGGCGCCATCCTGCCCCTAGCAGCGCAGCCACTGAATAATAAATGCAACTAACAAGGTTATTTCTATCTGACTGAGCAGATTCGATGCGGCTCCGTCACCTCTTCGTTTTCCACTACACAGGGTTAGCTATAATATTGTTTTACGTCACTGATGTTAACGAGGTTATGCTACAAGGAATATTCCGTTTGGGACGAGCGTGCAACCCTAGCGGCGTCCGGTGCGAAATGATCGCGTGGCACCGTCGGGGCGCGGGCAAGCCTTCACACCCGACCCGCCCGCCCACATACCGCTGCAAGTGTTATATTCTCAACAGATAAAAGAATTCTCCATTATAACTTCAAGAGACACTTCTGCTTCAGACTTTATTGTATTCTTATCAAGATCTTAACCATTTAACACGAGTGACGTTAAATGAAACAACAATAAATATAGATAATCATCCGATAGAAAATCATCTGTTTGTAACAAAGAAAATATTAATTAGTATTTTGATCTCATTGACATTGACTGTGACAAAACAAATCGTAAACATGGCTTAAAATATTATGATTATAACATTGACATTGGTGTGTAAATTCGTGCAGCCCTCCACAAGTATCATGTTTTGGAACTGAAAGGAATTCAAACTAAACAAACAATTTCCCAGTTTCCAAATGTAACAAATAGATGTCGCTGTAATACTTGAAATGTGAATAGTTCCAAATTGCTCCGTTCTGTCGCTAGTGAGCTACATACAGGAGGTGATATTAAATTTAGTTTTGAAAAAGCCAATAGAGGGCTCTATTCGTTCAAAACTAGAATTCTACGTCATTTTGAGCTGTAATATTTAAGCAAAATTCTATTTGTAATATTAAAACAACAAACAAATGTTTTGTCTTATAAAATTGTTTCAGTAATTTAATTTAAGCGCCATCATCCCAACTCTTATATAAAATGGATTCATGTCTATTTCGTAATTTGACGTCGAGGAAAATAGAAATATCCATCGAGATGTAAAAGCTAAGAAATCAACAATTCCTTTATACATTTATAATAAACATAATCAGGGCTTTTTAATATTTAAATAACTTACTCCTGTTAATTAGAGTAATACAAAAATAAATACAATAGTTACATAAGAAAATAGTCTTAAATATCTAAGCCAATATTGAATTTAAATCTTAATTTTAAATATACTAAGACTATAATAATATAGTTATTGTTTAATAACAAAGTACCGGAATATTTTATAGGCGCCATAGAATATTTTTTGGAACGCTACGCACGATTGTGATATTGATTATTTTTCGGACATGAACGAATTGTTTCCATCGGAATCTTTTGTTATCGATTTTATTTTTAATGATATCAGAACCTATATAACCTTTTTGGAAAACGTTTTAACTAAATTGTTGAAATGTTTTATCGATATAAATCGTTTGATTTTTCTCAAATATTACTTCAATCAAGCCCTTTAAGGCAGATAATAGTTATATTGTAACTCGACTTTATAAACAACGAATTGATGAAAAAAAAATCCAATTCATATGTGTAAATATAAGTTGAAAAAAATTTAGTTCAGTACATAAGAAAAAGTTTAGAAATTAAAAAATACGCTGCTAAGGCTTATAGACATAAATGTGTTAAAAAAATCGTAATTACAAAGAGTTATTACAGTAGCAAAAAGATGAGCAATCAAGCAATTATTATCTATACAAAATAATAAAATGTACCTATGTTATTAACGAAATAAGTCAACTCAGAGAGAAAAAATGTTGAGCTTGCTTAAATAATAGTCATTTTATTGGCACTATCTATAACAAGAAAGTTAGAGAGTTAAATACGGTCCACATTTTTACTTTCAGTTGAAATAATTATTGATTTATGAATTAACATAAGTTTAAAAAAGGAAATGATGGAATATCTATAATTCTATTCTTAGTAATTAAAATCGATCTAGATGATTAAGTACGTATTATATTATCATCGTTTTTAAAAGATTAAATAAAACGCTTATAAATTGATATTTAAGTTGGTCTTCAATACCATCACACCAATAGTCACTTCTATAAATAGTGTGCCTACTGCCTATTTAACTTTATATTCTGATGTCAAAATGTAAATCTCTTTATTCATATAAAATACTCACTCATCACGAAATTCACTGAATAGCTGTCATTATGGACAATTTGAATGGGAATTATGAAACAAAACAGTTTCTCGACGTCAGAAGAAAGCAATTATTGTTCTACGGAGTCGAGGTAAGGGGCTTAAACAAGAGCCTTAAAACGGCTCGACCTCGGTAATTACCCCAACGACAAACTCAACTCACCCCAATGAATGGAATCCATTTTTTTAGCAAACTTCTAGAAACTTCCACCAGTATATTTTCTTCCCGGCAACTAAATCGGATTACTAACTTTCTTTGCTTATGTAATACTATTATATGATAACGTGTATTTTATAATGTTTTAATTTGAAAATAGAATACTAGAAGTATAAAAAAAGGTTGTATATGTAGTATTGATTAATTTAATTTAATTCTGTTGTATATAGAATATATTTATGTGTCGAGTATCGTCGTTGAACCCTCGCGTCTCTTTCGTAAGTTCCATTCATCATTCGTGAACGCAATCTAATGCGTACCTCAATTAATTTAACGCCAGCCTTCACCCAACAATTTTTCAAAGGCCCCTTTATTATCTTTTAACTACTAGTAATTTAAAGTATTTACTATTAATATCTACGTTTAAAATATTAAATATGCTATCTTTAGAATACATTTGCAAAGTTAAGGCGAAGACTCATGTCTGTAATGAATCAGTTCAAAAGGTGGTGCATAAATTTAAAGTTAGAACTTCCATTTAAATATGGGAATTATTTAAATTCAGACACATGTTTCACTCTCTTAATCTTTTTAACAGCTGGTATTAGCTTATATGAAATGAATGGAATCCTTTGTTTTGGTAATATTTATTTTCTATGAGATTATTGAGTTATATCAAATATTGAGGGATAAATAAAAATGTCAAGATTATTAAAATCAATCAATTAATCTGTTATATTGTATAAGAAATTATATTGTAACTTTTATTATTACGTTCTTAAAATACATATATGTTCGGAAGGATTGTCAATATATGTATTTTGCCCATGACTATTCTTAGTATATCCTATCTCTAAGAAAAATACATACTTACGTAACAACATATATATATTAATAAAAATATTACTTTTAATACATAAAAAATAACACGTATTATAATATCGACTTATTGTATACATATATATATAGAATTAAATAAAAATATATAAATAAAAACGTACATA
The DNA here is from genome assembly GCA_916720795.1 of Danaus chrysippus. Lineage (NCBI taxonomy): Eukaryota > Metazoa > Arthropoda > Insecta > Lepidoptera > Nymphalidae > Danaus > Danaus chrysippus. The sequence goes on along the minus strand of CAKASE010000057.1, from coordinate 3,572,427 downwards.
AAATTTAAGAAGAATTCTTGCATCCTTTCGTATTTAACAAAACAACATTAAATACTTATTTATTATAGTTTATTATATACAAAATCCTTAAAAAACTTGAATTATTCTCATCAGTTTTAGTGTAGGTAAAAATAGTGTATGATACTCATGTCTACTTCACTGAATTGTATCAAGAAATTGTTATTTCACCTGGAATAAATCGACGAACTACTTCAAATGATAATAATATCTTTGTAATCATTTAAACCTTTAAGGAGGATTCACTTAAATAACTATCAATATTAACCATGATTTGACATACAACAAAGGACTATCATTCTTGTAATTAAAACTAACAATATTAGAATCAGAATCATAATTTTTTTATAATAAATATTACGATAATAATATTTGTAACGTAAAAATCATGATAAGACTGATAAAAAATGTCACTTATGTCTCGATCTCGTGATATCTATTCCCCTTATTCTTGTTGGAATTATGCACATGTAAATGGGTTTGAGAAGGGGAGATATGGCCCTGACCCGCTTGGAGGAAATACGCAGAGCAAGAAATAAATAGATAATCTTGAATATCTTTGATTTATATAATTTATCCACTTATATAAGGATTTCTTAGGTATATATGGAAATAAATAGCGTAAACTTTCAGGGTTTAAAATAGTAAAGTGCTTCTAATGTTATAAAAGGAAAGAAAGCGTGTGAAGTAATTTAACCTTATAATCAAACACGGCATTGCGATAAATATCTTTTGATATTCTTATCACAACTGTCTATAATTTATTATGGAATTATAATTATATATATTTTTTAAGAATAAAATATATATTAATTAAGATTAATTACATAATTAACTATTATGTAAAGATTATAACATGAAATTAATTAAAATTAATTACTAATAATTATGATATTTTTCTCTACATATATATAATTATTTAGTTTATATTAATATTAACTTACCTATCGATATATGTATAATGACGTCACTATATAACTGTGTCTGAACAGACGCTCGCCCCTCGTAGACGTTGCGTCTACACTGCCGCTACGCCGCTACGGTTCGTAACCATGGAGCTACGAAATATTACGCACAGAATATTAATTATAATTTAAATTACACACACACAATGTGAGTAATTATTACCAATAAGGATGTTGTATTATAAAAAATAACTGCAATGTATAATGTACATATAGATTTTAATGAATGGAATATATATTTAAAACAATATTTGTATATATATTTCAGTTTATAAATTAAAAAGAATTTCAAATATAAAATATAATATGAAGATCTGTTTAAATCTCTCTCTTCGATGTAATTCAAGACGTATTTCAAAGTAAAGCGGCCTGAGGTATAGACGATAAAAGTCGTTGGGATGGAAACTCGAATAATCTGAATATCTGTGCTTGTTAGGAACGAGCCGCGCCTAGGCTCGTTTACTGTCTGAAATAATCTTGCTTAGTGTTCAAATATAAAAATTTATCCAACAGAATTGATCTAGAAAATTTTATATACATATATTTATATGAATTAACAGAATTGGTTTAGACACAACATATGTATATATATGAAACCCTTCTGTTAAGAAATTAGAATTAATTATTGTCATAATCATTATTAAAACCAAAGTTAAATTTATTCAGCAATCCCTTTTACTATTTAATATTATATAACATTATTTTGAGTAAATCAAATAATAGATAAAAGATAACTAAACTGGAAGCATGTCAGTCATATTTCAACATCAATATGATTAATACAGAATAGTAATATTTAAAATGCAATATAAAATATATAGCGTGCTTTTAAGCTAAAGCTATTTCCATAATAAATCATCTTAGTAATTTAAATTCATTATGGACACGGTCTTATCACTAGGAGATAAACTGATGAGCTCTATAGAAAACCTATATTATCAAAAAGTACGTTGTTTTAATATTAAAGAGGCATATTAAAATCATTTAAATGAAAACGACTTTATTACGTTCATCGTCAAAGTGTTATTCAATAGTATTTCTTATTTAAATAATAATATTATTATCACAACAATTTAACGAAGACTTATTGAGATCTAAGATTTTCGCGAGTACTCATTTAAATGAAACTAATATTTTCGGATTTTACTTCGCGTATTTATTTTTGATTATTAACTACATACTCCCGACGTTTCGGCTACTTTTCAGCAACCGTGATCACGGGCAGACGAGATGTGAGTGTCTGTCAGTTGGTCTGGTCATTTTTATCACCTACCGCCATAATATAGACTTGCATAATAAGACTTGCATAATATATTCACTTAATTCACAATATATAAGTTTGAAATCACCAACCCGTCTTGAGCAAGCGTGGTGATTAATGCTCAAACCTTCTCCACGTGAGAAAGAGGTCTTTGCTCAGCAGTGGGCTCTGATAGGCTGATCACGACGATATATAACTTATATGATCCCTTTGAATTATTTCAATAGACAGCGAGGTTTGACATTTAATACTGGAAATGCGTAGGTTGTTATGTTCCAATACGTGGTTTTTCTGACAGACATAAGTACGTATGTATGTTTGTTATATATTATATATATTTAAGTATACATAATGGAAATACAAGTTTAGTGTGGGCGAGACTACTGGTAGGTAATGTTTAGTCGTGGGCTGATCGCTGATAACTAGGATCTGACATTTTGTCATGAAATTAATTTTAAACATAAAGTTCTTAGCCTAAGATTGTGTCTTATACATAGATGCTTAAACTTTAGCTATTTCGAATTGCGTTCAGATCTGTATTGGTTATTAAATAAGAATCGGTTAAATTAGATATGAATATATTATAAATTTATCGTCAGCCGTAATAAGTTATGTAAACTGCTTTATTGAGAAGGAACATATTGACCATGGCCCCTATTATATACAACAAAATACCGAATGAAATAAAAGACTTATGTAAAATTTAAAAAACTTTTTTTTCCTTACTAGTCAACAAGTGTTATTACTCCGTAAATGATTATCTAATGGACAAGACATAATATTGTAATAAATTGATGAACAAAAAATGTATAATATATATAAGTTAATCATGTATCTATCTATCATTATTAATTTTCATCTGTAATATTTAATATGAATTTATAATTATAATTGCATTGTTAATTTAATTTCTAATTTTAATTTAACAGTTAATTTTAATTTATAATTTAAGCCTAATATTTACATGCCTTAAGGTAGAATGTACTGGAACTTATACTAAAATCTATTTATACACCTACATATATTCTGTACCTACATTCAGAGCAAATAAAAATTATTATTTTTATATTATATTAAATCTGATGAACCTTTTATTTCCTATTGAGGATTATAGTTCATTTTCTTTGTTTAGAACCGATTGTAGATTATATTCATAGTTTATTTTTAATCTGTTGTCCGAATGTAAATACATACTTTGTAGTGGTGTAGTTCTTTGCTATAATTGGTTGATAAGGGCTCAGTATTGTAAACTGTTACTGATCAGTACTTGTCTAAAATTATGAAAGACATTTAGGCGTATGATTAAATACTTCAAGCTTGCCGGTATAACCGTGGAACCACAGTGAACGCGATATATATTTTTTATTTAATTCAATTAAAATTAGGTATCATAAGCTTTTTCACAACAGTTCATCCGTTCAGTAATAGCAATGAAACAAATGCCATCATCATTTCCATGAATTGAAATAAAATTAATCACACTTTCTGGGTAACGATAACATAAAAATGCATTCGTAAAAAAACGAATAAAAAACAAATTTTACATTTTAAGAAACTTAACAAACCTGCTTTAAAGCTCATTTAACTAACAGTAAACATAATAACATGTAAATAAGAAAAAACCTTGATATTTCCGTCGTTATGCAACCATTTGGCGTAAAATATACCTTTAAAGTATACAGAATGATAATTTGTAACTAAATACAAAAATTATTTTATCAATGTAATAACTGAACGCATAATCAATAGAAAGACCACTTCAAGTTTAACAATTTTTATTTTATAAAAATGGTTGGTTGGTTATTTTACACATGGCCTGCGTCCATGCAAAATTGTGCACAATATATTCTGCCAGTGCCATTACTGTGTAAAAATATTCCTTATAATCTAGTAATTGACACATCATATAATGACAGATGTAATGACAGGTCAGTTGACAGATATAATGACAGTTGACAGGTAATAACCTTCCGGTCCTGAAGTATTACGTTGCGATAAATGCACATCACGAAGTTCCGTAACACCGAAGTCATAATCGGAAAATTTCATCAAAACATCAGAACCATCGAAAGTCTCCCTTTTATGTTTATTATCTGTTAAATCTGAATTCTGCTGTCTCTGTCTGTACTTTGAATTCAACAAAGTTACATGCATCTTAATATTATCTTTTTCATGATTCTGAGAACTATGCATTAGACCTGAAAACAATAATAGGTTACACTTATATCAATAATAATATAGAAAGCTATTCATATGTCATCATGACAGCTTAGTATCACAGATTCAAACTATGCCACAAATAAATAATTATATATTTAATTAATATATTAATTCTATATCAATACAAATACAATTTTAAAACATAATTACTAACTATTGAAAATCTGGCGAACATGACACATGGTAAAAAAAAAACAAAGTATATAAGGTGGTTATACCTGCATTTTTAAAGTGATTAAATATGGAGTCAACTAATTGCTGTAATATTCCTGAAGGGGCGTCAACTTCTTCAACACAGCCATATAAAACATCAACGGCCTTGGGATCATCATTCATATATGATAAGCCTTTTAATCTGATTTTCAATGGCAGATAGTCTTTCACTATTGGCCTGGAAATTAAGTTATAGTCCACTTAAATATCAATTCTTTTAACAGTTAGCTTAAAAAAGTTAGTTAGTTAAAAGCTAATCATATGGCATAATAATTGAATTTAAATATATTTATTATCATACAGTCCAAGAAAGAGAGTCAGAAATGAAGTGTTCTAATAAAAAAGAATTATGCAATGTTACTTAACTTTGGGATAGCATTATATTTAGGATTTATAGAATTTAATATTCATATAATGTAGGAACCTAAGTCATTGCAATACAATTTGAATGCTTCATGATTATGTATGTGAAAGAAGTTATTAATACAGTAGTTTTTTTTTAAATTGAGGCTAAAGTCAAATGTAAGATTTAAGACATTTCTTGATTAATATGCTTGAGTCCAACATAGCTTAAAACCACCCATTGTTACACTAATCTGCTTAGAGTATGCCTAGTGATGAAAACTTCTTTAGCTCTTGTGATTGTTATGACTTCCCACAATTTAAAGCATTAAATTAAGTTTATACATAGTATTTAACAACTACAAAATGCTACCCCTAATCATAAAACAGATATATTATATATATTCCTCAAACAGCAACATTTCAAATAATAAGGGACTTTCAACCTGTATCTATATGTAAATAATATGAAGAAACATACATTATATATTTATCTTTTGCCTCCAATAACAGTTTAGATGCCAGCTGACGTTCTTCATTGTCCATTAAGCACATAACTCCCAATGTTATATGTAGTTTTGCTGATCGAATGAACAATGACTCCTCTATGTTCGGACAATCTTTGAGGACTTGTACCTGAAAGAATGTTCTAATTATTGTTAAATTATTAAGTAAACAGTTTCAAGTATATTTGAGTGTCATACTTTGAATCTTTCAAAACCTTCCATTATATTAGTCGCATTCATTGGTATTGATATGAAGTGTGTGGGTTTTTGCTTCATTCTTGCTGCCATCACAATTATGTTGATCCGACGTATGGCTGCTTTAACATTCTGAAATCATAATAACAATACATAGTTCAACTGAAAATATGAAATAATTTTTGCATGTGACATTTGAATAATCCTAATTTTGAGGAAAATTTTTTGAAAAACAGATGCTTACAGTGGCACTGGGTCCGAAAATAGATATATCTGAATTTTCCCCATGTCGTGGTATTTTGATAACAGTTTTTGTATCTCTACCAATTCGGCTGATTGTTGCACCTTTTTTACCAATAATTGATCCAATGTAATGCCTAAAAAATTTTACTTAATTTAAACTGAATAATTTTATCAATATTAACATGTTAAGTTACAGAAACCTGGTTTTTTTTATAACCCGACAGTTATTCCTAAATTAAAAAAGATCAATTTAGTAAAAGAAATTAAAAGGAGTAAAAAAAATTTTCAAAGAATCTGGAGTATAAATGGTATATTTTTGATGGTTGATAAAAGCGAGCATACCTGGGAACGTGCATATTAGTTGTATATCTGTTGCTATCTATCATAATTATCTCATAAGCTGTGTCATCGTCGTCTTCATCCACTTCGTTTAATGGAGTGTCTAGGACAAAGGTTTAAAGAATTATAAGCCAGTCAGAAAGAAGTTTTTAATAATAAGTATTTATTACCATTTTCGTATAAATCGTATTCCTGAAAAGCTGTTAATTCCGTTGCTGGATCATGCACTCTGTAGCACCTTCCCTCTATCCAAAGCAATTCCGGTCTCAGGATATCATTCATATTTAATAGCTTGTTAGGGAACTATATGGCATATTATTCCCTATTAAATATATGTCGGTAAACGGTATTTACGTGAGGACAACTTTCAATTGCCGAATGGCAGTTGCAGCTGTAAGTCTTTGTTTAGATTCTGTCACTGTCAGTCTCGTTCTAAAATTTCAGCTGTTTTTGCAATTAAACTTAATTTTGTAATTGTTTTATACGATGTTTCAAGTCATTAGTTCTAATAAAAACTCAATATTATCGACAATTAAAAAAGAACTAAAATAGTTTAGAACTTATAACACCCATTTGAATATTTCCTTTTATATGCTGTCATATTAATATTTCTGAATACCGTTACTACAAGAATTTTAGCACATTAAAAAAAATCTATATTATAGTGATTCATTAATACCATTGGTTTACCCATATCAAAGAAATCTAAAAGAAATATCTAAAATAATATAGATAAAAAGGTACTATAAATTTACGAAATTTTAAATTGAGGGAAAGTTGATTATAAAATATGATTTATGTAGATTTCGTCGGTATGAAAATGATAATCCAAAATGTAAAATATGTATTGAAAACTCTTTGTCTTACTCCGTTAAAGCCGAAAGGGCTACATCATTTATCCATACAAAAACAGCAGACTAGTGACATTATAACTTGCTAAATTGTATTTGAATGAATTTTGGCATTATTAAAAATTATTTCTAATATTGGTGATAATGTGCCTGGAACTTATTTTATATATTAATTAATACTCATGGACCAAACCCGATCTCAACTTGTATTTAAACGTTCATTGGATATGAAACTTATTTTTAAGCTATCAAAAAAGTCATTGTGTCCCTTGCACAAACATATTTTGACCAAAGAAATAAAAATAACCCAGCTCCATTTCTCCACTGAACATTTAAACAGTTAACAAAGAGAAAGGATCCAAATGGAGTAAAAATCTTTATTGATAAAAGTTAATCTAAACAAAAGCAATTAAATATTTGAGTCCTAATCTGGGTTACTTTGCCACATGTTACGGTAAAAAGTAAATCGAAATAAAAATTCTTTTTGGAACCTGCTGGAACTGTTCTTCTTTCTTACATTCTAGCATCACTATAGAATTTATCTAGTTTCAAAACCATTCAAATGAATATCAAAGACAAACAACTCTTTGGATAAACTATTGTGGTTGAAAATTTAATACTTTATCGTCTAATTACAAATATTTGTAACATGTCAGTGATAATTAAACCAAGACTTTAGATCAATGTATTACCAAATCAAGTTAAAAGTAACAGATAATTTAAATGTCCTTCTACACATTGTTTATGCCCTAGTGCATTATAAATCACCTGACCTTAATATCGATATAAATATATCAACAATACAGAATTATACATTCTAAAAAAAGTATTGGATACTGATATAATCAGTTTTTGTTATTTTATCAATCATGTATCAAGATACGGACATGAGATGTCGACAACAAAACACACAATGATAATGATTTAACATAATTTGTTATGTTATTTCTATTTACACATCTCAGTATTATAAATGTCTATGTACAAAGTAACTGTAAGTGCTGACATATCAGTGAATGATAAGCTTATCAACCGTATTATTATTGACGTAGCGGACAGCGGTAGTAAAACAATGTGATCTAATACACGGTTCGGTCAGCTGCAGTTTAATATATGAATTTAAATATTATAAATATGCAACCGAATGTAAGTGAAATATTCCAAAGATCGAGTAGCACTTATTACAATGTCGATTATCAGTACACAACGATACAAAACAAAGATGACTACAGTGAGTATTTTAGTTAAATACTTTTTTTTAATTTGATTTAAATCAGATAATTTAATTCTACTAGAATAATGTGTTAAATCTGTTTTTATTTACATAAATTAGATTTTCTAATGATCTTTATAAGCCAAATAAAGAGGTGTAATTAATGTAATTAGAAATAATATAAAATTTTTATTTATTTGGTCGTTTATCAACCTGTCTCAGTTATTTACTACTTTTCTATTGTTATGTGCTCTTTTCGTATAATATATAGAATTTGTCACACTCTAATAACGATGTTGATTACTGGCGAGGTCAGATCTTTAGATGATTGTTCACGAAAACATCACATTTTTTATTTGTATTTGAATGATAAAACCTTATCACGATGAACAAATTGTGAATTAAGAACAATTTTATATATTCTATAATTGTTTCCTTTATCGTTAACGTGCTGAGAAAGTATCTGAGAAATATTTTAATAATCACATTTGCGTATTTAGTGTTTTGGGATTATTTACTTCATCGTGGTGGTAGTCACATTCCAAGGTAGTTCCAAGTTAGTATCTTTTAGTTCATATATAATTCTATTTTACATAAATAATTCCATTTTCTACATCAAATTCAATTTACATTAATTTTTTGGCAACATTTTTTCGTACAAGCTTTATATTTTTAACATTATTTTCTTTTGAGTTAGCATAAATAAACACATGCTCAAGGCAAGTTTGCTTTTGACACTACAACTTTTGACTATGTAAGTTTGTTTGTTTGAAAAATTAATTCTATTACTACATACGTATAAAACAATGACTATTATACTTCTTAATCATTGTCCTTGACATTAATTGTAAGGACGCTTTTAATTGATAAAATATACGCAAAAATTATATTTATTTAAATGAATACTCGCGAGTCTTACATCTAATACGAGTAATTTAATCTTAGAAACTTTTCTCATTAGAACTTTTTTCAAAATTCTATTCTTTTATGAACATGTGCTCAAAATTCAAATTTAAACAATATATTTTTTTATTAATGATTTATTTAAAAATAATACACTCAGCATAATAAATTAATTACAAAATAAAAGTTTAATATTAATATCATCGATTTAATTTAATTCTATTTAGAATTTCTAATAAAATAAGTGGAACCGTGTCTTTTCATTCCTGAGCCAATGGTTTTAAAAAAATAATTAAGGGGTTGTCCATAAATCTCGTGATCTTTTTTTAGCATTTTTAACCCCCCCCCCCCCCCAATGGTGATACGTAGTGAGGTTTAAGACCACCCCCCCTCCCCCTCCTCAACATTACGTGTATTTTTAGTACCTACAACGAATCTTAAAATTTTCTGAATATTATCTTAATTTAAATACAGGTATAAACTATAATCTTATTTTATTCTGAAATTAAGGACCATAATAAATTAATATTTGTTTAAAAATCGCGCGTTAGACGAAAAAATAGATACACGAGATATCTTACTACACCCCCCCTCCCCCTTGTGTTATTTTCGTGATTTTTATCAAACCCCTACCCCCCCTTTCAAGCCTCACGTGATTAATGGACAATCCCTAAGTAGTCGTTTTTATTTTGTCATCAAAAACTACATTAAATATAAATAAAAATTATACAGTAAAATTATTCTAATTGTCTAATTGTAATATGAGTGCAACACTGCGCTTTATCCAGTGTGCAGAAGGTTTATCTGAAGGCAAGTAAAATGCTAAGACAAAATTGGAAGAATGTCCTGTTGTGGCTAAAACACCTTTTCTTTCTAACGTCTTATATAATGGGCATTTATATCTTGTACCTTCTACGAACTCTTTTTTCATTTTCGGGAAAAGCCACACAGCTGGCATATTATCATTTAATATTTTTGGAAATTGTTCGCCGATTGCATACTTTTCCCGATCCCATCTAGCTCCATCTACAAAAAGTCCTTGGACATAAACTCCGAAATCAGGAGGAGTTTCTTCATAATCGACACGCAATACTTCAAAATCAAAAATTAGTAGATCTATCGGTATTCTTTTAGCTCGGGCATAGTTTTGTACAGAACCAGTAAGGAAAGCTTGTGTGAAAAAGAATCCGGAGAGCCAAAATGTGGGTGGTTTACCGTGTTGGTTCCAATTTTCTAACATGGCTAGACGATCAATAAAGTCAGCTACGTAGCTTGGCAATGGTTTTAAACTAGGATAAGAAACCTTTGCCCAATTATCTGGAATTTTACCAAGCAACATGGAATTAGACTGCAAATCAAGTGCCGGTGACATGACAATCACTCCTTTCACAGCTTTTTGTAAATCGATCAGGGAAGTTTTAATCTCGTGCAACAGTTTATTAAATCTTTGCATTTCTTGAATCAATACTGTATTCATGGATTCATTATAATCCACTGGATACTTTTGCTGTGCTGTTTCAATATCAAATGACTGAGGTAGCTTTGACAAAATTTCTGTTGCCATCTGAGTTAATATTACTTCGGTATTACCACCTTCACCACCCCCAGCTGCACCTTCAACTAAGACCAGGGAGGTCGTTAGAGCCATGGATATTGAATAGTCACGCGTTATTCCTGCATTCATGTGAAGCCCGTAGACTTCAGGAGGAGGATTTACAGGAACTGATTCGATATGTTTTAAATAGTCTTGATACTCGCATCTCCGTGGTAGGCCATATTGAGGACCCAAGTCACAAAATAAATTGTTAGGATCATTAACTACATTAGGGTTGACATAATTGTCTAAAATAGTTACAATCAATCTCCTGTCCCAATCATCCGTCACTCTTCCTCCGTAATTACACTCACCAGTTAAATACTTTATAGCAACATATTGTATCTCTTCATATTGGTTCAAAAACATCTGTAATTGCATAACTGAAATATGAAAGTCGGAGTCATTAAAACCATACTGAATATTCCATCCTAGTGGTCCAAATTTTTTCCTTTCCTGTACCACGGCGTGAAAAAAACTTATTCCGTACAAAAGCTTACTAAATGTTTTATCTTTACCAGGACAGCCTTCAAAAAATTCAGGTTCTTTCAGAGGTTCCGAAAGATAAGATCTATTTAAATTATGTTGAAGACCCGTAGGTGGTTCATTGGTCATTTTTACACCAACTTGCAAAACTGACTGAGGAAATTTATCAGATGGGTAACTCGTAAGCCACAGTCTAAAACTAAGATCGGTGTTTGTTAAATCAAATCCCTCGATTAGCTTTTCTAAAGTAGGTAACCAAGAAACTGCTAAATGACAGTTTTGTAAGCACACCCAACCACCTTCTAGTTGAGCTTTCTCTATCATTGCCTTCGCAATTGGACCCTGCCCTTGACCTAATGATATAGAACTAAATCTGTGACTATAACCCATTTTTTCACAATATTTTATTAAAGCTCCCATCGGATCCGACCCAGGAGATAAAATAAATATTAGGGGAGCTAGACAGTTCGAATCACCAAAGGATTTACCAATATCAAAAGGGGGAGGAGTTATATATTTATTGCCCATTTGTTGTTCAACAAATTCAGAAATGGCCAATGTTAATTTGTCTGGCCTTAAAACTCGAATTACTAACAATTTTTGAAATGAAGATAATTTTTCATTCCAAGGATTTGGTAATGTTTTACGATGAGGTTCTAGATCGTCATAGACTTCTTTCCACGTCTTTTGATGGGTTGTGAAACTATTTCTTACATCCTTAAAGGCGGGGAGGTCATCTAGTCTGCATATTTCATCCCAACCTTTATCTGGTAGCCAATCAATTTTTTTCTTAAGAAGATTTTCTACAGCTATACCTCCAGTTATTAGGAAAATATATTCATCATGGTCCATTTCACCGGAGGCAAGCATCATTTTAGAACACATAATGAAAGAAAACATTAGCTTGTCTTTATCAAACAATGATCTGCATACATTGCTATATAAATTATACGTAAATGTGTCTTTTAAAAACTTTAACCTTTTTTCTAAATCTTTAGATTTGTTTGCATTTTCAATTGATATTACATACAAATTAATAAACCACGTTAAGGAATACTGATACATGGGATCAACATTAGGTAGTTCAGTTACACAATAATACAATACAGCCGAATGCGATGCTATAGGCCTGTATCCAAGTCTAAATTTTTCTATTATAATTTCTGTTTCTACCGATGCTTCTTGTTTCTTGGTTATATCAATTGCTAATAGTTTTGATGAATCTAAAACTTCTATTGCAGATTCATCTTCAAGAATATCACCCTTAGATTCTTGAAGAGTTCGTAATATGTCATCTTCTACTTGTTTAAGTGCAGCGCGATTAGCCGCACCTTGCACAATCAATTTTTCACGTTTTTCTTGCAAATCAGGTCTTTCTTTTGCCACAACAATACCCAACAATTGATCCTCCAATCCATCCTTTGTAAGAGCAAAGTTTATTAATGTTACTTTGTTAAACACTTCAGGCAAATAATGCGGATTTCTGAGTTTTGTTGTCATGTACAATCTAAAATTGGGATGATATTCAATCACATTCTCACCCAAAGCAATAAATTCTTTCCCACCTTGTACATAAGTATGTTTTAACAATACTGGATCCAAAGGTGGTTCAACGTCTTCTAAAATACAATCAATCAATGCTGGTTTTCCGTATTCTAAACAAGTTTCTATTACTTTCATATAATTACCATCAGTAAACTTAAGGACTTGCAAATCATTAGATTTTTCCATTGTTTTTATCCATTTGTTTGCTTGTCCTTGTGGATCGACAAGTAAAGACCAACGAAGAGAACTATCTTGTATAACACCATTATCTATGGAAAAGGAATCCCACGGTAAACCAGCTATACACCAATTTTGAATTTTAATGTCAGTACCTAAAATGTCTTTAAAAACAAAATGTTCAGAATGTGGCATATTAAGACCTATAACTAAATCACGCCACTTGGAAATCATCTCTACTCTTATAGGTAAAGTATAAGGCGATAAATATGCTATAATACCCGATGAAACAAGAATATCTCCAGCTAAATTGTCAAATAGAGTTTGCAAATTTTCAGCTGCTGCTGTCCATCTAACTTTTTCTCCCCCAAGACCACCAATTAACTTTTCAGCACGATACAATTTATCAATACACAATTGAACTTCATCTTCTAAAGCCTTTTTCTTAATATTTGCTTCTTCTAAGGCTTCATTTAATTCAGCTAATCTAGCCTCTAATCTAGCTACGGTAGCTTTCTTTTCTTCTAATATCGCCATCGTCTCTGCAAATTCTTTTTCAGCCGCTTCTAGCTTCGCTTTTTTCGGAGCAACAACTTTTGCAACTGCATCATACATATCCATGGCAATTATCCACTTACACAATCCTTCCGCAGCTGTAGAAGCTTTGGCAATAATGTGTGGCTTAAAATCTTTATGAGAAAGATATTCCTTTCTTATTTTTTGCATTGTTGCCACTGGGATGTTATCCTTGTCAAAGTTGCGCAACGAATCCAAGAAGCTCATGTCTCCTAAAATTCTCTTACTGGGACCCCAATAATCCAACATTTTCTTACCAGGATTATCAGGATCTGGAATTTTATCAGGTGGGATCCCTTTCATTACACACACCGCTGCCATTACTAACTTTACTGTCGCTGGAGGATTTTTCATAGATTTTACAATCGTTATATCTGCGGGTTTCAAAGTATTCAACGCAGCTATAGCATCCTCCAAAATAGGTAAAGCTAAAGCTAAATCCGCTTCACAATCCTTTTTTAGCTCTTGCGCAGCAGCTGCTTGAACATTTGCTACTTTTTGATCTTCCCGCACTTGTGCTGCAGCTTTATCTGCAGTGGCGGTTTCTACTGCTATTTCTTCCATCATCTTTGTAGACTTAGCAGCCATTACTATTAATTGAGGTTTCAAAATATTTAGGTCGCGTTGCATAATTGACACGGCTTCTGCTGCTTGACTTAGTTTATCTAAACCATTTGTATAACGCAATTTTGCAGCTCTTAACTCTCTTTGCTTTCGATTTGTTAATACTGTAAAGGATTTTATCAAATTAAGATATGATGCTGATGTAATATATGTCCTTCTTCCATATTGATTAAAGAAATCAATTGACACCTTCCGCGCATCCACGTGAAATTGTTTACACGCTATAACTGCAGCTGCCTTAATTTTGTCACTAACGTTTACTTTAACCATATAGTAATGTGCAACCATTTCTAGTGCATCTTCAGGCCAACTATCATACCAATCAATGGTGCAGCAGTTAACAAGGGAAGGATACAGCCTTAACCTTGTTCTAAAAGAACTACCTATAGGACTGAAACACAAAACAATATGTAATTTAGCTTTACATCTTCCAACGAAAAATGACATTATCTGCAATGGACTAATATCTAAATTTCTATTACCACCTTGGGCTGCGAGGCGAACTAATTCTAATATTTCTTGCATTTCATCTAAGCCGTATAAATTAGGAACTTCGCCGGAATTAAGTAAACTGTCTAAATTTTGAATAAAGACTTCTTCTTTAATTTGATTTTCCGTAAATAGAAAAGTTGTATCTTTATTTAGACCACCCGATTCTCTTAGAACCAGTTTTATATCATCATGCCAATCTTTAACACTATATGACTTGGTGATTTCTGGTTGAAACACTTGTTGACCTAAAATAGTACTAGCCAACCTAGTGAGCGACTGGCGACCAGATCCTCCTACTCCAACCAATAAAGCGTTACCTGATGGCATAGAAAGCAATCTACATATTTTTGATAAATGTTCTAAGGCATAATCGAATAATACAATTGTCATTTTTGCCTTATGCATTGCATTATACTCTGTTAACATACTGATAGCAACATTTAAAAATGTTTCTTTCGTAGGAATTTCTTCATATCTTCTCTCCCCTTCGACACTGTCCGTGTCTAAATAACAACCGAACATCATTTTTTTAATATTTTCTTGAGTTACCTCACCTTTTTCATTTTGATATGTGTCTAAAGCTGATTCAAATGTGTCTCTCATGAACTCTTGTGTTGATTTCCTTAAAAGATCAAAGAACCATGAACGATCTATTTCATCTACAAGTCTATCATAAAAAACACGCATAATTTCATGGACCCATACTCTAGTAAAAGTTTTTTTATTGTCTGCAGATTCTTTTCTTAACAACGCACATCCTTGAATAACTCTTGAGAAGTCTCGTAGATTAAAAATATAATGAGATTTGGCTGGAGTAGGCCTTAGACCTTCTGCAGCCATATCATATATGTTCGTCGTGGCTGCAACGATATTTACTATTACTGGTTGTGTGTCCTGACCGAAACCATTTCTTCTCCAACCTAGTTGGAGCAAGGACATGAAGATTTTAGACATACTTTCTTTTGAAAATTCATTGATAGAGTAAATATTATAGTGCCTTAACATTCTTGGATAAATTAATTGTCTACTTCCTCCAACGGGTCCGATAGCTCCATAAAAGAAGGTATCATATATATACAGCTTATCTGTGGTTTTCAAATCATACCAATGCTTTTGGTCAAAGTACAACCGTAATAATTCTATGGCTGGTTGAGCTCCATAAACTTCTTTAGCAGGCATATTCATATCGTCAATAAAGATAATAGCTTGTTTACCCCTAGTTGGCCCGTAATTATTTTTTCTTCGTTTAACAAGTTTTGAAATTACTAAATCTTGTGTTTGATTAGCTGAAGTTGTAGTAGTAAAAGTAATAAAACCTGGAGTATATTTCTCTAAATCAACATTATTCATTAAAAAATTTTGAATATAAAAACTTTTCCCCGTCCCCGTAGGACCAATCAGCAACAAAGGTTGTGAAAATTTTGTATGAAGTTTTAAGAGAAATATATATTTCTCAGTTTCTAATGTCGGAATAACCGTCTGTAAAAGATTAATCTGTTCTTTAATTTGAACAGCCTTAACTGCATCTGGCCAGGGTTTCCAACAACCTTTACCTTTGTACATATAAAAATGATCTATTATCATACCTTCAGTAGGAATGGACACATCTAATCTATCAAGTACAGTAGGAATACCATTTTCACCTCGATAATATGACTTTAATAATTCATCAAACCTTTCCCGTGAATCAGTGTTTAATATCCCTCCAACACCCCAAACTAGTGCTGTCATAAAAGAAGCTAAAAACCAAGTTCTACAGTATTTTGTATCCTCTTCACCCTCTAACGCATTATTCATTAACATTTCAACAAGTCGAAGAGTACTTATTACTAAATTTACTTCACCCGCCGTGACAAGTTGTTGACAATGCTTTCGGACATAATATATTAATGGAGTAAACAACCATTCACACATAGCAAATATAAAGCCTTCATTTTCCTCTAACCATAGAGGATTAATAGTTTTTAACCATGAGGTATAAAAAGGGGCAAATCCAAAAGAAGCCGATTCCATATATATCATACCACATCTAGAAACTGTGGCGGGAGATGCTTGCGATAGGTCCATAACTTCAAATATCATTGACATAACATTTGACATAGCCATAACCTCACCAGACGTTAAGCACAGTTTTTTATTATCATCTAAGACAGTATTCATATTTTCAATCCAAACAGCGTCTACGGGACCATCAAAAACGATCCATTTCCTGACAGGAGTATCGTCAGAAGCAAAATCTCTGAACATAGTTGCTACAACACCATCAGTCCATTCATAAGATATCGGATCGAAAGCACCATACAATTGACCCATTGTCACTGCTTTTGGATTGAGAACTTTATAAGTGGAAGCACAACCACCGGGTAAACCTCGTTCTTCCATTAAAGTAAGAGCTTCAGCTAAAACTTTCAAAGTCATAGATTTTGCTGAAAATGGATCTCCCACTAACATGAAGCCATGTCTTACAATCATCATTTCGTAGGTTTGAATGACTTTAATTAAGAAGCATTCGACTGGTTGAAGATTATTTATTTCACACACATCATGACAAGCATTCAGAAAATTAACATAATCCGGTTTCGGTAATGTTATGCCGGGAAACAAATCAGATATGATACCTTCAAACAAAGGGACATCAAAAGATAAAAACTTTGGGAGGTTTACATCTGTAATTGATCTCAATAACAAAATACTTTCACTTTCATTAGGAAAACTCCTTTTCAAGTTACCAGCAGCAGAAAGAACCGTCTTCACAGCTCTCATACCGTAATCATAATGATTTTGGGATGATAGCTGTTCAGAACACAAGCGATAGGTGGTAACAATTTTAACAGATAAACTCCTAGCATCAATGAAACCGAATGAATACAAGGAAATTTCACCAATCATAGCATAATCTGGAACCATCATTGCTACAGTTCTGAATAAAACTTTTAAATTATCAGGCAGCTCAGAACGTCCCGCATAACCCGGATTCATTGTTATACAAACGTAACAAGCGGGGTTCAAATTTAATGTTGTCCCCTCAAAATCGAATGTTTCTAAATTCTGTCGAATAGCTTGAACTATGCAAAGTATTTGTTGGGCTATCACAGACAACACCTCTACTTCTATGCGATTAAATTCATCAAAACAAACCCAAGCTCCGCATGATGCTAATCCTTTAAAAAATTTGCCCATGGCTTTATAATCTAAACCATCAGAACAATTAAATACGACACATTGAACGGCTAACGCTTTAGCTAAATCTTTCGTGGTTTCCGTTTTACCCGTACCTGCTGGACCTTCTGGCGCACCATTTAAATGAAGGTAATAAGCACCAATCAACGTCCGGTAGCATCGATCAGTTAAAGGTGTTATAACTAATCGATCTGAATTGCCCAAATATTCATAGGCGTAATTAACAACGGCATTTATAATTTTAACAAACACCTTTTCCTCTTCCCAATAGTAGCGCAATTGTGCTAACCATTGAAAGTCAGTAATTTCAGTCACATCTTTTTCAATAAGATCTTGTATTACATCCTTAGCGTGAACGTCTATTACTATAAGAGCTTTAACAGTAATACTATTTAATTTTGTTAAATCGGTTCTACGAATAACAGAAACTGTTTCATTGAGTTGTTTTGTTAGACTGACATGAAAAGACTTAAGTTCGCTTAATTTATGTGTATTTAGGCTATCGTGGACATCTACTGCCCAGTAAATTTGTGAAATTGCTAAAACTACCATACCTTCCCAAGATAATATCCAATCTACACGACTTAAATTAGGATAGTCATAATAAGATAATTCAGTCTCAGATTTCACAGCTTTTAACATTTGATCTTCCACTTGCACTAGCCACTTTTCCACGGATCCCCTCGCTGCTGCGACACTTATAGTTTCCAAAAATTCGACTTGCTCTCCCTCCATAGAAATCATAGCTGATATATTAAACTCTGGATCAAAGACAAGTCGATTTATACCTTCGAAACATTTCTTTAGATGCGGTTGAACTTTGAGAGGATTCTTCGTTTCTGACAGGATTTCTAACATTTCATCGTTCGACAAGAAGAAGAAACGTGGAAAATATAAGCGTTTCCTTTCGAGATAGTTGTTTATACCGTCATTAATTTTTTCAAGCATACCGGAAGCAACTTTAAATGATTCCAAAACACCCATTCCACCAGCTATCTCTAAAACATGAGGATCTTTGTCTACTGAACCCATATAACGACGATAAATGTTATTAACCTCAACAAACATTACTCCTTCTTCCTGCATTTGAGCAACAATATCTTTAGATGAAAATATAGGTAACAAGTAAAGCCATTGACTCTGTACTTTGCCCCATTCGTCAATTGTAGCGTTCACACGTGTTATTTTATCATACCAACTTCTAACTTGAGCTTCAAAAGGCTTTACGAACGCTGATCCCCTCATGCCGATAGTCTTTACAATATGATCATCTAAAACACTCTGTATATCATCTAATCCAGATAGTATGTAAATTCCTGTGTCTTTGTATGGACTTGTTTTAAAGCATATATCAGTCCATTCAGCCATCATTTTATTTAAATTAGTTATAAGAGCTAGTTCCTTTGTTGCCGCTACACTTATTATTTCATACTGGTCAATATCCTCCCAAAGATTATAATCAATTATTTTCCTCAAAGATGTTCCAGCGTTTGGAGTCAAATCAAAACCTGCTATAGTTGACATTTCATCCCAATGTCTTTGTACTAACGCTGGGTTACACATTATGTGTGCCATTTGAACATTTGGACGCCAGTTTTTTATTTCAGCTATAGCTTGTGCACACAGTTTCATTGGGGCTGGTAAGTTATTAATATCGGGATCATCAACCAATCCTTGAAATCTCTTTTCTACTCCTTCTGATATTTGTTGTTTTATTTTAGTTCTGTAAGCTTTAGACAATTTTAAGAATTCTTTGTAGTAAAAATCATGATCTTGTTCAATTTTCTCATGATCTAAATACTCAAATGGACCATCCATCCAAGTATAATAACTTCTTTTCCATTTATGCACTAAATACGTTAGATTATGAAAAGGTTTAATGAAATCTTTCAGTTCTTCGAGATCAGAATAATGGGAAACAGGGAACTTAAACGTTAATTCTTCGTTATTTATCCAACTGACTAACTTATCACAATCATCCAGACGATGCACTAGCTTTCTCAGGTGTTCCAAGTATTCAAGAGTATGATCTATGTCATCCATATTATCTAAAAGCTCTAAATAAGGTGTTATTTCTGCAACTTCTTTGTTTAAATATGCAATTTTTGCTAAAAGATTTTCTTCCATTTCAGCTTTAAATGTTTCGTATGCAGTAGCATTTCTCTCAAAAATTGGTTTAATATCGGTGATCCAATTAACAGTTCGGGTATTAGAAGCCACATGTTCTGGAGATAGAGAAGTCATTTCTAGCAAATTAGAGATTATGTTTATTTGTCTCAATATTCTCTCTTTCAAGGCCTCTACCAACACGGTCTTAGCATGTAAGATGTAAACACCTTGTTCAATTAATTCCGCAGCATTTTCAGGTTCTTTCAGTGCTTTTGCTGCTATAATTTCAAATTCTTTGCAAATACTATCATTTTCACTCATATGAGTTTTTACAATGCCAGCAATAATGTCATTTATGAATTCTAGAGCTTTAGCTTTCAACCCGTTTATCATCCTCCGTTGACAAACAATTGCGCAATTAAAATATTCATTTTCCAGAACAGCTGTAATATCAGAATCTATTTCTTGAAAATATTTTATTTTGTCTCGCGACTCTTCAAACTCCTTGGCCTGGTTAATAAAGTGCTCAAGTTGTGCTTTAGCTGGTGCCCCATACAGCATACTATAAGCTACTCTTAGATCAACCAAATATTGAACAAGGGGTTCAAAGACTATATTCAACTGCTTCTGTAATCTATCGTGACTATCTTTATTCAACCAATCATTGTATTTAACAGGCAGAGCATCATAGTTGTATGGTATTTTAAGATATTGTTCAATTGGCATTAGCCTTTGTGCTATGTGTGCAATAGCATCGGCTATATTATGGAAAACATTAAAAACCTCTTCAAGAGAGGGATCATAGATAAATTCGCCATTAAAATCTAAATCTATGTTTATGATTGGAACGGACTCGGGGTTTCCCAACGAAGTTATTATTGCGTCAATAGATCGACGCATCAGTTCTTGTATTTGCATTGAGATCATTTTAGTAGCACATGATACAAATTCGGGTATTCTTTTAGGTTTCATGCCTTTTAAGCATCTTGGATTTTTTAACCAATTCACTAATATCGAATACCAAGTACTGGATACCAAGTAATCAGCTTTTTTTATCTCTTCCAATACTTTGGTATGAAAATCGTCCAAAGAAAATGGTCCCTTCGCTCTGTATTTTGACAAATTAATTATAAATTCTGGAAACGTCTTTTCGGATGATTCTAAGACAAGTCTTATAAATGGATGTAGGAGTAATGAACCAGATTGTAACTTCTTTCTAAACTTGACCATTTTCTCATAATTCGGTGTAATACCGTGAAATTTAAAATATGGCTCCTCATACCTTTTTCTAGGTACTCCAGGAACATCACGTATTACAGTTTTTACGGCCAAGTCATGAAGATTTCTGTTCCATTCACTTTTACTCTCTTTTAAGAGTTCCTCGGCTAAAGTGGGATAGGCATTTCTTAATTTAGATGGTACTAAACTGAATATTTTTCTCTCCCAAGATTTTAACATTGGAGGCGGTTGCACTTTTTCCGCACATTGTCTTAGAACTGCTATATGTCTGTCTTGAGATATCTCTAAGGCATCGCACTCACTATACTCAAACGAAGATCTAGCGATGTTCACTTTTCTCTTTGTAGCCTTTTCCTCCAGTAATTGACGAAATTTTTGTTTCTTGTCCTAAAATTTCAATGTAAATTTTTGATATATTTTATAAAAGATAAAATTTATTATAAAGATTTGATTCAATATTTGTACTCTGAATACACAAAATTTAATTATGTAGTCAAGATATTTCCAAAACTTGACAAAATTTCAAATGTTTTTTAGTATAGTCAAACCTAGTTTTCGAGTTATCCTAAACATAAAATTCTCTTAGAGTAATGTGCAATTTCCTCATCATGCTATCTTACTTATAGCAATAACTATACGATAACCAAACCCGATAAGAATAGAATCAGTTTTAGAGATCATGTTTGTTACTGTATTTACTTTCGAAGTTTAAAAAATTCTCTTGAAGGCCTACTAAGTTTTGTATGTAGTAATAAATTATTGGATTTTATTTCTAAGAGCATATCTTACTTAAGTTTAAATTGAAATCAAATGAACACATTAACAATTTATAATTTTCTTAAATGAAACTAATATTTTCGGATAAACTACTCACATGTGAGTTTTTCACATTTCTCCTGCCCGATCACGGTTGCTGTAAAGTAACCGAATCTTCGGGAGTAGGAAGCTTATAGTCAAAAATAAGAAATCGCGCAGTGAATCCGAAAATATTAGTTTCATTTAAATGAATACTCGCGAAATATTAGATCTCATTATTATTTTACTAATTATTATTATTTTCGTTTCCTATTTGCGTTATTTATTAGTTTCACATTTAGAAAATAGTTATTTTTTTCTGTAAATTGTACACATTTTCTCAAAAAGATCAGTATTGATCCTGTGCATAATTGACATTTTTTTTAAATTTTATGCTTTTTAGTCTTAATTAATAAAGAAAATCTATACTAACGGAAAAGTGCCGTCCTAAAATTAAATACTGAAACTTTTTAAATTTTTAGTCATATTCCTTCGTTGATAAAACAAACACCACGATTTAGTTTGTGCTAAGCCTAGAGTTCGGATACTCTGCCTAATTTGTTTTTTGTTAACAATGCAATATTTTAGATAAAACAATAAACAATAATAATATTGTCACATTTTGAAAATTTGTCTTCAAAAATGTATCATTATACGCTGGTTTAATATGAAGATATAGTTTCATTTATTTGCTACTTGCGAAATTCTTGGAAAAAATATATAAAAACGCGTTTCTATGTTGAAAAATGTTTCTATTTAACTTTTAATTAAACATACAATAACTTTTTTGCCGAGAAGTTTTGATTCCACTCTATTTATCGAGGAGTATAAACATTATTTATGTTTATTATTTATAATAAAGACTACGTTAGGCAGTATTAAATAAATTACAAACTGTCAACTAATATAAAATAAACAATATATTACCTTAATTCTGTTGTAAGGGGGCAATGGTATAAAAGGCAATTTGTCTACTTTATGCACATCCGGTATCGGAAGCATGACAGGAATTCTACAACCATTTTTGGTCTGCAACAGTTTTCTCAATTCGCTCTCTTCCATTTTTTTTCTAGTTTATCTCAAATAAAAACAAACATTTTTATCTGAAATAGATAAACAAATCTAGTATAATATCAAATTTGTTTTTCTAGGTACGTAAGTTGAAAAATACAAAAATCAATATTTCGCTAAACAACAAATACCATGGCAACGTAAACTATAAAAAATAGTACAGATTATTTTAATAAAAAAATATTAATTGTGATACATTATCATGCTTAGTATTATATTTTTTATATCCGGACCAAACGAAATATCTTCGGATTAAAATCTATTTTGGGCTGTTATCATTTTCAGAACCTTTGATTTGTATGATATTTAAAATATCAAAGTTATTTTAAGATTACAAGTGTATTAACGCTTTACAATTGAATCTTATTTATTAAAACATGAGTTAAGTATCAATTAATAATAAAATAAGATATATCTTGGGGAAAACCACACAGCTTATAAAATTCGTTAATGTTATAAAGACAAGTATGTTTTTAAGAAGAAGTAAAAATTAAAAATGTTTCTTTATTTCTTTTATTAATAGTAAAATTTACAAATTTATGGATCAAAACTTTAAGTCAATTTTCGAGAATCGCAGCCGGGCGTCAGCTGATTGTGACTTGTTGACAGTCGATAGTTTATCATGACAAGAATACCTAGTTAAAAGCTTTTATATCAACATTATTTAAAAAAGATCGAAAAAAGCCATCGTCACATAACATAATACAAATATTTTTATCGTTTCATTATAAAGTATGTCATCCGTTATCTGAAAATAAATCATGTCAATGTTCACTTAATTAATTTGTGCAGAAAAAAAAACAAATTACTGCTTATCTCCTCCAGTGCATTAATTGATATAAAATGAAGGTGTGATAGTTAAGGTATAATGTAAAAGTGTGATAAAATAATAAAAACTCTCAGACAAATCACGGAATAGCAATGTTTATTATTGACTTTCAATAAACGCTGACAATATTATGCGAGAATACTTATTTAGGTTTGTACTTATTTCGAAATGTACAACTTTTTTTTCGATTATACAGGTTTTATGGCAATTTATGATGGGATGGTAAAAAAAATTTTCCTTGAAAATTTATGAAGTCTTTATTAATATATAGCAGTTAAAATATTTATTTATATATTTTTTTATACACAAATATGTAATACATAAATTTGAAATTCTATTTATGTAAATTGTAAACTAAAATCTAATAAATAATATATTTCAAATTGTAATTGAAAATCAAGTTATGAGGTAAAAAATAACTATTCAAAATTAAAGTTGAAGAAGAGTGTATGAAATTATTAAAAATGTTTTTTTTGGCATTTGAAGTTCATAGAATAATTAGTAAAAATGCCCCCTTTCTTATGTTTCAGATGGAGGGAAGATGCATGGTACACAGAGAGTTATTATATTTTGTCTGTTAACAACAATTATACCAACAATACTTATTGTGTCACCGTTGTATCTTAGAAATATAAAATATGCTGATGTCATGTACCAGATATCTGATTCGGATGTGATACAAATACACAAAGGTCAGTCATCAATATTCTGTGAAAAACATTCCTTAAAAATGAACAGTAGTTTTAATGCATTCCAAATGAAAGGCAGACCTAAACTAACAAAAAAACGAAGACATATAACTTTAAGGAAATCAATGACTTTACCCGATGATACTTTGGAATATTGGGGATTTTATCTTTTTGCCGGAGCAACGGTTGAATTAAAAGCTTGTTCGAGATATGAAGGTTCAAAGATATTGGTTGTTAAAGGCGAGAAAATATTCAACACTTGTGGCATCTTGGATGGTAATAAATATAAGAAAGATCCTGTTCTAGTAGAGAATAAGCATGTGTCGGTAACATTAGAAAATCCCAAAGAAAAGAAAAGGGATATTGTAAGTAGGAAATATAGCGAGGAACCACCACCACCTTCTGACATCAAGTTAAAGAGTAAAAGAGATGTAAATAGCCCACCACTTCATAATCCGAACACTGTTTTGGATGCTGGTGTGAATCATGGCGGAAATGCAATGAATGCCACAGCAAATATATTAGAAGATGCATCCGTATCCAGCTTTGAAAATAATCTATATGAATGTTACAATGAAAATATTCTAATGAATGATTATTTTCCTTATTCCATGCAATGCAATAATACAAAGTATTTAGAAGACATCACCACACTCAAGGTGGTACATAAAGTGACCTCAGACGGTTACTACTATTATATATTTTACAGCGACAATGATTTTGTTAACAATGATATTCATGCAATTTTTGACATATACAAACCAACATTCCAGTATTCAAATATATCAGATTCTAAGATATGTTTAAATAAAACAGAATGTCAGTTCAACGTGGATATGTTTAGCGATGAATTAGTTATCGTCGAAGTTCCGACTAAAGATGGCTTGAATAACAATGACGAAGATACGTTCGTACTGATGTCTGTATGTCATCCTAGAATG
The DNA here is from genome assembly GCA_916720795.1 of Danaus chrysippus. Lineage (NCBI taxonomy): Eukaryota > Metazoa > Arthropoda > Insecta > Lepidoptera > Nymphalidae > Danaus > Danaus chrysippus. The sequence goes on along the minus strand of CAKASE010000057.1, from coordinate 3,546,811 downwards.
TCCGTGTACATTATATTTCCAGTGTCCGTTCTCTTACTGATACTGCTCTTTGCATTTTTATGATATTTATTTTTATTGACTCTTTACGTTCTCTTTATAAAAATAAATATTACGAGGAGTGTGATATTAATTTATTGAATAGTATAGTTAAATTTAAGATAGACTGTGATTTATATTTTGCCAGGCAAATATTTTATTGTTAAAGCTTTGAGAATTGAGAGGTTTAAAATAAAGTATAAGAGATGTATTCATAGCATTTGTTTTAATTCGTTATTTTTTTATTAGCATATTTCGTATATACTAAGTACCTACTTATGTAAGAAATAATAAATGATTAATGAGTACAAGTTAATATGAGTTTGTATTGACAACCTAAAAACCCTTTACTGCATGTCATAGACAAGAATTTATAATTAAATATGGAACTGTTGAATCGGCATAAAGGTTGCAATGCAAATATTAAAAGCCCAGTTACTTGCTAGAATATTTTATTTTATTTATAATATAAACAAAAGTTTTAGCTAATTTCATTAATAAAGTTTCACACGAGCCTGTTTTAAAACAATTCTGTGCGCTCTAGGACTCTTATTGATCTTTGTAACGAGGTTCAATCTTCCTATTATGGATAAATCCCACATAGCTAATTTGCCAGATTAATATGAATTTGGGATTTTCATAGATTTCTTTCATAAACAACTACAAAACCAACTCTCTAACTTCATATAGACAATGTTTTAAATAATGTATGTCGAAACATATCAGTTGCTTTATTTCATTCATTATATTTTATGGATAAAAGATCTTCATTAACCGTGAGGAACCAATTAAAAACGGTACCTAAGAATTATAACACTTTCTTATAAATATGAATTTTAATGACCAATTATAAAATTAATTACAATTTTTCTTAATATTAGTTTCATATATTCTGTATAACTTTATTATGACTGAAATTTAAGTATGCGTAATCGTTAATTTAGTGTGTATAGAGGTTTGAAGGGTAATGGCGATTGGCAAAATCGATTTTACCATACATAACCCTAACCTGTGCATCATATCTATTCTCTATATTTACCATTGATTCATACAGGTTTTCGTGAAATAAATCTCAGTAGAATGATTTTTAACGAGCTTCCTCAAGTTGTACAACAATAAACATTACAATGGCTTCTAAGAATTTTCAATAACAAACACAGTATATTATACACATACATAATATATATATATTATGAATCATTGTCAAATATAGTTTTATTTACTGTGAATCATTTTGTGTTACAAGCGAAGCTACCTACAAAGTAATTTTAATAGAATTCGCAGTTATGTACTTTATCTACATGTTTTCGTTTCCAAATGCTAATAATACTTATCACTATTCTTTTAAAACCAACTACTATTTTATCTTTAGCTTATAAGATAATAGGACTGGATTAAATTCGTATTTTATATTATATACGTTCTTCGTTTTTATAAACAACTGAAAATTCTTTGTAACTATTGGATGGTTTTAGATAAAATAAAAATAAGATCAATATTTATCTTTGATATTCATAAAATAGTGCGAAATTGTTATGTATGAGAGCTAAAATCAAAAAAACAAGTTTAACACTATCATATAAAAAGGTTACTTAATTTTTTTTCGAATTTAAGAGATTGAGTGTCATTGCTATTATTTTTAATCAGGCTGTTGGGTAATATTAAATTTAAATTATTATAATTGAATAGATTTTCATTTAAACCTTATTGCTTGGCGTATTACTTTCTTAATTTCGATTATTAATATCAAGTCTTAGCTTTTAATATGTTACGCCTTCAAAACTGTTTTACAGTACTATGTGTACTACAGCAATGTAATGGGCAAAGGTAATATTTCTTTCTTATTTAATTCTTTTGCAGTTGTGTTTGTGTAATTTTGTTATATTAAGTTGAAATTTAGTCATAAGATCTACTAGTGACAAAAAATAATTTATTTTCCAATAAAATGCTACTGCATCTGCAAGTAGATCTTACAACCAAAACATGAATGCGGGCTTGTTTATGTAGAAACAAACAAAAAGAAATATGAAAGTTGAGGTAAAGCTAATGTATTTAGTTTATTCAGGATAATTGCTTATTATAAATTGAATGCACATTATATTATTTATTATGATTTTGAAACTGAACTTACATTTGTATCTAAGCTACGATTGTTACAATGAGTATCGAGTAAATTTATTAGTAATGGTTAGACAGTGTAGTTTAATATTATATAGTGATTAAGTTTTGCACTTTCAAAACAGGAACCTTAATTACCAACTTCTTGTATTTCGAAGAAAATTTATTCCAAAAATATAAATAACTCGAAATGAACATAAAACCATGTAGAAAATTAAAAATATTATGGGAATACAGGATACAAATAGGACCTGTCAAAAGAAAGTAATGACTTAGAGGAAATTTTGATTTATTATTTCCACATAGTTGTGTCCAAAGTGCGTTTCAACAGCTCAGTTGGTAGATTTTCTGTAAATAAAATTTATACAGTTGAATAAAAGGCTGAATAGAAATTAAGGTTCCGATCGGGAATGGAGCGCTACAATCTCATATCAATAACAATACAGTCAAAATATTTAATCATATTTATTTACCGTATTACAAAAACAGTTTACCATGTTATGTACAACTGGAAAAAAAGCTACAATACAATATTTCCTTCTAGTACTTTTGTGATTGAAATAGCCTCTCCAGTACCCGATGAGACCCCTCTGCAGGTAGCAGGGAGGGCCGAGCGGAACGGGGGCCATCCGGCGGGGCCGGGCTTACTCTATGTAGATTAAACTTATATAGATACGTCTATGATAGTACTAGTCATTAAAACATTAAACTAAAAGTATCGGTCCAAATTAAATGTTCCAATAAAAAAACAGCACAGCGGTAGTTAGGAGGCTGCTCCTAATACTCACACCGTTTAAATATCGCAATAGAATGCAGGACACAAATTATAAAGTGGAATGCTCCGCCACCTCAGATGAGGTTAGCCACATCGTTGGGCATTTCCGTAATAGTAGTGTGGTAGAACTCCTCAATATCCTTGAGCGCCCTCTTGTCAGCTTCGGTCACAAAGTTGATGGCGATACCCTTACGACCGAAACGACCACCTCGTCCGATACTGTAACACAATTGAACATTAACATATAACACAACAACTTTCTACTCAAATATTACATAGTAAAAATATCAAAAACAAGTACCGATGGATGTAATTCTCTCGGTTGGTGGGTAGATCATAGTTGATGACGCAGGATACTTGCTGAACGTCTATTCCTCGCGCCAACAGATCAGTAGTGATCAATACACGAGACGAGCCAGTACGGAACTGACGCATGATCACCTCACGCTCGCGCTGGTCCATATCACCGTGCATAGCGGATACTGTGAAATCACGCTGATGCATGGACTCGGTCAGCCAGTCGACCTATACAACAAAAACATTGAATATATATAATTATTAACATAGGAATTAATAAAATATTTCTATATAGTGCAGTTTAATTTAAGATTTTCTAGAATAAAAAATTGTACAAAATCCTGTCACAATACAATGTAAAGATATTACTTTCCTTTGTAAAGATAGGAAAGAAAATTTGAAAGCAATGGAATATGAATTGAAATGTACAATTATAGCTATAATATTTAAATGAAATCATTAATAACAATCGCATGAGATGTTTGATTAACTACATATTTATCAATCAGCTTCATTGGATAACTAAAGTTTTTTATCACTAAGTAGTATACAAAACAATTCCCTGTTCGAAGGGGAATTTTCTGTCTAAACTAACTTTATTACTATAAAATGCATTCTCATAGATTTTCACAAATATAAATAGTTATAAGTTTTCCTTATTCTACATACTTTTTAAGATAGCCACTATCTAAACTTCTCATTGCTCGAACATTATTTCACATTATATAATTATTGTATCAGTACTAAAAAATTCTAAAGGCCGCCTTAACATAAACATGACTGCTAACGTTGCTGAGAGAATGACCTTGAGGTGATTCAATCTGAGATTAGTTTGACACAAGGTTATAGCCATTTATGAACAGTAATATTATAAGCCAATAAACTAGTCTATGTGATGCTTTACATTTAAAGACGCTGGTTACTTGTTATGAAAAAATATATAGAACTCACTAAAATATTAATTCCTATTTTCATTTATATTTGTTAGAAAAAAATTTAATGTATACACAAATAATGAGATGTTTTACCTTGCGACGTGTGTTACAGAAGATGACAGCTTGGGCGATAGAAAGAGTATCGTACAAGTCACAGAGTGTGTCCAGTTTCCAATCTTCAATATCAATTGAGATGAAGAATTGTTTAATACCTTCGAGCGTGAGCTGAAATAAATTAAAACATTATATTGCATATAATTAACTCGAAATACTCAATGTATCCCATCAACATGATAAAATATCAGCTATCTATGTAGTTTAGATAACTACATATTAACAGCGTTACAAAGAATTTGCATATAATATGAAACTTGACACTATAGAATTGTTTATTAATAAAAATGTCCTACTTATGCTTCATATCAAATAACTATGTAATAGAATCACACCAGGCATTGTTCTAATGTGCTAATAATGTTAATTATATGATGAAACTAGCAGTAGATGTTATAAAAAATACACTTTTCAGCGTATTTTAACTCTGACACAATGGATTAGAAAAAAATAATAATTTAAGGCTGTGTCATACAATAATTAAATAGGCATTGCAATGAAAATCGAATCCGTTTTGATCAAAATTTTCTATAACGTAAAACAGGGAATTATGAATAGAATATAGTCGTCTTACCTCCTCTTTCTGCACAAGAATACGAACAGGGTCTCTCATAAAGCAGCGGGAGACCTCTAACACATCATCCGGCATAGTAGCAGATAGCAGAATGACTTGAACATCAGATGACAACATCTTGAAGACATCGTGGATTTGATCTTTGAATCTAGAAGAATATTTTAAAATAACTATCCAAACTTATATAGGGATATTTCACAGGCATCCTAGGCTTCGCTAATACAGTTTAATGTATATTTCACAATAGTTATGTATGCAATAACACTTGATTACTCACCCTCTAGACAACATTTCATCGGCCTCGTCGAGCACAAACAGCTTAATCGTGTTGGCACGGAGCGCCCGACGAGTGATCATATCGTATACACGACCAGGAGTGCCCACGACGACGTGGACACCGCTCTCCAGCTGACGTATATCCTCACGTACATTGGTACCACCGATACAAGCATGGCACTTAGCATTCAGATGATCACCCAGGGCAATCACAACCTTAAAAGTTAAACATTCACTAACATTAAACACTTCGAAGCTAAAAGCTGATACATTCGTAACATAATACATACCTTCTGAATTTGTTGAGCTAATTCCCGAGTCGGAGCTAAAATCAATGCTTGACACTCGCGAACACTGGTATCAATATGTTGTAGAATCGAAATTGAGAAAGTAGCAGTTTTGCCAGTACCAGACTGGGCTTGAGCTATCACATCGCGGCCCTTGATGCAGGGCATGATCGCGCGTTGTTGGATGGCCGAAGGTTTCTCGAAACCGTAAGCGTAGATTCCTCGCAACAATTCCTCTTTCAACTTCATGTCATCAAAGCTTTCCACGACTTCATGCCAGTTTGTGTCGAGGGCGCCGCCGGGCTCCATACCCGGAGGTCCATCGTAACTGCCTTGATCCTTTGACGGCCCATTCTTAGGATCCTCCGGCCAATCTTCCGATCTGGGAAATGTTATTTGTATAAGTTTTAGTGTTATACCTACAGATCGATTAATTAAAGATGATACGCAAATTATATGAATAAGCGAAAATCATTTATGTTAATCTGTCAAATAACATTTCGCGGACAAAGGCAGAACATTGATCGCTGTTAAGATGTTACGCCTTAAAATCTTTGGACTATCTTATCTTAGGGTGTATGAATATACCATGTTCTAGAAATACATATATTAATAATATAACACGTGCATGGGACCGCACCAAGAAAATTGCTCTGCTACCAGCGCCATGTTGGCAATGGGAGACCGTGTAGAACACAGTTCTGTACAATTGCAATTAAGAAACTGAACGCAATAAATTTACGTTTCCATACAACAATTTATAGTTTTCCTTAAACTTTCATTAAAGACACAATAAAACCATATAAAAATCGTATCTTACCTTCTTTCAGGTGAATAGGACATGTTCCAATCGCGGTAGCTGAACGGAAAAGAACTAGCAAGGTCAAGTTAAGTTTAGCAGAAGCTTTTTTTAATATAATATTAAAAACAAATTTTTATTGATTTTAATCTTAACACTGTAATTTTATTATATTATTTTATGATTATTAAAATACTTTAAATTTTTTAATTACTTATTCTCACGGGAAGATGGGTTACACTAAAATAATAGGAATTAAAACGACGGAAGTGGGTAGACAGTGTATATAGTCAGAAGCAGTAAGTACAACAGATAATATAATAATTTATGTCAAATGTTTCAACATTTTATTTTAGAATGAGGATTGGTTTTGTATGTAGGAATAATTATATAGTTTTATTTCAATTTGGTTCAAATAAATCTTATCCATATTTTTATGAAAGTATTTTCTAAAGTTATTAGTTACAAAAAAAATTGATAGTATTATAAGTATATTTTGAATTGTTAAGTTTTTTCTGAAATATATAAATAAAAATTAACTCATTTTGTCACTGATTAAACCTACAAATGAAAATGTACGATATAATAAAATAATATAGTTTTACTTTACATACTGCAAAGAGGTTGTATCATATCTCAAAAGTAGAAAATATTGTAAACAAATTAAATTTGTTATAAAATTAGTTGATTAAAATAATTTTAGCCTTTTTAAATTATGGTTAACAAAATTCTTAACAAACAATAAAACATTGTTTTTTCAAATCGATCACATTTCACAAGCATGTTTAGACAAGGCAAAATGTAATACATTATTATCTTTTTTATATTTTCAGACCATCCTATTATTCCATTTAATGAATAAATAAAACTAAAATTTAAACCTTGTTTAATTAACGAATGAATTTTTGTAGAATCTTTTATTTTATATGGGTAATTTTGAACGCTTCTATTTAAAAATAATGTTGGCAGTATCGATACTTCCTGTTGTATGTAGAAGTACGCTGCCATTTTGAAACGGCAGTGCTTTTTGTTCGTGTGGAGCGTTAGCTCGTTGCGGGGTCTAGATTGTGGTTAAGCAGAGTTTAGTTTTATTTTACAAAGAACTCTATCAAAATGAGCTGGCAAGATTATGTCGATAAACAGTTAATTGCATCCAGATGTGTTTCAAAGGCTGCAATTGCCGGTCACGATGGAAATGTCTGGGCTAAATCGGAAGGCTTTGACGTAAGTTTCTTGTTATGTTTTAAGTTGTTAGTATTATAATTTAAATCATTTAGGTAAATGCCGCTAAATGCTTGTCGGCGTGTTTAAGTTAAGTTTGTTTCAGATATAATAAAATATGTATAGATGACGAATCCGCAAGTTGACAAGATGGCGACATGTGGTAGAAGTAAATTCGTATTGGAATCAAACTGTTCGCTTTGTTTCATTAACGAACAGTCTTATTAGTTCTCTATTTAGTAATACGCGTTTCGTGCATACGTTTTCATAAAGTCCATTAACATTTTCATTGCTTATTTGCCGTATTATGATGCCGGCCGGTACTTGGGTCGGGTCACACGTCGCCGACGCCTAGCTTTTTATTTATTACCCGCGTTTATTTGTGTAGTTTAGACTTTTATCGTAGGAATTATATGTACTTGGTATAGTTGAAATAATATTTCGATCGTCATTGAAATATGGAGTTGCAAGAGTCATCAAATGTGCTGGCTCGTATGACTCATCGCTCGGTTGTAACGTTTTGCGTAGAATGTATAGCCGGGAATTAATTTATTACTGTAATGGTAAATCGATTTTTATCCATATCATATCATATGTACATAATAAATATGTTCATAATTATCTCTTAAAAGTAAGAAATAGTTTCCATTTCTTTTGTTCGATGAGTAGGCACTTTACAGAAGAGTTTTTATACGATAATAAAAGATTATTTATTTGCAGCTCGTGATATCCTGTTGATATAGAAATATTTTTTTATTTCTTTAGTCAAAAATTTTGGATTAAAGATCACATATTAAATAACTTGTTATATAAATTTCTCTGTGATTTAGATAAACATTTATTTAGTATCTGAAATTGTTACCTGAATCACTAAAAATATATCGATTACATTATAATATATTTGCAAGACTTCCATATTTCCAAAAAAATTCTTAATTTCACACATTATTTTCACCATTCTTCAGTTTTGTCACATTTATATACAATAAAAAACCATTTCTCTAAAATTTGTTACTAAAATGTTATTAAAAATCAGATTTACTGCAAAGTACATAGTCAATATATGTAGTTTGTGTTTTAAGTCACACTTATAAATTCACTAGGTACTATTCTCTTAAATTTTTCAAGTCATTGTTGTTTGGGATTAAAACCAATATAAGAGTCTTGATCATTTTAATATTTGCTAGCTACATTTGTCTTCATACTTTCAATCTGCAATTTTTTCTTTTTTAACCAGAAATAGAGATATAGAAAAAAGTGGCTAAAATTCAAGATATATAATGTTTTAGTTCAAATTATAATAAAATCTATGCAATCTGAATTCAATTCTAAGAGACCAAAATCCTTTTATATAAAATGTTAACTATTTAACAAGAACTGCATTGATATTGGTCATCAACTTGTAGATATCATTATGAAGCCCAGTAATTGACTGGGTGTGATCCTAAAGGATTTAAAGATTACATAGTGCTTATCACAACTGGGTGATTTTAAATCGGCTTGTGTTTAAACATGCAAATATAATTTTCTAACAAATAATCCCCTGTCATAGGTAACACTAAATACAGTTTAGTTTAAATGGTTCTACTTGCTCTAAATGTGTTTTATGTATAACAAAATTAGCATTTCTGAGTTTAGAATTATTTTTAGTTTTGTCTTTGATAGCTTAAAAGAAAATATTGTTGGTTCATTTCGTATGTGGTGTATTTTGTACCTGTTTGTGTGTTGTATGTTAATGTTGTGTTATTTCATATAGATATCAAAAGACGAGGTGGCCAAGATAGTGGCTGGTTTTGAAAACGAATCACTACTCACCAGCGGTGGTGTGACGATAGCGGGCACGCGGTACATCTACCTCAGCGGTAACGAGCGCATCATTCGCGCTAAACTCGGCAAAGTCGGAGTTCACTGCATGAAGACGCAGCAAGGTAATGATATACATCATCATCATCAAATATGTTCCCCATACAAGCCAAATTATTACATTTATATATGAATTTCCCCAAAAAACTCGATAAATATACGATTTTCTTCATAACCAAAGTAGTATGGACTATTTTTGTAATCAAAACCTATCAATTCTACATTGAATTAAATTTATTAGCTCTTTCGGTAATTTAATATATTATTAGTTATTTATTATGTACCTGTCCAGTCGGTGCTTAAAAATAAACGTGAAAATATTCATCTCTTGTGACATGGCCACGTTGACCCACTTTGAAAACATTCACGAAAATAACTCTGGAATGTTTTTGAAAGTAAATTAGCTATTTATTGTATTATTTTATTTAGAAACGTCTTGTGCTAGTAAATAATAAGCTATAAAATCTCTAGCGCACGTTGACCGTTACCTTCTAATTCAATATCTTAGTTAATTGACCTTAATATGAATCGAATGCTGTTATATGTCGAAGGATTTTTGAATTACTTGGTTTTAATTGTATTTATTCTTAAACATATATATATATATTATTAAATCTTCGTAAAATTTATTTGACTTAAAACTTTTGTCGGTATTTTATACCTGACAATAATACGAGAAACCATATTCGTATATTGATCGTTGATTTTGTTACAGCTGTTGTAATTTCTCTCTACGAAGAACCGATCCAACCCCAGCAAGCTGCTTCCGTAGTGGAGAAGTTAGGAGATTATTTAGTGAACTGTGGTTATTAGAGGTTCGTTGTACAGTATCTAGTTAAAACGTCGCGTCTCATATTAGTACGGGAGAGTAATCGAGTATTTTCTTTGTTTGCAGATCGAAGCGCGCCGTGATCTAAGAATACTATAAGATAATATTTTTTCCACAGGGAAATAAGTAACTGCATTTTGTATATTCTATAAAAGTGATAAGGATCGTCATTTGTTTTGATATTTAAAAAAAATATGGCGCCACGTGTCTGAGTTTTAACAGAACCACCGGCAGCCGTGATCGCTCTGCTGATGATGGATTTTTTTATACGCTCACCGTTCTCAAGGAGCGATTGCGTCTGCACGATGGTTGAAAATTTTGTATTTTAAAAATTTGCTTTCGGTGGCCCGTTCATGAAGCTGGTCTATACAGCTTTGCGGTAACGGTCTCAAAGCATGATGTATAGAGATTTTTTTTAGATTTCTTTTCAAGCAGTCTGCAACTACAAAACATTTTATATATCGCGTGATGAACTTAAAATTAAGAGTTGTGGGTTACGAGTATGAAATTGTGTATGAATAAATAAGAGCGCAAACATGCTTGAATGAAATTATAATAACCACGTAATGAAATTACTGTAACACTATACAACATAATTATAAATAGACATTGTGTAAGGGCTTGTTACGACTACGGAGACACTGTAACCCGAATGTAACGATCGTTTGAAAATCTCTAGTCCCACTGGATCCATCGTGTGACCATTAATCTGTACAGTGTGAGCATTCGCCATTATTTCGCTACGCTTCCCTTTCTATTACGCTACGTTTATAATCTTGTAGTGAATAATAAACATTTGCATTCTGTTCTATTCTATCTTATAAACTGCAGAAACTAGAAGCGCTCAATTATAATCCTGTATCCTCAAACAAGGCTTGCAGTAATCGAAGGGTGCATATTGTTTATATTTGATATTACTACTATAGCTTTGTACATTGTTTCTGATAAGCGATGGGAACTGTGTCTATCTAATAATAAATGATTTGTATTATATTTTTTGCTTTTCTTTTGTCATCCATTATTTTTTATTAAGAAATAAAATAACTTGCTTGCTAATGAACATAATTTATTTCCCTTCTGACAAAATCTACAATAATAAGAATTAAGTACACTCGAATACAAGGATTGGTATAAAATGTTAAAACTGGTAGTCTATAAAGTGATTTTGGTTCTTTAAGTTACCACACAATATTTTACATACCTAAGTCTATTAAGAAAATGTCATTAGAACTAACATTTTGTGTTGTGCTATTGATGTAATAGTACAGGGTTACTAAAGACGATTAGAATACACAATAAATCAAATTTACACAACTTACTAGCTGGGTTATCTACATCTAAATATCTATTTCTGTATAGCAAAAGAAAAACAGTGTTCTTAAATAGTGGCTCATCGCCTTATAATAAATAATGCGTTGTTACAATATGCCTATACATGTTAATTTTAATCAAAAACACAACACTCTTCAAGCAAAATGAAATTAATAACAGGTTTTCAAAATCACATTCACTCACAACTTACATTTCAATAAACGGTTATTAACATTTACCACTGTTTTAGCAATTAATCTTATGAGCCGTCAGTAAAGTCTACATCAAAAACATTGTATTAAGCGATTACAAATTAACGTATCCCGTAAACTCATTACGGGAGAGATTTCAAGGTCAAATCGTATAAATTATCTTGTGGTCACGGATGCTCGAGGGAGTAGTGACGAGATTTCTTCCATAGACTCCTAAAGAAACCTTTTCTTTGTTTCTGCCCTGGATGCTCCTCTCCTGTTGACAAAAAAGTAATAATTGAAAAACGCTGAAATTTCAAACAGTAACAACAATACATTTATTGAGGGGCACTGAATTCATCTTAAGGCTTAAATTTAACAATAGAATAAATATATACGAGGTGAAATTGTAAACAAATATAATCTAGTTTATGATGTGCTTCAAAAGTTATAAAACTCTTTCGTTTTATCTCTTTTGTCAGAACACGATGCGAAATTGTTTTTTAAATATTCACAATTAATGGAGGTATGGGTAGGATAGCAGAAAACATACAAAGTTAAACGGTTCTGTGTCTTTAATTAATAAAATACGCTTTAATACTGCACATTTGGGGCTGCAACGTTTGTAAACCCTCATTAAGGGCGTGGAGTGTGAATGTCAAGTGTACGAGGTGTAAGTCTAGTGAAATCGATACAGCGCCAGTAAAGAAAAATAAGTTATAGGTACATATAGTTTTTTTACGTAACAAAAAGAAAGTAATTTTAATTTTCTGATCATAACTGCCGAGTGTTTACCTTTGTTGTAAGTCAAGGAAAACTCGATTAGCGTATAACATTAATTGAACGACATAAATTTTGAGATAAGGAATATTGTGATAATAAAATTAGCTTGATGATACGGTCTATCAATCACAGGGCTGACGGGCGACGGTCGCATATTAAAGTTCACAAGTCGCGATTACTTGTGGAATAAATGACTAATAGGTAAAGGTTATTAAAACAGAACAGTTTTTACCGAAATGTATAAATAAGATAATATAAATCAACACATGTTAATTAAGATGATAATTCGTTTATGTTAAATATTTATGAAAAATAAATCAATAGCGCAAGGTATAGTATTTCGGCTATGGAGTAAGATCGTGCCGTTAGTAGGGAGTACAAGAATAGACCGGTTAGTGGATATTTTCCAGCGCGTCCCAAATGCCTCGCATGTAACCTAAAATAGACCTCGTGTTGCTGCATTGACATCTGACTCCGGTAATATGTAATGTTTCTTTGAATAAATATATTTTTAGTATTAACTTTTGGTATGTAATATTTATTTAACGTCAGTTATTTTATTACCGAGCCAGTTTTATGTTATTGTAATGGTCGTTTTTATGGTTAGATGTATATATTCAAATGATAAAAATGTCAAATAAATCTTGACATATCTATATGAAACCAAAGCATCTCCATCTTCGTATTTCACAAATCGCAAACCGCTGGTCTATTTATAGCATGCGCAGTGGAGGCCCGTCTTATTCAAGTTCATTGGCTAGACTCCCCGCAAAGATTGTGCCGACTGTCGACTATCGATATTTTGTGTGCTCGCTCCAAGTCATATTGTCTCATTTACAGAGCGTCCTGGGATTATGTTACTATGTAATATATACATCCATAATATTTATCTTTATTTAACGTTAGTCTAAAAGTTTGAATGTGAATTATGCTTTCGAAGTTGAAATCTAGGATTAGACACTTTAAAATACATTTCAAAGAAAAAATATACGTCAGAAATTGTTATGTTCAAAATGAAACATTTATTAAATGGCGCTTACTAATCCATAATTATATTTATGTGTTTGATATGGACCTAGTCTTTGGGACGTGAATAATCATTGATATCAGCTGGAATGATTCAACATCCAAATCGATATTTCTTTGTAATATGAACCAGTTGTATGAATCATGTATCCTGAATACATGGAATTTGGGTGACAATGCTTAATTGTAATATATAATCGGGTCACGGAGATCGCTTTGGGGTGCCGTGAAGGGCTCGTGTTGGGGTCGCGTGTTCGCGGGTGAGGGAGGGTGTGCAGGGGTCGTCGACTCCCCGGTGAAGGGCAGCGAGGTCGGGTGCGTTGAGCGTTCGCTTTCGTCGGCGCGCGACGCGACGCGGCGTATTGATCGCTCCCAGCCTCCACACCCGTCTGCCTTCTTTACTATTTGTCCCAGTGTTTTGTATCTCATTAAATATTTTGCATTATCAAAATACGTTTAAAATAGATATAGCGCACCTATTTTACTTGTTATATTTCATTCTAATATATTCTGTCATCGAGTTTAACGAAATAATCATTTTAAAAAGGGCACCAAAAAGAGTTTACATAATCGAGAAATTATAATTAACCATGAAGTTTATTTGGAAAATATCAATAAATAGAAATTTTGCTCGTAAAAAATCAAAACATATGATAAATATCAGATTACTTCCTCGTTTTCTTATGCCAGTGCCTACTACATAATAGAAGCTACTCATTATATACTAGCTGCCAAGTAGTGTGAAAAAACTTGTTATAAAGTAAACCACTAGTTCCTAACGACCACAAGGTCTGGTTTAGGTCGGCTAGATGTAACACAAGTTATCTTACAGGGCCGTGCCAGTTACACCCAGTTGTTTAATTGTATGAGATACGAATTGAATGTATTGAATTAAAGTTATATACCGACTAATAAATAAGTTGTTAATGATTTTTATTTTATGTTATAGGACATACCTGCTTGTTTTAATCAATCTTTTATCGTCAATATTCCAATAAACGACTATAATACTATAAATAACGTAGGCGATTCAAACTTAGGGACATATTGGCGTCGTGAGCAAAAGAAATTGTATATATATGTCGTCAAGGAGATCAGACATTCAAAGTTAAAACATAAATTTGAAAGCTATTTTTGTTCGTGTATTACTTTACCGGAGAAAATAAATTGTTTCATACACTTCGACATAGGTATCAAAAAGATAATATTTAACTTATATACAAAATAATTTAACACTACATACAAAAATATATCTTTTTCGAAAGTTTTAATATAATCCATGATCTTAGTTTCGTTGAAACGTATCTAGAACGGTTTTCCCTTTATTCTATAAATGTATTGATTTACAAAGGAAGAAAGCTTTTACCTGGTTATGCTCTTCAAACGAGACTACATGAGTAAAGAGATAGAAGTAACGTCTACTTAGACGGATACATTCACTGCTATTAAACAAAGCTTAACATAATAATGTACACTGACAAGCCGTACCTACATTTTGTACACAAAACGAAAGTCAGCAGACTTTAGAAACGTACACATTGATTCAGGTTGCTTCTAAAGTACGACTAAATTATTTTTGTTATCCCTCGTAAAGCAATATTTGGGATTCCATTTAATATATAATATGTAGGCCTACATATAGTTAATACTCTGTTCTATAATTTATACAGATTATACATGTATATGAGCCTTATATGAAACAAAATCAATAATCAAGTATATACAATTACGATTCTATTAATATTATAAAGAAAAATAATATGAAGATCTGTTATATAATCTGTTAAATTCTTGTAAGGAAAAGAAAAGAAAGGGCTTGTTGATAATCTTTACAATTATGTACATAATATAACATAGTACACCATAGAGTATATATAATTAATTTTAACATAGATTATAATTAGTATTTTTTATTTAATATGACATATACATCCTCATTTTAATAATATATTTCACTTCCCATAATAGCATCAAATAATTTTAATATGCCGTAGACACCTTATCAGTACGATTACCCGCTAATGAGTGATAACAATGCATATAAATTGTATTCATATCAAGTGTCATGTAAATCATATTTGCTGTTAATAAATAAACATCGACTGTCTTGGTCATTGCTTCGCGTGACCTCTTATCGACCGCCTCGCGTTCATGACGCGTATTCGGTGCATTTATAGTTTGAAATTTTATTATAATAAACATAATTTCACACAGACAATGTAAGTGAAAGGGGTTTTATAATACAATGTAAGAACCATAAAGTATTTGAACTCGTAAATTATATGAAAATAGTTAAAGTAAATATGTATTTTCTGTATTAATAGTATCAAGTTTCGAAATTCAAGTTCAAAGTGACATATCAACACAAGGTCGATAACATCATGCCAAAGCCGACGTTCTGTTCATTATTTTACCAAAAATATAAATTTCAGTTATTTATTAATGTTTAATGTTTTCTAATTAGTGGTGAACGGTATCCGTTAGTATAATATGAAATTAGAAACAATTAAAACACAGTGAAACTTTCTAAACGTAGAAGATACATACAGCATTCTTTTGTTATTTTTTCTAAATTTATATTAGGTCACTGGTTGGATAGCTTTAAAATATATGACACATACATATTCAAGTTATTTTAAATGTCAATGACCTCGCCTCGGAACTATTAAATTGAATACAATAATATTTTTTTCATTTCAAAACTTATCTGTCATTGTTAATACTTATCGTTATTTTTGTAATTATTAATTTACAGATGTCGTTTATTGCTAAAGTTAAACGACTTACACAACAATAAAATGGTTTTTACTATTATATGCAAGGTTGTGTAAGAATTTTTTTATTCAAACTTAAATATTCAAGATTATCGAGCTAACGTCATTGTCAATGTCAATGTTGAAAGCGATTGGCTTATTTAATCTTTGACGTTAGCCGAACGAGATCTAGATAAAACTAAGCAGAAACATCCCATTATTTACGGTCTACGAATTCAGCAAAAAAATGAAACTTTTACAATTTGAAATTCTTCTACTTAGAAACACATTAGAGACTACACAAAGTATTGAAGAATGTTGATAAAAAAAACCGATAAGTGCAATAGTCTAGTGACTCACTTTTAACTAATGAGGTCGCTATTCTAAGGACGGGCTTTAAGTACACATATACATTTAAGTAGTTGAAATGTCGGACAAGATGTTTACGGAGAAGAGAAATTGCAAAATATGAATAATATTTAATTTGTATAATATTAACGTTAAATAAAATAAAACATTAAATATTTATATATTTTTAAAATTTATATGGCAAATGTTCTTCAATTAATTGTAAAATAAAATATTAAGACCGTATGTTATAGCAAAATAATTTTATATGTAGACAAACGGTTACGTTGAACGACCTCATTGTAAGTAGGTATAGTTAGTATCGCCAGAGGTAGTCATTACCCTTGTCGATATAAGCTTTACGGACCTGTACCAGTTTATACCAAATATATACATATAAAAAGTATACCTATATTATCATATAATATATATGTCATTACTTTCCGACTTGTCAACAGAAAATTAACTTATGCCTTATTAAAAAAAACTTAAGCCTTTGACATAACGGTTTGTCAAATTCAAATGTTTTTAACGTAATTTAAATAGAATAAAACGGAAATCAATTTAAATGTAAACTTTGTAAAACAACATGTATTTAACGAGCGTGTGAATGAATCTGGAATATGTTTACTATCTCAACTCTTCATCAGATATTTACTGGAAGCTATCCAAATGACGAAAAATAGCATAAACGTTTTACGTGTTCGTCTAAAAATAACTAAGAAATCCGATAGAGCTTTGTGCAAAAACAAAAGTTTTCCAACTCATTAATAATAAAAAGATATAATTTATGTTTATAATTAATTAATTATTTCTATATTATCGAAGTGTTTTAACGAACAAAACAGGAAAATTTATAAATATCATATTAATTCTATATGGATTAAGGAGACATATTTTGATACGGGCAACACAAAATGTAATTTGAAATTTCTTATGATCATCGTTATTCGTGTGTGAATAGACGGTCATTGACCTCATATGAGCAATTTTAAGTTAATTGCATAAAATATCACACTGCTCTAAGATTTTCAATTACGATATAAAATCCATTCGAATATTTCTGCTCAATGTTTTCAGTCGATTAAAGTCTAGATAATAATTTAAGGCACAAAAAATTGGTTTTTTGTTGAGATTAGAAACGAGTACTGTCACAGTGTTAAAATTGAAAGCCGTACATCTTTATTGTCAATCGGGCAGGCTTGGACACGACAATTAACGAATACGCGTTCATAATGATAGAACAAACCAATTAACTATCGCCCAGTGGAAAGCTGGTTACAGTTATGACATCACCAGCGTGTATTAAAACAAGATATGAAACAAGTTAAAATACCGTTCGTTATCGAAGGGTTCGCCTGACTTTTAAAAAGGTCATTTTCACAACTATGTTAAAACCTCGGTTATGCTTGCGTGTTTATTGTGGGAACGAAAAATAATTTAGAAATTGCATATTTCTTAGGCCATAAAGTAAAGTTTGGATTGAGAAGGTCCGGGGGACAAATATGTCATATGTCAAAAAGAGAAGAATAAATAATTCTTCTCTTTTTGAATTATGGCTAGACATTTTAATTTTTTAATGGCCTTACTTGACTTTAAGTAGAGTTTTTTAATCCCTGGAATTTTTTTTAAACATCTTTGTCGATAATCAAATGAAAGCGTGCTTTTGTAACAACCAAATCTCCTTGAAATTTTTGTAGAAATGTGTCTAGAGACCCCTAACATCCTATTTATTTTCGCTTATTCAGTTGCTGCCCAGGAAAGGTTGAAAAAATTTAACGTTTCTCACGTTGTCATAAAGCTATATTCATTATAATCCCGATATACAAATTGTATACATATATACGTATTTCATTTCTTTCTTAAACTCTTTAAAATATCTTTCTGGAAGGAGACAGTGTGTGACGTATGAATCATCATGTTCACAAAGTTTTAAGTTCACTTTAATAAGAACGCGAGAGTGATTCATTTCTAATTTGAAAGCGTTCAAAATGCAGCTATATTAATTATAATTACATTCGGTTAAATGATTGTACCGAACAAAACTGTACACCTACTCGTTTTGAAACACGGATACGTTTTATCTCGGCTTGTCCCATTGATATGTCACGACTAGCGACGCGGAGTCATTGTGTTGGAAGCCATTATCATATCAGCTATTGCGAGGATGTTTCGACGATCCAATATTTACATATTTTTTTATTAAGTCGACTGTAAAGAATAGATAGATAGTATTTTAATATTATTTATACTTGAAGTGAAAACAGAAATTTGCTTATTTTTGATTCCCATAATAAAACCGTGCAAGTTATAGCGTCGTGTTTAGAACCTCACTTCCATGTCTAAGCTGATAGTTACATCAAGCCATTGTTTTCGTTCATAGCTTGTATAAAGTCAATATCATTAATATTATGATTAGCTCAATTCAAACAATAAGAGCCCATCGAGTGTTATGGAGCGTTGTAATCGATATGTGGTAATGACAGGCAATCTTAAACTCTCGCGTAGACATCAGCTCGATGGAGGGAGAAATTCCAATATCCGCAAAAAAATGCTAACAAATGCGGTGTTCTCGCCCCAGCAGAGGGTGGGGGGTTGGTTGTTCGACGCGGAGGGTCTCACTGCGCAGGGTGAGGGCTGCGCGGTGACCGTCGCGTCGCAACCCTGCCCCGCACATGTGCGGCAACGACCGCGCCCTTCGCCCGCGCCCCCTCCACGGGGGTGAGCCCGATCATTACTCGCCCATTCATTGACTATTCTCGAGCATTGCTATAGCAACCCGTTGCGTAACATTGTCTTAAAATAAAATTATATTCACCATCATCTATATTAGGTACTAACCGTTAGCGGAACGCGCTGCCGGCGAAGTGGCTTCCTTGCTTCTAGAATTCTCTTTCTCCTTCCCATTGTTACCTAAGAATAAATATGATTATGAAAATGTTGTAACCCACACATTATTATGTTTAAAATTGTTGAAACGTGCTTATTATCACGTTCAGTCGATAAGTACAATATCCAATAGATACGAGTTTTACATTATTCACCGGTAAAGTGTTAAATTAACAATGCTTTATTTATTATACTTAATACGTTATCCGGACAGCACGGTATTAATTCGTTTTATATATAAACGTCGCTATGAAAGTTTACAGTAAATGGTTACGAAGAACAGGAAAGAAACGAAAGACCTCATTGAATGCGATCATGCAACTTTTTATTGAACATATGGAACCGGTCACGGCGTATCATAATGTCCTGTTGCTATTAAACTAGTAGCGTATCAATCCGAGCCGGAATCATCTGACTAGGGAAGAGGAGGGAGAACACCACCACCCATCCGAGGCACATTCCCGGGAACATCCTCTATTGGCCCGTTCGACCGGTTCCAACGAGCATTCAACCCGGCAAAGCTTGCAAAT
This sequence comes from Danaus chrysippus, assembly GCA_916720795.1. Lineage (NCBI taxonomy): Eukaryota > Metazoa > Arthropoda > Insecta > Lepidoptera > Nymphalidae > Danaus > Danaus chrysippus. The sequence continues at coordinate 3,526,856 of CAKASE010000057.1, read as the reverse complement.
TAAAATGTTGAATTTCTTCAACAACTATCTTTGATGACTCGTCATTTAGTATCGCGGGTTAACTATAAAATGACGTTATGACGCTGCGTTTATTGTGAATAGCTTTTTAAGCCGAGCTATCCGTGAACCTATCAAATGATGAAAGTTGTGGTTATGCTATATCTATTTATATTACGCAATGACACCGTTTACAGTAATTCTTTTACTTATGAAAAACTGCAAGATAATTTTCAAGTACCGATATCACCGTAGTCATATCTTTATAGATAAGGGCGTCTTAAAGATTCAATTGCAACAATTTTTACGATTGTTTTACGAAGCCGGACGCTATGACCTTGATTGTGGCGTTGACTTGTGCGGCCTCAAATCGCAACAACGGTCGGCCGGCGCTCTGCGACACCACATGTACAATTTTGCACATGAAAACAACTTAGGGTTAATATAATGTAACAGATGTTTCAACAATTGCTTATAAATTTAGATCTTCGAATACTTCGTTCTCAAAAACTCACATGGTTTCAAATTTTAAAGTTATAACCGACATTGAGATTTACAATGTCACTGTAAATGTTATGTGGTTTTAAATTCTTAAATATTGTATTTATCCTAAGAGGAAAACAGTATACTTATTATTAGTATTGAGTCCGCTAATAGCAATTAATACTACTAATTAAATGCCAGTAAGAAGTAATTTCCTGATGTGAACTTTGGTTGAAATTAAATGATGTAATTATAGGGAGTAAAACAAGTTATTAGTGTTTATTAAATACACTGACTAAATAATAATTAAAGTACGCTACAGTTTGTATTAGACAGCATGATCAAATATTGTATTTTCAAAATTTAGTTTTATTACAATATAAGAGTATTTAGACACCACTGACCGACGGTGAAGGAAAACATCGTTAAGAAACCTGGACCTATAATTTCACAATTATAAGTTTGAAATCACCAACCCGTCTTGAGCAAGCGTGGTGATCAATGCTCAAAACTTCTCCATGTGAGAAGAGGCCGTTGCTCAGCAGTGGGCTCTGATAGGCCGATGACGAAAATAACATAGTCCAAGCATTGTTTCGATATTATCAAAATATCCATACAAATAATATTAAAGGTGTCTTGAGAAGTTTGTCCATCTTTAATGGTTATATATACTTTCATGAGTCATAGTCAAATAGTGTGAATTTACATAGTAAATTATTTGTTTTTGAAGTTATTGTGTTATGTAATATTGTGATAATCATAAATATCTTATCTAGAAGTTCTTCAAAAATTATCGGTAATAGTGAATATTAAGTGAAATTTTCGTTTAAATATGTTTATATTATTTATGAAATCCTGCTTAATATAATAAATCTATAAGTCATTATACCAATTATTAATAATTCTGAGTTATTTAACACGATAAATTTATTTTGGTAATATAATAAAAAATGCCAGTTGTGTTTCCATAGCCATATAATCTGCAACAGATTTTAATTTGGTGACAACCAGAGACAAGCTTTCTTTTTTTTATTCGTCTTATTATAAAAACTTAAAAAAAAAAACTTCAATATCACTCTCCGATCGTCCATTTTGAATACTAATAATAACAAATGGATCCTTATTGAAATGAAATTGTGAGAATTTAATAATTAACTTAATAATAATTTTTCTTTTAAAATCAATTACAGTACTCGTTTATTGTACGCGTAACAGTATGGTGAACATCAAATAAGGTAATTGTATTTTTTACCACACGGTAAAGCACCATATGGTTTTGATGGTTAACGACAGACATGCCCATAAAAGCTTTTAGGTTGTCCGCCTAGCACTTAGCTTCTGTAACAAGTACCAACATAATAAACACAAGTATTATGTTCAAAGGGATCATAAAACGACTGCAGCAGTTCATATACACAAACTAGCTAGCGTGAATCACGTATCAATTTAAAAGCTTACTCATATTATTTGAAGAAATAAATTATTATTTCGATCAAACAATGATATGAGATGCTTTACAGTTGACTATTAGAGGCCGGATGTAGTCATAGATTTGGTTGAAGACGGATGTATCGCCATTGGCATGCGCGGCGTCAACCGGCGACAATGCGCAGAAGGTACCGGCGTAGAATAATGAGTATGTTTAAGAGAATCCATTTTTATATAAATGTTTTATTAAAATAATACTAACATATCTTTCTGAATTTAACAATAAAGTAAACTATTCATGTTTAAATAATATTAATCATCCTGTTTGTGTTTTAATATTATTTTTATTTAAAACTGGGAATCTCTTCGACACGAGTGCATGAGTCGGAAAGCGACAATGTTGGCTGGTCGTATTTCCGTTGAGATATGAAATACGCCAGCGTTTAAAGATAATGATTGGCCATATTTAATAAAAGTTAAACTGTTATACTTTTACGAATCAAATGACACAACTCGATGATTAAAAGTTAGCGATTATAATGAGTTATCTACGCGATATCAAATCTTTATCGTTTTTTATCACTTCAGAGAAAACTGAGAATGGAAAATTTCATTTTTTATTACATTTACTTATACTAATACAAATTGCACTAAGCTTGTAATGACTTGTAATTGCGATTACTGATAAATATGTACATATATAATACTTTTAATAAATATACCTATAATGTTTGGTCCGAGTAATGAATAAGTGTTAACAGGAGATTGAAGTAATATGTAGGGCGCCGGCAGCGGCCTCCAAGTTTGACCGGTTTCCATATTTGGCAGTGACCGGTATATCCACACTGAATTGACACTTTTAATTTATCTGTGAGAAATGACTAGTACTTTCATGTAGCTTTCTCTTTTAATAAATTCGTCCTATGTATGTTTTTTTATTTAGATATTGTAATGTTTGTATAACATAGAATAGTATGGAGTATTATATTCTGACTGTCATTCTTTCGTATGACAGTGTGGGTCAGACGGGCGACCGTTTCAAGGCGAGGTCCCTCTGTCTGCACTAACCATTATGCACATACTGATGTCGCAGGTAACAGAAACGCATTGTGTACCGTCTGCTATTGTACAGTCAAACTTTTGAGGTACCCTAACCGATTGTTAGCGCCTTATTGTGCTATTGTTGGGACGAACGTAGGTTTATTATTAAGTTCGGAACAATAACATTTCCTATTTAAGCCCACAAACGATTAGATATCAATTGTCTGAAAGATTGAAGATAACTTTACAATGAAACGTTTGAAAAAAATATTTTGTCGTATTAAATATCGTTTGATACACATCGTTCTGAAATTTTATTTAAGTGTCTTTTCCAATAACTATTATCAATTTATAAAAGTTGGACAACTAAATATATTGCTCTTAAATGTTTCCACTAACGCCATCTCTTAGCCGGTAACATCACTAGAATACAAAGTAAAGGTTTTCGAAAAGAAAGTTAAACAACTTAAAGGCATTTTAAACTTAATAGTTATATTTTTTTAATGAACTAAATTCTGTGATAATTTGTATGCAAATTTGTTCATACGTTATTTAATTATCTCAATGTTATAAACCTCGTGCGTATTATAAATGCGAAAGTATGTTAGCATGTATCGACGTTGGTTGCTCTTTTAGGCAAAAACTACTAAATAGATCATGATGAAAATTTTTAGTACTGTAGCTTAGGCATCAAAGAATACCCTAATTTGACCCGAAATTCTTTGTAATTCTTGCGGGATCACGACGTTTAAGTTGTATTGCATATGACAACACGTTACACTGATTATAGATGTCGCTGCTGAATGGGTTCTATGTTTTTAAAACACATCTTATTAAACATATTATATTATTTTATAATATAAAAGAAAGCTGTGTTAGTTACACTATCTATAACTCAAGAACGGCTGTAGGGTTATGCTTGGAACTTGGTGGGGATATAGCTAAAAACAGGAGACAGACATTAGATATATAATTCTGTTGAATCAAAAAAGATTTTTTTCATTAACTCCCAATAATCTGATTATTTCTGAATTGAATTGTTCCGGTCAGCTAAACATATATTAATAACTAGAAGACCTGGCGAACTTCGTATCACCCTATAATCAAGAAATATCTATTACGTTTATTTATTTATATTTTTGGAGTTTACCTGTAAGCCATAAATCTCCGTGTTTTGAAGTGCGACAGAATGATTGACATATTAGTTAGTTGTCAAATCTAATGTCAAAAAAAACGTTTGTATGGGAAATAGAAAAGGGCTGTTTTTATGGTTTTCCCAGTAAGAATCAATTTTTTTCAGCTTTTATACCTTCTCTGAACCTCCACAAACATTTCAAGACTAAGATAAGATAAATCCGTTCAGCTGTTCTCGAGTTTTAGCGAGACTAAGGAACAGCAATTCATTTTTATATATATAGAAGATTAAGAATTAAGTCGCGGGCAAAACTAGTTATGCATGTTTCTCTGAACCCAAATCCTATGTTCACACGGATGAAGTTATGGGCCAAAACTAGTCTGATAAGTATGTACATTCTTCCTATTTGTTGAGTTTGCTGAAAATATACGTGGCTTAAAAATTATATGTAGTGGATATATTTATAGTATATACTTTTATCTGTGATTTTTTATATATTTTTCGCAATCCTTGAAACTTCTAAAGGTTTATCTCTATTTATTATTATATAAAGCGATATTTATCACAGATTGTGAAAGGCCAATGAACTTCTCGACTGAAATACGACAAAAAATCTCAGTAAACATTATAAAATAAAAAAAGAAGTAGGTATGTTGTATCTTAAACTCAATCGTTAGGCCAAAGAAGAAAAACATAATTATGTATATACAAAGTTTAAAAAACAATTATTCTCGTTTTAATTTTTAGAAACAACGAAGAAATATATTTTTTTAATTGAAATGTAATCTATAATATGCGTATATATTATTATAGTATATATTTATTGTAAACTTTATAAATTTAAGTTATAATTATTTTTAACTATGATGATGTCTAAGATTTTCGTCAGTATTCTTTGAAAATGAAACTAAAGTTTTCGGATATTACTAGGTGTATTTTAATATTTTATAACCTCATAATCTCAAGGATTCAGTTCCTTGGCAGCAATCGTGATCCCGGGCAGATGAAAGGCATTCAATTATAAAATAATAAAAAACGCGTAGTAATGTAAGAAAACCTTAGTTTCATTTAATTTTTTAACCGTAAAAACATAACACAGTTTAATTTCAGCCTCTAGAAATATTATCACGTGGGTGTGGAAAGGGAATTTATATTTGTGCCATCCTTTATTTTCATTTATTTATCACTAGTTCTGAATCCTATTAAGAAGTATTTATATGTAAATTTAATAACATGATTTACGAAGGGAATAAATTTAAATTGTTATCCCAGTTTATTCAAAACCAAGCCGTACGTAATTCTATCAAAATTCCAATTTATTATCTTAGAATAATAAATAAGTTTGTTCTCATTTATAGCACACAGTATTAGAACATACTGGACGGATTCTTGCATTTATAATTAGCTCTATTTCTCTGCACAAATTAAACGTGATAGACAGCCATATACCTACAAACTAGATAATTAAATAATTGACTTAGACATAATTGACTATTCTGTTGTGATTAAAATTTTAGCTTAAAACAATGTGCATTTTCAAGTTAATAATTTTGAGTTAGTTTAAAGGGCAATTTTTAATATATTATTTATCAGAATTGGAAGACATCGTTTGTCTTGTTCTGTATAGCTATGACTCACTATCATCTATTCTATTTTAATTATGTTCTATTGGATACTGTACTTATAAAAATATAATTTTAACATTATGAATGCCTTACCTTTCCGTATTAATAGACTTGTGACTCGCCGCAGCGCTTCCCTGGGAGATTTTTGGAAGAACTTGGGCGTCAAGTTCGGGGGGAGAGTGAGTGGCTTACGGGCTCCGGATGCCTCCCAAGCTACCGGATGGTCGGCGGCTACCTTCGCTGATGTTGAGATTCTATCCAGGTGCTCTATAGATGCAGGCCTGTTAGAGAAATACGGCTTAAATTTTGCTATCATGGAAAGGACTCCGCAGAAAATTTACCAAATACGACTTGAGAGATAAATAGATTACTCATAAATATTATATCTTTCTATGGCAAGCCTGGAAAAATCTTTTTTGTATTGTTCGTTTGCTTAGATACAATAAACAATTGCATTTCCCTCAATTATATTAAGAAGCTACATTACCGATGCAAAGGTTGGATGTCATTAGACTCATGTCGTGCGTGGAATGCATACCACACTCTCAATGCCGAAGCATTGTCCAGCATACAATTATTGTGGAACACTTCGATTGTTTTGAATAATCATTGTTCATTTCCAAAGGCGTATATAAATTTAAATGAAGTTAAAGTTGTTGTTTAGTTGAAACTGATTTATAAAGTTATCGAGCTTTTTTGTAAGCAAATAAAATGAGTTGATCTGTTTAAATGTTGTAAATATTGCTTTAGGCTAATTATATGTTCATATCTGCAATTAAATTTGAAATAAGGAATGTGTTGTGTGGTTAAAAATATAGCTTAATCATTTGCCAAGATTTTAGAGACAAAATGTTGATATGTTTATGCATATAACATTCAATTTGATTCATTCTACTTGGGACTTCTTTACATTTTCGAATACCCTACAGAGGATTTCATAACAAATCAGAATTTTATTTATTCATCTCAATAAGAAGGGACCAAGGGGAAGACAGATAGAGGCTGTATTAGTCAGACGGGGTTACCATTGTGCAATAATATCTGAACATAAAGGGAATAGCGACTGCCTTGTTAGAAGATGTTTTTATAATTTATACGTTTTGAAGTCTCTGAAAGACCATACTAACTGGGAATACCTCAGGAAGAGATGTTTATAAATTCTGAACGTAAGTAAAAGGAGTACAACCCAAATTTAGTTTTTAAACAAAGAGGGAACAGATACTGAGAATACTTGCCAAAATTTGTTATTTTATAAACGAAGAAACACAAAGGGTGAACACATTTCTATACAGGTACCTAAAGGCTGTAAGCAATTTCTAAATGTATTATTTTGGATGATATGAATTGCCCAGCCTTGTATGAACTCAAGTGTACTGGTATTAAAGTGTCTCAGGTTAAACGTAGAAACAGAACTTTTTCTGGTGGCTGACTTATACTTTCTAAATAAAACGTGTTTCAAATAATGTAATAAAGATAATAGCACAGTGTTGTTTTTATTATGAATTTATTAGTAACTTGCTATTGAAGACTTTCTACTACCACCCAGAGAATATTCATTATATTTGAATATATATACAAACTTAAGTAGACAAGCGTTTTGACAGTTTGTATTGTTACATAAAAATGTAAAAACTCAATCTTAAAGTTGCATAAGATACGTCACTCCATGGGTGAATAGATGCACATATTTCATATTTATGCTTAAGTTTTTGGAAGAGAATTAGGAGTAACAAGGAATTATTTTTTGTATTAATAGAGTAACTGTCACTGTTTCCATTTAACTATCTAAATTCTTCCATTTATTTAAGGCTGGCAATGTTTTCTAAATAGGAATATGCGTTATTTTTTCTTCTTTAGTAACCAACAGATACGGATTCTTTCAGACAACATTCCCTACTAATATTATAAATGAGAAAGTAACTCTGTCTGTCTGTCTGTCTGTTACGCTTTCACGCCTAAACCATTGAACTGATTTCAATGAAATTTGGTACAGACATAGAGTTGACCTTGAGAAAGAACATAGGATAGTTTTTATCCCAGACTTTTGAAAGGTTCTCTTGGAAACGCGATATAACCGAAATCCACGCGGGCGGGAAGCTAGTTATCTATATGGTCTTAAAGTACTAAAGGAAGTTGCAAATACTGCCAAGAAGGAAGTGTAGTTTTTTGCTGGATTTAACATTTTTATTATTATTATTACCGGTTCCGTTGTCTTGGATACCATCCGCGCGGTGGACCTCCCAGACGGAGGAGGTCAGCGCCGGTGCATACTCCCGAAGCCCCCATTACAGATCCACGCCCATAACCGCCTAGGGTAGCGCTGCTTCCTGTGAACAAGAGTTTCTTATGTTATTTATGAATCAAATAAAAATAGTATTAAAAAATGGCCCTATAAAATCAATTGATCGAATACAAGTCAACATATCATGTGCCCTGATAACTTTTAAATTGTCGTGTTTATTGTTTTCTTTTACTAGTGTCTTTCGATATGCACATATAATTTGATTGTTTTAAGCTGCTTTCAAATTTCCATAATATTTAGGATATGCATTTTTATATTTTTGGTGGCAAATGAGTAGACAGACAAAATGACGGCACTGTAACATAGGGATAAGTGCTTTTGTATTATAAGGATCTATGTGTAGTCCAGGGAAAAATAATAGATATTGCGAAATTGAAAGAAGAAAAAATAGAAGATAATTAGTCAATTGGATCAGCCAATTAATATCTAATCTAGAAATACCATTTTATATTCAATATTCATTTAAAAGAAAGTTAATTTTAACTTACCAATAGTTTGCATCGAGTTGATGGTGTTATGTCGGGGCGGGCCAGTATTTCTTGGTGGAGTTCTTGGGACATCACAGCCACGAGCGAACACAGGAGTCTCGGGTAGGCTGGCGGATGTCTGAAGCTGTCCACGAACATTGTAACCAGATTCACGATTCTGACGCTGCAGCGTACGACGGCGAGCGCCGCTGGTTCCAGTGTCTATTGGAGACGTAGAAAATCATCATATATTATTAGGAAGGTAATACAGTTATAAGACAGCAAAAGAAATATTACTATCAACTGTAAAGATAATTTTATAATGGTGATTTTCTAATGTGACAATTAAATAAAAGATATAAGACTGCCCATAGTTGTTTTAATATATTATTTTTAATAATACGAAATATTGTTTTGTTTAAAGTTATAACTAATTATAGTTTTAATTATTTAGCAGTAATATAAATAACTAATATAAGAGAAAGAAGAAGAAGAAGCTCATAAATATGGGAAGCCAAGTTTGGAAAATAATATGCTTTTTGAGTGATTTTAACCTATGCGGAATTTGCGGGTGTTTTAGGGCCTAAATAAACTAATATTTTCGGATGTAATTTGGATGAAAATGACATTTTCATCTCGGCTGTCCGTGATCACGGTTGATGCAAATATCCGAAACATCGTAAGTATGTAGTTTAAAATAATAAAAAAGCGATAGTGCGTTCGAAAAAATAAGTTTTATGTAAAAAAATAACCTTATATATCACATCGTAGAATATATTAACCAGAGCGAACCAGAAACATGAATTTCTTAAATATACCTGTTGGTAAAGTACGTCTGTCTGTTGAGCCGCTTTTGAAATTACTATTTCTTCTATTCTTGTTGAAGTTGTTTTCCATTGACCTCGTTTTCAGGCTATTTGTTGTATCGCGATGAGGCGGTACCGCGGGAGGCTCAGATGGCCTGGAAATTGTGAAATATTTTTATGTTATTATCTAGAATTTAATGTTGTACACATATATATTCCTATTGTGAAGTAGAAAGAAGAGCTTTTTACTGAAAATATTAATATTGATTTACAGCACAGTTCATTTTATTAACATTTTATAGACAAAAAAAAGGAATTATATTTCAATGTATCGAATAACATCTTTGTAATGTATGTATGTACATAATATGTCTATTTTTATCACTATACATAATTCAAATTATTTACCGTCTCCTCGATTCCATAGTTGGTGTTGGCAAAGTGTCCGCTTTTTTTATGTGACGTCTTCCCGTAGGCTGCATTATCTCTGTGTATTCATCTTCAACTTCTTGTACGGGTGAAGGTGGTAATGGCGGGAATTTTGGAGATTCCGGTGTTTGAGGTAGCGGTCCCATCTCATGACCTGTACTAGGCGATGGCGGTAATTGATTGTGCTTGTAGGGATGTTCCACTATCTGAATATTTAGAGGAAAATCACCTCCGCTTGATACAGCGGAATCTGAGGAGGAAGGCTGGCGCATCAAGCTTACTGGCACGTCCTTAGCACTAGTCGACTTATGCATACTATTCGATCTTCTACCAGAAGAACGATCGCGACGATCAATTGATCGCTGATTTTGGATTTCGTTATGACTCGAGGATTTCTGGATATCGTGTCTCTTTTGTCTTTCCCTAGAGCTATAACGGTAATTGTTCTCTAAAATATCCTTAGATATTTCATCACAGTACTCATCCTTATGTATATTCCAGTCTTTAGGTGTATATGGGGTAAAATGTTTTTGGTCCCGTCCTTGGTTCAATATAGCACTTATGTTATTTTCAATTTTTCTTAAAGGTGAGGTATCTTCATTAGAATCGATTTCACCACTTTCTTGATCATCCTCTTCCTCGACTGTCGTTATGAGGGCTTGACGACTAGCACTGTTACTGTCTGCTTCAGCTCCTAAACTTGGCAGTGATATAACACGCACCATAGTCGGAGGTACAACTGTAAGCTCATTGACAGTTTCATTGCAATCATTTTGTGGTGCCTCTTCCACTTTACCTTCTTTAATTAACGATTGAATGTTATCAAACGTAGAAGAATACTTTTTAAAATCAGTAAATCTATTTTGAGGAGATAATTTGCTTTGGACACTGTTAGTCTTAGAGCCAATGACATTTTTATCACTATTTATTTGCCTACTTTTAGGACTATGACCAAAATACTCTGGATTTATATATCTATCTTGACCATTATTGAGATCTAAACTTAATCTTGACTTCGGTGAAGTGATCTCCTTACTTAATCTAGAATTCGGTGTACAAAGATCAATGCTATATCTAGAGTTGGGCGTGTTTAGTTCACGGCTTAGTCTTGAATTAAGATCGGCGCTGTATCGGGACTGAGGCAAACTCAAATCCGAACTCGGCCTTGAGTTATAAGAACCAACCGAGCCTGAGCCACTTATTGAAATACTAGAACCATCTATTGATTTTTCAATGCTTCTATTCAAACTATGACTCTGTGACAGATTATTTGAATTCGTTTGTTGTTTGTTGTTTGTATTTTTGTTGAAAGTCGGTAACTGTTTTCTATTTTTTCCTTTTCGAATGACATATGTCCCTGTTGATAAGTCCTGCGGCCTTCGAAGTTCTGGTTCCGCGTCTGATGTTGGTGAAACTAATGGTTCACACTGTGACAGTGGAGGAGGCGGGGGCCAATATTCCTCACCCCAGTCATCATCAATCCTTTGAGGAATAGAACTCGTACTGGAATGTGATTGATCGCCAGATTTCTTTCGTCTTCTTCCTATAACCTGTAATATACAATATATTTTGTTAGCATAAAGATGTCTTATGTAAGAGAGATGTATGAAGTTAGTTTTGATATACCTTAGTGCTACCGGGAGTCAAAAGAGGATCGTCACCATCGAGAGACACTTCCCAAGCTATGGAATTGCGTTTCGAAGGCGTGCTAACTGCGGGGGGAGGCGGCGGAAAGGACTCTTCAAGTGAATCGTCGGAAAAATGATCTTCGTCATTGCTTCTATTTGCTCCTCGCATTTTGCAACTCTCCATTATATCCTCCGTCGAATCTCTACACACCTCTCTATGTCTCTCCATAGAGCTGGCAAGAGTCCGGGGAGGTATTTTACATTTCGGTGAAAGAATTTCTCCATCAGACCTACTGTCTCGTTTCATACTGTTCTTTTTCTCAATGCTCTTGGAATTTGAAGGAGAAATTTTGTAAGTTGGTGAGTGTGACTGACGACTGTATTGTATATTTGGTCCAGGATAAATGGTCACGGGATGCTCGTTATACGGTTTGTCAGTGAAATCACTCGAGAATCCCATAAAAGGAAATACCGGCGGGTTCTCAACACTAGGTGACTTTTTCTGATTGCTCGGTGGCGCTGAGTGACGAGGAGGTAGCCACGTGGGAGCAATCTCAGTTTGCGGCGGCCTAGCTCCATGTTGTAATGATGAAAATTTGTAAGGAGGAACTGGAGCCTGCTGCAGCTGAAATCCATTCGCTTCTATTTCTTTGTCCCATCCATATGGACGCTGGTGCCTTGTCTTTGGCTGGAATTGATAAACATTTTAATTATTGCACCATATATAAAAGCACATTTTATAATAGTAAATAGTTCCAAAATTTTCAAAATATTTAGTTAATCTTTTTATAATTCACCACTCTTAGAAGCAATCATATATTTGTAGCATTATAAAAAATAGTACATAAGATTGTGTTGTTTATAAGATTTTTGAGTATTCGAACATTTAAAGAGTATTTATTAAATTGATTAATTCATACAGCTATTTATTAAAACAATGTGATTATAGACTTACGAAAGTTGTTTGTGTTGCAGTTGTAATTCCGTTGACGCTTATAATAGAGTCCAATTTCTCTTCAGCTTCGGAATGGCTGAACAAGTTTGCATGTTTTGCAGAATTTGTGGGGGATACCCTGGAAATATCGGAGTAACCATAAAGTTTTTTCAGAATAAATAACATATGATGTAACTGTTTTTTGATATTGAAGTAATGAGTCATATGTAATTACTTAGGTAATAGGGTTGATATAATTCTTTGAGCTTCTTCAGGCGGTGGTGGGGAGTGTGGTGATGGAGGGTCTGGAGGCGATCCCTCTTCACGCTCCTCAGTTGGTCGGAAGCCCAGCGCGAATTTCGCTCTGAAATGAGAATATGGCAGGGATTAGTATAGCCCTATTTAATGAAGAGCGATAAAAAAAATATTACGTTATTTGATTAAAAAGTTCTACTTTAATGTTTATTGCATGATTCATCGCTTCATTTAAGGCATACTTATCAAGTATTAAAATAATCTAAATGTAGAGTATACTGAAAGTCGGTAATTAATTTCACATTTTGAAATGTTTTAGTCTGTAATTGTCAGCGTTTATAATTCGTCATCACGAAATAGTTTTGATTCCTTTCGAAATTTGAGGCAAACATTTTATTTTCACAGCCAAACTATTTAAAAAGCACCTAAGCAACGAGAAACGTTTTGTTAAGACCATATTCCTCACCGTCTGCCGTTCATGCTCATGTATCCATCGTCCTCGGAGGTGTGACCGGCGAGCGGCGAGTCGTCGTCTGTGGCAGGAGTGGCGGGCGTGGCTGGTGTGGCGGGCGTCGCTGGCGTGGCGGGTGTCGCACGCGCCTCCAACGATCGCGGTTCACCCTCGTCGTATTCACTTAACACCTGGTCCAGGAGCTCCAGAGAACGCTGAACGTCATCGCACCCGCTGGAAACGTTTTGTTTTTGATTTAGATACATTGAATTTATGATAAACATGACTAGTCCGCGTAAACTAAGGAAATAGACTCGGAGAGACTCATATGTGATTTGTTATCGCCTGTTTTACAGAAACTTGTAAGGTATTAGGTTGGTGCGTATGAAATGTCGCATTCTCTTTACATGCGGACGTTTGTCTCCCTGTTTTCGTTATACTTTTGTCTTTGGCGTAACCTCATTCATAGTCGTATTGTCCATTTCCAGAGACTCATTTCAGCAAAATAGGTTTTCTCGAGTACTTGCCTTTTGTTATTTCTTTTGAGTTTATTGCCGATATGAATTCTGCCGACATTCGCGTCATTTTCTTATATGAGTACAAACTTGGTAATAGTGCTGCAAAAGCTGCATGCAACATAAACCAAGCGTTTGGGGAGAATACGGTTTACGATCGGGAAGTGCAGCGTTGGTTCGAAAAATTTCGGACTGGCGATTTTTCACTGCAAAATGAGCCGCGCGAAAGACCGAAAGAACGCGGCCGGGGTAATCCATTATTCGTTCCTTCGACCTGGGGAGACAATTACGGCCGAAAAGTACTGCCAGTACATTGATGAGATGCACGGTAAGTTAAAAATTGTACGCCCATCGCTTGTGAATCGGCATGGCCCGCTACTGCTCTATGACAAAGCTCGGCCGCATACATCGCACAAAACAATTGCGAAACTTAGCGAACTAGAATATGAAGTTTTGCAGCATCCACCATATTTATTGGATCTCTCGCCGACCGATTTTCATTTTTCCAAGCATTTAGAGCTGTTTTTAAGGGGGAAACACTATGAAAATGAAGACAGTCTAAAAAACTCGATATCAGAGTTTATTAATTCTAAAGACCAAAATTTTTTTAAAACAGGCATCTACGCTTTAAAATCTTGTTGGGAGAAGTGTATTGAAGCGAATGGAGTATACTTTGATTGAAGAAACAGCTTTTGAAGAAAGATATGCAGTTTTATACAATCACTTAAGAATCCGACATTTCATATGCACCAACCTAATATTTGAGGTTTTAAGCAACTTTTGTCACGTTACACATAAAAGCTGTAGAACTTGATGATAAGTATCCTTAGTCGATTTCCTAGTTCTAAGCTACCTCCCCATCAATTTTCTAAATCGATACAACCGTTTTTGAGTCATAAATAGTGTAACTAACAAAAATTTGTTTTATGTATAAAGATAAATGATATGGTATATAATTTAATTCTTCAAATCGAGTATCCGATGATTTTGCGAAATATCTCTAACTGTTAATTTTCTTGTCACTATTATTTGTGTTTCATTAATGTGTCAGTTTAAGCTAAGATAACATTGTCAACTGCAGTGAGAGCCACTGCTTAATAAATGTTAAACAAGCTGAGACTTCGTAAAGCCGACTTGACGTGAAATCAATTATAAGCCAAAGTAAAGTCTTGACTTGCGATAATAGCGGTAAATTAAAAAGTTTTAAATCTTAGGGTTTAAGAAAATAATTTTTGTGATGATTCACTTAATTATAATTTATGTTTAAAATATAGGTGATATTGATATAATTTCAAAGTATTACGACTTTAAATTTAAAAAAATTGTAGTCTATTTGATAGAGTACTTGTATTGAATGTATGTTTAAAATATTGTAATATACATACTTAACTGTGAAAGTTAAAACTAATTGTAACTTCCCACTACTTACCGATTATAAAGCAACATGAGCTCGTTGCTTGGAGAAAGCTAGACTGAAATTAGCAGTGTAATGCTTTAAATAGCGATATCATTATTGTAAACAGCTTTTAATTCTATTCTAGCGACGTTCTTTGGACTCGATATTACTACATATTATAATAATGATCCACTCAAAAATATTTTAAAATTAAATAGTTCTGAAACATTTTAAATCGATACTAAAAAATTGGAAAAAACATGGCCGCAATAGCATTCAATTGTCCGAGATAATGTTAAATTGAAGTCATTTCCTTCAGGGCCGTGTCCTGGAAACGTTCTTACTGCACCATTAGAACAGAATAAGAGGCTAACTATGTCGGATGATTGCTCTTATCGCTCACAATTACTTTGATTTCATTAAGACGGTTTAGTTTCAATCATGGGCTTCCGAATCTGGCAGAATTGTATTGTTACTTACGTTTCCTAAAGGAATTCTTATGAATTTATTTCCTAATATCACGAGCAACGGAAATGTATATATTTTAGTTGTTTCACGTTCTCCGTCAAATGCTATTAAGCATTTTCCATGCAACTCCCATGGCATTTCTTATTAACCTACATATTTGTTACTTTGCTGTTCATTAAGCAATCCTATTGGAATGGGGTTATCTCGGCGGACAGCGATTCGTTTAAATAGGTTATTCAATTAATATGTGACCAACGACTTTTTATAGCCATCATTAATATGTTTTATTTAACGTACAAGTTTATTGACATCACTTAATTTAAAATAAATAGGCTTACTTTTGATTCACTATTTTCATTTTTATTTACCAAAAAATTTACACCTGACACGAAATTTCTAAACCAATATTTTTAAGATATGGCTCAACGGATGTCAATCATTGGATATTTTACTATCAGTGCCTTTTCCTATGATGAAATGAATCATTGATGGTCACTTAAACACACTTCCAGTTAAGGTCTTTTAGAATTTAGAAAAAATTAGAACATATTTTGTTCTCCAACTAAAAGCAAAAACGTAATTCGTCACTTCAAATAGCGCCCCGTCGGCGTCTGGTGCATTCATTATAAGTATTCATATTAAAGGATGTATGTTCCACTATAAAGTGGTTGTAGTGGCAGGCACAAAGCACCTCTTTTGAAAGAAGAGCCGCTTTCACGCCAGCTCTCGATAAGCCCTCAGCGTTTCATGGAGTTCCATGCTATACTTCCTCAATCGAATGGTAGGAAAAAATACCGTCCCTTGTATTTGTTTTTATGATTTATAATAAACAAACGTAGAAAAAACAGAAAAAATATACCGATGTGGTGGATTATATTGATTTACATTATGGATTTTGTGAGAGAAAACCGACGCGAGTTCGTAATCCATGCAATGAAAATTACAAATTGGACTTCTTATTTTGCGTCTGCTGAGTCTTAAGGGCCTCTTGGCTAGTGTATCGTGTTTGTGAAGACTGATAACACAGTCGCTGCTTGTATCGGGGCTTCATTAGAGGCCTGGCGTTACCGTCTACTCTAATGATGGCCGTGTTCAAGCAGTTTTTACCCACAGAGGAAGATTCACTGTCTACCTTATTATTTGATAGAACTGTATACAACAAATGTACACTATTGATGCATTATTACTAACATTAACTTGTATCTATTACGTGAACAAAATTAAGTTTGTAGATCATAATTAAAACATAGTTTAAATAAGATTGAATTTATATATTTTTAAAATTTTGATATGAAAAGTTTCGTTTATATTCATAAAAAACACATGTAAATAACAAATGTGAGTTTGCTTGTAAAATTTTAGTTCTAAAGTAGATGTGAGGTTAACAACAGTAAGTGTAAACTAAGTTTGAAGAAGTCTTAAGAGCTTTGAAATATTAACCGTAGTTCACATTAAACATGAAACATAAACTATTTGTAGAATATTGACGAAACATTTCAATGTTAGCATAAGTCGGCATTATTAACTGGTTATACAGGCGTCAGAAATAATAAGCTTTGGAGTTTGTAGGATAGGTTCGGATGTTCTTCGTGATTCTGTATACTGTATAGTATAATGTATCGTGCATACAGTGTATCGTGAGACGCATTGTATCGCCCGGTCTGCCACAAAGCAGAGCACTCAGCAAGAGTGCCGTGACGGGCGCGTGCCTGCCTTTGTTTTATTTCACCCACACTCCTCCACTTCGGAAACTTTTAAGGGGGACTCTAAATTGCGTCTCGTTTTAACTCGCCCGGTTACCCCTGATTAGTCGACTTGAGGTATCTAGCTGCAACATTCTAATTATGATTACGACAGCTAATGTGAGCTATGGTAATTGTAGTCGACGTGGAAATGTTTACTAGTAGGTGGCGCGTAATTTTTAAATTACGTTGTGTAGATTTCATTATAATCAGGCCTACTTCTTGGCGAGGTGGGCGCTGTTTATGCGGAAATGAGTGCAGTGAGGCGGAAGTGCAAAACGCCCCCGTCTCCCCCCGGGCGACGACCCCCGAGCGTGTACGCGCCAACGTGAATAGAGTCTTCTCATCACGGTTACGCAAAAACACGAGATCAATTAGCGATCAAGAATATATTTATCAATACGCAATTATCATATCATTAAAAGATCTAAGATTTTCGCAAGTCTTATTCATTTAAATGAAACTAATATTTTGTTTATTATGATTATATATTGTTATGTTTATATATATCATTGTGTTTATATATGAAACTAATATTGTGTTTGGATGTACTAAGCGACTTAATTTTTGATAAGAAAACTACATAATACCGACGTTTCGGCTACTTTTCAGCAACTGTGATCACGAGCAGAAGAAATGTGAGTGTCTCACACTCGACTTAAGTAATATATCATAATCCATAGACAATAAATATCTGGTCTCTAATGAAATATATAACAATTATAAAGCGACCCAAACAATATTCTTAATGGCGTCGTTTAAAAATTTACGGCGATAAAATCAAAGTATTACTCGAAATTTATTATTAAAGAAAATTCCATTTACAACTACGGTCAAGTGTAATTTCAAATTGGACGGAAGTTTGTCAATTAAGTAGTTAGGAATTTAAGTAAAGTTAGTTTATAAGCTGCTGAACTACAGTATTGATTAAGATTTATACTTCCACGGTTCATTTTGCTTTAAACAATCATTATTCTTCACTATTAACAAAAACTACGAAAACACTTATATATTCTTAGCTTTTAGTTGATGAGATAAGAAATGCAGAAGGCATATAATCAGTTATTTAAAGATAACATAAGTTACATGTGGTTAATGGTACAGATAAAGATATATTCCGAGCAATTGAATGTAAGTATGGACGGCGTGAAGACACGAATACTAGGACTTCATGAAAGTAGTGTAGTTTTGTTTTAGACTTTCTGTACGGGATGTCTTGTAAGTTTTAGGGGAGAGTGACTGATCTTGCCGAACTCCCCGAGACAGATGCTACACTCGAGTAAGTAAGAAAGTTTTATCTCGTTTTTAAACATCTGAATTTTATATATGCACTAGCTTTTGCCGCGACTCCGTCCGCGTGGAATAGTGACTTATGGCAGATTTTTGGTTCTTCCCACATAGTTCCTGTTCTTACGGGGTTTTCGGAATGGTCGAGTTCCCGTAGAATTTTCAGGATAAAACCTACGTTTTTTTTATTCACAATGGAGTACTCTTAACCAAAAACATATTTATTTGTTTATTTGAATAAATATTAATATTATTATATTGATACAACTTAAATAAATTATTTCGACCAAATTAGGTACCATAAAAACGATTTTTGTGAGTTAATCTTAAAAGATAGACATATACTGTCTTGGACTGTTTTTTAGATCATTAAAAGAGCTATTATTCTTTAATACATATTTTTTGTGTATCTTGAACCGTTTTCACGGCGCACGCAATGGAAGGCTTCAAAGATGAAATAATTTCTCCCGTTTTTTACACATTTACCTCTATATCTTTGCTCCTATTGGTCGTAGCGTGATGTTATATAGCCTACAGCCTTCCTCGATAACTGGACTATCCAACACAAAAAGAATTATTCAATTCGACCTAGTAGTTTTTGAGATTAGCGCTTTCAAACAAACAAACAAACAAACAAACAAACAAACAAACAAACAAACAAACAAACTCTTCAGCTTTATAATATTAGTATAGATTAGAGTAAGAGGCTGTTAAATAAATTAATGTGTAGTATATACATATATTAAAGATATGAATTACGAATAAAGTTAAAAGAAAAATATCACTTTTTTAATTCTAAATATTTTTTTATACTAACGATGTTTTTTAGAGTACTAATAAAAGAACTAAAATGAATATAACTTTTTATATATTTTATTTTTTTCATTCGGTCATTTAGGAAGTATGTTAGTAAAAATGCACGCTTTTTGACTGCTTCCACGATTTATATACGTCAGTCGAATTTCAAATCGTATGTCGGATAAAATATAACATATATTTTATCTGGTATATTTGGAAAATAAAAATAAAATAAAATAAACAGTTTGCCTTATCAAAATCAATACATATCAGTCAATGACCATGTAAGTAAACTAACGCTTTCTCTATTTGTAATTAACTGCAAGTGTGGTTGATTAATTTAAAAATTCTTTGCATATATGTTTAATTGATATACCTGATTAATTTAGATAAATATACTGTTAAGCTATCTAAATACATTTACATATTTATCTAGTCAAACAAAGTCGGCTCTTATAAAATTGTCAAGGCTATTAAAGTGTTGATTTTCAGTGAAATCTTATTGGTCTTCCGCGCGACGGAAGGAAGCGTCGAGGACATGCCAATAAGCGCGGCGACTAACAACACCTCGCTCAAACCATTGCCGGAAGCAATTTGTCCCGTAAGTCAATGTTTTAAGGTCTAAATTCCTAATAAGCACTTGCTATTATCGGCTGCAGCGGCTTAAAGCAATTTTGTGAGTCAATATTGAACTTTGTAACTCTTGGGAACGATGTGTCCCTTTCAAATAAATCAACTGCTGGATTACTTGCCAATTCCAAGAGGTCTTAAATATTGATTTTTAGTTATGACTGCTATTAGTTTCCTACTTAATTTAAAATCATGAAATGCATAAATTACATTTCAACTAAAATGAGTTCAGATGAACTTCACTAGTTCTCAAATAAATTTCTTGGCTTAAAAAAAAGAGGAATAAAAATATCCATTTAGCATGATCCATTGTAATTTCAAAATTTTGATAGACAAGCCTCTTTACGAAATACAATGATGGTTATTAGGGGAATCTATTTAGTTATATTCGTTAATTTTACAAACATTGATAACTGAAGTGCAAGAAATATTAAACAATTGAATACAACGGACGAGACAAACTGGAGATAGTAGACATAACACCAAAGTGGCGCTGGGCTGACTCAGATTGGAGGTGTTAATTAAGCAATTAGTCGACATCTCGAGGTTTTGCGACGACGTCCGCATGACGGAACTCTCCTCAGAAAATTACAGCAGCCAAGAGATCTCGTAAAGCCCTTTCCAAAACACACTTATAATATCTCTACAGCCTTATTTTATTTAAATGTAATTTAATAATTACGTTACGCTCAAATGACGTTCACGTTGGATTATTCATTTAAGCTTTGGAATTGCGTTTAATAAGGCGGAAACTTTATTGAATTATTCTGACAGTTATAAAGACGGGCTTAAAATAGGAATGAAAAATATGTTTGATAGAATATAATTTCCAAGGCAGCTTGATGTGAAATTTGAAGCTGCCAGCAGATACTACCCTTTCAAATTTCATTAATATTATGCTGAGTAATACATCCCACGTGATTTGTTATTATATGACAATATTTATGGTCAGCCGCGTTAAGGGAGAGTTTAATTTTCGCCCTAAATCATTAGCAGTGTCACCGAAATTTCGTATACGAGACTGGAAGGGAGCGGTTAATGTAAAATTTTTGTTGTATCACAGCTACGTTTTCATGATTCATTTGAAAATTATCTATAAAATTATCCTTTACTGTTCCTGGTAAAACAAACAAGTAAATATGGTTCCGTTTTTAAATCCAGCTTTTACTGGTAACACCTTCTTTAAGCACTAATAAAATTTTACTACATAAGTACTCCATGAAAGAAATTTATTTATACTTGGACGTCCAGCAGTCTTTGTCTGTTCCTATTGTACTAATTAGTAAGAGAATTCAAAAAAAATCTTAGCTCATTAAATCGACTGCGAAGTTTTCTTCTCACTCCCACTAAAATTATGTTAACACTTTCTTGTCTTCTTTCTAAAATTTATTACTTAATTTGACCAGGAACATTTTGAAGAACTTGAGCGTCTTCAAAATATAGTTACTGAGTTCATTTCTGGCTTGCGTAAATATGGTCACATTTCTGAATTTTATCATAAGCTCAAATGGCTCTCCATACGTTACTGGTTGGATTTACACTTTAATTCTCTCTTGTACTGTTATTTTATGCTGTTAGCTTTTGTTAATTTTCTATCTCTAAAGTTTTGAATCAAGAGTACTTCTTACATCTGCAAGAGTTCTTTAAGATCTTTATCATGAATAATTTATTATTATCTTTGCACATATATCCATATTTACATTATAACATTTTATGTTTTTTTAACTTGATATAATTGTTGCAAGATTTGTCATTGTCTATAGGACTTCCAATTGTTTTAATTTTTTTAATCAACAAGTGAAAGAAATAGCTTTCAAGGATAAAGAACACAACAATTTTAACTTCTATTATGTATGAATTTTTATCAAATCTAGGTACTTTTGAAATAAATTATCTTTTGTTAACATTTATTATAACTACACTTACAGTTTCTATTCTACAAATTAAAGGTGTTAATTTTCTAAATAAGGTTGTCGATAAAACGCTATTAGGTTATATGACTTACTAACTAATATTACTGCTTACAACATCGCGTATTAAGTAACATATTTTCTTTTGTGCATTAAATAATAACTCCCTATAATAACAATACACCAACTATATTGCTAAACTAATTAATATCTTATTCAGTAGGATAACAACATTATATTGATTGAGGGATATAATTGTAATATTGTTCACGATAAGCCTTATATTTCTGGCTATACTGTTATTGATCTTCTGCCAAACAATTCGTATTATTCCATTAACGGCAGATTTGATTTTGATTGACTAAATTGTTTCCTTTTGAGAGTTGACTTACAAACAATATTTATTGTAAAGCGTTAAAGTAAAATGTTCTATACTAATTTTGATTGGAACCTCTGTATATAATTTATATAAGTTTATTTTGTATATTAATAGCCACATATATAACGTTTATATTTTGTTGGTTGTTGTCTTATTGATCGTAAGCCAAAGCCAGACGACGCGACGATGAAAAACTATGCTTTTCGTTAAAACAAATAAGTATTCGCATTCATAAATTGCCAACTATACTATTGGTTCTCGGAATTCACTCGACGAGAATAACTTACGGTTTGAGAACTCAAATAATTTTATTGCTTCGAGTATATTTTATGACAGTTATTTACACAGCTATAAACACAGGTTGCATAATAACAAAATAAATAATAAAAACAAAAATGATACCAAAAATCAAGACTAAATAATATTTGGACGGCTATTAATTAAGACGATTGTATTACTTTTGGTTGGCCAGTAATGAGTTATATTGATGACTAGCTTTTGATCTCGACTTTGTTCGTTTGGACTAAGATTTATTGTGCACTTGTAATAGTTAATATTACAAAACATTTTTCACGTTTTTGCAGTGAGACAGAAAATCCGATCAATGGTTTAGGATAGGTATTGATGAATTGCGGTAGAGCGAGAAAAGAAAAATATTTTATTTTTATATTTCCTTTTCTATCCGTACTCGTTTAACTCGACTGTGTTTACAAAACGAGGTATGCGTCTGGAGTAAGTGCTATGACACTTTGTTTCAATGTTTTCATTCTTAATTCGCCAAAAAGAATGCTACAAAACAATTGAAATTCCAAGTGTTCATTTAATAGGTTCAGAATTGATTGTATTTCTTCCTTTATCTTACGAGTAGTATCAAAGAGAATTAATTTTAAATTAATAGTTTAATTATTTTGCAAGTTTACTTAATTTAAAAGACTCATCTAAAAGCGATTCATGTATGCTTTATTGATGAGTTCCATATTTATTTTTAATATCAAAATTTACATCTTTGAGAATTTAGGTATGTTACATATGTGTAATAAACTTTTGGTTAAAAATATAAGAAGCCGTAATGAGACTATGGATAGGGTTTTAGCACAGAAGCATGCATTTAGTTATGACTTATATTAATAGAAAAATTGTTGTTCTTGAAATAAAAAATATTAATCGTAATAATAAATAACAATTTGGATTTTTTAATGTATTTTTAAAAATAATTATTGAAATATATAACAATATATGTAAATGTGATGTTATGCTACACTATTTTAATTTATGGTGAAATTTTTCATATATTGATGAAGAGATTGCACTTTTTTTAGTCCAAATATAAATTACAATTTCTAATTCACCGTATCCATTATAAGTTTTTTAAAACATGTCTTTAGTCAAATTGATTTGTAATCTTATTTGGTAGAAAAAGACTTAAGCAGCTTTGGCTAATTACTGATTTTATTGTTACATAAAACTCATTAAAGACTTTCATTAAATAGTTTAGGTTAACTTAAAACCACCTTCATTGTATAATTTCAATGGAATAAAATGTAAATTAAACAAAGGAGACTTATAATACCTATAGGAACGGTCACCAATACAAAAACTTTAAATCACCGAGCTCACCGATTGTGAATACAAGCAGCAGGCGGTCACAAAAATGCCTCTGAATTATTTAAAACCTCCTAATGCAGATTTCGCAGTTCCTATGTATATTCTGTGAGCTATTCAAATGCATTTTTCCTAGGAAGGGAAAAACAATAAGCGTGAGTTAATAAATAATGTCGTCGCCCTTGTTCCTCAGTTGCCATGGGGTGTTTGAGGGTGCGAGTGTGAGTGGCAAACATTAGGCGCATCTCAACAATAAGCGGAGACGTCGGATGCTGCGGCATTACTAGCTTGATTTATTCGTCTGGCGTCGTGTGTACTCTCCCTAATACCTTAAACCGTGAATGGGCTGCAGTGACCATACTACGGTACGAACGAAAATGTTGCGCTATTAAACTGTAAAATTTACATTAATTAACAAACTTTTATGTATAAAAAATATAATTGAAATTTTGTTTCGTTATTGTATTATAAAACATAGTATTGGAAAAAATTTACTTAGATTCTGATATAAAAATTGATTATCTCAAAATAATCTTCCATTAAAAGTAATAAAATGTGTAAAGGCTATTGAATCGACAGCAAAAATCTGCTCAAATTCTTAACAAAAACATTTTACGTCGTTTCTAAACAGCTTTCGAGTGAGACATCACAAAATCAATATAATCACAGTGTTTAGTAGCCCCTTACAAATTGTATCAACCCCATCAAAATTGTGGTGTTCCAAGCTGATATTCGCTCTTTAAAAACGAACGATATTCTATAGAACCCCATGACGGTATCTGCAGTTAATTATCTGCGTGAGGGGATCAAGGGGGAGCGCGAATCTTCCCCTCACTAGTCAGAGCCAAGATTCGAAGCTATCTAAACGGTGTGCCCTTGCAATTAGTTTTAATTAAACTCGATGGGGGGGACTTAATCAATATTTCAAGGTTTTTGCAAGTTCGCTAATACAGTTTCTGATCATTAATAGCGACATTCAATTTGATTTAAATTGAAAATTGATATCGAATTGCAATATATTCATTGGCGTTCACTTGAGTGGCATGATCTTAATTAGCTAAAAATGTATTTTCCTATAGTAGACAATGTTTTTGGTTCCTATTTGTATCGACCAATTACAATCATCAATTTTGTATTCTTCATAAATCTTAGTATATTATTATTGAGATGGCGATTGGAAACAGCCATCCACGCAAAGTCAAAAGCCAGATTTCATATAAAAAAAATTGTAAGTCAAATTTTGTAACTCGTTCGCAAGAACTCCCAGGTGTTGTCGACAAGAAACAGAAGGGTGAAGCTTTTATGATGTATATACTAAGAGCGATGTAAACCATTAAGTTGAGTGGTGGGGGGTTGAATCTAAAGAGTGGCCCGCATGCAGGAGCTACTCTTGTTTGAAACTGATAAATTAGATTAATCATACTCGCTTTGACGGCCAGGTGGTAATGGAAACAAGCGACCTTTTAAACTGTGTTGACGTGCTTTACTAGTGTAGTGCCTCCCATTATGATGAACATTGAATAACATGAATAAAATACAACTTGTATCCTCTTTTGAATTAAACATGACGCGTTTACGTAACACGTGACTTGAAGTTTTATATGGGATGAAAGGACTAATTATTAGACAACGCTAATTCTAACTATCTAACTAATATATCTTATTTCACAAATATTCTAGAACCTGTTATATGAGTAAGAATAAATTAATGACATGTATTGTATACGATTGTATCGGAAAGATACATTTACATGTATCACGTGGGTTGAAGTAAAAGGTAGTTATGTACAATAAAGGAGATACTTCTTTCTGTTAATGTAGTTTCGACATTTTTGGTTACTCTATGGCTATATATTTCTTTTAGTAAATCCGCATGGGCTATAAACGGTACAAATGGCGGAGACTATTGATTTCCAGTAAAATACCGCCTACTCATCAAAGTTACTTCTTTAAACACACTATAAATAATAACGTCATAACTTTTTTTGCGAATCCTGAATTTCCTATAAAGTTATTACCGATTTTATATTTTACCTGTAAAATAATGTTTGATAATTGTAATAATATTTATAGTCCTATTAATTTTTTGGACAATTAATCATTAAAATGTTTTGTAAAATGAGATACTCTAAAAGATTCGCTCTTTGGTAAAACGTAATCTTTTATTCAATAATAACAACCCAACATTCAAAATATGTAACCTTAATCAAGTAAAAGCATCGCGTGTAAAGTTTTTACGGTTCTGCAGAATGGAGAATGTTTTAATGAGTTTAAATATCAATTTACAAGTTTAAGGAGGCCTCAGAAATGAGTTTCTATATTATAATTTATGTAAAATTATATAATTATACATGCACGATACTATTCCAATGCTAATTTCGAAGTAACAATTTAAAATGATGCCGATTATTATAGTCATTGTTTTTTCGTTCAACATAAAATCTGATAGGGAATTTTTCAAAGAAATGTTAGGGCATTTCACGAGGAGTTTCGTCGTTGTTAGGTCGATGACACTGAAACACATAGGCTTTGTTGGATATGCACGCAAGCATAATGTAAGCGGCAAAAAGATACTCTTTTTAAGGTACCCGAATTCATGATACGGACATGCGAGTTCTGAATGCTTTTTATTTAATTTGTTATATACATACTCAGAATTATTGAAAATAATTTAAAAAACATGAATCAAATCTTCTCGTTTAAACAAAAGTAGGAAATGTAAAATGTTTTCTTTACAAATATGAATTAATACCATTACAATTGGCCGCTGTTTAGCCGACTTATTTGTTTGTCTCTTGGTGAATTTTCGACATTTGTCAGTAGCTTTAAATAAGTTTTGTATTATCATACCAACAGACAATAAGTTTACAAATCTAACAATATCTAGTCTGAGAGTGCTGCAATAAATGAGAGAAGAGCCTCTAGTGAAGTGCCAGCTCGTTAGGGAGGGAGCTTAAATTATGCCACATGTGTATGGCCACTCTTATATGCGTAACTTGCTTAAAATGTCACAACTACTCTTCCACTTTTTTATTATTATTATTTTTTCTAAACCTCTATTTCTTTTCAAACGACACCAGTGATAAAGCCAGTATTTATTTCGATTGTAAACTTTCGACTTTTATTATTCCTTAAAATCATTGTGCTATAGAGAGCGAAGTGTGAAGTGCGATAAATAGTTTTTACTGCTTTGTCAAGTTTATTGTACTACGTACAGCAGTTAATTTAAATAAAACTCTAAAGTCCAAGAGTTTTCCTTCTATAAATGTTTAGTACGCCCATAAAAACTGAATATAAAATAGTAATTTTATCAAATCATGCAACAACAAGTTATGTCTGTATAAAATTTGATTTTCCATTTGGATGCATTCGTCCCATTCGTTATAATTTGCATTACACTCAAATAACTGATGTAATTACATGAAATTATAACCAAAAACCTTGTCCAATTAAGTATAAATGGCATTATATACAGGGTAGGTAAGAATATCCTCAACTTTCCCCGATGTCTGCGGCTAAGTCTGGCGAGGGTGTTGGGAGGGACCTTCACTTTCGTTTCGCGCAAACAGCGACGCCCGTTGACCTTTCTTGATATAAAATTTACTCATTCATTTTGATATTCTTTGTTTAAAATTCAAAGCCTGTCATCTGGGACTGAGACGTCCGTGATGAGTATTCCGATTCTGTAATTCGAATTTTCGATTGAAATATTGAATATTTTATAGCATAACATTATCTTTCTATTACGTGCCGTACTCTTAATAAAAGCTAATAAAGCAAGCAATAACAACGTGTAAACAGCAATTCCCGAAATGATTTGCTGTCTAATCTAACACGGGCATCGTGCGGACGCTCTGTAACCTTTGTGTCAGCAGTATTAAAGGTTTCACTGTTACTGTTATATACCTAACACAATGGCAGCTGGACATCGAGCCCGCGTTCCATTATGGAAATTGACAAGTAAAGGGTGAAACGATTATAATCCTTCGTTCACTTTGGTAGAATAGTCTTAATTAAAAAAAAACGACAGACTTAAAAATGTTATGAATAGGAGTGTATCGTTGAGAAAATGTAACATGATTTTTTTCGTAATTAAATACAGTAAATATATTTTCTTCTCTTGCATTTTTTTTTAATATTCTGATTTAATAATTATTTTTTTGAAAGGAACTAAAATTTGTAAATAAACGTTTTCACCCAAAATTATAACACATCATATTGAGGAAGCCAGTAAATTATACCACACCCAACCCTAAATATGATTGGTATGGTGTAAGCTAACGTATGGTTATTATATGGATCGTATGTTAGAAATTTACATTTACAAGTACGTTTACAGTAAGCAATATCATGTATTCCTTTTAGTAAAAAAAATAAAAGCACCTACCACGGAAGCTACTATTGTAGATTAGTGAATATTTATTTAGAGGGGCCAAAGAATTTAGAGCAAAAAGATTGAATAGAATAGCATTCAAAATCGACAGTCGACATCCTAAACAAATTGACCAAGTCCTCGTAGGATTAAAATCTGTTGCCTTTTTCTCTGGCAGACAATTTCATGTACACACATTTTAGCTTTACATGTATGCAACATACAAGACATTTTGGGATTTGCTATTGATATAGGAGTTTTATTAAATTTTTTCCTGCTGATGCCTTTGAAAAAGTCAAATATGGCATCTATTTTTTTAATTTCCAAGAGATTGGATTGAACGTAAAATTACATAACGTTTGGTTTAATGACAGCATAAAACCAAAATTGCCATTGGATTGACATCGGAAATTACAGAGTATGCAATTGACAAAATTGAAAAGGGCCCTAAATCATATTCTCGAACTTTATCTATAATATGCAATTTATGTTCGACAAATTAGTTCAGTTTAAGATGAAATTGGAGTATAAATATTTAAATTAAACTTTTTCACATAAAATGGGAATTACTATATTATTGGTTGATTTGATATTCGTTGATAATATGTCTCTAAACTAGGTGAGAGAAGAACTTTTTAGTATGCAATCAAATAGTAAAATTTCCATCATATAAATAAAAGAACATTAGTTTTTCAATGAACAACTATAATATTACATTCATGTAAAAATGTAGCTCAATAAGGATAATTTGTTTGGTCCCTTTTGTGGAATATTGTCCTATTCACGGATAATAGTGTTGGTCAGAACACAATATCGAATCCTAAGCAAATTGTCGCTACGGGCCCAGTGTGCGTATTATTTACCTTTATCGTGAAATTGCTAACATAAGTAGGAGACTTTTCTGTCGACGAAAAATCAGTTCAGCACAATACGTGCAGTCGCAAAAACTCTTTACTTTTTACACCAATCGTGCTGACAATTTCTTTACAAACTTACAATGATGTTTATAATTAAAAATATAAAGTCGTTATATTAATATGATGGGATGTTTCGCGTTCAAGTAATGGGATTTGAGTATATTTCTCCGAGTAATTTCTCGGCTGGAAGAGCATGTCATTCCTTATATGTGTAAAATTTAATTTGCTAGCCTTCGTAATCCCTAAGTAAATGCTCTAGAGGTATTCGCTGCAGTGCACCGTAAAATTACAGCAAAGCGATATAGATTCAGTTTGTAAGTAAGCTGCAGACGAGCTGAGATACGCTAATCGAGACGACTGGGGTATTATAATTGCGCGGCATTGACTCTTACTGTATCAAAGGCTTTGAGATAAATTATTTTGAAGTAAATGAATGCGCCCACATGTTCTGTTCATTAAAAAAATATTAATATGTTGTTTTTTTTGGGCAGGAATGTCTTTAAATATTTTAAAGGCAACTTTTGTGAAGGTACCGCTTTGATGGGTTGTTGTAATGGGCTCGGCGGCCATGTTCGTGGAAACTTTTACGGGACGCTGATCCACTTCTAACCAAAAGTATAAGTGACCTGTGTCCCTTCATTCTTTAAGGATCAACCCACCATTACCCTCGTGGATTCTGTTAACCTTTATGCTTCGCTATCTACGAACAACTGAGTTAAGTGAATATTAAAAATAATATCTTTGTGCTGGTGATAATATAAATATAACTTCTCTATTAAATATGTAAGTAAACCGAAATCTCAACAGTCTGCTGCGTAATACCGTAAGCTCACTTGAAAACCAATGACAGTTTTAGCTTCATACGTATCGTATCAAATAAAATAAACTAAAAAAGATTTATAACTTATAAAAGCTAATTATATTAACGATTTAGTAATATTTACTCATTTAGTATGTGCATACGTACATATGTAGGTACAACACTAAAATGTATTGACATATATTTATGGTCAAATTGTCATTGACTTTATTCAAAAAGTTATTTTAGTAAATATTTTTATTCTTTATATTTAGAACCGTTTCAATAATATGAAATAAATTGTTATGATAAGTAAAATGTTAAGTTCATTTAATCTTATGAGATTTTACGTTCAGAGGTTCAATCTTTTCACACTCCAGGACACGTAAGCGGATCATTTTCCTTCCCCGACTACAATAAAAATGGGATGTCCTTGGAAATATTTTGCATACGGCACGCAATTGCGCGCGTGACGGATCACGTAAATATAAAAAGAAATGTCGGCTCCCTGGAGATGTTCCTTAACACTATCGCATTCTCATATGTCTTTTACCAGATCCCGGTATCATCAGGGATGGGATAGTTTCGCAGCTTCATTTGTTATTAAAATATTTTGTCCCTCCATATCTAAAATACTTCCACATATCTTTCCAATTTATTAAAGACGTCCTTTCGCAAGCTAACAAAATGCTGAATATAAAAGTCAAAATAGCAAGGAGTTCAGAGTTGAAGGTGTGAAAAAAAATTAAAGTAAAAGTTAGACTGAACAAATAAAGCTCATTTAAGTGGCTAGCAAAGTTACAGCTGACAATTTAAACTTAGTCTGGGGGAGGTGAGAAATCGTAAAAGCGCGAGGGTGTCTTACTGGACACTAGCAGTACGAACACTGGCGACATTGATAAACTTGTATTGGACTAGAAATAACTGACTCAACCAACGGAGACCTAACTTTGAACTAAGCTTTAATATTATAACAATGTATAACAGACTTGAACTATATGAATCCCGAAAGCGTTGTTCTTTCCGCGATAAATATGCACAGGTGCTATGAGAAAAGTTTTATCCGACTTTAGATCATTTATTTAGAGTGTGCCGCATTATATTTAAAATTTGTTGCAATAAACACACGACAGAGTGGATGTTATTATTACGTCATCTTAATAAAGTTAAGTCCCCCGTGAACAATAAGTAACCAAATCTAGACACATAGAATTCATTCGGGACGTGTCTGGGAAGTTTACAGTGGAATGGAAGACGAATAGATTATAGGGATCGAAACGAGACGAAATCATTTTTGCATTTAGCACCCGCTGTAAACAGTTGCTTATTTATTCTTTTATATTCATCAAATACAATCATTTTCCGGGTCAGAGAAACCTCGCTTTTATTAAGGTAATTAAACAAGTATTAAAGACGTTTCAAACAAATGATCTCCGGCTTGTTTATGCTACAAAGAAACGAGATATTATTCGACGATGAGAAAAAACCATCTGCCTACCAACGGCATTAAAAATAATAAAACAAGTAATAGCTCTATCATTCCTGCACCTGTTCTTCGAAGCAAACCCTCCCCTCCCCGTCTATCCACCCCTAAAGTACTTTATGATGAGGGCAGTTTGGTCCCCACTTCACATCCACGATCTAAGCAGAATTTTGTACCTTAAGAAAAAAATCCCTTACATTGCTAACGTGTTTTATATAAGCGCCTCAATAAATATATTATTTAACTGTTAATATATTATGAAAGTTGGAAAGTAACTTCAAATATTTTTTATGGAGTATGCTTATGATTACATATATAACGGATAATGTAAGTTTAATGTGAGACTACTTAAAATGCTTAAAATTTATTTATCATTCATTTTAGTGTAGACAATATAGGTATACGAAATCTAACAGAGTAGTTGTAAAGCAGATCACAACCGCTTTTTTCTCATTTACCTTTCAATTAATTATTATTAATACTATTTACTAGTTAGCTTAGACTTGAAATAGAGTTTACAACTAACTGACTGTGCTATTATAATAGTTTGTATAATAGTGTTGTGTGGATGATTACTCACTCAGCTCCATTTTTTCCCCTGTGCAGCATGCCCGCTTTTGCCATTTCACGTCCACGCCCTGAAAATACAAACCATCCATTACAGTTCGGAGGTCCACATTTTCCTTATCGCACTTTACTAAATACCATAGAGACCGTCCTTAAAGATTTACCCGCCATTTCACACAATTCAAGATGTCACAATTTGTAATTACAATTTAACAACGCTTCCTTTTTTTTCAGTGGAATGAATTTTCAGTGAATCTTTTTGGTTTAATTTGACAATTATTTGTTAGTTACAAGATAACTGCAATTTATTTCCATTATAATTTATGTACGATTTGTGTTTACTCGATCAATCACGCAGTAAGAACTGAATCAAATTGAACGATCTTTTTTGTATTTAGGAAAGTAAAGTAATAGAATAATATTGTGAAGTTTGATGTGAAGAAGTATGAAGTGCAGTATCAAAAAAATAAATAAATATTGTTACACAAGCTATCCTTGCATCGCCTCTTTGATAAAAGCGGTAATTTAGCTGTTTAACAAGCAATCAATTCCGGGAGAGCTTGATGGATTGTAAGCGGGGAATATTTCATTGTCGAAACGTTGCATCCGTGTAAATTGCGACATCTTTAACTAAAGGTATACATTGGTACGGGCGAGTAATTAATGAGACGAGACTTGCCGTGGGTTACGGAGATAACTTAAGTGCACTTTTACATTTCATAGAAGAGATTAATGTTATATGGTGAAGATGAAATGTTATTATTCTACGAATCTTATTTAAATTTAATATCTTCTAATAGAATATTAGTAAAAGAAAAATCTATTCGGCCTCTAGACAATGTTTATAGCTTACTCAAGTATTACTATGGAACAGTTAAAGTAATAAAATAATAAAACTGTTTTAATAATGAGATCTAAGATTTTCGCGAGTAGTTATTTAAATGAAACTAATATTTTCGGATTTTCTTCGCGATTTTTTATATTTGACTATAATTTACATACTGCCATATATATACTCTACAGTACCCGTGACCACGGTTGCTGTAAAGTAACTGAAACGTCGGGAGTAGATAGTTTATAATCAAAAATAAAAAATCGCGTAGTAAATCCGAAAATATTAGTTTCATTTAAAACTGTTTTAAGCTAAGTGTCTAGTTATAACTATAATTAATCGACCAAATCGCGAGGTCAACTTGTTTACAATATCAGCCCGCCCACTACCAACTGCTAATTAATTATTTAGCCTTTAATACAATAAATGTCAAGTTAGTCATTTTATTGAATAAATGTATTTTATGATATGCAAGGATTCAATTAATTACGTCATTTATACATACTAATAAATGATTATGTTTTGTGAATAAGAAGATTTTTATTTTTCCTTCAGAGTCCGAACAGAAAATAAAATGCCTTTCACTGCATAGAAGAGATATTTCTAAGCTATCACATAGTTTATACTTTACCCCATGCATCTTAGAAAAAATATTTTAAATTACGCTGTTTTTTTACATGTTGACAAACGTATGAGCAGAGCCATTCGCAAAAGCATATATTTTTTTATTTTACTTACAAAACAAAAGTATTTCAATTACTTAACACGCAATTTCACGATTATCCCAACTAACGTATGTCTAATATAATTGTATTAACTGTTGATTTATGTTTCCTTTGACGTATTTTATAAGGAAATAGGGCTGCTGTTGGTTACTTTAATTCGGCCCTGTGGACCCCTTATTGTCAGCGCTAGGAACAGAAATATATGATACGAAGTCAACAGAATAAAGGTTTAATAGGATACCATTAATGGAACTTTATGTGTTCTTAATTCTCGCTGAGTCGTGTATTAGAAAGTAAAGATACTCATAAAATATATCAAAATAATTATCTTTTCCGTTTAATATTTCATATATGAATTTGCAGAAATATGCATATGTATTATATGTGGAATGTTAAACAAGTCTTGAATCCTATAAATTTTATTTAGCATGGAATGGAAAAAAAATGGTTGTTAAAAGAAATTTATTTATCTGTACTGTATTAAAAGAATTCTACGTAAATGTACGCGGAGTATTTTATTACAGTTTGGTGTTTCATTTGTTGCTATTGGAATTTTCGGGTAGGGGATGCTGGAACGATGGAATTACAAGCCACCCTTCTCATTCACTTTATATTCAGATCTCATTTCATGTATCTATGGAGCACTTGCTTAATGCAAAGAATGCGGAAATATATTTAATACATATAGTATGTTTTGACGTCCCACCATCATACCGTAAATAGCGATGTTAGTATGTGTTTGTTTTCGTTCGCTATTAATTTATACAATAACTACAGAACTTATCAGGATGAAATAATGTCAACGTTGCTTTAATAAAGAGATGAGATGAGAAATAAAAAAAATCCGAAAATACTATACAAATGTGTACAATCTGAGTTTTAAAAAATAGTAAATAAATATTGACATATATGTTCAAATATTATTAATATACCTGGACGATTGGCCCGGAAGTAGGTACGCTGAATTAGTGTTGATCATTCCAAATATCTGAAACAAAAAACACGAAATTTTAGTAATAATCAAAAATACAAGTATATCGCCTTCGAAAGACAAAAGGAATATTATTCTGTGCAAAACTTATTTCTATTTCATTATAATAATTATTTTCGATTTAAAATTTTGTATGAGAAGGTTAACATACTAAATAATTCTCCTCCATAAATGTTTCTCGTAGTCATGTTATTTGCTGTTTCACTTCACATGTGAATGGTGTCTGTCTACAAGCGTAAATATTATCTGCTACTGATATAACATGCACGAATATTAGTGGTTGATAAATTATATAAGTTTAAAAGCGATAATTTTACTTAACTATTGCAACTAATAATTATTATCAAATTTATGATTTGACATCTTTTGGAATTTTATATCATAACTTTTCCATAATTGTCATCATTAATATAAAATATTTTAAATAAATTTAAAGGTAAAACGAAAACTAACCCTAATTATTTCAAATCATGAAACATTTTTTACAGTCATGATTTTTTTCAAATTTGACTAACACTCTGATTAAACGCACGCAAATCAAGGTGTAAAACTTAAATTTTAAATAAATAGAATGCCACATTTATTTTCAAAAGTAATGATTTCGATTATTTTCTGAAATAAACTTAGAGTTATGTAAAAAACTGATGTTAGAGAGAAATAATATGTCGAGGAAAAATAATTCCCTTTTAATATTTATACATCAAAGTAAACTACACACATAACTGGAGACTAGAGATAAGGACTGAGTATTTCTTGTATAATTAGGAGTGCGCGTAGGGAAACTTTTTGATGTAGATTTAAAGCCATAAATAAAGAGATTTGATCTTAATAAGCTTTAATATTAAATATTAGTGAGCGAATATTCATATATTAACTCGTCATACATATTTCAATGATAACATTATGATATTTTATACATTGAATGAAATAAAGAATTAAGATAACATCCCACGCGACATAAAAACGTAGCAATGACAACCTCACATTAGTTATGAATAATAAAAATGCTTAAAATAGTCAAATATAAAAGTTTAAATAACCTAATTCCCTTTGTTATTTATGTTGCTTTATAAAAAGTTCAAGATTCCAAACACAATTATAAATAAACAAATGTACAAAGAATTTTCATATCAAATTTGTATTTATGTCCTGAAAATATGTCATTGTTTCCAGCGGCGTTTGCAGAATCATTTTTAGTTGAAGAGATCAATTTAGCAGATATTGGGAACGGTTCGAGGCCGGTGGAGAGGGTGTGGGGTGTCCTGATGACCCATATGCAAGATTCATCAGTTCATACATCGCAGCGCGGACACAAGTAATACTGGACAAACGTTATTCAGTAAAAAATAATGCTAAAACGCATCAACCGAGGTTAATCTTAGACTCTTTTGAAGTAATCATCGAAGTATTTTCTAAATATTTGAAGTATTAATATTACCATCTCAAAATATAGGAATAATATTAAATAAATCCTTGTTTGAGTAGAAATTTACATATGTAGATTTAGCCAACAGTGGACAATGATTCACTAAATTGCTTTCGTGCACAGGAATTCCAAGTTCATCAATAGACATAGTTTCACTGATTTTGGTAAATAAACCATTGCAAATATATATCAAGATTTACAAATGAAAATATTAAAATATTTAATTATTATCGCACTTGTTTAGTTTATATTTAACCCAGTATGATTTGCTTTAATATCAAATTAATGAATCGAGTATATTTCATTTGGAGTTTAGAAAAATAGCGTAAAAAATATAAAAAACATAAAATCGTCAACGGTTTGTGTTATGTGTGAAGTTTTACATTGACCCATTTATCGGTGAACAGAGTTGTGCCCGGAGCAAGGAAGACCACATAAATGAACGTTTACGATCGAATGTGGTCTTCTACACCTGCGTTCGCAATAAAACGCTTTACTGCCTACGAATGGTACAAGTCCTCATAAGTTTTCAACGTTTTCAGTTTATCTGAACCGTGAATCATTTTAAGACGTGTGTTTATGTGAACCAGTTTAGCACTGGTTTTAAATATCAGCTTATATAATGAATACGATTTTTAAAAGTGCTTTGGAGTTTGGATTTAATTCATATTTTCAGTTATAATAACTGAATAAGTAAATGCAAATAATGTGTTAGTGTTAAAACTATTTTATTAATTTTTAATTTGGTCTGGATGTTCTCAGATCGCACAATCTCTTGTATTTATTTCCAAACACTAATTAACTACCTTCCTCCTTCCACCTAAATGTATTATTAATGTTGAGTATTTTTCAAAGTTTGTTTTATAAGCCACTTGTCTGTGTTGTTCGTAAATTTATTTGCTATAATTATTTGAAAGTCTAGAACATTACCAATTGACTACATTATATGAGACGAAATGTTCTGGTCAAGGTTATACTAACATAAATTCCACTAATTTATTGATCTGACTTCTTGAATATTTTCTTTATAAATAAGTTATGTATATTAAAAATAATACAATAAAGACTGACATTGTTAAAATTAAGTTAAATAAAACAAAAGGAAGAGTAAGAAAAAAAAGCTTTTTTTATTATGAATAACTCTTGTTATTTTATACGTAATAATAATCGTTGATTTGTATATTACCATATACATGTTCATTTTAATTAAAGTCTTGAGTCAAGGGTTCCGTGTCGAAAGGTATTCAAACAGACCCGGAAGCCCTCGGACCGTTCGTCCAAAGTTATGATAGACCGAAAGCAAAAGTTTTTCGTGAGCACTGTCAAAGGAACCTTCATTGGGCCGGCTGAAATTTGAATTCACACATGATATGCAAATCAAGTACGAAAGAAGATTAAATTAAAACTTGAAATTTATTCCAGAGGACCGTTCGTGATTGTTGGTTTTTATATTAAAATATAAATCTACTATGATGATTAACTTGCAACAAATAGGTAACAATTTAAACATAACTATTTTACAATTCATTACAGACTGTCTTGTTATGAAATCTTTTTAATACAAGGTTTTTTTTCTATGCGTTTTGATTATATTTAGTACTTTTAAGCTATTGGCAAACAAAATTTTGATATGAATAAGTAGTACGTCACATAGCTTGTAAATATTGCGTGTGTACACAATATCGCCTGTCGAATAAAGTGTACCCGGTTGTTTATTCAAATGTAACAAATTTTCTCACATCAGTCCTGACTGAGCCTAAAGAATATGATTTATTTATAAGTATAGAAAAATATAGATACTGTAGACTGATTTTATATTGATGAAAAATCAATCGTTCATTGTAATCTTTTTTTATGTTACAAAAATTTTGTTCCTTTATAATACTTGTAGCCATTTCATTGAGTTATATAAGAAAGTATGAAATTCCAAACCCGTAAAGAAAAATGTAGTCTTGAAAGATTGTGTAAACAACAGTTCGTTTGAAAGTTTTATAAATGTTAAACAAGAATTTCTATAAAAGTGTTGTTTATAAAAATGAATGAGCATCTAGGGCTTGATAACTATGCTGTGTCCCACATCCTGACACCCGCTGGCCCAGTTAGCGTTCGACAATGCAGTGGCTATTAAAACCGTCCATGTGTTAACAAGCTAAACGTATTCCTGAAAATAAAACAAAAACTAACACACTGATGTAGCTCTAGGCCAGGTCTTCTCTGCTTGATAAAGCAAAACTGGGACAATCAAAATTACAAACTAAAATGACATTTCTTTTTTACCTTTTTTTTTAATTAATGCATTTTATACGTATAAAATCTAGCTGAGAAATGCGCTTCCACTGCATGTAACGCGATAAAATCTAGACTAACTTCTATAAAAAATATTCATAGCTAAAACTAAGCACTATTTTAAATTTACAGCCTTCCTTCTGAAGATACTATCATACACAAAAAACGCTACATGTTCTCACACTTAACGTGTTTAAGAAAATAAATTATGTATATTAAAATAACTTATTACATTTTATCATAAAGGCTACAACGAGTAATGCTGTTTAATGTTTAAATAAAGACAAACTATAAGAATAATTAATTAGCGGCACTCCGTTTCCAGTGCAACGTAAATAATATTGAGGAGCGTTATTTAGAAGCGGTGAGCCCCTCATCGGCGCCTGCGATGCAACCACAGGCTGATTGTGAATAAAATAATACGAGGAACTTGACGTGAATAATTATGAAGTCTACTTAATAAACTCACAGTTGAGATTTAAAATATATGAAGCAAGTTGTCTTGACGTGTTATGACGTTGAAGGAGTTTTTGAAAAACTTTCGTGTTAATCTTTCATTAATACATATTTAACGTATTAGATCTTTAGTTCTTTGTCGAAATAGTTAAGATAAAAGGATATCGAAGAATGGTGAATATCAGTGCACAAACAATAATGTTCTACGGATACAAATGAGCAAAAATTAATTATAGATGCAGTTGAATTAAATATTAAGAATAATAATTATCTTTCAGCATCCCCCAGTGGATAGGTATTTTGAGTTTCGTTATAGGAAATTATTCGAAGATCGATATTAATTTACACGAATGTAAATTTACCAAAGGTTCATTAGCGTTTTATGGGAAATCTGAGGAACGTTTAAGATCTTTCAAGATTAATCAATGTCACTAAGATAAGTCTCCGTCTCATTAAATTTTATGGGTAATGAAGTTCACTGCACTAATGTCTAGAATCGTGGTCTTTAATTTAAATTCTGTGTACTTACAGTGCAATTTTCTCATAGCAAAAAATGAAACGCAAGCTAACAAACTTGGCAAGTCTTATCTGATGACAAGAGGCGGCTGTCTCAAAAAGATATTTGCTTACCGTTTACCGAAGAAATTTAAGTATTTAAATTTCTCATAAAAGAATATTTACATTTAAGTTGCTCTGGTTCTTAGATTGTATTTCTTATCAAAAACATTTTAATTTGTATTCCTTGCATTCGGTTATAAAATATATAAACTACATTTCAGTTTTAAAACTTAAGTATAATGTTATTTTTATATTTTTTCTCTCATTGATTTGTAATGTATTAAATACCATGCGATACGACAAACATAATTTCAATTTCAAATCAGTGAATCGATTAAGGATACTCAAGGGGTCCAAATCTTTGTCACACTTATTTAACTTTCGAAGAGTAGAAGTACATTTTTAGTATCTTAACGTAATTTATTTGCATACGTAAAGTTTAGGTAAATTTATTTGTATATGTACGATATGTTTCAGCATATCGTACTCAAATCAGATGGAGAGAATTTCACAAGCTTCTTTCTTTGTAAGTTTAAAAAAAATTGTTCAATGGTTTGAATACTCTAAACTTTATTCTTAGTTCTTCTATTTTGTAGTTTGACTCAAATAGAATTAAATAGAGAAATACTTAAGATATTATTTACATTTTAAATTACTTTCGATTCTTTAAAGTTATTCTTCATGTATCTTTCTATACAGGTAGTATGTGAGGTGGGTTAATATATACATTCATAATTTTTGAGTATGTGTCGACAAAAAACCATTGAACAAAAAAACTTTTAAACTTTATTTAAAATTTATGTCCCAAAACAATTTTAATGTCACATGAACAAACTCTGTCTACGTAATTTTTAAAAATATCCCAACAATTTAGTTATTAATTCTTTCTAAATAAAAGTACCCAGCGTCGTCAATCTTGCTGACATTGCTCCCACAATTTATATTAGCATAATACTCTTTGCGATTGTGGAGAATACATTAAAATGGTAAAAGATTCAAGTTGCACTTTAAATGTTGAGTACGAGTAAATGCATCTCTCTAAATTATCATCATTACCAGGTAGAAAGGGCCGCCTAAAAGTCCAATTTTATAGTCAAAGAAGGTTATTTTAGGTGCGGATATGAAAGTAGTATTGTGCGAGGCAGACATCAAAAGAGGTATATCAAAGACGAGTGTTGGCACATAGGGTAGCGGGAGGGGCGCGCCCCTTCAATAACAGTAGCTACCAGCTAGTTCAGATTTTTACATGAAGCCAATTCGCCGAAATGTTTTCCTTTTGTTCGATAAGCAAATGATGTCGATGTTACGATCGGAATGTTTATAGAAATATATGAAATAGTACGATCCTGTGACAATACCTACATCAATTATAGAAAAATATAATATGTCCTTTATGAACAAACGTAAGCTTATTTAAAGATTAAGTTTAAGTTATCTAAGCATCAATAAAGAATATTTTTTTATGAACAATTTATTGTCTTCGTTTAAAACGGTTTCACTAATATTAACTTTATTTATAATAAAAACAGCAGAATGTAGTGACAAAACAGCTATCCATTATTCCATACAACCAGTCACATGTTTCTGAACGCGTGAATCGTTTAAAAAATACGATTCCTCGCGATTATTTCACATCATTACACTTGTTGTTTGTGAATCCATCTGTGAATA
The DNA here is from genome assembly GCA_916720795.1 of Danaus chrysippus. Lineage (NCBI taxonomy): Eukaryota > Metazoa > Arthropoda > Insecta > Lepidoptera > Nymphalidae > Danaus > Danaus chrysippus. The sequence goes on along the minus strand of CAKASE010000057.1, from coordinate 3,486,065 downwards.
TTCGGCATTTCAGCACCTTTTAAGTAAATTACCCTTAAAGAGGATCTTATTAGAATTAATGAAAACAGGATTCATCCGAAATAGCCACATAAATTTCACGTCGTGATGAATATACAGTCAGCGAACATTAACGGAGCTGTTAATTTTACTGCCAGCACTAAATGCAGCGTTATTAGATAAAAATGACAAGGATTGAAGGGACTTTCCAACTGATTTACTACAACTTGACCGTAGTATGTTTTGTTTAAAGTTTATGTTGTGTCTTGTAAAGCAAATAACAGGTATGTTTATTAAAATAATATATGTACATCAAAATTAAGATTATAATAACAGATACACCTTTAATTTAAGTTCTTTTTAAATATTTAATTGAAAAGTGATTAGATACAATTTATATAATAAAATAACAAAGATGTTAGTAATATTTAGACTTAATATAGTTGAAACAAAAAAGTTATTTCAATTTGAATTAGTCAAACCAAACCACGTCACATGTACTATATAAATACTTTTACTGATTAAACTAAAGTAACCGGGTATCGCTGAGACGGATAATGCAGAATGTAATTCATTGTGAATAATAAATGAAGCATCTCAAGATGGAATTGTTACTTAGGAAGTAGGACTGACAAGAGTACTGTTACATGGACTATATGTGATCCGTTTAATTGTGACTCGATTTGTAATTCATAGTAAGTCATCGATTATACGCGGCTTTTATTACATTGAATATATTATATTGAGTATTATTGTGTTATAATAGACTTAAATCTTTTCTGTGATGTTATATCAGTTAATTTAAAAGTTATGAGATATGAGTTATTTCCTAATATGTATTTTATTTAGGTAATAAAATTATTCAGAGAAAAATAAACATATTTATCGTCAAAAGGATGTTACAATAAAGTTTTGTTGCTATTTAAAGCCGCAAGAAATGAAAATGAAGTAGACAATAGGCTAGCGATAGTTAATATCATATTTCAAACAAGTTATTCCGTTAAAAAACTCAAGATTTTCCTAACAATAGCTGACCGATACAGATCAAACTGTTTCAAAACCTAAACGAAAGTTCGCTGTGAGAGCGGCCTCTAAATAAATCGCACTTTACAAACAATACACGTATTGTTTTCTTGTGAAATAAGTTATAAGGGGAACATTGTGTACGGAAATAAATCATGAAATTTCACTCTTAATTTACAACAGTGTGTTTTGTTTTGAAAATACATACTGCTGTTATGTTATTTGTATTTAAATTTATCCTTTAATATGTATATACTACTCGTCTGATGACGTGATAAATTGAAGCGATCTATCTTACGACATGAATCATGGCAAAGACAATGGAACAACGTAGCCCGACTCTTATCTATTTATTTAAATTTTGTCTCTCTTCAATGTTTCTGTTATCTTGTTATAAAGTTCGTTAGTATCGCTTAATTAATTAATAAAAACTGCTTGAACGATTTATACATATTTGTATTTGTTATTAAAACAAAAAACCTGAAAATCGATGACTAATTGAAATGTAAATAAAAATGTAATAAATAGCAACTATTTTTAAGAGAAAATAACGTAGTCGCCGTTTTAAAATAAATTTATTTTTTCTTTATATTGAATTTATTTTAAATTATTTCACAGTTACATTAATTCCTATGTTATTAATTAGTTCACAAAACAGCAATGATAATACTAAAAGACTATTGCATATTCAAAATACAAGAGGAAATGCTATTATTGCATTGGCCATATTAATTTGACAATGGTATATCTGACACTACTCGTAGGTCCGAGCTGACCTAAATGACCTACATTCAACGTGGCTTAATGTGATAACTAATGACTAACACATACTGGAATATTACTAGTAGCTGATTTTCATTTTAGATACTAGGTAATTTTTTAAGTATGATAAATTCTATTGTATGTAATCTTCGTATAACGCCAAAAATACGTTGTCTTCTATTTTTCTACCCATTCTTTTCTTATATGTAGAGATTTAAATTTAACCGTAAATATATCAAAAATTTAAATTTGATGATAATGAGATCTAAGATTTTCGCAAGTATTCATTTAAATGAAACTAATATTTTTCGGATTTACTACGCATTTTTATTTTTATGTGATTTATTTTATGTGAAAACTAAAAATGGAAAAATACGCATTTTTATTTTTATGTGAAAACTAAAAATGGAAAAATATTAGTTTCATTTAAATATTTGATGATGTCGTATTTGTTGAAGTGTAGGTAAGTACTTGAACGGTTCTTATAATATCACTTAGTTACTTCACACATCTTTATAAAACGAATATCCGATAATAGGAATTATTTGAATTTACAACAAGAAAAAACTTTCAATGAAGTAAAAAAAATGAATAAATCACACTACAAGATAGGAGTTTTCGGATAGCATATTATTATTACCGAATTGGATTTGATTGGCATATATTATATTTTTTATATGTTATATCTTTAATTACATATATATATATTTATCTTTTACCAATTCTATATCATTAAAGAAATCAAGTAAAGCTGAGTAATAAAGTCAAACTGACAAGGGAAGTGTTTAGGACTAATCTTCTTCTATAATTTGACGAGGGTTCCGCTTAGGTTACTTCTAATGTTATTTGTATTAAGTTATAGATACAGCCTCAGAGGAAAATAAGGTTTAACTCAACCTAATTGTTAAATACGATTTCTCCTTTAATATAGTCGCTAAGATTGATGAATTAATTTAATCAAATATAACAAACTATTCAAGATACATATAAATAAAACTATTATTAAAGTATTTATATAATTATTTAGTTATACAACGACACGTATAATTTTAACATGTGATTCAAAACAATCGCCTCCAGCCATTAAAGAGAATGAAGAGTCAAAAGCTTTGTTGTGTGAAAGTCAAGTAGCGTGAAATAAGACTTGAAAAAACGGATACAAAAAAAAAGGAACGTTTTCATAAAAGTATAAAGAATCTACATGAACAAACAGAGCCGTATAAATTTCCCTCGGAAAGGTACAAGCTCTATATTGGAGGTAAATTAGCATTTCAGAGACACGCACGAGTTAATGAATAGAGAACATTGTCATTAAACGTCTCCCGTAAGATGTACAGCTTCATATATATTCATATATATGTATATTTATTTATTGACAGGATAAAACTGAATAATGCCAGCTATTAAAGCCCAATTACAGCTGATAGAGAATCAGGATAACGAAGCTATTAAGAAAAGCGATATAGATTATATTCACAAAGTTGAATTATACTTTACATGTTAGGCTAAATATAATATAACATAAAGAACAATAATTTTAATATAGGAATGTAAAGATATTAAATTTTCTAGAAACAAATATTATTTCAAAGTTCTAAGCGTTAGAGGGAGGGTCACTAACTCGCTCAATAAAAAGTAATGGACTGATGGCGATTTAATTTTAGAAAATATATAAATATCGTTTCAGTTATAAAGGGCAATTTAATTTATTTATAGTTATTACGGAATTGATTTGTTTTTTAATATTTTTAATATAAATGTGAGGAAAGAAATATATTGAAGGGCAATTTAATTTAAATGAATGAATGAATAGTTTTATTGGGGATAGTGTTTTTGTTACTCGTCAACTATCAGCGATAAGAACGTTTGTGCTTGTTAGATATTTGTATGAGTGCGAGATTTAGTAACTTGAAGGCTTTTAATAAATATGTTCAAACAGACGTACATAACAAGCCAAGCCTCAGATAAAGTCTACTAACAAGTATATTACTGCAGGCTATTAATATCAAAATTTAAGATTTTCACATTAATTTGTTAGATGATATAAATTTTACATAAGATAACAAAATTTAAACTTACAACAAAACACTATAGTTAAAAACTAAATGGAATAAAGTAAATAAAAATGACAAAAGAACCGGTAAAGAAAAAGCGCTAATAAAACCACTTTACGCAGTGAGTGCTGTGAAATTCCTTGAAAATCGATTTAATTGAAGTGGAATCTCGTATAGTTGGATAAAGCGAGTATCAAAATGTCCTGACTCTGTTCCAGGATTGTCTACCCCTGGCAGTCCCTGGCAGTACGCCAACCGCACCAACTTACATTTTACTATACAACCGGTTGAAACACACGGAATATTTATTGTTACAATTATGTTACTATCGATACGAGTATAGTAATGTATTCGACTGCAGCGATTTCCTTCGTAAACTGAAGGTACTATAACATGTGTCTGCGATATTTAATATATAAGCGAATTTGGTATTTTTGGCTATTTATATTTAGGTTTCTTTTGCTTTGCCCTTTTTCTACCCTAACAACAATATTTGAATACATATATGTATAATTAGGTAAAAGTATATAGTTTTGTAGCCAGCTCTGAATGCATGTACTACTGTGTTTATATCTTGTATCTAAATCTAGCTAATACTAGTAAGATATCAAGTATATAAAAAAAATCAAAATAAACCAATGATATTTCTAGAATTTAATATTTATTTATTATTAAATTATACAATTAAACAGTTATTACGGTACTATGCAAATATGATGAATGTAAAAGCAACAATTTAAAAAGCCTGTTCTAAAATATCCGTTAACAAATTCTTTATACATAAAGAGAAAATATTTTTAAATCCTTACCCACATTTCAGTGATTTACCTTTCAATATCAAGACTTAGGTCTTTCTCATTCAGAATCAAGGAGATATCTTGTGGAAGAGGCTTTTCAAAAGAGCAGCCTACTATTGTAGGTTTCCTGAGGGAAATACATTCGCCATCTTGTCGAAGTTTTAAGCCACATACATTAAAGGAGGTGGAGTTAAGAATATTACAAGAAATAAGAACAGGCCACGTTTTAAATTATTAGACATTATTTATGTATTAAACAAAATTAAACTTATGTAACTAAAATAGTAAGTTTAAATTTAAATCGGAGCCATATTTTGAGATACAATATCAATAATGCGTATCAATATGGCCTAAATTTGTATTAGTTCAAATGTTAATATATCCGCTGATTAGAATATGCTTTATCTGATTAAACAGGAGTGCGGCTGAACCGTCGATATTGTAGCCAATTACAAATACCATCACATCGCAGAAATAATCAATTCAAAATGCATAATTAAATAGTTGCTTTATCGAATGTTAATATTTATTTTAAATTAATTAAATTCTCTTATTTGGTGATGGCGATATTCGGTATCGTGCAATTAGTCTGAGATTTGACAGAACTGTCACCAGATTTAAATTAACAATCTACCCACATTACAGTACTAAAATAGGTTATTAAATAACTCTGCTTGTACTGAATTCGAAAACTTCGACGTTTTTCATTTACCATATACAAATGCTATGTTCATAGCTATATGTATATACCGTGACGCTGCTCCGGATATATCTATTTCAGTTATCGAGGTTATGCAACTAAAGTAAACATTGCTATGAATGTGCAGTCCCGCGGTACGAAAGAGCAATATGTGAATGTTAGTTTTAGTCACAGAAATTATCTAGATTTCTATAGCAATTTCATGAAATTATTCTTTTATTAAAATTATTGTCCGTCGAAAATTATCTTTGTTTTTAATTAAAACTCTCTATAAAGTCAGTAACCATTGTTTTACATAAATTTCGTCGAGTTAATCATAATACCACAGGATATATATTGGTACATAAGTAACATGGCGGTTTATAGGTTTTAAACATTAAATTTACGAAAATAATTTCTCGCTAATGACATTATTAAATATAAATATGAAAGTTTTAAGTAAAACATCAGTTCATTTTAAAACCAAGTGAATGTATGTGAATCATTTCACTAATTTCTCTTAAATTGAATGTACATATTTGTTCGTCGACGTTTTAAAAGTTATGATAAATCGTAATATAATTTTTAACGACCAATAAATAGTCATGAAAAAACATACAGTAGTTTCATTTGTACGAAATCATCTTTCATAAGCGAAAGTTCTTAGCACATGTGATTACAAATTATTTTATGAAAGTCTAGTTAATGTGATTTTATAATAGAAATCGAGTGCTATTATCGAGATATTTATGGAGTGTTTTAAGGAAATCCTGTGCAACATTCGCGAGTCCCGTGACGTCACCCGGACGCAGCTGGGCTTGGGAGAGTACAGCCCTCCTGTAGGCTGACATTGAAAGCCAATCATAATGAACTTGACATAGACACAGTTAGAAATATTTTCCCATCATTAATCAATGCTATGACGGTCATTTATCTCCAGGTTTGTATCTTGATAATGACGCCAATTTATTGTGTATTTATCTATAATCATTAAACCAATCTGACCTTTAGTTTCTTTATTACATTTTCGATTTATTTTATCGAGGTAACTAAATCCATAGTCATGCGGCACGTTTAAGTTGACTAGTGAAAGCGAACAATGTATTTGTGGCAAGCAAACAACTCTCTTATTCACCATTTTTGTAATTCACGTTTAATTTAAAATTGTTAACTCTATTACTAATAGACACCCGCATATATAGACAAGTCATTGGTTACATAAATTTCAATCAAAGATATTTCTATTCATTATTTATATTATTACATTTATTTTGATATAGATACATTTGTTTCGGTATCAAAATAACAAAATGAAAAAAAGCAAAAGAACAAAAAGAAATTGTAAATAATATTTCGAAAAGAATTTAAATTTTAATAAAAAAATATATATATTATAATATGAAAAATCATGCAACTTCTCAAACAAGACTCTTATCGAGCTTCTTCTTGTAAATTGTTCAGTCTTTGTACATATTTGAAATTTAATTCAAATAAGCTTATATTAATTTAACATTATCTAAGACTTTCGGAAGAATTCATTTTATAAGACTAATATTTTAGGACGTAAGCGTTTTTTATTATAACTACATACGTTATCACGATTGCTGCATAATAACCGAAACGTCGGGAGTATGTAGTTGAAACTAATAAAATATCTAAATTTCATGCGAAAATATTAGTTTTATTTATATTGACTTTAAAACTTTATTGTAAAAATAAACATACTTTTTATTAAAACTAAATCCCACGTATAGGAAACACAATATATATGTATATATATTATAGTATTCATATATAGGAATGGTAATTTAACCTTTATTTGTAGTGAACATTATTAGAGACCAACTAATTGCTTGTGACGTGTCGGTTACAACACGGATGAGCTAATGAATTCACGACTTTGACAACATCACAACCGCATAGTATAAACTAAATATTCCTAGCATCACAATGATGAACAGGTATGTATATAGAATTATTCGTGTATTCTCAGCGTTATATTTGTTTTGTGTTTCAAATTATTTGTTAAACGGCTAACTATTAAATACTCTTCAGTTTTTATTACGATATTTCTTGAGTTTGGAGAAAATTGTTTTCATTCATGTGTTAAATACGAAAAAATTGTCTTAGAGATATATTTTTAGAAATGAAATAAATATGTTATAAGATGAAGTATAAAAGAACGTTACATAAAATGCGAAAGGAGCCAAGAAGTTTTCTCACAAAATTAGGTATCATAAACTGATCTAAAAATTTAATCTTCGTAAACTTAAACCGTTTATAACTTTACACATCTTGGAAATAAAAATACTACACAATAAAGATAGCGAGGAAGACAATTGGAGGCAAAATATTTTAGAATTTTATAATATTATTAATTTATAATTTTATATGCACTTGTAACAGTTACTTTGCTATATAAACAGAAGCCGCAAGATCTCAAAGCACTTACTACGTGTGGTGAGATGCTGTCACAATTTGAGTTCACGAGTTCGATCGAGAGGCTTACTTTGGCGGTGCTTTAAAACAGATTTGTTGGCGGACGGATCTGGAAGGAAGCGAGGCAGGTCGGTGTAATCGTAAGACTAGTTTAGGGTCCCCGTCGCGTCTAGACGGCGGCTCGGATCCCTATCGGTAGCGGGAAAATTATGTGACGTGAAAATATATTTCGATCGACAATCTACTTTACAGGTTTGGCGGATTTATCATCAGAGATTTGATTGTTAGATAATAATGATACCGATTGTTATGTATAATGTATTGTCAACTGTTGACGTGTTATAATGATGAATTGTGGTTGCAATTTCAATTAATGATAATGTATTTATTCCCATTAAATGGAACTCGCATTATTTTGTTGTAAAATATTCCTGTGTTTTAAGTTACGTAATATTTTTTTAGAATTTGTAATAGATCTTGGCTCAAGTCTTATAGGTGTTTGTGAAGTTTTTATGGTCTTTATCGAAATATAATAAAATTTGCCTCCAAACTCCGCCATAAACCAGCTCTGTGTATAAAACAAATTCTAAAACATGGTTTTCTGTACAAAAGCCCATAACCTGCAATGCGACATTAATAAAAGGCATTTTAAAAGCAGTATTCGAAAACACTTATTCGTAAATTTATTTTTATTCTGTATAAATATTATAAATAAACTCCACTTATTCATGTTCATATAGTTTTAAATTTCAATACTTCGACATGAAATATTTTTGAAATATTATTCTGTTTATTTATGGAATAAAGACTAAGAGTTTAATATAAGAAAAATATATCGAAGAATCTTTTCTAGCGAAGTTTCTAAACTTTAAAATCTCAAAGGTAAAAAACACCTGCTACTTGAACAATGGATCCTTAGTCCTTACTCTAATAAAACACTATTAGGGTCGATAAATAGATTTTGTAACAGCGAGACATGTGAAAGCCGGTACAAACAATAGCAATCATCTGATCTAAGAGGCTACACAATGCATTACAAAACAAGTTGGTAAATATGTCTCGGAGAGAGTGTTAAGTGGCGAAACTGCTCTACAATGGAGGCATTATCAGCGGTTGGTTGCCGCATATCAGCCATAGGTCATCGTCGCAACCTTTCACCGCTGTTTCTAAATAGTGTATTTAAATAAAACTATCTATTATTAAAAGTAAACATTATAAACGTTTCAAGATTATAATAAAGGAATGTTTTTATATTTATCTTATACACAATGATTACCTATAGTGAAATGATATTACTTAGAAGTAACTAGTTTGTAATTTATTTAATACGATATCCCTAGACCAATGAATTTAAATATTTATCAGTCTCAGGACTGTTTAAATACAACCCTAAATAGTTAAAGAGTAAACTTTACGCTATTTGAAAATTTATTTACTTCTGTAATTGGATTTCAAGTTAATTGTTATTCAACTTTTTCTGTCCGTTCGAAATGAAATACTGGTTCGTTATATTTTCTTTGTCTTTATTAAATTATGTAAGTTATTAATCGTACAGTTATAATTTATTATAATACAATTCAATACGAATGTTTATATTTTCATATTAACATTTTTAGATTTCAGCAAAATCAGATAGCGACGAGGATTATTTTGAAGGTAGGTATTTGGAAATGGGAATATTTTTTTTCAAATAAAGGTTACGTAAATTTTGTAAGCATGTTATGTTTAAAATATAAATATTCAATAGAAAATAATATAGGCTTTATAGTACATTATTTCATCCAAAAATAATACTGGTATACATTTTATGTACACAATGCGGTTTTGGCACTACATTAATTGGAAGTAACTCGAGATCCATTAACGACTCATGAAATGCTTATTCCGAACATTCACCGTTCACACGGCTTGTAATGCACTACCATTTTTCCGATATCACTTGAAACGGTTAAATTAGAAATGAGAAAACGTAAATTGCATAAAGATATATAAAATAATTACATAGATGCCGGAGAGAAAAAAATGTCAGAAATCAAAGGCGAAGATTACAGTAGCGGAGATCAAGATAGAAATATAACGTTCCTTCAGGGTGATGTAGATTCTAGTACGTAAGATCTGACACATTAATATCGACTTAAAGAATCGAGTAATAAAATCTATATTAATATGATTATATATTTAACAGAGAAGCGGTCTATTATGACCGGTGAGTATTATACTATTAAATCCTGACCTGTTTTCCCATCACATTCGTTTCTCCTGAATTCAATGAGATATATGAAATTGATACTCCGAAATAGACAAGCTTTGTATCAGCCATTTTATAAATTGAATCCGTCAGTCCATAGCTTCAAAACAGCACAATAATGGACACGTCACTATGTCACTATGGTTTTACTTTATATGATACATTATTTTGAATTTCACAGGAGATACTTTTACACCTCGTGACATGTTACCGATAGCGGAGAAATTAATAAAGAAAGGTAAATAAAATATAATAAATATCTATAAAAATAATTGTAGGATACAATAATGATAATTCAAATTTTTTTTTGACGACTGTCCAAGTAAAATAATATAGAACAAAACCATTCTAGGCTTGTAATAACAAAAGGCCTCGTTTCATATTTACGTAATTTCAAGATCCTTTTTTCGTTTATATTAACTCAATATGTATCATTATTTTTTAAGATATTGTCACACTTTTTTAAACTATAATAGGTAAATTAATACTCGCGATTTAACAACGTCAATTAGTATTGACACAACGGGATATGCTTTTTGTTTCAGTTGAGGAGCCCGGATGTACGTATTTACATTAAAAATGGTTGAAGAGATTATTTTATTTTAAAAATATTTCAATATAAACGAAGCCTTTGTTGCAGCTGGAAAAGGCTTTGTCAGTTCCACGAAAGGTCCCCAGGAACTGGCGGATAAGTTATTCGAAGCATTCTGTATGTTTAATATATAATTAAATTATTTATTTACAATGTTTGTTAGTTTATAATTTTTTATACGTGTATAATATATTATGTATTCAGTTTTTAGCACCAAGCGGTTTGTCACATTAAAAGGTAAAATGTATTATAAAAAGTATCATATGAATGTTTCATAAGAAGTAACTGTATCGAATATTATGTTAACATTGATAATTTTCGTTTAGACTTCGACATATCCGGCCTAGACGCCTTGCAAGCCCTCGCTATTGAAGGAGAACGTAAATATCATAGCAATATTATTTATTTAATTTTCACAATATCCCAATTCTGCGCATTTAAAGACTCGTTACACTAATTCCGAAAACAAATTTTCATCAATAAAAATCCATATGAAATAGATACCGAAGTGAAAATGAAAATATAATATAATTAAATTTTTGTAATAGCCGTAGACAAAACTCTAACAGAGGATGTGACCGAAGCGGCACAAAGGATGTACTTGCGAGGTGAGTAGTATTAAAAATAAAACTTGTGGTTATTTAAGAATATAACGATTACTTTTATTTAACGGCACATGAATCGTCATTTTCAGGACAGATAGTAAAAATCAACAAACCGAGAAAAAGTCAATATAAGTGTGAGTGAATTCTTTATTCTAGAGATATTTTTTTATAAAATAAAGTAATGCTAATTTTAATCTCTTTAAGTGGTAACAAAAACGGTTTCGAAGAAAGAAAGTAAAAAAAAATTAACAAAAGAGAAAAGACGAGGTAATTTTTCTATTATTATATAAACGACCGTCAACTCGCAGCCTAAAGCTAAATTCTTCTAGGAATTCCGCTGGCCAAGAAATTACCGAAACAGAGACATGTAATTGTCAACCAACAGAATACAAACAGAAGTCAAAAGATACGTAACAAAGATAATAAAAAGATAACGAGAAAGGGAATGAAAATCAATAAAAATATAAAGACGAAAACAACTAAAGTGGGTAAACGGTTGAAATCAGGTACGGGTAAGAATTTCGAGGAATATTATTATAATAGACTAAGTTGGAAAGTTTGTTTTTAATAATATTAAAGGTAAAGCGTCACCTAAATGCCGCTGGAACTACGTGTGTGTTGACCCAGCTGACCTGGACACTTGTAGGGTCCAAACATCATGTGGCGATACTAGCTCTACTATGTCTGGTAAAACTTTAGATCACTGATGTTCAATACAGTTATTATCGCGACGGGTCTTAATATAAATACATTTGCAGATTATAAAAGAGAAAGAGAAACTAAAGAAATAAGAGAATTCCGTAGAATGCGTAAGTATTGTGATACAAGATTATTTTATAATACTTATTTTTGTTTATTATAATATTATTGTGCTTCTATATAGTTGGTATCACTCACGTCGACGAGGAAGTCGAAAAGATATGTGAGTTATTCCTTAATTAATGACTGTTAATGTTTTCATAAATAGTTGTGGTAATTATAAAACCATTTCAGTGGAAGCCCGAAGCATGAAATTACGTCCGGCAAATTTAGGTAAGAATAATAATTGATGAAAAATTCATTCATTTTCATTATTTACTTTTGTTATTTATGTAACGAAAATACTATAATTTCTTTTAAACATCAGCTTTATAATAAATAACTGTATAAGGTGACGTTTATTTAAATGAAAATGTATTGAAATAAAATGTGTCTCAATTATAGAAGCAATCAACAAAGTGGAAAGTTTGTCTGAGTTCTTTAATAATATCATCGAGAGTGAAAACGGTGGTAAGTAGATTTTTATTTCATGTATAACTTAAAAATATCTTTAATATATAACGAAACTGAAAAAGAACACTTTTTCTTATAAATATTATTTCAGGCTTCACCACACCCATCGAACCAGATGCAAACGTCTAGAGTTATATACACTTGGCAGTTACAAGTTTATGTGTTTTGTTTTGAATAAAAAAATATTCATCAGATTTCATACGAATGATTTTTTTAAGAAACATTATGTTGGCTGAATATTATTGATTTTATTTTTAGGTATTAATCCTTTTAAAAGTAGCACAAGCAATTATATGGATATATGTAATAGTAAATATAACTAACTATACAAGATTTTTTTCCTATAGTCTTCTTCTACCTGGTAATTTCCCAGCTCTTAGCCAGGGTCTGCCTTACATGTTGTGAATAGTTTTGGCTAATTGTTTTAACGACTGGCCGTGTGCCTGACATCAACCCTCTTTGGGAATGCATTAATCAGTGATGTCTAAATACTCTTAGAAAGTACATATGCCTCGTAAAAATCACATTGGTACTTGCCAGGATCGAACCCGCGTCCTTGGCCACCATTGACTTATTTTTTTTTATAGTCTGCAGTCTAATATACATATTCAGACTATTTCTGCATCTATAATGTTTTAAATGAAGTAGTTATATATAAGTATCGGTCGCTATAAATAATAATATATTGTAATATAAAACCCAGTCAAAGGTGAGAGGTTACACACGAGGCTCTTTAAGTCGGACAAGGCCGACGTAGACACTAGACAGTAGTCTCAGTACGGAACCAACTGACGCTCCACCCATTCAGCCTTTATATCTCACAACAAAGAGAACAGTTTCATTGAGAAAGTTTAGATAAATGTTGGCGATTGAGCTTAGAACTGGGGTAGAAGTATAATGCAATTTTATTCTTTTTATTACAGACAAGGGCACTTTGTTAACTTTCTTAGATATCGTAGGCGGTAGACGTTTGAGAAGGTTGCGTTGTAACAATAAGAGCATAAAATGTATGAATTTTTTTTCGCTGTATCAGAATTAAAATAGGAATAGAAAAATATATTTTTTTATCAGAAGCGTTTTTTAAGCCGTTGTAATGAGTTCTCTCTGTATGTGCGTCGCTTCTAAAAGGTTTTATATTCATATAAATACAGCACTTCATTCTTAAAGCGTTCAAACCATTTTTGTGAAGTTCAATGTTCAATCATGACTCATTGGATTGTTATGTAATTATACAAAGGATACTAATATTAGAAATTCTTTCAGTTTATTCTTCTGGTTCGATAGTTTTAAGAAGAAAGGGTTCAAAACAAAGTTTTTGTGACGTTAAATACTTTTGTAGACAGTGACTTTATTGATCAATACGAGTATACTATTTTCATACATATGGTATAAATTTTGATCTGCCCATAGTATTGATGGCGCTATAAAATACTTCAGTGAAAGCTTTTAATATTTTAATGAATTAATCCCATAGTCAATGGGACTTTATTGGAAACGAGATTAAAATATAGATGACAAATAAAGGATTTTATGATAACTAAATATATATAAATATAAATAGAGATATATATATATATATATATTGACTTAAGTCAGCATCATGTGGAGTAAATTTTTGATCACTTTCGGTTTAATACTTTAAATCGTTTAAAATACATTTCTTATTCCAGATCTATAAATCGAAATTATATTAATACCAAGGCGTATGCTTTGAAAATAGTTCACATTATTATTAGAGTCGGTAACAAGAGTTTATAACCGAGTTAATTGTTTTTAGAGAGTATTATAGTTAAACTAAATTAAGTTATAGTAATGATTTAATCTCCACAAAAATAAATCTTAATTTCAAAGGACGATTCTCGTTAAAGTATAAAAATAAATATTTCATAAAACTGTCAACTCGCTAACGAGTGTACACGTCATTTTGTAATCATATATCAGATATAATTAATTAAAAACACATCCGTTCTTCATAATGTAAGTTTACTCACGGCTTATTGTATAAATTGATTTTGATTTCGTTGGAACGTGATTAAAATGTATGTATAAGTTATTATATGATGAAAACCCGAGTCCGCTGAATTGTTCTGAACAAGAAACGCTCGTTTAACGCTTCATACAATGACATTTCAATTTGACTTAACCGTGCTTGGATTCTGACGTTGTATGGTTAGTTTTGAGTCCAGGTATGCCGGTGACAGCTACAAATAGAGAAAATTCATTAAATTTTCTTGTACACACAAATAATATAACAGCAACAGGATATTATAAGGAATCTCGTACACGGGATGATTAATAAACGTAATTTCCAGGAGCGTGTCAGCATAGGGTTGCTCAAATTGTTATTTTATAATCGTTTATACGGCAGGTGAGTTCACCCAATTATGTTTCGATCAGAGGCGGGCGGCGCGCCGGCGGCGTGTGCGGTCGCCTTAACCAGATTATTGGCCGGCGGCAAACAGCCAAAGCCATAAACTCACCACAGACTACTTTTCTAACGAAATGTTTCTAATTAAACTAGCTTAGTAAATAATCTATCGACTAAGTCTTATCTATCCTCAACTAATACTTAATTTAAATCGTTTTCTTCTTGAAATTGAATTCAAATTTCAATACACATTGTGTAATAATACCGGCAGTTTGAATAAGAAAGTATATGTACATAAAACATTATTGAAAATTATGATCAAATAAATTAAATAAATATTGACTTCGGATAAAATGACTTCGCTTCTGTATAACTTGTCGCGACGTCAACTCCGTAATAATTTGATACAAATTCATCACAGCGCATTAGGGAGAAGCCAGGGTTACCGTTATGTTTAATATTAATTACATTGAGCAATAGACATAACAGAAAAAAAAATCACACCTCTTTAATTAAAATAATTATAATATTTTTGTTATAAAACATCTTTATAACTAGAGAAAAGCTGTTATAAAATGACGTATTTTTAACATAACGGAAAGTCAAATGTCTAGAATTGTATTGTTACTCTAAAAGCTTTTGATTGCTGTGTCATTGCTGATTTCAGATTGAAATACTCAAAGCTAATTTAAGCTGATTCTTACCTCAGATTATTATTGATGACCAAGTAACTATATGATGACGTATTGAAACATAACTTGCTTTTAATTCAAATCAATCATTTATCACATCAGTAGAAATTAACTTGAGATTACATTAAAACGTATTGACAAATATATACCGGTTTATTAAAGTCAGTTTACAGCCTAATACAATTCAATCTGTCAAAGGAAACTAACTGAATACAGTAATTAATAACCTTATAGATTCTGTGACGATAACTGACCCGGACGGCTCAACGTGATCCTTCGAGCGGTACGGATATTAAGAGGAGTACATTCGACACTTCTATAGGTAACATCTTTAATATACACCCGTATTTCTTATAGACATATCTATATATCGCTTTACGCGGACAAGAACAATTAACAGACAAACATCTCGTCTGCCTGTGATCATGGTTGCTGAAAAGTAACCGAAACATCACGAGTTTAAAGTTTTTACAATAATAAAATACGCGTTCTATAATCCGAACAATATAAGTTTCATTAAGATTGCTCAATGCAATTCTGTATGTAGAAGTAACAAAGAACTCTCATTGAAGTAAAATATTATTTGAATACAATAATTCAGTTAGGAAAGTAACAAATCAAGTAGGTGACACAAGGAATTAATATTACAGATTAGACTGCGGAAGAAGTAAAGAGATTAAACAGTTTGTAGGAAGATTCTCGTTTCATGTGTTGACATAACAAGCACATAATTACAGCAATGCCACCTGTGCAATAACAAAAATTAACACGTATATACATATGTATTTAATGCTATTTTTAAGTCACATGGAAAGTTAAAATAAATGTATATTTTTTTGCTTTCATTGGGTCAAATAAACAATATAGCTGTCAATTTTTAAAAAAATTATTCAAATATGATAACTAGAATTAAGGGGTAAAAATATTGTATCATAATTTTAAATGTTTTTCAAAATATTTTATCATAAAATATAATTTACAAAACTTAAAGATATTTTTTAAAATCGTTCTTATATTCATAGAAGATATATTTTTCTTTCGTTATTATTAAGAATAAAATTACGACGATGTTAATTTAGTTCTGCAAAAGTAACACTATTCTAACATTATGTACTTAAGTGTAAATGCCATATTTGTACATTTGATTAATAAGGAAATAGACAATTGTTATCCTGTCTAGTACGGGGGTATAATATATTAGTTTGAAGGTTACGCTATTATAGAGCTGTTCATCGGATATTGGCTTCAACTATAAATACTAGATAGAACTCACAAAGCAAGCCTGTTGCAATCTTTTTAAAAAATAAAAGAGGAGGCGTCATCGATGCGGAAATTCTGATAGCTGGCTACATTGAAATACGACGTTTCTTTGTTGCTTTCGGTTCGAGAATAGAAAAACTAACATCAATAGTTTTTGTTGTATTCTATCTCAATACAGTAACAGGATATAATGTATTTGTTACCAAAAACGTTTATAATAAATGAAGGAATTTAGAAGATTGCTTCTGTTTTATATATTCTAGTATAAACATTAGATTACTTTATATAAAACTATATTAAATACTGCTTATATATGTGCAGTATGTAAATATAAATTTAATATTATGGAATCAGAACTTATATACTGTGATCTGATATTACTCAATATTCGTGGATTAGTATGTAGAATTTCTCTGGGGCTTCAATACCGTGTTACAAGCTTCCTTTCTATCACCGACATTTCAATTTTTCAGCCTAAAATATATTTAGATTTTTATTTTTAGTAAGACTCTCTTCTCTTTTATTATAAATCTACCAGTTACTGTATAAACTTGTGTAACTCAAGAGTAATAATCTTTGAGAGATACAAGAAGTTAAATTATTAAATTATTCATCTAAATGTCAAATATTTAACACGTTGAAAGCCTTTGGAGATACAGCATCCATCTAAGGCAATAATTTAACGAAAAACCGTTCATAACAATTTGGAAGGCTTCATTTTAAAGCAGAAACTAAATGTAAAAAGGTTAACCTTTAACGGATATTATTTTCCAACGTTGTAAGTTATTGCGAGTGTTGGTGGGTGTTTGTTTCAGTTACCTTTGACATTTATGAAATAAATATTAAAAAACCTTATTAGATAAAGGTAATTCCAATAATATCATGACTCTATTTAAAGGTTTATATATTCGTTCTTTGTAAAGTTAAAAAGTTATTTAAGTTTTTAGGTTTTTTTGGGATTACTATTTCTTTCGAAATTAAAAATTTAAATTTATGCACGAGATCGTAATATACAATCAATATTTTATGAAAATACTTATGTTATATTAAAAATGATAGCAAAATATCACGTTTTCCTTTAAGAAAAGAAATCAAAGAGTTGCTTGTCTTAAATGAAAACGCTTAGACTATAACTTATAAGATTATTATTTGTTCTTCAAAGTAGGTATTAGCTCTGGAAGCGGATCAAGCACAATAACCATAAAGTACATAAGAACTAACAATATATAAAGAAATCTCTTTTACCTTCTCAGACATCTAAAATCATTCTTTCAAGCGCATTAGCTGCTAACTTATGCTATTACCCTTAATTACCTGCGAGATATTTTAGCAACATAAAGGGACAAACACTGTTTTACTTTTGAAATATGCAGATCTCAAGGGTGACTTTCCCTTCACGAAAATGCAAAACAAGGAAGTTTCGTCCTAAATGAAGCAAGCACCTCCCCTATGGGCCCGGACAAATAAACTTTTTGTTCACGAATCACAAGGACATAGCGGAAGTTTTAAAACTTTCAGCTTACATAACGGGAAAGAAAGACAGTGACAAATTATTATTAATGAGCTCCTAATAGTAATTTAATATATATAAGGCAACAGCTTGTTATAAGTTCGTAGTGAACTAAAATATCAACACGTCAACAATCTAAGAAAAAAATTGGTGCTGCCTTAGATAATTTATACAGGTAACAATATAATTTTAAAATATTTATTAAATACATTATAGATGGCTAGGTGGATCATCAGTTTGTAATCATAAAACGTAACAATAATAATGTTAGTATATCGAGCCCAAGGCAAGACGTCCCGCCAACGATTGGATTAAGTAAGGACGCCATAAGCCGTGTCCCTTAAATAACATTTAATATTAACTGCTCTTAGGATTACCTACAGGAACACCCTTAAATAGATCGGGTGTAATGGCGGCGATTTCCGTAGTGAGCACCAGTTTGTTCTGCAGTGTATGCGGTCAGCGTAATTTCCCCTTTGATATCAAACTATACAACTAACCGCACATATGAAACTACATTGTTACTAAGTTACTTCATTGTTATTAATTATTTGTGGTCAATGTAATCTTAACTTGTATATCGATATATAAATATATTAATTAATAACACATTCATTTTAAGTGTAGCATTTAATTGAGCTAACTTTGATTTTATTTTATTCTAATCCGTAAAGTTTTAAGCATAATTAAGACAATTATCAAGACTTAATGCAAATTAGATTAAGTCTAATGACAAACAAAGATCTAATTTTAAAATAAATAACAGTTAAATTTTCAATTCAAATTACGCTTTTTGACAATAGTAATTTTTGAAATCGCTATTCAGGTATTCCAATAACCTTCAATGCTGTTTACTAGACTGGTGCACGAAATAGCAATAGTTCGAAAAAAATGTTCACCAATTATGTTGAAATTTTTTTTTAATAAAGAGAACACAGAAGAGAATGCAATCGAAAAATAAACATTTACAGAACAAGCAACTAGGTACGTACAACAATACAATCGAACGGTTCGTTTTGATGGACTAATATAGAATGCTGACGATTTTTCTTTCACCTGCAAGCGAAAAATCTATCGTAATGTACAGTAGGAAATGTTTTAACAATAACTGTAATTAAACTAACCTTTGAAACATTCGTTGCTCAAAATGTAGTGGAATCTGAAACAAAAAAATACTGTTTCATACTTCTTTTACTTAAACTGGTTATGCTTTCAATTACAAGACATAAGTAAATTATTATGCTTAAAACGAAAGTGAGCTAATTATTTTTAAACAATATGTATATTGTTTATTATTTGTTTGCGTCTTGATTCTCTTTGAGTTGTAACTTCCCATCACATAATTCCTTAACTAGTTATATAACTTGCTTTGGAATAACGCCATATGAGCCTTCGCAAACATCAGGGTAGCTACATCGTCTATCAATATCTGTCGGGCGCCAAGTACCCAAATAAAATTATCATGAATGGCCTGCAAATGACATATTCTGTTTTCTTTCTCGTATTTCATTAAGACCTAATTCAGTGCTGTTGATTTTGAATACATGTGATCACATTTAGGGGAACGTTTGATGAATATTTTATTGAACGTTACAACACAGTTTAGTGTAGACGTTTGTTTTACACTACAAATATTATTCATCCTATAATATTTAAAATTTACAAGTGCAGTGAGCAAGGAATATTCTCAAATGTTGCCGCTGATAATCCAATCGTATTAGCGTAGATAAGCGGAAAATCTCATTGGAAAATTCAAACACGGATAGCTGGTATCGTTATGAAATTCGTTATCATTTCGCTGCTTTCGGCCTCATTGAACACGATGGGACCGAACAAATTAATCATAAGACACATGTAAATAATTCATTAGCGATGGCACGGAGCCAATGTCTGTCGGTCCGTCCACTGCACATGCCCGTCATATCTTCTTTATGTAAGCTTAATTATGGAAATAGTTCAAGGGTTCAATATAAATTGGTGTAATTTGCATCGCCAGCGATCGACGATGGATTGATCAGCAGACTGCTTCTATATATTCCTTTTAAAATATTGAATTAATTATATTTAATTAAACGATTTAGTAAAAGATTTAATATATATTAATAGATTTGAATGCAGCACGATAGCATTAAATAACAAACATCTAAAAAGAAAATAATGATTTTATGATCTTTTAAGTTCTAATTTTATAAAAAGTCGTTTGAAAAAAATTCAATTCGATAGACTATATATATAATATTTTTAAATGATATCTTAAACTTTTATAAGTCATACTGTCTGATGCGTATAGCTGTCCTTGGCACGTTATCTGCTAATAAATCTAATCTATTACAGCACTGAGATTAAGATTGACACATTATGATTCATCACAATTATCCCGGGGTAAGATATTGTTGTAATAACTTATAATACAAATTATTAAAGAATGATTTTAGTTATACTCAATAATAATATTTAATTAATACTTTGAAATTGTTTAAAGTGTTATTTTTCGATGTAGTATTGATTGCACTTTATAACAAGGGACGCATTGTATTTCCTGAATTACTATTTCATGTTATATATGGTACTGAAAGAACACGTGGCCGCAAGGGTCGGTCATTGACCGATTTAAGGGTACCGTTAAACACTTTCGCGAACAACTGTGGTTTCTCTAAAGGTGTGTTCCAAAAATTATTTCATTTAATATTTATATCAATGTTATTATATTAAAAATAGGCTTCAAGTGTATTAATAACACATATTTAAACTATTGGGCCACAATATTTAAAAATAACGTTAAAGATTAACGAAGTTCGATAAACGTTTTTTTTAATAGATGTCTTATTTGACGTGTAAGTCCTATTCCGTCAGCATTAAGTTATCAATGAACCTTAAAGATAAATTTGCATTTATATATCATACAGTACTTTATAAAGAAAATAGTTCATTTTAAGATAAGATTAAACTAGTTTTAGTCATATTGTTTCGAAAATTTATAGCTCAACTCTATGACGAAACCCACAATGTACGGAAAATGTGCGTCGCATCAAATATGAATGGGACGAGGTGTGAACCGGCTTTAGGTTACTCTGATCCACGGCTCCTGATTATATTTTACAACCTTGTCACGTTGTCTGTCTTCCCTTTACTACGATATCACAAAAGTAGAGGTCTGTAACACACTTTCCCGTTCCACATCGGTAATAATATTATATGTATTACAAAATACATGGCTCTGAATAGATAAACCGGTTTTATAACATGAAGAAAATATCATTATTGTCTTTTTTTTTCAAAATTCCAAGACATAAACGATCCATCTAGGAAGCTATGTTTGGCAATTGATATGAGTGTGTGATCGTATTAAAAACGATTAGTATTTAAGAAGTATTGAAAGGAAGCATTGCATTATTTAACTCAAGCCCATTAGAAAAGCTACGTTTGCGAAAGCTTACAACTTCCTCAATAATGAAGTCATAACAGATTATAGTAATACCACCAAAAGAATAACATTTTACAATTAAAACTAAAATTTCTATAGTTTCCTTCAAAACTTTCTCCTCATTAATAGGGATATTGGAATTAATCATGTATGTCACGTTGATTGATAAGTGACTGTAGATACAACGGCGATGTGTTTGCATGTGTTAGCCAGCTCGAGATGTTACTTGCCATATTTGTGATGCAGACATCCTAAATGCCTCAATTTCTCCGGAATATACAATGAGCTCTGCTGAATAATGTTACGGATCACACGACATTGTCATATATGTGATAAATTGTATGAGTTGCTGTTAGTTTACCTTTTTCTCTTAAAGAAAAAAATTTACGTATGATTTTGTGGGAAGGTTAATTTTTACAAAAATTACGGAATCTCAACATAAATTTCTTTTTTTTTTGTTTTAATCCATGTATAGTTCATATTTTCATGCACACCAATGATTATAGCGAGTTCAAAAGTGTATTAAAATTACACGGCAAAGAGGACAAAGCGAGTGGCGTACGAAGTTGTACGTTGTAAATCACAAGTTTTGAGGCGGACGCGACGCTGCGGGGAACTACCACCATAATTAGTATACCACTCAACTTTAGCTGAAGGATTTTCTTCGGAGATACGATATAGGCATATGTATCTAATTCACTACAATACACATATTTTTTCCAAATATTGGGATAGCTATGTCAAATAGTGTCTACTGGCTTCAGATACCTAACACAACTAAACTTGCTTGATTTGCAATGTACTCGTATGTAAGGTACTTAGGAATAATTTTTTTTTAAATCTTTATTTTCTTTTCAAAGTCTAATAAATATCCATACATCCTTACATACTTTCGAATACCTTCTGATCCTCTTTAGAACATCAAAGCATACACAGAAATACGCCTGTCAAATTAAAAATGGTTTACATAGATCATAAATATAAGAAAGTCGATATAAAAGTCCCTTTTAAGTTTAAGTATAAGAAAGTGTACTTAAAATTTGGGTATCCCTACGATCTAACGGTCTTGTGCCATTCCAAGGCTCCTTAAGGAAATCCCTCTCCCTACGAAGGGAAGTAATGCATTTTCTTTTATCACAGTGAGGACAGTTTGCGCAGTTGAGAGAGGGGTCCCTTTTACGATTATTGTATACATCGTAACATGCAATCTCAAATAAAGATTTTGCTCAAAAATCTCTAAGGTAGCTTATACATCACAAAAGCACAACCAAAACTACACGTTCATGATGAATTTTGCCGTAGGCTTCGTCAAAATTATTCGTTATATTAGATCAATATTGTATTTCATTTTACATTTGTGCTATGATTTTTTCCCCAATTTGTGTCTAACATTGAATATTTCCTATTTAACTTGTATTTTTGTATGAGTTTTTATTTTAACTAGGTTTGTTAGATTTAGGAAAATTAATTTAATATTAAGATAAGTTTGGGGTAAATTCTCAGTTATATTTTCAACAAGAAACTACTCTATTAATACTCTATCTCAATATTTTTGTAATAAACATTATCCCTAACATACCAACAAAAATTTTAAAAGGTTGTTAGTACTTTCATTAAAAACAAAATAAGGGCAAGTAAAGTTGGGGGGGGGAATAGATAATGAATTATACACTCTTGACAAACTCATGATATGATATGTTTCATATGAACTTTGTGTTTAGACGGATATAAAATAAAAAAGTTAGGACCTCTTTAAACAAGGCCGCTTATAAACAAAGGGAGTAATGATATTAAATTTGCAGAGCTTAAAAATGATTGACAGTAATATTTACATTTAAATCATCACAAAGTATGAGATAATATGATTAATAATGAATATTAGAATGAGTAATTTTTAAACACTGAAACTACGAACAAAAAAACTTAAAAAATGATAATTTTGTCACATAAACATATGAAGTTATAGACATGGTATGGAGATTTTATTTATTATAATTATTAAACTAATTAATTATTTGTGAGTATATTGTTTTTGTTACCTTAATTGCAGTTGTTAGACTTCTATATTAGACTTTATATATAAAACTTAAACCATTATATAGAACTCCTAAGACGTCTAACAGCCCTTATACGTTTCATCTACATTTATTTACAAACATTTACCGTTAACTGCTTCAAAAGTAAAGATATGTAGATAGAGATGAGAAGAACAACAAAACTGTCAAACAATATCTTTAACGAAGAATTTTTAAGTCAAGTAATTTTTTTCCAACATATGTTCATATAATTATCATCAATCCAAATAAATACGAGTACTATAATATTGTAATGATTCTATCACGAGGTGCAATTCAAATAAACTCCGGCATTAACAATCCAATATAGAATGCTAGCATATTACTGCAACATTCCCAAGAAAGAGATATTTCAAGAGTGAATGACGCAAGCAACGATCTAAAAATGTCAAAATCGTGTTCACATTTCGCCTTGGGAACGGAGATGTCCAATGCAAGCTGCACCGGAAAACCGCGGATCACTTGCAGCGTCAAATAATGCACATGTCTGTTGACGTCGGTAATAATTAATATATAGGGAAACAGCGAGTGTTCTCATGCTAGTAAGAAGCAAAAAATCGTATATTAGATAATAGTAAATTGAAGGGTTCGCGTGAGGGTGCGCGAATGTAATTACAGGTGTAGTGGGGGCATGACCCCCGCTCCCGACCCTCGAGCCGCATGGCAGCGTGACGGCATGCGGCGTGCATGCACATGTTGCAACTTTCGAGTACATACACTTCACTGTATAGCTGACCTCATAATCGGATACAATAAAATCCCAAGTACAATAGTCCGCAGGTATGCATATATAGTCTACATTCTCATGATCCTTCTGTTTATACAAATAGAATTCTCACATCGGAGTTCAATGCGCTTAAAGATTATAAAGATACTATACAGATAAAACTGTCGCTTGGATCGTCGACGCAATCCGTTCTCTGAACGTCCTATACTTATTTCCATGTATAGAATTTAGAAAGAGACGGACGGACGGTTTGACTACGTTTCCTGGGAATATTTCTAAAATTGGATACACCTTACATTTTTAGAGCCGGCTTTCAAGTACCGCTATCGAACGTTTAACGGCCTTCGATAGCGATGGTTATATGAATTGAAAGTTTGATTTATACTAATGTTATAATATAGGCCAGTCGTGATAGAAAGTGCAACGTTTTCGTGACAAAACAAGAACTGTTTATAAGAGAATCGAAGGGTCTCAACAGTCTTGACTCGCAACTCGAATACAAACTAAAAAACACTGTGACAATAACAGCTCTATTGAAATATAGAATGGCAAAACATTGATGCGAGGTCACGATTTAAATGTTGAACGACATTTAAAGGATTTTATTAGAGAGCTCCGTACAAACTGAGACACCACTCCCGTCTTATTTAGAAATGTAAATTAGGTCCGACGGAAAATGTTAACTTTTTATTCCTCCCGAATATGCAATTCGTTTCATTTTTTGTTGCTGTCTTTGTATTTATCATTGCTGCCGTTTTAAAAATTCCATTTCCTTAAAATCAACAATTTGAATTAAAAAAATCATCATGTCTTACAAACTGACAGTATAAATAGAATAAAATAGAATCGGAATAGAAACATCCGGTGGGAAGGCAATAAACAATCAAATAGTGGTTCCCATTACAACAGATAATTACCATTTGGTTCTTTTACATTTCTCCGCGCCTAATGAATAAAAAATAATAAATGTACACAGATGCGGTTTGATATTGTTCTGTGAATTGTATATTTTATACAATAAATAAAAATCGGACCAGCTATACGACAGGATATGTTTATTTAGAGATGGCATTGCTTCCTTTTCATGGGGAACAAGTATATTTTTTTGAAAAATCCTATTTTAAAAATATTTAAAGATCAACGTCATTTGTCTGAAGAACATGATCTATACGGAATAAAATATTATGACAAATCTGTCTCCACATCAGTACTCAAGAAAAAACAAAAAAACTACCTACTTTTAAGAAGTTAGGTGCAGTTTCGCACACTCGAAACTTTAAGATATAAAACGTTTTTTTATACCGTCCACTTTACGTGTTAAAAAATGCAATAACACAAATTATATTTGCACAGATGAAGACCATATTTAAAACAACCAACCAACATATAACTCACCAAACAAAAAAAATAATGCTAAGATTCCAGAGAAAGATTTTGCAACAGTATGTGCGAGTTAAATCAAAACAATATGAAATGATTGCCAAATATCGCACGATCCCGCTCGGGCACCGAACCCGTGAACCGGGCGTTGTCAGTGGGAACATGACCTCACTGCACTACAGAGGGTCTTTCATTATTCTCTCAGCGTTCTCTTGACCTTCCGTGTGCAGTTTCATATCTTTGGCGCATCCTGTTAGGTTTATTCAAAAGATATTCAGATAAACAAAGCCTGAATAAATTTGTTACGTTCAAACGATATTTTATACTCGTTACATAATACAATGTTATTATTACTAAGTACAAAAGTATGTTTTAAAACTATTTTTCTGGTTATCTGTGTGGGAAGTTTTCTTTGAAACGAATATTCAAACAAAATTGGAGAGAATTTAATGTCAATACAAATGATGAACTTCATTACATAATACATAATTGTGGTCAATAATAATGAAAAATATATGTGTTACATTCGCGGTATATTTAACATGTATTGTTTTAGAGTCCGTAGTAACAATATTGTAAATTCAAAACTACTTTCTTTGTACAATAACTAGTTATTGTTAGTTGTCAGACAGGATGCCGGATCTCGCTTCACGCGGTCTCGTCTCAACTCCGATATTACAACGAAATAATAAACAACGGGCCAATACAAAAATAATTGATGACTACAAATATTTACATTCAGTATTATATTTGGAACGATATATGGGTTTCGAAATGTACATATATTTACGTTTAAATGAAACTAATATTTTTCGGATATATTTAAAAATATTAGTTTCATTTAAATGAATGAAACTTGCGAAGGTCTTAGATCTCATCATATATTTACGTAATATGGTAGCTAAACTAATATTTTTAATTGTATTAAAAGTTCAATAGATAATTATCTAATAGTCACAAAATAAAGTCGCTAATATCGTCTCAAAATACCTGAAGTTACGGCATTTCAATCGATTGGCGAGTTCAACCACAGACTGGCTTGTTTCAATTTCCTGGCTATCGTTTCAAAGGTTAGCCTCAACAATTTGGATAAAAGCATCTGTTGTGACGTCACTTTATAAGGCTTTATCAAATAAACACGACGTAAAAATATATTTTATCGGCAATTACGCGATGTTGTTCGATAATGGATTTCGAGTGATTAAAATGTGATATAAGTAAGTTATACATGTATTTATATGGTAAAAACAAAAATAATTCTTTCGATAGTTGAAGCGACATAAGCATTATGGTAAGCAAGAAGAATGAGGCGATCAGTGGGGTTAATCATTGTTGGCGGTGTTACCTATCAAGCGGGATAAGCGGCAATTTGTCAGTCACGAGGATGCCTTACAAAAGCTTTCAATAAACGCCTCTTCCAGCCGCGTCATCGTCATCAATCTCTGCAATGCTTAATGCACTTTTATATTACATTAAACATTTTAATACCGCTGGGTGATTCCTAGACCGCTGAGTATCAACGAGATGGCACTAGTCTTAATAGTGCTACAAAATTCATTGTGAATACTTGATATAAATTGCATTGAATAAACCTTGGGCTAAAGTCAGTTATAATTTATTATGCTTTGATAGACGGGCTATTCGCTTTCTCATAACACATGAAATATGTCTGTAAACCATTTTATATTTATGGATTCATTAATCTTTGTTTTACACTTACGTTATACCACGTTGTATCATTATTATGACATCGGCATAAACAGAGATTGTATACGTATATAGCTGGTAATATATTTTTATAGTGAAGTTAATATATTGGAAACTAGTGTCGCTTTGAAAGTAGATTAAGTAATAAAAGTACTTTATGCAAGTACACTTTTCATAGTCGCATCTAACTCTACGGCAAATTTCCTTAAAATCAATTCTACTATTCAGCCGTGAACAATTATGACAAACTAATAAAATTATTTTCATATTTATATAATCATGTAGAGTATAAATTATCCTTTGTATAAATAATCATCTTAATTCAAAGCATAATTTAAGGGTAACGAAATAAAATTGTAAATAAACCACAATTCAAGATTATATTTGAACTAACATATGTAAATCATAATATTATGTCACCAGTACAGACATTTGTAATCAGAGCTTTATTTACATCGAATGACTTCATAGTGACCTTGTCCCGCCCATACAAATGAAGTGTTTGATGTACGAGCATGTCAACAATTTTCAGATCACAAAAGTTACATTACATACAGAAAATGTAACAAAAATGTTCAACAACCATTGGAATATGGGAAAACTACATTTTACATATTCCTGCAATAATCCTGTTCACTGGGAAAACTGGATACAAGAGTCTTTCAGTAATCAGACATACAATAAAAATCATACAAAATAACGTGAAAAAAAATACGCCAATTAATCCTATAAAGCTTTCAACTACAAATTAGGTACTGTATCCTGTAAAATGTATGCAGTTGTTGTTGAAATAAAAAGTAATAGTAATTTAGATGATTATTTAAATGAATTAACGCGAAATTACGTCTTCGATTGATCTTATCGACACTGAATAAAGGCGATCTGAGATGATAGCTTAGTAGGACGGGTTTCAATTAAAAGAGCAAACAATGCCATTTTACTCGCTCCAATAGCTACGGGTAAGGCTGATGGAATCGTCTATACGTCACATAACTATCCACGTACCGTTTCGGTTCCTATGGATTATTTGAAACCTTAGTAAAACCTGTTCCATATTAACACCTAAATTTTCTCCACTAATGGGATTGGCTGGGCCGAGTATTGGACACCCCTGTATACTTGTTCAATCCATGTAATTTGTGTTAATATTGTTTGTGTAATACTTTTAAGGCGACATGTGTGATGACATTACCTGTTATTGAAAGGTCGACCAAAATTATTTCATTGTTTTAAATTCAATAGTAGAATAGTGACTATATATGTATATCTACGTGGAAGGATCTTTTAGTATTCACGTACAATAGTCAATTTGTGTGTGTCGAAGTCATTGCAACATGAGTAATGTTTATTTTAAATAATATAATTTTTAATACACTTTAATATAAAAAATGCTTTTGTGTATTTTTCCACGTTTATTACCGAAATGCTCTTAAAATATTTACACAGCTCTCTATTGATATATTAATATTATGATAAAACATTATAAATTGAATTGTACTGCGAAAAGAATTCTTCAATCCCTCTTATCTTAAAAATGATGATACCTATTTGTTAAGTTATAAAAGTTAAATGAGAATACTACAAGACTAAAAATTCAAATCATGATAAAGTTCTAGCAGACTATAATAAAACTACCAAACTATTGAACGGGTTATTTTGTATTCGTAGTAACTATTGTTTAGTTAATAAGTTTTTCGTATAACCACCTAATTGGCATCGGCTCGGCCGTGAAAAAGCGAATTTTATTTCTTTACAACTCGCTATCAGCACTAATGGCTTCCATTTCATGATTTGTACAATAGACTTCCTTTACGTTTAATGGATTTGCTTCATCAATATGCCCGTATATGGTAATAAAATAAATATCATATTTACCTATAGGAAACGACATAATAATTTTTTTCAACGATTCTTTTCGACTTCAACGCTTTTTTGAACGTCTTTATATGTGTTAGAATATTCTTCGGAAGAATTTCTTCTCTACCATTAAAATCAATTAAAACAGGACTAAAGATTATCTGAGGTTTTATCAATTAAAATTAAAAATTAACTCTATTTAAGTAAACAAAACTGTTACAATAAGTGTTCAAAATTTTCGATGATTGTTCAAAGAAGAGTGTATATTGAGATTAATGATTTTAATACACACGAAGGAAATTGAATCTTTCATCAAAGTGTCAATAAAATTACAAGCACCGCAATATTAAGTATAAAAACCTTTGAAACGAGTTATTGCTCCCATAACAATTGTTTTAATTGGTCTCTTAACTATGATTATTTATGAATAGATGAAGCGTAAAGAATTAATGACGTTACGTGTAGTTATGGTCACGACAGCTTAATTATTAGATCACATTTTTTTCTTGTCATAAGAATAGTTCAATGACCTCAATAACTAAGGAATATCAATTACTGTTTCATATATACATATAAGACAAAAACAGCTTCATATCATTGGAAAGGTGTAATTTAATTTCGAACTGTCAGAATGAAAAAAATCGGTAGATATAATACTGTCTAGAGTTCGTATCATTGTAAAGTTCGTAATGAAATATCGATTCAAATGATAATGAACTGTAAGTTTATGGCATTAAGTATAGATTATAAATTCTTTACATTGATTATTATGAACTACATGTTTTTTTTTAATAAAGAGTTTAGGTGGTTAGAAAAAAAAATGAAAATACATAAACAAGAAAAATTTTGAATATAGTCACTAATGTAATTGAAAAGATTGTAATTCTTTTAATACAGTATTTTATATATATTTAAATTTAAATATTTAGTTTAAATTATGAAATGAATTAAACGCAAACTAGTAAACTAATCTCCGTGGATATAAATAAAGATACATCAGATTTATAGTTGATATTTGTCAGTGAACGGACTTAACAAAGGAGTTCTAATGTCAGTCACGAAGCCAACGTTGATGCACGCTGGCTTTACCAGTCGACAGGTTTATGATAAATGTTTTGATCATAAAATAAGTAAATATTTTATACCACAATTATTTATTCAATATATATTTCCACACAATTTTAAAGGTTTTTGATAATAAAAAAATCTCTACTGCATTCTGATTCTTTTAATTCAATTGACTTAATCGAATTTCATCCAAAACAAAGCGTAACACGTATATCCTAGACAATTTATCATAAAGTCGACGAATAAAACCACGAACAAAGTTTTCTATGGAGTTAACAGTATCGGAAAATGTGTTACAAGCGTTTCTCACGGTAGCCATACAAGCTCTTAATCACACATTACCGTAGTTGCCACGCTTATTGTTTTACAGTTATTAGATTATATACAGGTTTCCTATTACTTGATGCAGGAATTATGATTTGACAGCTGTTTTTGTTATATTAAACCTTATTTTCACTCATAAACTTGTAATGTATTGGTATTTTTTAAAGTGAGCGAATATTGAAGAAAAGAAATAAAAGTGTCTATCATTTGAATTATTAAATATGTATATAATAATGGATTAAAAAAATATATTTTTCTACAGCTCCATAAGACGTTTTTCTATTGTGACATCATTAATACAGAAGGAATATTACATCGTGTATCTTTTTGTTTTAAGTACTTTTATCAAGAAGAAACGAAATTTAGCTTTACTTTCATACCGATTACTTATTCTAATGAGTTATATGAATGTAAAAGTAGGTTAATTAAGGCTTGGATTACCTTATTTAGTATTCTAATATTATATATTAGTGTTAATTAATTAATCTGCTGACATCACAGGCTTAAAAGTTTCTTAAATCAGTCCAGTATTTTCGAAAAAACAGGTAACATACTAAAAAATAAGTTTCCGACGAATTGATGAGCTCCTCCTCGTTTGATGTCGGTTAAAAACAAGATTACGTAATCTGTCTTCCGACAGTGAAGGTTACCTCATAATAGGTGTATTAATGTAATTAAGGTGTTAAGTAATGCCATTTCTTAATGTGTATGTATGTGTAGGTATGTATTCATACATACTATGTACTTATGCGTACACATTTTAAGTATTTTCCTCTATTTTTTCAGGATCTCATTATTAGGTCTTGTTGTAATCACCATGGGAACAACTGGAAAGTCTACCTTTATAAATAAATAAATCGAATTATTGTGGAGTTGAAATTACTTATTCATTTGCCGCACACATACTTAACTGATTTTTAGACTACTATAGGTTTCTCATTTTTGCCATTTTCAGAATTGGACCAAATTAAAATGGGACCAAACAGCACATGCTTTCAAATAAAAAAAAAACAATTAAAACCTCTTCACCCAGTCGAAAGTTATTTGGTAACAAATATAAAAAACAGACGAATTGATAACCACCTCCTTTTTTGAAGTCGGTTAAAAAACAATCGGAGTCGCATTAACAGGTAGATTTTTTAAAATATTTCTCATGTTTGTTATTTCGGGTATCGTAAATGTTGATTGAGTTCCAACGATTTTAGGCGCACCCATGAGAATAACCGCAAAAAATCATGTACCACCCTCATATTGCATTCTACGTTTGATTCGTAACATGTATATATAATATCATACATAATGTGCGTAAAAGTTATTACGAAATTGTTATATTTTCAAACGTTAGCAATATTGTTAGATCGTATGTAATATAAGGATTGCATCACACTTACACAACATCCAAGTAATTGGAAACTATTGTGATTAACAATAGAAAGTATGTCTGGTTGAATCCAGTGACACCTACATGGAATGAGTCAACGACACCGTTGTCATGGAGACGAGATTATTTTACTAAAAAAAAACGATACAAGTATAAATAATTTACAAGAAAATTATAAGAAAACATTGCGTGTTCAACATCTTCTTTATGTATTATGTATTTTAATATAATCTTATTATATACTTTAATCTTTATGTTAATCCTAAACATGATTTTTTATGTTCTACAGCATTTATTCTTTACAGCAGTTGTTATATTAAGTTTTTTAAAGCGATGTAATATTGTTTAAGACCTTATACCCTGTAAAACAACATAAAAATAATATATATTTTTTATGAAACAATATACACTTGTCAATAAAACCTTTTCTTATGGTATCCTTTGTGGTAAAACCTTACACAGGGCTATGCGTAGTGTATATGCACTCACTCACACTCGTCAATAGATCGATATTTGATATATGAATGTCGCTCAACTCTTGATTCATCGGATACTATACAAACACATCGACAGCTAGAAATGAAATTAATATTTTCATACGACCAACACTATTCAATTTACATTTACCTAAATACTCGTACATCGATGTTAATTGTAAAGCTTCGACAAAATAAAAATTACAATTGGTGATAATTCTATACTATTCAATAATAGATCTTTCAACGGATAGATGAAAATCGGAGTTAATACATATTATATTACTTTGAAGTAAAAATAAAATGAAATGTAGAGTAACACAGATTAAGTGTCGGGTTAAATCGATTTTGTTGCACGTAAATTTGCATTTCTCTTTAAGTGAACGAAATTTCTAGACTGATTTAATTGATATCAAGAATTTGAAAAGAGAATCTAGATTATTTATAATAACGGAATAGTTGTTTGTTATTCAACAAACCTAAATTAAAACAATTTATATATTCTCTGCTAACAGAGAAATTAAGAACATAAAGAATACGGTTTCAAATTTTAATTACTTACGTATCATCATAACATCGTATCTAAACAATAAATCTTACAGTGATTAAAAAAACAATTTAAGTTGTTTAAATTGGTCACAAATCATCATTAAGATGGCGCCGTTCCTTATACAGATGACAAGACTCAACTGAAATGGACAAATCAGTCATACTTTCACTCTTATTAACTCGTAAAACATTTCCTTTCTTATATATTTATTGTATGAAAGTTAAGTACATGAATAAATACATGAATCTTTTAACTTTTATTCATTGTAAACGAAGCCGGAGATAAAGAATTCTGCCATTGGATATTTAATTAAAAAAAGATTACGACAGACGAGGAAGTAGGAAGAGTGTCTACATCGCGTGTCAAGATGAAGTTTTCTCCTAAAACATCGAGACTGAAACAAAAAAAAAATAGGTACCCATCGCGTAATATTCATGATTAGAAACAATCTTGGTATATTTTTTCGTAATTCGTACAGAGAAATCTTTGTGCGACCGACACGAGTCACGCGAGTGTCGTAAACATCAATTTGAACAATTTATTTAAGAAGTTTTTTTTATAGTTGTTTCATCATTTTATAACGATCAGTGATGTTAACATTGTACGGCCACAGACTGTCGTTGTAATGTATAAGAACTAAGTCGCTTTGCGGCCGCTCATTCCTCTTCAATGAATATATAATACTATGTACTAAATAGAATCATTTTCCATAATGAACCGTAAGCTACGTTACGGCCGCTGTACGTCACGCTTCATTTCTCTATCGATTAGAAATATTGATAACGTTTTACCGTTCTTAATTTCACATACAGCTTTAGTTGATAATGTAACTATGCGGTATTACAACTATATAGGTGTTTACACACACATGTACACATAAATACAGATACATGTATCTCTGTGTGTGTGTGTGTGTGTGTGTGTGTGTATGTGTGTGTGTGTGTGTGTGTTTGTGTGCATGTTTGTTCATCAACTTGTAGGTGCCGGCGACCTTGATTTGTTCGGCTCACTGCACTCGACGTCCGAGTTCCGGTTAGTTCCATACATTACACCAGACATTAACACGCCTCTTCTTCTTAGTATGTAAGCATGAGTTATATTCGCCCGTGGGAAAAATATTCCGCGATATTCGCGAAGTATTATGATATTGTTCTATTGTTACGATATAATTAAATCATGACTTCGTAACAGACGGCATGAAAATTTTGCTAAAATAACAAAATAATGAAATTATTAATCCAATCATTGTTTCGTCATCGAATAATACAATCAAACAGCAAAACAATTTTATTAAACAAGAATTAGAAGTTTGTGTTTTGGAATACCTAATTCTAATTAGAAAAAATTCTGACTGTTCCATCTTTCTTACCTGGCAATTTCCCAGCTTTAGCCAGGGTCTGCCTTACATGTTGTGAATAGTTTTGGCTAATTGTTTTTACGACCGGCCGCCGGCCTGACATCAACCCTCTTTGGGAAAGCATTAATCTAAACTAAATACTCTTAGAAAGTATATATGACTCGGAAAAATCACATTGGTACTTGCCAGGATCGAACCCGCGCCCTCATGCATGAGAGGCGGGCCTGTTCCATGACAACCAAGTGAACTTAAAACGACTTATGTTTTATAATCAAGTTGTATCGATGACAGTAACAAAATATGAACAAGTTCCAAGTCATGCGTTAATGAAAGTAATCGTAGCAACCTCGACCCCATTAAAACAGAGAAAACCAGCATTGAGAATATAAAGTCGCTTAAAAAATGGTTAATCTTTGACCTGCACTTACAGGTTTAATGTGCGAGGATCTTAAATTGGATGAATTACCAGCACATCTTACAGAATACAACAAAAACGTGACTTATCTTACTAAGATTATGAATACATAAAGAAACTTTTATTTTTCCCAGGTCCTATCTACTCAGAGAATGGTTATAAAATTAAGAAAACATTATTTAAAGAACATCAAGAAGGAAGAGGTAGTTTTAAATTATAATTTTAACAAAGAACGCAAGTGAAGCCACAGAGAATATATAGAAAACAATAACTATCTAGTTTATAGCATGGTTAATTTAATAAGAAAAAAATGTGTATTAAGTCGAGAAGTTTTGTAAATTTTTCAGTCACAAAGCCAGTCAGTTAGTTGCCCTAGAATTAAATTATTATTCTTCATGGATAGGACTAAATGTTATCAACAGTTACATTATATATCATCGTTTTACACTTGAAGGAGATAACTTAAAAGAATATTCCACGTAGCGTTTCTAACTTTACGATTCTCTTAAAGGGGACTTCTTCAAGACAAAAGGAAACGGACCCCTTGAGCTATAAATAATGAGATTTGGACGTCAACACCAAAAGATGTTTGTTGTGGAACTGGAATTTTAAAATTCTTCACTCCGATTTTACATAACAATATTTTTACTTTTATTAATATAACCTTATTATGAATACATTTACAGAGAGTATTAAATTAAATTAGATCGACAAATGCCTCCACCGAGCTCATGCATCGAGTTATAATATAAAATGGCAAAACAAGTTAATCATCATTTATAACTTTCAGTGCGTATAAATTTATTACTGCAGTATAATTTCTAAATGAGTATGCATTTTTTTTTTAAAAAAAAAAAAGGTACTCCTATGCTTTCCAGCGCACTAAAGCTCAAAAACGTCGGACAGACTCACAATGTTATAAAAGGTACAATAAAACATAAATGAATAAAAAATTCAATTAATTAATTCAATGTTTTTTTTGGTTGTATATTTTAAACCTAATACATTATTATGTCATTAGCTAATCGATGACAATATACAACATGTGAAATGTGTGGGTTGATGAGGTAAGACTTATTTAAAATGATTAGGTACAATAATGACTTAATAAGAACATTTTACTTTCAACATGTATTTAATTCCTTATAATGATAAAGTATTAATTGAAATGATTACAATGTATATGAATTTAATTCAACACAATGTCCGTATGATTGCATATGCTGAAACAACTACCACGTGATATTTAAATAAAGTGACGGGAATGCTTTACGTTCCTCATTACACGTATGTGAAAACGTAGGGAGAGAACAACAGTTTTCCCTTGAGAGTACTAAGAGCGACGTAGATAAGTAGGCTTTGCATTCAACGCACATTAGCTGGATGCTAGCGACGAGACAGAACTACTATAACATAAACGTATACATCTATATTTATATTTATTTAATATGAAACAGTTTTTACAAGTGTCGGATATAAATATGAGAAATATGTTCAGTAATGTTGATATATTTTTCCCAAAGAGGGTTGATGTTAGGCAGGCGGCCGGTCGTAAAAACAATAAGCCAAAACTATTCACAACATGCAAGGCAGACCCTGGTTGAAGCTGGGAAATTGCCAGGGAGAAGAAGATTTAAGTTGTACTGGAGTTATAAATAGCACTATGTTAGCACGAGCGATGGCATCATAGTACGACGTTCTGAGTCATACCGTTTATGACATAAGAGCGGTCCAGTCAGACTTGTTTACAAACACCATCAGCAATTTCAACTATATTTTGATGGAATAAGTCACTCCGATACATATAATAGATTTAGTCAGTTTATGGTTTGCCTATTTCGCCATATAAAACTTTGACGTTGTTTATTTTCGGCGAGGAGAACTTTTGGCACGTTATATCAACATTTTCATTGCATTATAATAAAAGTTGTTTTCGCTTCGAAAAAACTAACACTTCAATAGTAATTTGGGTGTTTCGTTTATCTGTATTTAGTATTGGTTAATTTATATAATTATTTTAGACTACTTTAATACTATGGACGACTTGTAATATACTTCTGAACTTACCCTAACAGAATATATGTTCGTATCTAATTCATTCTAATTTCCCAAGCGGCTAATGATATCCTTCGTATTTCGTTTCTGGAATACGATCACAGGGAATTAATTTCTTTTCTTTTAAATCAATTATGAATTTTGTCATTTATACGCAGGAGGATAAGAATTTTAAAAAAATAAACTACACACGAACAATGTCTGTAATTAATTACATTTAAACCATATTAGTTCTCATAAGCCAATAATACGGAGTTTTGTTTTTAAAAAGCAGACTTGTGTATGTAACTAGAAAGGTAAAAGCCGCGCTAGTCCGTCGACCTCGTGCGACGCCATTGTGGCTCATACCGGCTCATGAAATATGAATGCATCGCCTGAAAGAACAGCTAGTCCAGCTCGTTTTAACTATAGCCCATAGACCACCAATATGAACGTAAATGGTCATCAAAACATCTCCCATAAAAAACGGGTTAGTTTTTATTAAGTTATAACCCGTCTTCATTGTTAATATAAACCAGTCAATACATGGGGTACATGACTCTTAAATAGACATCTCTTCAAGGTTTTATTTGAATTATAATTATTTTCAAGACATTGTGATATTTATAATCTATATATTGTATCTGTTGCTGCATTAATTTTCAAGGTTTCGTTATTGGTGGTAATGAAATGTATTTAGGTTTCGAGAATATTTGAACATTTAAGTGGTTTGTTGTCAATGATGAAAATAAAAACCAGTCTGAAAAAATATATTTAAATTAAATAAAATAATATAAAAACATGCATTATGTATGTATAGGGATTAATAAATGCATAAAGTAAATAGGTCTATTACAGAACCAGTTTTAAGTGAGCACTTGATAATGTGATAGTGTTACATAAAGACCATGCTTTAACCCCATTTTTAAGTCAAATAAAAGGTGACCTAATACTATAAAAAAATTGTACATTAAATAATGACTAGAAAGATCATAAAGAAAATTATACAAGTTATTATAACTCAAGAACTAAACAACCAAGAGTTGAAAGTAAACGCACTAAGTATACAGGTGCTTGGATAAAATCTAATCCCTATGAAATATATTTCTACAAATGAACATTTTTATTATGACAAAATCAAACATGCCTAACTAAATAAAACATAAAATACAAGCGATAAAATATACTTATATCTTAAAACTCACAAATACGTTACACGACTTTTACGGTACTAATAATATTTTATGCAATAAGACTAATACATAATACTATTGTTTTAAAATAGCACAAAAGTATATTTAGCAGGAATGATAACAAAGCAATGCAACCTAAATGCAAATACTAATACGTTAGTGAATTATAGAAAATACTACAGGATTGCGTTTGTAAACAAAGAATTCCCACACTCACCCATACACTATAGGCGCCTTGAATGAAAGAGATGTCAATGAGGTTGAATTAACATGTATCACAGCAAACTGATACGGTGCATATCCCCAAGGTAAACAAAGATTACGTAAACGGAATCCCACGCACGTCTCCCGATCGATTATTAAACTTTTGAATACGCCCACTTACATTTTAATATTAACTTAGCATCAAGATACAAATATCCAGCCAGCACATACATATAACAACTAAATATCGCCCTTGAAATCATACATTACAATATCGATGAAGCACAACACTGACAGTTACAACAAACATCCACAGGTCAAGTTCGGATCCGGTAGGGCGAGAATAAACGGCGGTGTGGTTTGAAAAGTTTGTAAATATGAGCGGTTGTATTTGAATACAGTATGTACGATACGATGCGCTCGGAGGCACGCGGCGGACTGAGCCGCAAGGAAGCCGCCGACCGTATGGCGTACGACGAAGGACCCCGCACTCCCTGCCGCAGACCTCGTGCGCGCGCCTCTCCACGCATAATACCATCAAACAGAAAACATTTTCTCATGTAATTACAATTAGTGGAT
Source organism: Danaus chrysippus (assembly GCA_916720795.1). NCBI lineage: Eukaryota > Metazoa > Arthropoda > Insecta > Lepidoptera > Nymphalidae > Danaus > Danaus chrysippus. The sequence goes on along the minus strand of CAKASE010000057.1, from coordinate 3,447,016 downwards.
TTCGTTATTAAAACTTAACATTTTAACCAATTAAATATAATTAATATGAAATTTCATACGGACTGTAAATAGTCGAAGTTTTAAAATTTTCAGTTCAACATATAAATATATTTGATAGGCCTATCGGTGTGACTGGATGATTTCTTTTTCATTCGCCTACTCAGACGTAACAAGAAATCGGTATCTTATAAAAAATACATCCTTCAAGCTTATCAAAGTCTCACACTCTCAACTGTAAAATGATAGAATACGTACCTCTTATTAATATTCTGATACGATATATACACAATGGAGCTGTCAGGGGCAGGATTGAATTCTTATCTCCAGGGAACTGAATTAATTCTGGGGTGAAAAGTATACCGTTCATAGGACTAAACATTTTATAACTCGTTTTATAATTTGTAACATACCCAAAAACATCCCGACAACGAAACAAAGCGAACATAAACATGACGGCGGGGAGAATCTTTGTGTTCGTTAATTGCTCATAGCATTCATTTAAACACTTCCAGTGATATAATCCTCTTTCAATTCCTGTAGAAAGCTTAAAAATAAACCTAGAGAAACTCTCCGAAAGGTAATTGTTTTAGGTACGAGCCATTAGCTTCAGGTTGGTGTTTTGTTTTTAGTTTTCTGACGGCAGAGCCGTTGATGCTAATGGCAGGTAGACTAGAGGGAGATAGACAACTTTAATTTTACGGAGTAGGATAGCCCACTAACCTTCCTTCCAAGAAAGTCGAGACGCGGCTATTAACTTTATAAACGATGCAATATTACCAGCTATAGCTCATAGCTTACTTTTTCTTATTGCACATAAATGTCTTTAATGGCTATTCCTATCGTATTTAAACGGCTGAGATTAATATTCAAAACTAATAAAATATATTCACCTAGAAACATTTGTATATCTTTAATAGGATCTTTATTTTTATAATTTATCTGTGAAATCATTGCATTAAGTGTTTATTTTTTTATTAATTACATTTGTTTAGGAAGTAAGTATTATTTAAAACGTTATCGTGATATTTTTTTGTAGTTGGTATAAATTCTTTATTAATAGGTTGATATTTTTATTACAGCATGTAATTTTTGGTATATTTCTTAGTTTTGGTATAAAAAAAAATATATAATATAAGTGAGTAACAGTATTGACTTCAAGCGAATTAAATAAAACGAGAATTTTTATTGCTGACCCAAGCCATGCTCCCGATATTCGAGGCCAAAATAACAATAACAATACAGCAAACATATAATATTATTACGGATATTACGAAGTTATTTTTTATACTTTGAGGGAAAGTCGTTCTAAATTTTTATAAGCATTCGTGTTTGATCTTTTTTTTTGTATGCAATATTTTTTATTATCTTAATTTACATAAAGATATGCTTTGGATTTCTTGAAATAAATATAGGGTCGAATGCCACTATAAATTTATTGATTTACGAATTTATATATTTCTACGAAATAACAGACGCCCGTGTATGCAACCTATAAATTAATCCTTTCAGTAACGTATTTATTATAGAGCCTATTGAAAATTCAATATCTTTCTAATCCTATTTATATGCGTGGAATCATAGAATTAATTTTATGAAAGGTGGCCTGGTATTTGTAAGGATCGGGGCTTAATACTGTACCTAAACAGAATTTAAAATCTTTTTGACAAAAAACATATAATATATACAAAATAAATACATTATTTTTGATTTAGAAATTAAAACAAAACTCTTATTACACTGAATAAACTAACTGGATATATTAGTTCTTAGTTATTGACAAGTACATTCACTTAGTCTTAAAACTCTCTTAGGATTTTTGCAACATTAAAATATTACATTTTTATGCTACCCCATGGAACAATCTCAGTTCTAAGTATATATTTAAAGAACATACTATAGTGTATACCTTACTTAGTATACTTTAATTTTGCGAATGAATTAAAATCTAAAAATAAATTGATAAAAACTGATTTCGTGTGACATAAGTAAAGAAAAAAATTTAAACAGCCATTTTGTGTAAGCGACAGTTACTGTTTGACGATAAAAAACACACTACTGTTTTGTGAACTATAAGCTACTTACGTCAATATGTTGAGACAATACTTTTTCTACGTCAAAGTTAGTTACTTTAACAATATTTGTAAGTAATTTTTATTCGGGATCGAAATTTAAATTAACGCAATTACTGCAATTAAAGAATCACAAGGAAATCGATTTTATGAAGCAAATTTTGACTTAAACTTTTATCACTTTTTTTAGATAATGCAATATTTACAGAGCTTGCCAACTAAAATAGATTTTACAAATATTTTCTATGGGTATAAATTTAAATTGATTCCATAATTATATTTATAACATAACATCTATGTTCATCAACATATCTACTTTTGTATCTAATATATTAGTATAATCTGTCAAAATATTTCATATATAATATTGAAGCCTTCAGATTTAGAGTAACTTCAACAAATTAAAGTAATACGTATTATGTCAATATGTAATTCAATTTCTCGCTACTTGTATCTGTCGGCATATAAAATGTCAATTATCGCAACTGTATTAGTAAATACTAAACTTATGTATAGCTGACTAGACCGACAGTGCTAAGAGAATGTTCACATAAGCTGTTTGACTTTTTATAAATAGTGAAAAATAATTATCTTCATTAGTCTATCAACATGCATTTCACGTGAGGGAACTTTGTCTAAATCTTCAAACCTAAGAATAAGCATATTTAAAATGAAACGTTTGAAAAAATACGCCGTAAAACTTAAGTCAAAAAATTAGGGATACTCAAAATTTGTTTTTATTCCTTTAAATGTACATCAAGACTGAAACTGCTCTAACTCATACTTAACGTATGAAATAATCTACTTTGTCACTAGTGAATTTTGTGCCAATAATCCAATATATTGTATCCAACATGTGTCCAATGTGCAAGTGTCTCTAGCAGAGCAACCGCCTGTCACATCTCATCTGCGGGCCATTTCCTGTTCAGACGGGGATCAGACGTGGTCTTTAAATATACCATACATGGTACGAATATGTTCAATGAATCAATTGAAATACAAACTACACATAAAGAAAGTTACATGGAAAAAAAACATTATATAAATATTACGTTAGCATCTATGTAATACTGGTGATAAAACATAAAAACAAGATAGATCACATTTGATATGATAATAACACGTTCTGTGACACCGTAATTATTTAAACAGTATCCGTGCTTGTAAAACTAATTTCATAATACTATTACTAATGTATCGAAATATATGGAGAAATATAAAACCATTGAATTATTTTATCTATAAAATAGGTTATATGCTCTGTATTATATTATATTACTATCACTTGAAATAAATTATTTGTATAATTAAAATTATAGCTATGGAAATATAATTTAATAATACAATGTAAGCACATTGCATGTATTGGTTAAGTAGCCACGATAGGCTTTACAAGTGTAGGCCTCAACCAAACATAAACAACAGTCGCTTAGATACAACGCAGACTGTTTACATTCGCTCAGCAGAAATAAGTTGTTTCTGAACTGTTGTTGCATTGTGAGTACCTCTCATTCATCTTAAACCTTTTCAGATGGAAAGTTTAATAGTCGTCGAGACGAATGCAGATACTCGCCGCGCCACGCTGGGACATAAAAACTTTCATTTGCTTTGGCCCTCTCGACGTAGACCTTGTATTTATCCAGTGTTACCATACCGCATAATAAAAGAACACCGCTTTGACGTATACCCCTGAGTCGTTTTAAAACTATAATAATCCGAATAAAGAAATCTCGTTTCAGCTCTTTTCACAAGTCTTAATTAGCTTAAAAACATTTTGTTAGGTAATACATACGTCAGTTTCGTTATATGTGAAAAAGCCAGACTAACCAAATAAGGTAATGTAAGTCAATTGGGTGTTAATAGATACGGTGTTTGCAACATAATTAGATAAACATAGTCAGCAATCACTAATCAGACTAAGTTTGCGAAGGCTGGATATAAATTGATTTATAATAACTACATATGAAAGGTAACTTTTGGGCCAGTGAACGTATTTTTTTCGTTCTAAGCCTCATCTATGTATATCAGTTATTATGAAAAACTTTTACCACATGTATCAATCCTTAAAAGAAACGTCTGTAGAATAATCTATTAATATAAAAATATAGGCATATTCTACTTTACTATTGAGATTATTAAATAATATTCATGTTGATTACGTATGCTATAGTGTCTTTATAAATTCAAAAGTTATAGAGAAAAAATTATAAAGTTATTCCGTCGCACTGTAACCTTTAATTAAAACCTCCCCTTGCAGAACTAATATAAAACATTATTTCGACTTATTAACCATTTTTCCATGAGTTAATCCAAGTATCCCTCGCCTCCCCTTTGGTTTGAGCTGAAGGTAATACAACAAAATGCAATAACAACTTATCTTCACCGTTACATTTAATAACAAAGCTATCGCCACTTTTCAGGGCTAACTTCCTCACACTCGTAAACTTCTACGTAACTATTAAGTCACATTGTCGGCCCATTACTTCCGTCCGTAGTATTGTTATCATGAGCCTGTTAAGAGGCAATACCGTGTTTTATGCACGAACGAAACATGATGGCATATAATCCATTGTTTCCTGTCCTGTCCCGTCCCATTTTACGGCCAAATAAAATGGATATTGTTAAATTCTATTGAATTAATGACATAGCATGTACATTATTTTGTTTATAAGCTGTATACATTGTGGAATATAGGAGCTTATTTTGATTCTATATGGAGCAATACAATCAGAAGATCAATGAATATTTCATCTAAATATGTTCTTATTGTGATATATTAGCCGTTCCATCAAATATGAATGTAACCGTATTGTCTTTGGGATATCGACGATCACGCTCAGCCCACGGCTCGGATGTGATTTAGAGACCATTTTTCATATGTATTGCATGAACCCGGATAGAGAAACCGTTTTTCCTGCAGTTCCCCCGAACGTAATCAATCGGATGTTTTTTTTTATTCCCCCCAACCAATAGTCGTGCGAATCAATCAAATAACAAATAAATCATACCATCTCTAACTCATGTTCTTTTTCTGTTCGTGCTTGCATGTTAATTGAATGAGTGTAAGTCACTAGCAATCCTATTTGTATTATAAATGGGAAAGCTTGTGAGTATGTATGGATGTATCTATGGAGGTATTTCATGTAGGTCTTTCATGCATACACTTAACGCGTTTTGATAATACTTTACATTTAATATATCTTAAACATCAGAATAAACATTTATGTCCGAACGCATTTTAGTTCCCGACATGTGACCTAATAGTTGTTTTATGAATGAAGTTACGTAAAGCAGACTATAGATGTCGCTAACCGTTGGTTACCATATGAATTGTTTTAACACAATTTACACACATCTTTATGCCAAAATCGGAAGGGCACACAGGCAAAAGCGCAGGCAAAAACTAGTATATAAAATTCTATACCTAATATAATACATATAGAGTTTTAAATAGTCTTCTTCTGGATATTAATCTTAATGTTAATAAGAGCGTAATTAATAAAGATGTACGTAATGGTTAAAGAAAAAAAGTATATTCGTAAATACGCTACTAGAATATTCGCAGTTTATTTTCATTGCGTAAAGAATAGATACGAATAGATATTTTTAGCTGTACACGTCCAAATGTCTGAAAAGGATCCCAACTGAATAATATGTCGAAGGTAAAGGGAACACATGGAGAGAGCGCTATTTTATTTAAGGTATATAAAATGCCGTCTAAAACGGGCAGTGGGTCAAAAGGTTTCGCTAATGGCAGCCCGAAAGCCAATTATATCAATTAAATACTTTACGCTAGCCTGGACCTTTTTTTATAAAAATCTTCTACATATATTATTATTTAATATGTCCGTCTAATAAAAGAGAATTTTTGGGAATAAAAATACACTTCAATGATACATATATGTATATATAAAATTAAATGGTTCTATTTGAATATTAAATCCTTTAGCACATCAATTATATCAATTATTTTATATTTTAGCATGAAGAAACATCTTTATTATTTTCTTATTAACCAAAAATCTTTATTAGCTTAACCCATACACTAAAATTTTGGGGCAAATTATTTGATGTTGAACCAAAACCACGGGAATCATATAGTGAAATAAAAAGAATATTTAAAAGATGAAAATATAACTGCGAAGAATGAATTTGTACATGCGCAAAATTGTAATATTGGAAACGAACTAACTGATCCCCAAAATTAATTTCAAAAACAATTTCAGCTTTAATATAATAAAGTCCGAGCAATTTAGAAGGTCTAATTCAAGTATGTTATGTCCAACCGTCCATTGTATTTCATAATAATTTACTCTCAGTAGAGTTTGATTATATAAATAATATTAATTAAAATATACACTAAAACCATTTTCATATTTTAACAGAATAAATAATATCTCAAGTTGAAATATGGTTTCTTAAAAGTAGCATTCTACCATGAATAATTCCCACTTATTTTAGTAAGTAATTACTTATTTTAGTAAAACACAAAAATCATTAAACATCAACAAAGAGTCCTATTGTTTTATGAAATGAATATTATGTTATATGTTTTATCAAACTAATTTGATATGCTATAAAAATGCTTTGTCTTCTTCAAATACCACCTACGTCTCTTTCGGAATAGTCTCACAAGTAAATGGATTGTATTCTATTATAATGACATGTATTGTTCTAATAGTACTGTAACATCAACTTATTCTTAGAACGTACTTTCAGGCAGCCCTAGTGGGTTCGTTTCAAATTTGGTTAGGTAGAAAGGAGCTTGGACAGTGAAGGTGAGCGATTGACGCTCTTTAGATAGGGGACTCCCAAACCTACAACTAGGTTGCAAGTTCCAGACACTATTGAAACTCCCCTCCATGCGACGTGATGGTCTCGGCACTCTCACGTTGAATCTATGGAATCCTGAAAGTTTTCATTGTCCCTAAATATTGTTCTGTGGTTTATAAAGACAAAACCAAATAAATAGAGTTTCGTAAATCTGTATTTGCTTGAACTTGTGATTGAAAATTTAAATGATTAATAATTACAACGAGTTTTGATCAATAAAAGGTTTACACTATTGTGGTCTTTATATTATTTTCTCATTCAATATGCTCATTTCATTATAGTAAAGAAAAGAGACGTTTTCTTCGAGGATTAATCCCTCAATCGGTGGTTCGTATCGTAATACGCTCTCATATACAGTAAGTTATCTTTTTGTAAGTTATTAAGTAATATTTTTTATAAGTGAATATAGTGTCGCACTTCTGGTTTCATTTTTATGAAAATTTTTTGGATTTCAAATACCGAAAATAATTTTAAATACTATACATTATATGTATGTAGGTTGTAAAAAAAATCACTTACTAAAATAATGGAAGCCTACAATTTTCGAGAAGCCTGGCCTCCAAGAACTATGACCTATCGTCTGCCTATTGACACTAAATGCAAACCCTTTAACCAAGTTCATGTTTTCTACAGAAATATTTATATTTATTTCCCTCCTCCTCAATAAATTTATATTCTATCCTTACACACCAACCAAAATCAATCGATTTTACAGTTTTTATTACCTGTTGATCCGAAACTGTATATGTTTTCTCAATTACACTATGCAATGGAATTCGTACTATTTACAATATGTTGAAACAGCTTTATAATATTTAACATACTAATTATTAATCGGAATTAAGTTACTCCTAGTTGTTTATTTAATAAGAAATAAATATAGAATTCCTCATTCTTATAATAAGTTTTCATTAACACACTGCTTTCGAAGTTTTTCCTATTTTACTATCAACAAGTTAGGTTGATACTGTAATGTACGAATATATCTGAATTAAAAATTATCACCTCTCCTCATGTAGAGTGACGCTGCGAACTTGCTATCAACATATTGCCTTAAATATTTTTGATATAATAGACTTTCTTTCTCTTCGGAACCCATTTACAGCTTATAAAAAAATACAGTTCGAAATCAACTACCCACTTAAACACAATCTCCTTGAAGAACATTACTTCATGAGATATATATCGGAAGAATGTTGTTAAAAATAATTATAAACGCATAGTAAAACCGAAAAACAATAGTTTAATTTCAAGAACATTAATTACTGTTTATAGTCATACATATACAACTGATAGGCACTAACTTTTGTATTGGAATTGGTAGAACACTTGTTTATTTTAAGAATAAATTCACTCCATGAAATAAAAAAAGCTTGTATGTGTCACTTAAGTAATAGTACGAGACAAAAAAGAGCTATTATTTGCAGTTAGTATTTTGTTATCAATATAACTAAATAAAAAAATATAACACTATTTATTTATTAAGTTAAAATATCAGTATAATACTGTACTAGAGCAGAGAATTTAATAATTGCCTACTCTGGTACAGTTGTTGTGTTGTCTTGTATGACGTCAGAAGCGACACATTGAGCAAATCACAAAGAGAACCTGGCTGCTTTGAGTTTAGATGAATGTTAGGAATCAGCCTACGTTACATGAATGCCTTGTAATTAAGACGTCTTCATCACTCCATAAAGTAACTCACACTGTAAACACATAAATAACTCTGTCGGCTTAGAAAACTTGCGACACTTGTTTAGTTTTATAAATATTTTTTAAGTTGTACTAAATTTTTATTACTGATGTTTAAAAAAGTGTAACATGTAAATAAAGAGTCGTGTTTACACAATATAAAACAGTTCTAAATTAACTGGCAGGCTTACCACAAGTTTGCACGTCATTCTACTATTCATACGTTTCTATTCATAAATCTTCGCACATTATGCTATCATTATAGGCTTATAAATGAAAACCTTGAAATGCTCGGTAAGTTTGATAGTCACCCATCGTCATACAAACCTGTGGTAACAGTACGGGTTCACATAAATGTCGTTCACTAAAGGTCAAAACTGATATAAATATAGATATGAATACATAGTTTATTTTAGTAACAAAAGAAAAATTGCGCAATTTAAATGTCATCACAATAAATTCAAATAAAATACGTTTCGAAATTTAAATGATTACTACGATAGATATATTAAAAACGAACGCTTGTGGAGTATTTTGTTGAATTATTTATATAAAATCAAATAATGATGTTTATATAAATTTATGTTTAAAAGTGTCCCAAGTAGTAGTTATCGCGAAAGAACATCGTCACCCCAAATACAGGCGCTAAAAGTTTTTTAGTCAACACAACACAAAGTCTTAACACATTATAATATTAATTTAGGTTATTGAATGATAAACGAGAAACAATTCGTATGTAGTATGAGAACATGTTCGTTACTCATACCAAATTGTTATAAGAAATGACAGATATAATTTATCTTAGAATAGTTTTAAAGTCTTAGGTAATACTTAAGTTCAACCTAAATTTTACTCCGCAGCATTGATGATTATTAATTATAAATTTAATGTAAATTTATTCACATAGAAACAGGCTTAAAACGTTTGTACTAAGAAATTAACATGCAACTTATGATATTGTGTCAGTGCACATAACGCTTAAATAGCTCGTCACACGGAATCGCTAACTAAACTGAAAGTAACTATTAATACTAGAAATCGCTGACCTGATTTTAGTCGTGTTTTAGTGAAATGAGCTCAAGTAAACATATGCTTCATAGAGGATTTATATTTTTAATACACAAAACAAGGCTCGAGATTGGTTCTCGAAAAATCTACGAATTAAATAACTGGCACAAAACTAGTTTTAAAATTTAGTATAACAATAAAAACCAAGGACTCATACAAATACAATTTTATTCAAGAAGGTAACTTCTAAAAAGTTTTTCATCCTTTTATTCTTAGTTTATTCTTCCTTATCTTAAAAAAAAAGCTTGTTATAACTGTCTCTGAAACACGCAACGCTTAAAAGGCGCATACGAGATTACACATGAGATTGCAAAAGCAAAACAATAGTCGCCTATTCAGCACAGCGAAGACGAAGAACATTTTGTGTACGCCCTGTTGTACGTTAGACATAGTGTCCGAGGAGAAAAATATGGGGCGGGGGCCCAGAATAGGATGGGGTCAACGATCTCCGAGGCGCCGTCTGCACCGCCTTCACAAATCTTACATTATTTAGCAAGATCCATGATAACTGCCATACAGTCACACCGCTCTTACAGCCATTACTGTTTGAGAGGGATACTCAACACATATAATGTGAATACAGAAAAATACGACTTGATTATATCGTGTTTTATTATTAAAATTGACTTTTCTATGATATCCTATGTATATAGATACTTGTACTGACGTTAACCTTACAATATTAACGGAACTTTCCTGGCGGGTACATCTATTATCCTCATGGACAACTCAAGCTGGGGTTCGGAAAGGTAAGACAAATGACGAACGAAGCAAAAGTTATGGCACCATGAGAAAAGTAGCACGCCAAACTAATTTTATCCCTGTCGAATAAGAATAGTTCGATCTCTATATAAAGAAACATACATTCACTACTTAAACTAGAGCATAATCCATCAAATCAATCAATTTAATATTTTGTTTCATATTTTGAAAAGTACTCTTAATACGTAGAAAAAATAAGTGTCATTTTAGTCTGGAATATTTTATCTATATTAATTGTACCTATAGACCTGTTTAACTATAATAATTTTGAAAGCCTGACATCTATGCAATCAACTGTACAGATAAAATCTCCTAAGTTCAAAGTTTTTGATAACTTAAATGTTTACTTCTAAATAAAAGCCGAAACAGCGTTCAAAAGTTAACGGTGACTGACTGACTGACAGTAATGAATCCTTAACTTTGATCGATATAATCGTTATTAGTTCATTAATTATAAGTTACATAGCTGTCGGAATGAATTACTAAAATTATCTTATAACAAAATATTACAAAGAGTCCTTGCAAAGAGTAAAGGTTTTGTAACATTGTTTTTATTTCACAGTTAAAACTATGCATACATCTGCCAATTGTAACAATTCCTTTTTTTAAGAAATCCGTAAAGAAATCAATAAATTATGATAAAAATTATAAATGAAATACATAAATTATGAAATGAATATTATATAAAGTAGTATATATGCTATTGAAATTAAATAAATACAAAAAGCTTATCTATATAAAATTGTATATTGTGTTAGGCTCTATAATAGTAAAGACATAAGTAATGTACATAGGATTTTAATTTCAATATAGTTCACCTCATCTGATAGTTCTTCGTATAACATTTCACATCATACTGAATCTATACATCGTTAATTAAAAAACTAATTGAAACTCGTTCAATGGAGAATCGGCCTCTGCAATCAGATATAATCTTCCTATCAAAGAAAGCTCCTTTCAACGATCTATTAAATATTTAACCCCTAGAATAATGTTTTTTTTTGCTGAATTTCTACCAGACAATTCCATTCACTGGCCGCCGAAATCCTATTATATTTTGACAAACCTTTTGTACCATTGACAATTCATTTTTTTTTTTTGCCAACAATATTTTTTAATCAAATACAATAAAATAAAGCAATCTAACTTTCAAAGTCCTCCTTAATTATACTGTTCGAAGTCAATTGACGTCTGACCTAAATTTGCATTAGAATAAGGAGGCTGTCATCCGACAAGTTGAGCACAATCGCCATTCCATCTTAATACCAATCTCTCAGGCTGAATGTAAACAGAGCTGCAGCCTGGATTAGGCTGCGATTTAAACAAAGTTTTCCGCTCGGCGCCGTCTGTAGGCACTAGATATCATCGCAAGTTTTAAGCACCCTTTATCAGATCAAGTGGAGTTGCAAGATTTATATTAAATTATAAAGAATAACTTTAATGGAGAGAACGTAATACAAGTGTCATAGAAATAACTCCAGTGTGACATTTTTATTGTTACGTTTAAAATAACGTTTGTTAAGACCAAAAATATAGACTAATAAATGGTGTAAGCTGTGACACGATCTTCGATAGCCAATAATGCATTCCGAGCTCAATCTATCTTATCCGTTTCATAAAACTTTCCCCGAGCCAGGATCGAGTTTCCACAACTTTTTCTTATACGAGATTTTCTATAACACAATTCAATTTTTCCATCAATATTGTTAAGCTTCTTTTGTTTTGTATTTTATCGTAGTTTTTATTTCGGATTGTTAGCTGATTTTTATATTCGTTTAAATATTTCATGATAAATATATTCCTGTTTCATTTTATCATTTTGTATAGGTACATACAAATTAAATACGAAGAGTTTGTATTTGCTAATTACAAAAATCCTGTAATTAATGTAAAATAAAAATATAAATTTTTTTTATCAATAGCTGATGAAATCCACTCGGAAATATATAAAACCGAACAAACACACGTCCAATCTAATACTTGAGCTTAGGTTCAGTGGAGCGAATTGACCGATATCCAATTACATACTGAATAACGAGCATAGTGATCCATCACTGAATGGCCTTTAATAGAGCCGTATCAAAGCGCTGTTAACTCACTACCATAGACCAGAACCAACGAATGAAACAAATTAAACATATATATCTGTCACGTGATATAATAAATTCATAATATAATCCAATTCAAATATAATCTTCTGTCATTCAGCGTTCGTGACAATTTTTAAAGCACTTCATTAAGTTTTATGACGATAATTCCGTGTCAGTTGACATAAAATCATGTAAAACAAAGTGATATTTTATAAATAAAGTGATAAAACATATTGTGGTAATTACAAGGTTTAAGGTCTTTTGTTTGTAAGCCATGTTACAGAGAAAACTTGGAATAAAGATAATGAATTGCATGTTTTTCCAAAGATTTCTATGTTCTTAATGAGTTTTATCATTAGTTGAGATTGGTTTTCAAATGCTTTTATTTTTATATTAATGGCTGAAGTCTAGATTCTGTTTTAAGAACTCAACCGGTATAACTATTAATTACAAGCAGCCTTAAGATTTTTCTACTATCTTGTTATGAAATCTACATATTTTATTAGTTTCTAGAGTAATTAGCTTCTAAGTGGAGATAAATTCTTGTAATATCTTACATTAAATGGCAATATTTTTCGTATATACTATAAATATGTACATTAAGAACTAAAAAGAGAAATCATAGAAAGAAATAAATCTTAATTTATCAGTTTATTTCTAAGTGAGATCTCGTTAGCCCATGCTTTTATTTTATCACCGTTAGACTAATTAGTCTGGATTAATACTTCAATCTCTTGCTGTAAGAGCACTCTGAAACTAGAAGGCATTATACCTTCTTTATTTCTTTCTTTCTTGATACATCTTAATAAAACAATGTAACGAAAAATTGGCAACACTTATGAAATACGTAAGTAACCCAATCGGACTTAACTAACATAATTATAAATGTTGCAGTAAAGTCTAAATTGACATCGAAAAAACTCCTCATAGCAAACAATGGATATTTAAAAGCGTTATATTATTAAATTATCACTGAACACTGTCTAATTCTTTAATTCACATTTATAGAAGTAATAAAAAGCAGTCAAGACTGGAACGGTTGAAAGCTATTCAGCACTTGTATTTTTAATGTACCAATAAAACCATTAGGTCGAGTTTTATCTAAATATAATGTTCCTTTGTTATTTTCAAGGAATTTAATTCAAAAATAATAAGTTTACAGTTTCGTTTTAGTATATATATGTCTTTATATTATTGTTCGAGGACGAGATTATTAAGTGCTTTATTTGAACAAATACAACTTGTAGTATATTTTAACAAATATTATACATAATGTCAACTGCTATTAAGTATTATTGAAGGATGGATGTTAGGTGTATATTTAATATTATAATAATATAATATTATAATATTATTATAATATATAAGTTTATTTTATCTTTCCTTTTTCATGTATCTGAAAGTTTCTTCCCATGTAAGTATACGAAATCACACTATTGACTTTGACAGTCCGCTCAATATTATTCTGCCGATATCATTAAAACAATGAGACGTTTCATTTATAAATATAAAATTTATTTCCAGTATTGAATGCTGTGATCTAATAACGGATAAAAGTAGAGTCGTTAAATTCCAGTCCATTCATAAGCAGCGCATAGTAAATTTTAACTTTGGCAACATTTTAGAAATAACGATTTTTTTAATAGAAAATTAATTATCAAATCGAAGGAGTGACATTTTTTTTAAAAACAGGTTTAGCTAAGAAAGGTTTATTTTTCAATAATTAAAATTTGAGCCGCCGTTTAAAAAAAATATGTATTAGAAAAAATTAATCCAGATACTATAAAAAAAAGGTTGTATATCCCTGGAATTCGTTATTTTAAATTGTAAACTGATAAAATATAACTTACATTTAGTAGTTCAGTTCATGGCAACACTTAGCCGTGTTTATTTCCAAGCAAATATGTTTCACACCCAACTAAATTTTAGACAATACAAGAGAAAATCGGCTTATCTTACAGAGGCAGGCACTAAGCTGCGTTCTAGCAGTGCTGAGATGATAACATTATTTGACATTACAATAATGTTAGTAGTTTTATTGTATAACTAGTGTGACTTCTTCATTAGTTAAATTTATATAGTGGTAGGGTTTTTAATAAAGAGATTCGTGTATTAAAGATAATGTTAGTATATCATTATAGCTAACAATATTGTTTCAAAATATGAATTAATTACTTGATTACTAAAATAAATAAATAAATGATTGCATACATATAACTTTGGTAGTACCGAGTAATTTAATACTTATTAGCGAGAAATGAATCACTGTCACCACCGGATATTTAATATAAATATATACATAGTTGTTTTTTTTATCTGCTCACGATAATCCATATTCACTAAGGTGTTAAAAGTGATTATTATATTTATTTCTTTAACTTATAATAATTAAACGTATATTCGGACGTTTAATATATAGTAATTAAAAACAAAAAGACTGACTGTAACATCATAATTACGATGATCCGATTCATAGTGTTAACGGAATTGCTTTTGTAAAAGTCATTTTTGCGAATCTCTCTTGTTCACTCGATTAGGGCAATGTTCATTTAATTACATGATTGCACTCCCCAGTTTGTCGTGTCGATTGCATGACGATGGGAATTTTTTCAGTATGAGTAAAATACGGAAAGATTCATTTTTATTTGACTACATGCTGTTTGGAATAGACTAAATAGAAAGGAAACTAGATGAAGAGCAAAAACCAATTCCACGCTTTAATTGGCTTGAAGATATTCGAATACGAATATTGATATCATATATCTTGTTCACCGGCAAGATACTGGTATATATATCGCTTCACTAACCAGGGGATACTATAAAATTGTAATATTGAATTATATTATATAAAATTTCTTCAATAAACTTAAATTCGAATGTAATTTAGTTCACTTTAAGCGGAGCAATCATCATTTCAATTACTCTTCTTCTTCTGCCTGGCAATTTTCCAGCTTTAGCCAGGGTCTGCCTTACATGTTGTAAATAGTTTTGGCTAATTGTTTTTACGACCGGCTGCCTGCCTGACATCAACCCTATTTGGGAATGCATCAATCAGTAATGTCTAAATACTCTCAGAAAGTACATATGATTCGGAAAATCACATTGGTACCTGCCAGGATCGAACCCGCGCCCTCAAGCATGAGAGGCGGGCCTTTTAACCACTAGGCCACCGCTCACTTTTAAATGCAATTACTATTGTCAGAATTTAAATCATTAATTACTTATCTGGAAAAATTTAGTTTAAAAAATTTTAAAGACTTAATTATTTGTCTTGTTTCGAATCTCAAAACTTTTCTATATGATTCAATATCACTTAAGCGCAAGTCCTATATGTTAAAAATTACAGTTTCTTTGTACATACATTATTTAACATCCGTCATTAAATCATTATATTAGTACATTTAATAAAGCACAGCGATTAATACACATGAAACAAAAATATCATCCAGAATCATTTATATTGTTAATGAACAAGAAATGTTTTAAATACTCATATTTAGGGGTAACATTAAGATCATTTAAATCTTTTGATCTTACTATACAAAACAAACATTAATAAAAAGAAATCATTTGAGATTGATGTATCAAGAGTGTTTCCCTCAGATATGGAGACGTATCTCAATCGATAATGCTTTAGTATCGATGATAAGACAGTCATGATCTTAAAATAAACTTCTGACAATCACTCTATTATAAAAATTTATCTCAATTTCTTATATAAATTTTTATCTCAATAATATTCATGTACATTAATACCATATTTATTTAAGATAAACTTTGAATGTCATCCATGTTGTTATGATTTGTTATAATTTAAATGGGTATTTGCAAATCCTGATTGAATGTAAGAGTTTAAACATTATATTTTAATTTCGTATGTTTCTTTAGTTCATGTTCCTCTATCATTCAAAACAGTCGCGTTGCGCATGTGAGCTAATCGCTAAATAATAATGCAAAGTGCAAACACTGCAGAACGTCAGACGTGGCCGTCGGTTGAATGATCTTCTTGATCCAATGACACGCTCATCATTTTGCAAAAAAACATAAAAATTAACTTAAGGCGAGGCTCTTCATAAATGAGTCCAATTAAACTTCAAAATAAAAATGACCATGTACTGCATAAAGTAGAAAGTGAAACAAAACCTAACAATGGCTATATTCAAAAGATTAAAGAACATGCAGACTCAAATTGATATCCTGCAACAGTAAATCAAGAGTTTCACACATGAAATCAAAGACATGGGACTAAAACAAAAGCCACCACCACAGACAGTTATACCACTTGCTCGGAATCCGTCCAAAATAAGAAGATCTGGCCAAGCATACCGAGTGGATAAGGGTTAAATCCAAAACTAAAAGAAAACTGAGACTTCGAGGTAATCCAGTTTCTTGATATCAGAGACGAAACCTCCTGGATTCCATGGAATCACCGTACGGGTGCCGGGTCCATCGCGTTGCAGGAAGAGGAGCTTGAACAGTGCCTGGGACTTGCGGCCCAAGTGTAGGCTCAAGGGGGGCTCAAGTATAGCCTATCTAAGGCGCGTTAAACGCTCACCTCCACCGTCCAAGCTAATCTCTCTACCTGATTTAGTGAGAAGACTGAAATGAACACGGCCGTTTCAGTTAGTATAGTGTTTTTACAATCAAATAAATGCAGAGAAAAATGCCGCATATTTGAACACATGAACAAAGTGTCTTCCCCTTAACAAAGATTAAGTATGTAACTAATGGACACATAATATATGTTAATGTGATGGGTAATTTAGGTCAAATTCATTTACTTATTAGTCAAAAGATTTTATAATAAATAAAGCTTCTTTCTTAATTTTTCTCGTATATCTTTTAAGCACTATTATATCTTACATTTTTTAATGTTTATTTATAATTTTCCCAAGAAAAGTATCAGATTCTTTTTTCATATTTTAGATATATTGGGAGTCTTAAAAATATTGACTCTTAAAATATTTAGATTTTGTGATATTTATTTAATATTATATTTATACCTTTTCATAGCATGAAAACTTATCAATCAACAACAATAATTGTAATAAATTACTTTATTACAATAAACGTTGTTGAATTGTGTTGAATTGTGGGTGAAAGATGTGTAGTTAAGATAAAAAAATGAAATTAAAACATTATATTTCTCAAATTAAATCAAAAGAACTCGTATAACTTTATCTAATTATTATATAATGAATTATTGTTATAAACTTAATGTGTTTAAAAATTAAGAAACTATTTACAAATATTCATTTTTTTACACCACGTGAATTATATATAAATCATGATCAAAACTTCTTAAAGTATTCTGTCTAATGTCATTTTAACTTGCTGAATAATACAGTACAAGCTTATGCCGAAACAATACATTCACAATATCTAAAGCAAAAATGATGGGTCAAAGAAATGAGGTAACGACAGATAAAACTTTAAAAATCTGGTGGAGGGCAGCTCTAAAAGTACAACTTCAAATAACTAAGAACTTATTTGCATGTATTAATAACAAGGGTAAAAATAATAAGAAATAAGTAAATAAATATTATTTTTTGATCAAATACCACTTTATACTACTGCCTTTTTTTAAATTAATATAAACGAAATAATCTTAGAATGAAAGCTGTATGTACTTTATTCTATAATTATTCAGGAGCTCAATAAAATATTAAAAATCTGAAACAAATAACTTAAAAAGAATCTTTAAAAAAGAGATAAGTCTGAATTTACATAGAAAAATATTATAAAAACATGATCCTCGTTACATATAAACTAGACTGGACTGAGCGGCACTTAAAATGATACCTTCCTTGGCATCTCTATGACACTTGCTTCGTTTCATCTAACACCGGTCAAAGAAACCCGCTCGCATGTTTAATATGGGGACAGCAAACGGCAGACTTCAAACGAACGGCGAGAGAACGGGTACTAACAATTAGTGCACGCTGCGTCCTAACGACCCTTCAGAACCTGACTTCGCTAAAAGTTAAAAGTACCTAAACGTGACAGAAAAGCTATTGGAACATTAATGTCAGGCCATACACTGTGTCCGAATGCTGTTGTGTTTAATTTATCACAACAATAAATGAATACATTATTATAATAATGAATCTATTACAAAGTAAAATAGAATATAATCAATTAAATTTATCAGTGTAAATCCTCAACGCCCTTAACATTTCCGATATCTTATATTTCCCCATTCTGTTATCTCACCACTTCCTATCTCTATCCTCCTAATAATGAGTCCTAAAGCAATATTCCGTTGGAAGGGGACTAAAATATCGGCCTCTAAATATAATACAGAAATTGTTCGACCGTTGTCAATCTGGGCTTTGATAAAGAATTGCACAGTGATAAATATACTAAAATGAAAATGATAATTAACAAAAGTATACAAAGGGCGGCAGGAATTGCGGCATTGGGCACCATTGTTACTTTATGGTAACACAAAGAACGTTATTTTTGATCTTCAGCTCCAACCGTGTCCATTGTTGTCAATGCATTTTATATTTTAATTAGACTGAAGTCCAAACGTTTCAGCCTTCACGGTTAAGAAAATACAACTTCAAATGACATATAACAAGCGACGTCACTACGAAGTGTGTAGCTGAAGTACTTCTACATCCTGAGCGTTTATTATTTCGCATTTCATAACATTTACTTTGTGTGTAGTTTATCTTTGAATATACATATTCTATCTTTCGTTATGTTGCTTCGTTCATTATGGGTTTCTGCGGTCACGACGCAACCAAGGCAATCGTGAATTAACTAATTAAGTCCGCTGATTAATGTCAACAATCCCAAGATATATTGGGTCGTTACACATGAGATTATTTTATTAAACGGACCGAGGAAAGATCGTTTTTTTTTTGTTAAATTACATATTAAAGTAATTAAAGTATCAAAATATTATTATCGTTACATTCATAACATCTTATTACTTATAGTTGATTTAAACTTGATGCGATAATTCCGCTAACATTCAGCTTTAATTCTGCATTGTTCTCTGGACTTACAGACGTCCAGAAAGTTTGTTATAATAGACTTAATGAATAAATTTTTAAACATAACCCGAGTAGTATCTACACTCCTTTACTATTTTTAATTTTATTACATATTATGTACTAATAGCTCGGAATGTTTCTGTAGTATTAGTGAAAGAATGAAGTTACATATTTACAATGAAATGAATATCAAAGAAAACAAATATTAATTTAACTAGTTAATTCCTACGTCCTAAACCCAAGTATATGCCTAAATTAGAAATACATTTGAATTCTGAATTCCTAATCATACACCAGATTATTTCAGATCAAAGTGTCCAATTCGACTAAACTGTAATTTCGTGTCTAATAACAATACGTAATACTAGTAACTAATTTGCATAATACAATTAGTGATATAACCTTATACACTTGACCTTAGATATAATGAAACAATTCTTATTAATGCAATCAAATCGTACTAATTGCTTTAGACTTCCTCGATATGGTAACACTCACAAAGTTATTTGACCCCTAAGGCTCAAAAAGACTCGTATCCAGAGCAGTAAAAATAATTACACAAAAAAAGTTGAACCTAGGTATATAACAACCTAACTTGTAGTTTTCACACCCTTAACGAGTGTCACTGTCACACCACAAAGAAGGTTTTTCTGTGCCTCACTCATAAAACTATTTTGACACTATCATGTGGAAAGACGTACACGAAAATCTGAGAGTCAATAAATTCTAAAAGTAGCAATTTATGACATAATGTTATAAAACATAAACTAAAGTTTTATATTTATATTGATTAAATTTAATTAATAAAGTTATTTATTTTCATGCAATTATTATCCTCACTGACAACAATATTGGAAATTATATCAACTTGTTTCATAATAATAATTTTAAAAGATTTTAGCTTAAAAATGGAAAGATTTACCTAAGTTTAAAGTAAATAGGTCAAGAATCTATAAATAAATTAATCAAAATTATACGTATATCTGGTCGGGGAATCTAGGACTTCTATTTAATATTAGTATGTTAATAACACTTATAATTTAACCAGTTATAGTTTTACAATATTCTAAAACGGAAAATCTTTATCTATATTATTTCTTACAGTATCTGCTTCTAAATAAACTGAATCTTTTAGTAGGCGCTTGGCGAATACTGAAGACACAGGAGCGCTCTATTTCCGGCAAATTGGCTGACGTCTGTCTTAACAAACTGAACAACGATACTGTTTTAAAATAGGATACAACTTTACCAAAGCATTATGTACTTTAAAGTAACACAAGCCTCGGCAGCGACTACGTTCGTCTAGATTTAAATTTTAGTTGGAAACAAGAACAGCAGAATAGAATCATTTCATTACTAGTTAGTTTTTTGAATTCATTTGAATCTCAAATTAGTTATGGGTATGAGTAAAGTTCTGATATACTGAATTACAGATTAAATAAAAATAAATGATTAACACATTTTTTTTGTAAGAACTGAACAAAATAAAATAATAATACAAATTTATTTGACTAGATTACTTCTAGAGAGCTTCAGTATTTTTTATTAATCCTAGTTGACCTACAAAAACATTATTTTATTACGTTAATTTTACGCACTTGGTTAAAATGTATCACTTTAATTATCCCATTAAAAGACGTATCTAAGTGTATGTTGAATATTAGGTCTGGTTGAGAAAGGATTCGGAAAAGCCATTTCACGCACGATCGCTCTCAATCATACACGGATCATCATAGGAAATGTTTAGTACGAGGATAAGACGACGAATAAAAATGGATTCTGCTTATATTTTAATT
Source organism: Danaus chrysippus (assembly GCA_916720795.1). NCBI lineage: Eukaryota > Metazoa > Arthropoda > Insecta > Lepidoptera > Nymphalidae > Danaus > Danaus chrysippus. The sequence continues at coordinate 3,425,702 of CAKASE010000057.1, read as the reverse complement.
CTATCCCGACATTACGTTCTAAATAGATACATAACATAATTTTCCGCCATGTTAAAATGACAATAACAAAGATAATACATCATTCTCATTTGATATATTACACGCAATACATGATATATAAACTTTTTTTGATGTAAAATTATGTATATTCATAAATCATACGCATTACCTCGTAATATTTAGATTGTATTGTCAAAATTGAATCAAGGCAAGCGACGCATTTCTTCTGGAAAAAAAAAATAATCTATTCCGTGAGCGAAATTGCCGAGAATCAAATTTTGGGAAATACCGCGCTTCCTCGTCTATAATGTATGTTCATCTTGATATCCATATGGCGTTGGAAAGTAATGATTCCTACTTCGCCTCAAACTGACGTACGTACATTTAACAACCTTAATTTATCACATCAAATGAAATAATTTACTCAATCAATACGAAATTATACGTAAATATTTTAGCAAAAATAATATAAAACTAAACATTCCCTGTATGAATTCAAAGTGTAATGGAGGCTTGTTAAGAGGATTAAACCAATTACGTATAAGATGAAGGTGGAACTCATTACAATTGGCTGCATGCTACCATTACCATGTTCATATCAAAGAGCATGAAAATGGCTCCGACATAAGAAATTTCTTTGTGACAAGTCGTTCTTAATTTCCTTGTTACATGCTCTAACAGATGAACGTGCCGCGCATTCTCAAAGGAAACAATCTAGTATTCTACCGCAAACCGTTTGAGATCGGAATATTCAAGCGGTTAGATTTGTTTATGATGTTCCAACCATACTTCACCGCGGTTTTTACTACTGGAACAAGAAAAAACTCTATACTGTCTCTACCTAATATCTAAACAGGCTATATTTAAAATGATTATTCACTCCTACCAGCTTAATAACTATAAATTGACCTTTCCATTCTAGTTTGAAAACCGCGTTAAACTTACATCTTAACTGTGGGTAGTTTTAAACTTGTTTCGAATTTACTAAACTTTTAGGCGGACTGAAATACAGAATTTAAATTTGTAACAGCGGAGTACTAAGTGGAAGGCCTAATTGTTTTGTGAACCTTTTACTGAGTTGCTAAAGGATATCCATTTGTTTTTTACTTTCCTTATACTCAAAATTCGAATGAAAGAATACGTATTCATTATTATAATCTTCAACAAGCACACATCTTACTTAATGATAAGTATTTACAAAGCGTTCAAAAAAGACACTTAAGAAAATTATAAATTACGCTTTATCGTATTTAGGAAGTTAACGGACGTAGAAAAGTGTATATTGCCTATTCAATGTGTCTTATGTAACAAACGAAAAGCCTATCTAATATTTTAGCTTGTTCAGATGAAAATTCTTTGATATGTAATAATTTTCTTTGCAACGAAATCCACAGTCAGTTGTCCAAATAACCAAATTCATTTACCTATAAATATTTTAATCTATAATAAAATTTGAATGTATAGCAGTCATCATGACGAAACTTTCTTAATAAATTGGTTTTGTATATTTAAATATGACTTAATAAAAAGAAAATTATTTATTAATATTTTCCATTACGTTCACGTTTCATTGTATATCATCATTCATATAACATTGATATCGTTCGTTTTGCTATTTATAAAAATAACGCACCAAACATGTTAAAGTCAGCAAATGATAAAGAAACCAGGCACCTTTATCAATCAGCTAAAAATACCAAAAAATATGACTTAATTTAAAAATATCAGTGAAAAGTTCAACGTTAACTTAATAAAGGTAAATTATAACTAAGATAAACAATCTTTCAAACGTCTAATTGTTAAGTGTTTGAAAATATTTTGCTATTAATGTTCATAACATTAAGAAGGTTTTCATTGATTTTTTTTAAGTACATGAATCGAATAAAATGTATAACTGTTTTTGTTACTTAATTATAACTATGATTGCTACGCAATTTTCGATCTTTCATGAAAGGATTAATATTATAAATACATTTCAATATCTTGCTTAGACTGAAAAATACAAAATTAATATAAAACAATTCCTCGATTTCGGGTTAAACTCGTATTTTTAAACTGCAAATTTACATCAACTATTATGGCTACTCTTAATAAAATTTAATGCATATTTGTTGGTATTTTAGAAAATTTGATAAAATCGAAATTTATTTATGTATAAATACTTATACTTCTATATTTAGATAAAAGGTATTGTTTTCTCCACTATAATTTTTCGGGTTTAAATTGAAAGTAAAAAAAACATTACATTTACACTAATCAATTTAATAATAAAGAATAATATATATATAAGAGACGGATAAAATAATTATTACATATATATTAAAACTTTTTATTATCTACATATATAGCAGTTTATGAACGCAAACTAAATTTTGACAGTTCGTAGCTGAATGTTTGCTGAAGTTCTTTGAGAATAAAATACACCTTAAAGCGCAGATTTTTTATAAAATAAATGCAGTTAAAATTTCTACTTATAAAATCGCTTGAAGTGATATAATAAATTATAAGCCTTGACGAACTTTCAAAAATATGATTGAGGTAACTACCATTGTTTATTGACACATAAGCTAAGACTAATCGACAGATTGTGTACATTATTTTGACCGATACACTTTCGACCTGTGCTTCATTCTAATGCTGTATTTAGAGAAATATATTGGTTATTATATGTCAACTAAAGGTTTAAAATATATAACCATTAATTCAATATGGCTTTCGGACCATTTACTTTTAGTTTTATATTCCAATATGATATAAGTAGTTACAAATGTAGCCGTAAATGTAGAAATATAACACTAAAAACAAAATAAAATGAACCTTTAAATAATTTCTATATAACTTTCATAGTGAATGTAATAAATCAATATAATATATAGTATTGATATAATTTATAATAAGGACACAGTTTCTAACCCTATTGAATTTGATAACAAACAAAGTGTAAATATCTTCATATATTCAATAAATTTCTCTTTCAGATTTCTCACTTTTCTTATTCTTCACCTATCACAATTTAAAAAGGTAACTATTGACTCTGGCTGGACCATTAAGACAGTTGTATGCTTTTTTTATATTTAATTTAAAAAAAAAACTTTTCACTATTAAATGATGTAAAAAAAAATCGTTCTTATTCATCAAATATTAGAGTAACTTTTACAATTTAATATTTGACTGATAGTATTAACCGCTAACTAAAGATTACATAATGAAATTATATCAAGGTAATGGATCCAGTTATTGACAATGAATGGCTGGGATGTAAGAATGATCCGATCGATGAACCACCAACATTTGGCAACATAGCAAGGAGCTGGCAGTGGAGGGAGAGAGGAGTCAATGCTCCAAACTCACCATCAAATAAGACAGTACTTGAAAATGTGGCCGAGGATGTACTTGTACAAAAACCTCTTAAGATACGAGTAAGTTTTAATACAGACTATTGATAGTATTTAGTAATGTACCTATACATAGATTGAACTTAACAAATTAAGAAAAAAATTTTTTTTCTTTTCTATTCTATGGCTTCATTCACATTGGAACTGTAGGATATTTTACCAAAGTGAACATTTTTATTTAATGAATGAATTATTAAAACAAAACAAGAAATACATAAATAGTCATCCAATCAACTTTATATAAATTAGGTAGAAAATAAAGTAAAAGATAAGTTGTTTTTGAAAAAGGTAATAAGTTGTGAGCAATAGAATCCTCATTCAAGCCACTCACACCAAAATCTTATTATTATTTTATCACTTCAAATAGCAATAATGTATCAATACCAAATATTATTACAATAATAAAATTGGGATTACTCGTTTAAGGGTAAAATATTTCATAATTTTAATTATTGGGACACCACAAAAGCAATAATAATGGATTAACATCAGAATGGTTTTTTCTCACTCTTCTGGACTTCAAATAAAGTGCTGTGTCTGTGTTTTATTAAATTTGGGTTTATTCTATTAAAATCTCTCAACTTCCTTGCTTCATGATAATTATTTTATTATAGACTTAGCTTGATTCAAAAGTAAATAATTAAGGTTATGTTATGAATGAAAGCCATTATTTTCTCTTATATGCAGTTGTTTTAACTCAACAGTCAGGATGTGGTAATTAATGTATTCAAATTATTAAGTGCAAGAATTGTCTCGTCACTTCTTGTGAAAATCTGGAAATAATATGTTTTCAAGGATAAAAAACCTGTTATAGGCTTTTCATTAAAAATGCGATAATTTATTATTTACCTTGTTTGAAATTATGGGGAGGTTGCACTGATAAATGGCAACTGTATTGTTGTTTGGTCATCTTATAACAACAGCCTGTGCAGTTTGATCATATTTAAAAAAATAAAACATAAATAAAGGGATAAACTGCCCCCAACTCTTTCAATGTAAGCTTCTAGGTCGCAGTTAAGGGTATATTCTTAAGGCAATATGACATTTTGTATATTTATAATAGTTTGCTAGAATGCCTCATCAGAGACTTTTAGATAGTAAACTGAGTTATCCAAATTGGTTTTTATTTAAATATAAATAACAATTCTTAAACAACTTTAATGTTTTAAAAGAGTATTATGTTTCCTCAAAAACATGTCATCTCATAAATTTATCACAATATTTTTAACCAAATATACATAATTTTATATTTAAATAGTTTTATATTTGTTGTTTTAGAGTATTAACCTTTGAGCAAATAAATATATTAATATTATTATTCAAGGAACATTTTGTTTGAATCATAAGCACAATTGTGGCTGCTCTATACTTTTTTTTTTATTAATATCTTACTTAAAAATTATCCTAAAAGTTACATTTTATTAAAATTTTTATTAATTACATTTTAATTTATAGAATATTTTTTCTTTTTCCAGTGTTGTGACCTACCAGGATATCCGAGATCCACATTTCTTATGGTATTTAGCCCGGATGGGTAAGTGATACAAATTGAATTTAATATTTCTTCAATTACATCTTATACCTAAAAAAATTACAGTGTATTTTTACATGGGCAAAAGTTGTTATATTATAATTAGTACATGAAGTTTATTATTATTCTTTTTAATATATTTGTGACAGTACCAAAGTTGCATCAACACATGGGAACCACAATGTCTATGTATCAGAACTAGCTAGTGGGAAACATGTGAGGATTTTGAAAGGTCACCCTCGGACACCGTGGTGTATTGCTTTCCATCCATCCCATCCTCAACTAATAGGATCCGGTTGTCTTGCGGGACAAGTTAGAGTGTGGGATATATCAAGTGTAAGTATATAAACTTGAAGTATTGGTATAAAATCATCTGAATAGTCAATAAAATTGTAATAATGATATTAAAATTAAGCAGTACTTACTACTTACGTAAATTTTATAAAAAAAAATATTTAACTGTGAAGATTCACGAATTTCCATAAATTATTAATTATGTGTCTGTATAAAATATTTAGTTTATTATTAATTTTTCAAGAGTCCCTTATATGTAGGGTGGCAGTGAAGTATGGAATGTGAGGAACGAAACTGTCATAGCTTCGATAGCTTTTCATCCAAGGGTACAATTGTTGGTGATTGCTACATACAATGAGCTATACTTCTGGGATTGGAGCCAGCCAGCACCAATGACTAAAGTCTCCACCAATAACATCAATGAAAAAGTCAGGTGGGATTCAAAGCTATAAATATTATCAGTGAATATATATACTTTTTATTGTTTATTGAAATGAATTTCATTCCATGTATTCGGAAATATTGTCCCAAAAAAAAACTATACTGTATACCTTTCCTATCAGCCAATCTTGATAGAGTAGAAAAAGAGAACATGCAATGCGGTTGGCAAAAGTAACAAGTCAAATGAAAAGAAAACTAATCCAAGCAGATATAAATTAAATGCTTTAAATCCAGCTATTGATATATAATTATTATTTTTAGTATAAACTAAATAATATCTCTTCACAGATACGTAGCATTCGACTCACTTGGCTACAAGTTAATAACGGGCATATCGTTGAGTGCTATAAGGGGTGGTATAGACGCGACTGTCCTTCAGCACGCTCCTTCAAATCCCCAAAATAACAGCAACCGGAGTCTTCATCCAGATGACAACGACGGTAGTAATAGACCAGATACAGCGGGAGCGACCCAGGACGTTATAGTGAACTCATATCAGTACCTGGTACAGAGATACGACAGCCTTGTAAGGAATTATCAGAGGCTGTTCATGGTTAGAAATCGTCTGGCCGTCACACCTCCGCCTAATACGGTGAGCAGTTTCAATATATTGCGTAATTATATCGTCCAAAAAAAATCAGGTAATAATCTTGTTAGGTTTTCAAAGAGCGTTTGTATAAGAAATATGCGCGGCTGTAGCGAATATTCTAGATTTTAAGCTCTTGGAAGGTCTTAATCAATTAAAATTTAGATAATAATTTATGTAGGATTGTTGTATTAGAAAATTAAATGGAATTGCTTATACCTGTAACGTTAGTAATATTTGTCGTATGACGTCATATTTGAGGAAATTATTTTATAATATGTGTATATATCTATTTCCAGACTGATAGAGGAACTGATCCAATGGAAACAGACCCGGCTCCGGAAGCAAACAGTTATACACGCGTGGCTCGCTCCTATACAGCCACAACACAGATAGATGACGGTATGTTTAAATAAAATAATATGAAATGCTATCAAATATTTCAAGTTTACTTCACCTAAAACTGGTGATGATGATGTCGATGAAATTGACAATACCCACACGAGTTGAGGATGAATTTTTAACCGAGTTCAAATAAAAGTAGTGATCAATTCTACCCATAGGTATGTAATATTTCCAGAACTGGGCAGTTTTCGTTTATGTTAGTATATATCAGTGTCTAAAACAAATATGCCAAATTTCAAAAGTGTATGTATGTTTTTATGTTTCGGTCCGCATATCTCCGGAACCATCGAGTCCGATTTAAATAATTATTATTTTTATGTAATACTAGGTGTTGTTCAACTTAGAGAATACTAAAAGTTTCATTAAAATCGGTGCAGTAGTTTTTGGGTCGGAGAAATTTAGCCGATTTTAGTGTAATCGTTACTTTAGATAGCATATCTCCGGTAAACACTCTGTTGTAGCTCTTTGAAATATAAAAAAAAAAGAAAACATTGTTAATATTTTTTTAATTATCGTGATTTTAAGATCCATTTAAGAATATTTATATCTAGAGCATTAGGAACTAGCTGGTCCGAACAATTATCTGTTGTCTGCGCTAGACTGTTTTAATTTGACATACATATGTTTACCTCCCACTTCCTACCCTTTACACACCTCAGGAGACTATACATAATTATTGTATTTTTTTTTTACAGAAAACCAAAACTCGAGTACAAGTAATAGTAATACCGCAGAAGACAACGCTGACACTGCTGAAGAAGGGAGTAGTGCTCTTCTGAATCTAGACGCACTTTCCTTTGATAGGGCACCTCCTGGGTACAAATTAGTTAGTAGCAAAATATTAGTGTAAAGAAAGTATTTAATACATATAAATTTCTTCCAGGGAGAGAAACATGTCAAGACTGGAACTTGCAATATTCGGTGCACGGCCGTCAGCTTTTCATCCTCTCACCAACGAAAATCCCGGAAGATCTTTCAGAACGGTTGATCAAAATGAAAGAGCCTCTAGACTTTTGCCAAATCCTTTTTCAAACACAAACGGTACACCGCGGCCCAGCCGGGTTTCTTTCGCCAGCAGTCCATTGACCCAACAATCAAATAACGACAACGCACCAAATGCTTCCCGTACTAGTATTTTTACGTCTTACAGACCAAATTCTCCATCTGTGTTGGATTTATCGTCGCGCAGGTGGAGTGGTAATCGTAGAGTATTTATCCCAAGGCCCAATGACTCACAAGCGTCGAATAGCAATTCCTCTACAAGATCGCGTCAGGAAGATGCTACTTCAAATACCACAAATAGAAACACAGCAACGAATACTAATGCATCTTCACATTCAAATTCTATTCCAAATACATCTTTAGATAATAATTCATCATCCAATGGCAATACGCCTACAAATACAACCCCTCCTTCAAATAATGCAACGAGAAGAACGTCATCACCACCTCAAGGCTCGCCAGTTGACGCGCAGACCATTAACGAAAGTCTAGATTTAATACGAGACATTCTCAGAGATTCCGGAACGAGATTGTTAAACCTTATCACAAACATGTCTGCGTCAAGTCTACCTCACGTAGGTCCGGAAGTTCCGAATAGACGAATCAATATAAGAGCCCATTCAGACGATAGCGGTGAAAATGAAAGACCGAGGGGAGCACGACCACGAGTTCGGTTATTCAGCTCCAACTTGCAGCCAGAAATATTATCGTCCAGTTCAGAATCCGATAGTGACCAGTCTTCAGAAGTAAACATTCTTAGGACTCCTAACACGACGTTCAGAGAAGAAGATTCGAGAGAAGAATCGTCTCGAACTACCGAAATGCCAGGACCGTCTAACAGATCAGCGCCTCCCTCTGATAGAGCAGACTCGGAAAACGATGACAATACACCCAACACCGGCCGTGATACTGAAGGTGTTAGTGTAGCAGCAAGTGGAAATAGTAGTCGAAATCGACCGAGGACTCAAAATAATGATGCAGGCGAAGGTCCCAGCACATCAAGACACGGGTCTGATGAACCAGAGAACTTAGCTCAGAACAATTCAAACTATTTCGATCCTAATAGACCTTCCACAAGTGGAAATAATATATGGACGAATGGGGCCACAGTGCCACCGGAAGAGGCATTCAGAAAAGTTCGGGGCGGTGTGAACGCGTTACAGAAACACACTACGCAACTCACTAATATGTGGGTACGTGGGAACCGCACGACTATGCGTGAATTACGTACCATGTGGGAGAATTTGCGGAGACGAATCATAATGTTACATAGGGAAACCGGTCGACAAGACTTACCTAACTATTACACGAGATCTCTTTTAGAAAGATGTATGATGTTGACTGAAATGACAGGAGAAGCGAATCGTAATGCCACAAGAAATTATAGATCACAATCTAATATGCCTTATGAGCCTAGGCCGAGTACGTCCAGAGCTGTTCCGGATGACAATAGACCTTCACTATCAGGAAGATCTCCATCAAAGAAAACACCCCAACGATCCTTATCTTCATTACTATCGAAAAGACTTCAAGCTGCCTATTGTAGATGGCGGCCAGAAGACCGAAGACGCAACCCGATCTCGAGTCGTATGTCTCAAAGATATCTACACAGACCACGTAGGGAATATACAAGGTTAATAGAAATAAGTGCGACAAGGCATGAAATTCGCATGCGAGCTATGCAAGTGTTGTCCGTTATGTTCAATATGATGATGTTGTGTTTAGAGGAGCGAGGACTGAGTTCGCTGATCATAAATATGTTACGTACTCTAAAAAAGGCACTAGCATTGACATGTTTGATGCTTATGACAAATAGGTACAACCCACGCTCCAATAATAACGATTCTCCACAGAGAGTTGATTCAATGAATGTTATACGTTTGCAAAACGTTGATCATACCGGTCCTGTTAATGTAGACGGACCAGATGAATCCCCGCATCATTCAATATCCAGCGAAACGGAAGAGGATCGTCAAAATAATCCAACCAAACGTTTAAAACGTGATAGATCGTCTTCGACTACGCAATCTGTAGCTACAGAAAATCCTGCAACAGATGACGCAACACCACCGCCCGCACCCGCTAACCAAGAACCAACACAAAGATGGAGTAATCGGTTAGCGGTACAGATTGCTGCTGCTAATCGAAATACTTCAATGACCGCTAGAACGAGACGAGACTTGTACGTAGAAAGCAAGAGACAAAAAGCATTACATAGAACAAATCCGTTAGCCCATCCGCTAATTAAGAAGAAGGTTCTACCACCAGTATCCACATATAGAATTCCTTCATTGCGTTTGACACCTCGAAGGTTAAGTGTCAGGAATAACGCGTCAAGAGCTAATCCATCAAATGGAGAACCAATAGCTGGGCCGTCTGGAATTCTTTCCGGTACTGGAACCGTTCGCGGCGGACCGTCAAGGCTGCCTCCGGAAATGAGTAATGAGTTTGAACACAGAATCAATTTGATAAGAATGGCCCACATGCAAGCTGTTAGACTACGTAATGCTGCTAGAAGTAGATTTCGACGTTTGCAAACCATTCGTCTGTATACCCCGTCTTCGGTACGAGAGATGTTCACGCTGCAGCCTGAGGGTGACAATTCCCACGAAAGCCGACCCTTGCAGAATAATTCTGAACCCTCCAACCGGCGGTCGTTCACGTCATATGACTACAGGCCCCATATACTGACCCGGGAGAGAATCTTCTCTAGAGGAGCTGCGAACAGACCTTCAGAGGATTCGGGACAATTTCACGCGGTCATCAGCAACACGGGTGTACCGCTGATGCAGGTCAGCGACCTCAGCATCAGCAACCAAGACGGTCAGGGCAACCAGAACCAACGGCTGCCGAGAATCCATGAATACTTGCAACCGATTATTTTGGCCCAAGTGAGTAAGCAAATTTTTTATTTTGTATGTATATATGTAGAGCAATTTCTTTTTAATACAACTTTTTGGTATTCTTAATTAAGTTTCGCTACCTGAATTATCAAATAGATTTAAACTCCAATTAACCCAAAAAGTCATAGAGTATAAGCAGAATAAACAAGTCCACCCTTCTTTTAGATGTAATTGAGTTTTTAATTTGTAGAATGCTATGGTGGTTGATGAGGAGAGGGGTGAGGATGGGCCCGGAGGTCCGGGAGGGGGAGGAGGGGGAGGAAACGGGGGAGGAGGAGGTCTGGGAGCCGCCAGGCGAATGGGGGGAATGGCGGGTTTACTGGACGCGGGGATCATATCGGAAGCATTACCCGCGTCCTCACATCGCGTACAAGCGTGGGACTTCACGACCGGCGATACACCAGATATCTCCAATAGTGGGTGTTTTCTTAGTGTCATAGTAAAGTGACAATTTGATACAATACTAATATAACATTTTGTGTGTGAAAAGTATATTAATCTGCATACTCTGCCTGTAAGGACTTGTCACATTTTTGTTTGATTTTGATACAACTTAATTTAATTACCTACCCTAAAGCTCTGGTAATTGATAAATTTTTCCACATTTTAATTATAAAACGTAATAAGATTCATTAATTCTTGATTCATTAGAAAAAATGTTTGAGGTTTGTTTATTTTAGATACTTACACTTGTTATACTTAAAAAGTAATAAAAAAAAACCGTCCCCAAATAATTTTCACGGTTTATAGTATAATTAATATAGCAACCTATTTTTATTCATATGAAAGCTACGAAAAACGTGGTGGTTCAACGCTGCCGTATTCACAATGACGCGAGCATCGATATATCCAAAGACGGCAGGCTTTTGGTCGCTCTCCTACCAGTACCGCGGCTCAGGAACGCTAACCATTGGCTTGGTACGTTGTAATTAATTAAATAATTTCTAAACTAACTATTTTTAATAAAATGGCAATATTTTACATCCACTATGACAATTTTAATGAATGTTAAACCTAGATATGTTATAATCTTTTGAGATTTGTAACAAGTTTTACTTAGTAATTCGCATTAAATATGACTCTGTCCATGTAGATGGAAAAAAATGCTCTTAGCCCAAAAAGATTCATCCAATTATTGTTAACTTTACATGATACCAAATTAATAACACTCTTTTGTGTAAAAAAAAAAAAACATTTTATAGCAGAACATACATACATACCCACATATAAAAATGTAGTAAAGTAGATTTGATTACATCTTTATCTTAAGTATCTCATAGTATTATCTAATAATTAATAGCTATACTAAGATTTTAAGTGTTTTTTTAGTGTACATAATTATTTTAGTTTGGACATAGACTGAAACAAGTTATAATTGGCTCCACATAAAATTTTTAAATTGTATGCAACTAGAACTTTCTTTGAAATTCTATAAAGAGGTCCTAAATTATTGATATTTATGGTTGAATTTCAGTGACTTTATAATTCGTTTTACCTCTTTTTATCTTATTGTGTAATTTACCCCTATAATACTCCGTTAATGTTATCAGAGCATAAGATTAAAAATTAATCAGTCTCAAAAAAAACGACACAAAACATACAAAAAACCTACATATAAGTTACATTTTTTATTCCTAAATATATGATTTTCAGCTATACTACATATATTGCATGTATCAGTCTCAAAAAAAACGACTTTTCCTTATTCAACCAGGTGTATATTCCTTGGAGTGGTCCCGTCTGGGTCAGTGCCTGCATACAGCGGTGTTGGAACAGAACGCTGTTTCAGTGGCACTATCACCAACAGCAAGACATTTGGCCGTAGGTCTTGGTTCCAGAAGATTCACATCGGCTGCACACAGTAGGAACAATGTGTTCGCACTGCTTTACAGATTGGACCCACTTGGTAAGTTGATATTAAGGAATAATCATATCAAATTTTGGTAGACTTTTTTGAGGATTTGTTAAAAAAATACTGTCTTTTAAGGTGGTAAGTAATCTTAATTTGAGGGTTTTCATAAAGTTCCACAAAACCTCACTAAGCATAATGCTGTCTTTAATTTTTCATGTACACTTTTATTGTTAAAGAAAATTTTCTTGTAACAGGAAGACGGTTTAATAATGGATAATGTTTCAGAGAATTCAAGCCGCACCGGTTTATCACCTATCAAAGAATTGGAACAGACTTGGGAGCATGGCTTCACGAGCCTAAATTGTCTCCGCTGGGCCCCACAACCTGGCCAAGGACTGGTATACGCCAATAATACAGGACAATTGATAATTATGAGCTAATTTTATGGCCTACAATTAACATGCCAAAGGACCCAAATAAAACACCCCATAGACCAAAACTTATTTGACTGAAATTTGTTTATTTTTCAAGCATTTGATATATTACACAACAATTTATACAACATATGTAAATAAAATTGTTTTAGGTGAATTCGAAAAGTAACAGCTTATAATTGACGAAGTGTGAATCACGCTTTACAAATTGTTTGTCTTATAGTTTTTTTAGTCATGAATGAGTGTGGGTGAGTGTAAGAATACACAAATGTGTGTGTGTGTGTAATGTTTTCACTACAGACTGACTTGTGACTGACACAAGCACAGGCTGCACAAACTTAACATGTGTACACGTGTAAAACATGTACAGAATATGAATTTATGTTAGTATAATTGATCTCTTATTATGCATTATATGTAAACTAAAATTTCAATAAGTAGTAACCATATTAAAAATCATAAGTGTTTATGTAGATGCACCCAAAATCTTGCTTTACAATAACAAAATATACAGAAAACTTATATGAAATTATTAGATTTTATTGTAATATAGATAAAAGTATAATAGTGTTGTTTTGCTTCACTGTGACTAGATATACTTATGTATGTTTTAAACTCAAACCATGATCATCACAGAAATAATTGTGCCTAAAATTTATAAAAACTGTTTTGTAAAGTTGTATAATTTTCTAATATTTATTTTAAATTAATATAAATTTTTAGTGATAACTTTTTTTCAGTTAATTGGCTTGCAAAAATCCTGTGTTTTATTTATTTTTATTTAAAAAGATTATTTGCATTATTTATGCACCCTATATCTGACCAGATGATACAAGGTCATAAAAGCCATATTATAGTATTAAATATCCTAAAATTACTATTAAAAAAATATATTTAATGTAAAGTCTTTCTCTCTCTCTATGAATTATCATGAAACTTATACAACTGTGAAGAATAAGTACTCTAATATAAAGCTTTGTTGTATGTTTGTCGATACAAAAACTTGAATATTGTTGTCTGACAATCTCAACAAATTTTACTGCCCATATATAATAATTGTAGATTCATTCACTGCAATAAATAATATAATTGTAAATAGTTTTAAAAATCTTTTCTACTTCACCATATTCTTTAAATACCTATAAAACTAGTTAGGAGGTTTTGATTATTTAAATAATATTGCTAAAACATTTGTATAATAATTCTTATTTAATTTTCAAACTTTGAAAACGAGATGTTCCTTTTCTTAAAAATGATAAAAAAAACTATGGATTTAGATAAATCTAAAAACATAACTTATGCATTCTACATATAACCAAGACGAATCATAATAAATTTGTCACAATATCAGGATTAATTTACTGACTTATTTTGTTCTCACCTTTCTTTCTTACTATGTCAAAACATAAAAATCGTGCAATACATTTTATTTGTGTATCCATTGTGTTCTTTTTCATATCATGTACAAGTGTAATAATATTATTTGGTTTTATGTGATAAACATGAAATTTTATTTTGCAAAATGTATGTATGTATACTTAATGTCAAGCTGTACAGTGGATTGTTGTCTAATAAAAATATTAATATAGTAGATATAGAAGTTTGTTATTTCAATCATACCTTTACATATAACATACAGAGGATAAAAGGAAAATCAAACATAACAATAATGGTAATGATACAAATATTTTATTCAGTTTCAATAATGTTGCATTAATGATATTGACGAAATAAAATAAACTTTAACATATAAGGTAAAGTATCGAACATTCATACAGATTTGATCAAATTAAAAAACAGCAAAATTATTGATGGAATTAGCTGCTAACTAGTAACTACAATGCAAAACAAACCATCTCAAAAATTTTACTAAAAAACATACCAGAAAGATGAAATAATTGTTTGGATATCAATAATTATAACATGTTAATAATAAACGACATGCAGCTATACTTTTGCGCCCCTCGCGGTCGTCGGGCGGAATGCGTAGAAAAAACTATGAATACATTGAAATGACAATAAACATTCAATACAATAAAATGGTAAACTAATTTAGTTTTTATATTTGAACTACTCTATAAAAAACAAAATCATAAATAAAAAATTACTTTGACACGCAAAAACTTTCAAGTGACTTTTTCTATGCATGCAGTCTGTTACAATACAAGCAATCAGAAATTTATTGAATCATTACAGAACGGATAATATAGAACAATATTAAAATGGCGTAATAAATAACCAATACTGACAATATATAAAATATATTTCCTTCATATTTAACAATCTATATTTTTGACAATGACGTATAAAAACAAAAATTAGATGTCATAATATTATGTACATGTCTTTAGATCTTGACTTTCCGTATTTTCAAATTCGATACGTCCATTAAGGTCATAGACTAATGTGATAAAATACTATGTATGTATATACTATGTATTTTCATTGTGACGTAGGAACTGCCACTAAACAGGTCATAAAAACTAAAACAAATGGTTTAAACAACTTACAAAAGATATAAGTGAACCATTAAAATAACACTAATTCCTACAATTGTTTATTAAAAATGTTAATTTGCTCGTAGCACAAATACCAATGTTCAACCCTAACACATCACAGACCGAATGTTAAACTCCTTTTGAATTCCGACAATTGGTTTTATCTTTCCCATCTCAAACCTTCTGGTGACTTAGAAGCATTTAAATATAATAGCGTTTAAATATATAACTAACTTCTTTTGAGGAGGAAGTGGCGATTTAATAAAATGCAATTAAATAAATGTTAGTGTTCTAATGGCTTAAGCTCTTTGATTTGCTTTATTAAATAAGCCTTTTCGTCGTTGAACTGTTCGTCCTCCGAACGATCCGTGTGGAACTTGGTGAGGAAGTCGACCAACTTGTCCTGGTTTCTTAGAAGTATATCCAATATTGGCTTCGGTTTATTAGGATTAGCAACAAACACCTGTAAGACATATGAGAACAGAAATCAATTATAATCGAATTCTAACGTTTGTATGCGAAAATATTTTTTTTGACGTGCTCATTATTATTTACTTGATAATTAGACGTAATTTACAAATATTTCATGTATATTTGTTTGACGTTCTGTTAGTTGGGATCACACTTTGTAATAAAAGCATTTGTAGGAAAATGTATATCTCGTTGATATTGCGTCCCTAGTATTTCCATGACGCAAACCAAAAACCTACGTTGTTATATAAGATTCAAAATTCATAAAAGTTAAAAATATGTATCTTTATTTCATACAAAATGTTGAGTAAAATCATAAAAATAAAATATATACCTAGGATAGAAATGAGCAAAAACAAGAATAAAACATAATATAAAATGTTTTAAAAATTAGAAACTAATCTTGCTTTATATACTCAAATCATTCTACTAAATAGACAAAAAGTTAAAATAATAAGATTCAACCATCAAATGGATTATGGATATCTAATAATATATATGGATTATAATAAAAACTGTAAAAAGAAACTTATCACAAACATTGTTGAAGGAAAATAAAAATCCTAATTACCTTAAATACATGGAAAGCTTCAAATTGTATATTACGTGATTTCTCTTTAAGCATGTTCATCATTAACTTGAGGTTATCGGGGTTGGTGATGTAGCGTGTCATTATAGAAAAGTTATGCCGATCTAATAACAATTCCCCGAGCAGCTTAAGACTCTGCCGTCGGGTTACATAGTTTTCAGAATTCAAAAGCCTTTGGTAGTGACTGAACACCTTGTCATAATTTGCTTCTAAAAACTCGGCACACAATATTTTATGCCGAGTTAATAATTCCTAAAAAAATAATGATGACATACAATTTGGAAAAAGAAACATTTCAGTTGGGTTGATATATTTAAGTATAACAAAATTTATTTACTATTTTTGGAAAACTAAGAACAAAATAATCTTTATTGACTTTAATATTAATGTTAAATGAAAAATCAACAATATTTTTATAACACCAACCTTAAATGTAGAAAAGGCATCGGAGGCGATATCAAAAGTGGAAACCTCTACGTAACGGAAGAAATTGTAAAAATCATCTGAATATAACATTATCTTAGCCAGTGCTTCGTATCTCGCGCACTCCCTCAGCATTGTACCACAGTTGGAAGCTATCTCTTGATGTTCATAGCTATAAGAAACAAAAATGTATTAAAAAAATTCACAAATAGGAACATTACTTCATACAAAGCTAAATTGTAAATAGCATGTATAATAAATAATCTTTTAACCTTTAAAAACAATGTAAAGCACTTACCCGGACATTAAAGTGAACAAAATCTCAGGCTTTGTACATATGTACTCGACCGTGGGGGAACGAGTTCCGATTTGACGCCTCAAAACATTATTGAACACTTGGGCAACATCTTTTTTTCCTTCAAAGTCGATGCGGTTTAAATTCTATGAACATTTTTATTGGTTAATCACCATATATTGTAGTAGTTAAGAAGAACAACAAGACATATACTTTACTTGAATCAGAAGAAGGAGCAAGTTAGTGTTGTATAACTCCTGGGCGAGTTGAGCTACAATGATGTCAGTTTGCGGCTCGGCATCAGATGTCCCATAGAGCATATTTTTGATTAACACCTGGACAAATACAAATCATTACAATCTAATTTCTGAAGGTTTCCAAATCAAAATTGAACAATTTTGTGGTGTTTGATATTTTTTTTTAAAAATGACTCACCAAATTTTTGCTCACATCTTCTTGCGCTTTTTCAGCTTTCTTATCGCCTCTTTCTAAAGCTGTAACCGCATCTTTTAATGATCGCACTAACTCCGCTGGGCTCTTCTGAGATTTACCAAAAAGAGGCATAGTATTTTGATAGATTTCACAAATAATCTTTGTAACAACCGTCTACATAAGATTGCCTGCAATAGAGGATAAGACATAAAAACAAAAACTGACAATCACTGGATCACAGTACCAAGTACATGCACTTGATGTTCACAAGAACGCAAGAGATATAAAACAAGATTCGACTAATTTTAACAAGGTTTGCCAACCTCAGAAAGAATTTACTGCGAATGGAAATAACATATGTGTGATTTTATTTTCTAGTTATATATCAATAAAACGGAATTTCACTCACTGTCTGAATATTTAATAAAATTCTATCTAGCAGTAGCGACACAGATCACAAGCAGATGAAACGAACAGCTGTGATGTCAATAGAAATGTTGCCAGTCTTTATATCAAATGATATTTTATATAAAATATAAATCAATTTAAAAGTATATAATTTAATAAATAAAGGTGTTTCAAACGATAACCTTAATAACATTAAAAAATGCACTTAATGTGGAATAAACCTGTTAAAATCTATTTAACGAAAAAATGAGAATACTTTGCGATTCTGAGTTATTAAATTGTGGTTGTAATAAATGCAAAGTATTCTTTTCAGAATCACCTTCTCCAAAAACTTATTAATAGTAAAAGTTTTAATATTTATTAATTTTCTTTTAAAAATCTTTTGTCACATATTTATAGGGTGTAAAATATATTATATCGTTATAATAATAATTGAAATAATTTGACTGACATTTCTTGTCTACGTTCACCTTTGACCATATGTCCCTAAGTCCGGATTTTACCATAACTTATTTTATTTATGAACGTGTCTAGTTCTTACTGCTTAGCGTGTTAGGTTATAATATTAAA
Source organism: Danaus chrysippus (assembly GCA_916720795.1). NCBI lineage: Eukaryota > Metazoa > Arthropoda > Insecta > Lepidoptera > Nymphalidae > Danaus > Danaus chrysippus. The sequence continues at coordinate 3,407,173 of CAKASE010000057.1, read as the reverse complement.
TATTTATTATTTGAATTAAAATAAACGTTTAGATAAGAAATGGCAGAAGCCCCGAGTGAAAAAATATCTAAAAAGTGAGTATAGTGTGTTAAAAATAGAGACAGTCATGTTTATAACCAGAAGTTTTTCAGTATTACATTCCACTTTTCTAAAGAAGAATTTTAATCATTTTAACCAATTGGTAAAATATTCATCGGTGATAAAGGAACGGTTGGTTTTATTTTCGTACGTATGTTTATGCAGTAAATCTAGTTGCAACATCTTTTATGATTTACAGTGAACTGAAACGTCGGCTCAAAGCCGAACAAAAATTAAAAGAAAAAGCGGAAAAAGTAGCTCAACAACCAGTAGCTGCTGCGGAAAAAAAATCCTCAAAAGCTGAGGAAGAAATCAGTCCCAATGAATATTACAAATTGCGTTCTGGTGCGATCGCCGCTTTGAAAAATGGATCCAAATCAGATCATCCATACCCGCATAAATTCAATGTCACGTCTTCCTTAGAAGATTTTATTAATAAATATAATGACCTAAGCAGTGGAGAAGTACTTGAAAATGTTAATTTGTCAGTGGCCGGTAGAATTCACTCTATACGAGAATCTGGAGCTAAGCTAATATTTTATGATGTTAGAGGCGAAGGAGTCAAGATTCAGGTATTTCCATCACAATTTTTTAATAAATTAATAATTTATTAAATTATTAATGTTATTTATGACTAAAATTAAGACAATTTCATGTCTTAGGTCATGGCGAATGCAAAAATGTATGAATCAGAAGAGAAGTTTGTCACAGATACAGATAAACTAAGGAGAGGTGATATAATTGGTATTGTTGGACATCCAGGCAAAACAAAGAAAGGGGAATTATCAGTTATTCCCAAGACTATCAAACTGCTTTCCCCTTGCTTGCATATGTTACCTCACTTACATTTCGGTCTTAAAGATAAAGAGACCAGGTTCAGGAAACGATACTTAGACCTTATTCTCAACGACAAGGTATATGTTGCTAAATTCTATCAAATATCCCATTTCTCTATTATCAAGATTTATTTCTGTAAATTTGATGACACAACAGATTAAATAATCTCTTTATTGGATAATTAATTGTCAATGTCTGCTTTGTTATACAATTTTCTGGTGCAATATATTATATGAGCTATGTTTATTTAGCTGGCTGTATATGAATTTTAAATTCAATATTATTTCAGGTTCGACAAACATTTTATACAAGAGCTAAGATAATTTCATACATTAGAAGATTTTTAGATAATATGGGATTCCTGGAAATTGAGACTCCAATGATGAATATGATACCCGGGGGTGCTGTGGCCAAACCTTTCATAACACATCACAATGAACTCGACATGGACTTATATATGAGGATAGCGCCAGAGTTATACCACAAAATGTTAGTCGTCGGAGGCTTAGATCGTGTGTATGAAATCGGCAGACAATTCAGGAATGAAGGAATTGATATGACACACAACCCTGAATTTACGACTTGTGAATTTTATATGGCCTATGCCGATTATAATGATCTGATCACTATAACAGAAACTATGTTGTCGGGCATGGTGAAAAGTATTCATGGCACTTACAAAGTTAGTATAAAACTTTATTAATTTCTATTTATATACTTATAATATATTCTTCAAAGAGTCTGTTATATCCAATTAATAATAATTAAGAACTACTAACTTATTTATATATTTAACAGGTTAAATATCACCCTGATGGTCCGGATGGCGAAGAAGTGGAAATTGATTTTACACCACCATTTGCCCGAGTGCCGATGATTGCTACTTTGGAGAAAGTTTTGAATGTCAAACTTCCACCAGCCGATCAACTCAACACCCCAGAAGCTAATGAGCTACTTAGCAAACTGTGTGAAAAACATGAAGTAACATTTATTTATCTACTTAAACCTTATTTACAGCCTTTTGTAAGAATAGCTTTTATTTATTTTTATAAATGTTCCAGGTTGAATGCCCACCACCTAGAACAACAGCAAGACTGCTGGATAAACTCGTCGGAGAATTTCTTGAAGAGAAATGTATTAACCCAACATTCATCTTAGACCATCCACAAATAATGAGCCCCCTGTCCAAATATCATCGTGAGTTACCTGGACTTACAGAACGGTAAATTTGTCTTATTCACCAACAAACTAATAAATTTCCTTAATTCTTTCATAAAATAATTATTTCATCTAAAGACTTGGTTTAATAATCAATAACTTAAACTAATATGTAGTCTATTGGATACATCCCTTACATGGGTTTCTTGTAATAAAATAAAAAAATATACATTTATTCCATTATATTAATTATCTATTGAAATAAATAAAATACAAAGTCATTTATTTACAGTTTTGAACTATTTGTAATGAAGAAAGAAGTTTGCAATGCCTACACCGAGTTAAATGATCCGGCTACTCAGAGGGAGAGATTTGAACAACAGGCTAAAGATCGTGCAGCGGGAGATGATGAATCTCCACCCACCGATGAAGCATTCTGTACTGCACTTGAATATGGATTACCACCAACAGCCGGTTGGGGTCTCGGAGTCGATCGGTTTACCATGTTCTTGACGGATTCCAATAATATTAAGGTATGCATACATAAACAACCTTATAGACATGTAAATATACATGAATCAGAATTAAATAACATAAATTTCAGTTGTCTTTAATCTTAATGTATATTTTGTATAATGCAACATTTAACGTAAGGTTCAGCATTTAATATATATTTTAAAAACTGGCGACATTGTTAATATTCAATTTATGTCAGGATCTTACCAAGATGTTTCTAAACTGATAGCCTTTTTCATCATATGTAGTAATGCTTTAAATATAATTATTTAGAGTGTATATAAATTACAATAATTATTAACTTGCAGGAAGTGCTGCTATTCCCTGCCATGAAACCAGATGATCCAAATAAACATCACAATGAGGAAGAAGGTGCATCAAATGCACCTGCAAATCAAAATGGTGCTTAACAACCCTCAATAAGTTTTTTAAATGTTTTCTGTAACTATCAGTGTTTTGTTCACAAATAAACTGATCAATAAAAATAATTTTGTATTAATTTTTTTTTATTATTCTATAAGTATTTTATATCTGCCAAAAGATTTTGATATACATTAAACAAAAAAGTTTTTATTTCACATAATTTTTTAAAGCGGTAACATTTTCTACAATTTTAATGAAAAGTAAAAAGGTTTTAATATATTTATTAAAAAAGATAAATTGTTATATATTAAATATTGGTTACTGAGTTGTTTACTGCATTTATTTAATTACCTACTATGTTTTAATCGTTAAAAGCTTTTAAGGTATAAAAAATAATGCATAATTTAACATATTATATTTGTTACTTATATTAAAGTATTATTAGGCAGCCTCCTCCAGTTCTTCAGTGGAATTATAATGCTCACCTAGGCTGTACATATGTCTATGATAAGAAATTATTAATGGAGGACCAGTATATTCTGAGCCTTGCTCTATTGCCTCGGGACCTGTTGCCTGGATCACAGTTATTGGGCGCTCTAAACAATTAGCCAGAGCTCGTATCTCCAATTGTCCTCCCCATACTTTAGTATTCTTTATTTTATCACAGTATTCTTCAAATTCTGTCTCCGTTAGCATTTCATATGTATCAGGGTTACTAAGAAATGGCATGAATTCATCTTTATTTTGTAATATATATTCGGATACTTTACTTCTTAACTCATCAACGGTAATTGATTTTTTAAATTTCGTTTCTAGTTGATGGGAAATTGCTTTATATAGACAATCACCATCTGATGGTATTGAGAAAATCTTAAGTTTTCTTTCTTTTAATTTTGAACATAATGCCTGGTTTTCTAAATTTCTGGGCCCATTGATATTTTCTTTTTCTTGTTGTTTAATTAGTTCCTCTCGTTCTCTTTCCTGTTGTTGCTTTTTATCTCTGCGTTTTTGGGCTTTCGAAATTTTTGTTCGTACTTCACCATTTATATTGTCATTTTCTTCAACAAACCCATTTACTTCCGTATCCAATGGAGTGTTTTTTACGTTTTGTATAATTTCCAATTCCTCTTTATGTCGCTTTTCTAATTCTGATTCCAATCTTGCAATCTCAGCAGTAAGTTCTTTCTTTTTCGTTTTATCATTTTTTGCAGTTTTCTTTAGACCTTGGATTTGGGCTTGAAGCTCTTTTTTCTCCTTTTTATGACGTTGTTCAATAATAAACACCTCATTCTCAACTGTATTTTCCATTACTTAAAAAATCATTGAACTTATTAGTTGTAATGAAATGAGTTGATTTTATATTGATATTAATTAAAAGAAAAATAATTGCATAATTTCTCTGAGTTTACAGGTTAATATAACTTCAAGCCGTGGATAGCTCAACTAAATTACTGCCAGTATATTATGAAAGAATTAAGACGCCTGAACCATTAATACTTATTGAAATTTGTAATTTTAGGTTATGTTTCAAATTGTCATTATCAATAATGATTGTTACATACTGGCCAAGTGGACAAAACTTAAATTATAATTGAATATTTAATAAGTTTATATAAATATAAATTCGTATTTAATGACATGAGTGAAAATTATTAGAATTTATATATATATTTTCTTAATATTGCCAGAAAACTATTTTTGAAATATAAAATTTTATTGTAAATAATATTAGCATATCGATTTTGAATTATTATAATGCATGATATATGAATATATATAAATAATATCTATTTTAATTTAGACTAAAAATTAAAATACTCTGCAATGTCAATTTTTATCTGTCAATAAGAAGAGCTGTTGGTTCGTTGGATTTAATGGTTGAAAAGTAAAGAAATATTTTAAAGTGAAGCAGTTATAGGAACACGGTTTACTTAAAGACTATAATATTTTTAAGACACCCTTAATATGAATCCCTGTTCCGTGGCAGTTCCGCAACAAGATACTGATGGTGATGGACGTTGGAATAGCATCGTAAGTTGTTGTTTATATTCAAAAGGCATCGACGTGGTTTCATTATTTAGTAATTATATTTACATTTAAGCCCAGGTTTTCTCTTTTACATATTTATAACATCGCAACACATGTCTATTGTAAATTTGTAACACTTCCAAAATTTGGACTTTTCGCAGCACAATAGATTCCTTTCGGATGCAAAAGGAAAGGATGGTGATGTTATATTCATCGGCGATTCTATACTACAAGCTTTAGAACATACGGAAGTTTGGAACCAATGGTTTGCACCACTTCACTGCCTTAATTTTAGTATATACAAAGATCAAACTCAAAATGTTTTGTGGCGTATAAGAAATGGGGAGCTTGATCATGTTGACCCGAGAGTAAGTATGAATGTGATATTTTTTAAGTGTCTTAGGCTATTATTTTGTTAAGTTATCAATTTTCCTTATTTCAGGTTATAGTTTTGCATGTTGGAACAAATAATGTTGAGCACACACCTGAGCAAGTATGTGAAGGAATCTTAGAAATAGTTCACACAATAAGAGAAAAGCATCCAAGTGTTTATATTGTACTACCTGTAAGTATAAACAATTAAACAGTTATAACATATAACAATACACAGTTTTTATAACCAAAAATAAATAATTTACAGAGTCTACTTCCTAGAGGACAATATCCAAATGTATTAAGAGACAGGAACTCAAAAATTAATCAGCTTTTGAAAGAAAAAGTTGCTAATATGAATAAGGTTGAAATGGTGTCAATAGATAAAGGGTTTATCCAAAATGATGGAACAATAAGCCATCACGATATGCATGATTACTTAATACCGACTAATGCAGCTTGCAGGAAGGCATTTGAACCTGTTTATGATCTCTTACAACAAATTTTATCAGAAGGTGAAACCGAAAAGGATTTGACACCCTCAGAATAACAACATTTTCTACATATACTCAATAACGTAAAGACACTTAGCTTTTTATTGCGCAGCAAGCTTATTGTGATTGAATAGTGGTACTTAAATTTAGCTTTTTTATCTTAGGTGTAAGCCATATATTTTATATTAATTTATTATTTACTTTTACTATTTTACATTCCAAATTTGTGAAATTAATTGGCTGTGTTATTTATTAGGCCAACGATATTAATGGCAGCTGATATTTATTAAAATTGTTTGCATCAATATACTCATGAAAATATTGAATTATTACAACATCATCGCCAGCCAGTAATAAAAAATCAATTTACCAGCATTTAGCCCATCACAAATATGTTTCTGTTGAACAACTATAATTTTTTAAATATTTTTTGATTGATTTTAATTAACCGAATGAAATTATTTTTACTATTAATCTTTGTTGTTTGATGATGTATGGTGTGATTGTTGTGTTATGTATTTCTTAACTTAATATTACTACTTTTTATTAGAAGGGTTAATTTTTATATGAACAATCTTCTGATATATAAGTATTACAAGAAATTAGTAAGCCAAAGACCATTTTACTCCGAACCAAAGGTAATGGAATAGTTGGGATTGAATAAAATTTAAGTCGCCTAACCAGTTGTGAGACTGGTAATCTTTATCTTGATATAATTCACATATCCAATAGTGTTACATAGTAAGAATTTCTTTACTAAGTTATCTAAAATATATAATATAGAACATAATAATATAATGGATCTTGTAAACTCATGTTGCCAAACCGCTTGGAATCTCGAATGTGATTATTTATTTGCATGAATGAGTAAGCTTATAAGTAAAAGTGCAATTTTCTACCAAGGTCTTTTATTTAACTGGCTAGACTAATAAAAAAAATCCATTTTTTAACTGTGACAGATACAACAAAAATTCAAATTGGAATTAAATAAAATTTCCTAATATTTATTTAATATTCTTTTCCAGTATAAGCTAATTGGTAATATAGGACTGCTTAGCATTAATGATTTGTTGAAAACATCAAAGTTTACTTTTTGTAGTTTGTTCAGGTATCTTTCGATGGCTACTGCTGGCAGAAACATTTGTTTTGTTATCTTTGGTACATTTATACTCCGACCCTGAAAAAAAAAATGGTTTTGAAAGGAGTCAAATAATTCTTTTTATAAACAATTATATATGAGCATAACCAACTTTCTGTAAATGACTATTTGCTCGTGATGCTATTTCAAACACAGCATTCCTTATATTCTCATTGTCCTTTCCTCTTAAAACAGATTCTTGGCTTACTTGGTACTTCATTAGTACATCCATAGGCAGAGACACTGATTTGTGATGACTAAACACATGGACAGATCTGAAATATACATAATTTATAAATACATGCCATATTACTTAGTGAAGAAATTATATTACATCTAATATGGATTACTAGCTTTCCACTTGCAGCTTTGGTGCATGGAGTTCGTTTATATCGCGTTTCCAAGAGAACCTTTCAAGTCTGGGATAAAAACTATCCTGTGTTCTTTCTCAAGGTCAACTCTATCTCTGTACCAAATTTCATTAAAATCAGTTCCGTGGTTTAGGTGTGAAAGCGTAACAGACAGAGTTACTTTCGCATTTATAATATTAGTAGGGATGTATCTTCATAAGCAAGTCTATTGTAAATGAATACCTTAATATATTAGCTATTCCTTGAGCTTTTCCTAAGTGTGAAGCTGCATGATCAGCATGAACATCGGTTACACCGGCCACAAAGAGAAGTAAATAATAAATTGTTGAAACAGTGTTCTCAGAATACTTCTCAACATCCTCTAATGTACTAAAATATTTCATCTTCAACAGTCCACTCCGTGATGAAATTAATCTTTCTAAGTATCGTTTTGGTAGTTTATAACTTAAGCAAACCTTGAAAAAACAAATGGTATTTTAAAATTTTTATTTTGTGTGCACAAAATACTAAATGCTTCTTTTATCACAACATACCTTATGAAGTTCCTGAGTTATTGGGTTTGCATTTATGTTGGTAGGATTTGGATTATTACTGTATAGAGAGTTCAGTGAATCCTGCCAGAACTGAAGCCTCATTGCTGCTGTCTGAGGATCTTTTGTTTGATCCTGTACTCTTGCCACTTCAGCGTTAAAAGCTCGTATAACAAAAGCGGGCGATCGAATAGCTTTCGTCATAAGGAGAGTTGCCAAATAATTTTCATAATCATGCTGTCTATCTGTAGAAGAGGATTAAGTACGAGTAACGTTCTATATTATTAGAAAACAAAATGTAGTATTAAACCGTTTTTTTATTACCTCACGACGTTAGCACAATACTGAAGAGAGCCGTCGTTTGAGGTTTGTTGTGACACAAACCTCTTTAACGAGGTGATTGCTCGGGATCTTTTTAAGTGGCACAACATTTTGGCTTAGATATTTAACTTAAACAAATTATAAGCACTCAGCTTTTCATTAAATGTTTTTCAATAATTACTTTAACCATTAAGTATTTTCATTGCTTCAATTCAAGACCGTTTATCTCATTGCATTTTAAAAAAGGAATAACATAAACTATTTCAGACACAAACTTGAAATAAAAGCTTAAGATCTTAAATTTAATATGATTATGTATCAACCATAAGAAAATTGAAAGCAATATGACAATGTCACAAATCTTTTGACAGCTAGTCAGATGGGGTGCATTGAACAATTTAAAAACAAATTACATAATTATTTTTCACTAACCCTTTTTTGAAAAATAATATTCATGCAAATGTTGGAAAATAACATTATTCAAATAAGAAACAAAATTTGAAATTATAATAAAACAAATTCAATAATTTATTACCATTCAGTAAATGTTTTTCTGATGAGACAATGTAACTGAATAAAGCAAATTACAAATATAAACAAAATTTTATTTAACAAGCAATAAATATATTCATAATTCTTTTTACATATAATCGATATTTCTATAATCCAGTGATCAGTAGGTTTTATGAGAGATTACAGTAAGGCTATAAAATCTAACTTCTAGCCCTAATCCATCCTTCGGTTTCGGGTTGCACCATAATGATGGATACATATGAAATGCGTCGGCCTCCAGGCCAGTCATATTTATGTATTCGCGAATTTTATAGTGCGTTGTGATGTTGTTGTAGCTCACATTTCCTTGAAAAACCAACATCCCCAAAGACCATTTCATCAAAGTCAATAAATATTACGAGCCCACCAACGAACTCGCTAGAAATAGCTTCGTCGGGGATTTATAAGCGGTAGAAGTGGGAGCGAGAGGTATAATTAAAGGCTAATCTCTCTACAACCTACTAAGAGACTTGGACATTTCCAGAACTCACATCAATTCATTCTTGGAAGGTACTTAACGATGGCAGCCCTTGTAGGGTTTTTTTTCAAATTTGGTTAGGTAGATAAAGGAGCTTGGACAGTGGAGATGAGCGTTTAACGCGCACTAGATAGGGGCCCCTTAATCTTGCACCTTGGTATCACGTCCAAGGCACTGATGAAGCTTTTCTACCTGCAACGCGATGGACCAGACACCCGCACGGTGAAACTATTGAATGCTAAAATTACCGGATCCAATAAAACCCTTGCGTTTTTTGCTGTAAGGTTACCACAGCCCTATACCTATCTCTCAAATGACCCCTCTTGTCCTGGGTGGGCCAAGAGGGAGTGCTGGAATCCTACTGACCAAAAACCCCCGTACCTACTTCTGCTCTGAGCCAGGCCGCAGAACATTTGATGATTTTCCCCTAAAAAAAAAACTCTATAAGTTCTCTAAATGAAAACTCGAAGTATTAAAGAAACATATAATAGTAAGCAGGCAAAATATCAGTACAGATAGATTTATACGTATAAAATGAAAAAAGCTATACTAAGTAGGTAAAATAGGAAAATGCCTATATTACAGGGTGACTGGTGAATTACTATCGATACTTGAGGACGTGAGATTTGACGATCATATATGACAAAATAAAAATTAATATAACATAAATATTAATAAACTTCTAAGTAAAGTTAACCAAAAGTTATGTAATTAATTACGCATCGTGTGAACACCCTACAGATTAGGTATACACACACACACACACACACACACGTGCGGGGGCGTGCTGTTGTATCAGCACGCCGCCGCACGCGTCCACACTGGGAACACTTGGAACGTGTCCACACTTTATTTATTTATACGCAAATTTGGTAAAAAATTAAGTACCATTTTTTTTTACATACCTAATTCGAATGAGAATCATGTACCGAGTATTCTCCTTAAATATTGATAGTAATTCACCAGTCACCCTGTATATCAAAATATTTTTTAAAAATCTAATTAAGAATAGTAAATTCTTAAAAATATATAAGTACATTATTAAAATAGTGAATATAAATAAAAAAAGAAGTTTTGTAATAATACTGTTTTAATATAGTTTCAGAATTTCAAATTTTTCTTTCACATAAAGGTTTTTTTTATACTATAATTTTGACACGGCACAAATGTGGAATCTAAAACTCTAAGTATTCTTTCGAAATTTCCAAGTTTGTTTAAATTAAATAATAATAAGTATGTAATATGTATGTATATCAAAAAATTATTTCACGTATTTAATTCTTCAATTCTTTGTGTGATAACTTAAATAATTATGCAAATGGGGTAATATATTTAAAATGTAATGTAATTTAAATTATTAATTTAAAAATCCGTTGGTTTTATGTCAAACCTTTTCCGTTTCATTCAAAAAATATGCACCGCTTTGTACACAACAGACCCTGATCCTGAAAATGATTTGTTAATTCCTGGTCTGTGATTATTATTTGTATTTAAGTCCTTGAAAACTTTATCATACAAATAATATTTAACTTTTTTGTGTTAAAAAAGATTACAAATGTAATATTTTCTGATTCTCGTCTCTTTTCTTTCGTTTATGTTTAAGAAAAGTCATAGAACAACTAAACCGTGCTAAGTTTATTTAATTTTATACCAGTTTTAAAAAATCCTAATTTGATAAGAAAAAAATGTAACTTATTTTGTTTTTAATTTTCTACTCGATAAGGCTTGACTGTCATTCCACCAGTTGGTGGTTTAAAATTAAGTCGTAGGTGGTGAATGTACTATCTCAGTTACAGCTTATTCAAAATTTTGTGCCCATGCGAAGGAAGGTACAGCATCCCGTTTCGTCCAGACGCGGGGAAGGTATATTACAAAAGAATGGAGGCCTACTCTGCGACACAATGTCAGATGATAAGAAGGGAATGTAGGGAAGGGAATGTAGGATGTAAGTCAGTGGTCGCCTAGTAGTTAAAAGGCCCGCCTCTCATGTATGAGGGCACGGGTTCGATCCTGGCAAGTACCAATGTGATTTTTCCGAGTCATATATGTACTTTCTAAGAGTATTTAGACATCACTGATTAATGCATTCCCAAAGAGGGTTGATGTCAGGCAGGCGGCCGGTCGTAAAAACAATTAGCCAAAACTATTCACAACATGTAAGGCAGACTGTGGCTTAAGCCGGGAAATTTGCCAGGCCGAAGAAGAAGACAGTTCATGGTGTATCCCAAAGAATACAGGGGGCTGAATAATCGTCGCCTGTGCTCAAGGCTGATTTGATTGTTTTTAACAAAGTGGTGGTCACCAATAAGCTTTTTTGTATGCCTTTCGGCGTTATAGGAGCTAGTGAATTAAGTATAGTGACTGTTTTAAAGTAACAACCGTATTTAAAACACAACCGGACTTGTGCTTATCTGTAAGTCTGCAAGGACGCTAAATTTCATTGCAGCTTAGCTTTGGACTCAACAAACAACCTAAAGTTAAGATTCGAGGATAACCCAATACATAATAACTAAAGACGGTCAGAGCATTCCGAAATTTGGATTGAACGGATTTTTCTTGACGATGATAACACGAGCTTGCATTTATTGGCGTTAAAATATACAAGATTGACATAGTCCTATTGGAAAACTGCCTGAAATGTGAAATTAACACGCTCTACTATAACCTCACTGTCTTACTGAAATTAAAACTGTTACTGGGCTGGATCATACAAAATGCACAGCTATGCTGTGATCCGCGTAACCTACAACACCTGAAAAATGGAGGTTAGTGCGCAGAAATTGAGAGTTGCGGAGATAACAGACCCTGTGGGAACCGCACCGTTAATCGGTATTGACTTAGTTAGATAAGTTAATTATAACTCGTGGATCAAAGTCGTAAAATTATCATTTTTAGGCTTGGCATCAAACAAGAGGTGACTAGATTATGACTCACTGAAAAGGCTGTTTACAAAACAAAAATAATAATTTGTTTGTTTGTACTCAACAAACGTAATCATTGTTTTGAAGCAACTAATAATACATACCTATATTACGATATATGTTTAAAAATTTTTCTTAAACGAATATTCTCTAAAAATATCTTCACCTTTAAAATTATTTTGATATCTTATTTATTTTAATATAATATTAAGAATTTATTAAGAAGTTAGATAGTATTATTTATTGTTATAACTTAATAAAAAGCATGCGTAAGCTACAACGTCAAAAACACCATTGTACTTACTTATTATATTATGATACGGCTATGTGGTATTCTAATTTAAATACGATATGCATATTATTAAATATATTTATATAAATAGACATTTTCCGTATCACATGTTATGGTCTGATTTATGACTTTTAAGCTTTTATTGTATGCAAGTATAAGCCATGTGGGTAGGTACTTTCGGTAAAACAGCCTAAAGTGAACTCTGAGGTTTCGCCTTCTACGAAATCGTATTGATATTTATTATTACGTCGTAGTATTGAAGGGTGGAATGTTAAAATAACAGGCTCCACTGTCGTCATCTCATATACATTTTCAAACCAGTTCTGCGACTTGGAAGCTAGTGTTTGTCAAATGCCAATATTCATACAAAACCGACTTGTATCTAATGGTGAGCTCTATTCTTAATTGAATTGTTGACGAAGCCTTCAATATTCCATAAGTTTTGTGCTGATGTCGCGTCGGGTCCGAAGTTGCCAAGAGTGGGAGGTGCGTGCTTCTACTTTTGCTTTGAAAACAACAAATCCCATACGGAAAATCGTTGAAAATTTACAAGTTGAGCCGAATCCTGAAAAGGAATTCATAGCGCTATCCATTGGTGAGTTCACCTGATTAAATACTCATACGTTGTATAAACAAAAAACTGTATTTCATGTCATTACTTGTATAATTTTAAGGTTTAATAATTTAGCTGGTTATTATTCCTTATAATTTTTTAAAATAAATATGAATTTATGTGAAATATTTTTATTGTATTTAATTATAAATTATAATATAAAATTTTGCGAAAAAGTACTTTAATTTTCTTTGTTTTTGTGTTAAAAAAGTCGACCATATTAAAGGAATATTATTTACAATACTTTTATCAGTTATCCATGTTTGCGTTTTCTTCTGAATATTTGACTACTAATGTTTAAAAAAAACAAACTAATTAACTATTTTTATTCTGAAGATATTGTTGGTCACAACACTAATTAGCATACCTATATTTAAAGCTGAAACTGTATATTAATCCTATGTTTTATAAACGAAATATTGTTACATCGAAAAAGACTTTTAAAAATTAAAACGTATGTATATTTCATACAAAATATTGTGTAATACATACAATGCAAGTCATCACAAAAAAAATACTCCTTGATTTAACATAAATACAAATGTCGCTTTATAAGAATATAAAAATCAAGGTTGTCAGGATTGTAAAAATACATTTCTTGATTTTAGTTAATATATTTAAAAATATATAACTACGTTTTTCTTATGCTAAACAACAACGTGATATTATAATAATGAAACCAGAAACACAAACATCGGTGGTTGGGTAAGAAACGCTACCGATTAATTTTGGGAGGCTAATTAATAAAATGTTTATCAGGTGACCCTACAACTTTTGGGAACCTTAATCCCCCGGAACAAGTTTTGCAAGCTGTGAGGGATAGTATTGAATTACATACGAGTCGAGGATATGGACCTTCGAAAGGTCATAACGAGGCACGTGCTGCCGTTGCGAAGTACAGTGCCCATCAGGGTGACGTAGATCCTGAAGATGTGATACTCACGAGTGGAGCTTCTCATGCTATTGAAATGGCCATAACTGCGATCGCTGACAGCGGACAGAATATTCTGGTTCCCCGACCTGGTTTCATGATATATCAAACACTAGCAGAAGGTCTTGGGATAACAATCAAATTCTACAGTTTACTCGTTAGTATTATGTATAAGATATATTTGTTTATTCTGGTCTAAGTTATGTCTTTAAGCTTTAAACAAATTTTGTGTAACGAATCGTTTTGAAGAACTATTATAAGGGTCTTATCATGACATGAGCAAGTTATATGGCTCGTAACATTTAACAACCTAACTCTTAACAACTTGTCAAAACAAATATCTACTTTTTCTTTATAGTACTGTCATCTGAAATTATAAAATTTACAAACAATCTAAGTCTTGTGCGGAAGCGTACTATTTATAACTTATGTACGTAACTTTTGAAGCTACATTTTCCACATAGATTACCATACAAATGTAATCGACATAAACAATAAATAGACAAGGTTAGCGAGTCCTTACGACAATAACTTTATTAATACATATTTACTATTATCAAACTTTCCGTTGGAATATATAAAGAGGATTATATAAGAAAACCTAACCCGAATTATATTATTAATCAACTTTAAAATTTATGCGAACACGTTTCCAGAAACGAAACAGGTTTTTAATGTTATTTTGCTTATTGGATATATTTAGGTATTTTATATTTTGGTGACCAATAAACATTATATAAAATGTTTCTTCTTCAAAGGGTTTTGATATGGACATACTAAACTTATTTCTTCCACCTTGTTTTCACAGCCTAACGAGCAGTGGAAAGTTGACCTTGATGATTTGGAAGGCCAAATTGACGATGACACTGCCGCCATTATCGTCATTAACCCCTCAAATCCATGTGGTTCAGTTTATGATAAGGAACATTTAATAGAAATTTTAGATATAGCTTCTCGAAACCGAGTGCCGATTATAGCTGACGAAATCTACGAGCACTTCGTTTTCTCGGGCCACAAATTTACACCGATCTCAGCGATATCGGAAGATGTTCCTGTGCTGACATGCAGCGGCCTCACAAAGCGGTTCCTAGTTCCGGGTTGGAGAATGGGTTGGCTGATTATACACGATCGCAATAATATTTTAGGGAAGGAGTTGCGAGGAGCGTTGGGCAATATATCAACCAGGATTCTCGGCCCCAGTACTTTAATTCAGCGAGCTTTACCAAGCATTCTAGAATATACACCGCAAAGTTTCTTCGATGACGTGTTGTTGTTTATCGAGGTGAGTGGAAGGTTCCCGGTCATTGCTTGCTTGTTTCTGAATATTAAATACGTTCTAGATTCCTGTTCGTTGAGAATTTCAATATTTTGAATACGACATATATTTTTATTGCTATTATACTCAAATGCTTATAAATTTCATAATTTAAAGTGAATTATATGTTTTCAGAATCAAGCTAAGTTAGCATATAAAGAGTTATGTATGGCACCCGGATTGAGACCCATTATGCCTCAAGGTGCTATGTACATGATGATCGAAATAAAAATGCAATTCTTCCCAGAATTTAAAAACGAATGCCAATTTTTGGAACACTTAGTGGCGGAGCAATCGGTATTCTGTTTACCTGGACAGGTTTGTGAATCACAACTATATGATAAAAGATGACTATTGTACTTATATACTTCAGAAAAATATACTTAAACTCTCATTGATTAGTGTGATATGTTATGGTTATTTATTTATATGTTTATTTCTCATTTTACAGTGTTTTAAATATCCTAATTACTTGCGAATCGTGTTAACGGTCCCGGAAGATAAGTTACAAGAGGCCTGCCGAAGAATCATCATATTTTGTAAAGAACATATCGTTTATGCAGAGAAACGGTTGGAAAATATGATAAATGAGGAGTCCAATAATATACAAATATGCGATAGCAACCTACCTCAAGTCTCTGACGTCTGATTTGACGAATTATCAAATATCTACCACATACTTATTAATTATTATTAAAGTGAATGTTTAAAATTATTGATATGTAAAACATATAGTAATGTTATGTAACGGTCCACTTTTATTAATTATAAAGGTATGATAGATTGTAATGAGACAATTAACAAGAAAACGTATAGTAAATGTAAAAAAAAATATGCAAAGGGATGTATGTAAATAATTTGTATTTCATATGTGATGTTATAGAAATATAAATATACAAATAAACCCTAAAAACAATTGTTTTCATTGACTTATGATACTAACTTTAATTTAAGATAATCATTTTTGTAATAAAGTACTAAATACTAACACTGTGATACGTCCTTCAAATCATAATAACGCTATAAACAGTGTTTTGAATTACTAATGTTCTTTTTTCATGTCAGTGAAAAATTACGTGTTTCCATTATTTTAAAAATGGTTTTAATATCTTGCTTAAATTCATAGGTTCTAAACTTTTATTTAATATCCATGAATAATTTTATCTATCGTTTATTTTTTTATTTTTAAATAATGGCTTATACCGAAAAACCTTTGCCTCTCTGTATATGTAAAATAAAGATAACTTTGACATTGACAGATGATAGTTGATCTATCTGTGGGTTGTTAATTGGTAATTTATCAAGTTTTGCCTTAATATCCATTTATTTGGTTACTATAGTTTCGTTATAAGTAAATAATTCAATTATTTTAAAGCAAGATGTCTCAGTTGAAGTCTAACAAAAAATTTAAATGGGCTTTAGACTTTAATCCAAAGTAAGTGGTGATCACTGCATAAATTAATAATTCGCTAGTGTTATTTGAGTAATAAATTAATTTCTTTCTTTAGAAACAAAAGTCAGACGTCAGAAATACCATCGCCTCCTGGATATAGCCAGTCTACTGCCGTCAGTAATGCGGAATCTTCAAAAGATACAGATTCTAACCTTCTTTTGATAAAGAAATTGTGGGATGTCGCTCTCGGACCATTAAAACAGGTGCCGATGAATCTGTTCATAATGTATATGGCGGGGAACTCCATATCAATATTTCCAATCATGATGGTCGGCATGTTAATTGTTAGACCGGTTAAGGCTCTGTTTTCTACTCAGGGTACATTTAAAATGGTAGAAGGCACTCAAGCTGCTGGACAAAAGTTTGTATACATAATTGGGAATATAGTGAACATATTGTTAGCTCTATATAAATGTCAAAGCATGGGTCTATTGCCGACACATTCAAGCGACTGGTTAGCATTTGAAGAACCTATATTGAAAGCTGAACACATAGGCGGAGGGTTCTCAATGTTATAGGACAAAATGTTAATGAAAAATCATTATATCTATTGCTACTATTTATTTAAGATCATTTTATGTTAGTTATTTACAGGAAATTAAAATATTTCAAATCTGTTCATGTGTTTTCATCTTGCTCTTTTCAATCTCCACCTTTCTTTCCGTCATTGAATTCTGACAATTTAGCACAGATAAAAGCCTTAGCCTTTTCATATAGAACTTTGGGATCCTCCACTTTATCAATCTGAAAGAGAAAATCTTATTGAAGGTAATGATAGATCATGAAAGAAAACATAAACCTTATACTTTTGGTAATATAATAGCTCTTCAGCAACAATTTTAGTATCAATAAAGGTGGAATTTTAAATATGTATCTGTATAACAAAATTGATTAAAAACAAACAACAATCATTATTTTGTATGTGTACTAGCCATTAAAGTTACTACTGCCATACAAAGAATATGTGTATATAAATCTAAAAAATTTTTGAAAAAATACTTGAAATAGCAGTTTTCATAATGTTTCATAAAATGCAGTACTTGAACTACATATGAATTTAAGCATTATATCAAATGTGGTATAACCATACAAAACTAATGAAAATAACCAATTAGCGCTTCTAAACATTATGAGGTACAAATGTTGGAAATTTATTTATATGAATTCTAATATAATGAGTATGGAATGTTCTTATACAAGCCCTAAGAGAAATACAATTGGTACACATAACTTTAATTATTCCTGGTTTAAATAAAATATCAAAGTTGAGCATCTCGTCATTTAAATTGTTAACTAAATAATGAAAAAAATATGAGACTTTACTTATACTATCCTATGATTTAATATTACAAAAGATAGCTGGCCACATATTAATTTAACTAAAGGATGAAATAAACAAAAAAAAAACCAACCATTTCTTTTTATCCAGTGCCTTGTCACATTCCTGTGTTGTTTTTTGACAGACTATTGAAACTGCCGCCTGTTTAAGAAAAATATTTGTACAGTAAATGTAATTATTCTAGCAGAAATGTGACAAACACAAAAGAGGCCACACGTTTTGTGTTTTATTTGAACCAGGAATCATTAAGGTATGAGAGGTATGCAGAAGTACACAGATAAATTATAGTAGACATGGCCTCCTTTGTGAGTCCAGCTTGATATCATAAACCTTTTTTAAAGGTCAGTTTTTTTTCTTAACATTTGGCTCTCCGTTCCGCTAACCTGATAATTCTGTGCTATATAAACCCCAGTGTAGATACCACCGCCAAAAATTATCTGTAAACATTTTTATTACATTTACTTTATTACCTGCTAGAAGATTTAGTAAAAACATTCATTATTTTTATGTTACAAATTAGAACAGTTATATCTAGTATAAGAAATATGAAAATATTGTGAAAATGAATTTAAAAGCCTCTAAATTACATATCAACAAAGATTTGTATTACTGATTTTGAAAACATACACTAGTTTTGAACAATGAAAACACAAAACCCATAGTAATACAATTGGTCAATATGTAAATTGACCAATTTTTATATATTATCAGATTTTAAACCATTTTGAAATAAAAATCGAAAATAACTATTTATTTTTAAGCCTGAAAAAAATTGATCTATTCAAAAACTAAATGATTTTCTAAATTTGATTTATTGTCAACAAAATAGACAAAGAAAATTTGTTTGTATCTGTATTTTTATCAATATTGAAGTGTGCAAAAAGGTTTTTGTTAAGTTTTCAATCAGTTCTTTTTAGTTTTATTTTAAAGTAATATTATTAATTTAACCACAGTATTTAAAAGGTATTGTAAAAATGAAACGTAATTTATTTTCTAATAAAGAAAAGTATTGCGAAAAATGTGTACAATACGTTGCGACATACAAAATATAAACTTACTATTCCTTTCAACATCGTACTGATCATATATTTATTATTAAAGTCACAGAATAAATTAACAACTTATGTAATCACTTAAGGACTCAAAAGAAGTTTTTTTGGTATGTTGATATAGAATTAACGAGAAGTGGTATAAATTTGACAATCAGACGATTTTAGTTGTTGACTTGACAAGTTCTGTTGACATTTCTTCAGATTTGACAAATTGCGATGTTGCTACTTTTCAAAATTAATAAAATCAAATACATAATTGACACAAGATATATCTGAAAATCACATTACATTATAAAACAGAATTATGATGTTAAAAAGCTATGTTTTAGACTTAATTAATACATGACTTAAACTTTTACTTTTATTTTCATGATATGTAAAGGAGAATTTATGATTTCATTCTTATTAAAATTATTCTACATGTTATAAAATATAATGATGATCTTTTCCTCGAAATCAGAGGAGCTAAATGCAATTAACTTATGATAGAAGTTCAATAGCTTGCAGCGTATTAACCAGAGCTTGTTATGAAATATTATAATTTGATGAAAATAATTGAAGATCCCTCTATACCTCGGTATATGTAAACAATTTTATGTGACACATTAACTAATATCAAATTGATGTTAAAGAAACCGTCGTTTTATGAAAAAGTGTCACGCTCATTAGGCAAAGAATCACTCCCTCATTCCTCTTCTTTCTTTTAATTTTCTAAAACCTTTTCTAATGCAATATGTATAAAACCATTGCGTACGAATACAACTTCAGCAACATATAAATATAGTTTTGAAATCTTATTTAGCAAATTTTATAGTACGTTTATCGAAAATGTTATAGAAAAAACACTTTAAATTAAAAAAGATCAGAGAATAGTGACTAACAAAACAAGGTTTTTTGTGCAACACAGAACTAAAATTAATAAATAGCGTGAAAAAGTTTCTTCGTAAGGCCCACCGCCCACTTGGTTTTTTAAAAGGATGATCCTAACTCAAAATGAAACCTACTTTCTCTTAAATAATAGAAATACAGAAGCAACATCACAGGGAATAAAATTAGTGGGTTCATAAGTAAAATAGCATTATATAATTTAAAATATCTATAATAATTTGTTCACACACGCGCAAGTGTTACCATATAAAAACATAACCCTTAACTATAAATCATAAAACATCATATATTTACATAAAACCATATTTAACATCCTATTGACATAAAAACATAAGTTTAGATTTATTTTTTTTGTATTTAATAATTTTTCACTTAACATTATAACTTACAAAAAAGGTAGAATATAATTATATCTTTTATATTTACCGACGCTTCAATCTGAGGTGGCCCTAATACGATTCTATCATAAATATATTACAGTCTGGGACGAACATTTCAACAACCATTAAAAGGCACTAGGCACCAATGCATATTTTATCACAATATTTTGTACAACTAAGATGTTCACTTTTCGGTATTTCTAAAAAGATATTGAATTGAATCCTCATGAAGTGCAATCATCAGCATAATTACTCCACCAGTTAATATGCCCAAAATTGCTAAAAGTAAATGGATGCTCTTCCCTTTGTTATTTTCATTTATTTCAGGCACTAGGTCCGCTAGTGCTATATAGAAAAATGTTCCAGCTGTAGCAGCGTAAATCCATTGTGATGCTGATTCATGATCTTCCGCTAGCCATATACCACCTGCCATGCCCATGAAACTGAGAGCAGATGACAGTAGGTTGTAATACAAAGCGCGCTTTATGCTCATGCCTGAGCGGAGAAGTACAGCAAAATCTCCCAATTCGTGGGGAAGTTCGTGACAGAAAACTGCAAGAGCTGTAGCAAAGCCAGTAACTGGATCTCCACTGAATGCTGCTCCTATCGCTAGACCATCAGTTAGATTGTGTAAGCCATCACCAACTATGACCATAAGTGCTGTTGACGACATGGGACGCTCAACTGGTGGCGGTGGAGATCCAGGCATTATAGCTCCTAATTCTATAGTTTCCATTTGTTTTGCGCTTTCCACTTTCATATCTTCTGCCGTCTGGGCATCGTGAGAATGAGCATGACCGCCATTAAGAGTCTGCATAATGGCTTCCACTGCATAAAATAATAGGATTGTTAAGAAGGTTACACTGCATTTTAGGATTACTTCGGTTTCTTCCGTGGGTTCGTTTGGAGTTCCGTGAGATTTGAGGGCATGTGGCATTAAATGCAACAGAGCGTCACCACACAGAGTGCCTACAGCGACTGCGACCAGGAAATGTATCACGTGGCTAAAAATTGCTGATTTTAGCATCGGTACAATAGCTACGCCCAAAAGTCCTGTGGCGCTTATGACTAAGATACTTAATGTTGCGTATACCCATGCTGTAAAGAAATAGAATTCTCAAAAACACATTTTATTCAACAATGTCAATCAAATAACAAAAAGGAATACGTATATATGTACTTTAATTGAATTGTCTTTACGTAAATAATTCCACTTACTCCACAGTCTGTTAAGTTTTAAAGCCGGCGCTTCTGTTTTGTAACAAGATTTCTGATCAAGTTGATAGACCAGCGCTGGGCACATCTCCAGGAATGTTTTTGGCTCGATTGTTATGATACCCGGTTCGTTTTCTATCCCATAAACTTTGAGGATTTCTTTCGGTGACAGACATGATTTTTTCAGTATCGGCGTCACTGGAAGTAAACGATAAATTTAAAAGGTTACTACTTTTAGTTTAACTGGAATAACCTTGTCATATAAGAATTGGAGAGGTTAAAAGAGGGAGCAGACAAGTCGAGTACTGGATAAAGAGGGGGGAACAAATACACAAATTACACAGTACACTTGCCCAATACTCATAAAGTCAAGGAGCTTAAAGGACCATAATAGGATAATAGCAGGATCATAAATATGATGCACTTAACGTCTTAGTGAGTATACATTCTTGAATGGACATCCTAGTTTATTTTAACCTATGTCCGTTTCTAATGTATAAACATTTCTAAAACATGTTTCTATTTTAACGTTTAAGTTGTTATGTTGTGAACATCTTTATATATAATTATATAACGTATAATAATACGAGATTATTGTAATGTATAACTTGATATTTAACTTCATAAATAATATTTTCAACTTTACCGACAATAAAGGAATTTTAAAAATATTTCTGATTTAATTGGTATGTTATCTCATGAAGTGAAGTTTCGTATCACACACAAATATCACAGATATGTCAGTGTCATCTTACTTATTAGAAAGTCATCTGTTGTAAGACTTTCTAAAAAACTTGGACTTGTTTGCGAAGAAATAAAATATACAGGTTCACATAATTCTTACAACTTTAATATACATATAAAACCTTCATCGTGACGAAAGATTCATCTCTGGTGACGAATAAACTAACTGTATTATTGATATTGTTATGTTTTTTATATAAAAGCGGATAGGAGTAGTTTAGATCATCGACCGTCATCGAGGACATGGTGTAATCATCGCAGATTGGTCACAGCGATGAAAATATAGCGTCACAAAACAAAGTTATGAAAAAGTAAATCTAAAAAGGTTTATCTCCAAAAAGTTTTATTGTTACTTTTACGGTCAATTAAAATGAGTGAGATGTTATCAATAAGAATATGCTCTTTCATTGGCTCTTTCAAGAGAGTTAATAAAAAATAATAAACAGTAATGTTTTAAACAATTTTTGTCATAAATTAATCAAAGTCCGACGAATTATATTCTAAACACATTCCTAAACAATTCGTTTCGTTACAAATATATGAAAGAAACATCATTATCCAACCCTAATCGATTACGTTATTGATATTACGCAGATAAGGAGCAAGAAATTACCGTAAAATTATTTGACAAATATCAAAATTAATGTGACAGAGGCGTGAAGGTCACGAATCGGTAACCTAACAAAGATCGTAACTCAACTGACGTTCTCTTTCAAGGATTGATATAAAAACGTCCGATTAAACCTGGCTTTCATTTATTATTCTAATTTCCGTTTTCCATTCACTACTGTCAAGGCAGGCATTCTTACAATTGTCTGGTGAACTATGAGTTTAAATTCAAAACTATTACACATAACATAACTTGCGTCGTAATATTAAACGCAAAGGGTGAATAACGTTGTTTTATAGACTGATGACTTATTTAATTTAAAGGACACACCTATTAGTATCGATTTCATAGTAAGTACATAAGAGTATGTACTAGAATATAATAAATAATTTTTATCCTGCACCTGCACTAAGAGATCTTCTGTGTCTGTGCTGGGTATCGTGTAGTTGTTTAAAGCTGCCATTGATTCTGTGCAGCGCCAAATCGTGAGGTGAAGTAAAGACGCGTCCTCCCAATCCGAGGCTGTCCAGCAAATGTTCAAAGCCCTGGAAACAAATTTTATACTTAGTTTTTTTGTTATGTAATGTTTTACCTCCTAAGCTATCGGTCATTGAATATGTCTTAAGCATGAACATATAAAAAATATCGTATTTTTATTTTTTATTGTGCAGTAGATCCAAAACATGTAAAATGAAATATGAGAATCTAATTGCCATGTAAAATAATTTACTTATAGTACAATAACTAAAGCTTTACATCTCACAGTTATTTAGTTATTTGAAAATGGGACAAATTATGAACTAATATCATTAAATTTAATGAATGAAACGCCATTTCCATGGCGTCTATGTATCGTTTTTGTAAAGATTACCAAATTTGATAACCAATATCAGATATCGGAGCCTACGAGTAACGATAAACACCAGAATTACCTTTAAGATATCATGTAGGTTCAACAAGTTACTTTATACAAGGTTTATCAAAGTTCAGAAACCTTTTTTCAAGGGTAGACGGTATAAAAATTCTCCACTGGCTACACTATTTGTTCTAAGATAATCTGTATGATTAAAACGCTATTAAAGTGACTACGACAAGGTAATGAAAAGATTCCGCACTTAAATTCTTTTTCAAGCAATAGATATATAAAAAAAATGGTAGCATATGTCAGTTGCTATTTATTATAATCTATGGTAGATATGACTATCTGTATGATTAGTGCATGTTTGCACCGCCATGCTACACACGATGTGTTCCCGTCTTTCATTCAATAAACTACGGATTATGAATAAAAACTATTAGCGCTCGTGTGTAGTTTGACAATGGCGACTTGGACTAAGCATACTGCAGTATAGAAAGCAAATTGGACACATTGTCAGTATTTTACGTAGGTGCAGCAAAAAAACATTAATAAAGTGTGATATATTGTAAAATTATTTTCTTCCCAGTATTTTTCTTCTAAAATATTTCTCAAGACAATAAGATTTTTTTTTTACTTTTTATATTAATAACGAATTATCATCAATTTTATTTCTAATTTAATAAAAATAACGTTCCGTTGACATTTTTTCTAACTTGCAACATTTTTTTTTAAATTCAATCATCCACGTTATTTGTAGTTTGTATACATATAATTGGCTGTGACGTTTTATAAATGTCATATTAAATTTTGATAAAACATTTGATTAAACAAAAAATTTAAGAATGCCAAACACCTTAATATATAATAATACGCAATGTAATCGCTTAACAAGCCTTAGTAATGTAAATGGGAATATTTTTACATTAACCGTATCGGTAAACACATACTATTGACAAATGCTTACACAACATGCTACTGTTTGTATGCTTTTGAGACGTTTTTATCTACTTTCATCGCAGGAATCGTATTAATTGTTTACGATTTGCCTTATTTGATTAATACATTGTCAAGTTGTTAGAATTGAGTAACACACTGTTTTATATTATCAGTAAAACTAATATACAAAAACGTCAAAGAAATATTAATTTCTTTTTAATATAATATTTATGACATTAAAAACTTTTTTCTCGCGCCTCTTTATTTATTTTTTTAATTTTTTTTCTACAGATAACAATACGTATACGAAATAAGTGTTGTAATTTTATTTAATTCGTGCTTTATGTACACAGACCCTATTTTGTATTGAGAACAATGCGAATGTGAATTAGAATAGTTCAAAAATAAAAGATAGAAGTGCGCACCTGTTGACTGCAAATATAATATCACAATGTAAAATGTGTAATGACTTTAAAATGTATGTATGATTAACATAATTTATGTTATTAAATATATATTATATGAAGAAGTAAAATATGTACATATATTAAATTATTACGTTTCTATTTTTTATACTATAAAATTTATTTCTTCAATCTCATTGTATGATTCAATGGAATATAAATAAGTTTTTTTTTTAAAACACAATTATGAATTGTTCCAGATTGTTCTACAAATTTTTCTATTTTTTTATGGAATTTATAAGTCATAGCGGTCATAACAAATTAATATAAAAATATTTTTATTTTAGTCAGAGAAACCAATTCCCAAAAATCTAATGAACATAGATAAAAAAAACCGCGAAAATATCGGTTGCTATTTTTTAAACAACACAAATTTAAAAAGATTATTATTTATGATGTCTATTAGTTAATTGCTTATTTCTAATTAACAACAAAAATAGATTAAAAATATTTTAACACTGTACATTTTGGAATTGTCAAGACTTAAACTTATTTAGTTCCTCATGTTTTAAATTGTGTTTATTAGATATTTTTTTAAATTTTGTATAAACAAAGATTGCACTTAAAATTAACAGACCTATTACTTGAAAAAAAAATTCACTATCAGCGACGCATGAAAGTAAAAAAAAACCGTTGATCATACCGTATATTAAACTTATTTAATATTGTTCTCTAGTTAAACTAACTATAAATCAATATACAGACAAAAACACAGCTAGTACGTTTCTTCATCCTGTTTAGATTTAAATTCGCAGCATCCTTTTCCGCAATCTACTCGATATGACGTATAAGTAGCTGTACTGTTCTTAGTATGACATTGCATTGTCAACGTAAAAACCAATACTCTTCTATACTATAATTTACAGAAGAATCTTCATTTAAGAAGTTTTATGAATGAAAACGCGATCTACTTCTGAGAAGTTAAACTAATATTCAATACTCAGTAGCCGTACTAAATGTTTTCATCGTTAATACATACGGCGAAAGCACAGTTTTTAATTCAATAATCTACGTTGATACTATTATATTGGAAGTTGAATGAAGTTTATGAATGAAAGAATATTGTGTGTAGTTTGCCTATGAAAACTAATTATAAGAATACAGTTCTACATAATATTATAGACGATACAAGTTTAATGAACTACAATAAAGATGTTTAATAATATTATTCATAAATGTAGGTGACACAAGTGGCGTAAGTACTAAAAACTATAAACTTAAGTCTACAATCGAATTTATATAGATACGTCAGTTATTATAAGTATTTTTTTGTAAGCAAAACGTTGTTATCTAACATCGAAAACACCATCACGCTTTTAAACACGTTTAGATAATTAATAGGTATAAATAAAACATACGTTATTTAATACATAAGAAATAAACTCAATATTTATTATAACTTAGACGAGTTTTAAGTTTCTAACAAAACGAGAAAATTTATGAAAACACATGTTCTAATAATTTCATATAACAAATAGTATTGAATGTACAGTTATTTGTCATAGTTTTATTTGTAAAAAATAGTTTGAAATATATCTATCGATTGTGTACAATTGTGTCCTAATTTTATTAAAATATGGTGTTAGTTAAATATACGAGGAAGCTAGTAGTGTCCGAATTTATAGATTAAAGTTAATATGATAAGCACTTACAATACAGATAACCAATCATGTTTTATAGTAAAATCAAAGTTCGACGAACCTTCTTCACAAAACAGTGAAAGCTATATTGGAAAATACCTATATTGACAATTTTTTTTACGTTAAGCTTGAGTGGAAAAGCGTGAGAATCACGTTTATATCAACGTAAGATTAGAAAATTGCTTCGAATATCACTTATCAAAATATCATAAATAATATTACGAGCAGTTTATTACTGAGTTTTAATTTTATGCAATAATAAATATTATATGTCACATACCTCGAACGTGATGACTCCTTTGTATCCATACTTATCGAAGATCTTGTCAATGAAGTACTGTTCGGCGGGTACTATGTTATTTGTGTTCGAATTAATAGTTTGTGTGTCTGTATCTGCGAGTGTGAATGCTGTTAGCAAGATGACGGCACTCGCCGCGATCATTGTGCCGAATGTAACGCGGGAGCACAACACTATTCAACTATCGACAGCACGCCTGCCCTCACACATTTATTATTCAATCACGCGACGCTATTTGTTTATCAAATTTATTTATCGCGATCGAATATATTTTTTAAAGCGTCTTATTAACTCAAAGTCGTATATCCGTCTGAGACTTTCACCAGCCGTGCGCTGGTGTCATCGAGGCCGGTTCTGGCACCTACTGATAAAGAGGTATATTTACGTGGTAACTCGTGGCATCACTGTGCAGCGCAAACGTTAAAGTGTCTCCGCAAAGGACGGTACTAATTGTACGTACTCCAAACCACTTTACACTTAGCAGACGGTCATTTTATGATTATCATTGAACAAAAACTTCTTTACGGATATATTTCCTTTTATTGTTATAATACAATATATTCCACTGCATTATTTACAAGCGCACAACATTCTCCTAGACAAATGTTTGTCGATCTCAGTTCTCACAATTATGTATATATTTGTTAAAACATTATTTATTTAACGTCACGAATGTGATGTATATAAACAAACTTCAAAGTATTCAGAGGAAATTGTAATCGTGATGTTTTGTTATAATAATGATAAATAAACAAACAAAATTATTCATTATCATTAACATATAATGATAACGAGACTATGTATGGAAGTCCTTGCTTCCTGATTGACTTCGACTAATGACAAGTTAAAGTACAGCTCGATGAGTCTTGAAAATGTAGGGACCTAATTAACTTTGTTAAAATTAATTTGTTTGATTTATTGTTATGTTTACATTTTTAACTATCGTAATTAAAGATTTACTTCTTATTTATATGTAAAGTAATTAATATTCAACTCAGATTAAGTTGAGTGTTGCGAATTTAAAAACAATCTAGTCATGGTTTAGATTCTTTTGTTTTGATACAAAAGCAAATATGTGTCTTGATTTTTGATGTCTTTCCGATTTGATGTATATAGGTACATCACTGTTACGGCTTTTGATGTTAATCGTATTGTAATATTAGAGATGTATATATTTATAAAATTGTATTTGACATATAAAATATACAATAACATTTAAGATATAAAAGTGAAGAACCAATATATATGTCAATTATTGCTGAAAGACTTTATTACAATGTTTTAATTTACTTTCTTACATAATATTATTTGAATTCTCGTAAATAATATAGTATAATAAGAGCGCAATCAATAACATAATACATTTCTATTATCAATTTGTAAGGTCGTAAATTATGATTAAATTAATCACAAAAAAAAACCTGAAAATAGTACTCTGTGTTACACTATGTTTACAATTGTGAATATATTTGGAAATATTTATTCGTTTTTCTTAAATGACATTAGGAACAGTATATATATAGATAAGAAATAAACTAGAACCATATAATAATTCCATATCAAACACAACAATCAAAGTTTTGTCGAAATGTTCCGGTTAAGTGATGTACTCTCCATTATGTCTTCAGATTTTCCATCTGCCAAATTTCTTTTAAAATAAATTCATCAACTTTATACGTTTTCAACTATAATGAAAGATTTCCACTATAAATTTTAAGAAACGTTTATATAGTCTTCATTAGGAATATTACATTGTTTTCTACTTTATAGGAATATCTAATCTATGATTTTAATACAAATATCTGCTATTATTAGGCTTTTATTGTCCGTGACTCGACTCGTAACAGATAACAATGCAAAGTCAATGTTAATAGTAGGCTTAAAAAACACAATGACATCAATGGGCCTTCAAATTATCGATGGTGAAGTAAATTAATTTGTCATACATTTGATATAATTATCCAAAGACACAAAATTTTTAATCGTATTTAAAATTATGACACTTCGTTTACAAATATTCCACAGATAACAAATTCAAATATCACGATCGTGGTGTATACAGCCAATAATATTGTCATTAGCATTTCACATAGATGTGTACTGTTTTTGATTTGTGTGAGAGAAAATTTGGAGATTAATATACCATTGTTCTTTGTAAGTCATAATTTCCGGGTTTCTTGATGTGGTTGGGAACGTCCTTGGCTGATAAATATTTCGTTCATAACCTTGGCTAGGTCAATATCTGTTGTTGGCATTAGAAGTTTCAAAAGTTGAAGGATTTTAATTAAAGATGCATTATTTCTTATTTCATCGGACGTTTTACTGAGTGGATTCGCTAGAAGGTGCCAACAGCGATATAAGTCTATCTTAATCTTTATATTGTCGTATGTTTTCCCATTAAATAGCTAAAGAGAATGGAAGAAAAAGAACAAAGACGAAGGTCTCGGGGCTTCCGTATTGGGACTTTTACTTGTAACAAAACTCAGCTGCAAATTAGATGGCATTTTGATCACCTGTAAGCAGGTGATAGTGGTTTGACTGAGCTGTTTTAATCACCTTACTTTATCTACTAATCTTTTCAGTCTACACTCCACAGCTGAATGTAGGCTTCCCCTAAAGTGAACCAAGTGTCCGGATCCGGGGTAGCCTTTTGCGTTAACTTACTCTTTTTCTTTACCTTTTTCAAATCTTCAGTCTATCGCAAGGCACAATGACTGCATCTGTTCATATTATTCAAACTATCTTTATTTATTTTATCAATCATAGGTACCAACACAAAATCCAGAGGACATCAAAAATTACATCATAACATGTACTCCTAATTAATAAAATGAATGTTGTTTACCGATATCAAAAAGATTTAATTTTGAAAAGAATTTTCAAAGTTAATTACTAATTACCATTCCGAAGAAATTCTTTATTAAAACAAACCACGAAACAATTAAATTTAAAACTAAAAATTTATTACGGTTTACGCTTAAAATAAAAAAACAAAGTCAAAATATTTTGGGCGTCTGTCAGACAATACAAATCTTTTTATTCTGTTTCTTTTGTGATTTTTCACGGACGTGTTGTAAATTTTTTCACAAATATTTAAAACCGCTGTTCAGTGTTCACGGTTTGTCTTTGTTTAATTAACGAGTGAAACTAATTAGGTACATACGTTTCTAAATTGATTGACACGTTCCGGTTCATAAATATAACTTCTTGTTTTAACTGTACTTTAACAAAATTACCATAAACCTTCGAGTAGTTAATCAATTTTTCTATAATTAAAAAATTTCGAATTAATGTATATTAATATTTATAAAAATCTTCGTTCTTAGAAGAATGAACATTACAATAGTAATACATAATAGCTTAGTAACTTGCAGTTACTGCATTCACTGGAAAAAAATTAAAATGTAACTGTTATTATAGATCCACATTTATCAACTTCGATGTTATTGTCAAAGTAAACAAATATATATTTTATTTCATACTTTTTTCATTATTTTAAGGCGGCAACAAAAAAATCTTAATCTATATTTTCGTGACTTATACAGGGTGACTGGTGAATTACTATCGATATTTGAGGACGTGATATTTGACGATCATATACGACAAAATAAAAATGAATATAACATAAATATTAATAAACTTCTAAGTAAAGTTAACCAAAAGTGATGTAATTAATTACGCATCGTATGAACACCCTACAGATTAGGTATACACACGCACACACACATACGCGCGCGGCGGCGTGTGTTGTATCAGCACGCCGCCGCACGCGTACACACTTGGAACACTTGGAACGTGTACACACTTTATTTATTTATACGGAAATTTGGTCAAAAATTAAGTACCTATTTTTTTACATAATTCGAAAGAGAATCATGTACCGAGTATGCTCCTTAAATATTGATAGTAATTCACCAGTCACCCTGTATATTGCAAATTTCTAAACGTCTTACTCATTAAGAAGTAAAGTATTTCTAAGTAAGCTCGACTATCTGGTTATATATTGAAAGTAGATCGAGATCCCAGTAATTTATATTAGTTACAATTTACACGATTAAGAATGTATTTATTTAATTTAAGTTGCATATAATGCTAATGGCATTTTGGACTCTGCAGTTATTGACCAAAGATCAGAAATAGAACATTAATTATGAAAAAATCATAAAAAAAATAATTTAAAGTTTAGTTCCTTCTAAAGTTTTTTATTATAAAAAATTGCATAGAATAACAGAAGAAAAGTTTTATTTAGTTTTTGAGATAATACATAAAACACACATTCATCACAATCATACATACACTCTAACACCGATATTTTCAATACATTACTATACATTCAATATAAATACATAATTTATCTAAATATTTCTTTGTCATATAGTGTACAAATATTTATGTACAACTAGCTTTCCGCCCGCAGCTTCGCCCGCGTCTCTACGAACTCTTTCGGTTACATCGCGTTTCCAAGAGAACCTTTCAAAAGTCTGGGATAAAAACTATCCTATGTTCTTTCTCAAGGTCAACCCTATCTCTGTACCAAATTTCATTAAAACCAGTTCAGTGGTTTAGCCGTGAAAGCGTAAGAGACAGACAGACAGACAGAGTTACTTTCGCATTTATAATATTGGGAGGGATTACCTATATATTCATGTGGTCTATAATCTAAATCAGAGAAAATCTTATTTGCTTTGTTTTTCAAATGAAATATATTTTATATTTCAAAATTTTTATCATCGAATCGATTAAAAAATACGTTTATTTACAAGCCTCACCTAACGTACTCCGAGCCGACGCAGATAGGCAGAGCAAATATTTTATTATGACATTAATGAAAATAACCGATAAATATTGTATAACCAACATTCAAGTACATTACATTACAACTGAGAAGGTTATATCCCAATGAAAAACTAAAGTTATTGAAGGAAATATACGAAATAATTATATATGCAGCGTAGATAAAAAAAAACATGTTTGAATCAACTGTCAAACACATCAATATATAATCTGTTTCATAGATTCTCCATTAAGTTGAAAAAATATCATATTCTTAAATCTTACCTATTGAAAACGAAAAAAGACATGCTTTACTATTAATTTTTCCTCTAATTAATATAGCAAAGAAAAGTATTCATATTAAAATAAATAAATAAATTATGGCTACCGTCTCTGGTCACTTACATAAATAACTCCACTTCCGACTAGAAGAAAGTTCGTTAACTGACCGGAACATAAATTCTATTTATTTACAGATATTACAAAGTTTATCTATTTAAATATTTGGACAACTTTAAAGCACCTGATTGCTGGTATTAAGTTAAAGGTAGCCTTGGTTGCTTATCAATAAGAGAGGAATCGTTTTTCCGAAGTAAGCAATGGTTAAAGTAAGTAATAAAAAATATACGAGGTATATAGGCTAGCAATAGCTAAGTTAGATTATTTTATAATATAGTTTTCTAATCTGTTTATTAATTATCTATAATTTTAGTCCCTTTATCACGTTTTTATGTAGATGATTATAAAATTATGGGCTCATGTTATCAATAATTAGAATCTTTATTATGTTACTGATTATTACCGAATGGTTTCATTAGAAGTCAGACACAATTTCGAACATAAGAAACGAGAATAGAAATAATATTAAATGACGTCTTATTCCTCTAAGGAAAATATCTATTATGAGATTTTCAATTGCATAAATTAACAAAATAAACTTAGATCGAAATTAAACTACGCCGTAAATGTTCAGTCGTTTTGGGCGTTTATTCAACGGATTCAGAAAATAAAAAATATTTAATTCAGTGCGCAACGAAAATTTTCTTTGAATTTTTTTTTAGTAAGCTTCTATACTCTTTAGTTATTCGTGCTACAACCACTTATTCGTGCTACAACCACTTATTCGTGCTACAACCACTTTTTCATCAACAACCAACAGATTGGTAAATTACACAGATTAAAACATCATACGTTCTAAATTTTTGGAAAAAAAAAGAAAACTTTATGAATGTCATTATTAAGAGCGGTTATCTTACGATATACATTTTAACTGTTTGAGTCAATCAATATTTGTGTTGACAGTTATTTTATTATATAAACAGTGACATCAATTCGTAAATATTTTAAAATGGTTTTTTTTAAATGTTAGATAGTATACTTCATAACTTTTTTAAAGTTATACAGGCAGAGAACACAGTACCTGAATTTTTCTAATCATTAATTGCTCGCTATCCAAAATAAATATAAATATCAAGCTACGGTCAATCAAAAGAAAAAAAAAGTTATTAATACTGAATCAAATAGTAAATAGAAGACTTTAGAAAAATTATATTTTTTTGTTATCATTGAATCCACCAATAAAAATAAGCCTAATCTTCTTTAATATTTTGACACGTAACAATTTTATCAAATAATTGAATTTAATTTTTTTTTACTGAAAACCGATTATAGTGATGTTCTTGAAATAAAAGCAAAAGGTTTTTCCTAGATCTGAAGGCACGTAATTCAGCAATTGTTATAAAACTTCCATTTATATTGGGACAACGTGCATGGCCAGAATTCGTGTCACTGCTAAGCTTCATTGCTTTTGCAGTACCGTTTTTGCGATTACGTACGTTGAATACTTCAAGGAAAAGCAACTAAGACGTGATTGTTATTAAATATCTATTGGATTATCATAATAAGGCCGTTCTTTATTAAAATTGCTCTTTATCATACTTGAAGTTCATTTTAAACCAAAACTGATTGTAATCCTGAAGGTGAATTCTGTAGTACTCGAGTTTCTAATATTTATTTTACAGCGCCATCTTGTATGCGGCAGAGAAACTAATCAACAATACGACTTAAATAAGTATTGTTATGAGATTTTTCGTTAAGGTCTATAATTTATAGTCGCTTTGATATAATATTTCTTAATTATGAGGGAACTTCTTAAAATATACATGGAAAATTGTTTTGGAATTTAGCTGAGCTTTATTTATTGATATTATTACTTTATATTTGTTGACCTTGACTTTTATGATTTCAGATTGTCCAAAATGATAAGTACTCGTAAAGTAATAGCCAGAAAAAATAATAATTGCCAGAGTATAATTTTGGAAAACTTAGGCGATAAGAGGGTCTTAATAAAATATTTGGTCTTTTTTATAATCTTTGAATTTGGACTTATGCTTAACTAGCTACTACGATTTTTATTTATCAATACTAATGAAATCAAATATGTTTTTTTCTTATCACAATAAGTTTTTTTTAGCCTGCCCTGATCCCTCTTTGTAGTAGGGTCGGTACAAAATGTTCTACTCTTCCACAGAACATGGTGTAAATAGTTTTGGCTAATTGTTTTTTTACGACCGGCCGCCTCCCTGACATCAAACCTCTTTTTGGGAATGCATTAATCAGTGATGTCTAAATACTCTTAGAAAGTACATATGACTCGGAAAAATCACATTGGTACTTGCCCGGGCCAGGAACGAACCCGTGCTCTCGTGCATGAGGCGGGCCTTTAAAGCACTAGGCCATCACTGAACTAACAATTTTCGCCAGTAATATGAAGTCATTCTATAATTTAAATAAAAAAAAATATAATCAGGCACTTATTTATTACATTAAATTGCATTTATTATTACAAATGAGTTTTTAATTCAAACAAACATTTGATAATTTTCAATGTTTCTCAAACACCATAATCTGAAAATGTTTATTATTTTACCCATTGTTTTATAATAAGAATGTTACTCACTATTCATATAAAACATATCTTCATGATTTTATTTTAACTATTTTTAAGTGACCTAGTATTTTAAATCAGATGCTCTAAATTCTAAAAGATGCCATATATATTGTTTGGTGATCCAATTTGAAAATCATAAGTATGTATTATATAGTTTTATACCAAAGAGTTTTGATAAACATATTTTAAAACATTATTTATGATGAATATATTGATATTAAACATAATATAAGTAATAGTATTAACAAAGACTCCATACTTGAGACCAGATAATATTAACAAACTAGATATGAAGGTCTAATTTCTAGGTTCTTACAATGTTCCTCTCTAAGAAATCTTGTTATAGGAAGCCTAGTAACGGTGGTAATTATATTTTTCTCTGCGGCAGTAAATCCATTTCTTAGTGTGTTTCGTAAAGAAAATTCTATTTTTTAATCAATTTTAAGTAAAATTTCAGGTTAGTAACTTATTTTGCAATTAAATCGCATTACATATTTTAGTCTATGGATATTTTAATTGTCATATTGCGACGGTGGTGCCATCTATTAGGATTTTATAAATTTAATATCACAGCCAAAACTGTAAGACTATTTTTAGGTCAATATTAGTAATTAATGTAAATTAATGATACATTTATCTTTATTTCAAGTGACATTGTTGTTCTTATAAAAACGATTTCAGATACATTTTAGATTTAATGAGCGTTAATAATAATCTAACATCAGTCAAAAAGCGGGAATGATCAAGTTGAAAGAATTATACAAAACTAAGATTTCAAACAAGTAAAAACTAAAATGCCCTTAAATTCTTATATATGTATATGTTGTTTTTGATATAATTATTATTGAATGCTAAGGTGTCTTTTCAAAATAGTAAATAATTTTACATTAAGCTTTAATATATTATGTATGTAATGTTTTAAATTTCCTTATTATATATATAATCCAGAATATTCTAGAAAACTATGGAAAGCTCGAAAACATTTTCCTTATTAATAAGAACATTTATCATTTCGGTTTTCTAAATAACTTTGTATAATCTGTCATTTATTACCCTCTAACTATATAAATTAATGAAAGCAATTTTTATTAAATATAAGAAATTTATTACAATTTCGATGTCTAATACAAACTTAGTCATACCTAATACAGATTATCCTAAAATTGACAACAGACAGTTTAAAAGATTATAAGTTATAACTCCTTGGAGTTCTCTGGCAGGCACAGGAACATTTTAGAGCAGGCCAGGTTGAAGGAATTGCACACATTCACCATCCAATATGGTTTATTTTTCCACATTATGAACACACAGAATACTGGTACGCCTAAAGCTATGAATACTACGCCTACGCCGACCTCTACCGGCTGTGTGAAGCAAGAGAATATGACAAGGCACGTGACTATCACGAGGAAGGCTATCGGCAGGAGGAGATTCACTTTGATGGGTCGCTGAGCCTCGGGCTGGGTGTACCGCAGCCAGAGTAAGCCAGATATAGAGCAGATTATGAACAGAGCTTCCACACCGGTCACATACACAATCAGGGACTGGACGTTGTTTGACATCAACAACACCAGTGTCACGATGCACTGGAATATAAAAATATATTGTTTTAAATAAAAAAATTGAGATAATTTAAATCAAACAAAAATATATATCATAGAATTTAAATGAATAAACTTAGTTCCTAGATATGATAATCTTATAAGTATTTTCCAAACAAAACAATGCTCTGACTCGCTTCTGATGTATTTTTACTATACTAAAGATTTGACTAGAATTAGAAATTTAAGAGAACCTCTTCGGAAAATATAAAGTTATTAAGAATTATAATATACAGTTACATTAGTGAATAATATTATCTTGTTATAAACTATTCATGCAACTAAGTCAAGGATATCAACATTTACATAATATGTCAATATATATATTTATTATTCAGGTTTGTACAATATATATAAACATCTGCTATGATAAGATGCTAGAAACTTAAATATTGATTCTTATATATTCAATTAAAAAGGATTAAGTAAAAAGACTTGACTGCAAGGTTATTTTTCTTTTTGCAGGAACATTTTCTTGCAAAAAAATACCCTGTACCCTATGTCCTTTGTTATACTTGATTTTTTATATAAGAAAAATGCGAGAAAAGTCTCAGTACTACAGAAATTAAAATATTTTAACTCATTTTTTTTAACTTACCATGAATATCAAGGAAGGCACTGGCGTCAGTCTTTTAACGTCTATCAATGAAATTGCTAAAGGTAGATGTCCATTGCGAGCTCCGACGAAGAAGAGTCGTGAGGAGGCATATATAGCTCCGTTCAGGGACCCGAAAGTACATAAAGCGACGAAGATGGACATGATCCAGGACATTACTCCCAGTATTTTATCACTGAAGGTCACAGCCACAGCGTTTGAACCGATCATCTCATTGTTGCTGAGCACGGCGAAGAAGGCAAAGTTTGTGAGCGTATAGACGAGCGTCACCACTGGCATGGAAATGCAGATTGCTCGAGGCAGGTTCCTGGAAGTAAATGAAGTAACGATTATTATTTGAAAATATGTCTCATCACTTTAGGATCATAAGAGGGATGGGTAATTTTTCTCCTTATCAATCAATTCCCAATAGGATAACATAAATTTTGTCTGAATATATATTTAAATTGATCAAAGTCATACGTGGGAATTACTTGAATAATACTATTCATAAAATAAATATCTGAAATAGTACAATTAGGTTTTTACGTGAATATCAAATTAAAAAATGCTGTCTTTTCAGTTTCGCCTTTATCTTGGTTGATAAGTTGGAAGTTGGTTAAAATATTTTCCATAACACTTTATTTTATATTTTAGGTAGGTACGTTAATTGTTATTCTCTCTACATGTTCTTACAATTTTAAAGTATATCCCTAGACAAAGAGAAAGATAGCTAGAAAAAGAGAGAAAATTAAAAAAAGTTCGTTATGTGTTGAACTCACTTATCCCTACTAATATTATAAATGCGAAAGTAACTCTGTCTGTCTGTCTGTCTGTCTGTTACTCTTTCACGCCTAAACCACTGAACTGATTTTAATGAAATTTGGTACTGAGATAGAGTTGACCTTGAGAAAGAACATAGGATAGTTTTTATCCCAGACTTTTGAAACGTTCTCTTGGAAACGCGATATAACCGAACTCCACGCGGGCGAAGCTGCGGGCGGAAAGCTAGTATAACCATAAATACTATAAAATATATATTTTTTGTTTATATCCAGGGTAAAATTATTATCAATTAATAATCCTAATACAACTCACTTGTAAGGATCTTGTAGTTCTTCAGTGACAAAGTTCAGATAATTCCATCCTGAGTAGGAAAACAGGCCAGCGTAAAAAGCGATGGCTATACTTCCCGGTTCAGTGATGGTCCCCTGCATGATGTTTTCCAGATTCTCCGTATGCCCAGAGAACAAGTACACTAAACTAGCTATAAACGTCAACAATAGAGCCAATATTTTGGCAGCTGTAAAGGAATCTT
Organism: Danaus chrysippus; assembly: GCA_916720795.1. NCBI lineage: Eukaryota > Metazoa > Arthropoda > Insecta > Lepidoptera > Nymphalidae > Danaus > Danaus chrysippus. The sequence continues at coordinate 3,368,750 of CAKASE010000057.1, read as the reverse complement.
GAACACGTGTCACCCATTTAACATTGTAGCAGTTTAATGCTGTGAGAAAACCTGTAACAAAGATGTCATAAATTATTTATCAAAATAATTTGTTTAATTACAAAATAGAAATAGAGTAATTATTAAATCTACATAAGTAGGTCATGCATGATACTTTCGTCAAAACTTATAATTTTTTATTGCTTATTCGCTTAACTATTAAAGCTAGAGTTATGACCTAAGAAACTATGGAACATGAAAATGTAGACAATTTTTATGATTCGATTGAATTATAGGATGTTTTAGAATCAGAAATCATTATGCGCCTTTAGTTCGTAGTCGGTTAATTCGGGCGGAGTACGTGTATGTTTGAAGCGGTAGGATGTCATTATCCTGTCAGGCACAATCAGTACCGTGCCAAGTAAATAAAGAGTTGCACAGACCCTGGACACATTCATGGTTATTGTGACGTTCATTGTCATGAGATACATATGTATTGTGCATGAAAAATATTCATATAAAATATTGACGCTGTACATCCATACATGATGTTTTTAGGATCGATGCATACATTTTTATTTCATTCTTAATATGACAATCAAGAACACTTCTTCGAAACGCGATCCCAGGAAGGCTCGATGCGTTTCTTACATACGTACGTCTTATGTAAGTTGTCAAAAAAGTAATCGATCTCCGTACGTTCACCTCGACGCGAATATATTTAAGGCTTTAAAATGTGTATAATAATTATAATTATTCAAAAGAGAAGTCAAAAATTCTTGGAATAAATGTTTTATTTCATATAACATGATGTTTTGTATTCTTAAATCATATTCTGATACATCGAACTTCAACAGACCCGTGTGTCAAAGTCCTTTTATTACTTTTTTCCCTTGAACATTCTTCATGCCACAAGACATCATTTTAGGATATTGCATCATCCTTAACGTATTTTTAAACACTAAACCTTTATTGTTTTATTATAAACCATACAAATTACAATGAATTTAAATTATAAATTTCTGATTGAGATTATGTTTTAGATTAGAACATACGAAACAAATTTATCGTGACTGAATCTCAGTATTGAATCAAATGATGCAACATTATGAATTATTACTTAGATGCTTTCTAGCGAGAATTTCAGGGCCACGGAAGGTGATGCTTGGCTTGAATTATTTTTTTGGGTAGATATATATATATACTTACATGTAACAATAGCAGCTACTAGGATAACAGCATCCGAAGGCGGTTCGCAGACTGGCCAGAAGGGTTTTAGGATGTACTGAGCAAATGTTAAAGCAGTGATCGCATTCCCCGTTGGCACTAAGATGAACAACGCCACCCAGAGGTACAGGAATGCTGGTAAGTCACCAAAGGCCTCGGCAATATAAGCGTAGTCTCCACCAGATTTTGGAATCATCGTACCTGGAATTTGAAATCTTTATATCTTAGTGTGGGCTTAAACAGATAAGATTATAGTTACAAGGTTATATAATGTATGGTCTTTAAGAGTTTATGCATTTTTAACGAATATAGCTATTAAGGTATGAATTAAGACATCTTTAACGCGGAACAATTTAGACTGTTAATTATTATTATATTCAATACCATCATTATAAAAGATTTACTTTAAGTATTTCTTAAACGTTCTTTTTTTTCTAAAAGATAATAAGGCACTCGGTAATCGATCATAGCAAAATAATCATTTTTTAGTATATTGTTAAATATATATTGGATTTACTAATCCCGTTAAATGAAACTCAATCCAAATAAAAGAAATTCGTCTCGATAATGTAGGGGTTAAACTTGGAATCTAATATAAAAAACTTTACGCACTTATTTCTTTTTATATCACTTACTTCGATTAAGTTGTTAGAGTACGATTCTTATACCAAAGGAACCTGGTCTAGTACCATTTATTTGATTAATATCATTGATGGGATGCCCCTGAACCAACTTATAGAAGTGAAGTTAAACGGTTCAAAATTCAGAAAAACCTTTGAGGTTTGGTGTATTCAGCTTAATGGGTATTGAAAATTGAAATAACAAAATAGATAATAGGCAGTGTCTATTATTAACTGTTACTTTACAGTTAATAATAGACACTGCCTGGTTACTTCATGCGTGACAATGCGTGGTTACTTCATGCACAATTCAAAAACAGGGTTAAGATCCTCTACAATCTCCAGAATAGGCGTTCAAATGTCTATAATGTTCTATAAAATTTTTAAATCAAGTAACTCAACTTTAATAAAAAATATAACTAAAGAAATAGATGGCTACTACTTTTTGTTACGATGGGACCAAGAAAAATTTTAGTTTCAAATAAAATTAAGAATCACAAAAAAATCAACCTACATGTAGTCTGGAGCTATACGCATTTCTAAAAGCTTTTATTATATTCACCACAAAGAGCTTTGTATTCATACACTATGGGGGTCGGAAGGGAATAATTTAAAGAAATTCCAGTTCTCATTTGAATAAAGTAAGGGTTATTTAGATTTTTGAAGGTCATTTACATTTAACATCTGCACAAAACAAATGTGAGAACGCCATACCTCGTTTGTATATTTGTTTTATACTCGAAGGCATATTTAATATACAGAATATAAATCAGTTGAATAACCAAGTTCAATCTTGTCAGGAACAGTCAACTGAACAGGCTTTCATAATTAACCTCTTTCGTCCAGACTCCAGACAAACAGGTTATAAATTAAAAACTAAAGAAACCGTTACATCTCACGGAAACTTTTTTTAAACGGGAATTGTAAAAAAAAGCGTCCATTTTCTTTTTTGAACAGTGTCTTCTATGTATGAATATGACATTTATTACAGTTATAAGGTTTGATTGTTTTTTATTATAATGTGAAAAATGTATAATATCTAATCTTGGAAGGGTAAGAAGAATGTATATTATTACTTGGTTGCCTGATAGTCGATTTCGTATAGAAAAATTGTGGAAAATGTTATTTCAGAACAAAGAAAAACTGCGGAAAGGTTCCTCCATAGTCCCTGTTGTTATACTATAGTATAAATCATGACTATTTTTGTTTCGTACCGTTTTACGTACTACTTACTTACCTAATACTTTACCTAATCTAAAAAATATGTAGTTTAACTTTTTCAGTCTGGACTTATTTATAAATGTACGAGCAGGGAAGATAAGGAAAACAGTATTTTAATATAATATACATTATCATTTACAAATACCTACCCTTTAATAGAATGACTATCTGATGTGTTGACAACGGGCTTTGTAAGCGAATGTGTTTTCTTTTTAAATATTATAATCTTTATACAAACTTTAACTTTAAAAAATATGATAATTTTCTATAGGTATTTTTTATGAGCTGATAAATATTAAAAACAATTTTCATTCGGATTTCAATCTATTATTACTCTATTGAAATATGAGGTTATTAATAAAATCAAAGAATTCTCATTTCATTAAAAAAAAAGTTACGCGTAAATTTGTATCATATTCTTGTATGTGATTTATGAAGTGTTTTAGAATTTTAATTGACTTTCAGCCTATTATTGCAACGCAAGTGCTTTTTTTATCGGACATCACGATAAGGAGTAAATAGGTTATTTTATGTTTCTTCTATTCACGATTAACACCGTAAAAAAGCAAACGTTTAAATTAAAATAAAATAATCTGTTAGTACTTTATCTTTTACCTATTTAGAGTAACTGTGATATAGTGAAAACGCGGGGTTAAAATAGTAACTGAATTGCGAGTTATTTTTATTTAAATACCTGTCACTATAATAATATTACAAGAAGTGATAAGACGAAGGAAAAGTAGGTTATAGCTATATACGAGAATAATTAACTAAAGGCTTAAAAAAATTAACATCATTATGCCTTATTGAGGCATTCAAGTCGAGTTAAAATGAAAAAATGTTCACTAATTTTAACACATTCTTTACCAAATGAATTTTAACACATTCTTTTCGAAAAAGATAAATGAAACACAAGAATCATGAAAAATCTTTTCAAATTGCAAAAATACTGCATGCATACTGTTTCTGCGTCGCAAAAGTTTAGTAAAAAGACGCTTAACGGTTTTTATAAAATACTTATTGACTCTCGGTACTGAGTACTTATTACGATATACTCAGTAGTACTTACTGTAAATTTCTAATGAGCAAAAGCTGTTGGAAAAGACAGTTGTTAATAAACTTTCTTTGGCCGTAAGTATCAAATTATATTAGAAGCAATTGCTTCTAATACCTCTAAGTGGAGATATAACTATTTGTTATAAATATTACTTTTCTGAAAGTTTTTTACTTATGCTCAGCCATTAACTTTCCTTTATCTGTATTACTGTTTAATTATGTTATACATTTTTTTATCGGAACTTAATTAACCTTTGATAACGGAATAACCCTATAAAAAAGCGATTGTTTGGAAGAGTGACGACAGAATGTTTTTGTTAAGAACGTGCATAGTTCAGGAGGTGACACTAGCCAAATTAATTATATGTCAAAAAGATCAAGTTGGGAATATCCAGTAACGATAATATTAAGAAACGATCTTTATTATAATTTTATAACTTTGCGGCTGTGTCTTCATTTCTTCATTAATTCGGTACTTCAACGTATTCGCATTAGTAGATACTTTGAAAACGTTTTAAAATTATCAAACTTAGGTTTAATATGATTCAGTTAATTTTAAAGTTTGAAAATATATAAAACTAGCTTTCCGCCCGCAGCTTCGCCGCGTGGAGTTCGGTTATATCGCGTTTCCAAGAGAACCTTTCAAAAGTCTGGGATAAAAACTATCCTATGTTCTTTCTCAAGGTCAACTCTATCTCTGTACCGAATTTCATTAAAATCAGTTCAGTGGTTTAGGCGTGAAAGCGTAGCAGACAGACAGACAGACAGACAGACACAGAGTTACTTTCGCATTTATAATATTAGTAGGGATTTATATTTTTACGATGGTCTACTAAACAGAAAGTTTTTGAGTTTAATGGACTAATTTTCCTTCCTGACGGCTGTAATATCTGAGAATTATCGTATTGAATTAAACAGCACTATTTTTAGTTTTATAGTAACGTCATGTTGTATCTACCCCTGTTTTAAATATGCAGTCTAAACATTTCGTGTTTCAATCCCCAGTATCATCGAGGTGGTCGATGACTCAAACTGTTTATTTATTTTTAACATTACGATAAAAATATAGGCCAAGATCGAAATTCGAATTGTTTTATGTATTGAGCGTTTACACTTTATTACCCTATGGCTTGCAAAAACGATAATTATAATTTAAAAATTAATAAAGAGAAATATAAGTTAATAATTGCAAAAAAAAAAATATTTTTTACAGTTCAAGAGATATAATATATTCGATTCAAAAAGCTTAGTGTCGGTAATCGTTTAAAATTTAAGCAATTCAAATAAAATGATTTGAGATATCTTCCATTTACAAGACTGGTATGTGTATTATTTTTTGATATTATAAATGAATAGTAAAGTATGAATTTTATGATACAATTATCCTTATTGTCACATGAAATGAGATCACTGAAATACATACACAGTAAATTATATGTAATTCTTATTAGAATTCTCTAGGATGGTTACTTGTTAAAATAAACGCTACTACATATACGTAAAAAAATAAAAAAATATTTCGTGCCTAGTACATATGTACATAGTATACCTAAATAGTTATAATTTAACTATCAGAATACTTTATTCACAGTGCTCTTAGTGATAGTCAACAATTAATGTTCCTAATTAAATGGAAATTGAAAAATCAAACTTACCTAGTTCCGCATAGCAAAGTGCTCCAATCATCGAAAGAAGTCCCGAAAGAACCCATATTATTAAGGACATGCCCTTTGATCCCGCACGTTGTAAGGCATGACTAGGGGACACGAAGATCCCCGACCCCACTATCACTCCAACAATAATCGCGACTCCATTCAGTAAACTCAATTCCTTCTTCATACGAACTCCTTCAGTTGATTGGTTCTCAGCGTTGTCTCCCATTTCCCCAACGTCCATGGGCTTAGGAGCCAAACCTTCAGTAGCCGAAACTTTTGCCATTGTATAAAATTAAATAAGGTCAAAAGTAACAAAATAGTCCTGTAAGTAAAACTTGTCGGTCAACTCAATACGGCACACACATGGCCTAACCGCAACTTAAGTCTGATGCGGAAACTGTTTGCCCGTCATCCAAATATTGCATCACACTGCGCTAAGCTACCGCGGGAAACACCACGTGGGATCAAGAACACCATACAAACGTCCCTTTTAATATAGTCCTGATAACACGGTTATATAGCGGTGGAGAACAAAACAGCTGTTGATAACACGTTTTAATATAAAACACAATAATTAATTATTCACACGTATGTAACCTACTTTTATGTTTCGAATAGGTTAAAATATTCAGAATTGTTAAATATAAATGCCTTTTTTAAATATATTTGGACACTTCTAATACAAAAACGATAAAATTATAAAAATAAACTGATTAAACACAGGATATATCAGCGCGGTAACGATCGTAATGACGGCCTGTCGCGGCCGGCGGCACCGTGAACACGTTCAACAATCCCCGTCCCCACTATACTATTCATTTGCTTTGCAAGTTAACCACGAGCCCGCCAGTCTACCGTCTAAATGTGCCTCGATGTCAAGAACGGAATAAATATTACGATGCTGTAAGCAATTCTCAGTCTTTCCTCTGTTAGAGTAGAGTTGATTTTAAATTTAAATAGCATCCCACGAATTCATTGCCAAGTTTGAACAACGCATTCTTCCGTCTCTTTCATGCCCCACCAAACCACGTGTGCGGTTAGCACACTTCGATATTGTTCCTTAATTTACTATTTTAGATACTGATAACAATCTTACATCCTTCGTGATAAGACTTACGAGACTTAAACTCTGATGTATGAGTGCGGATGTGAGCTGTTTCGTTATAATACGAGGTGAATGACTGAACCACTTCTTTCAAGCTCGCACCATATGTTAACGATAATATATGTATGACCCATCAAAAGCGTATGCTCGATTGATGATTCAATTTACTATGACAGATGAATAAAAGAAATAAATAAATATGAACGTAACAGTGTTTATTAATAAAATATTATAAACGGAAATACATTGTATTGTATGTATAAAAATATATATGTATATGCAAATTTCTATTCGGTTCGTTCGTTGTATTTGAATATCCTCGCGGTGCCGTCGTCTGAGGTCGTCAGTATGAGTTTTTCTTTTTCATTGTAAGTGAGATCTAATATTTCCGACCAGTGTCCCGTGAGGACGACTCGTCGGTTGCCGGATCGCGCTTCGTACACGCGCACGGATCCGTCCAAACAGCCAGTGACCAGTTCGTCTTTGATCCATATCATTTTAGTGACGCCGTCGGATTCCTGCGATTTGGCGCAATGGTGCCGTAACATTTGCCGCGCCGTGTCCCATATCGTCACCGAGCCGTTGAGAGTACCTGGAAATCGATTAATTACAGAACATATGCATTTTTATATCAATCACATTTTTATAGTATTTATTAGAACCACATTTTTTTGAAGGGATAACAATGTATAGTTTATGTATAATCAAATAATTCTGTGAAGAAAAATATATTTTTTTGTATTTTCAAATAAATTACCTAAAGCAAAATATCCAAGCTGTGGGTCCGGTGAAAAAGCAACAACTTCTAAATCATTTTCTGCTTCCATCTGTGCAACAACTTTGCCGTTGCTTGATGTTGTCATGACTGCTTTGCCTGTAATGAAATATATTCATTAAATATTCTTATACTTCTGCTTAAAAAGATGACTTAGTCTAAAAAATCTAGTATATATAATTATCTCACCATCTGTAGCTATAGATAACATGAGACTGTTATCGGGATGTATATCTATAGCAGTGACTCTTATTTGATGTATTCCGGGTGGAATTTGTGATACAACGGTGGCCGTTTTGAGATCCCACACCTTCACTGTACCATCTTCATAACCAGCTGCTAGACGGACACCATCATGGAACATCTGTACATAATATCATTGTATGAATATTGGTCAAAATTTTAAACTTTTCTGTACTTTAGTTAGTTTACTATAAGAACTGCTTAGTTTTAGAGAAATGTATATAAGTACTAGAATATAATGCTATAAATAATAGGCTTATGATGGTTCTAAAATTACTGGTAATGGTTTAATGTTTGTAATAAAAAATCATTAGTGATAAACCTACCTTCCCACAATCTGTTCTGACATTGTGTCCTTGTAGAACCTTTGTATCTCCAGATGGGATTTTGAATACATATATATCACCCGTAACTGCCCCGCATATGAGTACTCTAGCCCCAAAATGCCATAGACCCCAACTTAGATCATCCGCCTCATATTCAAATACCACAGACCATGGCTCTTGTTGATTTTCTTCCAAATTAACCTTCCATACTTTTATTAAGCCACACATATCAACTGTAGCCAGAAAGGCCCCGTCAAAGCTAAATCCGACAAAGATCACTGAATCCTTATGTCCTATGCAGTCCATTATTACCTCTCCGGTTTCTGTAGACCACACAAATGCTTTGTCATCTTCCCCGCCGGTTACAGCAACTTTACCATTTGGATGGAAGTCACAACAAAAAACTGATCCGTTATGTTTGTTAAACACTGTAGTAGCATGGTCTTCTGGTCTTATCATTTCCGTATCCTCTTCTTCTTGGTCATCTACCATTTCCTCATCATCAAATTGTATTTCCTCCATCTCCTCGAAATATATCCCGTCGTCATCCATACCGGTGATTTCATCACCATTTATAGAGGATGGCGGTGTATCTTCTGATAATCCCCTCATAATTAAATCTATACTTTTATAAAGCTTAGGTTTGATGTGTACAGAAGTCTAACCTATTAAACTTTCAGAAAAGGCAAGTAAGCGATAAAATCAGTTTCTGATAATAAATTAAATGCACGTCGAAATATTTTTGTCAATTATTTTCAATCAAAATTCTAGTATCAATTAATTAAAATATCTGAATCACATGTTATTGTTATTATTAAGGACGTCAAATGTGTCAAATTATTTCACCGCTACTGTGGTTTTATATGTTATCTGTTCCAAGTACCAGAATTTTTTTTAGTATTTTATAGGTACCATTCTTATTGTGCACTCAATAAATAAAAATTTAGGATTTTCTATCTTTGAATAAAAATAAGATATCTCTTAACCTCATTTAAAAACTAAATAAACACACCTGGTCATTGGATATGTACATGGTTTCCAATGAGTTCATCTTGATGATTTGTAGTAAATCATCAAGATGAACTTATTTGCAATAAAATAAAAACCTTTGTGTAACCAAAATATCTGTATTCAATACTACTTTACGTTTTATATATTATTGACATAAGACACAGATGTCAAAACACAATTGTCAGAAGAATTTAAATTTTAAGGTTATTTTATGAAAATAATAATATTATTTAAATAGCAAAAAAACTTAGATACAAGAGCTAACAACATGGCTCTAGTAAAAAAAGGTAGATATTGTGTGTCATAGACTCTTAAAATGTTGGCATAATAATATTATTAATAAATGTTTTAGCATTACTGGAGACACCTGCTTCATTTTTATTGGCAAAACGATTCCGGGGAAAAGTTAATATCCAAAAACCACGAAAACCCCACTTTGAGAAGCAACTTTTGCTCGATTTGACCAAACCCCACTATGGACCTAAAAAGAGTTCTTTGCCAGATATATTTCTTTGTGATAAAGGAAAAGTCCTCTTTTCAAAGGAAGACATCGATAACCCTTTCGAAAGAATATTGGCAAGAGAATGTTTGAATTGGTTTAACACATCGAAAATGGTGGTATTTCTCCACATGAACTCAATCAGTATGGAGGATAAAACACCAGTTTACGCTGCACTAAAGAAGAATAATATGAATTTAAGGACTTACGGAAAGAAAATTGTAAGCATGGCAACCAAGGGAACTCGTTATGAAGCTGTTAATCAATTGTTTACATGTCATCAAAATATTATATTCGGACAGCCAGAAAACGCTGCAAAGATGTTCAAAATACTCAAGAAGACACCTCAATTGGTTGTCATGGGTTGGTATTATAAACAGTTTTGAGTATTTTAATTATATGTTATTACTAGCTTTCCGCCAGCAGCTTCACCTGCGTGGAATTCCGTTATAACACATTTCCAAGAGGACCTTTCAAAAGTCTGGGATAAAAACTATTGTATGTTCTTTCTCAAGGTTAACTCTATCTCTGTACCAAATTTTATTAAAATCAGTTCAGTGGTGTAGGCGTGAAAGCATAACAGACAGACAGAGTTACTTTCGCATTTATAATATTAGTAGGGATTTAATACTCTTATTAATTTCCAGCCGGAATCATTAATGATAAATTACTATCAAAGAACGAGCTCGTCCAGTTTAGTAAATTGCCGAGTCTGGAGGTAGCGAGGAGTCAGCTGTGCTCAGTTCTACAGAGTGCCGGTTCCTGTCTCGTGGGACAGTTGAACCAGAATCAACAAATGTTGGTGTCACATCTTGAACAGCACATAGAAATACAAAACAAACCTGCTGATAGTGAAAATAAAGATAAAACAGAGAGTTAATAGAAGTAGAATTACTGAATTATTTAGATTTTTAAGATAAATAATTAAAATATTAGTATAGTCATATTGTTTTCATTTCAAATTACTGTTAATTAAATTATAATCTGTAATCCCTACTTATAATGATTGTGTGTATCATTAAAAAACTTATGGACCTATATGTGTTCGTAAAGCAATACTTTTAGTGCTAAAATCACACATGTAGAGGTAACTTTTTGTTACATAAATATTTAAATTAGTGCTATTTATGAATTAAAATTGAACATGTAATAGAAACAATATTCTGGTGTAGAAAAATGGAAAGTGCTTACATTATTTATCATTACTATTGTTATGTAAATTGTTCCAAACTTGTATTCCAGTTTCCAGATATTATTTTTATTACTATACTTAAAATTGCTCTATTGATCTGTAATTACTAAATAGTAAGAAATAAGTGATCTAACGCATAAAGTACATACATTTTGGTTAATGTAAGAGAAATTCAGGAATATGTAACAATCTATTTATTTCGAAAAATTGAGACAAAACTGTATATTTGCATAGTGTTTTGAGCCACGTGTTTTAGGGGCATTTTTATTCCGCTCAGTGTTTTATTAAAAATATATGGATGGCAATTAAATATAGTAATTTAAAAAAAACATTTTTGACAACATTTGAATTCTCGAAATTTATCTAAAACTGCTTATGGAGTTATATCTAAATTATAATTTTCTAAATAATATTATTGACTTACAGGACATAAATTAATAGACATCATTTATTTCAACAGAAATGGTGTATTTAAAAAAAAAACACAATCTTTGGTACTTTCTATGACTAAAGATAATGTTAAAGAGATCAAAACATTCGAAATTTAAAATTAATTAACATTAAAGATATTATATTCTTAATTATTACACGGTTTTGAGCAAAGAGATTATAAGATTAATGTCAATGAGGGAGTAGCTTTTCCTTATCTTGGAATATAAAGGAATTTTCTTAGGTATGTTAAGTGTTTTATCATATATAGCTAATATATAAATCGTACATTTGATATAAATACATAGACAATTTTAGTCTATCTCATTCAGTATATTTGAAGTTTTTTCTTTGTATATTACGGAGCGGTAAGACAATTAGCTGATGCCAATGTCGTAAGTGCCATCGCCGCTTCGACCTCATCCCTGTCATGTTTTATTGTATTCAGAACTATTCTTTGTACTTTTTGTTCTTGTTTTCGTCTTCTTCCATCCGCCCACCACGAATAATTAGTTTCGCTTGGTTGGAATCGAGCTGCGCTTTCCAGCCATTTGCTTAGAAGTACTGGACTAGTGATGACCTTATCGCAGTTATTATCATCGCATCTTTCTATCTCGTTGGAATTATTGTTGAAGCTTTCGTATTTCTGGCAGGGTGGTGATGTTTCTTCTGTGTCTTGTTTATATGAAGTGTTCGAGTCCGGGCTGTTTTCGAACCTCGTGTCGTAATCTTGTTCGTTGTTTGAACTGGATTGTTCTGGCTCGCTCCATATGCTGTCGTCTGAGCAGATGCTGAATTGCTCCACGTTGCCCTGGGCGCGGTCGTTGTATGTACGTATTAAATGACCCCACGTGAGTTGATTGCGATCAGCATTCACGTTCTTTAATTTTCTTCTCCAGTTAGCGAACCAGTTGCAGATCTAGAAAAATAAACGAAAGATTGGATGACAGATATCTTTGTAAATTTTTATTATTTCCCAAGTTTTTTTTTTCAGTTTTGACATCAATGTCTTTATAACCAATCAATATTTGGTAACTGGTAACATTTATCCAATATCTACACGTAGGAATATTATGTTCGCAAAAAGACAATCGTGTAAAACATTAAAGTTGGCGGTGACAAAAATAGTGCCTATTTAGGTACAGATAGAAAATCTTGGCAATACGCCAATTAGGTTGGATACAGCTTAAAACATGCTTGCAAGAGGGTCCCTCGCGATACTTTGTATTTAAATATCACCATAAATATTTCTTTATACTGACTTGTATGTACGTTAATCCCGTCTCTCTCGATAATTGTTTTTTTTCTTCGCGGTTCGGGTAAGGATTGTCTCTTCGTCGGACGAGCCAATCTTTGAGATAGCGTTTTATTTCTGGAGTGAACAGCCTCTTCTGAGGACGCTGGCCGGCCACTAAGCATCTCCTGCAAATGATATACAAGGTTCATTTTACCTTGTAACGTTGTAAACAAAACATGTTTTCTGGTAAATATAAAGATGGGAGACGTCATCGTTACTACAAAACTTGAGACAAAAGGAAGTTAATGGTCCTTGGTACGTGTGTGACGCACAAAGGCAATTATTCACGAAATACTGAAAGTAATGATTCATAAACATCGGTCTCACCTCGTGTATCTCCTGTTCCTCACTGGTCGCGCTGATTTTCCACTGTCTTCTTTCGAAGCACCATCCATTTTGTCCACTTTTGCCGAACTAGTCCTTTGAATAACTGTCATCTAGCAGGATATTTATGATATAATATGAAACTGTCACGTGATGTATATCTCTTAAGGTGTACAAGCACGTGCGACTAGCAGCGCTGCCTACGACACAACTCGTTCCTCGATACACTGGCGTTGCGGGGGATGGTTGCTCATCTATTAAAAAATAAGGACATCATGACACAAATAGATCGTTAAACAGGGAATACAATCCAACATCTCTAAATGTATCGAGCGATCATTGCTGGTATTCAACCAATGCGTTGATGTAACAGAAACATGACGGCCACATTCCTTTGAATCTAGATGTTAGTGTCTCTCACTTATAAATTAATACATCATAAATATATATTACCGCGTCCAACGTCAACCGAGTAGATTAGCTATGTTTTTATGTTGGTCCAGTTAGAATCACTGTTCTGGAAATGTTCAAAAAAATAAAAAACATGCCGTGTATTACGTGTTGTCGAGGTCATTGTTCTCGAATGGGACGAATAATTTAGTTTGATACGATTTTTAATTGTAATAAAAAATTAGCAATTATAATGGCTATGTTGTTTTATATTCAATGTTGAGTGTTATTTTCATAAAACGCTTACAACATACCTGTTTGCGGGAAAGCTCGCGCGGTGTGTGAAAATGGCGGCGTACGTGTGACGGCAGCGCCGCGGCGCGGGCGCGATACTCCGCTCCTATACATGTTATTTCAGGACGTCTCCCGCGATGTCTTCAAACATGATTACAGAAGCTGTCACTACACAAACAATAAAGATTTACTGCTCTCATTGCTCTCCCGATTAGATTGAAATCGTTTAAATTATTTATAAACTTTACTCGAACGATAGTCGCTTCGAATGCACCTTCATTTATTTGGTAATTCAATACAAATGAAAATTCAATGTAATTAGAACTGTTATTTTAAATCTGATCAGGTAAGAACTCCTTCTGAAATATATGTCTCATAAATATTAATGATGTCATATTTACAATATTAATTAGAAGTCAATGGTTTTGTTTTCCCAACCTAGTTGCAATGATTAATTTGTGATGAGTTGTAAGTAATTATGGAATCGTAGGATTAAGAATAACAGAGAACTAACAATGTTATTTCTTAATGAAGTCTCTACATTTATAATTCTTCAAAATAATTCCTTAATAAAGATTACAGATCAATCATTGTTGATCAAATTAATATTAAGTATTTTATTTCCACATTTTTATACAACGTGACTAAGATCTGCAGCGACAATCCATTACGATAATAATCTATTCAGTCATTAATAATGTATTAATCAAGGAGTCTGTATATTTAAAAATAATACGTTTTATTATTACGTAGTTGTTTCAATGTATAAGAAAAATATGATTGTCCATGTCAGGGGTGTCCAAACTCGGTGGGACCCAGGGCCAATAAAAATAACTTAATAAAACCTTTAAAGGTGGTAGAGCCTAGCTGTGGTGAGTTACTACAGCTCGAACATGGGCTGGCTCGACCGGGGAAGTACCACCCTCTCACAGAAGATCGGCGTGAAGTAGCCTTTACTGGCTGCGTTTCGTCTGATGAGTGAGAGAGCCGGTTGCCCTTTCCCTATTCCTACCCTTTCCTTCCATTTCCTTACTCCCACCCCTCCCTATCCCCAAAAAACAAGGTTGGCAACGCATCCGCAACAAAATGTTGTGGATGTCCATGGGCGACGGTAACCACCTTCCATCAAGTGGGCCGTCTGCTCGTTTGTCACCTTTCACATAAAAAAAAAAAAAAAAATAGGTGGGCCTTAAAATATCTGTATGAAGACCGGTGATAACAATATCGTTATTATTACCAGTATTTGCTCATTGATATATTTAAACAAAGAAGATAAAAAAGAATCTACGTGCCGCAGGAATCCAGACCGCGGGCCGCACGCGGTCTGCGGGCCACGCTTTGGACAGCCCTGGTCTATGTAATAAACTTGCATCTACTTATTAGGTACAAACAAATGTAGGTCATAATACCTCACTCAGTGCATTAAGATATTAAATTGGGTCGCGCTATCTTCATATATTTATAAACTATAGCATAAACAGAAAAGTTATTTTTCTTTAAATGACAAATTTATGTTTATAAAGTATTGGTTTAATCTTATATGCAATTATCAATTATGTTTACACTAATTACTTCCTAGCTTCATTATCGAATTTAAATAAAGCTACGAGTATTATCACCTTTAATACAAGTTTTCGATCATTAAACTGAATACATGTAGTTTTTCATTCATAAATCATCACACATTACAGTAAAAACTTATTAATTTTTAACAAAAGAACGTAAAATAGGTATGTCTTATTATAGTTTATACCGATATTATATATTTATGTACAAATATAGGAACATATATGATATATGAATTCGATGGCTGGACACCGTGAAGCAGGACATGAGAGCCAATGGATTAACCCCCGAGGATGCTAAATACCGTACAAAGTGGAGGAGTTTAAGCAGGAAGGCAGACCCTGGCTAAAGCTGGGAAATTGCCAGGAAGAAGAAGATATACATATATGAATGAAAACTGGTTTTAGTTTCTTTATGAAAACTAGAAGTAAGGTTCAATGTTGGAATTTACTGTTTTTTTCATATGAAAGATGGCAAACGATCAGCCTACCTACTTGGGCGGCAGTAGCCACCGTCGCCCACGGTCATCTGCAACATCTCTGTTGCGGATTCGTTGACAAAATTGGCTTTTTATGAATAGGGAGAGGTGTTACTAAGGAAATGACAGGAAAATGGAGAATAGGGAGAGGGCAATGGGATCTCACTCATCGAACGAAATGCAACCATTAAAGGCTTCTTCACGCCGATTTTCTGTGAGAGGGAGTTCTTCTTCTGTCGAGCTAGATCATGTTCGAGTTGCAGTAACCTGACCACAGCTTGTCGTCGACCTTCGAAAACATAGTTTTCACTAACTTTTTGATTCTATTTAAATTTGCATCCAATAACGTAGTACTGCTACTTTCGATCTTTAGCTACATGAAAACAGCTAGGCTCTACCACCTAACATGCTTTTAATACAAATTTTGATGTGATTCCGACGATTTAATATTAGGAGAATATAACACATATTATTTAAATATATTAGAAATATAACCAACGTTGCTAATAATCTCTAGTAATTATTTTATCCTAGACTTCATTTTGTGTGCTTCGTTTATTTCAAAACATTGGTACGTAACTATTTATCTGATAAAACTAAAGAATTTTTATGATTCGTAATGAATATAAAATCATCTAAGTGCTCGTTAATATATAGATTACAAATGAGATAATTTAATTAAAAATGTTAATATTTTTCCGTATAATAATTTGACGATATGAAAATTTATAAAATAAATTGGTTAAATACAAATATTTTAAATCTTTTTTATTTATGATATAGCTGAAAGGTTTGCATACACTCTATATTCTATAAATACAACTTTATCGCATTAAAGCTTATAGAGAGAATATTTATCTCTTTTTCTTTTAAACAATATATTTAAAAACAAAATATACAGGGTGGCTGGTGAATTACTATCAATATTTAAGGAGAATACTCGGTACATTATTCTCATTCGAATTATGTAAAAAAAATAGGTACTTAATTTTTGACAAAATTTCCGTATAAATAAATAAAGTGTTGACACGTTCCAAGTGTTTCAAGTGTGGACGCGTGCGGCGGCGTGCTGATAGACACCACGCCGCCGCACGCGTATGTGTGAGTGTGTGTGTATACCTAATCTGTAGGGTGTTCACACGATGCGTAATTAATTACATAACTTTTGGTTAACTTTACTTAGAAGTTTATTAATATTTATGTTATATTAATTTTTATTTTGTCCTATATGATCGTCAAATATCACGTCCTCAAGTATCGATAGTAATTCACCAGTCACCCTGTATATTGGATATTTTTTACATAAACACAGATCAAAACGAGAACAACTCCAATTGTAAAGCCTACTATATAATGTTTTAATCACAACACATTTAAAAACGTGTCTGTTTTAGATAATTAAGATGAAAATTGTCTTTGTAGTGTAGGCTTTAGTGTTTATTAATGGATTTAAGTAAGTAAATTAATTTAGGTTTTTTTTCATTATGGTAATTCTAGAGACGTGTTGTTAGATCCTGATGACAAAATAGAGACACAATACATACATTAACACTACCTTTGTATATTACAAAAAACACAGTCTTTAATGATGAAGATGAGGTTCCGGTTCACTCATAAAGTTTCAGTATTCTGCCCTCGCAGAATTCCCTTGCATTAGGAGATTTCCAACTTTCAACTTCGTCCAAAATCGTGGTCAGGCCTTAGCACCGTTATAGAAGAAACCACTCAGATCTGCAGGTCCGAATTTCTATTAAATTTTTTTACCAACCAGGACTACTCTTTATTTCCAGTAACGTTATCAAAGTTAATAGAAATAAGAGCAAAATAATGAAATAACATGTTCTATTTATTTTATATTAACAGATGTTTGTATAATGAAATACGATTAAGACATCAGCACGTGTTATTCTGGACAGATGTTGTAACAGAGGTTTGATAAGAGCATTTTGAGAGTTTATTTTTTTATATCCTAGGAATCCCTAGCTTTACGATAGCTCTATCCTATAAAATGTATGGAGGGAATATAAGTTTTAAACTAATCGAATTTATATAAAGATAAATTTAGGGTTAAGATTCTTCGTGTTTAAATTATTCCTAATAACGAATTTACTACGTTTTACTAAGTACTATGTATTTTATTCATACAACTATAGCAACGCATCATAGGGCATGTGGGCGCGGAAGTGCGCCACATTTAGTTATAAATACTAAAAACGTTAATGTAAGAATGTAGATAAAGTACCAAAATTTCAGTCCTTCTGAAATAATATTGAATAATTATGAGCTTACAACTTCGTGGTTTACTTCATTATCATGGTAACTATTTCCTCTATTTAGTCGACGACATATGTATGACGTCATAAAATTGTATACGGCAAAGTAAAAATGCGCTCTATAGAATCTGACGCAATGACTTCGTTGGAATACGTCATGTTACATATTAAACTGAAAGAAATTAAAAAACTGAACATTCTCGTATAATGAAAATACGGTATTCGTTAGTTTCTTATGAATAAAAATAGATATTTAACTAAAAAATGTGTTGTTTTTCTAAAATTGTAACGGACAAAAAAGAATTTTATCACCCTAAACTTTTAAGAATCCCCGGCAGTAAAGTTTGGGTAGACTACTAGCGCTATCTCGCTCTATCATGAGCGGCCAGAGCATGTTGTCTCTCTCTATTTGTATTTTGCGACGGTCACGATCATGTACTGTAATCGCATTCATAAACTCAGAAGGCACATGCGCTCAGCGACTGCTCAGCGTGTCATACGCTCATCGTGTTTCGACTCTTCCAGTCTAGTTTAGGAGATCGTAAAAATGGTAACAGAGAGTGATTCAGTCGTGTAATGAAAATCGTAAGGAGCTAACAGGTTGCCGTCCCGCGTTCTTTTACCGCGTCTGTTGCCACGTGTGATTTGTTTATTGCCCGTGATTGATTTTCGAAACATGGGTGAAGAAACTCAAGCCAGCGACGGAAAAGTAACATTAAAACGTAAAATAACATTGTTCAATGGTGTCGGAATTATTATTGGGACGATTATTGGCTCTGGAATTTTTATATCGCCGACCGGTGTCTTCCGGTATACTCAGTAAGTGACTATTAATTTTCGCGCCTCCAAATTTATATTAGTGTTTGAAGTAAACGTACAAACACATGATTTGTGAAACCTGTTTTTTTAGCACTATTTATTCGTTGACTCACTGTACAGGGCCAGTTTAAAAATGCTCATTAAAATGTTTCAAATTTAACATGTGACTCAAATATTTTAACTTTAACTGTTAACATGTAGAGCGTGATTTGACTTTTTAAAAATCTATCCGAAATTTTGTTAACTTTATTCAAATATGAGAATATTATCTTTGAAGTTTCCTTATTAATTAAATATGACCCAATTAATATTTACATCATTAATACATTAGTTTTAAATATGAATTTAATTAATAACTTCTTTAAACGACAGTCGAATGACCAAGTTTTGTGTTTATAATTTAAAATCTTTTTAATGTCACATTAATAAATAAATTATTTTACAATTGTACATAAAAACATTTGTTCATGCGGAGTGAATGTAGGTGATACGGATATGACCATGACATACATATTATACACATTTAATTGACTTTTAATACTTAAGACATATTGTGGTTGATAGACATAGGACAAACAAGTTTTTACCCGCATTCAAAGACCGTCAGGTAGCGGTTCAAAAGGGAATCATTATACATATTTTTTGCTTCATTTTGATTTGAAATTAAAAGTTTTATATCTATTTTTTTATCGTTTCTTAGTAGTCTGTACTCGGTATCGGAATAATATTGAATCGTTGGCAAATGGTTACCAATAAGTATTGTTAATTTATGTTCTTATTACTATCGATGTTTACGATTAAGTTACATAAGGACAAATCGATTTTATTTTTATATAATGTTATAAATGCGAAAGTAACTGTCTGTCTGTCTGTTACGCTTTCACGTATAAACCACAGAACTGATTTTAATGAAATTTGGTACAGAGATAGAGTTGACTTTGAGAAAGAACATAGGATAGTTTTATCCCAGACTTTCGAAAGGTTCTCTTGGAAACGCGATGTAACCGAAATCCACGCGGGCGAAGTTGCGGACGGAAAGCAGTGTTTTTACATATGGTACAGATGCAGAACTACATTACAAAGATTTTAAAATAGTATTAATATTCTAGGTTCGTTTAAGATAACGTTATGAAATGATTAATGGGTAACCTTATCGATTAGTCCCATAGTTAATAAATAGTTATATTTATAAGTTTTTGAACTTAACCTATTTCTAGATGACGCTGTTTAATATAAATATATAATAGGTCAGGCACAACGTGTGAAGTGGTTATTTTCCATTCAATTAAGACGGGAACACGTCTTTAATTTGCGAAAATATTCCCATACGCTAATAACTAATAAGCATATTATTTTTAAGACGAGTTCGTCGGTTACTTGAATACGTACAGTTCTCATGTGACGTTCATAGATCGTCGTATATTTTATTAACGTCGTTTGTTTGTGAATGAACAAACGTAGATTCTGTCGTATGAATATCGAAGTAAAACCTCGTACTAGGATCTCCGGTGTCAGTTTTCATTTTCGTTCTAAATTACTACAATTAACAGTAGTTTATGGCCGGTTGTCTTCAGTAGCTTTATTTATGTAAGTCTTCAAGAAACAAACATTAAATATATGTTTTAACAATATAATCTTCGCAGCTGTTTCCAATATTAGAAGTTTGGTGTTTATTTATGTTTAGCTTATTTTATTGGTAAAATATATATATTTTGCGACAAAACCGCATTGTTTTCTAAGCTTTAGTTAATTGTAAAACAATAAAACCGAAAATAATGCAACATTAGTTACACCGCACATAGCAACGTCGTGTAATATAAGAAGTATTTGTAAATTTAAAGAGCAGTGTTTCCTAAAAGAAATCTTTTCCTTGATGGAGTCAACAACAAATGATTACAACACGGTTCAAAATATTTAAAACAAAGAAAAAAACCCGTAAAATCAATTATAAAGCAGATGACCTTCAAAAGCGTACCTTAACATGGTTTCTCCCTCAGTATAAGCAACTATGTAACTTGTTAAATATTTGAAATCACTAATACATTTTAGTTAAAAAATGATATTAATTTAGTTCAAATAGATATAAATGTTAATATGTATACTATTACTCGAAAATTGAGCAGTTAATGAAGTTGGCATATGTACATAGTGTTTCTTTAGGAAGCAATAATAATTTGACTATATGTACATATTTTATTTGATAATAAATTTATCTTAATAGAGGAGGCCTTTGCCAAAGTTGATCTAACAGGTTGTTGCTGCTACTTATTCCTCAGATAAAGAAAGTTTTTGTATAACTTTGTGTTCAATAATTGTAAATAATTTCTGAATAAATGCTTATTTTATTATGTTATTGAAAATATGCTCTATAAAGCAATAGGATCAAGGTATTAGAACTCAGTTTCAATACAGTTAGTACATTTTATTTTTAGTATACAAGCTGTGCTCGAGGCTTCGCTGAAGTAAATATTCGTAATATCACTTCTTGAGTGTCAGTACAAGTTCTCATTAACTACTTACGGAGAGTTAATAGTATTTCATACAAATATCATCGAAGTGTCAAAGTATATGAGAAGAGAACGGTGGACGGTAGTCAATTATTTTAGTAGGTTGTAGAGATTTTTTTCGTGAAAATAACTGGACTTATATTTACTTGACTGAAATGTAATATTAGTTCTTCTACAAAATAATATCTTAATCAGTGAGTGAGTCATAA
Organism: Danaus chrysippus; assembly: GCA_916720795.1. Taxonomy (NCBI): domain Eukaryota; kingdom Metazoa; phylum Arthropoda; class Insecta; order Lepidoptera; family Nymphalidae; genus Danaus; species Danaus chrysippus. The sequence goes on along the minus strand of CAKASE010000057.1, from coordinate 3,347,255 downwards.
TAGTATTTGTGTATACAATACAGTATAGGATATTCGTACCTATACTGGAAGAAAAACATCGTGAGCAATTATCGCATTATAATTTCATAATTATAAGTTTGAAATCACCAACCCGTCTTGAGCAAGCGTGGTGATTAATGCTCAAACCTTCTCTATGAGAGAAAGAGGCCTTTGCTCAGCAGTGGGCTCTGATAGGCTGATGACGAATACTGGAAGAACTGAGTAACATGCATTTAAATTTTATATAAAGTTAATACAAAGTCTAAGTCTCATATAATTTGAAATTTTATTCAAACATTTATAAAACCAGCAGAAACTAACTATTAAAACTAATTAAGATATAATCGAAAATATATTACGAATTTATTGATAAATATTTATAATTAATTCAAAAATATAGGCAACTAGGCCTACACTTACAATTTAAAATCTCGTATGTAGGTATGCAAATATTATGACAGTTACCCAACACCGTACAAGGAGGTTTTGTGGTCATATTACACTGCGGTTTCATCCGTGTTCTATATAAGTGGTATTATAAGCCTCAATGAATTCGGACAAGCCTTAAATAATGTACACTATACTAAAGTTTCTTAAAACATAGAATAATTCTTTATCTTTAAGTATTATAAAAAGATAAAATTTTTGGTTCTGAAAATTACATCAAAGCATGCTGTTGGCTCGTTCTTATGTATCACTTCATTTACATAACCCAGTTTTATTTAATTTAAATTATAAATGAATTAAGTGAATACGTATGTAATAAATTAACCACACTTTAAATCACCGTTTATACTAAAGACCCGTCAAAGTTTACATATATAAATTAAAATTATGTTAATAGTAACATCAATCCCTACTAATATTATAAATGCGAAAGTAACTCTGTCTGTCTGTGTGTTACGCTTTCACGCCTAAACCACTGAACTGATTTTAATGAAATTTGGTACAGAGATAGAGTTGACTTTGAGAAAGAACACAGGATAGTTTTCATCCCAGACTTTTGAAAGGTTCTCTTGGAATCACGATATAACCGCACTCCACGCGGGCGAAGCTGCGGGCGGATAGCTAGTACGTAATAAATTAACTTTACTTTAAAATTTAAACGATCGTTTATACTAAGGACCTATCCATCTCTACATATATAAATTAAAATTATAGTAATAGTATTATGTATATATATTTTGTGTATCCAAGTTGAGGTCTTTTTCCTTCATCCAGGTCAGTGGGAGCCTCGCTTCTGATATGGCTGATATGCGGCCTGCTCTCAACATTAGGAGCTCTATGTTACGCAGAGCTGGGAACTTCGATATCAAGATCTGGAGGCGATTACGCCTACATCTTCACAGCTTTTGGACCGCTGCCTGCGTTCTTGAGAATGTGGATAGCGCTCCTCATCATAAGACCGACAACCCAAGCAATAGTAGCCATAACCTTCGGCCAATACGTAGTTAAACCTTTCTTCCCAGACTGCGAACCTCCAGAAAACGCCGTCCGACTTCTAGCAGCGGTATGCTTATGTAAGTAATTTATATTTCAATTAAAATCTTCATAGTATAAACCTTTTTTATTATTTTCTAATACAACGATATGCGATTGATATTTGTGCGTATTAAGGCCAATGCCGACAACATAGCAACTAGTACATGTTGCAAATTAAACAAAACTATGTAGATATCTTGTATGCATCGACAATATTATGTGACTGATTCTTTTATCCCTACTAATATTATAAATGCGAAAGTGACTCTGTTTGTTACGCTTTCACGCCTAAACCACAGAATTGATTTTAATGAAATTTGGTACAGTGATAGAGTTGACCTTGAGGAAGAACATAGGATAGTTTTTGTTCCAGACTTTTGAAAGGTTCTCTTGGAAACGCGATATAATCGAACTCCACGCAGGCGAAGCTGCGGGCGAAGCTAGTTTTATATAAACACATATTATAGGGACTTTTATATGATTAATGGATCATAATTCTGTTGGAAGTTTTCCTACAAGTGCTCGCGTCCGAGGAAAATCCTAGTGACACATAATTATAAGTAATATATATCAAATTAATAAACACGCTTAATAAACAAAACAAAAACGGAACGTCTAAAAAATAAATTTCAGCAAAAGAGTTCTGAAAGTTCAGTTATTATAATATTAGAAATTTATTTAAAAGGATGTTTGTTTAAACAACTAAAACAATAAAATTATTTCATAATTACTGTTTATTTTCATAAGTAAGTTTTTATACATACCTGAATGTACTATTGGCTATGGCCATCAGATATAATTAATTATAACTGAGAGACTTATACAGGGTGACTGGTGAATTACTATCAATATTTAAGGAGCATACTCGGTACATGATTCTCATTCGAATTATGTAAAAAAAATAGGTACTTAATTTTTTACCAAATTTCCGTATAAATAAATAAAGTGTTGACACGTTCCAAGTGTTCCGAGTGTGGACGCGTGCGGCGGCGTGCTGATACAAAACCACGCCCCCGCCGCGTGTGTGTGAGAGTGTGTGTATACCTAATCTGTAGGGTGTTCACACGATGCGTAATTAATTTCATAACTTTTGATTAACTTTACTTAGAAGTTTATTAATATTTATTTTGTCATATATGATCGTCAAATATCACGTCCTCAAGTATCGATAGTAATTCACCAGTCACCCTGTATATTATATAAGTCATATATTAGTAAGTTTGTATAAGATTCTTCAATATGCTTAACATAAGTTTTGCATCGTTACACAATATACTACGTAGTACGTACGAAGCGTCTCCCGTTTCTCATACAATGCTCTACAAATAAAAACTCATTAAAAGCATTAAATAAAGCCTATAATAAAAGTATAATTTTGTCGACTACTTTATAGCCTTGGTACTTTCACTACACAAAGGATAAAGTTCGGTTTATTTGTAATAGAATTGATTTGCAAATCAAAAGAAGCCTTGCTCCTTGGACATAGAGTTCAGACCTCTATAACATTTAGATCAGTTGCCAGTTATCTTCTAATTCGAATGCATCACTGTCAATTTTTAACCTTGATCTCAATACTTAACATTTTTTTTTAAACATTAAACAATTATATGGTTATGACTATGTATTTTTCGGTTAAAAAGAATTCCTTCGATCATAATTAATACTAGCCGTGCCCGCGACTTCGTTCGCGTGGAATAGTGACTATGAGCAGCGTTTTTTTTAAATATATACTTATTTTTATTTTGGATCATAATCACAGTCATTTTGGGTAGCTAAAAAACCTACTTTACTGTAATGCTTCTCTATATAAGATTAATGGTGCCTATGTATGTATAAGCATAGAATAGTGTTCGACGTGATTCTTTAATTTGACATAACTTTGTTATTTATGAACCGATTGACATGAAACAAGCACTAAAGGATAACTGAAGCATACCACAATATATTCGTGAAAACCGCATCCAACTCGGATCAGCCGTTTCTGAGATTAGCGTGAACAGACAAATAGACAAAAAAAAAAGTTAATTACATTTTTGGGTTCGACATCGACATAACAATAAACCCTGCTATTTTTTTTATTTTTATTTTCAATGTACAGACAGCACTTTTCTACAATTTTATTATATGTATAGATTAATAAATTGTATGCAAACTCCTTATTAAAACCTCCTCTGACAAATAAAAAGTTTATATCTCCTAGCTGTCACTTTCTAAACAAACAGGATGTTTCAATTTTAGATGACTGTATTATAGGATACTGTTAAGATTATAAAATTATGGAGTAAATGAGTCTTGACGTCGTTATCTGGCGCCGGTTAGACGACGGGTTTCTTGTCATACTATTCACTTAGCATCATATGTCTTATCATAAAGAAATACATCCTGTATAAGGTTATGTTTTTAAAATATGAGACATAACTATTTGTTTCATAATTAATTGAAACGAAGATCTTAATGTTTTCAGCCTGAGAAAGAATAAACCTTTTTGGGTAATAATTATTTATTATATTGCTGGCTGAATGGGTAATATGGTAGGATGAGCTTTAGAGTTTGTAGTGAGTTAATTTAATTGTATAGTCCTTATTATGTTATTGATAAAAAGAGTTGTTTTATCAGACAAATCTATATTCCCTTTACAATGTACTTAACAGTAAAATACGTACCTATATTCTCACACGTTTCCTAAATGTGAATGACATTTGTGATTTTATTAAATAAATGTGGCGTTGAATAAAAAAAAAAATAAACAAATTACGAATGCAAACAAGCGATAAGATTTTTTATTACCTCAATTATGAGACAATTATAACTGATACACACACACATACACATTCATATTTTTTAATTATACATAAATATGACAAAGATTTATTTGTATTCAGCTTTACATGATTTATAAGTAACATTAGACTGGTTTCTTAAAGGCACCTTGTGAATAGCAATAAATTATTATTTTTATATTATCGATGCTTCAATCAATATAAAATAAATTAATGATATCTAAGATTTTTTCGAGTATTCATTTAAATGAAACTTATTATTTTTCGGATGTACTACGTGATTTTTATTTATATCAAAAACTATTATACATACTCTGTAAAGTAAAGTTGCTGTAAAGTAACCGAAACGTCGGGAGTACGTAGTTTAATTATTAGTAAAAATAATTAGTTTCATTTAAATGAAATTAATTATTCAGTATCTTGTTTGTGTAATTATTAATTCTTTAGTTTTCTTTGCATCATTGTTTTTCTTATAAACACGGGATCTCCGGGTCAAGAGATTGTTTAGCAATTTTTATCACGTTTCTCATTATTGAAATAATAGTGATTAGAAGTTATAAAAATAAAGATTTGTTTATTTTAATATATGTTTTTGTTAACTATTATTTTCTCAGATAATCATTCTTTATTAAATTTTGTTAATAAATTTAATTCATATTGAAATAATTTTTATCACAGACAGATTTTAATTTAATTTATATGTTTATACTTATGAAGAAACTAAGATAATATTTTTTGTGTTTTTTTTTAATACTTTATAAATGTCAATGTAGATAATATTAATTAATTATACGTAACTTTTTTATTAACGTGCGGATATCCTACCACAAGTTTGCATCAGTACACTATATACCAAGTGTTTTACGTTTCTCAATCAATGATAATATTTTAATACAATAATAACGTAGTACGACGAATGGCGATAGAAACATGGAGTAAGCATAATTCATAAATAGTAATTTTGCATGCATTACAGAAAAAACTAATGTCATTATAGTCATAACAAAATCTAGTGATTTCAATAAAAAAAAATGTTTATTAAACTATACCTAACTTTTTTAAGAGATTACATTATATGCCATCAATATAAATGTTTTTATTTTTACGTAACAACGATATTTTTATCATCAAATATTCAGTAAAACGTTTTGTCTCCTGAATATATACGAAAAAAATGTTAATACATTAAAAACACAGGCAAAGTGGCGGGTATTTGCTATTTCAATGAATATTTCTATAGATAAAGAATTAAGATGGTGTATTGTGCTATAGTTCTGAGATAACATTTAAAATAAAATGTAGTTAAATTATCAATTTAACAAGAATAACTAAAAATATAGTTTATAAAAAATTAGTGGAAGTATTAAAACGAAAGAATTTGCTACATTTTTATATGAAAAAAATTAAATTCGAATTGACGTCAGAATACAAAAAAAATTAGATGATTGGTGTTATCAAATTTTTTTTTGTCGAAGATAACACAAGTTCACATAATTAAAGCTTCATTAACAATTAAAATAGCTTTTTATTACACTTCAAAATTATTAATTATAATTTAATTTCACTTATAGTTATCCATATTTACGTAATTATAAATTCAATTCAAATAAACTAAAAATATATCTTCTGTTAACGTAATATTACTTCATGAGCTGTATCTTAGTAATGAACACATTCTTAGCCAGTGGAGACCCTTTTAGGAAATATCCACTTAACCTCATTACAGATCGAAGGGAAGCTATATGCTTATTACCAGTTTTATGACATACGAATAGTTTACCGTTTAATACTCAGTAATATTCGTTAATGCTTAAACCTGTTGACGCTCAGTGTGTGTAAAAAATTGGAGTAAACATATGTCTTATTAATATTAGAGCTTATATAGTCTCTAAGAGTATTTAGACATCACTGACTGATGAAGGAAAACATCGTGTGGAAACCTGAACTTATAATTCCACAATAATTATAAGTTTTAAATCACCAACTCGTCTTGAGCAAGCGTGGTGATTAATGCTCAAACCTGTTCCATGTGAGAAAGAGGCTTTTGCTCAACAGTGGGCTCTGATAGGCTAAAAATAATAATAATAATAATATAGTTTCTTATGTATTTCATATATAATATATTAAAGTATCTAGATGAGAGTAAAAACTCGTTTAATGCGTAATGTCTCGTCTCCCAATGCAATTAAATAGTGTTATTGCAATAGATAATTATGGAAATCTCTACTAATGATTAGAAAGTACTAATGATATGACTGATATTAAATAATTTATTCCCGATATGTGATTGGTTCAAACGACAGAACTCGTATAATTATGTAGGAAAACTATTTTCTTATAGTCTTGACTCTGTTAAATAATATGAATGTTTTTAGTGAAATTCCTTGTTGTCCTTGTATATCAAGGATAATTTTCAGGAGATTTTTTTCATTCATAATATCTCTATGTTAATTGTATCATTTCACAGCCTGTACCTAACTTATTAATTACAGTTCTAAGCTTTTTTTAATGCTAAAGGTAACCTGGATTATTTTCACAGTATACACAACAGATTTATCACATTTTTGAATTTTAATGCTCTAATTTACGAAATGTTTTATGAACTTATATTTGTATAAGTCTGAAACGGGCGAAAATACCTCTAAAGCCCCAGTTAAAGGTTCCAAAAAAAAAACTAAAATATGTATAATTACGTTACAAGTATTTTCCTAAAGAGGGTTTATGTCAGGCAGACGGCCAGTCGTAAAAACAATTAGCCAAAACTATTCAGAAAATGTAAGGCAGACCCTGGCTAAAGCTGGGAAATTGCCAGGTAGAAGAAGAATGACGTTACAAGTATTATGATCGACTGACCATATTAAACCAAATTAAATAGAACTGTCGCATCTAATAAAATTGACGATAAATTCGGCATATATCATACGATTCCATGGCCGAAGAAGATCTAATTAGTTTGGTTATAAGGTTTTTAAGTTATTGTTTGTCACCAGGTATACTGACAGCTATAAACTGCATCAGCGTGAGATGGACCATGCGTATCCAAGACGTGTTCACTTCATCAAAACTACTGGCGCTGGTCGTTATAATAATATCGGGCATCTATTACATAGCGAGTGGTGAGTCAATTCATTTTATTAACTTACTAGCTGACGGCAGACTTCGTACTGCTTCAATGGATAACTAAATAATTTTTTATTTATATTTATAGTTTACCTTTAAGCCATAAATCTCCGTGTCCTGAAGTGCGATAGAATGATTGACATATTAGTTAGTTGTCAAATCTAACGTCAAAAAACCGTTTGTATGGGAAATAGAAAAGGGATGTTTTTATGGTTTTCCCAGTAATAAATCAATTTTTTTCAGCTTTTAAACCTTCCCTGAACCTCCGCGAACATTTCAAGACTAAGATAAGATAAATCCGTTCAGCCGTTCTCGAGTTTTAGTGAGGCTAAAAAACAGCAATTAATTTTTATATGTATAGATACTATACTTTCAAATTATTATTTTATATCATGTAAAAAATTTGGTATGGACCCGGCACCCGCACGGTGAATCCATTGAATGCTAAGAGGTGTCGTCTCTTGTAAAATTTTTTTGTACATCGTTGTATTCTATACGTAATTGTTTCTATCAGAAACATTGAAGTTAGGTTAATATTTTCTTAAAATTACCTTCACATATATATAACTATAAAAATAGTATTATTTCTGCGATCTACTTATTAAAGTAATATAAAATATCTTTATGAATTAATAGTAGAATTATCAGTAGTACCGTATTACATCATATTGTCCAATAAATACGTCATCCTAAACGTAATTATCAGAACGTTATCTCGAACCGATAACGACCGATCTGTACCTATATTGGCCTATTTACGTCGATTTCAATCGAACCTAATACCTATACTAATGGACAATACATTAAAGACCAATTCTTGATCTCAGCACATAAATGGCTAACGGTATGATTACTACATGTTTCATCCCCACAATACGGAAAGTTAGTAATTTTCAATAAATAGTATTAACTTAAATATCGTATGAGAAACGGGAAACGCTTCGTAGTTAGTAACGATGCAAACTTGTGCTAAGCAATATAATTGTCTCTTAGTATATTAATTAATCTTGTTTGAATGAAAGTTGAAACTTATATTTATCGGATTACTACTTGTATTTTATTATTTTTAACTAAATAATCCCGACGTTTTGGTAATTTTGCATCAACCGTGATCACGAGCAGACGCGTAGAGATCGATCGATAATGTAGTTTTCAAAATAATAAAATACTCGTAGTAATAAAAAAAATATTAGTTTCATTTAATGAATGTAACGAAAGTCTGAGATCTCATTAATATCTTTTCAATATGATAAAGATTACAATCGTTTTAAAAACTAAAAAATATTACGGTTTATTGACTTAGAAATAAATTATCGAAAAACAATTTTAGTATAAAAAGTAAACAATATATTGTTCAATTATTGACACTATTTAATTTAATTATAAATGTATGAAAAATACTCTTAATGCTTTCCAAACAATTACATTGTTACAAAATTCACTATCAGTATGGAGCTGAGTTTCAATCGCTATTGTTTTGGTATTGACGGTTGCGTGGGATATAGGATAAATGTGAGAATTACATCTGCTTACCATCGGTTTGAATCGATAACGTATTAACTGACAGTTTGCAGTATTCCAGTGAAATCTTCGGACTCATGATTTTTACTCTTTCTAAGGGCTCAGACAGTCATTTTTTATTAACCTCAATGCTAATAGTTTTGAAGTAAAATATTAAATAATATATGTTTATGTGTTTTCTAATTATACTTTTAAATGGTGACGAAAATTTAGTTTAGATTGCTGAGAAGTTCAATGACCTAGTCCGATATTACAATTTTTGAATGGATGTGACGTAATACATTAATACATGGAGTGAAGGATTATTCTATAAAAATATATTATTTATCTAACATTTTTAACAATAGTTCTTTATATTTATTTATATTAAACTAAATCGGTTAAAAAAGAAAAATCTTAGTCACCAATTCTATAATATAAATAACGTTTAATTACAGGACATACAGAAAATTTCGAAAGGGCATTTGACGGTGAGTACAGCGCTGGCGACATTGCCATGGCGTTCTACTCTGGTCTGTTTGCTTTCGGTGGATGGAATTATCTCAACTTTGTCACAGAGGAACTTCAAGATCCTTACAAGTAAGTTTCATTCCTTGGATACTAAAAAAAATATATATGTCAGTTATGAGCCGTCAAGGTCAACGTCAAATGTGACATTGACAGTACATTAATGACATGTGACATTAGATAGCTGACATTGCTCATTAAGGCCCAAGAAGTTTGTTCTTGGTTTATTTATTATATTGTTCCGTATAAAGTTAGGAAGTAAAGATATTCTTTGATAAGGATCGTTAGACGGAATCACGAACGTTCGTGACAAAAGATATAAAAATTTTCTTTTCTTTGCTTCTGTAGTTTATATTTTATCCCTACTAATATTATAAATGCGAAAGTAACGTCTGTGTCTGTTATGCTTTCACGCCTAAACCACTGAACTGATTTTAATGACATTTGGTACAGAGATAGAGTTGACCTTGAGAAAATACATAGGATAGTTTTTATTCCAGGCTTTTGAAAGGTTCTCTTGGAAACGCGATGTAACCGAACTCCGCACGGGCGAAGCTGCGGGCGGAAAGCTAGTATGTAGTATATATTTGGTATAAGTTGGATGTTACTGCCTACGAAGCGTATTCCGTTTCACACAATAATTTCTACATATTTCGATCCTTAAAGGAAGTAAATGATTCATTTATGTAAACGAATCAAACTAGTTATTCTATATAAAGGAATTGTCTACAAACTCATGGTAATGTACTATAGCTCGTGCATTTAAATTCATATATATATATATATATATATAGGGGAGAGTTGGTTATATCGTACTAGCATTTAAATCGTACCACTTCTAAATTTCCCATTTAATGAATATTTTTTTCTACATTGACAACGCCAAATCGTGGCTCTGTACCATCCCTCTTCACCCCCTAGTTAAAATCGACGTGAGTTAACAACTGTACTCGTAATAAAAGAAAAACATTTTTTGTAGGAATTAATATAAATATTGTCGTACATTCGTAAGGAGATAACTCGTAATCAAGGTAAGCTATAGTTATTCAGTTTTTTTTTTATTATTCGACAATTGTATACTAGATTATTGGGGGTTTTTGTTGCGTGTCTAAGTTTTGAGTTTATGCCGGATATTTGCTTTTGTTTTAGAAATGCCTTAGTTGGTTTAATCGTACCACTTGCAGTTGGTTAAGTTGTACTGGTACGATTTATCCGACTACCAACCGTAAGTACCTACAGTACTACCGCAAGTTCGTATAGTAAGTACTACCCAAGGCCAAGAACAAGTTATAAGAGGAAACGATCTCATTCCATCACCAGTAGCGATGGTTCAGGAGAGGCAATTGTTGTAGAACTAGATGATGATGATAACAGCGATGATGATCTTGAAAATATATGTCGAAAGTGCAATTGTTCTTACTACGATAAGAAGGGTCCAAAAGTTGATTCGCTGTAAACGGTGGCTACATGAGAGCTAATTAAAATATATGTACTTCGAATCCGGACATTTGTCATGATTGTTTCCATTAAGAAATATGCACAATAATTATATTACAAATAACATTCTTGTTAACTGTTGTTTTATTATTATAGTTTACTGTTTTTTTTTTTGTCTCATTTTTATTGGATATGTTGATTGATCTCATTACCATAGTATAATCATGTTATTTTACTGAGAAAGCTTATAGTTCCTTTATATAACCTAAGAGTTAAAAATTATGTTTCTATTACCTAAAAGATATAAATTATGTTGTTTTATTACTTACCTAACAGTTAAAAATAAATAATTTGATTGATAATTTTAATGTCTTTCATTCAGTGGTACGACTTAAACACCCATGGTACGATTTAAAGACTTAGTGGTACGATTAAAACGACTAGTCGGCTAAATCCTACCGATGGCAAGACTCTATAAAAAAGCATTTTTAACAATGTTAGAATAATGGCAAGGATCTGTTCTCTTCTTCTTAGGAAGCTAAAATATGAAACTTTATTTTACATATGTATTAATTATTATAAGACGTGTCATAGTCGAAATATTTGAGTTAAAGTGAAAAGTGGTACGATATATCCGACTCTCCCCTATATATATATATCTTTTGTTATATATGTATTTACAATATGTTATCTTCGTATGCGTGTTTATGTTGTGAACACATAATGACATTGGTTTTTGATAATGTTAGCGATAAAACGTTAAATTGTTAGAATTCCCAGTCATCAGTTATTATTAATATTCAATCGTTTTTTTATTACACTCGCAAGATTTTATATCCTTCTATTTTAGAGTAATGTAAAAAACCTTAACGATTACAATAGGACATTTACATAATTATTCCCGGAATTTTTCTTATAATTCCCGACAGTCATTATTTATATAGTCTTTTATTTTATATATATTTATTTCCTTTATATATTCGTCTCAAAGCATTATTCCTTAGACTCAACAAGTATAAATAAATGTATACCAATAGACGCCTTAATTCACTTAAAAGCCTCTCGAGAGTTCCTCAAACAGTCCTTTGTCGTGAGTTAAATGGAGCAGACATTTCAAATAAGTCTCAAGATATATCTTGGGACTGGGATTTGATTGTTTCCCTATAGGTTTAATAAAACGGAAATTATACTTCTATTATTATGTACATTGCAATTTTATAATAATTATCAAGTCATTTATAGTTCTTGGTAGTGGTTATGTTTTAATTAAGGCTATAAGAGGCTTATTTAAAGCTAAATAAAATCATCGTACTATAATAATTATTATCGTTGACTATAAAAAAAAATTAAAGTAAATTTGATATACTTATAATAATAATGTAGTTCGAGGAATTTAGTTTTATACTTGTGAAAAACGTGTTACTCTACGTTTTACGTTTAATGAGAGTTCGTACTAAAGGTCAATCTAATAGAATTTCTTACATCACTGTGGGTGTGAGATATATTAGTTTTCTCAGGATCGCAGCTTTTATCACATTATTATTTATGAGGGTACGTTTTATTTGGTGAAATGAATACCAACCGAGATACATACTCTTAATGAAATTGGTTTTTCTTTTAACAAATGGTATAAATAAATAGTAACTATAATCGCGGACTTTAACTTTATTCGGAATATATATGGATAAAAAATAAACATTATATAATAAAAATAGCCTGAAGAACGCTTATTATTAGCTATCAATGAAAACTGAAAGTCACATCAAAATGTTAATTACTCAGTTAATACTTCCGCTTTTTAAAATATGTAAACATACTGAATTTTAAGAATTTTAAGTTATCTTAGACATGTTACTTATAGTGCAAACGTATTATCGTGGTAAATACTTAGATTTTAGTGGTTTATGGTTATTATAAGGATAACAGCCGATTTATAAAAATATTACAGCAAACAGAATTAAAACTAAAAAATCGAAAAAGCTGCAATAAAGTTTTCAAGTTTTTATATATTTTTTTAATTACACACACTCACACAAATATACATAGTAGCTGCGCCCTGCGGGTTAATCCTGGACGTCAGCTTGCTGTATACAAATTTTTATCAAAATCGGTTCAGCCGTTTGAGCATGAAGAAGTAACAAACATACACACACAAACTTTCGCAATTATAATATTAGTAGGATGTACAATGCCAAAAAATAGCGTAGAAATCATACAATAGAATAATTAAGAAATATCCCATGAAGTATTCGAGTCTGGTTTTCATTGGTCCTCATGTATTTCAGGAATCTCCCTCGAGCTATATGGATAGCTATGCCGATGGTGACCATAATATATGTGATGGCAAACTTGGCGTACTTCGCTGTCGTTACCAAGACACAATGGTTGGACCCCAAGGCTGTAGTTGCAGCGGTAAATTGATTTAATTTGTATTATTTTATATACTTTATATTAATGAATTTAATTTTAAAGTTAAAAATTCGATTTAAATGCTAAGAATGATAACACTGAAATTTTTGTTTATTCGATTAGGATGTTAATTTGCGATTGATTGATTAATTATCGATTCTGTAAAAGTTGTAGTAATGTGACTGGAATCGATGAATTAAATTAATTTTAAATTTTAATCGTAGTATCTATACATTTAATTATTTAGTAATAAATCGATTCAATGAGTATATCTAATTGTTTCGAGTCGAATGTCTGAGTCATACTATTAAATATTAATGAGTTTTTTTTTGTTCTATTAATTCATCTTAAAATTTTGATTCTATTCGGAATATTTTAAAATACATATAAGAAAATTAAAATTATAAATATCATATTATGTTTCAACTCAGTAGCTATAAATAATAATGTGATTTTAAAACGAACGTTTAATTATTTCTATTTTTAAAGAACTCAAGTAAAGGGTAAGAAAATTAAATTATTCATAAAACGTAATCTATTCTGCAAATCTGATAAAACCATTGTGCCCCCATAGCCGAAATAATTTAATAAAACCTCCTTTATAAATAAAGCATCGATCAATTCTATACAGCCGAACTAATGTAATAAAACCTCCTTTATAAATCAAGCAACGATCAATGCTATACAGCCGAACTAATGTAATAAAACCTCCTTTATGAATAAAGCAACGAACAATCCTATACAGCCGAAATAATATAATAAAACCTCTTCACACCAGATCTTCGGAGACCAGCTGTTCGGTAGCTGGAGCTGGTTGATTCCCGTGTTCGTGGCGCTATCAACATTCGGCGGCGTGAACGGCGTGCTGTTCACGTCAGCCAGACTGTTCGCTACTGGCGCCCAGGAGGGTCACATGCCGGGGTTCTTCACGCTGTTCCACGTTGAGAAACAGACTCCAATACCATCGCTTATACTCACGGTGGGTTATATGATGTATATTTACTTTTTAATTTACTTTAAGATACGTAAAGTATGTTATGTATGTTTTTTTAAATGGTTCTTAATTACCTGGTTAATGGTTTATTTATGTTGATATTATAATAGATTTGTATATGATATAAAAATCGTTGGTGAATAAATAAATAATAAATCAAAAGTGAAAAAATCGCAATGGTTAATTAATTCGGAAGATTAATCGGAACAATCGGGAAGATACACATATTATAGATATATCACTTAAATCTAATTCTAACAAAAACCTCAATGAGATAAAAAAAAACACTATACAAACTGACACATTTATATTATGTATTTGATCTAAGAACTTCATTATTATATCTAAATATTTAAATTGTACTATTAAGAAAATATATGAAAAAAGTGAGACAAAGTAGTAGGAGATACAAAAAAAGTACGGTACATTTCCATTATTGTCTCCTTACGAGACTAGGAATTTGAACCAATTAAAGACAGTTGTAGAACATTACTGATAACAAGCAACAAGGATGTTTTGTGTTGACAATAACAGTATAGTTTTCATATTATCAATGTAGCCAATACAAAAGAATTCATTAAGTTTCATCTTTATAATACGATCTTCATAAATGCATTTATTACTTACTACCTATATTTTATTACTAATGTATTTGATAAAATTTATTTATGTATAAAATAAAATAACAGAAAAATCTACTGCTAAAAATGTGTTCTATATAATATACTCGTAAGTCGTATGTACATAAATCAATATTTCTTAATGCTGCAGATGTTTCAGTTTAGAATTATTCAAATTAAAACAAAAACATATTTCCTAATATTATTTTTAATACATATAAAATTAATTTAAAAAATATTGTCTATAACACTAATAAACTTTATATAATTTCCAGTGTTTCTTCTCACTGCTCATGTTGACCACGAGCAACGTGATCGAGCTTATAAACTATTACTCACAAACGCTGTGGCTGTCCGTGGGCGCGTCAGTCGTGGGCATGTTGTGGCTGCGGAAGACCAAACCCGAAATGTCCAGACCTATTAGAGTCAACATAATCATACCATACTTATTTCTTATAGCAATCGGCTGTTTAGTCATCATTCCCGCCATAACGCAACCTAAAGACACAGCCATCGGTATTGCCATACTATTATCTGGGATACCAGTTTATTATTTATGCGTCAAATGGCAGAATAAACCTCAATGCTATAACACAGCTTCTGGTTGCATACTGAGATTCCTTCAGAAGTTATGTTCCTGTGCTTATGTAGATTCATCAGAGAAAATTACGAATTGATGATCTGATTAGCTTAATTTATTAAGGACCAATATACCACAGTGTTATTAAGAATATTTATTGTATTTAATATACTAAAATACGCTATGGTTTCTGAACGTTCTAGACAATTTTATATACTTGAATATTCTAGGTATTATTTTAATTATAGACAAATCAATAATTATGTATTGACTTACTGCCAAGATATATGTATACAGTACGATTTTTTTTACAAATAATTTAAGTAAGCGAAATCAAAGTGTATCAATCTGAATCATGTGTAAATATCCATTTTATTTTAAAACGTTTTCAATAAAAACAACGACATATGTACGGGTATTGGAACATCGAATTGTGTTATACAATTATTTTCTATATATGTAGTTAAATTTTATTTTATAATAATTAATACATTTTATTTTATGTATTCAGATGATTCTCTCTATAGAACGGCAACAATTAATATATTATTTTTCTATTTTTTGTGGGCAACATTTTCGATTTTTGAGCAACTCTGCTATCTAATATACTTGTCAGAGTGATTAAATTCAGTATGAAATATTCATTTATATTGATCGAACGAAGTTATCTATTTCAATCATGTGTTATGTTCTATTAAAATTTACATATATTTTTTATTTACTACTAAATATTACTTGAAGAAAGACCGTTTAGAATACGATCAAAATAAGTTTTATTGTCATCTACTTCCAAAAATCATTATTAAATTACATATTTCATATTAAAAACATGTCTTCACAGAACAACATATCCAAACCTCTGAAGCGTTAAAGTACAAAAATATTTTGGACTCAAAAAAGTATCAAGCGTAAAAGTATTGATATTGGTAAACTATACCACGATTCCAATGCGAATGAAGCCTTACAATATTAATACATATATTTGCGTAACACATGTTAATCTTCGGCGACAAAATAATAATAAAAAATGAAGTGATTTAAACTGTCACAATGTCCCCTTTACCTGTCAAAAAGCGCAAAAATCACGAATGTAGTCAAAATATATTAAAAAAATATATACTGTTATCTTTTATTGATAACAATATTTATTGATATATACTGCTTTGAATATTTGTAACTAGATGTTTACACTATACATCATACTTATTGTATAGACAATATTATATATTATGTAATAGCTAAATGCTTTTAAAAGCACATGATAAAAATGTTACTGAAATATAATTGTCACTACAGTTTTGTATTTTTATTTGTTAGTATATATCCCAAATTCCGTATTAAATAAACAATCGTTTACAACTCACAATGCTATGCTGTGATCAATAACTATTTGCTAAAGCATAAGTTAAGTAAGTATATTTAATTGACTACCTATGTTGGTCCAAAAAAATTTTTCGATAATTTTGCTAACTGCAACTCCGGAGGGTGGTTCTTTTATTATTAAATTATTTTTTAAATTCCAACGTGATTATTTTAGGATGGACCTGTCTAAACGCATATTAAACTGAATTTTTTTATTATTTTATAGAAGAACTTATGTTTCAGTAAGTCATTAAAACATTGATTGTACTTAGATTCAAGGAAAAATTTAAATAAAAAATAAACACGCCTAACCATGTGCTATTGATATCATGTAATAAAATATAAAATGTCAAAATCGTGAAAAATGTCGAATTACAATGCCTTAAATTGTAAACGTATGGTTATAAAAAGACAAGAAACTTTTGAAGAGGTAACATCATAATATAAGCATTTTGTATAAAATCCATTAATGAAGGGAATGGAATGGAAATATATTAATGTCTTATTTATTTTTCATATAGTAGGTCACACGAAAGTTATTTCATCATACTTTATAAAGTTACACTATGAGAAGTTATGTTTTTTTTCGTTTTCTTGATAGCCTTGAGTTCAGAACACAAATATTGTCAAACTTGACACTTGTCACATCTTTGTCCTTTGTTATTATCAAGTGTCATTGTAAGCGTCTGTCATTTCTTAATCATTATTTACAATCTAATTAAATGGCATTCGAATCGTGAACAGCTAATGCTCTAGGCATAATAGTGTTTTACTGATATTTTTTTAACAAAATAAGTCACAAAAATGTTAAAGTTTGAGATAGTTTCCTCTCGTAAAGTCGAGGGCGTCGACAATGAAAAAAAATTTGTATCGTACATGTTACAAGTGAGGCAAGATTCCACGGAGTCCAGTGTGTTTGATCCGGATCCAGCGAACGTAGAAAGACGATACACGCATTTTTTAGATCTTTACACAGGCCTTAAAAAAGAACATCCGACGATAATGAATTCCGTTTCATTCCCAAGAAAGGTATGACTCATTATTTTGTAAACATTGCTTCCGTAACATCCTTTGCTTTGTTTAATTTGTTTATCATGGTCATTTACTACTGACATTGGTACTATTGGTAGTAGTACTGGCAGTTTTTTAAATCACCTGACCTCATTAAAGTGATATGAGGCATATTATATAGCAATCTTTTCTACATTGATGTAACTTAATACCTTCATTTAATTACGACGTGCGTCACTGTTCCACATATTTACTTTGTATAACTCGAGTTTTTGAAGGGAATAATGTTTGCTTGATATGCAATTACAGATAGTTGTTGGAAATTTTGACCCAAATCTAATATCATCCAGATGTGCTGCGTTTGAATCATTGTTGAATTTGATAGCAAATGAGTCACGACTGAGGGACGCCCCCGCTGCTATCGCATTCTTTCAGAACGTTGAATTGAATGAATCCAGGAAATTGATAAATGAGGGGAAGTTTGACCAAGCTCTGTTTGTTTTAGAAACAAGTTTTAAACTGTTGAATAAGGTTAGTAAAGTGTTATAAATGGTTTCTTTGTTGTTGAGGAATTATAGATAAATGTTTAAATGAATAAAGCTTTGTTTATTCATTTATATTGCGTAAATATTAGAAGGAGTGTGGTATACAATACACTATATTTGTCTATGTACACATCATACCTATATTTTATTTATGATCAGTGTCTATTGTAGTAATGAGTATTATTTGTGATATTGATTTGAACATTTATTAAAGTTTATACACTTTTATATAAAAATAACTTATTTCTCTACATACATATTAATCTCTGAATGCCTTTTTTTAAACATAGATTATGGCTATCATTACATTTTATTTGTAGTTAAAAAAAAATTAAATTTAAAATTTGGTAATTTTTTTCCACCATTTTTACTCAAGTCTCCTTTGAGTCTATTTCTATCCACTATTCCTAAATATTGTTATATAGTGCAAAACAATATTTAATGGTTATACTAACCTCAATATTCTGTAATCACCTTATTAGAGCAACTTATATCAATAAATGATATAATATTTATCAAATTACTTTATTTATTTTCTAGTTGCTCTCAATTTGCTCTCAATTTGAAACTAAATTGACTATAAACTTATAATTACACTTAAATTGAGTAAAATCCATAGTGTACCTAATAGTTTGCATATATTATCTAGGTAGGTGATTGATAATTTTATAAATGTATCCAACAAAAATGTTCATGAATCACATAGTATTAAACATTGAATTGGTTGGAAATTACTTAAAACTATTGGATGAACTAAATTCATTAAATAGGTGATTTAATACTTTTTTCAATCAGCAATTGTAAGCAATTTAAGGACAATTATAGACAATTTGAGAGAATTTGGTGATTTTCTTTACTCATTAAAGTTTATATATTTTTATAGGTATACACAGACAGATCAAGAGTAGTACTGAGTGTGCTATGCAGGATTGTTGCTTGTGCCGGGTACAGTGGGGGTACTTTGGCTGGGCCGGTGGAGAAATGGGCTCAATTAGCACTGAGAAGATACGAGGCTGTTAGTGATTCAGACTTGTTGATGATATATGTACCACTATTACACACCTGCATATCTATATGGTAGGCTGTCCAATGTTTTTTATTTTTATTTACGGTTCACAAAACAGATTATAACTAAATATACAATTAATTGGTAGTTTAACATTATAAATAAGCTGAGTTATAACCCAACAGGCAACAACTATGTGAACACAGAATTTAAACTAAATATTTTGTATATTGTTCTTGTATATGTTTGAGCTTTTAAATGAAACTAATATTTTTGAATGTACTACACGTTATTTTATTATTCTAAAACTATATACTCTCGAAGTTTCGGTTACTTTGTTTTTTTACGGTTACTTTGGTTTCGTTTTTTTTTACATCTAGAATTTTATTTAAATTAATACTCGCGTGAGCCTTAGATCTCATTATGTGTGAACTTTCTTTTGGAAGGTATCATCTCTATGATCAGAAAATGGTATTGAATGTATCTATAATATTCATGAAATATTTATCATAAATCTAAAATATTATTTATTTGCTATTGAATATTGTTATTTTGAATATCTTGAAAATTTGGTTTGGATATTGAAACTGTGATGCAAACAGACCATCTTTTCTGTTATATTAATTGATTGATTTGAATGGAAGCACTTAATTTGGTATACATATAATAATAAGAAAGTCATTGTAAACAAGAAACAACATAACGTTTTATATATACATAACATAAATTTTAATTACTGTTACTGACAGAAATACATCCAAAGTCTAAAGTCTAAACACAATATTAAAATCACTAATATTTAAACATAATACTTGTATTTAAGAAAATATAATACTTGTATTCAAGAAAACATAATAATCCTACAAATAATTTTATTAATATGATAATTCCATACATTTCCAGGGATACGCTGGGTCGTGATAAAACAAAGTTAGTAGAGGAGTTAAATAATCTGAGAAGACGAGGTATGAAAGTTGATTCAGTACCGAGCCTCATGGATGCCATCGATGGTTTAGACACAAGCCTTTAATACCGAATGCCTCTTATAAACAAGAGAAGTATAAGTATTATATAAATCGAATATTGTATGTAATAACATACTATTGATTAAGAAATGTATTTATGGCCTTAGTAACCCATTAACTTATATTACCTCTTATTTGTAACGGTATTATTTGATGTTAGAAATCAATTAATATATTAAATCATGATAAAAAATGTATTAGATTGTATAGAATTAGTTATTAACTTTGAAAGCTTTATGACTGTTTACTGACTCATTATAACATTGTGTATATTTAATATGTTAGTATGTTTATATGTTACATATTAATGCTAAATATAAATGGTCTAAGAAATATATTATATGCTTTGTGACATTTGTCGGAGGACACATTACATATTGTGATATCTCATATATTAAGATTAAATGTATTATACTGTTAATTCCAGATTTATTAAATTAATTAAAATACTAATATTTAATGGTGATAGAATTCTTTTAAGTATTATTGCCATATTTAAATAATGATGTAAAATACATGTTATAAAATCTCGCTGAATATAAATTTTGATATTAAAATAATTGGTTAATTATTTATGGCAACTTTTTAATAGTTTTTAGTGAAAAAAAAAAATCTTGTCACAATTAGTCAATTTGATATTTAACTAAGAATAGTAATGTGATAATCATGATTAATTGAGAAATAATATTTTAAGCTAGCGCTTTAAGTATTGTAAGTGAAATACATTTGTTTCAATTGATATGAAAACTGTTTTTTAATTTATATTAAGTTGACAAAACAAATGTATCGGCCATTACGGAAGTCCTAAATATTGAAAATATCATTTTTTCTATTCCATTTGTATTTTAAAAATCCATAATCAAGCCTGGTAACACAATGTAGAAGACTCATTTAATGTATAATCACAAAATTGAATCAAAGTCAAGTGAAAAAAGTTTATTTATAAAGGTAAATTTTCGCATAACTATAGCATTGAACTGTAAACAAAATTTTTACGGGAAGTTTGTGTATTAAAAAAGTTTTTCTTTTTATATTCCTATATGTGCATGTAATTCCCACCGTTTTATAAGTGTGATCATTAAATTTTGTTGTAATTCATGTTTATATGGGGTCATATTGATTTAAAAATTCTTAATTAATTTGTCGTTTAAATTAATATATAATGAAAAGTTAATTGATTGAAGCACGAATCGAATCTCCTTCAGAAAATATTGTTAAAAATGAATAATATGTTATTTGCTTAAGTATTTCATATCTATAATATTTTTAAAATAAGCAAGCGGATTTTATTTTATTGATTTATATATACAATTCAGTTTTTATTAACTTTTCGAAGTCTAATTTACAAACAATGGCATTATTCGTTATGTTTTACTATTCTTGAAATTTAAATACTCTTTTTTTGGGTAACTTCATTTAAAATTTTAATCTGTAATAATTATATAGTGTTCAAATTTTTCAATAATAAAATATTAGAAGTATGTTTATTTCACATAATTGTGTAAAAATAAGTTATATTATTTAGAAATATGAAGATTTTACTATGAAATTTGATATATTCAATGTTTAATATTCAACAGCCAACATTTTATAATCACTTTATGTAAATTCAAAATGTGAATGCTGACAAAATAAGTCATAACTATGGTGAAGCGTCAAATAATGATATTCCTTATATAATGTAAATTGACAAAAATAATTATAACTACTAATATATTGTTTTGTATTATAAAAATACCTCTTTTAAACAACAATCAAATTAAAAGCCTTAATGATATGACAAGTTAAATTGTAATAAAGGTATCATACATCTGTTATTTTTAGAGCTTATTAAATAAAAAAAACAATTATTCGCTTCTCCACATTGATGGTAATAATCGCTAGTTGGTAGACTGATATTTTATACATTTGTAGATCTACAATAAAATTATACAATTCATTTCTATTTTTATTCAACCTTAAGTGAAATATTTGTGTATATACCTGCATTTATTTTTGCATTAGTTAGTTATAAAGTATAAAATGTTTTGGTCGGAATGACATCATCAAGTTGCAGGTTAAATGCCTGCTCGCGGGTCTAATTTTTTTTTGTCTTTGATAATATTCCATCATCTGCAAAAATTTTATTATTAAATGCAAGTAAACTGCTTCTCAGTTTGAACAATTTGAAATAACAATATTATATTAGTCTGACATATTTACTACATTATACAAATGAAAAAAATGTCCAATGATTTTTCAATAAAGTAGATATTACAATGTATGCTTGTGTAATTTGTGAAACCAAACCAAATTGAAATTGAATTACAAATATATTAAACTGAATAGTATCAGCTTGTACGATTGCAAACTCTGCCATAGATATGTATAATTATGAATTTAATTATTTTTGAGTGTAACATGAATTAATCAGAAGTGATTTTTTAAAAGCGAAACGGGCTGATTAAACAAAAAAATATCTACTCACGCTTTTTTACAACGAATTGTTTAATTGGAGCGCCATCTCTTGCGTGGTTAACTAATCTTTTTGTTATGTCGTACATAGCATTCGACTTTCAAAAAGGGTTTATAGTACAAATTACAATTTAACAGGCTAGATAAATATTTTGCTGTTATTTAATTTTTTGTTAAAAGCATCATGACTAGTAAACAGCGAACGTATGCATATATGTACATAGATTATGTGTACCTGTACTAGTTTTTTTCGTCGTCTTCATATTATATAGGGTATCCGCCGTTTTCAGATTATATACAGACGTTACGATTTCCTAGGAATTATACGGTATTAAGCTATTAATTATAGCTTATGATCTATTATTTTTTTTAAGATAAATAACTAATGTTTCATCAAAAAGTAGTTTTTATTTGAATGGGCAACAAACACTCGTAAAACTAAATATATTTAGGTCCTCACAAGTCACAAACTAACACATTTATAATATTAGTAGGATAGATTATATGCATACGACAATGGCTAACAGATAAGTCTAAGCTGAAATAGGACGGTAAGCAAATCAACAAGTAATCTCTCTTTTATTTAAAAAGCCAAAAAGGTGCCTTAATTAATATAAAAGTATATGACAGTGGGAAATAATTGAAGACTTAAAATCGCTAGCTTGCAATACTGAAAACCGTTTAAATCATAAATGTTTAAATGTTGTTACTTAGTCAAGCTAAAATCTCGTAGAGTGACCAGAAAGGATTTGTATAATTACCATACTATCACACTTAGTGCGTATCACATATATACAAAATATATAGGTATATATGTATTATATGCATTTTGCGAATATTATATGATCAGTAGGTATCTAGGAAAAGGAAGACGGCTAACTTGTAAATACGCTCGTAATAGTTATAATTATGCCTTATAATAAATGTTTCTCTTCTAGATAGTGAGAAAATCCAAGCTATGTAATGCAACACATAATGGCAATGTCGAATTTGACGTTTAGAAAGTAAGAGGCAGCTTAATGACTGTAGACTTAATAATAATTATCTGTGCCTTAAAAGTCTGAGTCTATCACTAATAGATATTTTCCTGATCATTTGATTAAAGACACTGTAAGTCGAATCTGAATTATAAATATTTAAATGTTGCACTATTTTTGAAAGGTAATCAAAACATTTTAAATTGAATCTTCTTATTTAACTTGTGCCGTATTAAAAAGTAATAATAACAAACGTAACAAGTATTTTTTGAAGCTTAACATATTTTTTATAACCGTCTTCAGAAGTAGAAATATGTAGGCACATACGTGAATCTTTACGATTGCTGAATGGTGTCGCAATACTAAAGAAACTTTTAAATTAATCGGTCGTCGTAAGAGTTCGTATTTGTCACATGTGGTAAAATATAATTTTGAAGTAAGATGTGAAAAAGAAAAGACTACCGCAGTAACAAGGACAATGTGTATGCAAAAACACACTATGATATTAGGTACGTAAAACTTAGAAATTCTTACTAGTAATATATTATTATACGATTAGCATTCAATGTCGTTGGATAAAGTATATATTAATTTGAAGTTAGTCATTTTAAACATACAGATATGCTTGTTTAATAACAACTAAGTAGCTACCATGATATTACGGCCGTGAATCGATGTCGTAAACTGAACGTATTAAGTAAATTGTTAAGGGATTTACCAAAACAATTTTCCCTTCATAAATGTAATGAATTTGGCTTCGATCACCCTTTGTAATGATTCCGATATAAGGTCCCTCCGATAGCCGTTTGATTACTCGGTAATTTTGACGTGGGCATATGGTTTTGGGCTTATTGGTTCATAATAAGGTTCTTCGCGATAAAAATATGACAGGAAATACGCAATTATTGTTACAGATTTTGTTATATAAAATTTTGTATGAAATTTTTAAATTTAAATTAATTCTGGGAGTTATTTTTGCTTATAACTTTGATATAGAGTTTTTCTCACTTTCAAATGTAATAAAATGGATATTTATAATCCTTTATTTTAATATAAGTATGAATGATATATTATCATCATATCAGGAGTATTTTTGTTACAAAATGTACGATCTATTTAAATCTTCCGTTTTTGGGGAAGTGTTTATCCAATCTTTATTAAACTCATTGGTCTCGTTCTGAGGAGGCATTAGAAAACTTTTTAAAAAGTGATGTTTAAGCGCGGCTGGTAACAGCTATAAATCGGCCGTGCAGATTTACGACGGTGCTCTGCAAATCGGTTTATATTTTCGATAAATAAAATTGGCGCGGGTTTTGCGAGGTAAGCAGAGGCCGTTAGGAGACCGTCGGTCGGCCAGCTGCCGCGCTCACATAAACCCAACTACCCTCGCGTTTTCTTGCTGACAATTTTTTCCTTCTTCGGTCATTACGCAGCTGGCCCCGAGACAAAACGGCGAATCGTTTAAGCCCTCTCCGGAGATAGTCCAATTTTATTGTATGTATCTAGTTGAATTTGATATGCCGTGCGAGTTTTGGCTAGCGACATATGTCAAAGGACAAGGACTGCCTCGTTTGGTACCATTTCTAGTTTGAAAATATTCCCATATATATTTTCAAAGAGTATTTTCTTACACTATGACATTTTTATGCATTGACGTAAGTGACATGTTCATCTTTGAATAACCCGCAAAATTATTGGATAAGAAAATTGTAAAATTAATGTTACGTGATAAATTTTAAACATTTTGAAATAAAAGCGATGTCTATAGGTGACGGCGAGTGGGACGCTGTATCAGTGGTTGTAGCTATAGCTGTTTTCGCTCTCCCCCTAACACTACTGTTCCCTGGGATCTCAGTATGGGATGTTATCCCGAAGATCAGGGTGTCCCGGTTCCATGTCCTCGATCAGCACCTCACTTGGTTGCAGCTCAATGCATCGATGATATTTGTGATCGTGATATTCTTTTGCTTTTATCTTGAAATTAGGAAACGCGAGTACGTACTGACATAATACGGCAACTGATATTAAATATGCTGTAGATATAAATTAAGAAATATCCTTAGATTTAAAATTATTATTCGATTATAATTCTTATTTTTTAAAGTATTAAGATTCAAATATATAAATAGTTTATATGAAAGTGCATCAGAAGTTTTAAAAGTTTCTTATAATGTCGATTTAAATTTTAAAGAGTATATTTTCTCAGGTTGGATGAAATGGTGGATGGTGTTCTATCAGTCAGTCAGGCTACTGAAGCTGCTTTGGACATGGAATGTGAGAGACAAACAGCAGCTATACGTGTGTGTGTCAAACTTTTAGATGCCTCCACTGAACATTACGAGAACCTCATGCTACTAAGGGATGATCTTCGTAAAAGAGAGAAGACAGTCTTACAGCGTCCACCTGAAATATTACCCTCAACTTCTGACATCAGAATTTGATTTGAGCTTCTAAAGTATTTAAAAATGTACATAAAATTGATTTAGAGTGCTTAAAATATTTGCAAATGATCATGAAAGTAATTTGGAATGTATATTATATAATTGCTTATACAATAGCCTTGTCCTAAGTGATTCTCACGTTTCCATATATTAAAAACATTATAATTTTCCACTTAAACAAGAAAGCCACCCTGCTCTAACCGCTGCAATTTCACTCAACCGTTTGTTAAAGCTACGAGTATGTAACTATGGTCTGCTAGCTGATATAAGAGCATATTATTATAGCATGCGTTTCCATGACATTTTATATAAACTTTCATTTATTCCTAACAAAGAACGATGTAATTGAACATGAAGAATAGTCATTATTATAAAAGTTTTGATATGAAATTGGACGCACGATTTATATGTTTAAAATTATGTTAAAGGAAATAATAAAAATTGCTTCATTATTTGATTGAGTTTCGTTCATTTGAATCGTGTACATTTGAACAACCGATGTTCTCTTGGGATGTTGTCGACTTGAAAAACCTAATCTATTGGCAATTACACGAAATTACTTAATTAGATGGCGCGTCTGCTTTTTTGTTGTATGGAATTATCTTGTTTTTCGCATCTTAAGTTTCTGGTTTTATTGGCGATAGTCCCATTGAATGATAGCTTTAATGAATCATAAAAATTTACTTTTAAAATCATTAAGTCATATTGAAAGTTAAGGAAAGTTGAAAGTTAAAAAATATGTAACAAATTATGCGACTAAAAGATTAAAAGTTTGTGTATCCGATAGTCTCAGTGGGTACATACAATACGTCCCGACGCAAATGTCTCTTAATATAGTGAGCACGCCCCCTATTTTCATTTAGACAGATCCGCCGGGAGTGGATCAGGCGCTCGCAAAAATAAATAAAACTGTTATTGAGATAAGCATCTGCGTCGCGGCTTTCGCTAAGTCCCGCTGTGTCTCTGAGCAATGTACTGAGATATGTCCGGATTACGGCGGAGCGTTTCCTTCAAATCTGCCGCTTTTCTACCAAGTTTACAGCTGAAACTGCTTAGCTTTAGCGAGACGACTATTTAGTTATTATAAATATCGCCGTTACAGTTAGTTACATTCAAATAACAGATTATTGTTCCTTTTTATAAGCAGATATATTATTTTCAAGTGACACCTACTCATCATAAAATCTTGATATAAATAAGTTTAGAAGTACTTCTATGCAATTAT
Source organism: Danaus chrysippus (assembly GCA_916720795.1). Classification (NCBI taxonomy): domain Eukaryota; kingdom Metazoa; phylum Arthropoda; class Insecta; order Lepidoptera; family Nymphalidae; genus Danaus; species Danaus chrysippus. The sequence continues at coordinate 3,319,759 of CAKASE010000057.1, read as the reverse complement.
GTTTAAGAGATTAATATTTAATGGAATAAGAATTCACTAATCATATAAAAAACAACTTCCAAAGAAGTGCCGTTAAAAAAGGACCACATTGAACCGTAATTGCCGTATTTCTCTTAGCTGTTTGAAAATAACGTAAACGCACGGATTAGGTTTCTGAGAGCCGGTGTAGCGTCACAGGCACCTGGGGCCCGGAGCGGATTAATTTCTCATCACGTTCAGTTCCCAAGGAATAATGAAGATTGGAGAAAAATGCCACAAAACCTTGTCTTTACTTGATTAATAAACCGCAGCCGTAAGACTCCGCTCCGGGCGAAACTTAATAACATCACTTAATACATTTTTCACAATATTTTTACTCGATACAAAAGTTACAGAATTTTTATAAATGAAACCACTAAGACAATCAATATATGACGTTAGTAATAATGATTTGACATCTGTAACGTTTGCTGTACCTAATTGACACGGATGTACATGCAATTTGAATAACAAGGGTAGTTTCATTATAAACGATCAAATTCCTTACCTACCAAAAATACATTAAATGGTGACATTCCGACCGCAGTCACGAATACTAACATAGCCGCAAGCATATGCCGAGTCTTACCTAAATTAAACTTAGTACAATCATTTGGTTACGTTGCGGTTAAAATTATCACGCGAACCCTTTTGTCTTAACCGGAATAGCCTTCAGATATGTAAATTGATATTTATTATATAATTTACTACGGAGTTTCTCCGGCTCGTGTTTAAAGAACTTTAGTATATAAATTGATATTGTCTCTGAGACTTCAATCATAGTTATTTATGTTTGTATTTATTGTATTAACATAAATTGGACATGAGTTATTTTATTAGATCGACGCTTCAAACTCACAATGGTTATGATCGTAATTCAGATTTGTCATAGATCGTAAATACCGTTTATTGCATCTTAGAAAAATAATCTCTTAACTTATTGTATTATAAAGAAACATAAACCATTACGTTGTAAATATAACATTGTTTCGAAACAAGAGATTATGGAAACGTAATTTTATTACTTAAAATTAATTTATATGTGGATAAAGTATAAGATATAAATATATGAATTTTGTAAGTAAATACTTTATAATATCAATTATTAGAGTATTTTTAATGGTTTTAAATTAATTGACATGTTCCATATCCATTAGAATCTAAGAGGCTATAAATTAATCAGTTCGGGAAGTGTAGCCCGCAGCCTGTTGGTCACCAGTCACCTTTATTGTTTAAACATTAATGATTACTGACGATGACCAAGACGTTTTGATACTTTAAATATTAAATACATTTGTAATTCAATTAACTGAACAATTAAAATATATAGATTGATTCAAAATCTTCATTGCGACATTATTATAATAAAAAAATGTCAAAACAGAATATTTAGAGTGAGCAAAACTAAAAAAGCAAAAGCAAGAGAAAATCTATTAGAATTTATTGTTTACCAAACTTTATACGTGGATAATATTATTAAGGTTTTTCTTTTATAATTTAGACAATAAATATATAAATGAAAATAGAATTATCTATGTTATTTCGCTCGTAATATCAAGACTGGTCGATAGATTAGTCTGTGTAAACGTTGTAGGATAGTGGGCGCTTCAAATGGCTCAAGCGACAGGGGTCCAACGTTCATCGCCGCAGCAGTGCTTTAATTTAATAATCGCATTACATACCACATCAGTATCGAACACGGACCATGAAATTTGCCATATTTTATATGATATACCGTTAAATAATACGTTTTATATAGCTTAGAATTCGGAATGATGAATGAGGATTTTGCTATCGTAATTGCTCTCTTAAACAAAGGTCATGGTGAATAGATTTTTTTAAATATCGTTCTATTTCTTATATTAATCATGTTAAATATGTATATATAGTATTTAATATAAATAAAATAATGTTTTTTTATTATCCTATCATACTGATAGATCATTCTGTATAAAATGTAAACTTTTATGTTGTCACATACAAGACGTGTAACGTTAATCATTCTATAATGTCCTATAGTGAAGTGTCCCTATATCATTTCAAATTTTAACGATATGCCAGCGATACTAACACTCAGCTCTAAGCCTTTTCATCTGTCAAGGTTTAACAGCTACGGAATTGGGTTATAATTTACGATTTTATCTCATGTACGCCATAGGGGCGGTCAGTGTGGTCATTGAAAAATGTTCCACAATATAATGGACCTCCCGCTTGGACGCACCCGGCCTGTTATGACTTGCCAAAATAGAGCTGTTTGCGGTCATATTGTGAGATGACCGCTTAAGTTGCGTTTAATTCTGTACCATCTAATAATTGACCGGTTTTTGACCGTTTGTCCGTCTGACGGTTTAATTGGGGGTGATTCGGATTCGCTTTTGTTGGTGCGGCTAACATTATTAATGTGGGTTGGCGCTTAATAGTTTACGTAATACATAATGTGACTATGTATTGATCAAGTTTCCTTTAGTGTGGAGTCGATATGGTAATCTTGAAGCTGAGATTGATACAAGTAACGGACGCTGGGCCTGACAAATAGTTAGTCTAGCGGAGGCGTCGCTTGGCGTCTTACCATAAATAAGGATTACTCTCGTGACCACGCAGTCTTGCGGACTGGACGTTGTACAGCCTTTGTGACGTTTCTATACCGCACGATACTCGTGTCAAATAACCCCGACATACAAATAAACGGGGGATATATAGCGCCGTGAATTTGCATTATTTCAGCGCCTGTCGAATTACAACTTGGAAAATGGGTATCAAGTTTGACGGCACGCGTTAAGCCAGAGACGGTTTAGGCGTGGCGACGTTTGAAAGGAAGAACTCCTCTCACCGTCTCACTATGAGATCGAGGAAACGCGACGAAATACACATTAAATCCCTCTTCCGCTTGTCTCTACGTATATATGTATACGTAAATGCGTTCTAAGTAACAACTTCGTCAAAGGCTAATTGGATTTCAAACCCTTTGCACAATACGACAGTGGGGCGGAATTGTTACAAGAAATAAATATATTCTTAAACTTGTTCAATATCTTGTTTCTGTTACAAACAATCAAAATAATTAAAGTTCTTATGAATGATGATAAGAAACTTTAAATTCAAAGTCATTTACGCTATATTATGGTGTTAAAAAAATCCGTTATTTTAATTGTATTATAATTATGAAAATCAGAAGTTTTTAACATAAAATGACGCTCACATATTGTCTTGATAATTACAAATTACATGTCAGTAACAGTTACCTATAAAATACAAACAAAAATCTGAAGATACTACAATATTTTTGTTTAAATTAGCATAGATTTTTACAATAAAGATGGCGTGAGTATTGTTTCAAAGCGTCGCATTCTATGTACCATGTGTCAGCCCTTATTTAGTTTCCGTTTAGACTTACGACAGTTTTGAAAGTCACATTAACTGACTAATACGCATTCGAGCGATTTGAAAGCGTTAAGAAGATTGTAAATTCGCGCGCTCAGTTAACTCAAATTACTGGAGTCTCAGTCTGAACTTGCGATGATAATCTTTTATTACGTATCCCCGATTATATAAACAATTTGCTCGGAGAAATCGAGTTTGTTATTGTATCAAGTTATAACAGAGCTAAATGTTGCTATTTAAACATTGCGTAGATTGCTGTGACTTTAAAATGTTCTGTTCTTTGGTGTTTAAGATTTGATGTGAGAGTATTGAAGGAGAAAATATTATTTGTATATCTATCTTTTTGTATATGTTTTACCAACAGACGTCTTCTAGGAATTTTGATCTTATTTAGTACAATGAAAGTAATAAAAATACTTTTAACTATGTAACAAAAATCCGTGAATTACATACAAAAAAAATTGTTACTTTTCAATTATAATTTTGTAAATATTTTTCTTTTATTTTTGTTTATTAATTAGAAATAAGTTGACTTTCAAGTATTGAAAATATTTCTTACTGTACCTAAATTTACTGTGACGAATTTTTACAGTTTACATGTTCATTTAAGAATATGTTCAAGGTAAAGCAGTTTTGGTTCATAATATACTTTTTATCTAAACTGTTAAGGTATTGAACTAGTAACAATATAATAATAGAATAAGCAAGTGGAGTAGAAGAATAAAATACTTTTTTATTTGTCTAAAAAAAGACTTTAAATATGAATCTAGTTTAATCTTCTCGTTTGCTTCTGAAAATAATATAATTTATATAAGCATATTAAACCATTACGATTAAGTTATTGAGAAAAGAAAAAGACAATTTGTTATTGCATTATTTTAAATACTAAACAAGTAAAATGATTACCGTTTAATTAAAATAAAAACCTAAATATTTTCTTTTAAAAGATTATCCTAGTAGGTACAATTTAAATATTGTAAATTAATGAAAATCAATACGTATGTTTACAAAGAAACCTTTTGTCTAGGAGACTATATTTAAGATTTATTTTAGAAAATATTATTTACACTAAATCTGATACCACAGAGATTTGTACACATCTGATTAATTATTATTAGACACGTGTATAGCGGGAGGGTCCTTAATTAGGGGTCATAGTGCTATCTCGTGAAATCTCCAATTATATAGAGAACGGATGGAGGATTAGACAATAGTTAGTCTTCTCACGTCGTGGGCGATTCAATTAGAACAAACCCGATGGTCATATTGGTTTATTAATATATACGTTTTCTTATAAGTCCGTCTGTATGTACATATGAATACACGAAGGACAGGCGAGATCATAAATCCTTAATAGAAATTAGGTATATTGTAATCTAATTGAGATTTACTCGCTTAAAGTATAACATTACTATAATAATGATAAAAATAATATAAGAAAGAGTTACTTATATCGTGAATTCTTTACATTCAAACCTTTTAATCATATATCTGCATAATAATGTCAAAAGCGACTTCCCGTTTATGCGACACCTTGATTGATGTGTACAGTGTATCCGTAGATTTATTTACCCTAAAAGTAAAGCTACGCATGTCCTCAAAGCCTTTACAACATAAAAATGACCCCCGTTACTGTTCTGTTTTATGTTTTTTTAAAAACGGTCCTTTAATAATTAGCGTAATAAATTATAAAATGATAATACCGGAGCCATCTTGTGAATCGTTTAATACCACGCGTCGGGGGGCGCTGCCGGCGACCGCGTGTCAATCACTCCTGTGAATGTAGAACGATTCTTATTTCGAAAAAGAATAAAAATACGTATCACTTTATATATTACATCCCTTTCAGTGAACAGGAGTTTATGTGATGCTGGAAAAGGATGGAGTAGGAATCCGTTCTTGTGGTAACATCTGTGCTTTATAATAGACGCTTACGTAGGCTTCTTTTCGGGGATACGGCCCGGTGGGATCGCTTTAACATGATTGATCTGTTTATTTTACATTTTAAAGGAACATTTTTACGGTTGCTTGTCAACTTAATAACAAAGTGTTTTATTTCGGAACATGTTATGTTCGGTTTTATTGATAGGTTCTTTTAGCTTATACATTTCTTGAGATGGGTCGCGAAGGCATAAATAAATGAGTTGGTAATGATTCGGTTGGATTTGATTGACATTTTGGCTTACAGGTTGTAGTTGAAGGAAATTAATATTGATATAAATGAAGAAATTGAAAATATTTTTATAAAATTAAAGTTTTAAGGTAACTGTATATTTCTATATGCCTCCATACAATCTTGAGTATTCATTCTTGAGGCGCTGGTGTTTATTAAAAGCGCTCTCAACAGTTTTGTTGAAGAGGTTCTAAAAATATATCATTTATGAGCATTGGCGCCAGTGGAACTGAGGATCATTGGTAGAGAGAATAGCTTTAATGTCCCAGCGACTGAGTGTGTACTTACAATAAGATAATATTATCACAAATTGACAGGTGCGCCGCTTAAAATATCCTTTAAGCACTTTCTAAACTGTCGCTAATTATAGATGCACGTAGAACATCAGAGCTGGAGTAGTAAAGTTACAGCATCTAACATACATGCGTCCCTCACTTATTGTTGTTAAATTGTTAAACACAGTCTAATATTCAATAAATACTGGGACTCTCAACAAGTCGGAATATTTAAATATTTCTTAACAATATTATAAATACCGAAGCTAAATAGGTTGTAGGACCGTCATGAAATATTGATGGCTATTGTTAAAGAAAAGAAATATAAATTATATCCAGAAATAACATCGTTCCCGCGGGACATTATATATAAAAAGCTTTGCTAATAAAAAAAATATTACGCTTTAACAATACAAATTCATTTTTGTGTAAAAACAAAACATATTGCACATTAATTTGTAATCTAATCACGGATAAAGAAAAGGCATAGCGCTCGTTAAGTCATTAAAAAATGGACAAAAAACGGCTCTGCTCCTGAACAGCTTATCGGAAGCAATTACACGTTGCTTTATTAATTTTCATAACTACCCTCTACTTCAAAGAGATCCGCTTCGACTAACTATGACCTAAGTGATAATATCTAAAATAACAACCATAAAATCCATAAGTATCCATAATTATCTATAAATACATAGAAATTTATTTAATCCATAATGAAAACACTCTTAATAAATAAGAAAGTTACAAATAATAATCATAAATAAAAAAAATCATTAATTAGGTAATTATCATAATTTGAAATAGTTGAAATAATTTACAGTTTTCAAATAAAGTATGTTATCAAAAAATCACTTATTTGTATTTAAATGTTTTTATTATACAAAAACGCTGTCTCCTATGTATTGTGACACAGTTTTGTATGAGCTACTGTTTACCGCGCTATACCCTTGAAGACGTTTTAACAGCACTCAGTTCGTATAACCGGCCTTTGATGTTTGACGACACTTCAAATTCAGTTGAATTTTAAAATGTATCTGTTCCTAGCTTATTAAACAACGATTATGTTGTATATTCCTTGAATTTAAACCTATATTATTGGTTATTGATGCATAAAACTATATATATTTGTATCAAAATTAGTATTTAATACATTCTTTATCAGATTCTTATATAAGTTAATTAATTAAAAAGGCAAGTACTTCGTTATTTTTCCACTGGTATCTAAATGAACATACTGCTTAGGAATTAATGGTAATATATCTTTAAAAGTAAAGTAGTTACTTACTTAGAGATATATAAGAAGAAAGACAAATAAACAAAGGGAAGATTAAAAATATAAAAAAATATATTTTGCTATGAATTTATAATTAGCAAAGTATTCTTTTAAATATCAAAATAACTAGCAAAGGGTTTAAACAAGACTTAATTTTAATTAAATCGAGTAAGATACTACAATAATGTTATTTAAAAATCAATCACATATTCAATACAAAATTAATCATTGTGGATAAACAAGCACATATTACCGTCAGCCGAGCGTCGGAACCGAACAGACATCTTGCTAAAACGATTCCCACATAAATAAAGCTCATCGGATATGAAACGTTATTTACATAAGAAAAATATAAGTAGGCCTAAACGATAGCGCATAAGGGTATCGGGAGGCTTCGTTCGGCTTCGTTCGGAACACAGATCACGTCTGCAGGGAGCCTTTAATAACAATACACAATATCAGTTCGTTCCTCCGATCGCAAATCTACTTCAATAACATATCCAATAGTAGCTCTCAATTCATTTCGACATATTATGTTAGATCACGTCCCACGTCTAAATTTCCCGCCACATGTCGCCGAAATGGCCGCTGGACCAAAACGCGAAACTCAAGAAAAAGATCACGGATAGCTTGTATCTTTCGAGTCCATAAACTTAAATGTTTATTTGCAGCGATATTTTGTCCTTATACTGATATTGCTTTACTAAGTTAGGTACTGACTTTATATTGTTTATTTAAAGTATGGACCTAAAAGAAAATTGACAACGTTATGTATTAGCTATGAAATATTGAAATATACATACAAACGTTTTATTTCTTGATAGGACTTGTAAATGATTTTTTTATTGTTAAGTTTTCAGTAAATAAATTTAAAGCCTTTCACCTGAAGCTTTGTAGGTATAGACACAATCAAATCATTATCTAATTAGTGCTAATGGGTAGCTATTTAAGAAAATTGCTTAATCGCGAGAATAGCGAAGTTAAGGCTTGAATAATCAACTTCATCCAATAATGTAGTTAGCGGTAAGGTTACATTAAGTTTTAAAACTATATTTACATATACATATGTATATATAGCATCGTATTTCTTAGTATTTTGTCTTAAAAAAAATGTTATTATATAGAAGTGTATTCACTATTTCAGTATATAATTATACACAGCATCTCCAGTACAAATAAATATAAATTGGCTCAATCAAGGTTTGCTAAGCATTGATTGATCAATCATCGGACAGCAACAATAAAGGGAAGTGCTTTGTCTACGCCGCATTGTCGTACGTGTTCTCTGAATACAACCGATGCTGGAGAGATTATGTGTACAGAATCAACAGATAAGCATCAATATTATTATATATTTTTAATTAATATTTTGTATATACTTAACCTTTTAATTGTCCAAACTGTTCATAGTTGTAGAAAACTGAGTTGTTGATACCGCATTTATTATGAAATCTTTTAAGTAATTTTAAACTATTATTTTCGTTAAGCAGATTATTTATTTCATTCAAGACGGTTCATAAGGTATGTTTAAATTTATTTTCAAATGTCTAAAAATGGTCATTCTGTTTAATATGTTATAATCTTTGATCGTAATAGCTAGCGATTTGGATTGATTCCGTCATTGTTTGAAAGTAGTGATTTCAGCAGGAATTGTTTCATCTGACTCCCGTGGATTAATTCGGATTTACTGGCTATATAAATCTATGTGGCTGTGTACCGAGTTTTATTTAGATCTAATTTGATCAAGAAACCGCATTGATGGAAGATTTTCTAACTGTTTACAAATATAAGATGCAAACATTTGATACAATAGATTTTCTCCTTACATATGTAAGTCCTAAAACAATTTTTAGGACTTGATATATGTATATTCGTTATTTTTAAGTCGAAGTAGTTCACAAGTTGTGGTCAGAGCTATGGATCACGTCTCCTTGTATTATTGATTTCCATTTAATCTGGCGCGTGCTGCTACGCTGGCCGCGTTGCCAACAAATTGCTTGATGCTTTCATTACAACTGATTGAAGGGGCGCATATTTGATCTTTTTCGGACGCGGCCTAGCCACAGTATAGAAGTAAATAACTTTCTCTATACCGATGATTAGGGATATATGTTGAATGAACACAGAAAATGGATTGTATAAAATTTGCTACATATCTATGGATTATTTTTCATATATCTCATATGTTGACAATAATAGGTATAAAAATATGTTTATTTATTTGTTATTCAATTCTGTGTCCAATGTAAGAAGTTATTTCTTTTAAATTAACAATCTCGTAGACAATAGCGTGCGTGACTTGATCTCTCACCGTCGATTGCTACCGTCCTATCTGAATCGCTTCCTCCTCCGATGTTCAACAAATTAAAATAAGATGTGATCCCATTATAAAAGTTGTTATATTCCATTGTGTTGAAATATTTCAATTTAATGCGAATTGTTGATTATTATTTTTACTGTAGTGTAGATTTATTTAATTGTGTTTACTTCGAGGCACTCTTTTTCAGAATTCATTTTATTGTAGCTATAAATTTGAAGAGATGGCTTACGCAACTGAAAAATTAATTGATCGAATCTCGTTTCTGAGAGGAAACAGCGCGGAAGAGTTTTAATTAGCGAGAAAAAAAGGCACCACAAAACTTCTGATGTAAAAAAAAGCGGGAGACAAGGGTGGGCGTAACGAAGAATAAAAATCTCCCGGTCGTAATGCGGGCAACATTTGTGTGAGGAAGACGCTCGGTAATGGAAGACAAATTTCAATATAATTTGCAATACATAAGCGTGTTACTTTAATAGTCCAGAACCACCCTTCAAATTAAACGGGGCTTAAGTATTATTTTATTTTTTCCTCCTCTCTCCGATCGGAGTGTGGTCTAGTGAGCGCATTACCGCTCTATCGCCGCGCCGATTGCCCTGCCCTGCTACGGAACGCTAGAACATCGGAGCCGGGCGACGGAAAAATATAATCCGACTAAATTAATTGCTCCTACTGGCAATAGTGGCGTTGCGATGCCGCCAAATCAAATTAAGGGGCGCTATAAAAACCAAATTAGTACTCGCTTTAACCGTGAGGGAGTATTTAGTTACAAGACGTTAGTTCAAATCCCGCCATTTTCATTAACAATAAATATCCCCCTGTAGCTGCACGGAATCCTTATTGTTTTACTTTTTACACGCTTGTGTCCCGAGTGGGATATAGTGCGGACGTCTTCTGGCGAGGCTCTGGCTAATTTGTTCTTTTGCTTTACTTACTTATAGGGCGTGGGTAATAAAAATTTGTGTTGCGCGAATTGTGTGGACTTTAAATTTTATATAACCGCGGTCGGTGCTCAGGGCGAGTTTTGCATTTAATTGGAGAAAAATTTAGGGTCGGCGAAGCGCTTCTGCGAGGATTCTTAAACTAATTGGATGGTCGTTACAAAGTTTTTTCTTTTAACTGTTTACGCAATATAAAGTGGAGAAGAGTTTTTTAAGCTCGGCCCGAGAAAGGCTTTGGGGCGTATTAAATAGATTTCGAGGACTCCATAATAATGATACAATCATGATAATGTGTAGTTTAATGTCGTCTACAGCACACAGATGCTATGGAGGGGGTGGCTTTAATATCTTTTATTTATAATGTATAATTAAAGGCTGCGGAGTAGATTAGAGGGCGGTGTCGATTTAAAACAATAACTGGTGGTATAATGACAACATACCGTTAATGACAGTCCGGCCGGCGACCAGGAATTCTGTCCTAATGTAACGACTTTCAATATTTATTAAACCCTTAGACTGATTGCTAAAATAACATAGATAGGTTAAAGGTATGACCAGTAAATTCATACAGGTGTAAACAGACAATTATAATATTTATTTTATTTATAGTAAGGCTTAATATCATTTATACATAATTTAAATATTAAGTATATTATTTTTGGGGCACTTTTATTTCTATTATGACTTGAAAATGAAAGAAAAACTTGCTCAATTTTTTATAGAAATACGTTGAAATTTTATAATACCTTAATTTTATGTAAAAGTTCAATGTTAAATTACGCAAAATATACAGTTTATAAAAGAAAAACATATATATGGTTACTTTTTTATGTACTAACCGAAGCAGGACGCACGTACCTAATTGTAATCTCATTTTGTACTAAAACTTAGCTAAAGTCAAAATTAATCATTCAAGAATAGAAGATTGAGACTATGTACCAAGTACTTACTTAGATCGTTTATAGTATAAACGAAAATTAGCTGATATTAACTAGCCTTTTATACATCAAGTATGTATGTATGTACCTCATACATTTTTCACTAAAAAACAAACACATGTACACAACAACCCTTTACAGGAAAGGATATAAATTTTAAATGTATTGATACTCCAATTAATCGGTAAATTGAAGATAATATTTTCTAATTCCTCAGCAATTATTTTTTTACATTTACTTAATTACTGTTTATTTTCCTGTTAATTATCTCAATATATGTATATAAAAATATTTCTTACCAAAGTTATAATCAATGTCATGTAGATACAAAATAAAAATCATTTTCTTTACGTAACAAGTGATTACCGGTTATTATGTTCTTAGTCTAAAAATACAAGGGTTAAAATTATATACCAACTACAATACATAATATATAGATAATCACTTTTTGTCAATTATATGAATATTTTAACTGTGACCCGTTTTGTTCACTAAAGCATTATAAAATAGTGAAAGTGGAATAGTATTTCAATTAAATATGTAACGAGTAAATAATATATCGTTGGATAATACAATTTTTTTGTATGAAATAAAATATAAAAATTTCCGTCGGCAATAAATATTAGCAATATCGCCAGCAAAATTGTAACATTTTTTTGAATATTTAGGGTATATAAATAAAAAATAAAAAGACTACATTTAACGTTGTAATTAACCAAGTAGAATGACTTAATTTTTTTATTATATTATATTAACATATGAGCTTAGCACTGTGAAGATCCACTTGAAAGAATTAAGTAGTTTTTTTTGTAAAAGACAAATATCTTCAGATTCATCTTCGGATATTGTTGCGTTTACAGAACATTTGTTTTAATAGACATATCTGTATAAGCGATTATCCGAGTTTCTGTTCAAAAAATGATAATTACATTATAAAATTACCACAATGATTGCAGGAAACGTGTTATTTAGCGTGAGTCGATACGATCTTATCGCCTCGATCCTAATTCCCGACGTGTGGATATTATAGGACCTGCCGAAAACCCCAATACCTACGGATATCCGATATTTTATTTGATATTACAGCTACAGTATGTATTTATAAAATAAATATAATATTCTCATTATTATGACAAGTCAATACATTTTGTATCAAAGTTATAGTTTTTCATGGAACAAAACTGTAATTGAAGCAAGAATATATTCGTTGTAATAAATAAGAAAATATTTATTAAAAGCGTATAATATTTGTTTATTGTAATAAAATAATAATATGTTAAACATCGTTTTTGTGAATAATGCACGGTAAGATGGCCATAAATAAAGCGGCAGAAGGAGTTAAACAGGGGCGCTACAATTTGTCATTATGACAGTGTACACAGTAGACTGCGGCGTAAAGCACACCCACTATAAGGTGTTATTATCGAGACAAAGCGCTCTGTTTGTCTATCACGATAATCTGTGGACTGTTCGTTCCAATTCCATGTTGTGTAAATGCCCTAATGGACGACGGTAATGTGACACGCTTGACGATTCTACTCACAAATTGTTGTACGAAACTCTATTACAATCTAATGACAGCCACCGTCTAATTGCGAGGTTATTACGTTTTGTTGTGCACGCAGCCTAATGATAGTGCTCAGTAATTATTGGGCGAGGTGAAACAGTGAAGATGTGTCGAATTGAATCGTCGGCTGAGTTATAAAGCCCGCCGACCGCCGAGCGCCGACCGCCGCGCCGCGCCGGATGCGTATACACGTATCAATGAAACCGCGATTAATTTTTAATAGTTCTCGCCCCAAGGCTTCCTTGATATTAAGTTTACATTGTACCTAACATCAAATCCGTTATATGTATAATGTGTTTTAGCATCTGCTTATTATATTATGATTGAAAATTATACGATTACGAGATCAAAGATAACGATATACTTTTAACATAACGCAACATTGAAATATCAGTTCTGAAATTTCTTAATTATGAATTCAAAAATGTAAACCAGCCTACAATTATATTTATAATGTCTAAATCTTTTATGACATAGATAAAAAAAATATATATAATCTGTATTACTTATGGCTTTTTAATACTAAACCTGTCATTAAGTAGACGTTGAATAAGTTGTCACGACTGTCATCAAATAGTTTGTTTTGTATGTATGTATAGCTTCTCATATCGCACAATCTTCACATCTGGAGCGATACATTTCGTGAATAATTTAACATACAATGGATTGTCTGTTGTATTTTTTTTATAGTCTGTATCATTACTAAAATATCTTGAATATGAACTAAATATATCATTTAAAATGAAAGCATATTTCTTTTACCGAAGAAAAGATGAGTCATAGAGAATTAGGTAAATGTAAATATTTGTCTATAATGTCTGGTTTAAATTTATTTGTTTTATATGGAAAAGAGTCGAATTAAACAATCCGAACAAAGGCATAAAACAATCAGTTAATTGATTAAAACATAATTGTATATCAAATACTTCGAAATTTCAAATGTATTTTCATTAACTTAAAATGATAACTTGATACATAAAAAGCTATGTAGTTTCGTGTTGTTAAAACTTATTAAAATATGACCAACCAACCAACAGCACTATGCTATACAAGTACAAAATTTTAGAATCAATTTAAACTACGCTAGAACTAAGTCGGTATTGTTAGAAAGCGAGTGTAAGCGGATTTGGAGGGCGGGTGGCGGATGGCGTGACCTCTTATTTTTGCCGCGTCGTCTCAACTGGCCCGGATTGATTTACGGGGCGAAGTGCGATATACCGTACTTCATCCCAGCTTAGTCCTAACTAAAGCTTATCCCGAATTACGCAAACACGCCGACCACTCCCGTGACATTTGCCAGAGGGTATAAGGAAAATAGAATAGCATACTCACTTGTTTTCCTTTATAATAGACGAAACTTTTTATGAAATTTATTGAACCTGCTTTATGCATATATAATATACACAATTGTATGTTGCTAGAATGTTTATCCGTGTTTAAATTAAATCGTATTTTACAAGATGGGTAACTTTTATTAAATTTTATTGAAAATAGGAATTAGTACTTGATATTGAATAAATTAGTGTCCCGTAGATATGGCAGGAAGTTTCTCAAGATTTGTTTAAGTTAGAACACCTATTAAGCTGAAAGTATGAGGACACGTTTGCCATTAGGGCGATCTGAAGCAGCCAAGGATATTATCGCACCGCTTGTTACCCGCGTAAAATTATAATGGCCGAACTTCCCGGCAAGGGGAAAGTTAGTGAAAAAATTAGCCTGCTCCCGGCACTCGTCTCTCTGCTTCGGCTCGGTGAACTCAGATGTGACGGCATTTAATTTATTAACACGTTCCTACCAGCAGAGTTCATTTTGTGTAATGACACTTTTCAGTTTTCGCAGTACTGTGCTAAGTATATGATCATTATCTTGGGTTCACTTGATTATTTTCTCAATCCGCAAACGATTTTCTTTGTCTTTGTTACTATGGTGAAAGGGTTCATCAATTAGTTTGACAGTTTTACTGATTATATTTTGTAATACATACTCATGATTGACTTATAATGATATTAAAATCAAGAGTATGCTCTATTTATTAATCTTGTTTTTATATGTTAAAATAAATACTTCAATAATATTTTATTGTTATTTCTATGTCAGAAAAATAATAGATTTATTCTTAATACAAGTTCTTAAGAATTTAAGTTGATATCAGCAATAGATCATTCCAAGTCATGTCCACTACAGCGATAGGTAAAACTTTAAACCGTGACTCACAATACACATACGAAAAATCAATAAACGAAACCACATTGAGCGCCAAAATAAATACGAGCCGACTATCCAATAAAACACGCGAACGGTTTACAATTAAAGCTTTAAATCTGCAATAGGTGTTGCCATAAATTGGTACAGAAAACAATCAGCGTGCTAGCGTCGTTCGCAATTAGCGCTGCGCGGCTCGATAAATTTGCATTAATGCCCTGAAAAATCCGTACGGCAATAATTTTCAGGCAGCGATTCCGGGCTGGTGCGTGGTCGTCGCTAACATATCATGTGTTATACCAGATTACCGATGGCCATTTGATTTGCTCATTTCATGACATAAATCCTTCTAATCTAAACACCGAGCTCGTACAGTTTAGGATTTTATTACACCATACAAGGAAATTCATAGAAAAAAATCAAATCCATAGCCAATATCAATTCAAGATGATTATGCTGAGGATTTTTAACGTAATTTTATATGAAGGTAATTATTTTGATTATAATTACGTATCACAGATCACAGTAAGTCCGTAAGGGTTCAAGTTACGTCGTGAATCGTATTTCAACGGCGTCGATTTACGGAACGGCCCGTGATTTACGTAACGCCCCCCGCCTGAGTGCACTTTACACTTTTGCAGTTGTGCGCACCGACGACTATTAATTGATATTTGTAACGACACTTACACACTGACATAGCATTTTTATGCACATACTAATAAAGTCGACGTATTTTACAACACTTGTTGGAATTTTCAATCCATTTGTGTTAGATTTTTCTATAGATTTTTTTTCTGAAATTCCCTTTTACGCTTGATAAAAATTTGTAACAGAGATTGCGATTGAAATTTGTTAGCGTTTATATGGATAATATTTATGTTGATGTGATAAAGTTATGTCACTTTTGGCCTCTTTTTTTGTATTTAAAGTTACAAAGTAAAATTAATTTAAATAAAAAAATAGTTAAAATAATAATTTTATATTGATTATAGACCAGATTTCTTATGGATGGGAGAGTATTATGCGAAAAAAAAAATGATTTATGAAAAGATAAGTCATTAATATGTTAAAAGAAATTTCACCAAAATGTTTCGAATAGAAATCTTTAATACATTAAAAAATTTAAATATACCGTAGGTGTTTCAAACAATTCAGCACACCTACTAAGACTCGGTCGGGAACATGTTTTAAATGGTAATGATTATAATTTTGTAATTCATTAACGCTTTCGTTGCTAAATGTGTTTAAATTGCTTAATTAAAGAGCAATAAATGTCTTGCTAAGCAATGTTAACGTTGAATTTATTTCACTGTTTATGTAAAGACCTCGGAAATCGGTGTCACAATGTTAGTTTTTATGTAACTTTAATACTTCTTGGTAGTTTGTTCAAGGTTTACTCATATACATAATTATAAAGACATATAAACATAAGGCGAAGACATAATTGTATAACAAAATTAAACATACATGTTAAATTCAGTTTAACTTCAGTTTTTGTGAAAACAATAGTAAAAATAAAAAAAATAAAGCCTTTTTTGTGGTAACGTTTATTTAAGATACTATTTTATTCACTTTATTTAAACTTTAAATGTCCAGAACTGTCATGCTGAGAGCATACTGAGATAAGTCTCTATTTTTAGGATTCCTTACAAAAGATTCAAAAACTTTAGTACATATTTTATGAAATTATGAATGAATTTTAAATTTACTATATGTTGTATATTTTTGTTTTATATTTTGTTTATAAGAATCTTTTAAATAACGTTAAGGTACCGGTTTATAGAAATAATGGTGAGTGCTTTGAGAGAATCACCAAAGGAATAATAACAAAAAATATGCATATCGTAATATATATTCCAAATATTTATTGATAATCATAAAACCGGTCAATTCAGATGGACTCACAATCAGTACCAAAAAGAGAACATCTTTCAAATATTGTAGATACGTTAACATTGATATTAAATAACATCTCTATTCTCAATAAAACGTCTCGTAAAATCTAGATGTTGGACAGCGGGCAGCTCGACGCCGGAAGAGAGTCACTGCGGGTAGACATAGTGGGTGCTTTGTAAATGAAATATTCAATTTTATAACATTCCGATGAGATAACATCTGAGTCTGTCGATTTGATATTTTCGGCGGTAAGGTAATTTTATACTGGTTGTGAATGGAGCCCGGTGAATCGGTGGATGCCACGCTGCGCGCGCGCCGCTCCGCTCGTAACTTAGCACTTAATCATTGACAAAGACACTTTATAGTTTATATGCTCCTGCGTTCTAATAGATATTATTTGTAATATAATAAAAAAAGAAGTAATTATTTCTACTTACAAAATAGATCCACTAAAGAGATAAAAATAGATATAAAGATAAAAATTTATAAACATTATTTTTATTTAAAAGAAACTGTTTTATTTATTTCAATTTGCCGATAATTCTATTATGTTGCTTGTAGTTTGATATTAATGTACTGCAAATTTCTTCGGACACAGTAGCAAAAGCTTGTAGACATTGAAATGCAGATGCGACGTAAAAGGGCAGAAGGTTTACTTGTCATAAGTCAGGAGGCTAACAGCAGAGTGGCATCATAAATAAATGTCGCCAGGCAGCCGGGGCTTGCCCCAACTCGTGCGTGGGAGGCTCTCAGGACACAGGTAAATCTAGATTCTTCTCAGCTTCATGTTTTCGGTGTCAGGTTTCACAAGTTCCAAACATATTTTTTTTGTTGAATTACTTAGTAGGTTTTTTATTTCTGTTCTAGTAACAAACATCATTTAAACCGGATGATTTAAAACAATTATGAATTTTAAATACATTTTAAATAAGTTGTCAGGTGTAAGCTGTTAGTTTAGAAAAGTTAAGTATATTTATGTAGTACAAGGCTTAATAACGAACTTACAACATAGTATGAATAAACCAAACGCCAAAAAATTAACAAAAACTTCTGCAAAAGACATTCTACTAAACAAATCATGGAAACAAGAAAGTTACAAATGAGAGTGAGTCAGTGAGGCTACCGACTACTGTTGCCAAAAGTGCTGATAAGTCGCTGGCGGCAGCGTTGTACGAGCAACGACGACCCCACATATCATGGCATAAACCAGATTAAACGTCTTGCAACAAAAAGCCTGTTAGTCAACAAACCGCTGCCCACCATCAGGCTATAACGCAGTTCATTATTTATATTAACAGTTTAGCAGTCAGTGGCACATCGAAATCCGGACTTAGCTGCGTGAATATGCGTGGGCATTATTTGTACCCTTGTTAAGCGTTAAGGATATTATAAAATTATTCCTTTATCCGTGCTGTGACACTCGCTGGAAATTGGTCGTTTAATTTATGGTTATCATAAAAAAGGATTCAGAACCGTTCGGGTTGGAATTTCATTCATAAGGAGACGACTCTTTATGGTTGGATGTTTTCATTAATTTAACGTGGATTTGAAGAACGGTAGGTGAGGTGTCGGGTGTTGTATAAAGGTGGTCAGAGATCACTTGATAACAAACGACACTACTACTGTTCACTCTTGTTTACCTCGTTTGTTATCATAACACAATAGAAATAATTTCTGTATATAAAAACTAATGATAGATTCACCAAATATAAATGTAAAATGGTACATATATAATCATATTTGCTGCTGTAACAAAAAGTTCAACTTCGTGACTATTATATTTTAGTGATCGGTGTTTACATTTCCTAAATAATTTATGATGAGGCGTCATTAGTCATCGGAGTTTTTACGATTGTGGCGACTTCGTAAGCGCAGTGGATGCACTCGAGCAAGGACTACGAGGTCTATCATCAGATAAGAGAGATTCGATACGCGCTCCAAATAAGCTCAGTGGCCCATTAGTCATCACCGGAGCGACCACCGACCACCGAGCTCCTCGGACGACACCTATAGTTCGCCTAATCCACTCAAAACATACAGAGACATTTGTCGGCCCGTCGGGGATCGGGTGATCGATAGCGCGACTCGCCACAAAACGATAGATAAAAGACCGATAAGTCAGAAGAAATATGACGCGAACAAAATCGGGAGATATACGTAATAAGATAAAAGTCAAACAATGATTCGACCGCGGATTCGCCGCGGCATAATTTATGTGACAACTCGTGATGGACGAGCGGCGACTTTCGGTAAACTATTTACATACGGCTGGCGCTGTCGGATTGGGTTCCGTTGTGATAGAGGGTGGGGCTTACTACCGAAAACAAATGTCACTGTTATTTATTAGGTTACACTAATATTAGGCCTAAGATGGGAAATGTGGTCGCCGGTGTTGGAAATCATGAAAGGGAAAAAGTCGGGTCTATTTTACTGGATTTAAGATTGCGATCGCTGTATGCGAAAGTGACAGGAGTCCGCGTAACATGCTACAGGGTCCCGCGGCGATTGTTCTAATTGAATCAAGAACACGGAGCGCCGCGCCGCTTCACTCGCTTGGCAATTCCCTTCGCACGTCAACTTAGATTGCTTTCTGGAACTTTCTGAGGCATCTTATGTAACAGTAATCTAAGATATTTGAGGATATAATTGTTGCCAAGTCGAGAATTTAACAGGTATAAGAATTCACCCGGTTTCAGTATAAATAAAGAAAACATTTATTAAAATAGTATGATTCATGAATTCGATCTATAATAAACATTACATTTGTTAGCCGGCAGTCAATTATTTACTGTCAAGTGCCTATAAAGGGCTATGATATACGTATGGTAGTTGAGAACGTTAGGCGAGCGACAATCCCCGCGGAGACAGCAGCAGGCAAGTTCGCTTTTTATCTGCGCCTCGCCGGTCGCTCGACCGTGTAATTGGATGAGAACGACGCGATCCCAATAGCGCGCCCTTATCTGTTCGCGGCAAATCCGCCACCCCCTGCCCCCGGACCTCACCCCCGAACTGCCTACCGACGCTCAGCAATAAGTTTTTAGTGAGTAATTCAAGATAACCCCTTGATGTTGTTCATTTTCACACTTCCTTTCCCGAGAACAGGTCTTTATTGCGTAATATGTAACTGTCTCCTCGCCGACGGCCGTCCCCCGGGCGCGGAGACAATCTTCGCCCCTTTTATGATGTTAATGCAATCCTACCCTTATATCTCGGGTAATGATAATTGCTTTTTCGGAAATTATTGTTTGATGTTGTCGCTTAATGTTGTATTAGATGATTTGATTCTCTCTATTCCATGTTATCTTTAACACTTGTTTCGCAATTAATTTGTAATAATTTGATTATAATTTAGTATGGCTTAAATTTACGGACAATTGAACATGATCTGATATAGATTATTGTTAATATATTTTCAAATAAACAATCACTTTTTAATACATGAATCTTACATTTATTGTCAAAGTATCAAAAATAGATTTTCTGTATAAGATATGTTCAAAAGATCACATAAGCTCTGAGACGTAAGAGAATTAAATGGATTAAAAAAAATCACGGTTTATACGGAGGTCCTTTATTTGCGGAGGAAAGCGGGAGGCTGCGAATTGTCGTCGTATTAGTCGCTATCAGATGGGCGCTGGCTACACCTCCCCCCCCCCCCGCCACCCTCCTCCCGTCACCCCCCCGGACCCATCTGTTTCATACTTGCTGTGCCAGCGGATTCTTCCTTAGGTTTGTTTGTTGTTGGCGTTTTTCGTTTTGTATTTGTTCGCATATGCGATGGTTTGTTAAACATGACACTCATATTATCGATAGTAAAATAATCTAAGTTTATCCTATTAATATCGAAACAGGAATATATATTTATATTTTTGAATATGTTTATTTAGTTACTGGATTATTAAATCTATAAAAAATATATGACACTAAATTTATAACTCTTTGTCTTTTTGCAATAAAATTACACGGAATTGGGAAAGAGGCACCCAGGTTAAGACTAGTGAAAAATAATATGTTACGTCCCTTAGAAATATGTATGTTCTGTTAATAAGTCAAAGGATATCCGGGTGTAGAGGCTAGTGTAATATCATCGAGTATGGGAGGCTGTGAACTGTCATCATACTGTAGCGTTATCAGATAGTCCGTTGGGACATCACAGGCTTAATCGCGCTCAAAACAGCTTTCAGCTACGTGTATTAGATACCAGATGTTTGCTCTTATATATTATGTACATAAACGAAATTAATATTACCATTATATTTTATACTAGCATCTATACTATAGCTATTATGCTTTTTTGTTTGTCTTTAATTCCCTATTTCTGACTTTATGGCCATGGAAAGGATTATGTAATGTCAAGGTCATAGAAATAAAGTTTCTATAACGTTTGCTAGAAATATTTAAAAGACGTTTTTATAATAAAGCTGATTGTGATTTCTTTTAACCAATTTATTAATAAAAAGCCAATATTTACACTAATAGTTTTTGTTAATATTATATAAAGAATGTTCATACAGAAGTAGATCAATAACCGAAGCTTGGTTGTTGCCAATCATTTGGAGATACTTCGATTGTTTTTTTTTGTATTCGTTATTCAGAAATTGCGAGAGCATTATGTTGAGTATAGGGTGCAGGCTCTATTACAGGCTGCTCTGTAATCAGACACCGCTCAACATTGGCCACGTATTAGCATCAAATTAATTTGTTACTCATATTTCGTGTGGAATTGCTGCTAGTGACAATTATAAGGTAATTTTATATTCAGATTTCGGTTAAATTTTTTGTGGTATGTTATGTGTTTTATGAATCGTACCTACTGAATTAAAATTTGTGCGCGATGAGTAAGAACGAATTTTGGAATAAAATGTTTTGTCAATTTTTGAGATTTTTATTATTATTTTTTAGTCAAGCAACATTTGATAATAATATTGAATTACAAATACCCTAGAATTGCATTTTAATTCGTCTATTAGGTTAAAGTTTGAAAGCCGTAATTTAATTTGTGTTGCCATGACTTGGGTGGTAATAATTAGGAGTCACACT
The DNA here is from genome assembly GCA_916720795.1 of Danaus chrysippus. NCBI lineage: Eukaryota > Metazoa > Arthropoda > Insecta > Lepidoptera > Nymphalidae > Danaus > Danaus chrysippus. The sequence goes on along the minus strand of CAKASE010000057.1, from coordinate 3,297,738 downwards.
TTATTATGGTCTAAATAATGATTATAAGTGGGTGAGAGCTGGTGGCGTGCCTCTACTCTGTAATCTTCAACCGCTCCCTAATCAAGCGTTTCTCACTCGAATGCGTTGAAAAAATAATATCTTATGATTTGTCTATAATTTGCCGGACGCCGCACCACAGGCCGTTGTAAATGTCGAATCATGATCAAACGTTACTACTATTTAGACAGAAGCTTTCTAAGGCTGACCTCGTGTAATGCGATACTGTTATTATTGATAATATTTTAAAATTGTAGCTTTAATTCAATATATTTGGTTATTGACGTGAGCTGTCTATGAAAAGTATAGCGGTTAAAAATGTAAACTTTCATCTGTACGTGTATAATTCTCAAGCATTTTTTTAGTAGTGTTTAACGGCAATATTTCAAGAAGTAGACGGTATCAATAATCTCAATAATAGCTTATGGTCAAGACGTATTATTTGCTATATCCACCAGAACGTATGGCACACCACAAGTATTGTGGTGCCATTGTAGTTAAATCACAAACCGCGACCATGACAAACATTGTTAATATTACGTAAAAGTCACCAAAACATTGCGATTTGTATGATATTTTGACGTTTGAGTGACAGTTGCTTTCAATAAAGAATCATGCAGAACGATCATCCATCATCTGTACAGACTATACGGTGCAAATAAAAAAATACGATTATCTGTTATAAATATTTTGACAATATATATATTTTTTGTAAATCTCTAACATGTAACAGGCTTTATAAGTCATGAATGAAATTTTTAGTTAGTGTATACTTAATTGGATTTTTGCAAAATAGTTAAATATGTATGTATTTTTGAGAAATAATCATTATAAACACATTTTTATCAAGTTCCTTTTACCCCTATAACTTATTATTTAATATATCAAATATTTGATTGATCTTTTTTCTGAATTGAACTTAGTATGATTTAGTTAAAAAAATATTATATTTTTAGTCTAAAGATCAGAATCACCTTGCACAAAGCTGTCACGATTTTGAACGATTGCTTTTAAACCCATTTTAAAATAAAGGATATTTTTATATATTAGGAACAGATATTGTTATGTGAATGTTTCAGTTTATTTACGTATCAATATGATTCGTAATAATTTACTTTTTTCATTTGTTTGTGAATTGTAATAAAATATTATACATAATAGATAAAATCGAAATAGGAGTAAAATTAAATATTTGTACTACAATCTATAAGTAGCGAAGAATAAGAGGACGTTTTCTCTTAAGCCTCTTCGCGATATTTTATTTGTATTGCTTAATATGTCATAATGATTGAAGTGAAAATTGTTGGTACATGTATCTATATCAAATAATTTGTTCATTCACTAAAATAATAATTGTGAGAGATATGGAAAGTAAGAAGAAAATACAGAAATAAATAAATAAATTGTTGACTTATATTAACTGTGTAGAGTTTATTTCCAAGTTAGGTTACTTTAATACATTATATTCTTGTAAATTATAAAAGTATTAAGGTGTTTAGTGCTATATGCACAGAAACAACGATAAAAAGTATTTAAAGATATCAATAGTATAAATTAAGTCTGAATTTTGACAATGTTTTTGCAGTATTTACTCGTAATTAGTGTTAAATTATATAACATATAAAGTCACGGGCTACAGTTACTTGATTTTGAATATACTTAGTTTAATTTTAGCAAGAAATTTAATAGTTCTGTGGTAGTCTGTGGTAGCTTTGTGTTCGTGTCAACTCGCAAGTCGTGCTCCGGTGACGGATTACCTGACAGTTAGCCGCTTATATCTCTTTGTACCCGACACCTTTGGATGCCGGCTATTTTAACTGACAAAGATTTTTGAGCCTAAGTAGTACATGCTTTGTCGTTTTAACTCCAGTTTATATGACACGTGTGAAATGTTTTTAATTTTTTCACTAAATTGATTTTTTCATGTTTTGTCGTTCAATAGGCCAGAATTAATTTAAAGTTATAGAAAATCGAATAATCTTCATGAATTTGAGGATTTTAATCTTAATTATTTAACGTATATAAGCGTTGTTGTTTAAGAATTTCAATTAAGAATTCGATGAAAAAAAATATTTTGTACATATATTTTATCAATAATTCTATTTTCTTATCAGCCTGAGTTTTTTTTTTATTAAATAACCACTCGAATATATTCGACTTGTTAGTAAATTAAACTGATGTTATATAAATATAAAGTGAGTACATATAAACTATATACAATTCATTGATGATTAAATTAGATGCCATAATAATATTCCTAGTATTAACAGTGCAATGGATGCTAATAGTATAAAGAAGCCGCCGGCTGTATAGATGGTCGTTAAACGTTTCTTGATTGGGCCACTACTGTGCCAGTCATTGTGGTATTTCAGCGGCGATCACAAATTACAAACAAAAGGCTAGGAGCGCCATAATCTGACATCAGAGCTGATCATGATTTACGAATACATCGGTGATAGGTGATCTGGTTACAGTTTAGTTAGACGATTGCCGAATTCATAGAATTCATAAGTCGTAAGTATATGAGTATCGTATTTTGATGTTGAGGATGATTGATGCGAATATGGCTTGTTGTGGATTATTTTGTATTTATTTCGAGATTTTCTGTATAAAATTCCATTATGATATTGAAATTGTATAATAAAATGATATTGAATATTTCTTTATTATAGATTTAATTATTGTTTTTCTTGCATGTTTATTATGTACTTTTATTGATTGTCACATATCTAAAAAATTTTATTAACACTAGAAGTTTTATTACGAAATAATTATCCTATGATTTTAGCTCTTTAACACTACGAATTTAAGGCTCCCAAGTTAGTTTCAAATGCCATAGGGCTCACGTCAGCCCACCTGTCTGATTAGCATCGCCTACTTCGTCCGAGTTACGGCGATCGTCTCTCACAAATGAAACCTTTTCCTTTCATGCCACGTCAAAGAAACTAGTTGACGTGAAATACCTTACAGTCAAAGATGACTCATAGTCTTACGTAATAACTGTCGTAGGTTTGAGTTCCTCTGGGCAATTTAAATAATTACAACTTAAGTGTACCGTAACATCATTTACCCTTAAATAAACAAACAATCAATTTAATTGATTACAAAAACAATACCTCATCGCCCAATAAATATAAGAGCATGCTTCCTGGATATGTTAATCTAAATTAAAAGCAGGGGCTAATACCAAACGCTGAGCATTAGCCCAGGCCCTAGAGACTCCATTACGGGCAATAAAATGCCTATTATTATCGAGGGCCGAAAAGTCGATGCACGCGATGCAATTACTTGATTGGCGGTGTTCTGGCTCTGGCTGAGCCGTGATTGATGTCGAACATAATTAGAAAACACTTCAGCATGTGTCTTCATTGGTGCAATCTTAATTGTGGCCAGCACTTACCTCACTGATTCAAACAGCAATGATCTTTCAGACTGTATGGATAGCAGGCAAATATCTAAGCTATTGTAGGTGTAGCAATAATGACTATGCATTTTCAAAGACTTTTTTAATAATATGCTTTTCTTCTGAACCGAAATAATAAGTTCACTAAGGATTTAGGTAATCGAAGAAAATGTGGATAAACCAAACAAATATTAATTGATAAAAAATTATACACTTTATTATCATAACAGAAAAACATTTTTTTTTTAAATATGTGAAGATAAAAAGAAAATCAACAATAATTAATTCTTAAAAAAGTAATACATATTTAAATTATTAACTAAGGAAATTATATAAATAAAATTAAAGGCAAATGTTTACATAAACATAACAAACTAAGTCTAATAATAAGTTTCTTGTTCCACCCATTTAGACAAACCGTTTCTTATTATATATCTACGTAACTCATCACCTGCTATCATCAGGATAAAAAATGGCAACGCCAGAAAAAAGTCATGCCAGGGAATAGGCTCCGTGCCGAAAACTTCATTACAAAGAGGTAAGTACGTCACGAGAAGCGCTGCAAATGCATCTATTACAATGCTTACATTCAGACAGTGATTTTTCATTCCCTTTTGCAACAGCGAAATTCTACGAGTTTTGCAAATTATAACATCGGAAACTTGAGTCCAACATATAGCAACAAAATATGCAGTTTGAGCCTTTCTTTCAACCCTTTTTCGATCTGCAAAAAACCAGGAGCGTCCTAAGGTATCCCTTACTGATGCTGCAGGAGTTTCCCAATCTTTGCGAACAAAAAGCAAGCTAGAAGGAAAAAATCCACTCTGGGCAAAAACTACAAAGTATGCGTACATCCCTGCGAAAAATTGAATGAGTCCAACTTGAAAATATGCCATATATATCAATACTCTATTAACTAGATGATCTGTGGGTTTACGGGGAGGGATGGACATAATATCTAGTTCTGAGGTCTCGTATGCCAAACTCATTGCAGGAAATAGATCCGTCCCTACGTTTATAACTAATATTAAAATTAGTGGCATTGGCAATGGTAGTCCTAAACAAGCATATAATACAAAGGGCATCATTTCAGGTGTGTTGGAAGTTAGAGTATAAGCAATCGTTTTCTTTAAATTATCAAATATTCTTCGACCTTCTTGAATACCTAGAACTATAGAAGCAAAATTATCATCTAGTAAAATCATATCAGCAGCCTGTTTTGAAACTTCTGTTCCATTTATACCCATAGCGATTCCTATGTCCGCCTTTTTAAGGGCTGGGGAGTCATTTACTCCATCGCCAGTAACTGCAACAACATAGCCGAGTGATTGAAAGGTTTCTACAATAAATAGCTTCTGTTGAGGACTAGTTCTAGCAAATGTAATTTCATCATATTTTTTTTGAGCTGCCTTTAAATCATTCTGGCTCATTTTTCGAAGCTCATCACCCGTAATGACTACAGCGCGAAATTGTTGTTTAATGTGATGTGGGACATCAGTAAGTTCTATATGATGTTCGAAGGCGTAATCATATGCTGTAGGTTGAGTAATAGTGCCACACTGTCTTGATATAGCCAAAGCTGTCACCGGATGATCACCCGTGACCATTATTACTCGAATACCTGCTTGACGACAAAGAGCTATAGATTTCTCTATATCTTGTCTAGGCGGATCTATCATTGATATTGCTCCTAAGAACCTTAAATTTTCTATGGGAAAGTTTGGATCTTGAGTATCGAATACAAATCCCAATGGAAAGTGGCTTAATGGTAATTGATAGTCACAGTAACCGATCACTCTTTCTCCCATATTAGCTAACTTAATAAAACTAGCTTTTAACTCTCTTTTATTCACCGCAGTCATAGGTTGATCGCCGTCGTCAGTCATAATTTCTGTACAATATTCCAATATTATCTCCGGTGCACCTTTCATTATTAAGTAATAACTTTGAGTAGTATGCAATCTATGTATTGTAATCTGATATTTGTATGCCGAACTAAATGGTATTTCAGCCTCTTTAGGATTATCCTGGCGAGTTTTTGTTGCGGATCTATTGATTTCCATATATCTTAAAATTGCACATTCTGAAGCATCTCCCATAATTCGACGTTTTTCAACCGGCAAATGAAGAGTATCGTGTGCAAAAGTTGCTCTTAAATTGAGTGACGCAGCTAGACTAAGGGCAGCGTAAGTGCGATGAGAAACATCTTCATGATCATGTTTGTCATAGATTGTAAAGTTACAAAACAAATGAGAAACATTCATTTGGTTTTCAGTTAGAGTCCCAGTTTTATCCGAACATATACATGAAGTAGATCCTAAAGTTTCTACAGCTTGGAGCGTTTTTGCTAGACAGTTTTTTCTCTTTAGTTGTTTTGCAGAAAGGGTCATACATACAGTTAACGTGACAAGAAGGCCCTCTGGAACATTCGCTAATATAATTCCAAGCATATATTGTAAAGCTGACAGCCAACTTTTTTGAATGGAATATACCATTATGAAGAATATTAAGCCAAAGGTAAAGGCGACTCCACAAATTAATTTTATAAAGTGGGTTATTTCTTTAGCAATTGGAGTTTCTTCTTTTTCTAAGCCAGTGACAAGTCCTGCTATTTTACCTATTTGTGTTAACTCACCAGTTGCAACCACAATACCTTTTGCTGATCCTTCAGTGATAGGGCATCCGAAAAATACCATATTTTTTGATTCTAAAGGATTTGCGTTCGTGTACTCTGGTCTGTGAACTATGGGCTCCGACTCGCCTGTCAACGATGACATATCTGTTTTGAAATTGCTACATGATAAGATTCTCACGTCCGCTGGTACAACTTCTCCTCCAGACATTTCCACAATATCACCTATAACCACTTGGCTGTTAGGAATAACCCTTTTTACTCCATCTCGAATAACAGTTGCGTTTGGTGGAACTAATTTTTCAAAACCACTCATGACAGCCATGTTTTTCGCTTCTTGATAAAATCCAAAAAGACCGGTGCCTATAATTGTTGCTGTTATTATGCAACCTAAGTATAAATAGTCCTTTGAAGAATGGCCACCTCCATGGCCAGAATCAATTTTTTCAGAAAAGAAGTATGCGATAAAATTTAGTGCCGCCCCACACCACAGTACACATTGAAACCAACCAAATAAGTTATGGCGGAAAATCTTCCAATAGCTATTGCCTTTCAGCTCTTTTAATTCGTTCGGACCATGAGTGTCCAACAATTCTTTAGCAAAGCTTTCGGTGAGCCCCGTGTTGATATTCGTCCGGTAAACGATTTCTAATTGTTTCGGGGAAAGAAAGTGGTCACCTGTGTGTGTTTCTTCTTTTAAAAGAGAAAGATGTGATGCCTCTGGAGGAACATGTTGACCGCTTAAGCGTCGAACACTATGAATAGATGTGCTTGACTTACGACGCGATTGATGGGGCATGATAAAACTTGTAATAAATTAAAATTATAATAAAAATCGCCTCAATTCAATCCAATTTTTGAGTTTTCGGCCTTCTTGTCTATTTCTACTATAATACATTCACGGTCACTTGTCAAACAACTTAATTTCTTTTTATACATACAAATGAAGAAGTATTACAATGAAGGTTAATTTTTTATAGGTTTATCGTTGAAATGTATTTTGAAAAAAAAAAATGTACCTATAGTCGTTTAAATAATTAATAAAATACATTGTTAGTAGGTACATTGATTGAAAAATATTGATCAGAATCATAAGAATTCGTATTATATTTGTATTGACTATGTTTAAGGGTAAAAAGAGCTTAACAATTAATCACCTTTATTTATTAACAAACCTAACAAATTATTGCTTAAGATTCAACGTGGTATATCATTCTGTTAGCACATGATAGAATTTTATTACATCGGATAATTGAAATTGACATAAGCTGAATCAGTAAAATCTGTTTAATTTTATTTCCAACATAAACCTACCAAACCAGAACGATGATTTTTCACAAGTTAAAATTATTCTTTAAAAAATCCATCAGAACGAAAGCTAGAGCTTTTTTAAATATAAATAGGGAACAGCCAAAAACTACTAGCTTTTTATATTAGTGTACTTACGAGTACATATGTATGAACAATACGTGATTTTTACTTACAATTTAGATTTGATAGTCCCCCTCAAACATTGTGTGTGCTGTATTGTTTTAGTAAATAGTAAAATTTTAAATAAATAAATTTACTTTTGCAACGAAATGTCTTTAAAACCTTTTTTATTTGTGATAAGTTTGTGTCGCCTACAACCTATTCCTCTAAATATTGATTATACAAGCCAAAGATATTATCAGTACGTTAACGAAGCTATAATAAAACATTTATTAAGTATCTGCTCGTATCGTCCTAATACATTTCCGCTGAAACAGTAAACTTGTAATACGAAAACCATTTACAATATTTTATAATAACGTATAAAAGGCCACGGTTGAAATATAATTTGCTAATGTAATCTTCATGTGATTAGTCATAAAAATATAAATATTTAATGCCAGCTGTACCGTCCAGTGGTACTTTTAATACTTCGTGTGTTGCTTTGCAAATGATACAAACCATCACGCGGAGTATGAGCGTGCGATAGTAGCCGACACCTCGCAGATTTATAGGCACAGAGCCGATATGCCGGCTATTTTCGGACAATATTGATATTTTCGACTCACTGCACCTATCAACTTCCAACGCGTTAAAGTACTCCATAAAGTGAAATAACCGAAATAAATAACAATCAATCCTTTTAATGGAAACCAGCTATGCCGTTTAAAAGCTTCTCTAGGTCTTAATATGGGTTTTAGACGTAGTAAATGCAATTGCAGTTCAAGAGATTTTCCTAACGTTGTCGCAAGAGATTCGTGGCGGTTTAGCGTCCGTCTTGCGCCGCCGGCCCGCAACTAATCAACCTATTAATAAGGGGATCATGTGTAATGCGACCAATTAAAACGGCGACTCCATCTTAAGACGCCCTCAGTTTTTGGGCTCGTTCCAGCCGGATTAAGATTACTTTGGCGATACTACACTATAGAGACTAAGTGTATACAGAATAATAAGACATTCATAAGAAATGCAACATTTTTAATATAGAAATAAACTTATTAAATATTCCATACAATCTTGTTTTGTATAATAATATTCTTGCAATACAAGAAACGATCACTGTATACAAATGTAATAAATACTTAAGATCTAACAAAAACTAATTTTGCATGCACTAAAGCGTAATGCAATAGGAGTTTTATCTTATTTTAACGACGATTTTATGCAAAACAAGAACATTAATTTACAATTGGTTGTAAAGCTCGCCTGTAATGTTAGCTGTAGGCAAGTATTACGTATGGGCCATGACAGCGTTGACAGGCCAGTGATTGGGCGGTGTCTTTGTCGGTGCGGCCTTTGATGGCTGCGCGGGCGCCGGTAGCGAGGGCGGCCTCGGGTGCCAGTTTACGACCACCAACAAGTTTTATTACTCATCCACTAACTTTAATCAATAACATTGAATGACCATTACCATACTACCGGGGAGAATCTGCGCACGAGTTGATTACCATTGAATCAACGCCTAACGTTTAACATTACTATTTTATAACGTCCATAGTAAAGGCCTGTTAGAAGAATATCAACAAGCGAAATAGTAACATAAATATTTTCATATTTTACAGTGATTTGCTAATATTCTTATTGCGACAAAATATAATTATGGTGGGATAAATGTATAATAGATGTCGTGTGTACTAGTTATGTAGCCGGTGGTGGTCTTAAAACAATTAGGCTGTTCACTAACCGTACGGGGTATATTTATAGTCATTACGTTTCACTCGTACTCTGTAACACAACTACCGCGGCTCAACAAAAACTTTATTCCATCAACACCAGTTTTTCGAGCAATTAGTTTCGATTGCAGAGACGGTGCTATCCAAAAGCGTATTCATTTTCATCGTTGCAATAATTTTACGGCGGCTTTACGAGTAAAAAGAGTTTTTTTTTCTGAGCCTCAATAAAAGTATTGAATTAAATTATTCGTATTATAAAAAAATATTATATAATTATGAGATTTTCTTTTGTTTTAATTATACCAAAGTTGTTTACAATATAAATTATATGCTTGTTAATTGAAAAATAAACTTTTGTAACGAATCATTTTGTTGCAACTAATAAAAGCCTTAGACGAAATACTAAAAGATATTCATAGCTATAATATTATCATTAATGATACTATTTCACATTAAATGAAACTGTTACTCTATGTAAGTTGTTAAATCAAAGTCTCATTATCATAAATTACATAGTAGTGAACCACCTAGCATTCATCTAGTGTATCTTATTTGTGTATGAGGATGATTTGTTGTTATAAGAACAGATACCACACTTTAAAGTGCTTCAATGATCTTCAATAGAGCCGCTGTTATCGCGATTACCCAGAATAGACTGGAAAAACACTTTTAAATATGTTGTTATAGCTATATTATTTTATGTACTTGTCGTATCCACTTATTTATATACATTACTTTCTTGTTATATGTGAATGAAATATATAAATCAACATGCATTTATTACAAACAAAAAGAGATAGATTTTTTCAATCACATCCCTAGGTAATACTTAGTTTATACATAGCATCATCATTCTTCATACTTTACGGTATCTCAGCCAGTTGGACTAAATCATTAGTAAATTGTTAATAAATTTTAATTGTAGAGAAAAGATTATATTACTCAAAACTAATTTACTTTCAAGCAATGATTAAACTTAACAACTATCTCCTCATACACCAGACAATGAGCAATCACAATAAGTATTTTTGACACCTTGTAGCTAGCTGAACGCTGCAGCATCATTGCATATAACTCTCCTTTCTTGTTATTTGAATTAACATATAGGACACAAGTTTTAAACAGAAATATTATTTCAGTATAAGTAATGCAAATAATTTAAAATTAATTAATACATAGATTTTAATAAGTGACTAAAACTAGAGAGATAATTTGATAAAAATTTATTACTTTAGATGTTGTACATAAGTATAGTATAAAAAATATTAATGATATTATTTGGAAGTCATTAACTTTTTTACTATATAAACATAAAATACACCGATGTTCATAATTCGAAATCCATAAGGAGCATCTGTTGAGGAAACATCTCTCTCCATAAGCGGTTGATGATCACCATTGTCACCAATTATCACAAAAAGAGACCACCAAGATTGGAACACCTTGGCTAATGTGCGAGTTGACAAACCGATCCCAAAAAAAGTCGAACGAAGCCGCAGGGCGTTGGTTAATTGTGACCAAATAGACCCCCGGCGATCACACTTCAAGACATGTGCAAAATACTGTACTGATGAAGCTATTTAATGTCCTCGACTGATTGCTATAATTATATACTAACTCCTTACCCTGTTTTATGTTTATTACGAAACTTTTACACACTTACATAAACATGATTTTTTATTTAACTGTTTTATTATTTTACTATTTAATTATTTAATTAATTTTGTATTAAAAAAATTACATAAATGTTTTTGAAGAAATATATTCCTTATTTGTTTATAGTTGCTGCAACGTGAAATTCATGTAAGAGAAAACAAAAAGGGTCCGTTGCGATGACCACACACAGTAATATCGACCACAAATACCATTTTATTTATGGGGTGTGTATTAAGAAACGCCCTCAATACTCGAAACTACAATGCCATTGTGTTGCCAACTTAATTGAGTCAAAATACTCAAGAATGGGACTGCATTGAAGTTAACAAATGTCTTCGTAAAATGTCGTTTTAATGACTATACATTTTTACTTATTTAAATGTAAGAAATGTGAAATTATAAGGCTTTGTTACTTAATATGAGGTATGAAAATATCTAAGTAATAATATTCACCATAACTTTCTGTTATCGTTTATAATAAAACAATTTAATTGGCGTTTATTTTTAAGGTAATTACTTTTTACCAGATGACATTATAATATATATTTTTTACAATAAAAATAATGACGTATCATAATTCTTATAGTAACGAACGTTATAATAACAGTCCTATTGCTAAATGATAAATTGAATCTACTTTCAAGGTGCATGACTTCAACCAAAACTCTAAATGTCTTGCCAAGTCGGATATTCACAAATCTATCTTTATTTATATTGAGTTACCAAATAGCTGTCACAACACAAAAACAATTTTGTGACAGACAATGGTTGTATGGAGTGGGACTATCGAGTGCATAAACACGACCACCACAAAAGAAAACAATACATCATGCTATCAAAAGGCAATGAGACGAACTGTTGGACACCTGGCTATTTGAACGAAACGATCAGAAAAAATATTTGAACGAATAATGTAATAAGGCAGAATTTAATTGAAAATATTTAGAGTAAACTATGAGGACTTGGTCTAGATCAATAAGTTGAAAGAATATATTTTAATGAGATACTTTTTTGTTACAAAAGCAGTTACGGAATGCGAGTCGTGTGTAGCTGAGGCATCAAGCAAGTTGGCTGGATATGTCTTCGTCACAATTTACATAAATGATATATTTGATCCGCCTAATACTTTACGCTGGTCATTTATTAAGTCCGGGGAGTTTAAAATGCGCTTGCGCAGCCGCATAGCGCGCGTGCCGGTGCGCATGCGCCGACAGCGACAGACGGCAGACCACACTGGAACTCTTGAAGCCATGAGAACTGAGCCTTCTGGGTCAACCTTGTTGACGCATGTATACTGTCTAAGAGATCATTATCGTCATGACGAATTATTGACTATACTTTGGTTATCGTTCGACAACTACGGTACTATATCTACATATACATACCTATATTTAGAGAAAATTTATTAGAAATATGTGACGTAACAAAATTACATAATTATAATTTAATATTTATCTTTAAATAAAATCTTCTAACAGATATGTACTTTAATACAACGTTCCCGAATGTTTTCTCAGTGAAATTAGTTGCTTTAGAAATACGAGTCATAGTAGGTATGTAATTTTGAAAAAGTATTTTATATCTTCTCTAAATAATAAAAAAATCTGAAAAAAATATTTATTATTCATGGAAGGAATAAAATTTGTGGTGAACTCTCTCTATTTTATGAAATATTTGCTTGTTGTATTTGTTCGCAAGAAATTAATATATAGAACATATATGATATCATATAGATAATCGAAGGTTATACTTCAAGTTGAGATCAATCATTTGGATATAGAAAATCTTTGTCCGAAAATCATATAATTTTGTTAATAATTCTGTTAAGTTTAAAATTATGAAACCCTTTGTAATTTATACTCGAAATACTTATACACAGTACACTAGCGTACAGTTTTTTTCAAGAAGGCACGAGTATATAAGACAAATAAATATATTATTAAAGTTTATTTTTTATATTTGAATTAAGAAAAAATTGCACGCTTTGAATTCAATCGTAAAAACTATGTCAAATGTTCCGCGCATTGTTTGAAACGGCGCGGGTGGTCTTATATGAGGAGCTTGGTTTTTTGTCCTCACTTATATTTAATTTATAATACATGATTATAACATAATAAATATTCAGAAATTATTATACTTAGATCTCCATTGCGTACATAGTTTTAACACATTTTCTTTATCAATTGATTAAACAGATTATGAAAATTATCTGGTCATAGAAAAAATGAATCACTTAAAAGCAATTTTTAATTGCGACAAAATCGTGTTATTAAAAACCACCACATGGGTGATAATTACTAGTACGAGGCGTTATAATTATATTTTTTTGCTACTGATGGTAATGGAAGTTCCGGGCTGTGTTTTTGTGGGATATAATCAAGCGTAATCAGTGGTTCGGCTAGTTCGTGTTCAATGTGAGGAAATTATTACATTTGTAAAACCGTTCCCAGTAGTTTAGTGTTCTTTGAGATTTCGGTGATATTAAAAATGAAGACATTACAGCGATCTTCATCTGCATCGCGTGCGTAATGATTAGAGCATCTTAGAACATCTCGCAGTGACATCTTCTCATGGTATATCAAGTGAAATTTCCATCCAGGAAGTTAATTTGTGCTGTCTGAAGACACATTATAAATCTAAAATGTTTATCCATATGTTCATAACAACGATATTTCAAGGTTTCGAAACAATTTGTAATGGTTTACGAGGCGTAATAAATCACAAATGAGACTCTTGTTTCGGGACAACTTTGAATTGCCGAAATATTTGGAATCGCTTCTGTCATCCCGAGCTTTTTGTGGGATTGATTTTTTGTTAACATTTGATGCTGGCGCTAATGAGAGTTGTATATATCTTTCCTGACTAATGTATTTTTTCTCTGATAATAAATATATTATTATTTAATAAATTTTAATAAACAAATTCAAATATATTTTGCGGAGTTTGATATGAAAAACACAACGTAAAAGTTAACCTTCACCTTAACTAGGAACGCCCATTCGTGTAATGTTTTAATGAATTGCTTTGTAATAACAGACAGTAGTTATTTCACAAAGCAAACATGTCTCTTATGTACATAAATTAAGTAATTCAAATAATATCCTGAGGTCGTATTCTTGATTATGAAATATGATAATGAAGTTATTGCGACACCAAACAATATGTAGAAAAACAACAAGAAAATCATCTTGAATATAAATTTTGATAGCGTGTGGCAGGGCTCGGTAGATGTAATCGCAAAACCCACTATTTCCATCGGGGCAGCCATATTTTTGTCAATTTTTCGTCTGACATATCCCATTTCCCATTCAGAAAACACGGAGTAGACATGAATTTGGAAAACAAGGAAATAGAAAAAAAGAGAGCGTCTCGGTCGAAACGACAGATAATCGTATTAGCCGGCCGCACCAGCGAATAACTGATGCGAAGCACTCGGTGCACCGACCCAATGAGATTGCGGTGTTTTTTCCACCGAGACTCCGCGGAGACAAACAAGGGATGCAAATTCATGTTGACACTACGATCCATCTTGTTCGGTTCTCCGGAGACCCGTTCCCAACAAATAGTCTTGATTGAGAACCCGGGCTTTATTTATGTATTTTGAACGGGTATTTTCTTTATTGCTGGCCATATTAAAAGTCGTATATAACGCGGATACTATACGACTTATGAATCTGATAAATATTTGCAAGTTGGGTGAACAGTTGGTTTGTTTAGCGATGCCTAATCTTGGGCACAGAATTACGTCGTAAAATAAAAGCAGGTCCGAACAGGGGCGGAGGTTGTGCAAACTGTGACCTTCTGGAGTGAAGGACGGCTTACGCTTCCGTGCAAAATGTAGACTAATACTATTTTCAATAAAATCTTTTTTTGCATATTAATATGTTTTTTAAGTGCTAATCAAACATCAATTAAACAATAAAAACAAAAATATTCAAATATTCACTATTATAAACAATGTTTTTCATGCATATTTTAATATCAATTTGCTTACAGCGAATTATTATCTAATATACATATAAATATGAACATAGACGTTCTCATAAAACAAAAGTGTCACATATACAGTGGGACATAAAAAACGTGAGCCAACAAGCTCTGTTCTAGCGTCCTCTGGAAGTGTGCAGTGAATAGATCATCTCTGGGATCGCCGTGCCGCGTGCTACTGTCCAATAAATATATTGTTTCGCGCAGCCAGCGCAGATAAAGCAAGCTCGCGCCTCGCTCGCCTCAGTAACTCTGTACGGCCACATTGAGAGCTGCGATGTTTTACTTCATAGTAAAATGATAGCCGAATTGAATTAACTGTAATTCCGTGTTATAAAACAAGTTAAAATTTTGTAATAAATTGTAATTGGTTATATTCACTTGTTTTTAATGAACTTGATAATAGTCTAATGGATTTTATTTACCTTTAATTCAGAATTATTCTTCTCAATAATGGAAAACTTTTTCTTTAACATCAGTTAAATTTCATTAGAAACATAACATATGACGCTTCCCTTCTTATCTATTATGTATATATGAGTGAATTTAATTGAATTTAAACGTATTACTTAAATATATATATATAAAAAATCTTTAAGAAGAGAATTCAACTATGTTTTCTAGAAATTCATAATCTCCAATCACTAACAGATTCGTTATATCATATTATATTTGCATAATTAAGTTGAAATCTTAATAAACATGAATATTTTTCATTGTATTCGATTTTGTAATGTTCTCGCTCACACTGAAGACGTACCACAGGGTGTAATAGTGTCAGCCAAACGCGGAGAGGTTGGCGTTTGCACATTATGGACTATGTGGACAATGTATTAAATTCATACGACATTTGAATGCTCTTTAATAATAAATATTTTTACATTACCCCCGTGTTTCACATCTGAAAAATGTTATAAATTCACATACAAGAGAAAGTATTTCAAATGTACATTATAATTTGAATATTTCATTAATACTTTAGATTATAACAATCAC
The DNA here is from genome assembly GCA_916720795.1 of Danaus chrysippus. Taxonomy (NCBI): domain Eukaryota; kingdom Metazoa; phylum Arthropoda; class Insecta; order Lepidoptera; family Nymphalidae; genus Danaus; species Danaus chrysippus. Next base: position 3,281,903 of record CAKASE010000057.1, on the reverse strand, counting down.
AATTAAACTACACAAAAGCTAACTAAAAAAAAATAGAACTTAATATCAACGTATGTAAATTAGAAATAAAGATTTTAAGGACGTTCAACAGTACGTATATATTCTTCCAGGCATATTTTTTACCTCGATTGTCGGTTAAAAACAGACAAAAGGTAAAACATGAACTCATTCCCGGGGGAGCGTCCGTCTTTCTGCCACACATCGAATTGTCACCTGTATTGGGGATTCACGAGCTTGTAATGGAAAGAAATCGACTTGTTCGTTTTCTTTTTAAATGTATATATCTATCGATTATTCATGTATAAACTGTCTAGTAATTTATAGTGTAACTTGTATTACTTCAAGTAGAATACGAAACGAAATATCATACAAGCATTCTAAAATAATAGAATCATTAAATTAGCTAGTACAGATTTTTTATTTCGAATTCGTGAAGCGACTGAAGCGTAATATTAAGCAAATTTCAAATTTACAGTCATCCAAACCAATAATCAACTGACTTACATAGTATTTGTTTTTAACAAAAAATTTTGAATTTAAGGGATATTATCAAATATTTTAGTATCTAAATTTAAATTTGCTTCAAAAAAGATAGCATTTTAGTATTAAGCAAACAGTATTGAGGTCAAGTTATGTCTTAGAGGACTTATAATTCTCTCCACGTCACACAGCATGTACAGTGTGTTGTATCAGATGTAATATTGGTTATTGTGCTTTGATTTACTTGTTTCAATATCCACGGTGCTTAAATTTCATTGTTCTCTCCTCTCTATATTGTGTCTTAGGTTCTGCTCTCGTTTGTTCTTTGGAATTGGTTTTGTGAAGGATATTATATTTTTTTCATAACAAACATATGTATGTGTTATATATGTTGTGTGTTTGGGTTTGTAAGTGTTCCATATTATAATATTTATGTAAATTTATATAAATGACTTAAACTTATGAGGTAGGTGCATCTCTGTTGAAAAACCTGGTGAAAACTTTCCAAATTTAATTTAACTGAATTACAGCTAGTCACAAATTAATAAAATGTAACTAAAACAATACTAAAAGAAAAAATAAAAAAAAATTGTTCTTATAAAGCCACGAAATAGTTTATTCCTTTAATACAATAAAACAAAGCCGTAGTCGTTAAAAAGAACAGTGATATTGAAGGGTTCAAACGGAAAAACTCAACTCGAATGCTTATTACGCTACTTAGTGGTACCCTTACAGAAAGACTTGCATCTATGCAGGCTAAAAATGATAAACAAAATCAACTCTAAATATATTATAATAGAGTTTGATTTCAATGAATCAGCCACGACCCGCCTTCAAGGGGCGTTCCCCCTCACACTGCGTTCACACAAGTTGCTTGCTTTAAAATTTTAATCACATTGCTCGTTGATTTGTACAAAAAGTGAAAAGGACGTGTCCAGTAACAAGTTAAAAGCCTTTTTGACTCGCCATTTATTTAATATTAATAAGTTTACTTTGCTGTGTTATGCTTCCTTACTATCATTAAATATTATATTAAGTCGCCTGTATGAATTTTATTCTTGTTACCGTTAGTGTACTTATTTGATTAAAAATTTTCATGCTCTTTGATATTTGAGAGAATTAAAATGTATATTTGTATAATTTAAATTTATAAACATTTGGATTTTTGTATACAATATTTTTTATATTAAATTCTGAGTGACTCATAAAATAATATTTGAATGGTAGAAATTAATATTTAAATATAATAATATTATAATGTCATATTAAAATATTTCCACGATGTCATTATTTTAATTGATCATTCATTTAATTTTTTAATATTCATTCCTTCATTTTTTTATTCATTCATTCATTCATATCAATCAAGTAGCAAGGAATGAACTGTCGAATACTGTGGTTATAAAGTGTTTATTTTCTTTCATAGTCGTTTTCCAAGTACTTTTTGCCATATAACGTTCATATCTAACAAAACATAGATAGATATCAGTTGCTATCTACAAGACTATAGATTGGGTATTAGTTTTTGTGTTTTAAACATTCATACTTATAATTAATGGATTAAAAGAGAATTTGTGAGTTTTTCCATAGCATATCGTAGCCAAGTACATTGTATATACATTTAATATGCTAATAATTATTATTAATGTAATTTATAATTGTTATAAGTTAATTAAACAGTGTAACAATTACATCGATACATCGCAATCAGCTTCGTCGACCATTTGAACAATTACCTGCCATAAGTTCCGATAACAGTTTACTGCGAGCCGACATGGTTAGTTTGATCACTCCCGCCACTAATATTATAAACATACTTAACGAAAGTTGTCCAATTTTACGGAAATTACATTCGTTGCTATAAATATTATGAAGTGTATTCACGTACGACGCAACTACCTAAATGTTTGTTATTTGTACGGACTTGTTAATTAAGCGTTGATTTCGATTTTAGAAACACCTTTATATTCTTTTCGAAAATTTGTCAATAGTTTTTTTCATATGAATACTTCATTGCGTATTTTAAAATGATATGTCGGGTAGTATAAATATTATTTTATAGGCAATTGTAATAAAAAATATTTGATAACAGAAGCCACTTAGCCATTTTGTAGGCTATTACAAAGAATTATCATTATTCACTTTGATAGCGAAATCGATTATCGTATGAATATTAAATATAATTTTAATTAAGATTAATGTCCGCGGATATAAAATTCGTATATGAATTTTTATATAATCTTGGTGTATTTAATCGGATCCTTTTCAGGACCGCGAGCCGTTTAGCGTATTTCAATAGTTATCGCGTGGAGAAAAACACAAACGGGCAAGAGTGGTGTGGATGTGCGAGCGAGAGGTACACTAACAAAGAAGTAATAAAAAAGCGGTTGTGTGCGTGGTCGGAGTGTGGTGGCGTAGGGCGGCCCAGGCCCCTCCCTGAACCCGTCGCCGCCTCGACGCAGCCTGGCGACCGCCGCCTCAGTCTACCTCACAACCCAGAGACGAAACGGTCCGCTCTGCTGTACGAACCGCGCGTAAAAAGTTTACACAATACTCCGAAACTTACGATAGCTGTGACAGCACGATTCAATAGTCTTAAACTTAAACGGTTTTATAATATTATAGGAGTTGTGTAGGATTGTGTTGAAGGTCGCGAATAAATTACTGGTATAGATGCACTGTGCCACACATGGGATGCGAGGTCGGTGAGGTTGGGGGCAGGTACTCGGAGGCCGTGAGCTTGATGCTGCTGCAGGGCCGGGAGGGCTTCGAAGGCCGGGGGCCTGCCATGGAGGATGAGTGCTCCGCTAGGCCCTGCGCCACTGATTTCTCCATAGCTGCCATAATGGCCAGGGACCGCCAGGAGCGGAGGGAAAGACGAAGGCACAGAGATCCCAGGGAAGATACACTCACACCATTAGGTTTGTTATTATACATTACTATCTTTATACGTTAAATATTACATACTTCAAACGTTATTGAATAAAGTTAGCATGTTTTGTATGTTACAAAAAATATTTAATGTTTTTACTGTAATAAATTCCGAATGATCCGAATAAATACAACAAAATGTATTTTAAAAATAAACATATTTATTCACTTTATTATAAAATACAAGCTAAGTTTGTAATACTTATAAATAAGTCAATATCAAAATTCTACAGACAAGTTCTAAAAATTTAATTATTATAATACATCCAAAATAAAATATAATAATAAACTCTTGTCTATATAATATATTATATTATAAAATAAAACATGTTTCTAAGGTTTGTAATATAAGGAAAGTTATTTTATTAAATCCAATAAGACTATGTTGGGTGTAGCAAATAAATTTGTGTAACTTCAATAACTAAACTTTTCATTTTAAATATATTCTCTACACTTCTTGTGAGTTACTTATATATATTGAAATAAGTGTAAAAGAAATAAAAGATTTTGAAATAAATATTACAAGAAATGTGAATTTATTTGAAATATAACTATGATAGTTTAGGAAATCTTACATTTAATTTTTGTTGAATTTTTCCATTAAACTAAAGCATTAATTAAAGTCTGTATGAAGATAATTATTTATCCAAATTACTTATTTTCATCTGTAGAATAATTTATAGTATTATATGCATTTCCAGTTTCATATATTTTCTATCTCCTACAAATTTATTCCTCTTAATCTAATTGTTTTCTAATTAAAAAAAATAATAACTTCTTCTATAAAGTAATGTTTACCACTTCATTATTTTAATTTCTAAGTAATTTTCTTTCTAATAAATTTTAACTAACATCAAGTAATAAAAGTTGAAATATTTTTTTATAGTTGTATGTCAAAATACATATAATTTAGTCCTGCGTTAAGAAATGTAAAACATTTTTATTTAAATTTTAAATGAAATATCAGTATGGATTTTTCAATTATTCCTCCACTAGGTACAATATAAGGTTTAAAATTTTCTTTTCCTTTGTATATCTTATTTTTTTTATATTTCTCGGAAACGTTTCAGCTTCAATATTTAATTTTCTATTTCATAAATATAATATAAAAAAAAACAATACAAGAATGTTAAAACAATAATATATTGTAAAAACATGAGTGAAATTAGGACTTTCCTCAAAATTCTGAATTTTATTTGAAATAATGTAAATGTTATTTTATATTTTATTAAATATGTTTTTTGATTATTTATATTTTGAAGGAAATTTACCTATATGTAGGTTAAATTAATTTGTAATTTGAACATTGAAGAAGTTAATGTGATTTTCATACTCCTTATTATTGGTACTGAGAAATTCGATACAAATTTTTTAATCGTATATTTTGCCTATAAAATAAATTGCTTTCTTTAACCAAAGCCTTTTTGATAAGTTATGTTAAGTTATTAAATAAAAAAAATATATACATTATATATAAATGAAGATTAACTATTCAAATGCCTATATAAACTTATTATATAAATAAATTGTAAATTAAAGTTACTTATCATATAAGTAAAATTGATTGAATTATAACTTAACTTAATATAAATGAATAAGAATCTGTAAAATACATTCCAGAATTAATATGTTAAAATATTAAATCATTGTAACAAATAAATAATCATAAAAGTAATAAAAAGCGAATACGTTTTTATGAGCTAAGAAATTTGACATCCCTAAATCGACAAAGTAAAGGTTAAAGTAAAGGGAATATAATAACAATAAGAGATAATAAAATCTAGTAATTTATTTATTACAATAAATAATTAATTTCTAATAATATTATTACCATTATTTATTAGACATATTATAAAACTTTAAGAAGATATTATTAGCCAGCACTCAAGGGAATATGAAAGGACAGAAAGAATTTTTCCTTTACAAACTAAACAAGCGTACAAAGTATTTTTTATCTATCAATAGACTTTTAAATTATTGGGAATAAAGTTGCTAATAGTAAATAAATAAATATAATAATAAATGTTATAGTAACCAGGTTTTGTTTTTTAATACAAAAACAACAGCTTATATTCAAGACTAAGAATAAAAATTACACATATACGTGTGTAATAAAAGAACATAATTTAATGTAAATTACAAATCTTTTACCTATTAAGGGCTATGTTTTGCTATAAAATATTTATTTATGCTTCTTTGGTTTTTCATTGTTATTATAGGAGGGGGTGGACTCTGAGAAAGTGGAATAAAATTAAATTAAAAAGAAAGATTTTTTTTTGTATTTTTTAAGATTAATATAATAGTGAGATCGAAGAGTTATAGGTTTAGATGAGGCCTGAGGGTTAAGGTTCCTTTTGGTAATTTTACTCTAAGATTAAGATCTACTAAAATAATGTTATCAAAACAAATGTAACATTTCTAATAATATTATAAACTTTTCAGAAAAGTTTGTGGACGCTACCGCATCCGCTGCGGAATCTCCGTCTCCACCTCTGGAATATGAAAGGGATTCTCCTGTGGATGTCTCATCCACTTCTGAGGCTGGTTCAGCGGGAGCACCCAGCGGTTCCAGAGCTCTCTCCCCCCCAAGAAACCCTCAGCTGGCTGAACGATGGTCCAGCGAAGAAATGAGGCACATACAGTGCCATCTCGAAACTAAAGAACTATGGGACAAATTCAACGAACTCGGAACTGAAATGATCATCACAAAAACTGGAAGGTAAGAATTATAATTGGTACACATTTATGATATGCACATGCTCTCACAGTTAGCTTCAACCAATAAAGTCAATCGTATATTGATTGGTATAAAAAGAGTACATTAAGAAACAATATCGAGAATCATGTTCCAATTTGAGTTTCGCGGTGGTAGGTAAGTTATTGTTTGTAAAAGTCGATCATGGGGATATTGCATCGTCGATGGCGATAAGGCGGGTGGCACTCGGCGGCGCGAGGCGTAGCGGTCTCGCTCTGAGACGAACAATGGGCTCTCCAACGACCTCCCTTACCAAAACGCACTTGATATACCAATAATCGCTTATTACTGTGTACATTTAGTCGAATCTTTGAAAGCGCCAATTAGTGTTATTTTTGTTTTCTCGATATGTGGTCTTTGTAAATGGAGTAGTTCAATCGACGCTTTTAGTAATCGAACGAATTACGAGATGATCAACGAGAATTAGAGGATATCGTTAAATCTTAATTGGTAGTATATTGTTTCAGTACTCTTAGTGGTAATCAAAATAAGTACTGATCACGAAATAGAATAAAGAGACTTCATTCACTACATTTTCTTACTAAAATGAAAGCTTTTTTTAAATACAATAGTCATAATATTTTTCAAATATTTTGATACATTATATAATATTTGTCTGGCACAATTTAAATAATACAAAATCCTGTCCCTCTTTTATATTAGCTGCTTCTCACATGCTCGTCTGAAAATTATCCTTAATGAAATCAAATGTGCACCAATTTATTTTTTACCTCATTCTTTTCTGTTAACTGTGAATTTATATGTATAAAGTCACTTAGTATATTTATCATAAAGCACTAGTATGCATACATTCTTTCTAACAATGTTACAAAAATAACCATTGGTTCCTATTGGTTTTCGTAAGGTGATGTCGGTTCAGTGACGTTGTGTTCTTATCGCTACATATACCAACATAAATCACGCGACAATAATCGCGCGACAGTTCGCCGATCGTGACAAATTCGCTAACGCAATCATTTGATAAGGTTCTCACCTCCAATAAATACTTTTATATTTTAAATGTTCCTACAGTAGGTAATTAGAATTATTGTAATGTGAGCTATGATTAATATCAGGAGCCAAAAATTTGATAAACTATAGTTTTCTTAAACAAACTTTTAAGTTATAATTTTTATAAGTAAGTCTTCTTTACCGTAAGCTCACTCTAGCTTACGAATTCTACATCACAACTGTTCGCAGGAGCTCAATACTTTCATTTCTTAAAATCTTTTCTGCGTCGTAAAACACAGCATCGGGAATTATGCCGTTCGTATTTATTTTCAAATTAAGCGGTGCATAACAATCACAATGCATTTTCAATGCTGTGTTGATTCGTAATAACAACAAGAATATTTAACTACACTTAATATTATTAATGCTAATAATATATATACTTTTGATATATTAGTTGTTTAACAAAGTTTAAGTCACACACATTTAGAGATAGTAAAAAAAATTCAATATCAAAAGTTCTAATTATTTGTGTTTCGTTACGCTCGTATTAAAAAGATTAAACGCTCAGAGGGTGTTTGGAAGACCCATCAGGAGAAAAATTTGCCACAGGCCGTTATGCGGACTTATCCGGCTCGGCCCTGTCGATTAACATAAATCTCGCCAACTAACCATCACAGAACTGGAACCTACCCTACATTCATCTAAACAAACACACAGCGACACAGGATCGCAACATTCGCATAACGGCGTCGAAGCGCGACGAATCTCGGCCGTCGCTCTCTCATATAAATCAGCATTATCTCGCGAGATAGCCGCCTGGACCCACCCTGCCATATCACACGGAGCCCTGTGTCGTTCGAAAAAATTAATGACTCGGAAAAACGATTCGCTTATGAGGGATCTTTCGATGTAATTGAATTGCTCTACTGAGATCTGCCGGATTGTCGCAAATACCGCGTCAGGTGCACTAAAATTGATTTAGGTTTGACGTTATACCTACTTATAATATTGTGATAGCTGTTTTTAAAATATCTAGTTATTACCTTACCCTCTCACTAAGATGATACATGAAATGAATTAATTTGCATTTGTAAGGGTCGAGGAAAAATGTGGTGATGTTAAATCTGAGCACATTAACTGCATCACCCCTATGAGATTATCATAAAGAGCGTTATTGAATAATGTCCGTCTCCAATGTTAGTCAAAATGCTAATCTGTTCAAACACTAGTAAGCTTCATTGTAAAAACTGTTTGTTTGAGTTGGGTTTTAAGTCTATTGGATGCGGTAAAACATTTTTCACTCTAAATATTTTGAATTCTGCGAGGGATGAGGTGAAAGATTTATTACTGTTTTGAGGCACTGCACATAAGCGCAATGGAAATTTGCATACATTTTGTAATTGTGCAATATTTTTATTAAAAGCAAACATCAAAAGCGATAATTGGTAATGTTCAATTGTGATGAATCAGATCATTGAAGCTTTCAGACGAGATATAAATACATTTTAATTCAGTTTGTAGTGGACCATAAGTCTTTTAATTCACCGATATCATATTAACATTTCCCTTATGATAGCGTTCGGCGTTTGTAAAGTTGTCGTAATTGATTTAAATTAACATGTTTTGATACGCGCGTCTAGAGACCCGGTAACATCTTGGTTAGGACGTTCGCCTCGTGTGTTGCCAACACTCTGTAATCACCGTCTTGGCACACAACTCACGCTTTGATTTACTTACTTACTCATCACGTTTCCTTTCATATAAATATTTGAATGTTGCATGATAAATAACGTAGCTATAATTCACCGTTGTGATATATAATTCATTTTGAAAGACAAAACAGTATTGTTATCTAATTGTTCCCCGAAATGCTTTCATGTTTGATATCAGAATAACGGCTAGTCGAGAGGTAATCGAGTTATAAATATGTCTTTTGATAGAACGATGAAAGAACAAAAATGAGATGTCAAAGGAATTTAAAAGACATAAACCGAATTTCAAATTGTAAGAATGACTTTGATGTTCCTTTATTACTTTTCGGTGACAGTTATCTTGAATATCAGCGAGATAAACATTGTTGAAATATGACGGTGGATTGCGATATTTTAATATGATTCCTCTGCCAGTGTTACACATTCAATTAATATTAGTTATGTTTTATAACTGTTGCTCTCTACTGTTTCGTTATCTGATGCGGCAGTTAGGAGTCGTGTATAGTTTGTCAGGTTATTTACGAGTTAACAAGGCATGTCCAGAGTTATTCAGTAAGTCTGCGCGTCGCTGGTTGTATGCACCGTGCACCCCGTTACACGTACTCGCTCGCCATTTGTCGCACTCGCACGATAATTGTTGATATACGATAGCTATCCAACACGGTAATTGTCAACGCTTTATCTTCTAATTGACTCGCATTTGCCAATGCCAGTTCGGCTCCTATTCGCGATAGTTGCAAAAAAGTCTGTATCAATTACATTCGAAACGCACACAGTGTTATAAAAGCTGTAAAGAAAAGCAATTCGCCACGCCAATTTTGTGAACAGTAAAAAGTGAGATTCACAAGTGCAAGTTGAAACGGCGTTTAAGAGCGAACCGGGGGCGGCGCACCGGGGTCGAGAAACAATTTGGAATTTTATCGACTCGGAGGTGGTGGGTGACCGTGTTACCGCTGATTTATGGACATATTAACTGCGGGCTGGTTGTCGCGAAAAATGCACATGCGGGTCGCTCACCCCTTCCTTGTTCCTCTAATTGAAGCATTATTTTGACATGTTTAAATTGTCATATCATTAATATCAGTTTATAACTGTACACGGAGCATAAAGACGGGCCTCCATTTTGATAAATTTAATAAGGATGAGTATTAAAAGCCGAACCGTAACAAACAGAATATTGGATAAACTTTCAAAGTTCAACGCCGGCCATTTCTCTGTATTTTAATGTCGTCCAAATCCAAAAGCTAATTTCACTAAAACCTTAAATGAATCGAGTTGGCCGGAGCTCGCACATTATTTAACTTGCCCCAAGTTTAAATTGAAAACGCCACCAAACTCTTTACGTAGACAGAGGCAAATTTTGAACTTTGCCGCTGAATCGGTAATTTCTTTATAAATATCTTATTAGGCTTAAATTCGTTTGGTGTCACGTTGCCGACACTAATTTCATCCGTGAGAGACGTCCGCCGACTCGGTATCACTGTAAATATATGCAAAGCGGGAAATGCGATATTTGACGGGGCTGAAAACGACAAAAGAATTAAGGAGGCCCTCCCTCGTGATGTCGACACTCCGTCGCGACACCACCGCCTCCAGATACCTTCAACCGTCACCTGAAAATTCACTTTGCTCGAGTCTTATTAAGAGATTAGCTGTCACTCAAGCCGCGAGCACTCTCATGCTCTTTTATTTATGTAAACAGACCTGAAATTATAATGATCCAAAGTAATTACTTTTCTGCGGTTCTGCACGTGTTTTAATTAGATATTGGTAGCATAGAAAAACTATTTACACCATTGACAGCAAGAAATATAGAAAATATAACGTTATAAATTGAAAATACCGCCATACGTAGTAAAAGTATATAATACATTGTGTCTAAATGGCCGATACATTTTTAATGACGTCGCAACCCTATCTGTTGTTTTGTAGGCTATGTGAAGAGGACACATGCAGGCTATTTGAACACAGCGTGTAATAGATGTGTGATTCATGTAAATGTACCCTTAGCAAGTGTATCGTGGGCTAATCTCGCCCGTGGCCCCTCGGCCCCCACGCAATATGGCGAAGCGGGGGTGGAAGGCGCCACGGAGGAAACGTGTAAACTAATTATTATTATATTACATTTTCGTAGCCACTTATTTACATAACCACGGCCTCAACCCCGCTTTCACCGTGAATATTTCATTTGTAATCTTTACTTTGACGGATTAATATGACAGCTGTTGGTTTGTTTGGAGAAAACTTTTAATTTGGACGTTCCTTTCCGACGTCACCCTTTGTGAGTGTCGGCGGACGCCTCGCTCGGTAATAATAGGTGACGGTCGCAACAATTTTTTTAAAGATAAACGTCTGTTAAACATTTTTAAGCTATAATTTGTGATTCACGCCGCGAAGTGTTATTGTAAGGAGATCAAGGTGCTTATTACGTGTTAAGAATATTAAACGACATATTTTTATTGATGTCGAACTAGTCGGTCGCATATGGTGACATTGTTGGTATTGAAACAATCGTGAATGTCTCTTGAAATCATTCAGTGGTAACAGGAAACCGATAAATAAGACTATTAGAGGTAATGAGCAAGTGGCCATGCGTTTCGCGGGTATTTATACCGCGCCTTAGCGGGAACTAATTTATGGAAGCAAGTACGCGGAAAATGTTTATGTACGCACTCGGCCCTCCCGCTCGATGACATCCGGTAGCCTCCCTATGTACCGTACATAACAGTGTAATGCGAATACTTCAATTATTACCGATCAACATGGCCGTTGACACGCTAGCTATTCATACGGTCATTTTGATCCAACGACACTCCCTTTATATATAGCGCACTGATTGATGTGACTTCTCAGTATTTATGTATATAGTTAGTTTGTTAGTTAGTTAGTTAGTTAGTTAAGTAACTTAACTTAAAATTTAACTATTTAAGTCTAGTTTAGTATGCCTATGTTCTTATTCAAATTTTCATATTAACCTATGACGCATCACAATATACCATTAGCTAGTGCCTTATAGACAAATTAAAATCAAAATCCGTTTTATACAATCTCTAATTTATAGTGAAAATATTAGCTGTTTTTCTCCAAAACATTTTTAACGTACGATCTTATATATAAGTGAAGGCAGGAGTGGGATAGGTGATGTCACATTTTATCATCTCCTTCCACCCTCCTTCTCCCTTCAACCCTGAACTGACGATATTAGCGACCGCAGACGTTGAGCATGTACAGTCGTCGACACAGCTTATGTACACATCTTTATAATATTATCTCTATTTCCAAATGACTCTAGTAAAATGTTCCTGTAAAGTTATTAATGCTTACTTTATAATATTACTTATATTTCCAAATTACTCAAGTAAGATGTTCCTCTAAAGATATTAATGCTTACATATTGTAATGATGGATGGATGTATGTAAGTTTGTTCTGTCACAACAGAAAAACTCTAAGCTGATTTTTCATTTAAAACTTTGTAAGTCATACCACGGAATACTAAAGATATACATATATTATACTAGTTAAAATCTAGAACATGCAATACCTATATAAGCAGATAATATAATAATTTCATTATGTAGCTTCCAGTTTATTTGGCAATCTATATCCGTAAATATTAGCTATAGATTTGATTACAGTTACGGCTCACCTCGAACAAGAAGCGGAGTTTACGTTCGCTGTTAAATGAAAACATCCTAACTATAGCCAACAATTTCAGTCGTACACCGATATACCCATCGATGCTAACTTTCATGTCAACAACTAAAATGCCTGCATTGTTCTTTAGTTCCTTGTATAGAACAGCTTCATTCAAATGTTTTTTATGCGACAATCTTACATACGATGTCTTCTTGCGTAGTTGAAGTGGGAACTATTTGTATATTACAATGTTAAATCGATGGGAATTTTCATCTCGAAATTTTGTTCGGCAAGAAATACTTTCATCAATATTATCGTTAAGTTCAAAATTTCCTTGTCGACTTGCGAAACTCGACACACGTACAAATTATCTACACACACCTTTGAAACTTGCGTTTGTATACATAGGTTTGTGTGTGTGTGTGCGAGTATGTGTGTGTATGTGTGTGAGAGAGAATATGTGTGTGTATGTGTATGTGCGTGAGAAATAAATCTAGATGTAATATTACCAAGCATTAGTTCTTTAGAATGGATATACTTTTCCATTATTTAAACGTTTAATTGCATTTTACTTAACACCACCGTTTAATACTTAAGTTATATGGGTTACAGTAAATTGAGTAAATTATAAGATGAGTAGTTTAATATCTCTAAAAAGTTGAAGAGGGATTTTACCGCATATTAAGCTTTGTGTCTATTATTTAAAGATAACTTTGAATTATTAAGCTCGGATCTTTCAGCATCATTTTTGTTAATTTACAAAGAGCATAATTAGGGTAAAATAAAAATATGTGTAACTTAAGAGGTCTATGGAAGAATACTTCACATAATCGATCTACTTACCAAAATAAGTTTAGCCAAATAATTAATCCTAAGTACCGCATTTAATTCTTAATGCGATTCTACTTCTCTTCTCTATAGTAAGCGAACCTTCGTCGTCATCCTCATAGGCCTATCAGAGCTCACTGAGTAATGGCCTCTTCTCACATGGAAAAGGAGAAGTAAACCTTATATATGTGTATAAAACAATCAAAAGATATTTAACATTGTATAAAACATTTCGGCGTGCAGCTAAGTGTTGGTTAGCTACAGTGTCATTGCCTCACCGACCGCGCAATTAAAATTGTACGCTTAAGTAATATTTGTTTAAAATCACTAATTATGTGCCCGCTAATAAATACTTACATGCCACATCTGCTGCGGTAATGGCCGTCAGTGTATGTATGTTTCATTTGCTCGCAGCACTCAACTTATAAATTACTATTCGTGCGGACACAACACCGGTATGTGTTGTTGCATTTTATTTATAAAAAAATTGGATTATCAATTCCCTTATTTATCAGTTTTTAACTTACATCTATTATGTAGTTCTCATGTACCGTTTAAAAGAAATTGGCTTAAATTTACTCGACCAAAATAGATACGAATTTCTGAAATTCTATTTCAGTGCACGTCATCCGTGAATAGTTAACTGTATGTAAATTTAGTTCAATAATGATATGAAAAAAACTAGCGAGTGTCGAAAATCTGACGCGGCATCGAACCCGGACCTCCCAAGTAGGCTATATTTCACCCTATGCGCCATCCGCCCAGCCCCGCCCAACACCTTATTAAGCACTAATATACATCAATCTTTCACACATTCCCCAAATCACAAAAAACTCATACCTAATATATTGGTTTGTTCCTCATTACCATCTTATTTTGTATCAAAAATATTGCGTACATTATTAATAATTAAAAACCTTATTGTAATTATATTATAATATTTGTTTATTTGTATATGCACAAAATATTAATAAAGTTTATCAATTAAATATCTGAATAGTCGTAAGTTTCATTTTAATATTGATTGTTTAATATATTTATAATTATTCGTTATTTATACTTTAGTCAATTAAAATCAAAATGGTAGTAATAAAAGCTACAATGATTATTTTATAGATAAATCTCTGACTAGACTTTGGACCAAATTAGAAACTAGACTTATCAACAAAAGAATTATTAATCGAGTCTTATTTAATAATATTTCTGATATAGCATATATTTTTAATTACCATATACTTTGGCATAAGCAATAATGTGAGAAAATCCTTACAGCAAACGTTTTAATCTTATTGCATAGTATGATCTGTAGTCGAGAGCCGGTCATTTGTCTTCTCGTCACTCACACGTCAACGCTGTTCCGCCTCCTTCATAATCGCATCTCAAAAATCGAGAGATCGCGTTAATCTTCTAAATATAAATCTAACATAATGATGCACATGTCACTGTACAGGACCCAAGGTTTTCATTATATACTAGAAGACCTGGCGAACTTCGTATCGCCCTATAATTAAGAAATCTATTACGTTTTTTTATTTATATTTTTGGAGTTTACCTGTAAGCCATAAATCTCCGGGTTTTGAAGTGATTGATTGACATATTAGTTAGTTGTCAAATCTAATGTCAAAAAAAACGTTTGTATGGGAAATAGAAAAGGGCTGTTTTTATGGTTTTCCCAGTAACGAATCAATTTTTTTCACCTTTTATACCTTCCCTGAACCTCCATGAACATTTCAAGACTAAGATAAGATAAATCCGTTCAGCTGTTCTCGAGTTTTAGTGAGACTAAGGAACAGCAATCCATTTTTATATATATAGATTATTATTACGATTATATCCATCTAAAGAGGTCTTATTTCATAACATCGGATGCGAGGCGACAAGTCGTGACGACTCACACGTCAGATGGTAGATCATAAACATCCGTCACGGTAGCGGCCCGTGACTGAATGTGATACTGAAATTTTACCAAGGGCTCAGTTAGGGTTGTCATTTCGGTTTGATTAACAAGCATTTCGAGGCAGAATAATCTTGGCAACAGCTAGATATTATAAGCGATGCTGCTTGGGAGTTTAAGAGTAATTGAAAGCAATTGTATTTTCTTCTAATTTACTTATATATATATAGTTAAAACTTCATAAGGATCTACTGTTATTACAAATAGGTATTGAGAGTTGCTTGGTAAATAGCGGCGGACGTAGGTACCGAACACAATGCAATAATTCCTGTTTATCGTAAACCACTCGCAACTGTTGGAGGTAAATCAACAATACACTTATCAATTACAAATACGATAATGTGCATATATCATGCGAGATGTAATCACGCTGCCTGCAGCACAATTAGATATAAACGCCGTGAATATTAACTAGGTGGCATTGTCACTTGAATTATTGTTTATTTCACTATACCGCTAATACGATCCAATACGGATTATCATTTTAAATTGATATTATTTTCCTCATATATAATACTTATATTATAGTTATATGTTATAATATTTTATATTGTTAATCTAATAAAATGATTTAATACATAGGAATAAAGTTCGCAGCTCCGAGTGTGCTAATGATCAAGTAATGCGCACGCCATCTGTCTATAATTAACGAAACCAGTTAATTAAATCGCAAGCAATATGGCGGCATGTAATTGCTAATAATAAAGCTCTCCTATATAATTAGACGGCGCTGAGTGGTGTCTACTTGATAACAAAGCGTTAATGTACTCGACTACATATTTATATAAGCATGTACAAAGAATCACACTACTTTCAACATATAAAATATATATGAAGAGTAATTATTATAGATTTATGGATCATCAAAAAATTTATACCAATGAGAGTAATTTCATTATATTTCTGACGCCTTTCGAAAGTATTTTGAAGCTCGTCAATTAGTGCGATTCAATTAGAGTTAATATTATGATAGTTTTAAAGCATTTAGATCATTAATTATGTTTCCTTAATAAACATTACTTGTACGTTTCCTCGTAAAATATTATAAATCTCCACGTATTATATATATTTTTATATATTTAGATAGCAAATAGTTTCATGTCACCTTAATTCAAATTAATCTGTATATAAATTACGTCACTATTATTAATTCATGATGAATTGTAAATAATCACAGCGTCAGTTGTATTAAAGGGTGTTTTTAATGAAAGCGATGCATGTTAACGGTTGAGATGTAAGCGATGGTGCGTTGAAGATGGATCAAACAGACGCCCAGGGTAACAATGATAGACGAGTTTTGCACCTCGGACGCTTTAATTAAGACGATATGCCGAGTTTGTTTTATACCGACCAATCATTTTACACCATCCGGCTAATTATGAATGTATATTTATATGATATTATTGTTACACTAATGACTAAAATTTTAGTCTTTTGATATTATTTTTTTATTACATATTAGATTAACTGAATGTAGGGTACTGTTTTAGTTAGTGTCTATTATAGTATCAAATTGTATCTGTATATTTAAATTATAAAGAAAGTTAGTTGATTGGAATTAAAAATGAAAGTATAAAATACAATCTATTGTCATAAAGTAAGGAGTTGTTGTAAAACGTCGCGATACATTCCGTGTTCGTTTTCTGCTCGTTAAAACCGTTGTTAGTGCGAATGTTCAGATCTTATTAGTGTAACATGATTTTCCGCTAAGTTTCGGGTGGCTGTGTGATGGACGATCTCCTCCGTAATATATCATCGGCTCCATATATCACGTGTACGCCGAGTGTCGCCATTAACGCATGGCAATTGCCTGAGCATGCACTATCGCGAATGCTATAAGCGGCGTCTCACAGATCGACGCGGGTCCGCTAGTGGCGAATAAATCTTTTTAATAGCATTCTTATTTTCGTTCTGCCTCGTTCTTGTAAAATTCTCATGCGCTGCTAATGACGGCTCACCTTTGTTACGTTACACATTTACAGCTGTAGTTACGATCGTCCGTACAGTATCAATGGTTATCTATTAAATTATTTATAATTTATGAACACTTATATATATTTTTTTCTGTCTGGGTGGTCTGCTATAGTCACGATTTAAAGGGTCACAAGTTACATTCTTCGTATGTAACTAACGGACAGCAAATTGTCAGTTGAGCTTACGCGTCACTCTCAAAGATGCTGAGTTAAAGTCATGGACCGCTATACGATCTGCTTCTCATCTTACAGCTAAAGATTTGTTGTTTCCGTTCCCGCCGCCTCAATGACTACCATTTTATGTCGATTTCGAAGATAATGTTACACGCGCTACCGACACCACTTTTTGTGACAATCCTAAATTCTAACAACGAGTTTATTATCTGCGATCGATTTCTGTTGCATTTCTCTTTCAAAGTATATGTTCTGTTCTTCATTATGAGATTGTTTATTTCTAAATGAGCATTTTTTTATTAGGAGGTCTCGTTTAGGGAAAATGATAGCAGGAAACCACAGAAACAGAGAGGGGCAATAAAGGCTATTACTCAGCCAACCACAAGCAATTTCAGTAACAGTAAACAAAAACATACACCTATACAAAAATGTCTACCCATTCATCTTTCTGCAACGGGAGACATTAAAGAATGTCTCCGTTAAGAAGGGGAAGGGGAGTGACTGTTAAGAGTCATAGTCGCATAAAACCTAGCACTTTACATAATATATTTTTGTACAATGCTTCAAAATGTTTTATACCATTCTAGACTCTAATACTTTTTAAACATTATTCTTATTATGTTTTATTTTTTATGCTTTCATGTTACGACGGTATAAACTGATGGTGACATCGTGAAGGGAATGAGTACATAGCTACAGTTCTAATATAAAATTGCTATAAAAAGATTATTATCGATAACCTAAAGTCTAATGAGCGAATGCTGATTTGTGCCGCTCACAACGATAATTATAACTCGACCAAGTAATTGTCGAATAATTGCGTTAATGTGAAAATACACGCTTTAACATAACAATAGAATGAGGAAGTTCGTAAACTTTAAAATTCTTATACAAATATCACGTCCGAGTTGCGTTTTAATGAACGTGTAAAGTAACATAAAAGCCATAAAATGACATTATTTTTATTATAAAATAAATGCAGCGATGAATGGTATAGCGTTTATATTAATCTGAAAACTAGCATTCCAAGTTCTTATGTTTTTGGGGCAATATTAAAAAAACTCCATTTGCAATTAATAAATTAGTATGTTTATGTGATTCATTATTATTATATATAGATAATTTATAATATATCTTTCTCCAGACGAATGTTCCCGACGGTGCGAGTATCATTCGCGGGATGCCGAGCGGAGGCTCGTTACGCCGTGCTACTGGACGTGGTGCCGGTGGACGGCAAGCGGTACCGGTACGCCTACCACCGCTCCTCCTGGCTGGTGGCCGGCAAGGCGGACCCTCCCGCGCCGGCCAGACTATACCCGCACCCCGACTCGCCCTTCTCCGGGGATCAGCTGCGCAAGCAGGTCGTCTCCTTCGAGAAGGTCAAACTCACCAACAACGAGATGGACAAAAATGGACAGGTAATTAAAAAAAATACATAAAGTTATGATATCTAATAAAACCAGTACCAAATTTTGAATGTAATATTTTTTATTTATAGCTGGTCCTCAATTCAATGCATAAGTATCAACCCCGAATCCACCTGGTGTTACGAAGAGAAGGAGCTATCAATGCACCGATCACAGACCTCGAGCAAGAAGAGTTTAAGACGTTCATATTTCCTGAATGCGTCTTCACAGCAGTCACGGCCTACCAGAACCAACTCGTAAGTATTCCGAGTAATGTTTTAGTTTCGCGAGCTCATAAATAAGATGTCCTTTGTTTTATCCAACATCACCGGTTAGGTATCACAGGATTTCTAAAATAGATCAGAGGAGCAAACGTTTGGAATCGCAGCATGTTGTCGAGCTACTATCGACGTGTGCTATTCCTGGTACACTAATTGCATCTCGCTGAAAGGTATGTCCAGCTTGAACAAAGGGAGGTGGCACATATTTTTCGTGTATCAAGCGGCCACCGCCAGCGTCTGTGATGATTGACGGACACCGTTGGTGACGATTAAAGTTTTCACCGAACTATAAATAGAACGGCTCACCCGATTGTTTGACCGTCGTTGCTAATGTTTTCCTCAACGACATTACTGAACGAATTCTTTTAGACAACATAATTTTAGTAAACATTTATATAGTGATTGATATAATTGTAAACGTTTAAACCCGCTGCCCGCTCCGCTACGCCCGTCAGTGATCGCATGCTGCATGTGTCGCCACGAGCAATTAATTCCCTGTCACAAGAGCGTTTGGGCGTCACAGTTTCTCGTTTTGTTTCTCCTGAGCAGTAATTAGGACGTTTTGAGGTTCATAAAGGAAGCGTTACTTTATATCGACAACGCGGTACATAAATCTTCATTCGTACGTTAATTAGCTTGTGTTACGTACTTTTTAAAATATTAGTTCCGTGGCTTGTAACAACATGTAACATTTGAGTGCTTGAGCTATTTCATACAATTAGATTTTAAAAAAGCTTATCAATTAAAAAGGGTTTTGATATTATAATTTTGTGATTGTATCATTGAAGTATAATCAAAGATAGTTACTTTTACTAAGTATTTCTAGCCAGATTTTTCTGAATTTAAGGCATGTGACATTACTGCAACAAATTACTAATAGAACTCTGACTTCCTGCTATTTCAAACAGATTGCTCTCTGGAGACGTATTATTGATATCCATTGATTCTAACTCGCAACTAGATTTACAGCTAAAGCTTGATGATAAAGCTAACTGAATAGGCTGTTTCTGAACCTAAATCACAATCTATTAAATGATTTATGTAACAAATAGAGAAATAAATTGATTTAAACAAGCTTTAACTGTATACGTTCGTTGAATTTGAATATCGATTAGATCGGAATTGATTTATCAAGTGACATACAATAATGATAATTCTGAAATGGATAATAATAAATTGTTATTTTTTCTATATGAGAGCTATATACGTTACTACCTTAGAATGTTGAACGCGGTATCTGTTCTCGGATCAGTACAAGACCGTGCGGGCTTAGCTTCGATTTGGCTGACGTCACAATTCTGACAGCCCGAACATTTGTCGAACGTAGATAGTGTCAGTGATAAGCCAATCCTCTACAACAATAAGAGCACACTTAGCGTGTTTGCACCTGCGCCCGCGCCGCCCGATATGTCTTACGTATAAAACTTTGACACAAAAATATCGGAACAATCTAGCCTTATCAATAAACAGTCATGTATCAAATTTTACTACTATTGAATATTTTATTTCTAAGCCGAAATTAATTCAAACACCAGAATATTATAAAAAAAGTGTCACTGCGTTTATTTACATAGAATTAATTCAGAATGAAACATCATTATCGGTGCTTCATCACACTCAATGATACGAATCGAGATAATATCGTTGTAAGAAAAATGTGATTTCTGTTTTTTGTGTTTTAACCGTGTGAGTTGAGACTCTATGTCGCCAGGGACGCACCACGGGGTGGTTTCCCTGAACCTGCTGCAATATATAACATCTACACCCACCATACAGTTTGTTTGTGAGCAGCCCATTGTCTCCTCTCAAACTTTGGGTAAGGTGACAATGTTTGTTAGACTTAACGCGTTTCAAATACACAATGAGTTTTTTTAATAGCCGATGACTAGTGAATTTGTTATGATCGATTGCTCTCGTCTGAATCGAAAAAAACCTTGCGGATGGCAACCTGCAGTGATGTATGGAACTTTTGTACATGTTATCCTCAACGGCTAAGCCTATTTAGTAGTTTACACAACAAACTAAACGATGTCAGGTTAGCATAAAAGATTTAATTTCATTATGCACAAGGCAAACAGATTTTTACTATTAAAGGGATACATTTCATTAATGATACTCAACCATTGGCCGTCCGAGAAGATAATCACGAAAATAACTGCCGATCAGCCTCAAGTAAATGCGTAAACACTCTCAATAGCTACTTAATTGAAATTTATTTCTCATTTCTCAGTATCAACAATCAATATTCTAAAATATTCTATCACAGTGAGCATCCACAAACGAGTTCTATTCGGACATAATCGAACAATATAAAGGAGTAAAGGCAAACACAATTTCAATAACAAAGGGCAGCCATGACAAATAAACATATTTCACGGGCCAAAATGGCTGCGGTCAGGTGTCACGAGTGTCCCCCCCCGCGCCCCCGCCCTCCGACCCCCGCGCCGCTCGTCCCTCTTGAACCTCTTGATTTTATTTTTTTCATCGAATATAATCGATTCATTCTTTTGAATACAATCTTTTACATTTGTCAACGTATTGACTTTATGGTTGTTTTAGATATCAAATAAATTAATATTTAACATTCAATTATAGTCCAAAAGTTTTAATGCACTGTGCAGTTTTGTTACGACTTCTACTAGATTAGACGTCGATCGATCTATCTAACCGATATATTGAATGTAATAATAGATCGTTATTTTTAGAATTATCCATATTTAGATAAATATTGAAATATGAATATGATAGCTGCATAAGTCAAAAATACAAGAAGTCAACGTACTTGCTTATGAGAGGATTTAAAATAATTTAACACAAAATTATTTATTAATGCTGCGTCTCTCTCGCACTCGTTGTGTTAGCGTGAGGGTTGTAGAGTGTGATCTCTTTCTTTCCCGCCATCGATCACGCGAGGTGTGACGTCACGCAGAGCCATCGTGTGCGGCCCGGCTGGATTTATTGCGTCTGCGCACCCAGCCACCTCAGGAGAGCTACATTTATTGTGTAGAATCTATACTTAAAATTAACTCGATATACTTAATTGTTATTTGAATTAAAATATTAATGACATATCATATTGACGGCTACTTAAAAAAAAACACTGAACGATTAGCGTTCAGTAAAAAAAAATGTTATCGAAACTTTGGTCTTGAAGCGTATTTAAAAGGATCAGAATAGTTAGCGATAAATTTTTAGGAACTTGTTTGATTATATGTAGCAAACTTCTTGTTTAATTAATGATGTTTATCAACCTTTTTTATTTATTACAACCACTTCATTATAATCTATACAGCCTCGCTCAATTAATAGGAAAACCTTCAAGTTGACACCTGTCAAATAATATTTTTAACAACAATATATCAATGGTAACATACGTACAGGAGTTGTTCGCATTGAAATGTGGCAGATCGCCTACTCACTGATATTTAGAGTGTACAGTCGTGATTACGGGCATGAATGTAAAGTTGACCTCATATTAACTATCGGACCTCTTGCGGATCTGCTGGCCCGTCTCCGAGACACTTCCGAGAGGCCAGTGCAGTTCCCTTCCTGAAATATGAACAGACCATAAAAAATATGACAACATAATAATGAAAAAAGCTGCTTACAAATAAAATATGTCATAATGTGGGTGGGTAGGATTCTCATACAGATAGCCTCGGAAGTGATGGAAGATCTATACGATTTATATTCGATATCTCTCATACTATCCATTGGATCGATTACAGATAGTTTACAACTTCTAGAAGTTTTGGACGAAGAGGATATCTAAACTCACGAGTGACATGTTCAAATTAAAGAGTTGCTTTAAAATATATTGTTGTATGTCTCTTATTTGTTTGGTATGTTATAATTTTGTACGCGAAATAAAGCATCGCATTCTCGAAAACGCCATTTACAACTCAAGCAGATGTTGGCCGTTTAAAATTTACTGTCTTAGCACAGTTCTTGCGATCAATATACTGCAGTACGACACAACTATATGTGAATTAATTATTTTCATTGTTCCATTATCAATTATATAAAAAAAAGCAATAGATAGTAAGACGTAAATATCTAATTGTTCTCATTAATGCTATATTTAGAGACGTTTAAAATCTGTTTATAGAAAAATAAGCTGAGCATTCATCACATATGAATTAATACGGCGTCTCAGTAACTTGACGTTTATTTATTCTCCAGAATGCTCCTGTCATGTCCCCTTCTTCATCCTGCCATGTTTACACGACCATTCCTCTTTCACGTTAAATTAGACTGGAGATATATTCATATATACTATTAGAAGTACTCTTACTTGATAGCATTATTATAGGTGATTAAAAATATGTATAACTATTGTTTTAGATGGAGATGGTAATAATTTATTTTAATATATTAGTTTTTCATAAATTATTGATATTTAAAAGTGTTTATAATTGACACATTAGCATTGAATATACTATTATTGTCATGCTAATATTAAAAATGTATTAAATTAAATATTTTTAACTGTGTATCGTATACCATATATCACGGGGTAATCATTATCTGTTACAAATACATGCGCCAGCGCATTCTCCTGCTTCTGCTAACGTCTTTTCCGAGACACTTTTTTTGTTTCCCGCCCGGGAATAATGTCATTAAGTGCCTTTAATGCTTTCAGTGATCGGTAGCGGCGTGCCGCCCAAGGCGACCGTTTGTTGATACTTAAATTAGGTTGTTTTGACACGCCTCGTCCTTATGTTTGTACTAAATCTAATGAACGTCGGCTGCGTTCAATTATCTATATATTATTTCGATGTTTTCTTTTCGTTGTATCACAGGCAACGTTACATACAATACTTCAAAGAAATATCAGACGTTTTTTATAATTATTTTGTTACTTTTTACACGTGTTTATGTGTTTTATGTGTCTGAGATTTTGTATCTTACTTTAACATAACGAGCAATTTACTGAGTTTCGTATTACGGTATCGCGATAGATGAGGTTGGTTTAGAAAAATGAAATTGGTAGTTTAAAGAAATAATTAAAATTAGAAATGTATAAGAGGATTAAAAATGAAGTTTTCTTTTTAACTACATAAACAATAGCTCATTAAAGTCATGACGAGCTTGTGCATCATGTATACATGGGTATTGCAACTGCGTCAATAGAGCTACTAGGTTGTAAGTGAAGCAGAGCCTATTGTAGTCAATGGGATGCCAGGGGGGCGTGCAACTGTAAGTAGCTGTGATCGCCATGACCCACAATCTACAACAATCGAGAGAAATGACATCTCTCGGACATCGACCAGAACTTATTGTGTCTCAAACATTATACCAAACAAATGACAAAGCACTATTTGGTATTTATTTTCTTTGTCACGTTAAAGTGAGTAATTAATGGGAACGTAACAGTTTTAAAAGCTCCTCCAGACGTGGTTGCTCCAATAAAATAGTATTGATCCGAAAACTAGACATGACTCCGTCACTATATCGTAATGTTTACGATTTTCTTTGATCTAAAACAATACCACTTGATCAAAATATTTTGTAAATTAACTGCCTCAAGAAAAGATCAAACAGTTTAAAAACATTTTATGTGTAAATTGGACAGCCATTCACATATTTTGGGACATTATTTATATTCTTGTAAATTTGTCAGGGGAATTGTTAAAATTGCTATATCCTGTTTTCTTATTTGCGGAGGTCGGTGATCTAAATTGCCTGTCTAGTGCAAACTTGTAAAAATACCATGCAATTAACTTTAGTGTAGGTGAGTCAGGTGTTTTTTGTGTCACCTGAAGCGCTGTAGCGATAACGCAAAAAATAACAAAAAGCGTTCAGACGAGATTGCGGCGCTCCGGTCTGCTAGAATAGCGCTGGAGCTCGACATAGGTTGGATCAGTCGTCAGATAATTAGTGGCGCGTCGCCGGCCGCCGCTACAAGCCTCGCTGAAAGATTGACATGCGCCCGATCGGTAGTCGATGACTTGTTTATTGCGAATACCACACAACCGAATTCACACTTCGCCAATTGACTTGGCAATATCGTCTTAGCTAAAAACATTATGTGGCTCACTGAAATATTTATTGACAAAACAAAAACAGCGTTGTACGCAATTTTTCATAAACAAGATGAAAGAAATATTTATACGTGTTTAGGATGTATTAATTAAAGAAATCCTGTTATAGACATGGTTTAGTAAAGTAACAATTGATCAGAGCATTTCGTCTGAAATTTATTGTATATAGTTTCGAGAGCGTTTATGTATAACAACTAATTCTATATATAATATTAAACAATTTTATTCAAATAACCTATTTATCAAATATTTATAAATCAAAAATTGTTACACTTATGTAAGGGTTGAAACTTAAATTTTTTAACTAGTTTAAAGGCATTTAAATGATGAAAGTTATTTTTTTAATGATTAACACTGAGGGGTATTTTTTTAGATGCAATTTAATTGGAATACTAAAGTAGTTTTTGTGTCTTGTTAACGATAAAACAACCTACGAGTAAAACTAATTATTATTATTACTTATTTAAATTTTGACATAGCGAGTAAATTCGTATGCAATTTGAAATTTTCAATTTATTACTAATCGTAAGGGAGTTTCCATTTGTATTTCTTTTAAAGTAGTCCGGTAATTATTTAAAAATTATAAGAAAGCAAATTATTTGAGCCTTTTTTTGAGTGTCATGGAGATTAAGAAACAGTAATTGATGATCATAAATAAAGAAATGTAAATATATATTCGATGACAGCACATCATAACATAAATTCGTAGAATTTACATGAATCCGAACACAAAAAACTTTAAATTACTAAAATATTTAATATTCATAAAAATTATAATTTACATATAATAAAATATAATTCTTGTGCAATAAAGATAGTCGCTTATAGTCGGTTAAGAGGCTGCAGTGAGTCGAGGTGGATTCTTTCAATTTGCAAGGTACCAGGTTCACAAGAGATTTGTCGTAAATAATATTCACAAATTGTGGTACCGCAGCGGGAGCGGGCGCCCAGCAAGGGGGCGATTTCTCATCAGGCTGGCCTCTGCCAAACACATTTTTAACACCTCGCACCTTACTAAATCAACACTGTATTTTATGAGTGCATTGACACAATTCTGTTTTCCATATGTACAAAACTTAAGAATTTTATTATTTTAATATAACTCCTGTTTTATTACCTATCATACAATTTTAATTGTGTCTTAAAAGAGTGTTTATTATGTTCCAAAATGAAATCATTGTTGTCGAGACGGTTGCGATACATACGATTGTCTTTTGTTTCAGATAACCAAACTCAAAATCGACAGTAATCCGTTCGCAAAGGGATTTCGTGATTCTTCACGTCTGACGGAATTTGAGAGGTAATTATTACATTTTGTTAACTAAATCTATGTCATCGATAAGAAACAAAATGACGAATTGTAAGCAAAAGTAATAATCGTTCAAAACACCGCTAGCCATGTATCATTCAGTGAGCCGCGGGCATTCATTAGGCCTCATTACGATATGACAGAATTCGGTATCAGTTTTCTAATCGAGCATCGGACATGCTTTAAGAACAAACGCAGCGACACTGATTGATGCTTAGGCTGTACGACTACCTGTTACGTTTAACTGTAGTTTCATGTTTGTAGATCATCCACATCATTTTTTGCATCATTTTTCTTGAAATTCCCTTTTTTTTTGTTTATTTGAGAATTAGTGGTTTTATTTTGAATTTTTCTTTTTGAGATTCTATATCACGGGGGAGCACGAAAGAACATCAGTCTTCCCCGATGACGCGCGCCTCGGTGCCGCCCATCCTAGGTAGATACTATAGCTAGAAAAAATGTAAATTACTAACTCAACAATATTTAAATAACATTTACATTTTTTCAGAGAGACGATGGAGTCGATGCTGGCTGAGCAGCATTATTTACGGTCACCTTTAAGACCGTTCGATCTGGATCAGCACAACAACAATCTGACGTTGGAAGAGAAGGCGATTTTGGCGGCTAGGTCGCAGTTGTTCTTGCGTGCAGCGTATCCTCTGTACGGGGTACCAGCAGCAGCATTGTGGGGTCAATGGGCGTGCCTGGCGCCTCAGTTACTGGCGCAACAACATCTTGCTTCAGGGTCTGGGCTACAACTGCCTCGGCCAGTATACCCGGGTGGTGTACCAGCATCGCTCTCGCAGCATCGGTTCTCCCCCTACCCCGCCCGTCGTTCCTCCCCGGGTTCCTCACCAGATTCCCTCCGAGCGAGTCCCCACTCCCTGCCCCCGCCCGCACCTCATACACCTCACGCACCCCACAGCCCGACTTAGTAGAAGACATCATATTCTTGGCGCACTATCGAGCACTTTTGTTGCATTGCTTTTGTGAATCAGAAGTCCACATGGATACAGGAAGATAGCACATTTTTGGTAGCAGTGCATAGTTGTTAAATGAATTGTTTTGCAATTACCAGTGATTTTGAAGGACAGTGATAAAAACTATCCCAGTGTCATGTACCATATTGTAAAATAATGTATTTAAATATCATATATTAAGACTGTAATTATTGTTATGATAGCATAATATTATTATGTTCCTAATTTTTTTTATAAAATATTTTCGTGAACATTTTTAGAAGCAAAAAAAATTTCATTGTAACTTCATATTGTTGGGTGGTTTATCGTCATTACTTTTCATTATTTTAAATGTCATATTTGATACTGGTTAGGTGAAATGTGCAATAAAAATATTGTTTTAGCATTCTAGCTGTTTGTAGAAAGATAGAAGTTACAATTATTATCTGTGTTTAAGGTACTCAACTAAAATGGACACATAAAAGTACCCAATATATTATAGAATTTAGTTAAATTATAGTAATTATAAATAATATATTAATAAAGAATAAACAATTAAATGTTTGTTAACAAATCTATTGTAGTGTGTTTTTTCCAATTATCCTGGGATCCATTCAGTGACAAAAATAGAGACAATGAACCAAATAATATATATATATTTGTTCTTTAAAATAGAAAAATAAAAAATAACCTTACTTACTAATTTTCTTAATAGAATTAAAATATTTTCGAAATCACCAAGTGGACCATTATATTATTTTAGAGATTTTATTGAGTATTTAGTTTTTATTACATTTTAGGTTGCATATATCTACGAGTACGAGAGGATGAAATATAGAATTCACTTTACTTTTCCGATGAATAGGTAGCAAATTTTAATTTAATTGATATGAATATTGAAAAATTAACACTCAACGAAAATGACCCTGCGTTATAGTGATCTCGTTTTTATAATCATTTTATGTTAGAGCATCCTAACAGGATAAAATTGCCATAATTATTAAATTTCTTCGGTCGGTTAAAACCGGTTTGCATTCAACACCAAGACCGCCACTAGATGGCGGTCAATGTCAGAATTGTCAGAACTAATGTTCAATTATGTCTTCAACAAAACATTTTTTAAGCATACCTGAAGTTAAAAGTGTAGGCAATTGTTAATTAATAAATCAAATACACATTATAATAAAATTACAAAATGATATACATATGTTTTTTTTTTGAAATAATACAAGCATTATTAGCACGTCTAAAAACAATTTAATTTAAATAATGAAATGAACATACTGGGTGTTCCCATTCACTTAGCGTTTGGAATTATTAGTGTGCAATCGCTGATTTATGTCAGAGACAAAGTGTGACAGATTGCGAAATTGTTACAAATTAGAGAGACACGACCCGCAATTATGCAAAGCGACTATAAAGTTATCTAGGAAAACAACCCCACACCAACTATTCAATTAAAATGAAACAGTGGCGAGGCGACATTCGAGTCACATAGAAGAAGGGTCGTCTCCATCGAATTAGTTCGGCGCGTGGCCACATTACTAGGACAAATTTCATCTCCCGAGGGTCTCCGGACTGGAGGGATGCAACGCTAATCTAATCTGGATTGTAGCTAATAAATGTTGTACCCACCGACTCGACTGCAAGAATTTATTGCTTGTAAAACTGTTTCCAATCGCAGAAATTGTTCGAATGACTACGTACTTTCGACATGGTCTGATTGAATTCGCCATCTCACTGACTCTCTTATTTTGTTTTCGATTAATCATTTATATTATAATTTATGACGTATTGTAATTTGGAAAAACTTATTGCATTTTATGGTTATATAACACTAGTAGCTATGGACACTACGTACACCTAAAACTAAGATATACTGCAGCATAACGGTCTCGTGGACTTAAACTATAAATATAATTAACAATTACAAGATAACCCTTTTTATTAACAACTATTTCAATCGAAATACAAACTAACCTGAAGTTAAAAGAGTAATCCAAAGTTTTAAATAATATACTTATAAAGAAAAATACATTGTTATGATAAATTATAAGTAGATTTATTACATACATGCATTTAAATATTTTTACAATGCAAACAATATTAATCAGGTTAACGTTCAATTAAACAAAAAAAATATGACAAAAACAAAGATTACAAAAAATGTCCATAGATTGGCTCACCTATATGTTATAGTTTGATTATTTATATTTATTTTAATCTTAAAGTCAACGTTGTTCTAACTCGGATATAAGGGGTCGAGTTGCTTAATAATGTCAGAGAGTTGTCCAAAACAAAGTATATATGAGATGGATTATCGACAGGCTCATCTGAAGGGCGTATCGCACGTAATGCTGTGTTATTGGCCACTCGACTCATAATCCGCTTTTAACTGCCGTACCGACCCGGGTGGACGTGCTCGGAATCATTATGTCGTCTTTTGTGCAAACATTCGCACTCCTTAGGTCTTCAAACGTTGACATTCTTTGGACGTTGGATAGGAATCGTTGAACACTTCTAAACATTATTTTATAGCTAATCTCTTACATGAGGTAATTGACTTACTAGCGACAACTATCTACAATTATTGCTATTTAAATAACTGGTTGGTTAGTGTGTTAATATGTGTTGTAATATAATAATATAGGAAGTTGTATATATTGGATAATTACAGGCTCGCAACGTTGATTCATTCACACTCGTTCTCCATAATATATATATTTTTTATATGACATAAATATAATGTTTGTAAAAACGATAGCTATAGCTTCAATTTCCCCCCAAAACCGTATATACGTAGTAGAAAGATACGCGCTAACATAAAACAGTTTAACGGCATAATAAGTCGCTGTCGGAGATGGTTTTTATTTTTTGGTAGGTACTAAACGTGCAAATAAAGTTTTATTATCTGGGGGTAGGTGAAGCGGGCGTGGGGGGGTGAACAGCCGGCGCTAATATCCTCGCTCTACACGTCTCCACATTTCACGAAAACTGCAAACCTAACTGTGTAATAATTCACGTTTATTATCACAAATATATGTATAAGTTGGCAGTAGCTGCCGGAACGAATTGACGGTGTAACGTCTTCAGGAATCGTATGAGAGGAGTTCCTCGATGTTTCCCTGTTACCGTGACGCCTAACTGTATCTAAGCCGCTAAGTTATGAACATTGTCGAAACGATCGTTATGAAATTGATTATATTATTTATTGCCAGGTATACATTATGGGGGAGCATTTTGAAAACGTTTACGCAAATGCGAGCTCATAATTCACGTTTTATGTTTCAGGTGTATGCCAGTAAAAAAAAATAAAGCATAACTATTAAAATAATTAAAAAGTTAAATTGGGCGTGAGCTATCGAAAAATAGTAATATATTTACACTTGAACAACTGTAGCTTTATAGATTGGCAATTTATTTAATAGTCTGTCGTTTCATATCACAGCACATACATTGAAATTCGATAAAGTTATTTTTGTTCAATAATACGAATGATCTGACTTCCCATTTTTCCTCCGCGAATAGACCCATCCCATGAGTCACCTACCTCCCCTACCTCCCCCTCTCGGCGGTGCAAAGTTGAGGGCATTAGCGTGTTATCAGAATGAAGAAGGCGCCCACCTGAATACCTACCAATAAAAGTAACGGTACTTCTAAAAACATTACGAACACGTCAATTTTAATCCATAGGTATTACATGGGGATGCTCACATAACGTTGGGATACAGTTACGAAATAATATACATAAAATTAAGCTCAAATTGGATTCACATGAAGATAGCTCACCACAACATTACATGTATTTTTTTATAAAATAAGTTGCAAAATTCAAGGCAGACTAGAAAAAGCCTTCCTTAATATATGTATATCGAATGTTTTTTACGAATAGCGTGAGCTTTATTTTGGTTTCAGAACACAAATAACATCCAGAAACTATTACATTACAACATACTACTCTAAACTTATGCGCAGGTGCGGATCAAGACGAATGCTTGGTTACTTGTAAATAATAATATCCAGTTTCATTCCGGTAAGATAAATTAAAATTTCACAAAGTGCAAATCATTACCCGCAGACCATTAGTGTCTTCCATAAAAGTTTCACACGACCGAAGCAATAGATTCGTAATCAAATCAGTGCGGTCGCAGAGGCAACCGAGGTGGCAGGTCCCCACGGAGCAGGAGCCCATTGACAGGTTATTGATACAAATAGCCCCACCCCAACCCGCCTCGATAACACCAATAAAACCTGATTGATATTGTGTAAGTGCGCCCGGAAAATGTGGCAACTCGATTGATGTTACGGCCAAATTCGATTGGAGGAAAATTGAAAAGAATTACACTTGCACAGAAATAACAACTTTATTGCGCTGCAGGAGAGTGAAATGTTTTATATGTTTAAGTTGGTTTTCGGTCTTTTTGTTCTCGTGTCCATTGTATTGGTAGTAGCTAGAGGCGTGAATAGTGTTGTCTAATGGCGGACTTACACGTGCCACTTTCGAGGTAAAACAGTAAACGAATTTTTTTTTGTACTATATTTTCTGTTATTTATCGTCAAAGCTCAGAATGTAATTTGTTTTCATAAGGCGTTACATCAAATAATAACATAATAATATCTTTATCTCTCTAATATTTCGCGCGAAAATATAATTGTTAGCCAAATAACAAATACTTTTCATCGGGAGAAACATATGAAGAATCACAGAAGTAGAAAAACAGTTTGTATTGAAATTTAAATTATTTATTGTTGCATGAACAAATATTTGCCATGTCTATAACAGTAATGTGTGTCACTTAAATTGATTTAACTTCTACATATGTCATTATGACGAGAGAGAGAGAGAGAAAAAAGCAAATGGAACCTTGACTTATTGGCCTTTATTACAAATGATCATTGTCTCTATATAAATTATTTAATACATATATGTATAACTAAAACTTTCAATCCGATCTTAAAAATTACGTAATGCAAACTTACTTTGCACAACATACACTAGCAAAGCATTTTTTAACGCAATATAAAATCAATTGTCATTTCAATTTCACATAATACGAATATTATTCCTAACGGTATTAAATAATGGGATACTTAATGTTAACAATGAATGAAAATAATATTGCTTAGTAAGCGGGGGTAAGAATTATATGATTCCGATCAGTGTTTTACATCACTCTTGAGGGTAACTGGTCTATAGCGACCCCATTGTGGGAAAATTTCTATGAAATATTTATTACAAGTTGCCTCATGTTAACGCGTACGAATGTTATCCATGCTACTTAACGTGATAAATATTAAACACTAGTACAGTTCACACTATTAAATGTATATGTTATAACATAAATGACATATCTATGTATATATGTATTTTTATTTAAATAATTCACTCAAAAAATATTAAACTTTAATATATTTTTGTAACGTTTTAGGTTATAGTTCTAAATTCATTATTAAACATAAAAAGATTTGAATGTAAATTTTATACTTACGAATCTATGAGGGGAATTTGATATACATATATGTATATATATAGAGTAATAATCATTGAAATAGCCAGTAATATAGCTGGGAAATTGCCAGGTAGAAGAAGAAGATAGAGTAATAAATAATAATCATACGATCTTTTCCTTCTATATTAAAATATCCTAATTAAAGATAATTTCTAACGCAATAATTATCCATTATATTACAAAAAAATTGACAAACTTTTATTAAACCCATATAATATATTACTCCAATAAAAACATCTATTTCAATATGTAGACTACACGGTTTTAATGTTATGTACAAAACAGTAATGACGATGCAGTCAGAATGAATCTAAAATATTTGTATGAATGTGTCACGATGCAGGTCGTCGGCGGCTCCTTGACGGCTTAATTCTTGATGGATGGAGCCTCTCACAATGCACTGCTTAACAGATCAAAAACGCGATAACTTTCGGCAAAGGTGCGAAGTCACCTATGCGATATCATCTAAAATTTTCAGTCACTTCGTTAGATGGATTTTTGTATACACATTTTTTTTTATCTGAGAACATTATTTAATAATGACAATATAAAATTTAATTTGGCTATCAAACCTAATAATAGTATGGTGGAAATATTCGTATTAATACGTGTATTAAAACGGCATTGGTAACTGCAGTCGTGTGGTATAGGCGTGAAGATCGCGAGATGCTGGCTATGGCAGGTGCATCTGATTTATCTCTCATAAACGCTCGACAAATTACCGTTTAGCATCATAAATACCTTATTATCATGGCCATATGACATATTAATGCGTAGCAAAAGTTTCGCCTCGGGAGACAAGTGTATCTGTAGCATCCGCAACGATTGCATTATCAATGGAGGAACATCGTTATGTATCGTGGACTCCGACCACTCCGACCACTCCGACAACTCCGACCAGTACACCATTCAGTCTTCCCGTGATATAAAATACGACATCCTGCTGATACAAGGCTCACATGTCGTGTCTTTGTAATTTAATGTCAGGACTCAAATTAAGATTTGATGTAAATTGTACAAAATTTATTATACATTTTTTATTATCTTTTTTGGTATAAATAAAACTTTTTTCATTTCGTTTATTTTAGCTAGAAGTTCACAAATATTTGCTTATATTAGAAAAAAATATTGTCCAATTTAACCAGTTTATAAAATGCAAAGGCATGATAATAAATATGATTAATGATCTCAACTACAATATTAGTATTGACATTTTTATCAAACACCTTAAAGGAAATTAAAATTCAGTACGCCATGTGCTGTCAAAGGCTTAATTCAAGGTGTCCTATAATTAGCTGACTCGAAGGTGATGCTAATGAAAGAGCAGCGTTATGGAGCCATTCCGGAAACACCAATTACACCATCGCATCACTCAATATTTTATTATGGGATGTAGAACTTCGTATATTTTTAAATATCACAAGCTACATATGTATATTCATTAGTTATTTAAGCCCTTTTACAAGAACTCAAAATTCATCTATCTAAATAGTTTTCAATTATTAATAAAACATATTTATAACATTTTTTGTAAATTATGTAACTAAAACTGATAATATAAATACATTTATCGTTTCTATATTAAACATAAGTCAATAAAACCTTGAATTCGATATCTATATAAATTAAATCATAAATAAATGACGGTCATCTCTTATCTACAAATTAAATCGTCAACATTTTATTAAGATGATATTGAGGTAATATTACATTAATAACACGCAGTTTTTAACACTGATGGATTCCCACCGTGCATAAGTAGTATGCATAATTACCAACAACTAACTCATTTTCATGCCAGCACGGGAATTAAACAAAGAACCCAACAATTATAGCTCGTAACTTAAGTTTTAATATTGAATTATCTGTCTTTATAACGCTGATGTTGCGTGTTTTTAATATTTTATAAGTCACAATGTTGCATTCGTCGGTTAATAAAGCTGCTTAATTTGGATTCGGTTCAGTGATCTTAAAGGGTGATTCGCGACCAAGTCATAAAATAACATTGTATTACCAATAAGCGTTATTTCATCTATTATATGTATAATATATGTATATAATGTTACGGTTCGTAAATCTTTAAATTAACATTGGTTCTTAATGCTATTTATAATATAATAAATTTTTATTGAATTCTTTTCTAAATAAGTATTGTAAGGACAAAAAGAATTTATCAGTTGTATTCCTATGAGAAACAATGATTCATTTATCAGATGACTAACTTATTCCTCTTTATTATTTTATTACTCCTTTTTTATCTGATTTTCAACCTGTTTTCTATTTTTATATAGAATTGTTTTCTACACAATCAACTATGAAAAGAAGCTTTTTTTATTTGTTATACTTATAAATAATTCAAATGTTATTTTAATAAAGTATAGATTTGTCTCTAGTGATAAAAAGTATTTGATAATATTTCCTGTTGTTTATTAATAAATAAACATAATATTATTTTGATATTAAGAATATATTATACATATAAATTATTATATATAGTTAAACATATGAAAAATAAGATATTTCTTTTTCAGGACAAAATTTCCATATACAACTAAAACCGTAATTTAAATGTCTAAATTCATCGTTAACCACTAACAATTTTAGTTAAATTAAGTTATAAATTTATTCACAGCGGCATTTATAATTTATGATATGCATAATTTTAATATTTTAACTGAACGTAAAACAATATTTAGCATTATGTAATAGGATGCGTGGCTTTTACAGTTTCCGTACTTGTAAATATATGTGTACTCACATGATATTTTTTCCACTCGTAATATATCGTGTAATATTCGTAAAATTTGTTATATTATTTTACACTAATATTACTATACCTTTTTTTAAAGAATGCTTGGTTACTAAATATTTTGTTGCAATATGTCACCAACTTTAAGTTTCGGTGAAGGCGTGGTCACGAGATCTTATCATTCCCATTAGCGGACCATTTGTAGCTATATCTGCTACATCTTGCCAATGCACTGTCAAACATTCGTTACCCTTGATATTTAAAAACGAACACTATAATAATGAAAATAAAGTCGAAATCAATTTGGATTTGTTTTTCATCAGGCTATGACGTAAACAGTTTTTAATTCATTTTTTTCAAATCAGTATATAAGATATGAAAATATTGGATGTTTATCACAACACTAATTTTTCGTGATAAAAACCATTCCGATAATATTGTAGCGTGGAAGGCCTCTATCAAAGGTTGTCATGCTCTTGTTAGAAAGTTATTCCAAGAATGTTTCACGCTCGTCAAATGGTATTCGTTTACTATACAATTCGATATAGATTTATATCTTACAATCCTATGGAATCCTGTTTAACTTTTGATTTTTTACGTTCATATTATTATTATTACCGAAATGTTGGTTATAAAAATAACGACAGCTAATTAAGGAAATTATAACTTGAAAATATTTGCATGAATATGAATTAATGTCGATTTACGATGTTAATGCACTTCCTTCCTTGGTTATCATTGCTGTTAGATCGATATCATCTTTAGAGGCTAGGTAACGTCGAATGGCTGGATTTATTGTTGAGCCTGCGCAGACTTCGTGACTGGCCTCAGTTCGGGGGAGGGGGGGGGGGATAGAGTCGGTAAGAACAAAGAGCCTTAAGAACATGCCGCTGTGTTCCCACTAATGAGCAATAAACAAGGGGGAGGGCTTTTGGCGCACCTGAGAAATCATATCGCGATTTTATGCGCAGGCGCATCAAAACTTAGAAGTCTTCCTACTATACCGATATTATATATTTATATTACAGTCCGATAAATTCGATTTGCTTAAAATACCTTGTTTATTATTTTCCGTATATTATGTTGGTATAAAAGTGATTTAGGAGATAGGCTTAGTTAGGTTTATAAGCAATAAAAATGTTAAAGCGGATTCATAAGACATTTACTATACATATTCACGTGGATGGTTCGTGCGATTCCAATGATTATTTACAAACAAAACTCTCACGCAGTTACAGACGAGTGGCTGATCGTTCAACCGTCGCATGGTTTTCAATGCAATTAAAATGCAATAAATGCTGTTGAGTAACATCAATTCTATAGAAAAACAGATTTTTATTAATTAAATACCTACAAAGACGATAATTTGCAAATATAATAGAATGCTGCAAATGGCGTATAATGATAGGTATGGTGTTTACGTTTAGAGCAAACTAATCATCACTCGCACTGAAACGTTAGTATTATAGAACGTTTAAATGATGTAGCAATGTTTAGAAAATCAGAAACCGACACTTAACACACATACCTCCGCATTCAAGGATAGGTGACTACAACTAGCGACTATAATTGTATGTGGTTAGAACTGATTGACGGAGTAGTTTGTTCCAAGTAGCGCGCCCGTTCGTGACTTGGTGCAGATAGCAAGCGTCGTTAGCTCCTGATAGACTTAAGACAGCCTAATGTCTAATACCATACATGTTTAATTCTGCCATGGGAACATATCGTTCATTGGAAGCTTCGCACGCTACGTTACATATAATAT
Organism: Danaus chrysippus; assembly: GCA_916720795.1. NCBI lineage: Eukaryota > Metazoa > Arthropoda > Insecta > Lepidoptera > Nymphalidae > Danaus > Danaus chrysippus. The sequence continues at coordinate 3,244,482 of CAKASE010000057.1, read as the reverse complement.
AATATATTAGAACGATGATTTTGTCTTTCCTATCCAGGTGATAATTAATAGTCTACAAGAAGCCAGCTAGAGAGTGGCTATCATTTAAATTAAATATTTCCATTACGCACTACTTTCGACAAGATTTATTAATTGTATTTAAATAATATGTGTTAGTAAATAACAACGTAGCTGTAAGAGCATAGTAATAGTCACGAGTTACGGGTCCTTAATTTGTCAGTCCGGTCACGGAAAGCGTGAACAGTTCATTAAAGTTGGTAAAAGTTAATTTTTATCTATTCTGCTGATAGATTTCAAATTATGGCTTTATTATAATATTATTTGGTCCTAAATTATTATAACAGAGTTTCATGTTATGCTTTATTTTGCTTACAATTTTGTTATCTTAAATCGTAAGTAAACCCACACACAAATGTTCCAGTACCTAACATAGTCCAAGCATCTATCTATCACCAGCAACAAAGCAATTGTTGGGCGCTCTGTGACGTAGTAATTCGTCGTTTCCTTCCACGCGACGATTAGCCTCTCTATTTACTTGTCTATCGCTCTAGAGCTGGCAGCTGACGCCGGACGTACCCGACAGACGGACACCGTTACAATTGCATCATTGACTTAGAAAAACGTTTGGACAACCAACTTGTCTGTACCGATTCGACACTTAGACAACTAGACCGGCCAGCCGTTATACTTTACTGCACTGTAAATTGATGCTTAATGTGTCCTATTTTGGATTTTCTATCTTTCCGTCTTTTTGGTAAAGTTTAACTAGGGCGATCACGATTAGTTTTCTCATGTAATTATCCTTAACCTCTAGAAGATGTTATTTTGCAATCAAACTATTCTTTTATTTCGTTTACTGGCAATACAATTTTATGTATGTTTGCAATAACAGTCTGACTAAAATTCTTCGTTTGTATCTTAAAGTAAAGCCCTATGCTAATATTTCATACAGGAGAAATATTAAAGATCGCGATCTCGTAGGGCATGACCGAACGAAGATCGCACGTGGAGTTGAACCGTCTATCGCCCTTAATCACTGATAATCTGACGCTGCGGCATTATACAGTACTGGAAACAATGCCGCCATAAGACCGACAAATGAAAGCAATTAAACCCAAGAAAATAGCAATATTCCCAAACATAAATAAGTCACGCGAAATTCCTTCTAAACAGCCGCCAAACTAAAACTAATTCTTATCGATAATGAGATCTATCTTTACAGACACAAACAGAACTAGCGCAACAATTAAAATTGCTATACAACTTTCTATAAGAATTCATTAAAAAGTTTCCTAATTGGACGTTATATGTTTGAACCTTTCTGGAACTAGCGTTTTCCTTGAAAACTAATCAGCACTAATCATTATGAAATCACGCCTGTACACTAATATATCTCGAGGAGTCCTCAGGCGTGGAGAGCGCCCGTCCCCAAGGAATTAACTTCGACAACGCCACAATAGTCCATAATTATGAAATGTGTTGTGATTTCGAAGGATATGTAATTTTTCTCTCGTGTCGAACAATGCGAGGCGGTAATGGAAGGAGTCAATCAGCCGGTGTCTGCGAAATACGCTCGCGTTAATTTATGCTTTGGTTGGCGCTCACAAAACTCATATTTATATGTTCCCTTTAATGCTCCGTTTGCAGACAAAGGACTATGAAACAGCAATGCCGACGTGAATTATATAAGTGTTAAATTTTAGATTTGTTTCCAATGATCTCGCTCGCCCCGATGATTCGAGTTAATCATTGCACGGGACGGCGCGGCGCACGTGTTCTGCACGCGTAAAAGCCACACTTATGCACTTATATCCTAGACCTACATGGATTTATTGCGAATGGCATATTATTTACTAGAATTATACGCACAATTTGCGAAGCTGTCGCAAGGGCCGGCTATAATTTCTCGATGGCAGGAGATCCATCAATACTCGCCTCGGGGTGCGGCCGCTTTCAATTTGTAGTCCGCTACATCGCCGGCAATTACCGTACGGACGGAAGGCCGATCATCATCGATATATACGCTTAATAATGCCTAATGACACTTAATAAAGACAGAAAATAAAAGTGTGACCGTCATTTGCAACCTACGTGCCAAATCGTATGGTACATGACTGTCTTAAAGCCGTCTATAAATTTTATATCATGACCGTAATCATATATAATTAAAAATTATATTTATATGGAGCTTTCGATCACCTTTTATGTAAATAATTTTGAAACGCCGTTTCTATCATGCCATTTATTGTATGAAATATTAATATACCTACTATCTATTTACTAGGAAACAATATTACTGTAATATAAATATGTAGAAATCTTTTAAGAATCTTTAAAGATCTTTATGAAATATTTTATTTTATATCAAACTCCATATCGAGACTTATTTAACGATAATCTTTTTCTCTTCAAGAACTGTCTCAATATACGTATCAATGTATCTCAGTATATATTCAAAAGTTATGAGTGAAAATCCTGTTCACTTGTATTAATAACTAATTTAATAGTGGAATTAAAGTACCTAGATTGTTTTCTTTGTCATTATTCAGTCGGTGTATGATACGTGAAGGGCGGTTCCCTTACCCTTGCTGTCTGCTGATTGTTATTCCCAAATCGCTAACATCTTGTTTAGTATTGAATTACAACAAGTATCTCAAAATAAAAGCTATAGCTAGATGCAAGTGGTTGTCAAGGTCGCCCGCCTGGCAACCAATAAAAATATTATTTTAATTGGTACCTGTAACAGCGCCATCTATGGTTAACCCTTAAGTTTTTTTTAATGGATTTTTTTAACGACATGTATACAATATTTTTGATACCGACACTTATATACAGATATTATAAGCTTATAAATTAATTATTTAACGTTATACATATATGTATGTACAGTTACTCCCTTTTAAGAGAAATATAAATAGTCAGTTATTTTTCTTCTAAAGCTTTTCTTTGCTTTTATTCTTTTCTCCAAAAGAGTTTATTTTTGGGATATTCGAGTAGACCTTCAAATAAACATTTAAAAATACTTAGGCCGTACACATTCAAATGATTCGTCAAGTCCATATATCCACAATTCGTTTTTATATTGTTTTTCATTGTTTGGTAAAAGTCCAGTTTCTCTTTTAATTTTTGTGAATATTACGATTTTATACTTTCACTTACAACATGATTTTTGGTTAGTTTTCCTTCAATATATCAAAATTGACTTTAATATTAAAACGTAGTAATTATTTCATTATTCTTATTATCAAATAATTCTTATTATGTACCAGTGCTACTTTTAGGGGGTGAAATAAAACAAGTCTTACGATTGTTTATTTTATTAACACGTAGGGATCAACCCTGATATGTGTCACTACGAACGCGAACACTTATTAATTTGATATCAAAATACAAAGGAGCATTCGAAAATATTATTACTCAATAATACATTTAATATAGTATAAATAAAAGTTATAGGTAATAAATGAAAGTTAATGATTTAGTAGAAATATTCATTATGAACTTTTAATTTGTGGAATTTCGAGGTGTTCGCGTTTTGTCAGCTACGTATTAAATTCAAAGATCTCTTAAAACTATGTACTACGTGACCCCTTATATACAGTGCTTATACTAAAAAAATAATTTAATTAACCACTTTACAATAAATACAATACATACAATTTAGTTTTACAAACCGAAACAATTATACAATAGTACGTATAACATTTTATAAGAGAACCAAAATAGAGAGTACATATGTTATAATAAATTAAATAAAAAAACACTTTATTAATAAAATTTCAATCCTCTAGTGATCCCGGACATATGTTTAGACGGGTTATAAATTTTTATACTACATCAAAAATTTAAAGTTTAAATTAAACGGAATATCTTAAAGCATACAATACAATGGAATGTTTTTTAACATGTCTATTAATTAAGTAAGGCTAATTTCCACATCTATTTAATTTTATTATCCTGATAGCTGTTACAATCTTTGGTTATATAATAAATAATTTAACACATTTTTTTATCTGTACAGATCTCATATATTATTTGATGTTACTGAAATGCCACAGAATAAAAAAAAACTAAGCAGGTAACTGTCTTCTAATTGATCTAACTATACATATAAAGTTATACACTTGGGGTAGGAACCTTCAAATTACTAAAATACATCTATTAAAAGCTAAGGAATTATATTAATTTATTAGGTACATAGTCTTACATCACCTGAATGTCTTTCATCGGTTCACTTTCACAGCACTTTTAGATATAGAAGAAGGGTTTAGTTTACATTGGATGTCGTGGCGAGGGCGCGTGTTCAGGCCGGGGAGGATTCGCTGAGGGGTGTGCCGGTGGAGGATATGGACAGTATCTCATGGGTGGCGGGGGCTTCTGAAGCCAGAGATCTGGTGGAATCGCGAGGGGTTGCGGCCAAGCTGACGGCCAAGCTCTGCCGCCTAGTGCTAGTAGCTGAAGCGCAGGAGGTGTTCTAGCCCAGGCTGCTCTCTTCTCAGCTTCTTCCTCGCTACTGCTGCCGGAGTACAGTCGAAGCGGAGAACGAAGCAGCTGCTGCTCCATCAACATCAGCTCCATAGGATCTCTGAAGTTAAAATAGAATGTCATTGATATTTTGTTCAGATAATAATATGTAGGTCATGCAATGAGATAGTTCCTATAATCGTTACATTGTATGGTTCATATTCAGAAATGCTTGCGGTGGTCCAGACCGATGCAGTAAAATCTTCTATGATCTTTCAACACAGAACGGTTTATATCTGTTCATAGAAACCACTAAGGAACTAAAAGATTAACAGAAATACTATTTCATTCAGACTATAAGAAGCTAGTATGGCGATATTTCTGCGAAAATTGCATTGGAGTGTTCGTCTGTTCGTTAGCTTTCAGCGGTCCATGGTCTATAAAAGTGAGTTCGCGGAATGCAGCGGCCACCGACGGGCCACGTGTTTTCAAATCTCATAAAACATTATTACCCTCACTAAGCATATTAAAATAACCTGCTCTCTAATGACTTTAGATTCAATTATTTCAAAACGAAATGCTCAACCGTTCATATAGAAATAAAATGAGCGAACAGTAAATCGTATAATTTATGATTTGCAACCGTGTGAAAGTCCTACTAAAATGTTTCGTTGAAATATATTTCTGAATGCAAAAATTAACGAGGCGAGCACGTTCCGAGCCTTTAGTGCAGTGCGTGATGCTCTTTATCGATTCCAGGATGTTGTCGCCGCAGTATTTCTCGTAACCACCTATTTTAGCTTCCTACACAACCGTGTCGCTTTCCTTACATCGACAGTTACTTGAGTATTTAAACGTTTATTTCTCTCAAATCGGATATTAGGCCTCGGTTTGAGATACGAGCTGTTAATAGGCGTGACAGTACATTGTTGAGGTGAACCACGAAATTGGCATGACGTGATGCCGTGTCGAATTTAATCTATCAGTGATGGCCGAAGGCGCCGGCTCTCAGACAGGTGCCAGGTCAGATACGTGCTAACAAAAATATGGAAGTTTTTGTTACAAAACCTTAATTCATATGGAACGGATAATGGCGGGTGTTAATATCAAATCTGCCCCGTATCATCTCGACTTCTCACACATTATACTAATATTTTATAATAGACCGTGACCTAATCTTATTTAATAACATTTTTTATATGTTGTTTATAGCTTGATAGTAACATTATACGGCGTATAGTGGTAGGTCTAGTTTTTGACATAAATCATAAAAATATCATTTTAGATAAAGATCCTAATAGCCTAAAAATAATGCAATCAACAAAAGTTTTATACAGATAAAATGAAGTTTCCATTGACATTGCTTTAAATGTATCTTTTATAATTACGCATGTATGTCTCAAATCAAACTATATTTTAATACTCTGTTATATGTTGGTATGTCGTTTCGGGTGCTATGGGGGCGTTAATGGGGTATTTATTATGATCTCGGTATCAGCCGTAATAGCCAACACTCGCCGCCAAATTACAGGGCGGCGCTCTAAGAGGCTGTAGCTACGGGATGGAGTTGTCGATAGCGATTTATCGATACATTTTTATTTCACATAATATCTCATTTTTGTCGACATTATTTTTAAATTATGAATAAAGATATTTTAAGTTTTATTTTACGTAATTTTATTATTAAAATAAAGTAAGTATTTTTATTATATAAGAATATTTTAACATAACTTCTGCTCGTATAGTTGAAGCGAGAATACTTTTAGTGAAATAAAATCGTGTCTACACAATTAATATCACTTTAAATGTATAAAAGCCATGCAATTTACTAAATCCCGTATGTGCTAACGCTTCAGACATTAGTCCTGACAAAGCGGTGGGCGTCCACTTATTAATTAATACCTGAAATAATACCGATTCCCACACAATGCCGATTCATCACGCTCGTGAAGCCGATTTGAGACGTCAGCGAACGAAGTCATTAGCCTTCGCTATATATAATATATTTAATGACCTAATACGTTATATTTAATATTATATCCGGTTAAAATTTTTAAACGTAATATATTTCTAACAATGTTGTGAATTTTTAGTATTCATTCTTCATAGGTTCGAGAGGTTTATGAACGGCGTAAACCTTATTTCATATGTAATGACAGAAAAATAATTTGAGTTTCGACAGTGGTAGCATGAGTATGAAGAGTACAACTGAATTATGACCCCACTGTCTTCACTGGTTACCCAGAACTGTTTCTTATAAAGAATCTTTGACTACAGTACGAATTTAAGTAAAAATTGAGATAACAAATAAGTAATAATTCATTTATTTATATGCTCTTCAAAATTTTTACAGAAAGACCCAAAGAGGACGAAATAAATATGTTAAAACTTGAGCATGTCTTAAATAAAAATTCTTCATTAAAAATCGTATGTAATATCCGGCCGATGTTCACTATTAACAAATATTATTTTCTAATTATGTTTCACTTACACAGTAGCAGTAGGAGGAAGCTCCTAATGTACAGATAGCATCACAAATAAGCCGTCAATCAGCTATGAACTATCAACATCGGCGTATCAATTAATACAAATCAGTAGCACATGAGTTGTACGGATCACGTTATTAATTGGTCCAGAACGGATAGTCATGTCATCTAACAGCGCGTGACTCCGACGGAATTTAAAGTGCGGGTCCATATTTTTATCTATCAATCTCCTCTTTCTCTTAATACATTTACACTTTGATCACATACATTCCGAACGTGATCCGGTCAAGCGTTAAGTGTACGACTTTTAAAATGTATAGAGACAGTTATTTTTGTATGTGTTAAAGAATTTTAAACTTCGCACATAAATATAAACGTTTTTAAACACGATACGCGAACCGGTCCGAGCTTCGACGACGGACGGATAATAGAAATGCGCTTTAATTTGTCGTTTAGGGCATAATGAGGAGCGAGCCCTGTGATTACCGCGCCGACGCCGCCGGCTCGCGTTCTCGACATCCACAACCACGGGTACTCGATGGCAAACACGATATTATATATATTATAGTGGAATACGAAATAAACGTGTCGAGTGCGAAATGAGAGACAATAGTACGGTGCTCATGGGAACGCCCGCGATTACAGCCTCCGGCGAATTCTCGCCTCGCATCAGACGGCTCACCTCAAACGTTGGAAAAATGAATAACTTTAAACGTTTTTAAAAATACATTCATAATGTAAATAACAAAAATCTTACTCTACGATTACGTAAACCAAAACATACAGTTAAGCATAATTTCAGTAATTAAAATGACAGAAAAATCAAAAAGCTAACATAGCAACTAAATAAAGACACTAGCTAGCAATCGAGTGACTAAATCGTGTTCAATTATAACTAATTGCTCAATTTCTGATATCACATCTAAGATAAATAGTCCGAAACAACATAAATTAAACGTGGAGTTAATTAAGGAACTAGAATCAGTGTTCGTGACATTTAAACAGATATAATAATGACGTCATAAAGTTGTTTATGTATTTATCTTGTATCATGACAAGTTGACAAGACTGTGAAATATGAAGCATAGCAAGGACTCGTGACTAACATACCAAGGTTTAATATATCTACTATATTACGAAATTATTATATTTAATAATAAAATTGTATGCCACAAAAGGCACAAATAAATTCCATATAAAAATCGATCAGGTTCATTGAACGATTGATAATGTACGGCATAAATTTCTAATATTGCAATACGCCATAAATTCAAAAAACGTTTTTATAGCTATAATTTCTGCGAGCTGATTAAGCTGATATGGATAACAACGGTCCCTAAATCGGCAAATCGGCGCGGCTATCAGCATCGGAGTATCGGAAATCGGATGGCTCGAGTTTTTAATCTTTTATTCGAAAGCCGGCACAAATTGCAGGGCGGTCGACCTAATGCCTTTCAACTGCTACTAATAACCTGCCAATTTATCAAACGCCTCAAGCTCTTTGGATACACGTGCTCGAATCTCACCTTGTGGCTCGTAATAGGTGCTAATTTTGATAATAGCTTTAGATAATGCAAATTTTAGCACATGTTTAATATAATTGTTTTGTTTCGGATATACCTGCCGGCTATTCACAGTCCGACGAGGTGTCTACAAGCTTCTTTTATATATTAATAGTTTTTAATATTCACGTATTAATCATACTTAAGGTACTAATACTGGTATTACGGCTATTTGTCCGGTGTTGCAATTGTGTGCAAATTTATAATGGGTAACTTAATTTTCTGAATAGAACCACCATATAGATATAGTTTTTTGGTTTAAGGTAAGGGTAATTAATGATATATTTACCTATCAAAATCAGTGAGTCTAGATGAATCCCGGAATCCTTTGGCGAATGGGTTGGAGTCGATCTTAAGCTTGGTGATTAGCTGGTTCTGATAGGCGGTGACAGCTGTGAACACGGTCTCCGGGAAGATGAAGGTCCTGTGTTGCTCCCGGGATAGATCTGTGATAGGACCACCTCCATCCCTCACCTTCACCAGGTGGATGCGAGGCTGGTATCTATGCATAGAGTTGAGTACAATCTGTAAAAATAGAAGGAGTTCTTACATGGTTTTCATTGAGCAGAAAAAACAAAACGAGAAGATTTAAAAATATGTACGTATGTACTTCTAAAATTACATTATTTTCTATATTAATTTAATAATCAATTTATAGTATAACTGTTGTTTTTAACGCTGTCTTTAATTTTTGTAATGTAAACGCAATAAAAAAATAAGTCTTAAAACTATACGATATTTTTTTCACGATACTATGAAGATATACAACTAATGTATACAACCTTATTTATAATACGCGTACATTCACACAAGTTCTAAACTACACCCGTTAAATATGAACTAATTAAAAAAAAGCTAATTTACCAAAAAACCGTATTCTAGTCGGTTTCATTAAAATTACTTTAATATTACGTACGGACATAGCTCCGTAATTGATCATGATAGTGATGGTATAATTACGGTTTGTTAATTAATTTGAATGCTACAATATTATAATATAATTGTACATCAAGACCGCCGATTCATTGTGTATTCTTATCACTCAGAGTTATTTTAGTTTTATAATTAGACTAATAAGGTATGTTATTGGACTCGTTTATTGTAGCAACATTTATATTCCTTATATAGAAACGTAATTTTAACCTCTGTTTACAAGAATATATCGTTTATACTCAAAGTACTTATATATAGTAACGGTGTATAATCTTCATATATAAAAGAAAGTCGTATTAGTTACACTATGTATCACTCAAAACGGCTGTACGTGTTTGACTGAAAATTGATGAAGAGATAGCTTAGAACAAAGAAAAGATATAGGATACTTTTCATTCTATTGAAAACAAAAGAAAAAAACAAAAAATACGTTGATCAAATCCAAAATCTTCTTGTATACAGTCTTTAAGAAGGAATACAGTTCGCCCGGTCAGGTATAGGTACATTTCTAATTCTCAAATGAAAGCAGACGAAGTCGCGGGCAAAAAGTAGTACTTAATAAAAAAATTAAGCATACTCAAAAAGAAAAGCTATATACTTAATATATTTCCGCAACTAAATTATAACTTAAATTCAATTTTACTCAATTTCATTCACTATTATTTCAAAGTAAATGAATATTAAGTTGTTTTTAAATGAATTCTTTATACCCATGTATATGTTGAGATGGAAACGACATTAACAGATTGAGGGTAAATTTAATTACATGGCGGAGATGAGCTGGGCGGTCTGTCCGTCATTAGGGTGGCTTTAATATCATCACCTGCGTCCAGATGACTTACAGGCCTTACAGGTGTAGCTGACGATGAGATACGATGACTTACGATGAGTTGATGATGAATTCAATATAGGAAATTTGTTCACAAGTAATCACAGTATTATTAATTCTATGTACTTAACGTATGTTTAAAATAATGAAAGAATATATCACGAAAACATATTATTATGTAATAATAATTATTTTAGAATTATATGGAAAATAAATTATTTTATATATAATATAAACATATCTAAATGAAATTTTATTCGTTATTTTATTCTCCAATTATTCGAGCATATAGAAGCTGAAAGATAAAATTTTTCTCCCTAATGCTGGCTATCGAATAGCTAGAGAGAAAATTACCATGAACCATGATATAAGCTCTTACTTTACTGAAAGACACGCTCAGATAATCCAGATTTAATACCATTAATACCTACGCGGGCGACGACACATCGCAAAAGGTATGTCTAGCCTTTCTATTATATTTCCACAGCAATGTGACCTTTAATGATATCTAATACGGTCGTATTTCGCCTGATAAGATAAGGTAGAGCGTAATCGCTGTGGGAGGCGTTGGGAGGGCCGTGAGGAGGTTCGTGGTAGTGGGGCACAGAACGCTCTCCGCTGTTCAACTGATAACACGTACAGCTGACCTTACCAATACAAATTGTTCGAATCAAATAGATTAAGTGTGACCGTTCTATATAATGATTATATCACGCCTTATTACTGTTAAAATGATTATTTTTAAGATTTTGATTAAAGTAACTGTCAATGATTTTTTTTTTAACAAAGGAATGCATTATTCAGACAAAGTATAATGATAGATCTATTTTATATCTTAAAATGTATGTATAATATGTCTATGTATTGATAGATTAACATATCAAACAGTAAATTCGGTTTCTAATGAAAACATCGGTATATAAATCACTCAGTGACACAACGAAGCCGGTTCGTCAATATGGCCGTCAATATTTTCGATTAGCGCGCAATGTCCGGGATTACGACGGATTGTCGCCTCCACGCCGTAGGAGACAAATTACACAATTTGTACCTCGACGATGCGTATACATAGATACTAAAATAAACCTAACTCTTATACCGTATACATTTTAATTTAAAAAGTTTAAATTTCAAATTTGGAACACACATTGGCTGTTTGATTTTGGACGTTAAAAAAAAATAAAAAAAATATTTCGCTTATTATTAAAATAATGAAATAAATTATTGATATTAAATAAACAAGTTAATCTTCTTATTGGAACATAAAAAAGTCGAGTACAGACGCAACCAAACACAGATATTATAGTTTTTTTTTAATATTAAAGAAGCAACGACTTAAAGTTATTCCACCAGTAATTATTATTTATATCTAATATCACTTTCAATAGTAATAATTCATGTCAATAAGGTTTCCAACGAAACCTTGGTACAGAAGTGACAAATGTACTCCTCGTATACAAGGCCGTGTTTCATAACATCAATAAATAATCACAATTGATTTATTAACATATATTAATGAATATTAATAATTATATGTAATATTATATATATTTTAACTGTCCGTTTGTAAAAATAATGAATTTATATATGTTAATATCGTCTGTCCATTCAATGTGAGACGTCAACAGATCTGACTGTAGTGTGGGCGAGTACAGTCGATAACAACAATTAAAAAATTAATAAATACAATAGAATTTACCTCAACTTTATATATAATTAAAATTAAAATAGTTTTAAACTTAAATTTTATTATAGATAACTCGAAAGTATATATGATTATTTTATATTAACTTATTGTATAATATATATTATCACTTTTGTACGCGACTGTACCGTCGTCATTGAGGTTAAGTCAACATAAGCGGTAAGCGATGAAAAATGACGCTTTAAAGTAGCGGATCCGAGCATCTTTATTAGGTCCGCGCGACATTAGCCCGCCAAAAATGAAAAAAATATTATACACAATTTTAATACGACAATATCGCGTCATACGAACACGATATCGAATCCTTTGTATGGTATTTTTTTAAATCATTACACATATAGGTGATAAATTAAAATTTATTTCTTGATTATTATACACGTATGGATATTTCTTTATTATTTTTAAAGCTTATGTAAAAAGAGAATTCGTTTTTAGTGATCAAATGTCTGTATTGTGATTTCCTTAAATACATTTCTTTAAATAACAAACGTAGGTATCAAAAATAAATAGCTATCATGTCTATTGACAATAATCTTAATTTTATTGAGCTATGATTAGGCCGAAAATTTATGTGACACAAAAGTAAGCTAAAAAATACAAAAACAATATTCTGCTTTAAAAAAAAATTTTGTCATTGGCATAATATTCCACGATGTTAGTACGAATGAAGCTATAGATTAATTTAAAAAAACATATTTTACTTAAGTGCAAAAATCACATTCAAAATTGCTTTTCTTTCCCTTCAGAACAATATATACATATGTATGTGTATATTGAACAGATTAAACGAGTAATATCTGTTAACAGTCGTATTGAATCCACAACCTTAATAAATATTCATGAATATTATGACATATTATGATATATCTGTATAAAAACGAAATCTATTAATAATACAAAAACTATTTATACACAACACAAATGTAGCGTTAATTCTAAACGATGTTGCTACCATTCGTTTCGTGAAAGGATATTTAAAATAGCGTTTATTATTTTATTAGGAATATTTGAGAACCGTTAATAAAATTAAATGTAGGTTTTAAATAGAAAGTTTTTGTATCACGCTTTAAGAAATCTATAAAATCTAAACACGCAGTATGGAAACTTAGTGATAAATAGCACATAAAAAAAATTACAAAAATATGGAAAAAACTATAAAGATACAACATTTGCGTAATACTTTTTTTTTGATGTAGAAAGCACACTGGAGAATCAAGTCGACCTTTAATCAAAATGCATTTAGCAATCTTGTCGCCAATTACAGTATAATTAACACAAAAAATTTATAATATTAAAATCCGGTAGCTTTTATAAAGGAGATAGCCGCAAAGTGGACCGAAAGATGTGACGTTATCTTAATACTTTTTAGCGAGATACATTTGACAAGCGCATTTTATTTCGTTAAAAGAAATAAAATTATAAATCAAATCGATTGGAAAGGCGTTAATAATTGGTGTTGCTTTAAAACGGGACACCAGTTAACGTTTGAAATACGTCCCAGTTTATGATGCGTAGGTAGCTATAAAATATATATACAAATAAAATTCTCCATCGTAAAGAGAGTGACACGGGCAGTGGAGTAGAAAAGTGGTAAATCGTGATTCGACTAGCGCGCCGTCACCCGGGGTGCCGCGATAAACGTCACGTCGGAATGAAAAAAAAAGAGGAATGAATGTATTAAATAATAATCGTTCCCGGGCATTCTGAGACGTAAAATCACAGCGGGTTCCGCAGCATTGCGTTAGTGCTATATAATATTCAACTGGTATTAACATTCAATTTCACTTGAGAACTACACAAAGGCAAATAATGATAGTTACAGCAAATACTATAGATGAAATTACCTTCAATGAAAGATCATATATTAGATATAGTCAAAACAGTAGGTAAAATAAACAGTTGAATAAGTAAGTGTAATATAAGACGATAAAAAAACAAAGCCACAAATTGAGGTGAGAAATATTTGTCGCGGACTCCCCGCGGTCCGTGGCTCGTTCTACGTATCATTACACTGTTTGATTCATACCTGTTCCCTATCACTGCATCACGTCAGAACCACAACCGGCGCTCATAACTCTGCTAAATGAGCTCACATCTCCACTCGATATATTTGCATACAATACACTACCGCTTACCTTAGACCGCATTCCATTACGCATCGAACAAATTCTTCGACTAATCATTATATTGTTATATTTAAATAAAATTATCATTATATCTAGCTAGTGTTTTATGTTCGTAATATCGGTAAGTAATCACTGAAAAGACTTTAGTCATTAATCATATAAATATTTAATGTTTGAGTATTATTATAAACGAAATAAGACTTTTTTTAACAGATAAAATTCGTTTTTTAATATGCACCAACAACAATGACAGCGTGTCGATCGTAAACAAACAGAACCTTCCAGAACTTTGTCATATTTAAATTATCCTTTTTATTATGACACTCGTTTTTTTAAATTTGATATCGTACGCTCAAAATCAAATGCCAAACTAAAGATCGAATGAAAACGAAACGCTACACAGTTCTAAATCCTTTCACCGTTGTAAAGTAATATTTTATACTTATACGAACATTTATAATAATGCGTATCTCGAGAACGGAGCATTAAACTAATAACTCGGAGCAGTACGGTTCTCGCATGTCTTTCATCTTCAGTTTCTAATGGCCATAGTAAAAACTGAGATCAATGAAACTTTAAAACATTTAGCAACAATGTATATACGCTGTACTGTAAAATATTAACAGCTCTAGTCGAAACGAGACCCGCTCCGTACATAGAACAACCACTTAGTATTCACATAAAAAGAATGATTGCAAATTGGCATGTTTACTCGGAAATAAAGCCAGTCTGTGTTATTACACGCCATCTGCTTACAACGGTCTCCCGTAACCTAATGATAAAGTAGCGAAATGCTTAAACATTATTTTATGTACTTATTAATAATGTGTTATTAATTTTAATAGATTTCAAGTCGTAAAACTCTCGATGTAGGTTCTATTATAACAAAAGGCTGTAGTCGTTTAGTTTAGTTATATAGAAGATGAAACTTCGAATGTAGTTATTACAATGAACCGATAGTCTACTTTAACTGAAGATCATTATGTCATTAATTAGAATATAGAAGAACATCTTATTAAGGATTTCAAACAATCTAAATATTAATAAACTCCTAAAACGTTCAAAGACTATTGATATTGATACCCCACGCAGTAAAGTGCACCGGTTGCTTCCGCCGGCAACCCTTCATACAATTGCCTTTATTATGACATAAAAATAATTCAGGCCATCTCTTCCCACAAACTAAATTAACCACCTTTAATCATATTTGAGTTACTTCATACAAATATATTTTAGGGTTCCCTTGGACTATGTCATTTTTATTTAATATAAACTTCAAATTTTTATGTATAATAAGAAAAAAATGACTTTATATTTACTATAAGATTACTAGAAATATGTCTAATGCTAATAATTATCGTCTTATTCAAGTTGTTCTATGTATATAAAAAGAAAGGTATTGTACATTTTATGACCGCTTACTAAACCTACATATGATATTATTTTATACGTTTTCATATATATAAATAAGGTATTGCTCACAAAATGTCCAACCAAATCTTAATAGTACTGTTACATAAAATCCGTTCAGAATTCACACAGAGTAGACATTCAACACAATAAAATATGAAATGTGGTTGTTTAAATTATGTAAATAATTATATCTCGCTACATACTTATTGATTTATAAAAACAGTTTTAAAATTCGTGTTAGTTTATTCACTCTGCACCTGTCCGAGCAATTAATATGATTTATGATACAACTTTTATTAGTGAAATCGATAATCTCCAATTATGATTTAAATCGATTCCATTTATATATAGTAGGTGATGAGTTATTGTTTTGAATTTTAATATGTCAACTTTCAACGGTACTCGTTTAGCGTGAGATTTCTATTACCTTGATAAAATATATCGAGTTATCATGATACATCGATACTAGAATATTCTGTTTGGAATATTATACACAAAACATGCGATTATCATTAATTATGATAACTATCGGCAATGATAACGATGTAACCAAGGCTGCTGTAATGAGAAACTAGTGAGGGAAACGCGACGGGTGTCCGAATTTTTGAAATTATTTATTAATTTAAATATTTATACAGAGTCAATGAGACTCCATTATAACGATGTGGAAATAACGGTGTGATAAAAAAAAGAACATAGCGTTTTATCATTAGGAATTCGGGATTTTTATGTATTTTGATTAGTTCGTCAGACACTATGGAATTAATGGTATTTAATGGAAATTTGATATTTTATAAGCAACCGATCCACCTGTTGTGTACACGATTAAGCTCTTGGCTAATAGCCAACTTGCACGGATACAATGATCTAAAATTGAACGAGCAATCAATTATACATCGATAGGTTATGTAACCCATCTATAATGTTTAAAATACCGCTTTGATACTGCATATCAGTACACTTTTGCGAAAAATTAAGAACATAAATGCTGTTTTTTCTATACAAGACTATGGAAATAATATTCGTTTACTCAAAACTCATACAATAATCACGTAGTGCGTAATGTAGGCTGTTTCAAAACACTTTTATAATAATAACATCTATTACGGTGTATATGTTTTTAACAATTCTCATTATTTTAATAAACGGCCAAAAGCCAGTCATAAATCATCGGTACGTCATTAACATAGCGTACGGAACCAGCAATTTCCATATTTTCATTAATTATTGTATGAAAATAAATGTTCCTCTACGAATATTTACATTTGTATGACATGTGGATTAAAAAATAATTATAATTGAACGCTGTTATTAATATGTTTGTATAATGAAAATAATCAAGATATTACTATTGTTAGGAACAAAAAGTAATCATAGAGAATAATTAGAGAACTTAAGAAGGTTGAAAATGGCCTAGAAAAGAGCATTTAAGTTATATTAACACATATAATGAGCGGCGGTCTTTGTGAGCGACGCTATCAAAGTTTCTGATAACCTATGTTGAGCTCCAATCTCACCCGTCATCGCTGCCTTCGTGCGACCATACTCATAACTCGAACGACCACGATTCGGAATCACGAAATAGGCTCCTACTTAAACCTTTTACCGGACACTTAATAAGAATTAATATTTGATAGAACAAACGCCTTAATAATATTCATAATTTTATAAAACATCGTTGTTGACATTATATTATAACAAAAGTAAAAAGGAATGAAAATAAAACAAAAATTATGACAGCATATCGAATGTCAAGTTACGTGGCAGCAGTGCTAACAGGAATCCGGTGCATTCCAACGTATCAGGTGACAATGACGAGTGTTAAGTATTTACATTATTGGAAGATTGATTAAATTGTCCATCTCAACATGTTTTGTTACACAGCCAAATACGATCCGGAGTGCCGATATTTTGTTACTTCTTTATGATGCAGCTTTTTTTTTGCTCCTGATATATCAGCTTAAAATTAACTTTATAAAATAAGACACGTCTGTTTTAAAATATTCTCGGTAGGTATACAATTCCGCTGATAGTAGACCGTGATGCCACTGATAAGGTATTATGGGAAAGCCAATTAGAGCTAGAGCGTTTTTGGTCCGAGGCAGTCCATCCATCACGCGGCCACGCCCAGGCTGTTCCGTTCCACTGCCCTCTGGTCCCTCATTCTATGCACTGAGCACACTCCAGTATAATTAAATTAAATAAAACACCGCAACGCCACTTTAATTTCTTTAGATTCTGATGAGATGGTCCTTTTGTTGCTATGTACGTTGCAACCATATACAATATTGATTAAATTGTAAAAGTTGAGAAAGTTTTATTCAATTTATACCAACATTTTTTGGTCTACATGAGAATTAATTGTAAAAGCGAAACAGCTCTCAGTAATCTGGTGCAGCAGCGACGTTCTGCACAGGCATGTGCGGCGAGCCGGCTGTCACACGACATGTGCGACTAATTTGTTGCCGACAACGCACTCATTACACTGTCCCCGACGCCCGAGGTGTCGCGACACCGGCAATTTCACTCGTAATTCTATAAAATTGCCACACGCATAAGGAAGTCGTCTCATCTCAGCTAACGTGTGTTTAAAAAATATATAAAACCGCAATTTGTTGTTATTGTGACACTTTTTACGTCCCTACAGTTGATACTTTATTAGCAGTTCATTTAAGGAATATATAGATATTATTACCTTCTGGAATAATGCCAAGAAATAATTTTATGGTGGTGAAATAAAAGGATGTATCTATAAATATGTCTAACCTGTCCATTTTTGTCCATCTCGTTGTTGGTGAGTTTGACCTTCTCGAAGGAGACGACCTGCTTGCGCAGCTGATCCCCGGAGAAGGGCGAGTCGGGGTGCGGGTATAGTCTCGCCGGCGCGGGAGGGTCCGCCTTGCCGGCCACCAGCCAGGAGGAGCGGTGGTAGGCGTACCGGTACCGCTTGCCGTCCACCGGCACCACGTCCAGCAACACGGCGTAACGAGCCTCCGCTCGGCATCCCGCGAATGATACTCGCACCGTCGGGAACATTCGTCTATAAAATCAAAATTAATAAATAAAATATCAGCAATAGTGCAAAAGAACTTACATGTGAGTGGATTTTTAAAATTTAACTTTGATCATTTGGTAATTTTCCTTAAATATATCACTGTATACGATCTAAGAAGATTATAAAAGTAGAAATCTAATGGCATGAAATTCATAAAATACATTATTCTCTTTACAAATTTCAACTTCAATCAATTAAACTTTAAATATGGATAACGCATAATTAATAATAATAATAACTCGGAACATTTCTTAGTGTATAGAATAAAATTTGTACACTACTAATTGCTATAAACTCCAACGTCTGTTACATCATTTTCGGAACTCTTCATTAACGACCTCATAAGAAAGAAAAAAACCCAAATTAGACATTAAGATACAAAAAACCTTATAATTCCTAAAGTGTTTTACAACACCAAAACACATGCTCGCAATAAAAAAATATGATGAATGTATAATTAACAAAAACTGCCAAAGATCTGGCCACGGACGGTGACTTGTATAATAACAGGGTGAAACTCGAACTAGGAAATCAAACAAATATGATGTATTCGATTTTAATGCACCCCTAAATGGGCCGAAGCGCTTCCTGCCAGCCAGAGGCGATAACATCTCATCGCTACCTATTTATAAGGCAACCTTTCTTAATACATTTTTTTTTGGTCTCTAAACGTTACTTTTATAATTTTGAAGGCTAAACAAGTAGTCATAGATAAGATAATATCTGACAATTTGTTCATTGGCCCTAACTATCGGATACCGGTCACACTCCATAAGTTTCGTTTATATTCGTTGGCCGGTAGAGTATCAATACGAGGAGGAGGTTTACGATGTAATTCCTACACTGTAATATAAAATGCGGGAGTGAAAGAAAGAATTATTAGCAGTCATAAAACACGGCTGCGGTGTCAACCTTCCAATAAGTGTAATAATAAATGCGAGACCTATAAAATTCTGAGAGTCAGAACACTATCGCGGCTATAAAGCTGGGTTTTGGTCGGCATGGCCTGCTCATAAATAAATCGTATTAATGTGTGTGTTTGAACGCTCGCTTGGTATCGGTGGCGTTGGATCTCTCAACGCGGCGGACAATAAGTCGCTGTCAGTCGTTTATGATAGTGTCGTTAAGACGGTGTCGCGATGTCGCGGACACGGCTCGGTGTCCGGCCACCCAGAGTGGACGGTAATGAGCGGTATCCATCACGAGCTACCATCGATCTTGCTCCCAACTCCACTTGTTACGCTCAAAAACTCAGTTGCAACATTATTATCGATCGCATCTCACTTGAACCAATCAATATACTACGTACACACTGACATGTGTCATAATCTGTCTCCTTGTAATACTACAAAAAATATATATAACTCTAAAAATATTATTTTTGCAAAAACAATGTAAAACAAAAAGATAATATTATGATATAAAATTTACAACAGGTCTATCAATCACGTCCATCATCTGTCATTTAAAACAAATAATTTTAATAAGCGCGGAAAGCCATTGAATGTCTTGCAAAAGTATTAATATTTTATTGCATTTATTCAGACTAACGTTTAAAGGAGGCCTGCGAATAAAGGGACTATTGATATTAATGCGACATTTCACGAATGAAGTTTGTAGGACAGGGTAATACATTAACATAAATTATTAACAGAACAAGAGCACGGTACACCGATAACATAAATATATTCATTAATATTATTACAACAACATGGATACTGTTTTATTTATGGCTATAGTTTTTTAATACATATATATCTACACATATACTCATCATCTAATTCCATGTCTCATAATAGATATTTACATAAAGTGACGCACGAGGGCGCGGGTTCGATGCTAGCAATTACCAATGTGATTTTTCCGAGTCATATGTACTTTCTAAGAGTATTTAGATACCATTGACAGACGGAGAAGGAAAATATCGTGAGGAAACCTGGACTTATAATTTCACAATTATAAGTTTGAAATCACCAACCCGTCTTGAGCAAGCGTGGTGATTAATGCTCAAACCCTCTCCATGTGAGAAGAGGCCTTTGCTCAGCAGTGGGCTCTGATAGGCTGATAACGATGACGACGCTTTAAGAAACAGAAATCAACAAAGCTATAGAGTTTATTATCTTTATGGGTTAACGTTTTTATTGTCAAGTTTACATAACTTAGTCCAACAATCATATGAATATTTAATAAACGTTTAAACCTGCCAACCCTTGAAATAAAAGTGAAAATAAATTATTTGCAACGATTATAATTAGTCTGAGTGTCGAACAGAAAACAAAACGGTCCATTTAAAGACGATACCATTAAAAATAATGTTATTATTATACAAATAAAATATTTATTAGATATCGCAATATTGAACTCTATTCGCATAAAAACAGGGTTGTACGACGTTTTTATTATGAAATTAGCTTATTTACATTCAGTTTTAAATGCTGGTAAAGAAAAAGCAATATAATAGTCATATGAGGGAATTTTTTAACCGCAAAACGAAATTATGTGACAAGCAAAAGTATACAAGACAAAATTAAGGTTGACCACATCCGATGAGAGGCGCGAAATTGTCGATCAATGAACACGAAGATACAATAATACGTGATCCCTCCACAAGGTGTTCAAACAAATTAAATAAGATTTGACATAAAAAAAATATATATAATATATTGAAAAACATCGCAATAAACTAAAAGTCATAATTTATTATCACAATCATTATTAAAATTTCGCGTTTATTACCCGGCTATAGATTCTTTGAATCAAATAATGAACTCGTGTTTTTTTAAGTTCATAATTATATTTTAATTTTGACGTACCTACCTAGTGTTTAAAAATTTATAAGAAAATTGGACACCTGATCTAAAATTATATTTATTCGTTCACCTGTTTCTTACCCGTTTCATGGAACAGTAAAATTATAAAAGATAAAACATTAAATACTCCTTCGACGAAACAATAAGGTATTAATAAAGTTACGTAGCTATATTTTCCGGTTTGTAAATTCAGGATTAATGCTCGTCAAATGCTAGCCCGACCTTTACATGGTCGTTGTGAATAAACATCGTGTGCATCGATCTAGGGAAGTATTCTATTGACTTGTTATGGAGTAATTTCATAGCGTATATATGAATTGTATTATTCATTTATGAGACAACAACTGGTGCATTTGTACAAATGTAGATCAATTGTATAAAACTTGTTTCTTTTTTATTAATCACTCAAAGTTATTTGTCGTATCGATATAGCTGAGCACATTATAAGTTAGACATTCTTTTTGAATTGTGTAAGAGAATAAGATAAAAATTCTTAAACACTATTAAGATAATATTCCAATATTAAAAGTTTAATTTTCGTAAAAACCTTTCGATAATATTATTAGTAAATATTTACTGTATAAAATCCTAATGCTACGCCTATTAGTCGCACTTATTAGGCAACAACTTTGGCTATAAAGGGTCCGGATTCCGCGAAATATCATCGACCTGATGTATGCAACTTGATACAACTCTGACTTTACGAGATCTCAGTTTACGTTGCATTATAATAAACGTTTAGAATATTTTCTCATATATATTATTGAAAGAACGAAAATCTTGATTAATATGACAAGCATTTTATCAGCAATGCCTCCTATAATTAACAACAATTAATCTTTTAATGGATATCATTGGAGAGTATAGAAGTAATAGAATGAATGTGGTTATGATAATAATTTAACGAACTCTCAAAAAAATTGCAATCCAACTAATGGAATGAGAATATTAGTCGACTGAGTAGGTACATATCGAATAGACACTAACTGACTAAGGATTTTCGTTGTAGTATAACGCGTGCACGTCAAGCTAATGTATATCACGCGTCAAGTTACGCGCCGGCGAACGGCTGCCACGCGATGTAATCGCCTCACAACTAATATTGAGTTACCAATCGCCACCGGCTTAAAATAATCACACACCAATTGACACGTTACTTACCGATGTGATATCAATTGATAAGTACCTAATAATTAGGCAATATAGATGTTAAAAATAAGATCTATAAGAATTATTTTGCTACCAGCTTTCTGATGTACAATTTGTTAAAACAATTGACGAAAACTTCTGCGATATTTGAGCGGAAAAATGTTCTGAAGTTAGATTCAAAATTAAATAAAATAATTTAGTACTTTAAAATACATAATTACAATATTAGGACTACATCAAATTTAGCTAAGATATGAGTTACGTTTCAAGCTTTCAAGCAATTAAAATATTTTTGGAATAACTCAAAATAGAAACGGACATCAATAATATAGTGATCTCAATAAAATCCAGTACAAAATATAAGTTTACGATGTTGTATTAAAAATAGATGGCAATGCTTATTAGAATGTGTAATGAACTTAAGAAGTAGTAAGTACCTAGTTTGTGGGGATGAAACCTTTCGATAACTAATCAAGAGAGTACTATGTTTTCATTTCAATATTGTTCTCATGCAAGTAATATATAAAGTACTACGGTACAATACACTTCAGCCGGATGCCTTCAACACTTATAACCAGCTACTCATTACAAACATATCAAATTAATGTTAATGCGATATAATCTGGTTTTTTTTTCAGAGACCTTGCTTGGGGTTTTTGTTTTTGTTGTAATTATCATTTTAAGTAGATCCGTTTCCACGACCTAGGTCACGGAAACATGATTATAAACGATCATGTGAAATGATGTACGCTGTTCGTAATAAAAGTATATGATTGATACGAAAATGAGCATTATTGGTCCACAAAATGCAAGGTCGATAAAGCTTTTAATAGTTTGAATGGTTTATATAAAGTTTTCTACCAAATTACTAGGTACCGTAATTTAATCTCAATAGACTCCACAAATCTTATAAGACTCAAACAAAAAGTATATAATATCTAAAAGTTCTTATTCTCTATTTTAAACGATGATCAAAATGTACAACTAGGGACTACAAGGCGCTAAACATATATATTACAATTTCAAACCAACAAATAGACGAGTTCATAGTATTGAATAAAAATTATTGCCTTCCTTACATAATTGGTATACTAATGACAATTAATGTCATAAACGTATGAATTTTATGGTGAAATTGTAGAAATATCACAATAAGATCTATAATAAAACAGTTAAAATTAACAAGGTGCCGTTTTTATCGGCTGAATCTGTCGGGTTTATGAGGCTTCCGGTCGTAAACCTTAGGCATTGTTAATATGCAACATTCGACTTAAAATATGACGGTTACTTAAAATTTTGACAGCTTTAAAACAAAGCCGGTGTCGGATAACGATCGAAATTAGCCGAACGATTATGGATATGTCATTATAATCATTATAAAAGACATATTTATACGTTGGATATGAACTATTACTGAGAATAATTTTATTAAGTTAATAAAAACAGAGAAAAAATCTAGATTGCAATCAACTTTACCCTAAATGCGCACCCAACAAGCGAATAAAACAGTTTCACTGTGGTGAGTAAGAACTTTCAACACGCAAGATAAACAATCGAACCAGAGTAATTAAGAGTTAGATACAATTTATAATTTAAAGCAAAGGAACGACCTAGATGAAGTACTAGATTAGGGTCCTAATAGTATCCAATTGGAAAGACCATAAGTAGACCACACCACGTAATCGAACATCTAAAAAAAACTATTCTAAATAAATCATACAAAATTTCACACAAATATCTCATGTATCTAAAAGACTAAGATAAAAACTGAACGAAGATAATGAAGTAATATCAATTCCAATAAACCAGATTAATTCCATCATTAAAAAGTTAATTATGAACATCTTAATTTGATATTTATTAACATGTTACGCGCCGACAATACGTAGCCATTGATTTAACAGCTCGTGTCGAAACAGCAACTGCCGGATGTTATATCAGAGAATTAAACGTCCGATACTAAAAATAAATATATTATATCGATTCATATACATCTTCATATATTTTAAGTTTTTTTAAATAAAATAATGTTTGTTATATTCCAAATACATTCTGAGTTGGAGCACTGGTTTATCATGTATATTGATAATGCTCGTCGAAATAATAAATTTTGTATGAAATTTTCTTAACGTACTTTACTTGTATTTTTATACATACATCCTAATATAATAATGGTGAAAATTTCAATAAATCAAACGCTATTTTTATTATGAAACAGAATCTTTTTGGTTAAAATCAAAATACTTTTAAAATGTATTATATAATCGTTTTATTTCAATTAGTATTAGTAAGTAAATATTCTTAATAAGGTGTGTACATTATAAATCTGCGGAACCTTGACACTTGATGGTTCATCGCAACTTTAAGTGCCGTTACCTCGAGTAGAGATTACAAAGTAATTAACTGTTTTACGCGCTCCTAATGGCTTTATTCCGCTAATGATCGGATCATCTCATCTACCTCTACTCCAGACTGATATTTGATGACCCGATGAACGAATTTCGGCTCTATAGATTAAAAAATATATACCTTTAACATATATATAGAAATGTTAGCTTAAACTTTTGTTCATACTCTAAAATATAAGCTTAAACTTTTGTTCATATTCTTTAAAACAGTTAACATATAGTAATCATAATATTAAATTGATAATGCATTAGTAATGTTCTGCAAGAAGTTAATTTTAATCGATTCTTTATATTGTTTATTCATTTCAACATTTTTTTCATACAAAAGAAATACTTCCCTTACGCTGTCAATGTTGAATTATCTACGATTGTGCGCAACGCATGACTTATAAATTATTTTTATAATTTCATGCCCTGGTAAATACTAACATTAATCATGATAACTGTTAAATGAGCTTGTTTGTTTGTCTGTTTCTTACATCTCTATAAAAAACAGGTACAGACTTTTACAATTTTATCGATAGATTTCTTTATATCATCAGGAACATAATAATGCAATTTTATAAACATGGAGTTATGAGAAAAAACATTTATCTAAAGAACAAAACAGGCTATAGAAAATAGCAGTCACGAATCTTTATTTAATGCTTATATAATTTATAAAAATGTATATGGTAATAATGTATAGATTACTTTCCTTAAATATCATCACGACCGTCTTCTGGCCCAAAAAAAATTTAGTTTTCTGATTATTTTAAGAAATAATCTATACATATGCCAAATGACACTTGGAACTGTCCATTTTATTGTTGTATAGGATACATATCGTATATGCGTTAGCAAAATATTCCACGATTCCAGTTCGAATGAAGCATTAGTTAAAAAAAGATACATATATATTTATATATACTAAATCAATTATAATGTCCTATTGCTATGCATTTTAAGTCATATTTATCTATGCATATACTGTAATCTGTGTATATATGAATAAGCTATGTCAATAAGTCTACCACATGCTAAATAGTTGTAAAAGAAATTTAAGATTTGCACTTTTTTATCAACTAAAACGTATAAAATACATAACTAA
This sequence comes from Danaus chrysippus, assembly GCA_916720795.1. Classification (NCBI taxonomy): domain Eukaryota; kingdom Metazoa; phylum Arthropoda; class Insecta; order Lepidoptera; family Nymphalidae; genus Danaus; species Danaus chrysippus. The sequence continues at coordinate 3,218,452 of CAKASE010000057.1, read as the reverse complement.
CAGAAGAATAGATATTATGCTTGAAAGTTAAATGCTATAAGATTTGTATCATTTTAATTAATATCTAAATGAAATCTGCCTTAAACCTAAACCTTATGATTACCTAAATGAGCAAATAAGACAAACGATTTCCTAATTAATATGTTTTATAAAGCGTTATATTCCTGTATGCGTGACGCAGGTGGCTTTTTATCGTGTCATCTTGTAAATATAGTCCAGTCATTATAGTAAGTTCACCTCGGAATTCGAGATACCCAGCTGTAAGTCTGTAAATAGTTGTATATTGACACCCTAAAAGTTGTCTCAAAACCTACATATGGTAGCGTGTAAGCAACTATTAAATTTCAAGGTCAAAAGTCACAAAAATCGGTTTTTTGCGCTTTTTTTGGAAATATCTCATTTCCTATGGGTTTTCTGCTATTTGTATTTATTATCAATATTGTAGAATACTAAATTCTCTACAAATTTCGTTTCAAAATTTTTTTTATACGGTGTACCGTTTTCGAGATAGAGGGCGGAGAGCGCGTGGTCACCGCATCACTTCAGGTCAACCGGTGCCTCCGGTCGAAAACGCGCCATATATACTCGTAGTTGATGAACTATCAATAAATCAATGATTATAAATATTTGTCAATTTTTATTAACTATTATATTATATTTTATCATTTTCTTCATGCATTAAATCTATATCTATTCAATAATACCGATATCCGTTTACTATTGTGGTTCGCGATGCAGATGCAGGAAAGCGGGCTTGCAATGCTCTTTAGCTTGTGGCCAATGTAATGGGCAAGCTTGTCTCAATGCTCAACCGTATCAGAGCGACGTTAACGAAGATGGAACCTTTGATCCCGAAATTATGGAAGAACTTGAGACAAATGTCGTTGAAGACGATAATGAAGACCAGTTTGAAATTTACCAGCAGCCAGAAGACGACGATGAAGAGGAAGAAGATGTTTAAAATTATAAATTGTAGTTTTTGTACCCTTTATTCAATTTTTTTACTTTCAATAAAAAATAATTTATTCAATGATATTTTTTAATAAAAAGATTAATTCATAATTTATTTGGTTTTTTTTTTCATCATGTAAGAAGTTATTAATATTAATTAGGTTAAAATTCAAATCTATACTAATATTATAAAGCTGAAGAGTTTGTTTGTTTGTTTGTTTGTTTGAAAGCGCTAATTTCCGAAACTACTGGTTCGAATTGAATTATTCTTTTTGAGGAAGGCTGTGAGCTATATAACATTACGCTACGACCAATAGGAGCAAAGATATAGTGGTAAATGTGTAATTAAGCTAGTATAATTCTTATATATTTTCATTAACAATTCTGCAATTACATGGACAGGTAAGTGTTGTTAAATAAATTAATACTGAATAAAAAGTGGATAAGTTAGGAAAAAAATGATGAAATATAATATAATAGTTAATAAAAATTGACGAATATTTATAATCATTGATTTATTGATAGTTCATCAACTATATATGGCACGTTTTCGACCGGAGGCACCGGTTGACCTGAAGTGATGCGGTGACCGCGCGCTCTCCGCCCTCTATCTCGAAAACGGTACACCGTATAAAAAAATTTTTGAAACAAAATTTGTAGAGAATTTAGTATTCTACAATATTGATAATAAATACAAATAGCAAAAAACGCATAGGAAATGAGATATTTCCAAAAAAAGCGCAAAAAACCGATTTTTGTGACTTTTGACCTTGAAATTTAATAGTTGCTTACACCCTACCATATGTAGGTTTTGAGACAACTTTTAGGGTGTCAATATACAACTATTTACAGACTTACAGCTGGGTATCTCGAATTCCGAGATTCTTACCTAATTTAAGCTTAAATGACTGGACTAATATGATATAAACTTTTAGTATAATCAATACTACAGAATATTATACATAGTTATGAATATAAAACGATTAGAAAAGAATCTAGATTTGACTGTCAAAGAAAACGCTTCCAAAAGTACATAATATATTAATTTTAATTCCATTTAAAAGTGTGGTTTATAGTCATTATTGCAAGTCTATATTCTAACAATTGAAATAAAACCCTTGATATTTCTTTTATAATAAAATTTTACTATATTTCTATATAATACTAAATGCAACAACATTATCATAAGTAATGAATATGTTTAAAGTACCTCTATATCATTTGATACAACCATAAAAATTGTAATTAGATATTAAACAACAATTACCCTATAACAGCTGCTTATGACTTTTATTTCTTTTTATATTGTACTTGAAAATGATGTTCACTAGTATGATGTACATTAAGATTTGCTTTATTTGAAATATTATTATCGTAGCTTCATAATAGTATAGAATTATATGACGTTAAGCCAAATTATGAAAGCAGACAAGAGGGAAGGATAATTAAGAAAATATCTTATGTCGTATAGTTTTTCTATTGTTCCGTGTTTTTATTTAAAAATGTTAATGTTAAATGAAAATAATATTACTGAAAAGTAACCGAAACTTCGAAAGTACATATGTAGTTTTTTACAAAAGTAAAGCACGCGTAGTATATCCGAAAAATATTAGTACTCGCGAAAGGCTAGTTCTCATTAATATTGATGTTTTCGGGAACAAAAAAGTAATGTTAATAGCTAAACTATTAATCTATATATAGATGTAGACATGTCGCGACGCATACGGTTTTCAACGAGTGATGAATCGAAGGCGCGAAGCTTGAGTGTGGTCATTAGTCTGTAGCACTTTAGCGATGATCGATCACCGGCGCCGGACATCAGACAAATTTAATTTTGTTTACTAATGTCCTTCGGATGGAGTGTCCATAACACGCCGGTCATCATATACATCAATTATATTAATCTCGATTTCTCCTGCATCACACGCAACGCTGGCCCCGCACGGACTCCGCGGCCCACACAACGATAGAACTGGAGCGCACAATAAAAACATACTTAACATATTAAATGAAGTAATGACTCCGTTTAATTTCCTGATTTCTTTACGCCGAAGTTATCTTAACAAGCAATTACACAGTAGTCGGCTCGTTCCCGTATCGTGTATCGCATACCAGAATGAACGCTTAACAAACTTTCGGTATTTCCTTGAGCGCAATAACGCGGCTACATTGTACGCACATAAAATTTATAACGTAATTCGGTTTTAATGAGCTCAAATAACATTTACAGGTCGCTCGCGAACTGATGTAAACAGTTTTAATTGCACCGTTGGAATTAAACACCTAGCGGCTACCGTCCACGAATCGAAACATTTGATCGGACATAAAAACTTGAATCTCTTACATACGAGGAGCATAAACTAAGGAGCGTCGCATATTACGGAGACTGTTGTAACAATAAGGATGAAAGCGGGTGCAACGTTCGCGAAAATATGGCTGGAGCTATTCAGAGCAGACGGCGGTAGACAGGTAGGGTGTGTGTATGAAGAGGGTGGCAGGGGGTAGTGAATGCAATCGGTCGGGGCGCTAACGTGTGCGGGGAGGGGCGGGACGGCAGACGTCGTCGAGGAGAGACGGAGCCTGCGATCGATGAAGCGCGGACACGCCTCGCGCACCGCGGCCGTCGCCCACAGCCCACAGCCGCTCATTCTCGATTCACCCTATCCTAATCATATTCCAGACGATTCTAACTCGGAGTCTCTAGCGCGAGATCGTTTTATACGCTCCGATAGTCGATTCCGTTCACACGATATCTGACAGGAGCTGGAGAGTGGAGACGTAAACATGTAAGCTGTCAAGAGCACGTCCGAATACGGCGGGCGTGATGAACGGCTGTATTGTGATGAGTTGATGCTGCGGCGGCGGCGCCTTTGGCGTTACATCGACATTATCACGCCTCACACAAGGAAGCACTCGCTTAGAACCAGGGAAGAACCAAATCTGACATACGTCATACTTTTAATAATCCCCTTGACTAATTGACATGTGATTCGTTTTTTTAAATAAGAATTACCAATTTATAACATTCCAGACACTCAACACACAAACATCATATATAAATATATATATTGATGGTCTATATCGGATATCTTTCATTTTTATCGGTAATAAAATAAAAAAAATAGTATCTGTACACTCTTATCGCTACATCTTAAATCTTGTCAAAACGGTTAGCTAAGAACGGAATTAGGCGACAGCAACAAAAAGACCAACGCTCCGAGCCCGAACCCGACTCATAACCAGTGACACAAACAACTATCATTATGAACTATAAATGTAGGCCATTACGGCTGATTTTTCTAAATCACGCTCTCCCGTCCGAACAAATTTTATTTGTAACGTCCTATTGGAATTTCAAATGGTTTTGTAGGATACTGATCTGTCACCGATAACGTACAAGCAGCATTTTGGTGACAAGTAAATTGGTCACTTGTAATCAGACGGATTAAAGATATCTCAATTTATAACCTTATATTTCCTTCATTGCGATCGTATCGTAGTTGGACTCTTTACACGAATTTAATTACTTTTACGCAGTTAATTTTGCGTTAACGGTGCTATAAACGAAATATGAATACTCATTTTCCTACCGCCTTTTATCTTGATCAACTCGTAATTTATAATCGCATAATAATAACCAAAGACATAAACATGTTAAATGAGGCGTTCGTCCAAATTACGCATTGTTACAATGCCATCGCAGCCACGGAGCTATGGTTTTTTATATAATTAATCTATGTTAATTTTTGTTACAATTAATATTTTTATAACTAACCTGAACAGACAAGTCCATTGCGAAATGAAAACAGCTTATGTTATATCATACAGAAACATTATCTCTTCGTCGTTATAGCCGCAATAGCCTATAATTTTTACAGTCAGACTGTCACAATGGTGCAAGGCTGGCCAGATTTACGTAAAATTGTCGCGAATCACGCGATGCTGAGGTATACAATCTTATCAGAAATTACAGTTTTAATTAGAGGTGTACTAATTGTTGTTTATTGCACGACAATAGCAACAACTTAACCGTTGTCGAGTCTCAGTCGACACGACACAATATACTCTTCATATCATTAGGAATATTAACATTTCAAACTACTTAAATTTATTTCGAAGTCTTTCGTCGGTCACTCGTATAATAACTTAAAAGGATTACATGCAAAAAAAAATGTGATAATTAAATGAACATTATAAATGGTACCATTTTCACTGTAAACAAGTATGCCATAGTTAAATGTCATATACGAATAATATTTATCATCGCCTCATTACACAGTTGAAACAGCCGGTTAAGTTCGCTACCACTTGGCTATAGGATCACCGTGAGCGATAGTGTCAAGATATTTGTAAGTCCATTTGAAGAGACAGGTGTACCAGCGGGTCCAACCAACGATCTAATTCCACCGAATGCTAATGAGCTGCGTAACCCAACTCTACACCTGTCCTAAATTAAATAATTTTTATTTACGCAGCCCTCCGGGTGTTGTGAATGTATCTGAATTTCGGTCAGCATCCGTAATACGACGAGTACCTATATCTTAAGACCGTCCTCTTATTTCTCTAACCCCCGTCTAAACATGTTCCTCACAATACTTATTTGTTTCTAGTTTTAAAAAAAAGGTTCACGAGTTTAACAAACATGTATTCACGTTACAGGAATCGACAACGCAGTTTCTAATCATCGTAAACAATTACGAACAAGAACTTAGTTAAATAAGAATAGCTAGAATGTAAAAGCTGCAAACCATAAAAATTTCATACATTTCATAGTTAAAACGCGTCAAAATACCCATTGAGGTTCGCAGCGGTCATCAATCATTGCAGTGGAAGTGGACGCCCCGTGACGAATGCCAGCCCAAACATCGCGGTCGCCCGCACACAAGTGACGTACATGTGAAACTTTCCTTATATAACTATATCGCTGCTTATTCGCACTATAAATTACATTTTAATGTATCGTTTGATTATTATTTTTATAATATTGCTCTGGGTGGGCATGAGGAAGTCGAAATTGGGATTTTATTGCACAATTATCTATCATATTCATATGTACAACTTTGGTATTAGTAATTATGTTTATCCAGTTTTATTATAGTGAAATTACTGAAGAGTAGTTTATCATCAAATTACTCTGGAAAGTTCTAGAAGTCCATGAACGTGGGGTCATCAAAAAAGAAACAAATGTTTTTATCAAACGATAACTTTAGGAAATCCGTTGTATTCTATACATAATAGTAATTTTGCATTTTTTTTGCATTCAAATACTAAAACTAATATAACCACGTTTTGCAGAACTCTAATTTTGTTTATATTCTGATAAATAGACTTTGTTGGTTCTTTTCAACGACCAAAGGACTATTGTCACTGAATAATTAATGGCCTACTCCTTTCAAGATAATTTTTTTGCAAATCTCCTGCAGGGCTTCACTAAGAAAAGAAAATTTAGAGGCTGTAAATGTTACACTAATGTGCCAAATTTTGACCACACACGATTACTTGACGGCAAAAAATGGAACCCAAGATCCCGGAATTTCTTATCCATCAATTCCACTGCTGGGAATAAATTTAGTATTAAAAGGAATTTATGAAAGTACAGTTCTATCTCTAAGAAATCTATATTAAAATCACACTCATAGCCAATCCTTCCTCGGCGTGCTTAATGGCCAGCAAGATCTATTGCTTGAATTAGAATTCGATTTTCCGCCACACCTGGCTAATTTGCAAGACATGTCGAAGCCTGGAATCAATCAGGCACGGTCCTCGGGGACGGCAAATGCAATTAATTGGCTTATCGTATGGCTTTATTGATTCGGTAAGGCGATCCGATTTAATTACCGCCATCGCTCATTTGCCAGTGATTGGCTGAGCGATTGCAAACCTATTGCATACGATCCGATACGCTGATATGATTACAAAACGAATTTTGACATCGACAGCTAAATAATACTAAGAAATAACTATGAAATTCTATGGCGATTCAATTTACATTGAATTTTTATCAACGATCTTTTTAAAACATTATTGTTAGGTAAATATGAACTATACATAACAAATACGGAAATTTATATATATGTAGTCAAATTAAAAATCTCTTGTTATATAATTAAATGCTGTAAAAAGCCAACAAATATAAAATTGGTTGGACATATGTCGCGTGGTAACAACGCTAATTGACAGTCGGCGCACGAGTTGTGTTTACTGCTGCATTTGTCACTTCCTCACTAATGACATATTACCCTTTGGAAAATAAACAAAACCTCTTATTTAATAATTGTCGGTTTTAAGTTTATGTATTTTTAACCGGCCGGCTACATCATCCAAACAAAAATTAAATTCAACAAACAAATAAACGTTCAGTAAATCAAGTTCAGCGAGCTGTACGGAGTTAACAAAATGAATTTATCAATAATCACGATTTAGTTAGTAACCCGAGGGCTTGTAAGTTTGAGTAGTCTCATAATAAAGATGTAATATAGCCAGCAGGCGCTCTCGAGGGTGACGAATGGCTCGACCGATTAACTCTTAAACGACAAATAGAGGAACTCCCTTCCCGCAAGCTCTCCCGTACAGGGGGAAAACTAAGCCACGACTTCCGCTAATTATTGTAGGGTGCGGTTCCGCAAACATCTCCGTCCCCCTCGCACTTTGCGATCCGATGCACATCTCCGCAAAAACTCTGAAAACCAAAAATTTCCCTCCCGACGGGCGGTCATATTTCTTCCCTCTCGCTCCCATTAAACACGCCGTAAACGCTTTCCTTTTTTCACGCCCTCGCTCTAATAGAAAGGCAAATTACGAGCTTACGGGCGCGGACGGGTGGCGATGTACGAAACCACCGAGCGTGCCTCCTCCGCCCGCCGGCCCCAACCCTCCGACATACTACCTCTTTGTTCAGACAAAGAGCACTCTACTACGTGAAATTCAACATCCTATGTATCCTATATCTATCACAAACGGTAGGTACATAACTCAATCAAACTATACGTTATTTGTACATACGCAACAAACATTCATTAAGAAAATATCATTAATAGTATGATGATGTCAAAACGCTGACACAATAGCATCAATAAAGTTATAACAGTATATATACGGATAGGATTTCTGTATGTCCAGCATTACCCCAAGTGAGTCGTAACGGTACACGGACACTGCTGATGAGCGCTTCGCGTGCTGTCATACAACAACCATGTTTCATGACACACTAAACTGTAAGGATATAATAAAGATGTCATGACATTTTCACATTATATCACTACGAGCAAACAATAATAATTCATAATTTAGTATTCCGTTTAACGGTTATAAGAAAAAACTTAAGGAATCATCATTTATGTACGAACAGCTACGCAATTGTGAAGATTATTTATTAATTTGGATTATTTCAACAATATTTTATTTTAAGACTGCTTGGGAAATATTTTTCACTAAAAATTATATTTAATGCAATGAAAACAAAACTTTAAATGGTTAGTAAGTTTCGAACAAACAACAAAACGTATCATTTTTACTTCACGATTTAACTTGTTTTCATCTGTTGGATATTTTTGTTATTCAGCAGCATTAGCTTGTTAGGACAAAAGTCAGTAATTTTCGAGTTATCGACTCAACTCCACGGAAATATATAATAATGACTTCATCGCTGGGTGGCGCCGGTAACGAATACAATTTCGTCGCATTAGACGTAATTTGTAGAAAACTTTTACTATCGTGCGTGAAAAAATATCCCCTTTATGGTGTCGAATAATAAAAATGTTGCTGGTGTATCAAAAGGAGGCCGGTATACATCGTTATTTATTTTAATGAAGAAGTTAATGTTCACATAAAACCACGTAGTCTGCAACTCCGCATCTGCTCCTCGTACAATAACTCTTAAGCAGGACTAAAACCAACCCTTACTTCCGCGCCAGTCGGATCATGTTTTTGTTACAAAACGACAACCACGGCCACCCGGAATCGACCATAATTTATATCGAGTGAGGGGTAGCCGTGAAACTTTAACGCACTGCCTAAAAAATTATACCACAGAATATGGGAGTCCTTTTCTTTTTGGAGTGAAATGAGTGAGATGCATCATACCCAGCGATGTATCGGCCGCCTGAAGCTATTGTCTAAATAAAAAGTTCACGCAACAACTGTTACTATGAAACATAGAAATGTTAACGAACTGTGTGATTTGTAGAAGACAGTGTGGCGGGGACGAATTCTTTTTGAATATTAATCTTTTTTAAATTGTATGTCAATGTAATGCTATCCAAAATCTAAATAGGCATACTAACAAGATGGAGGTCGCTCAGTAACGAGGTTAAGGGTCGCCGTGGCGCATTCACAATGGCTCGTTTGGGCACAATGCCGCCCTCGCCCACTTCATTACGCGTATTGTGGTCACGCGCGAACCGATCTGACTCCTGACCCGACGTTGGTGGCCAACCTTACGAAACTCATCTAGTTCTCTGCCAAACATTACTACTTCAACTGTCAATGGAATTCCTGTCGCTACACAGACTTTGATGTCACGAACGAGTCATATTCCTCGCGATGCTCCTGTCGCGGCAGAAACCGGTTATATTAATTAAAAATTCAGCAGATGTATGCGTATTCCCATATTATTTTACACTCGCATAGTAATTAAAGACGCATTACTTTTAATTATTATGTGTTTTTAAATCAACGATCGCAAAAACAAAGAAGCATCAACCGTTATCGCCCTTTGAAATTAATTTTCAATAATTGAATGCACGAATGAAACGTATTTTAGGTGTAAAGCTAATAATAGGAGATAATATCATCGAGTACAGTGGAGGCTTACGATTGAAGAGATCACAATGGGCGTAGGAGTAAAGCCAGCAGAACCGGCACCCGCGCACTCATATTGCAAGGTGCACAATACCTGAACACAATACACTGCTAATTGTGCGTCGACAAGCAACGAGCATTGTTGCCATTGAGACTAGATATCAATATACATTTTAAATTACTATTTGTTGTATTTCGAAATAAACAACATAATTTTCATAAGGTCACCGGGCTATGAAATCATCTTCAAATCCTTAATAAATTCGATTAGTGATTACACTACGCCGTCAACAAGCTGTAAGACGAATGATTATTTCTATTCCCGAAACCAACCGACCTCCGTGATCACGTAATCAATCTCAGTCGATCCACACCATCGCAGTCAATCTCTTCGAACACTATAGTTTTTTTAAAACCATATTCATTATACACGATAAAAGCTTTTGTCCGATTACATTACATCCGATCTGACTCGGAGTAATTAAAATATATCATTAAAATAAAACGCTTCAACAGTTCATAAATACATTTTCATTTTAAACAGTCAAACTGAATGTCTCGTAGGGCGCTATAAAGATAAGATAAGAATGCATTTGCGACTCGGGCGCGGGCAAACAAGCAACAAACGACCGGTAGCTGACAGTTGGCAGCGAGTCGGATCGCGAGCCGCTTACCGCGTGGGCGCTTTGTGCCTCCACCTATATTACGTTGAATTAACGCCGTGAGCAGTAGCGACTCTTAACATTAATCATATCTCCTCTAAATGATCATTGTCAGACGATCATAACGATATTGAATTCAAAAGGCACTATTATTATTTGATTATTCCCACACGTTGAGCATTGTAACGCAATAATGGCATCCAATTCAAAGTTATTTCATTCAATATTTACATTATATGTGTTGTATGTTCATGTACCCAGTGGGTTGATTACATTAAATTTTCATTTCGCTATCATCCTGAGTCGTTTCTGAAAATATTTCCGTTTGTATTAAAACATTTGCGGTATCCATTTGGTATACGTGCGTCGATCGAACCGCCAATTAAGGTGAAATTACAATGAAACCGATGCTCATTACAATATCGATTGGCCAAATAAAATGTACCGATTACATGACTTTAACAGTTATATAAATATCAACGACATTACGTTATTTCAGAAAGCTTAAACGGCAATTAGTAATTTAATATTCATTAGTCGAAAACATTATTGACATTGCATTTTACTGTTATGTTGAGAGATTGATTTACAATTTTTTTCGGATGAATGAAACAAGTTACATATATTTTAATAAAAATTAAAGTATGTCTCTCTATAACAAATTTTAAAACTGGTTCAACGTTTGAAGTCAGCAGACGGACATAACTCTGACGTTCAAATTTCTTATATTTTAACAAATAATTTAGGAATAATCAATTATTTTTACCGCTTGATAATTTCTTTCAACCCATTCGATTTTCATCAATCATATTATTAAATTAAGAACTCTGCAACAAGCCTGCGGTCGAACAGTATGTTATATTGAGCATATAAATGCTAATAAATTGCTGTTATTATAAATCCTTTTAGAGTATCTCCCGGGGCGTTGAACTCTTCGTTATAATGCGCGGGAGTAGGTACGTGTCAAGTTGAAAGGTGCATTAGCGCGAAATAACACGTAGCCACGAAAATTTCAATTAAACTGAGTGCATGTGCCTCGACGGTGTTGCCACCCGACGTACACAATGCACGATTTATTAAAACTGATTACATTAAGTCAGACGTTTTTTGTATTAACAGAAATATATTATTTAACCAATAACATTTAATGACTAAATGACCATATAAGCATCTCGCCTTATACACCATCATTGGTAACGCAAAAACAAAAGTTCTTAGAGGAATTTACAGCGTAATAGCATTGTATTAACATTTGTGTATAATCCTTTTAACGGTCTAATAGGCACCTGTAGTATTATTGGTGGAAAAAAATGTAATAATTACTTCAGGGTCGGTAATCATTGAACACACCAACTGTCAGGTTTACACTAAATATTGTAAAACGGTGCCTTTATATTATTAACGCCGGTCAACACCTTGAAGACTCACAAAGGAATGTAGCCAGCTGATCTTCAATCAAATTACAAACGGAAATCATAGTCGTAATTCAGATGTTGGACTTTCATTTTGATTAATATAATTACTTGATTAATAAACCGACAGTTTCCTGCTACTAATAAATATATTTAATATATCTATGTGACATAAAAATTAGATAAACTGTATTCAATTTTTATAAATAATGCCCTACTAATATTATAAATGCGAAACTAACTCTGTCTGTCTGTCTGTTACGCTTTCACGCCTAAACCACAGAATAGATTTTAATGAAATTTGGTACAAAGATAGAGTTGACTTTGAGAAAGAACATACGATAGTTTTTATCCCAGACTTTTTAAAAGTTCTCTTGGAATCGCGATATAATCGAACTCCACCTGGGCGAAGTTGCGGGCGGAAAGCTAGTTAAAAATATATCGCAAACCTAGCATACAAATTATGATTTTGTTTTGAATGGAATGTTTATCCTTGTTATTCTAAGGGCGTAGATAACTAAATTTAAATCCATAGTTATCAATATTGACTAATAAGATATTATAGAATGTCACAAATAAGGTACCATGTAAACAAGTACAGGCAATCAACGGACATCGTCAGCAACATAAAAACTATCAATACAATAAAGTCCGTGTAATAAAATATTTATTTAAAGACCATACTTGTAGCACCTTCATAAAAAGTTACGATCTCTAATATAGCCTATGCTGAGCCGATACTTTGTTGTTCCTACCAATAATATCAGATAATATAACTATGCAAAAATATATCACGAGGATTAAACGTTCTTTATGTTAATGTAAATATTATATTTAACAAGAATTACCTATTGGCATTTGGTAACATGAATTAGAATAACCGTGATAGGTGAAGCCACGAATGCATCTAAAAACTGAACTGTGTATTGTTTAAAGTTCATTAGTTAATTCATAACAATTGGACCGTAACTGTAAAGTATTAGAAACTATAAACGCTTGAAGCCAGTCCTTGACGACATTGGTCGCAATATCAACACGTTTACAAAACAATTACGGAACAATAATTGGATAATTGCAATCATTACTTTTTATAAGGTATCTTTTAATTATTGTAAATTTTTCCATCTACTGTTTTAAAACTAGGAGCGCACAAGAAACAGCATTGCCATAATGAATGAAATTCAAAGTAACTTCCATTACACAATTAGGTACATTTAAATATCATAATTAATGATATAATTGATAGCATTAAAAACTTTATGAGATCGATTATAAAAAAAAACGGTTGGAACATAATAACAATCGTATATTTATAGCCTTGTTAAAACATCTTTAGTATAATAAACATTCAAATATTTGAGTGTTATTGTCAGCGGAGTCCGACATAAATCGTCACCAGTTAGGTCTTAAGAAAGTCGGCAGTAAACGTAAAGTCGCTTGTAAATCAAAATGTATAAAAAAATATATGAATAACCCGGACCGAACGACATTTTATACCTTTAACTTAAATACCATTGCGATATCATAGTTTAATAAACAAAGTAATATATATTTCACTATAATACTATACATACCTATAAGTTTGTACTACCTAAGTAAATGATTTAAGATTTTAACGAGCATTCATTTTAATTAGACTAAAATTTTCGGATATACTACTCGTTTTTATTATTATTTTAAACTAAAATCAAAATTGCGGCAAAGTAACCGAAACTTCGAATAAGCGAAGTACATCCAAAAATATTATTTTCATTTAACATTAAATAACTTCATTCAATACAAACGAAATACCAAAAAAATATTTGTAATTAAAATTACAACGACCTGAATAAATGAAAATTATCATTGTAGCGATGACTTGAGAACTTAATTAATTATTATTGTTTACAAAAAAATCTTTACAGACTGATAATTTTATACGACTGCTTAAAATAATTATACTGATTACAATAATCAATTGTAAGATAATTATTACGATAAAATTATGACATAGAAATCATTTCAGTGTCAGTATGATGAAATAAATATATATATTTATTTCATCATATCTGTTAAGTAATGACTCGATTATTGTCAATGTTGTGAGAAACAAACGATATATATGTATGTATATATATGTATACATATGTATATACAGGGTGACTGGTGAATTACTATCAATATTTAAGGAGCATACTCGGAACATGATTCTCATTCGAATTATGTAAAAAAAATAGGTACTTAATTTTTGACCAAATTTCCGTATAAATATATAAAGTGTGTACACGTTCCAAGTGTTCCTAGTGTGGACGCGTGCGGCGGCGTGCTGATACAACACTACGCCGCCGCCGCGTCTGTGTGAGTGTGTGTATACCTAATCTGTAGGGTGTTCATACGATGCGTAATTAATTACGTAACTTTTGGTTAACTTTACTTAGAAGTTTATTAATATTTATGTTATATTAATTTTTATTTTGTCATATATGATCGTCAAATATCACGTCCTCAAATATCGATAGTAATTCACCAGTCACCCTGTATATGCATTTACAGCTTAAAATGCAACAGCTCGATTACCCTTTAATAGCTTGTTATGGCGACTCTATTAACAAAAGGAATGCTAAAGTCGGGTAAACGTTTTAGCTTAATATGGATGACGTACAAAAACATGTTCTGGACAAGAAAAATGGTCTTGATGACAATATAATCATGTTTTAAAAATTTACTTCTAATATCGATAAGTTTGTTTAGTATGTGTTTTTTTTATTAAACCTACTAATGCAGCAATAATATGAAGAAAAATGTAACTTCTCCGTATAGAAGAGTATAAAAATGATTTATATTTAATACAAAATGGGGGCTGTTATCTTAAATGTATCCTAAAAATTAATAGAGGAAACATTGTAAAGCAATTTAAAAACACGCTCCGCCGCCCTCCCTGATCAAATTTGTCCCTGATATCTCATTTTGATTGGACGGCTTGATTTATCTCTTGTTTAGCTCTCGATACTCCGGTTGAGCGATCTTGATACGAGAATTTTGAAGTAAAAAGTATCAGAAATTAAAGTTAAAAATATGTATCTGATATATACCCTAATCTTTAAGAAACAGTGTTAGGTATATCTAAGAAAATTAAAGTACTGACATGTTTTATAAATAATTTTCAATTCTCAAAAATCTATTTAAACTATTACAAAAGCATTCCTGTATAAGTTACTCATTGTAACCTTTAACTTGGCTTACTAAGGAATAAAGTACATTAAGTAATTTTAAAATATCAAAACTGTGCGTTATATGTAGCAGTACAATAGAGACATTACCCCCGGGATTGAATCCCGGGCCACTGATTTACTCTGCACTTGTTGCCCTCGTATCATACACACTAAATAGGACTTTATACCATGTATAATTTGTACCGGTATCTATATTTTACAGTTATAAAGTTTATTGAATGAATAATACAACGAATCTATAATGTTACTGAATCTAATTACCATACCTAATCATCATGTACATGTTACGTAGTCACAGACATGTTTAATTTCCCTATTTTTCATATACATTGAACAATTACTTTCTCCGTACCGTTTATTGACATACAACGATAGATATAAAACATTAAACGATATTGTTTCACAAAACAGCGTGTAAATGTGACGTCGCGTTAGGCCTCTTTAATATATCAAAAGTCAATTATGTCTGTGTCGGTACTAAAGAGACTTGTCCGTGTCAAAATGCAGCGAGCCCGAGCGAACAATGCCAATTTTACGCTCACCGCCACCGACTACGCAATTATTTAGATAAACCTCTCGGCGTGACTATAAAAACATCTTCCCCTCCCCTTGGCGTTTGTTGTCTTTGGGGCTTTGTGAATTTATAGCCTGACATTAAAACGGTTAGGATAAAAATGTACTTTTAATTTATCTCGTTAAAGGATTGAAGGACGAGCGGGTTTGGAAAGTAATTATACAGAAATTGGCCACTTTATCTGATGAATCCATTCGAACCCTTTGTTAGGGTGATTATCAAGTGAACCCGGGAGTGCGCTCTCAGTGAAGTAAAAGATTACAATGTTTTAATCGAGTAATGACTGTTAGATAATTGACTTCTTGATGGAAAAATTAAATTATTTATCTCAAAAAACTTACCTTCCAGTTTTGGTTATGATCATCTCTGTTCCGAGGTCGTGGAACTTGTCCCAAAGTTCCTTTGTCTCCAACTGGCAGTCGACAGAGAGCAGTTCCTCACAGTTACAAGATGTCACCGGTGTCGGCAGAGGCCGCGCCGGGGAAGGGGTGTCCCTTTCACCTAACTCTGCGGACATCCGAATCATTATAGACCTTCGTCTAGCCAATCAAATTTACTTTAAATGTCACATTGGCCTTTGAACTTTCCTTGGAACCTGAACCTATTGGCGTTATTACGTTTTATGATGTTAATGTTTCATATTTATATTTATAGCTATAACCTACTTATATTTTATGGCTATAACTTTATGGCCCTTGTAAGGTTTCGTATTAAAGTATTTTATACAATGTCGTATTCATTATACAAGTTTAATTAACTTTAGCAAATTAATTGTGGTATATAAATGACATTTATTTCGGATATTATTATTACTTTACTCTGTACAACTATGTAATTAATTGAATTAATACGTTCCTAGTAGGAACAGTTCATAGTAATATATAACACTTTATTTTAAGGAAGATACATGCGAGAGAATTGATTGCTTTAGTAACAAAAACATGTCTGAAAATTAATTTATAGCTGCTGTTCATGTATAATAAGTCAATAAGAGGAAGAAAAACCATACAATGTACCTATTATTATAAGGTTACATGCACACGACACGGACTGTGGTTCTAACGAAGAGCAAAAGTAAATACATACATATATCATATATACTTCATCAAATAGTAGTAAAAGTTTTATATGGTTAAATATTTTAGTTACTTCAAAAACCATAGAGTAAAAATGTAAAAGAATAGATATATGTGTAAAAAAATAAGCTGTATGACAGTGTGTTCCAAGCCTTATAATTACTTAGACAATATTACGTTCGCTACATAGTCTATCAAACAAACGGTGTGAACTGTTGTTCCGATGAGAACAGAACATTTTAATGGCAACACTAATAATAATTTCATTATTTTTTTTCATCTGATTGAGATAATTTGTATCAAATGTTATGCACTGATTCGATTTAACCGCGATCACGCTTTTATCTTGTTTTACATACATACATGTGAATTAGTGATGAAAGATTCTTTTAAATTACTTAATAATACCATTATTGCTAAAAAATTTAGAAAAATACACCTTATTCTAATGTTCATTAATTTTATATTGAAATAACAGACATTTGTTGCAGTAAAACATAAAATCAATTTACCTATGTACTACAATAAAAATTTATATTACCACCACTTGACTCATAACAGTTGGAGGCTTCTAAGAAAATTGTGTGAATTTTAAATGTTCTTAATAAGTATTTATTATATTTTGCATATATTACAAATTTAATTTTAATATTCCTGAACTACATACCTACGAATATTACGCAATTACTAAGGACAGAAATGGGTCTCCTTTGTTTTAAGCATACCTATAAGAATTATTAAATTATACTTAATGCAATAACTATAAAAAAATACATTTTAATTGAAGAGTCAACTCAGTCATAATAAATAAAAAACAATACCTAAAATCTTTAACAAAGACTCAGTAATTCTCATTAATTTATCTCCTTAATTTAGACCTCAATTTCTAGCAAACTGGTGCCCAACTTTTCGATACAAATTTACTTAAAGTCATTCATAATGATCCATAATGATTTTGGAGACTTATAAAACGTCAGGGACTAAATAAATACAAAACCTTAATAATAGGCTTAATTTTCTATCGCAAGATTGTATAAAAAACCGGTAAAAGTATCAGAAGTAACATTTATAGTATAAACAGAATAATTACTTAATATTACCTGACGAAGGGGCGGGCGATGGTGCAGCAGTGTCCGAGGCATCTCTTTCTCCATCAGAGCACTGCTCCACATCCACCTCGACATCTTCTTCAGGAACTGGTGAACGACAACTTGATGCGGGGGAGCTTAAAGATGCTGGGGAACTCTGTCTTGAAGATGGACCTATAGACATTAAGAAGAATACTATAGGAATCATTTAGCACTAGTAGGAATCAACCAGACTAAAGTTTTGCCAAAAACTAAAACATACAATCCTTAAAATTAAACATAATGTAGATAAAACATACTGTCATTAATTAAGATATATACAAAAAGAATCTTTCAAATAAAATATTTACCTACAGTAATCACAATTACTGAACGTAAATCATTATTAGACGTATTAAAGACTTTTTTGATGCTAATAGGTAGACACCTTAAAATTAAACTTAATGTAGATAATATAGACTATCATTAATTAAAATATAACAAAGTTATTTTTAATGAATAACATATATTTCTTTCCAAAAATTCCCATTTATAATATTTCGATTGTACATCAAGCACATATTGTGTGTATATATTTCGTGTTAGGTCGGCATGCCTACATCATTTAAAGGGCAATTCCTTTTACAATATTGAGGTATGTATGTAAGTGGCGTGTCCCGATCCCTGGGCGCTGTTACTACGAACGGTTCCACGCAATTAATCTGGAACAACGAAAGGAAACACGAAACCTGCGCCTGCGCTCCCAATTAGACGTTGTTACCTTTAGCTCCTAAGACTATTTTATTTTAGAATAGAAATTCAATAGATTGATTCTTTATTCCAAAGGTTTCATATTGTTTAGAAGTTAATAAAGACGGAAATTTATCATGTCTTTTATATATCAACTTTTAACTTAATTCGTTTTCACTATGATCCTTTCTATATTCCCAATTAGCTATGTTTAGTATATGTTTGCATCGTGCCCTACATATGAATAGTTTCCAGTATTTTCATTCAATTTATGAGTTCAATTCAGTTTAATTCAATTAATTAATAAAAAGTATGTATTGTATTGATCCAATACTTTATCTAAGCATAGAATATCTCAATGAAACGCCTTGTAACTTTATCATACAACCTCCCGTCTTCAATTACTTTCTATCGACCAAAATTACATTGAATAAACAAATATTCATACAAACATTAGTTAAACAATTAAGTAAACAAAAGCAGGTAGAAAAATCATCATTTTTTTCACAGTAGGTATATGTTATTTCATAAGGCTTACTTTTTATATATTTTTGTAAACACATATGTACATTATACCTATGTTATTAGCAAATGTATTAAGATTTACACTCATTAATTGTGTAAAATAAAAAAGGTCATTGCTAAAATTAAAATCTACTTAACTCGAGTCTACTTTCGTTTCTATTTCTCAATCTCATTATTTATACTCGTACTTTCTGCTTAAAACATCACTGTATATATTTATATCTATGATTTTTTAGTTTACACATTTAAATGCAAATATATTTTACGGATACTATTATCGGTAGACGTAATGATAAAGCCATTTTGATCTTCTCTACCCTTGAATACGGTTTCTGGAAATGAACCGAAATGTCTTAATTATGTAGGTAGAACATAATAAAAGTAGTATCCGTAAATTAAGTTTCATTTTAACTTTATATATGAATTTATCAGAATTTTTAACTTGTTATTTATATCAGAATTATACTTATCTGAACACGTTATTTCATCTTTATATTAAGAAATATATTAATTATGGAAACTAGACTTATTTTCGTAATCAGTGGTTTACGTGTCGCTTACACTACAAATGTCTAGTGTTGACAGAACAAAAAAAAAAAATTTAATGTACCTACATACGTAAATTATTGCCATCATTTGATTAAAATGGACAGTTTAAAATTTTACTTATCAAAAAAGATTCTCTAAAACAACAAACTTATAAATAAATACACAATATTATATAAACCAAAAATACTATTTTTGTTATAATTATTATATCATATGAAAGCTTGATACAAATATTTAAAATGTACATATTAAACCTTTGTTTAATTTCTCGTTATATAAGATAACTTGGTTGTTTTGATAAGATGAATCTTACAAGCAACTCCAGAGTGATTCTTGTTAGAAATCATTTTTACTTTATATTAATTTAGCAACATATTTTTCTTAATTATTAACGAAAATTATCGTATAATAAAAAATATAATATTTTATTCATTAAAATTGCCTTCAATCACTCAAATACTTTTTATATGACATTAATAAATTATTAAATGTAAATTATTTCTTGATTTTTTCTATAATATGTTCAAAATAGATTGACTGTATATTACTTCATCATATTTATGCTTACCACAAGTTTGCATCGTCACTACATACTTCGAGTTTCCCGTTTATCTATCAATAACCTACGTTTAAATTATAATATGCGAAGATTTTTACATGACAAAAGTATTCTGAGTATGTAGTTTTTAAATGAAGACTTTTGGTAAGACTTTTATTTATATAAAATTTAAACAAAATTAAGATAACTCAGAGGCTGGTTATAAAACCAGCTTCTAAGTAATTCTTATGTATTGTTTATGTAATTTTATACATACATATAGATATTTTTTTTATTTTACGTACATATTATTATAATATAGGAAATTTGTTATCAATTCAGCTTTATTTATATGTTCATGTATGATTTAGTAATACATTAAATATTTTTATTACATTACTTACACTACAACAATTAATTTAAATTTTATTTAGGTATAAATTAGTACTCTTTCTATTGGTTTTCGAGTTATTAAGATATTTTTTTATACTCAGAATTGCCTGATGTAGATTTAGTCCGATTTTAATAATCATTTTCGACAGTTATGTTAAAAAAAACTTATATATATGTATATATGGTGTTTTGAAAAAATTAAACTATTTATAAAACACATTATTTTGTTTTAATAGGTTCATTCGTTTAATCAAAAGATCGATGTACATTTTGTATGTTCAAATATTTATGAAATTATAAAGAAAATTGTCAGAAATATTTTCTTTTATGGATAATTATTTATTATTTATGTTTTAATATTAAACTTAAATCGTTTTTAATCATATTATTTCAGCTTACAAACTATATTTAACTGAAAATTACAAAAAATAAAAATAAGATTGTGTTTAAATGCTTTTCTATTCATTAATTAGATGTTAGTTGTTTTAAACTCTTGCCCGTCATAACGCCGACGGCAAAGCGGAACTAACGATTAATACACAAATATACATACATACATATGAATTTTCATATTTATCATAGTAAAATGTGAATGAAAATTAAAAGAAGAAATCATATACTTTCTTTATTTTATATATCATTTGAAAATTAACAGATATATACATATGTAATAATGCCTTTATATTATTTAACAAACCTTATTTAAGATTTTTATTGGCTTCGTTTAAATTAATATTACAGAAATCTATCTATCTATATAATAATTTTTATATCAATCTTTTACTACAACATAGTATCGGTAATTTTCTAATATTTTCAATCAAACGAATACTCTGTTTCCTTTATATGGAAAAATTAACTCTTAATACAAACAGCTTTGAAAATAAACTTACAAAGGAATGTCTAATGATTAAGATTTAGATATATAAGTATAGATGCAACATAGTATCAGTAGTTTTTCTAATATTTACAATCAAACGAATATTCTGTTCGACGTATATGGAAAATTTAACTCTGTATACAAACATATAAAGCTTTGAACGTAAACTTACAAAGGAGTGTCTAATGATTAATACTTAGATATATAAGTATAGATGTATATATTCACCGAGATAAGGCGAGCTGGCTCCAGGGCTGCGCGGCTGGTCCGTACTCCTCGCCATGATAGCAGCTATTGAGAAGTCAGTGGCCCTCGTCCGACCCTCCTCAGCCACCATCCTCGACACCACATCCATGTACACTGGCAAACAGCTCGACAACTATATCATACCGTCCGACACATCATGAACATACATATAGAATGTAACGGCGCGGCGGTTCAGCGAAGACTGACTGATGCGCGAGTCTGCTGGCGGGGCGGGGCAGCAGGGGCGAGTGGGGACCAGCTGTACGGAACGGGGCTTGTGAGGAGAGCGGGGTGACGTGGTATAACCAGCGGCGAACAGAGATGACTGAAAGGGAGGGGCCGCCTACCCGCTCCATCCAGTGGCCGCTCTACCCGCTGTCACCGAGCGAGCACCCCTCATAACAATATAGCATTATTATTTAATTTGTATTCCATATCACTTGCTCGCTCCCTTACTTATACTTTGTTAGTATACAGTTTGTGCTTCATAGGAAATACTATTTATTGAGTTACAACAAAAATCATACATTATTATAATTTTCAGTTGTTTCATAGAAAATCATTTCTATAATCGTTACTAGACGCTCGCGCATTCAAAGCCACTGCGCCGCCCATTGACAGATAGATAGATTAGAGTGAGATGGAACTAGTTACGATCTTGATACACGAACATTAGAGGGAGATGACGATAGACGATCAGCTCCGACCTCAAGCCGAGGGTATTATGGTAAGTATACTGTGACAAATAACTTGAAGGGGCTCCTCATATACACAGATTATACTTTCAGATCAGCATTTTAAATAATGTAGAAAACTTTGATAACGCTTTATTGTCACTTATAGCAACTATATATTTAACTTCATCAATACTACTATAATAATGGGACAAATAAGTACAAATTTTTATATCAGTTAAAAAAAAAACATTAGGTTAGCCACAAATAACTTAATAATTCCGACTCTACATAACTCTATCTCGATTCTACCTAGAGTCATACATATTGTATACGTACTATGATATCCAAAACGTCAGATGATCTATACGAGATGTTTAATAATTCAGCTTCCTTTAAGCAAAATGAGAGAACGTCTTTCAATTGGAATATCAAAACAAGCAACATACGAACAGAACTCACTAAGCTGTTCTATAAATATATGTTACATAGAACCTAAATATAGATAAATACCTAAAATATATTAATGTCTCATATATATGAAAAATCTTTAATAATATGAGATAAATAAGGATATTTTAAGGCTTAAATTAAATCATGATTTAAGCATTTTATTTTTCACAATCCAGCTATTTCTAAAAATTTATCAAATATTTTAAGTATACTAAATTAAATTAATATAATACTTGATATGAAACAAAGGTAGAAATAATAATATAGTGAAAAAAATTGAAAAACATCGACCTTATAAAGAGAGTCATAACTCTCGCACGCATTAAGAGACATTACGAGGTAGTCGGGTGTTTTTCAATTTGAGAAAATGGCGTCACTAACTTTACGACGGCACTTATTTACTAAGTAACATAAGTAACTTTATAAGCTATCATTATATTAAGTAAGAATAATATTAAATTTCTATATAAATGACTTTTAAAATCATATTAATTTCCCACCAAAAAAAACTCGTAAAACCAGTCAAAATATTGTACACCGGAACTAATATTACAATACAAAATAAACACAAAAAAAGTGAATTATAAGAATAACGTGATATACCTACAATGAATGTTAGAACTCAAAGGACGGCGCCATTTATTTTTTCTTAGGGAACGTTTCAAAAGGAACAAATATTTGTTCAAACTACACGTGGTGTACCACACAAGACGCCATCTTGAATTGTGCAAAAACCGAAACGAAAATCTAATCGGCTTTCTAAATAACTACGCTTTCATATTTTTTAAGATGCTTTATTAAGTTCAAGTATAAATTTATATTTATTTATTTTAATTGATTATGATTAAAGTAATTTATGTTTTACTAAAAAAAAGCATAAATGAAATTGTTATTCTTTTATCATGTCACAAATATCATGTAAATATATAGGTATGTTAATGTATAATAAAAAAAATAATTAAAGAGAAACGTAAGAATATTAAAAAAACGAAGACATTTACACATACTTATATTCAAAACAAATAAAAATAAATACTTAAATGGACATTCAAAAACGCGAGTACAATCGCAAAGCGTGAAATGAACTGACGAGTGCTCTCTGAAATCAATTTCAAACGAGATGGGGAAGCGCAATTTGCGATGGAGCCTGTTTCATTACACACTAATTAACTCACTATAGAAACAATGATATTAACGAATGTTGAAAATCAATTCTATTCAATTGTATAGAAATACAAATATTGCATACAATTTAATCTATACCTAATGTGACATTACTATTACTTATCTATAATTTTTAATTTTTTGACATAATCTGTATTTCCAAAACGCGTAATATAATAAATTAATTATCTTTTTAATTGTACCAAAGCTAATTCCGATACGTCAAATCGATCTACATTTGACAAGTACAGATAATATAAATAATTGCCAGTTAAAAAAAAAGCGAGTCAAATATTTGAATAAAGAATAAGGGAAACATAAAAAGGCGAGGAGCAACAAGCAACAAATCGCGCATTATACATGACAAATGTAATGCCCGGTGTCGGGTTGCGGCCACCCGCGAGACGGATTAGTTTCTTACAGACTCCCAACAGACGGATCCGAAACGATCCGTCATATGGAGATTTATAATTTACCGCCATACGAATTATATTTCGCACTATATTGTATATAAATTATATATATCATAAAGGATAATACGAAAACGATTTAATCAACAAAATATAATTTTACATTAAAATCATGACATATATTTTCATTATATCGATTTTATTTTTAGTACTGGCAATAATTATATTTTTTTTTTCAATAAAAAAATATATTCTACAATGGAAACAGTTCCGTGTTATTTTCCGCTTGCTCCCCAAACATAGCGCCCTCTGCCCTTGACGGTCGCCACACCATCAATACCGATCCTTAAATAATTCGATCCTTCATTTCTATTTAAAGACCGGTTAAAAATAAATTTAAAAATACACGCTTATATAAAGACATACAGATATTTTACTTATTATATAAAAATCACTGAGAAAACTATAGCTATGACACTAACTCTAATATTTCTAAATCATTAAATATATTTCGTAAAACAATTATTGTCAAATAATATTATACGGAATGAGACACGCCATTTACTTCGTACAAAACGGGTCAAGTCAAATAGTGATGTCATTTATCTCGATATTTGTATAAGATTCAATCGATAACTCGGTAAGCTCGAATGTGAGAAATGGGCTATAATACCTCATTATTGTACGGTGGCCTCCACGAAGCCATTGTTGCGTGGATAAGCTCATTATTTATGTACTATTAGCCACAATCTACTCAACTTAGCCACATATATAGTTACCGCCTCTACAGCCCACGGCGGTTTTAATGGTTTCCTTGGATTGTTAATCCTGACTATTAACTAAAATTGTAATTTTCGATTACTATAATTTTATACGAATGCGGTTTTATTACTAAATTTTGTAAGGTTTATTGGCTGACCTAGCCGAAAATTATGTCGGAAAGGTCAACCTAATTTGAAAACTATTCCATGGTTTTTAGCATAATGATATTTATAATTTTCAGGTTAAAATACTTCGTTCTTTTCATATGATATCCTTTGAATTATTATTTCAAGCAGTTAGGTAGCTCGAATGTATTTTGACTTGATTTTATCCTATTGTAACATAAAAAGGGTTGCGTAAGCAATAAAATTCTGTAAAGGCGTATCAAGAAACAGTGTAGTGTTCCCGTCGACATAATGCATACAGCCATTGAACAATTTTTAGTAAGTATTTAAGCTTTTATCGGGCACGGTCATAAATCGGTGCGCAGACGCTCACAACACCCGCCCTCCGCACACCTCAGCCAGCTATAAACAGAAGCCAACGTGTTCAACTTATAAATCCTGATCTTAACTATTGTATCTCACGCCACAATAATGAAGTTGGCTCGTTCAGGAAGAATTATGCGACCACGTGGGTGGGCGACGCGGTTCGAATAATCCCCAACATTGGGTACAATTTTTTTTGTGTGAAGTCAGTAGCGTTGACACCAGAGGTCACGCAGCTGGTGAAAGGTCTCCTGAAAAAACAGAATCGTTTTAACTCGCAGTGACACAGTCTGGCATGTGGGTCCCATGTTCCGATTTGAAAGTTATAACCTGAAAAAAGTAGTAAGTTACAAACGAAGAAAGTAAAATTAAATACTTCCTATGGCTTTGACGACATACTTTTTATTATTTCTGAATAATACCTGATGAGTATTGTGTAACAATAGTTAACCTATTTACAGTACTTCTATATCCTTTAATTCTAATTAGTAATAAACGTGGCATCCAAATAATTTCCGTAGTCAATTCAAGCCTACTTTGGCGACTCAAATAAATGCAGATAATCCTTAGGCATACGTTATCGTCTCCAAATAAACAAACACTCTAACAGAACCTTAAAAAACGATATATTTCAACGAACTTTTATATCCGTTTTCTCCAACTTAAAATATATTACTTTTTCTTTAGCACCTTTTGTATCTTTTAGTACGTTGTCCCCACTTTTATGAGTGCGAGGCGTTCGTAAATCATTGTAGTAGAAGTGGTGTACCATCGTAAACAATGCGCGTCCCGTGGGGCTGCTTGGACTCGCTGTTTTGTACACAACAAGGGCAGCAGTATAACAACATACAGTCAACTTAACTCGTAAGCCCTTGTATATCAAATCTACGATGTAATTCGACTTAGGTTATATACATATATGTATAATATAATAGGTTACTATCAGCCAAACCATGGTAAATATTTGTGATCGAAATTCGTCATGAAGAATATATAATAGTGTCTCTAGCGGAGGTATCTTAAATTCGTTTTATTGCTTTATTTTATATTAACAAAGAAAACAATTTCGTCAAGAGCTGGATGTGGCCATTATAATACCGATAACAGTTAATCCGAGACAAGCCGGAGCTGTAAATTAAACTTTATATCATTTTTAATGGCCGCCTCGAATGGTGTTTTGATTGCTGTGGTTGGAGGCGTCGACAACTCGACACGTTGATAAGACGACATTTATCGCAGTACACCAAAAAAAACGCGATTTTATGGCCAAAAAAGCAACTATCGCGCCATCTACTAGATGTCAAACTCCGTGAGACTTAATAGTTTTATGTGGATTCCTACGCAACACATTCATTTTACGACCGCCGTTATAGACCAACATGTAACAATATCATCAAAATATTTTTCAAACCGTAACAAATGTAATGTCGCATTTTTTACACCTGAACACTGATATTAAAACCACGGTACATGGGTCTATTCATCAAAAATGTTGATTGTTTAACATAAAGTGTAAACAACTTGTGATTTAACGCTCATTGATATATTTAAGTATATTTAAACCGTGAAACGAGACCACAAAACACGTAAAGAGCATCGTATGATAACAAAGGGAAGCCATTAATCTCTCATTGTAAGACGGCATCGTTCCGTTTTGTTTGCTGACTCGCCCGAACCCGTCCTCTTGGTTTACAGATCGCTATTGTCCTTAAACGATCGGGTGTGATCACACACAAAGAATTTACAAATGGGGCGAAAATAACTGTCTATACATCATACTTATGTACACAAGTCATAAATCCATACGAACGGCGCAACGAATTTCAATGTAAACTGTCATTATAATATTAATTGTCATACAATGTTAATTTATCATTGCCATTGTTATTCATTTATATCCGACAATCCGAAAATCACTAAAGCCTACTAAAATTTTATCATTAAACATAGCCTTGAGTCTTGACATCATCAAATTGACAAGTATTACCCAATAAGGGGCGATTAACTTGCCTTAGTCCTTACTCGCACGTCTGTTAATTACAAGTAATTTACGACTATTACTATTTCATTTTATAAAGGTTAAGAATAAGAAAACTATTTTAAACCTTAACTTATGTATTTGAAATATTAAATCATAATAAATACAGTTAATTTCAATAGTTTAATATTTGTTAGTTAGAATTATTTAACGCCGGTATAGAGTATAGAACGATAAGTCAACAGTTAAAATTTATGAATTCTGTTTAAAGACATCTTTTGTCGATCCCGGAATCCCGGAATCCCGCGGGTCCCGCTTCTCATGCTCCCAATTGACAGCGAGTGACATGTGACGTCCATTGTCACAGTGACATGTTGACACTGTCAAACTTGACTCTATGCATTCCATGTAAATACGGAAACATTACCCTCGCGTCCGCACAATGTACGGACAAATTAAATAATAGAATAATAAACTACACTCGGACCGACAGACAGCTGCCGCTAGCTGATACTGTTACCGCTCCTGGTATTGCTAATATTTAAAATGCAAAATTATCACATGTTTATAATGAAATAATATTATTAATTCTAATATTTTTTCTTATAATAAGATATAAGACTTTCCCGAGTATTCATTTTAATGAAACTGAAATCGTCGGATTACGATGCGTTATTTTATTATTTTTAAAATTACATACCTATTCCCGACATTACGATAACTTTGCAGCAACCGTGTTCACGGCAGACGAGATCTCATTAAAATATTAGTTTCATTAAAATTAATTTGAATTTTTTTAAAAATGCTAATTCATATATACATACATACAGATTTTCGTGCATTTATTCAAACATATTGATATTAACCTCCTCCTCTTTTAAATGTTAAAAAAATACAGCATGTATTTATGTGGGGAATTGTTAAGTAATATTAAAGTATTATCTATATTAATCTTCAAATTACTTTGTTTTAATCTTATTACTCTTCATACTTTATACCAACAATAACTGCAAGGATAAAATCATTTAAGAAATTATAAATTTAGACTCTATTCTAAAGAGGTAGGCTATAAAAAAATGTCAACACTCATTTGTCACGAAGGAGTAGAAAAAATGTAATAGCTAAACAAGCAGAGGTCCTTGCGACCCCTGGCGAGTGCCCCCCGCGTCACTAACTCCTGCAGAGCCTCTATCTGACCAGAATGGTGACAAAGTGACAATTCAAATACACTGCTCTAATGTTGTTTAGAAATATTCAACTGTACCACAATTCGCTTTATTTACGACCCTGTTGTCGCCCACAATAGTCTCGACGTGAATTATTTTTAAGCTGTTTCATTTCCGTAAGAATCTGTGGATATAATCAAAAATAAATTTCAAAAAATACGCTACAGGTCCATATAGTGTTATAAACATACAAAAATCGGTTAAATATCCAAACCAATTAATATTAGCTACTTGAAACTTATAATATACTATACTACATATAAATGTATTATAACTTCTTCTGTTCCATCACGGTGCAGGATATTTTTATTCTCTGATTTACAGTTAGTTCTGACACGTGTCAGTTAGTTGAAATCACGGGAGGGCGAACTTCGGTAGTGTGTGAGTGGAGATCATTACTTAGGATTAAACGGATACTCACTCTAACATTACAAGTTTAATGAGACATGGCCGTTCCCCTGCAACGCCTTGACTTACCTTACATACAACATATTTCGTTTCTCACCAGCATAAAGCCATTAAAATATTATTTGACACGAATAAACATTTTACAAAACAATTATTAAACATCCATGGTCCATCCGTGATCATGATTACTGTAAACCAATTGAAACGAGTAAAATGAAGAATAGTAAAAATACGCTAAGTAAAATAAAAAAATAGTATTTTCTGAAATATTACTCGTTACTTAAATATCTTTTTGTGACGTATTATATATTCAGAACGCATGCAATTACAAAATATATATAACTATAACAAAAGATATATATCCATAAACGATAACAACAAATAACAGTCACATCTCGAAGCAATCACAATAAATGAGACATGATCTTCTAAGTCGTACAATTATAGATAGCTCTGTGTAGGGTCGCCCCTACTATTAGGTTTATCTTCCCTCTGTGTCCACTAATCCGCCGGGGAAGTGACTAAATATCTTGTACAAATAAACATTTTGATTGTTATATTATAGGGGAGACTAACTCGCAAATCGGATTATGCGTGCGGTGGTTCACTGTGTCTAATTAAAAGATAGATTTATGAGATCGTCCGCGCAAAGTGCATACCCTTTTTTTGATATTGTTTTTATAAACGATTCATTTATAAACGTTTAGCTGGAGAAAAAATGCAGTTGAGTCATACAGTTTTCGTTCTTTGAAATAAGTAGACTACGTCATCTTTAAAAACAAGTTCGATTATTCGCTTATAATTCATTCCTATTCAAATAAATTCTATCTCTAAGTATATTTGATATACAATTTTTTTAAATATTGTAATATATTCAATAATTTCGATCATATGTTTGTTTTAACGCGATGTCATCAATGCTAATGCTGAAGCTGTCATACTACCGAAAACAAATAGCAGTTAGTGAGGTCGTTCAGATCAATTTACATAGCAAACAATGCAGACTCGTAACTTAAAGTCCATTGTCAAGAGTCAGCTCCGCCCAGCCGAGCCAGCATCACAATGAGCTAATGTTACCTATTATACAAATATACCAGTTTGACAACCACTTTAATATTAATAAATAAATCGAGATGAGATTGATAAGACTGTAGATTCTATTAAGCTGTCATAATCTCTGTTAAAACTGTGCTTAAATACTAATATCTGATATATAAGTTAATGAAAGTTAAGGATTAACAAGATATGCCATGCAGGAGCTCATTGTATGACAGTGCACATAGGAAAGGCCGGCCGCTGATGCCTATTCATGAGGTGACGGCTGTGCACCCATGTCTCCCCACCGCATTTGAATAAATACAATTAACTTGTTTGTTTTGCTCGCCCCGTTACGCCCCATAGAATTATCCATCCGGTGACATATTTCGCCTTAGTTGCGAGAGGTCGTTCTGAAGGTTGCTGTTTTAGTGATTCTCTGTGATATTCGGCAGCGCGTGTTGTCGGCGCGCCTCAAAGCCGCTCGGACGCGGCGTACTGCACTGTTATTATCTCAACACCACCGGCTCTCACCTAACCCATTCCTTTTTTACCAGACGGCTCCGTCTCCGTCTTTCTCACCTCGGCCGAGCGGGACCCAGGGTCATTTATACAAAACTCGACTTGAGGGCGTTCCCTCGACGATTTATCATTTAGCGTTGCCTACAGACATTATTTGAAACGAATTAAAATCGCGCTTGTGGAAAATTTGTCGGCATCGAAATTAGTACTCCTCTCGGACTGCATAATTTATCGCTTACTCCTCATCCAGGATCAGTTGTGATGTTTCTAATTAACAATTCATCGTCACTGATAATCAAATAATTGTCTTTAATAAATCATTTTCAACATCTTAATATCGACACTACAAGTTTTAAACTCGAAAAATTTACATGCAATTTTTTTTTAATGAAATTAGCATGCATTCCTCTTTAGTATCGCAGAATATATTCATCTTAGATTTTACTGATACATTTCCATTCAAATTTTCGATAGTGGCTCTAAGTTATCACAATTTATACTTAAAAAAATAAGTATAAGCAACTGACAGCGCCATCTATGGTCAGTATCTCGTGGTTATACAAAATGTAATATTTATGTTGTGTTTTCTCAAAATTACATCTACGAAATTACAATTACTAAACAGAATTTAAAGTAATTATAAACTACTAATTCAGAAAAACTTAACCAAAATCCACTGAGTAATTTTTGTATGAAAGAGCACCAGATCGGTAGATCCTTACAAAATTTTGCATTTATAGATGGAAGAATGAACAAAGAATCAATCTAGAATGCCTAGTTGATAGCATAATGATAATTATTCCAGCTGAGAGTACTGAACGTTCTGAGTGCCCTAAGGAAGCAGTCACGCGCTCGAACATGTGATGTATATACGTCGGCAGCACCGGCGCCTTGTAATTTGAGAATCGACGGTAATTATTTACGTGAGAATGAGCCGCCCCCGGTCGGCGAGACGAATTGTTGATTACTTGACGTGATACCCCTAGATTGCCAGTTGCCATTCGTACTGCTGGACATCATGAAACCGCTATCACCCCCACTTATAACTACGGCTTGGACTTGCTATTTATGGTACTATATCATTAGGCATAGGTATGGCACTCAGAAGTCAGATATACCATTTCTATAGCCATATTTCAAGAGCCGTATACGGATTATGTCTATTTTTTCTGTAATCACAAAGTGTTGATTTCTAATTAACTTAAAAAATTATTGATACTATTGGTAGGTATGTACTGTTTTCAAAAAAATTATATGAAAACTAAAATGCTTTTTACCAAATAGTAACATTAGGAATCACAATATTCTTTGTGTTTGCAATGTTATAAATAAATTCAAATCTTTGTAAAACTATTTAATACAAATGACCTGGCATTCCATACCAAGTTTATTTGTAAACAGTATCTAGTGATGCAAAAAATCATAAAATAAACCACTAATTTTTATTAAACTTATAATTTATTTAATATCAAAACTCGAATAATATTTAAAAAGCAAAAATTCATGCAAATCATATCTTATTAGCACGGTAATTTAGCAGGATATGTGAATTAAGTGGAACGTAGCAACGGGGTTTCGAGATTGTTCTTTTTATTTTTTTCTTAACTGAGATGTGCCGGAGTGATGACGGTTGTTGTGACTTGTAGTGACGTTTGCGTGTAATACAGTGCTCCTCAGAACTCAGACCTAACAGAACATGAACCAAATAAATATAATAAAACCTTTTCTCACTCCCGTAATTCACGACACAATAAATAAATATCTAAAATGTTTTTTGTAGTGACAAAGTTTTCAAAACATTTTGAATGAATAAATAAAGGTAGATATTTTTTATATACTTATTAGAATTAATATTTATATGAAATTACTTACTGGATTAATCTTTTGATGGGATAAATTTATTCTATTTTATGTTAAGGTATTTTTAAAGAAAAATACTTTTATTTGAAATATAAACTTTTCTAAAATATATTTATTAATACAGCTTAAATGTTAATATAACTTGAACAAAGACACACAGTTCAGAGTACCTAGTGCCATCTTGTAGCTCGAAACGGAACTAACAACCAATGTGATAAACGCTCCATTGTTACAAACTATTCAAAACTAAGTTACGTTTTTCAAAACTGTATGTATTATTAATATTATTGATTCTAGTCATAAATTATGCTCTTAATTTCAATAATTCTATACAGCAACTGGATGTTTGTTTTAACAACAAAATGTTAAATTGGCTGCTTTCAATACGTGGCTAAGACATGCGGTATCTGACACCTGCCGTTTGTGCACAGAAACATGAGATACCAAAAAGGTTCTTATGTTAGATGTCTCAAGAGTTATTATTAGAAGTAACATTTGAGTGATGCGTTCTAGTATTAGGTTGTATGATGTACTACAGGTCGCTTAGCAGCGCGGCGCCCTGCTGCGCGAAGCCCCTAAAAACACACAGACCGCGGGGCGCCGCACTCAGCCCATGCCTTTTACTAATAACAGCGTCTTTCCCTCTGTCATGCCTTATTTCATTCGAACGTCTCTCGTTTTTTCAACGTCTTCGTTTTTTTATCCTAACCTCAAACAATAACAATAAAACGATTCTCTGATGATAGTAATCCCTCATCCTCATTGTCTTTTGGCAGTTTCTCGGAATAAAATATGTTGTGCTCTCGCGACTTGATATCTGAACGTCATATTATAAATGGCATCATTTAAAATATTTTAATACCCTCTACATCACGGCGATATTAATTTGGTACGCTTGAGTGGTACGGAGCGGTTGCCACCGCGGGAATGTTAAGTGACAGATTACCGGCCTTCGCCAAGAGATCACGAGATAACCAACTCTTGATCTCGCTGATTCTATAGCTGCCCTTCATTACTCGCTTACCTTTGTCCTGTTTATCTTTTTTGTCTACATGTTTTCTTGGAGTTTTACATCGTCACAGATGCACCATGATTGAGATAAATTATGAACATTTAGGCACCAACACTGGCTAAATTAACCTCCTGCAATACGGTTATATGTTTTGCATACAAAAAATTTCTATATATAGGTCTATTATATAAGAAGGTCAAAGTTTATTTTAGTCATCATTATCTCACCAAAAAAAAAACAATTATTATATCGCACATGGTGAATGGTCAGAAATAGGTGCAAAAAAATTTTGGGATGATTGCACCAATTAAATAAAAATTTTAAATAATATTATCTGTTATTTTAATTAGATTAATTAATAAATTAGTTCTTTTTGAATGAATTTTGTAACTTATATACTTTATTTATCAACGTGAAGTTGCTTACAATGAAGATGATTTCCATGGCAACCGTTGTATTGTTATTCTATTGATAGTAGCTGAACTTTGTGCGTTTATTATAAAATAAATAAAATGGTTTTAATAACGGTGGAATTGGTGAGAAAAAAGGCTGAACATCACGATCGACTGCTGGCTCCTCTGGAAGAAATAGCTTTACATCAGGAAAATATAGAGAGAATCGAACACATACAGGACTGGTGTCCAAAACTCAAGATACTTTTAATGCAAAGCAATTTAATAAGTAAAATAGAAAATTTAAACAAGCTAAAACATCTCACTTATCTAAATTTAGCTCTTAATAATATTGAAATTATCGAAAATTTGGAAAGATGTGAGTCTCTACAGAAATTAGATCTAACACTCAACTTTATTGGGCATATTATTTCTATTGAATCTCTTGTTGGTAATTATAACTTAGAAAACCTATATTTAACTGGGAACCCGTGCACGGATTATGATAATTATCGTGAGTTTGTTGTCGGGACTCTTCCACAACTCATGATACTCGACGGCAAAGAGATTGAAAGGTCAGATCGCATCAAAGCATTACAAAGCCTAAAAATCATTAGATCTGACATACTGTTTGAACAAAACAACTATCTACATCAAAGGAAAACTCAAAAAGTACGTCTCGAGAAAAACATAGCAGAAAAATGGGAAAATGAATACAAAAATATGGATCCCGATGAACGGAATAAAAAGTTTTGGGCTGAAAAATGCGAGCACGCGCCTGAAGTTAGATACGAAATGGAACGGATGCGCCAACTAAAATTACAAAGCCTTGCGCCTGAAGAAAAAAAAGAGGAAAAACGTGAATATAAATATTTCACAGCGGATGGCAGGCCATTTAATATAAACCAAGCAAAGATAGATTTTAAGTTTAGCGATACAGAACCAGATAAGTACGTATTAGACTTGGCGATTTACAAACATTTAGACACAAGTTTATTGAACATAGATGTACAACCAAATTATGTGAGAGTTACAATTAAAGGAAAAATATTCCAACTCCACCTCCCAGAAGAAGTTAATACATCCGAATCTAAAGCTCAGAGGTCGCAGATCACTGGACATCTTATTGTGACTATGCCTAAAGCTAATATTATCATTAAAGAGCATAAATCTCCAAAACTAATGAATCATGAGAAAAAATCTGAAGTAACTGATAAATTACCCGAATTTAAAGAGTCAGGGCAGTCTAAAAGAGAGTATTTAGAAATCGGACCCTCTGATGATGCTCTAGACTTCAGAAACATGATTACAAAGAAACCTGATTTTATTGATCCCAGAATGTCTTTAAAAGGAAAGCAGCCATCAGAAGATTTTGTAGATGATCCGCAGGTTCCAGATCTCATTTAAAACAATATCATATGTACACAAATCATGTATTTGAATTTTACTGAAATAGTGATGACTAACATGTACAGGTGAACAAGAAAACGTAATATGTACTAATACATACATATATTCTATTTGATTACTTCATATTTTAGTATGAGAATAAAGGTATACACAAACAGGCGTATATTTTTTTATTTATATACATTTTTTAAAGCACAACTGTCAAAACAATCAAACATACACAAGTTATAAATAAAACTCAGAAAACATTCACTCTACATTTCATACAATTTGAGAATCAACCTATAATTCTTTATTTACAGTAAATTAATTCAGCACAAAATAAAAATATATTAATACTTACATTAATAATAGTATTTTTGTTATAAATTTTAAATAAGTTGACGTATTGACTAAAGGGTTAAACAAATATGACCAAAGATATTTCTCAATAACAAAACCTACATACATAACTCGTAAATACATCGAAATTCTAAATAATATAGTTTAGGACTTATAAAGCCTTATTATGTGTTTGCCTAATGTGACTTAACACTTACAGTTTCAAGGTTAAATAGTATAACAATAATTTAGTATAACAATGCAATGTTATACTAATTATACCGAAGTATATTACAAGGATAGTTGAAAGAATAGATTTAATATCTAGGACACTCCATTAGACGCTGGTGGTGCTACCATTATTGACAGAAAACCGTCGACGTCATGCATTTCCTTGGAGGAGAACTTCGCTGAAATCTGATGACGACCAGCCCAAGGAGGGGTCAACTGAAATTGGGCTGTCGCGAACTCACCAGGAGCCACATTCTGAAACCATACACATATAGATTAAATAATAATAATGAAGTTGTTTTAATACTTTTTTTTTTGCTAAAATGAATTCCACAAAATATTTCTTAGATATTTTACAAGCTTAACCACTAAATATCCATGATAAATACCTCGCTGAGTTCGATCTTAAGTTGTTTATCCAATCCGGGACCTTGAATGTAGAATTTCCCGCTCTTTAATGGTATCGGAAGAGGATTTTCCAATTTCACGTTCACGGTAAACTCCTGTCGTGAAACAGGTTTGCCGTCGATAGAGATCTTAATGTCAGGATTGCGAACTCTGAAGTCGTCTTGTGCGAAATAGTCAAAGTTCCTATCGACTATCGACGCCAAACAAGCTATGTTGAAGGACGCCTGTCACAAAAATATAGCAATTTCAATTATAGAAGTATTTGATTTCACAAATATGAATGGCTTTTAAAATAAACAGATAATACAAAACGTTATAATGTTATTAAATTCAATGCTGTTCTTTATATTATAACAATGCACGAACCTCTGTGTTTTAATCAAATATGAATTATTTAGATACAAATAAATTTATCAGTTAGAACAAAGAAGTTCTATATCGTCCACAAACGTTATAAAAGAGATTTGCCACCAAAACTCACCTGATCAACCAATTTCTTATAATAATCATTGAACGTGACTGGCAGTGTGATTGTTTCTTTCTTTTCTGGAGCCATCTTCATGTCAAACTCATGCCTCTTCACCCCGTCGCCAGTAACGCCAGTGTAGGTCACAGTGTCAACTCGGAGTACACCCTTCACCTGATGCTCGTTGATTGTGGATCGGTTCTTTATATGTAGCACCTAGATTGGAAAATATGAGTATATTTGAATTAATAAACATCTTTTTTGAAATATACCTAATCAAGCAATAGGTACATTACTTTATATAACAATAAAAAAAAAGATTATTATATAAGCAAATGAAACTAATATTAGTAGCCGAAACTTCGGGAGTATGTAGTTTATAATCAAAAATAAAAAATGCTTAATAAATCCGAAAAAACTTCATAGTTTCATTTAAATGAGTAGTCTCGAAAATCTTAGATTTTATAAGCAGTTCATTCACATATATACATAGTTTTGATATCACGTAACTGATCATATTATAATCGCAGAGTCGTCTAACGTTTTTTCCTTATTAATGTTTTTTTAAAGATATATATTTTTGTTATTTCTACTTACAACGTTGAAGTCCTGTCCTATCTTAATATCGTCTCTCAATTCAAAGTCGAAGGTGACATCATTAAATGCGTCATTTAGATAATATCTTGCGAAAATGCTCTCAGATTTACGGAGAGCCTTCTCCATTGTGTCGCGCTCTTCTTTTGTTCGTTCCGGATATTTGTAGAGATTTGTTATATCCTGAAATAATGATAAATTGAATTACTATTTTATTCATTGTTTTTCTATGTACCTAGTATTTGCTTTTACAAAATATTGATTACTAAAAAGGATCTATATTCTTGCTAGATGCTGTTATTTTAATAATTTCATTACATACAGTGTAAACTCCATATAACGACACTCGATTTAACGACAAACTCTCTAAAGCGTCGAAATCATTCGACTTTGGTTGGTTTAGCTTGTCTACCATACAATGATACACTCTATATAGCGTCACAGCCACTCTCAATAGCGACAAAATTAAGTAATAAAAAGTACCCTTAAGGTGCTAAAATTAGTAAAAAATGCGCAGCTGTGTACGTTTTTTTGTCGCTTTGTTATCCTAGCCCGCAATAAACTCCACTGTCGTAATCATGCATACCGAACTTTCTAAGAAATTCGTTCTTCACCAATATGCCTCAATATCGCAAGATATGAATAAAATACGTAAAAAATACAACAACATTACTGGTGCAGCAAAACACGTCAAACAAAAACAACAGACTTTATAACATTCTTTTTTATGTACATAAGTACTAACACTAGTCTGAAACAAACTTTGTCTTTTTCTAATTCTGATTTTTCTTCCCTCTATTTAACGGCAACTCTCTATAACGCACAAAAATGCACGGTCCCTTCAGTGTCGTTATATAGAGTTTACACTGTATTTATGATACAATAGAAATTAACAAGTCATGAATAGCATTACTAAACCGAAAGTGTCTTATAAATTTAAATAACTTATTCTGTGAAATAACTACATATTTAAAACAACAAAATTATATTTTCATGTTTGTTTAATTACAAAAGGACTAGCATTTATAAGTTCACATATTTGTAACGCCTGAGAGTTTTCCCGAGCAATATTCACCCAAGGCTATAACTATAAAAGAGATAGGCTCTGGAAACATTATACAAAACTCTGAAAGTTATCTTAAGTACCTCTCTTTCCATTCGCCCAATTGCCTTTGTAGATATATTCTGTCCTATTGATATCGTATCACGTGCTAGAAGTTTTAATGGTTGTATTTCACCAGAGTATTTCCAAAGAACCTGAAATATAAATAAAAAATTTGTTTACTTAATCTTATCAAGGTGTAAATGTTTTAAATCAAACTTATATTGATTAGGCGGAGAGAGGAGCTTGGACAGTGGAGGTGAGCGTATAACGCGCGTTAGATAGTGGTCCCTTAAACCTACTGTCCCTGCTATAAAATGGATCTGACACCCGCACGGAAAATCCGTGGAATGCTGAGAAGTTTTGTCTCGTATAATTAATTACCTTATCTGCATTAACTTGTGCGAAGACGTAAGACACGTCATATGGTTTCTGGAGTTCTCCATCGCGGACAGCCCTCAAGGAAGCAGGACCACAACGATACACGTCTTCAGAAGTTTCTTGTGGCGTCGCATCAATGGCCTGCCAGCCTCCATAATCAGGTCCCAAATCCGGTCGATCCATCCATACCTAGAACATCACAATATAATCTGTTTACAACATAGGAAAGAACTCTTAACACACAAATTTTATCGCCCCTTAAATATATCAACAGATGGGATCATAATCGATGAAGCTATAAAATCGTTATTACAGTTTTATATGCTCATTCAAACCCAAAGCTATATTGTTCTAAGTTTAACTTGCCTCATTCCAAACATGATAGTTCCAGACCGAATCGTTAGTAAATTCTTCGAGGGTGTCGCCGTTTTCATCTTTGATGATATCAATAGTTAAACTGCCCTGACTGTCGTGGGCTGCATCGTAGCCTGATACCGGTCGACATGGGATACCAAGCGCTCTACATACTAGAAATAAGAGAACCAATTATCATAAATAAACATTAAAATTATTTGGTGTTAAACAAGGAAAAGAACATAATTGAACTGAAACACACAATTGAACTGTTTTGTAATATGATTTGAGTGACATTTATGTTACAAAAACTCCAATAGTTCCTAAGATATATGGGAATGCTAAACTCAAACTTACGTGTCGTCAAAACCCCAGCGTATACCCAACACTGAGCGTATTTAACTGGCTTTTTCTTCTCATAGTATTTCTGTATTATCGCCAAAGATCCGACCCATTTCAATGGATGGGTTCCACCACTATAGTCACTCAACTCTTTGGCCCAGTTACCAACCAATACTCCATTGTCGTCTTGAACATTGACTGCGGCGGCTAACGCACGGACAATCCTAATTGGATCTCCTCTCGCCCCTCCTTTGACCTAAATAGCAATACATTAAGATATTATTTACCTATCTTGAAGCAAAAGATTAAAATATACAACGAAGCATTCAAAGGTATTAATGACAAGTTTTTTCCGACTACCGACCTAGCGGGCTTGAAATTGTTTTAAAATAATTAATATATTAGCCTAGAAAGTTTTTTAAAATAATATATATATTAACCAACCAGCAGCAATATCTTATAGTCATTTTCGTTTGAATTCATACACAATAAAACTGTTATGCCGTGACCCCGCGGGAGTTATAGGGAGTTCTTAGATAAATTATGGCCTTTGTTGTTCAGATGTCTACGTGAACATACATCTGCATGAATTTTTGCATTAATAATCATAGTATGATAACATTAATGTGCCAAAAAAT
The DNA here is from genome assembly GCA_916720795.1 of Danaus chrysippus. Lineage (NCBI taxonomy): Eukaryota > Metazoa > Arthropoda > Insecta > Lepidoptera > Nymphalidae > Danaus > Danaus chrysippus. The sequence continues at coordinate 3,178,187 of CAKASE010000057.1, read as the reverse complement.
ATAAATTTTAATACTCTATATCTATTCACGAAAAATGTAAAACCTTTAATAAGAGTGTAAAGAAAAAACAATTGTACATACTATTTAAAAAATATTATAAACACAAAATCAATTAAAATAAATATAATTTAGTTCCGTGTAATTAATAGTTTTAATTATGTAAAAAAGATGATATATATATGAAATTATGTTGTTAACATCTTATAAAAGAACAAATGTACAACCATTATATTGTACCTGCAATTATCGTTGCTAACTATTATAATCATCGCCACATATAGAGATACATAGTAGGTACATATATGTAAGTAAAAGAACTAATTTTGTTTATAAAATTGAACTGGTAATTTAGTTAAATAAATAGTTACTAATAATCTACTATTTCAAAATAATACTTTATAATATAGCAAAGTTTTGCTTTTTTCTTGTATTGATCCTGAATATGTTTCATAAAAGATCAATAAAGATTTATATTTATTTTTTTAATAATTAAGTAAATAGATCTTTCCATCGGAGCAACAAAATACCTAATAACAATTAAATATAAAGTTTACATTGCTATTAAGCTTTTGTGCAAAATTTATATCAAAAGATAATTTCGTACGAAAACATAAACGACGATAACAAAAGGCCTCAATGTGCCATCAAAATAATTAATTATTATTAAGAGATAAATACTGACCTTTCCAACTTCTCTTATAAGATACAAAGCGCACTCTAAAATATCTTTCTCGTACTGGGCATAATTCCACGGAGCCGGTTTGATTCTGTTATAAACACCTCTAAATACAAGACCACCGTCCTCTTGAACATATTCCTCACGATGACTGTGTCCTAAAACCATTACAATTTTGTTTAAACAACAAATTTACCATATTCTACAAAATATTACATAATAAAGAAACACGCAAACTGAATTTCAAATAAGCTTATCTATTTACCCGGCATATACACGCTGTCGTTTAGACACCAAGGATTAAAAAGGACATAGATTGGTTGTGGATGAGTGTAGCTTAGCGCTCCGGCACCGCTGAGTTTAGTATCGACATCTAATCTCCAGGCAGCCACAATACAGTCAGCCGCTGGTGTGACAGCTACCATCAGATGTGAATCAATTTGTCCTTCATACACAGCGTTCCATGAACCTAAAGTTTCAGACCCCTTTTCCAACATAGGAACAGCCGCTGACGCTTCATTCGACGGCCCACGCTTCTGCACATCTGTTTCACAATATCCATTCAGTTATATCTTATTGTGCTTAAAATAAAATCTTACTCACAACTAAATTGATATCGTATGTATTCGTTTTACCTTCGACGTAAAAGATGAAAGAAACGGCATCTCTTTTGGCGTCGTATGGCCTGTTTAATAATATATCCAATTTGAAGGCCTGACCTCGTCTGACCACGAGACATCTATCAACGTCTCTTGTCATGAGATCGAATTTATTCGTGTGATGATTTTCCCCATTGCTGTCAATGCAAAAGTCGATGCCTTGGACCGCGAGGACGCCTTGTCTGGTTCCGTCTATGACATCTGAATAAATATTTACGATATTAATAACTCATATATCATTTTTATCTTTACATAAACTAAAATGTTTGAAGGTAGGTAATATTTAATTCTCTCCTAACTAATAATAATTATATTATCTCTTCTAATATTTTAAGGGTCGTGGTAAAGTTGGCGCACATAAATCACATTACAGAATTCCTATTTGAAGTTATCATAAACATTCGTCATCGCTAAAATTTTCGAGCTAGCCGTTTGGGTTTCCGCCAATAATTTGCAACGAAAACTTATATCAAGATGTAAAAACAATTGTACTTTTCTATTAATTCACAGATTTATAACAGTTACCTCACATTACGTATTACCTGGTTGGAAAGGTATAATAATATATTTTTGCTTCCTCCCAAAATAGTATCTCCACAAATTTTTGATGTACTCCATATCTAATATTTAATACACTACACTATCGGGACATGCTAAACATAGAAATGAATCGATTACTTCATCAATCGGCGCTGACCGGCGATGTTTTAGAGCAATACAATCTCACAAAGTGCTAACAATCTGTACAAACGTCTAATATCTTCTGAATGCCGTCATTGACTGTTGGTTCTCGTTCTAGACTCCATCTATAATACTCCTACAGCGAACTGGAGGTGATGTCACGAAGCAAACATGGACTTAACTCGCTAAGAAGTATTTGCTTACATTCATTAAAGGTTCCAGGACAGTTACTCATCAATCAATGCATCCTAAACTCAAGGATCTTGACTCACTATTCAATGAAATGTCACTTATGATATTTCCATTATAATTTACAGTTTTATTTTTAAATATTCGTATTAAATATGCGTATCGGTTTACGTCAATACAACAGTTTTACACTTTGTCGTGAGATCATTCTCTATTTGTCAAATGGCAGTAATTTTATGAATGATGTAATTAGGTACTGGTTGTCATTAATAACATCGCTAACACTGGGTCGTATATATGTATGAGGTCAATTAATGAGTCTCAATATCTCAATTTGGTTGGCAATTTAGTCCATTATGGTGTTAAGAACGCCTCAAAATTAACTTTTACCTTATACTATTAGTCTTAAATGTGGGTGATAGATCTATACAAAGCAACGAAGGCCAGGTTTAATATGCAACGAGAAGCGTAGGTTTTGTTAGAGGAAATATAACATCATCTTTGACTTAAGATCTATTTGTGAAACTAAGATACGTGTTATGCTTTAAGAATTCTCTTCAATGGATTCCTCTTAATCGAAAGTGGATAATTCATAATACTACTCCATTTTTTATTAATAACTAAATTAAGAACATATCTGTATATGGATATAATTTCCAAATATTAACAATATGTAGAATTATGGAGAATAGCATGTGTCTTAAATAACGGAATGAAATAAAAGTACCTACCTAAATACAAAACTAAATGCAATAAGAAATAAGTTTGATTTGTAATATAATTGGATTTATATTAAAAAATGTGATATTTTCATTTAATATAACGTTATTAAAGTTTTAATTAACAACAACTTAAGAAGTGTTTTTGAGTACCGAGTTTCCATGAACATGCGAAAACTCTATTAATAATACAGTGTAAACTCCATATAACGACACTCGATTTAACGACAAACTCTCTAAAGCGTCGAAATCATTTGACTTTGGTTGGTTTAGCTTGTCTACCATACAATCATACACTCTATATAGCGTCACAACCACTCTCAATAACGACAAAATTAAGTAATAAAAAGTACCCTTTAAGTTGCTAAAATTAGTAAAAAATGCGCAGCTGTGTTACGTTTTTTTGTCGCTTTGTTATCCTAGCCCGCTATAAACTCCACTGTCGTAATCATGCATACCAAACTTTCTAAGAAATTCGTTCTTCACCAATATGCCTCAATATCGTAAGATATGAATAAAATACGTAAAAAATACAATAACATTACTGGTGCAGCAAAACACGTCAAACAAAAACAACAGACTTTATAACATTCTTTTTTATGTACATAAGTACTAACAGTAGTCGGAAACAAACTTTGTCTTTTTCTAATTCTGATTTTTCTTCCCTCTATTTAACGGCAACTCTCTATAACGCACTAAAATGCACGGTCCCTTCAGTGTCGTTATATAGAGTTTACACTGTATATCAAACAATGTAGACAAAATCGCGGGTACCAGCTAGTCGTATACATAAGTTGAAGGTTATCTTTTATCTTTTTCTTAAAAGATCGCATTGATAAATACAAGATGCTTTAAATGGAAACGAAGATGTTTTAAGTTCCGCCGGCCTCTTAAAAGAGTTCTTGTATAATATGCAAAATAAATATATAAACTAAAAAGTCTGTTAAGTTACATGAATTATTGTATTTATTTTTTCATAAATCCTCTTAAAACCTAGACAGATGATATCATTAAACGACTACTTTATAATAAATAGTTTTAGAGCCATATCTGTAATCTTTGAGCTATGGTAATTTTCTTCTATCTTAAATCAATACATACAATTTATCATTAACTTATATAAAAGACAAATTTGAATCTTATTATTGAAAAGACAAAGTACAGTTTACGATGTATGATTTGTTATATGGACGCCTACCTGTAGCGATTCCATTCATCTCAATACACACGTTCACCTTGAACGAGTTGCCCTTAGCACGGCTTAATTATACCTTATTCTTAGCTACTGGCCCAGAGTGTCCTGTATGATAATTCGTTACCCAGATTACAGTAAAACAGCTAATAAGTATTACTAATAATTACTTAAGAAGCTATGACGTCACATTTCTATACTCTTAAACATGTTTATCATACGTGAATGTAAAAATAAAAATTGATTTTGATTCCCATTTCATTTCGTACAACTCTTTATAAAAAGCTACTCATATTGATCTTGAAGGATTCTTACGCAATATTCTAAACCTCGGTCCAATGCTAATAATTAAAACAAACTTACGAAATAAACTACTAAAACGACATAGTAGTGACTTTTATTAGACACGCATCAAAGACAATGGCTAACTAATTTATTGTGTCTTTTTTATTAACCTGTTATCTATGTATAACTGTAATATATATCAAACTACATTCTATTCTATTGTTTGCAATATTCTTCACTCGAGCATATATAAATATTAATAAAAATAAAATTACAAACACTAAGAATCTAAGTATCAATCATAACGCCGGTAATTATATAAGTATTCCGAGAAATAAATGTGTAGGACATATAATGATATAACAGCCTTTTAAATCGTTGCAATAAAAACATAGTTACAAATAATAAACTAAGATCTAGTTGACTGTACATGTATGTACATACATATATGCAGGTATGTTTATGTATTATTTACTTAGTTTTATTTCTATAACAAGTAACCTTATAATTACGGGTTAATTATTTTATATTAATGAATTAAAACAAAAAAAATGCTTGTTTTATATGTCATTAATTTCTGATTAATTTTTACGCATTCATTTATCTTGTCAAATTAATTATTTTAAAATAAAAAAAACTATAGTCTCCGAACATTCCTTGTTAGTTTTACGAATTAACAGCTATTATTTTAAATTTATGTTTTTATACAACTAAATGAGAAACAAATAATAAAACATATATTCAGATTATTCCTGTTAAATTGTTGCATGTTTAATATCATCTATTAGCATCTTATAATTATACCATCATCATTATACGATCTTATTGTTTTCTTAAACAAGGCTAATACTTGATTAAGACAAATATTCTTTATGTCAGTACACGCAAAATTAAATTGCTTACTATTTGAATCATCCAAGCGTGGAGGTCTCGGCAGGTCTTTTAAATCGTAAGAATCTGAACGGTGATGACCGCAACAAGCACATCTTGATGGACAGCAACCAGCCAACTTACTCTTCACAACACCCATATTCACTTATCAAAGAACCATAGATCACAAAAAAAAATTCGAACTAAAATCACTTTAACCCAATATTAGATCACCTCTTAAACCACTGAAACACTCCGCTCGTTTAAACAGTCTGCCACAATGTAAACAATGCCTAAATTAGAGGTACGTAGACGTGGCCCACTTAAAAACGTTATTAATAACCAATTAAAAGAATACTTTATTATATAGATGCGTGCGTTCGTAACGATGGAACCGAAACATATGAGTGTCTCTCCTTGATACCTAAACTACACTCTGTAGTTTATACGTGACCTCTTATCAGAAAATTGGAATACCCGAGCGTACACAAAATACTATAGAAGTATAGAATATTGATTCACTGTAAATTTGTATTATGGTTATACTCTTAGTCATATCTTCGCAAAACCTTAATAAGTCACTGACCATATGTGATGACATATTATAATCATTATAAAAAAAATATTCTACAGGATCATTACCAAAATATTTTTGTTATCTATATGCGTTTTATTTTTTCTTTATTTATAATGAATTTAAACTTAATGCAAATCACTATATTAAGATGCGCACGCGCAGCATATGATAAAACAAGATAACACGGAAAAATGTCCAATATTATGATATAACATACTATATTTATTATGTTAATTTACTACGTGTGACATCACCTTAGTAAAATGTTTCTCGTCATCTCCTATAGAAGTAATTTGTCATCGAAGGTCATTTAACATGTATTTTACTATAAATGGGTTTCAACAAACATGAATGAATTAAATTCGTAGTAATGAGGTCAGTAAATTCTTAATTCCCATTTACGTAATTTTTTCCTTAAAGACTTAATAGTTTACTTTACAGTTTATACACAAAATCAATGAAGCTGTACAATTGTATCTTTATTTAGATATCAAGTAAAATGAAGACTTATGTCATTATATTTAGAGTTCATAGTTTAATAAAATCTTAAAATTATTTGCCTAAAAAAATTGCTCGTACTCTCATTAGGGAATATTTCGTTTAACGACAGTTTGGAGCACGTTTCCAGTTATTTCTGACTTCAAATACAAAACATAGCAACGGACGAAATTCAATATTCATGCTGTAAGTTCGTATTGTAAGTACGTTGCTAAATATTTTTATTTTGCATTCATATTGTAACAAAAACATGCTTTTTTGCTGTATAACAGATAGTTATTAACTATCTTACAGATCTCTTTCATATTTTTTAATTCGTCATATTTGTATGTATTATACTATTTCTTATATATACAAAGGTAATACAAAAGCTCATCTATTCTTTTTTTACATTTCTGAATGCTGATATAAAATTTGGCATAGGTTCAAAGTATAATTGAAATTACATAAAATATATTAACAGAATATTATTTACTTGTACATATAATAAATTGATAAAGAAAACGATTCATTTTTTTTTAATTTTCGAACATGATGTCATCCAAATAAAAAAAATAGCTTACAAATTTATAAATAATACTATTAAAATAAAAATAAGACGTATAATAACAAAACGGTGACCTTAAAACGGCACTTGATTGAATGCACGATTAACGAATTCATATTGAAAATCCTGTTTGAAATTCTTATATTTTTTTTAATCATAGAAATCTGTTATCGGTAAAGGAAGACTATATTTATTTCAACACTATTTTTCAAGGCCATATATCCTCCTTGTATGATTTTTTCTTCAAACTAAAATTGACAAAATTTTTTTGAGTTTTTTGCTCGTGGTTTTTTTCTAAATATTTGTCTTTACTAATTTACAATACATATATATTTATAAGACGAGCCTGTGCAAGTTTTTTGTTACAAAACATATCAATAAGATCTTACTTCGTTACAAGCCTTTATATAACTTGTTGAGTTTGTATGCGTATAATGTATGGTCAGGTCAAAACTTGCAACTGAATTATAAAACAGACCTCAATCGATCAAGGTGAAGTTTTGCATGCACTTTTGGTTTGTAAATTGATTTAACATTTAGTACTATTAAGAATACCGTTGATGTGTTTAAAAAAGCCAGGATTGTGTTTTATTATAGGTATCGAATGCCACCGATGTAAGGAAATTTTAAAAATTACTCAGCGTTATCTCAATATGCTAAAAGAAGGTTGTGGAATTTTCTATAGTATCAAGATCAAGGTTAAAATTCTGAACAACTCGGTTTTCAAACATGAATATAATACCTTAACACCCATCAATATAATCTTTTTAAAAATGCAACAAGAATATTAAATGCAATACGCTTTAAAAATATGGTAGAAAAATTATTACTTTAATTAATAATTTTTACTTATTTTCTTTATTTTTTATATTCCCTTATTTTGAGGAAGAGTTAATAATAAATTTTATATTTTTTAGATTATATTATTGTTTTTAAACGATTATTGACGTAAAATGTTATATAAAAAATTCGACTAAACTTTGCATATTTTTTATCCTGAAGTTCTTTACTAGAGACGACGTTAGTTATAAAAAAAATCAAATTTAATACTCATTTACAATTACAAGTAGATTTTTTGAAATATACCATTTATTTTGTGATTTATAATTCTTACTATATGTTATTTACAATTAGTTCTATATGATAAAAAATATATTAAAATAAGTCCTTTTAAAGGGATGGCCCTCAAGTTGAATAAACTGGTATCCTCTCTACAAAAGATAAAACGAGTATATATAAGCAAAAATGTTTTAATTTCTATATTTATAAATGAGTAATTAAAAAAAGTACTCTGTTAATTGAAATGATGATAAAAAATAATATTATTCCCGATGACTAAGGGATGGCAATGACGTACAGAATTTTTGAATCATCGCGTAAAGCTTTTAACTGCCTACATATATTTATGTATTGGACTATAGATAACAAAATATTTCAATTAAATTATTCAAAAGTAATATGTCATCTTAATACGTAAGTATTACGTATTGTCATCTTGGAAATTACATACAAACATTACAATGAAATGAAACATAACTCATTCTCTAAGAACATTCTCACTAATGGGTTTTAGTTGGAAATTAAAAATCATATTTTGTGGTGTTCATTTTATTTTTGAGATCCCAAAAACACAAACACAGTGCGAGATAATTAAATTGTAGAAATAACAAAAAAAAGTATATACGTAAAATTAACAAAATAACAGTAATAGTAATCTTAATTAATAATTCACATGTAAAATATTCGATACATATGATGGTTCGTAATATAATGGCACGCAGATCGTCGGTTTTCTTTTCCTTAAAACTATAAGTCAAACTGTGCGGAGTGTGGATGATATTTTTTCAATTTTTTCAATGAAAAGTGCTTGTGAACAAAACCATCTTAAACCGTTATCATAGCCAAGTCGTCGATGTACTTAAAGTTAAAATTAACTGAATTTATACACTGTAAAAATAGCGAGAAGCAGTTAATATTGTTTGAACACTTTCTTCCCTTAATGTATAAGTTGTTCGAGTCCACAAAAATCAGAAAGGAATAGTTCTTGTTTAGAAAATGTAAAGACCCTAAAAGCGTACGTGACCTAGGGGCGTCCCGGGACCTAGGGCTCCGCTAGCCACGGACCGTCACCGCCGTACAACCAATGATGTCATCGATCTCTCGTGATGAGAAAGTAACTACAACACGACTATCTCCCTGACGTGTAGGCACAAACTTCTCCTGGCAGCTAACCAGTTCTCCTGGTTTTACATCTCGGAATTTTACCTGAAATCAAATATACATATTATATTCCTAAGCAAAAACCCTAATGATATACTAGAATGTTAATAATTGCGATAAAAATAATCAAGGCGTACCTGACGTGGTCTTTGCAATCCGGGACCTTCGACCGTGAAATAGCAATCAGTTAAGTGGACGCTTAAAGGATTCTGGAAGCTTAGTGTCGCAGAACACTCTTGATCCACTGTAGGTGTTCCACGCACCTGTAATATATCAAAATTAATCTCTTTATCAATGTTTCATGATAGCAAATTAAATTAACTACTTTTTAAGTGGACTCAAGTAGAAGCAAACATGGTGAACTACAGAAAACCCATTTCTGAGTTAAAATGTTACCGAAATATTATTTATTCTATAGCGTTATTATGTAAGAGGCATCTATTTACTTAAATTTCGCACTTATTTCAATAGTAATAAGATCAAACACACCTGAATTTGCAGTTTTGGTTTGTGTAATGAGAAGTCATCCTCATCGGACCATGTTTGACGCGTCTGCTTCACGTAAGCCATAGCACACACCCTCACCATCGCATGATCGACCAGTTTGTCCATATATTCTTGAGCGGTAACGTGCAGTTTGAGAACTTCCTTCTGTCCCGCACGAACTATGAATTCGCCTTGAGCTCGGCGCAATCTTGATGAAATAGCTCCAGTATAATAGCATGAAGAAGCTGTGAGTACGCACCAAATCGTACGGTCTTCATTGGACTTGTTCTGTGGAAAAAAACAGGTTATAACTGCCAAATAAATGTACCCAAAATATTAAAAGGGACGCTAATATACCTGAATATTCATAGTACAATCGAAAGGTTGACCGTACGGTACAATTTCGATATCCATTAGATCAAAATGAACGTCTTCGTTATTTCTATCTGGCAGTTCGTAGTACTGCTGCAGACGCTGGAAGCCACGACATGAAGCGATCACAGCGAGTCGTTCAGGAGACGTGCTCTCAATGGTTTTATACTCGTGGGTTATTTCTAACAAATCACCATCACCTTCATCGTCCTCGCGGTTAGGATTCTTGGTGATGATTTTTCGTCCAACACTAAAATAAAAATATGACAGGTTAAGTACATACTTATAAATTTGCAGAACTGTATGTAAAATATGTGTTATGAAATTGTGTCTCATGATAATATGACTATATAAAAATTATCAACATTTATGAAAGTTTTAATGTCAGTAAAATTAAAAAGTTAGATAAAACTTCCCATCAATATCCTCTCAATCTCAAATTATAAAATAATTTTCCGATTCCAATTCTTAATTTTTGAAATAATCGATTCTAATCAAACCATTAAAGAAACAAATTGTTTAACTTACTAATATTAACATCGATTTTAATGTCCTTTTTTAGAAGCCTTATTAATATATCTTTATTTTTTAAATAAATTATAAATTATTTTCATATCTGTTTTTAACGCTTATTGTTAAGATAAATAATTACGTGTTTTGATTAGACGCCATTCTAACAAAGCCCCAGTCAGAGTTTTCTTCTTCTTGGAAATGACAAAGCTCAGAATTAAGTTGCGAGAAAACGAATGGTGTGTCGAACTGGAAACCAACTTCACCACGTCGAACAGCCTCCACACTCGCCGGGCCACATTGATTGACAGACTCGGCTTCTTCTTGAGGTGTCGAATCTATTATCTGCCATCCACCATAACCTACAGTTCACAAAAACCAAATACAAAAAAAGTTCACATCTCGTCTGCCCGTGATCAGGTCTGCTACAAAGAAGCCGAGAGGTCGAGAGGATGTAGTTTTTAAAAATAATAAAATACGTGTACCTAGTAATGAGAAAAAATATTAATTTCATTTAAGGTTCCTACTTGAACAAAAAAAAATGTTAAAAACCTTGTGGCAAATCAGGCCTCTGCATCCAAACGTCGTTCCACGCATGAAAGTTCCAGCAAGAATCATAACAGTCCTCATCAGGACCGTTGGGTACCTCGTTACCATCGCGATCAAAAAATTTATCCACCGTAAAAGTGCGATTCGTATCGAGAGCTGACACGTAATTTGTTACAGATCGACATGGTATTCCTAAAAGGAAAAGAAACAGGTATATTAACTAAAATACAATACAATAAATAAAGGATATAAAGTTTTTTATTCATTGATTTCTTACCCAAAGCTCTACAAATGGTTACCACTAATCCTGAAAATACCCAGCATTGGCCATATTCCACGGACTTCCCACCGCTAGTGAGATATCGTTCAAGAATAGCCACTGAACCTGTCCAAGCGTGAGGAGCTACTCCATCTTTATACACGCCGTCATAACGACCAACAATCAAGCCATCGGTTTCATTGGTAGCGTTTATCTGAAATATTTTAATATGAATGACACTATTAAAACAAGTTGATTCTTATTATTGCTATACTTACCATTGCTGATATCGCCCTCACTACACGAACAGGGTTGCCCCGTTCAGAATGTTCAAGCCCACTGCTTTCCAATAAATACATACAAGCAGGTAAAACTACATCATCAAATTGCCCAAAAATCCATTTACGACCTATCGGCTGCCGCCAAGTTCCACACCACAATTTTCCTTGGTCATTTAAGATATATTCCTTCCTTAGCGAATCATTATCCATATAAACCGCGTCCTCACGGCACCAGGGATTGAATAATACATAAATATCTTCATCGCATTTGTAATCGTTGCGGTTATCGCGCTGTCCTAAACGATTGGTTTGAACCCAACAATTCCATATACCAACCGGAGCAGAAGCTGGTACGTGCACTTGGAATGTAATAGTGTTTCCATCTTGACGTTGAATACTTATGTCCCATTTGTCCGTCTCCTGTACAATAGATGCCAAATTTTGTGAAGATCCATGTCTTGAACCATAACTACGTCCAAATGATTGATGTTGAGACGTTCCACTATAGCGTTCGATAATTGGACGAGTTGTATATGTCTCAGACGAAAGGGGGCTTAGGGGACTATTTTGAGAAGATACTGTTAAGGGTTCATTACTAACGGAACTGCGACGCACGCCATAATTAGTTGTCTCTCGGATACAACTGATTGCCCCCAAAGTGCACGTAGTACTAACTGGTCCTGTAGGAGCAGCAGTTGTAGTTGGTTCTTGGGGAAGAGAACGAGCCATTCCCATGCCCATCCCGATAACATCACGCGGATGTTGGAAAACTCCTTGTTGGGTATTCCAGTTAACTTGCAATACCACACGGGTTCCCTTAGTAACGCATGGCTTAGGTCCTGGAATTATTTTAACATTAATATTCTAAATATATGTAAAATTATCGAAATATTATATTACACAATACTAAATATAACATACCAAAACAAAACACTACACGTATAACGTCTTGTTGTTTGTCGTAGGTCCTATCAAAACGAACAGCAAAAAAGAAATTCTGTCCTCTTCTAATAACTGGATTAGGTAAAACGGTATCATTAACTAAATCATATTGATCCGTGTGGTGATCCTTTGCATTATCACGTGAATAAAATTCTGTGAGCTCAACTTTAAGCGGATGTTGCGCATAATAGCTTTGAGGAATTAACTCAATAGTATCTTGACGACGGCGCCGTTCATTTTGGTCAGCCAATTTACATATGAGGTTATGAGCATACTGTGAATTGGGACTATTTCTCGATGAATGACTAGGTCTTGTTCCAACTGTTTGCGATCGTGCTGTTGGTCCAGCCTTCGCAGAAGGACAGCGCCGACTCTCTCCTGGCCGTTGGGAGAAACTTGAAATATTATAATTAGCAGATAAACCTGGCACATAATTAGTCGGCATTCCTCCTATTGTTACTTGCTGTTCCCTCATGCACGTAAGAGTACTTATTCCAGCTGTTAACCCCGTAATCCCGCCAAGTCCCATTCCAGTCACGCTTGAGGTCATGCTGGTAGTCATTTTGTCAGCGGCTGCTGTTGATTTTTGTACCACTGACGTCTCCATTTTTAATACCAATTTTTTTTCTAACACTACCTACTTCTGTGCTCCGGAATAACTCCAGAGCAAATGTGACTTTGTGTTCAGTAAAGAGTCCTTTATATACCTAAAGAATACTTTGTAACGCATCCTAGATCATTCACCGGCGCCTGGTGTCAGTTGTCACACAGTCCCGGTTTTTAACTTACGTATTGTTTGTAATTGTTAATTGCAACAACCGTAAAATTACTAAAAAAAAAGGACTGTAGAGTAGAATGTTGTTGTTAAAAAGTTTGTAGATATATATTAAGTAACATACATATTCTTAGTTTTCTAATTATATTCACAAAAAAGTTTGGTAAAGCCATTGTTGTTCCATTTTTGCTAGTGAAAAATATAAAGTTGTAAAAATACAAATAATCAGCCAGAAAAAAAAAAGTCATATATTATATTAGATACATTTTAAATATCAAAATAAAACCTCAAATAAAAAAAAGGTTATCAAAAGCGGGGAAAGTCGGGTTCAAGGACCTAAAGTTTCAAATTAGCCACAAGTAAACTAGTTTCATTGTTGGCACTGTCTATTAACATTTACTTACTATTGTGTTGTGATATAAAAGAATGTAACTTAACTCGGAATAGGCCAACATTAAACAAAAAGTAATTCCGCAAATTACTCATTTAGAGTTTTAATTACATCCATAGTACATATTTAATTAAAATTGTTTTCAAAATGTGCAATTTGAGAAAAAAAATAATTAAAACAGTAAATAGTTTGATACAAAAGGAAACTACAGATAAATCAATTTTAAAAAGCTATGTAAGTATTTACCTCTTATTATTATATTTTTACCTTTCATTATTAATTTCAAAACCAGTGTAATTCTTAGAATAGAAAGTAATATTCATATTACAGTAGGACTACTAAAAGTACAAAGAAAAATTTATTTTAATCTCTTGAGTAGTTTACAATATCCTTTAATCCAAGATTTTTTTTACATAGTTATTATTTTTAATGTAATAAAACTTAAAAAAATATGAAAAGCTTGGTTTAAAATTTTGAATATTTCAGACTCCAAAGGGTCTAGAGCAGTCTATTGTTAATTTTGCCTCTCTTTTTCATAATCATATACCAGTTTTTCAAAAAGGATGCAAGATGTCGAATGACATTTTTCTCGAAATTATTGCTAAGAATAAAATGGTTTATTTAGTGACATTTTAAAATACCTTGTTCCTAATAACAATTAACTCATAACGAAGTATTAAAAGACTAATCAAAACTGTATAATATATAGTAAAGGAAAGTCTTTGTCATAAATTATTTGTATTTTGCTAAACTCCCTTGTATCCAAAGCCTTTCAATGAAAAATATAGTTGCTAGGCAACGCTTAATTACCAATATGTCAATTTTGAAAATTGTGTTTGAACCTTGAAGAACGATAATTGAAAAAAAAATATATAACATTATTTTAAATTAAGAATACGACATTATGGTCTTAAATATGTATTAAGTAAATCGAGTATTTTACCAACTTAAATGGCTTTGTACAATCTTTATAATCATGATGTGGTAATTCAATACAAGAGTACTCTACTATCCAAAGCGACTTTATTTACAATTGTTACTAGTCTATTAAATATAATTCTCCCACTCTTTGTTGCATATAGAAGTAGAGGTATAAAAAAAAACAATGTTTTAACGTTTTCGTTAGCGAGCATCTTTCAATAATGTTCATTTTCAGGCTTCTGGTTGAAATCTTACTATTACTATGAACGAGCTCAAATACGTCCTACATATGAATATTTACTGGTTGCCGAGACTGATGAACCCAATGTAAATATCATATGTGGTCAAGCAGCAGCCCTCAGCACAGAAATAGATGATGGGAAAAATTGTGTTGAGATTCAAGTCAGTTTTACATAAAATTTGCTTTATCTATAACATTATTTAAATATTAGAAATGTTAACTTTTATTCTTTTCAGATTGAAGAGCATAGTCATGAACATAATTGGAAAAATAATATGATAGAGTATAATTTCAAACTTAATATACCAGAGAGAAGAATAATTACTTCATTAATTTTATTACTAGGATTAGATTATCAGTTAGTGGTATGTTATATTTAATCTTCTGTACTAACAAAATGTATAGATCATGTGAAGGATTGTTCGAATTGTATATTTTTTGAAGTGAAACTTCTAATGCGACTTCTATCAAGGTTGCAATAAACATTCAACATTCCTGGGAAATCAGAGACAGAGCCGAAGTAAATGTATGGGTCAGTTGTGAACTGGAAGCAATGCTTATAAAGTTTGTGTTATATAAACAATATGAGGTCACTAATAATTTATTTCTACCCCTTACAATTTTTATGTCTACATTTTGAAGTTTCACTTCTTGGGCATGGAATTACTTTATGCACTATTTTTTTTCTACTTTACACATATATTATTTACAAGTTTTATTTTCTTAACATTTCAGGATGTTTGTCCACTTCAAATGCAAGCTTTAGCTTTTATAAGCAAAGAGTTTCCTATAGCACCAAGTGGATTTAAATTCCATGGTGACATCCACCTATACCAAACATCTCATTTACCATGTTTAACAAATGTCTTAGACATAAGATACAATAGATCTTTATTTGATTATACCAGTGATAGTAATCATAATGCGATTGATCTCATTATGGAGGAAAACTTAAAGAGAGAAGGTATTTATACATTTTAGACAAAATACCAAACATTTTTATGTTGCCATCATGATTTTTTTCTTAATTACAGTTTCAACTCAAGTCACAAGAATATATTCAAGAGTACAAAATGGCAACACAGGTACAATAGATGTCAACATTATGTTGAGAATTCCGGAAACACAAATAAAATACAAACCGAGTATTATTCAGGAATTAAAATGGGCCTGGCCACAATATCTCTCACTATACATAATCTTCTACTTGATAATAAATAAAATAAGGAGATTTATTTTCATTAATAGATTATTAATGGCATGGGAAATAGTGCCATGGAAGAGGAAAGAGAAATTTATTTAACAATTTAATATGTGAACGATAATGTTTATTTGCCGAGCTAAGTAGTTAGAATTTATGAAATAAACAATTATAAATAAAACCATCATTTAATTTACATAACTATCTTAACTATGTACATTATTCTACATTTGAATTGAAAAAAAATCTATTGAGTGAGTGTCAGTGTGGGCAGTTGGTTGCTAAAATCTGATTTATTTTGGTCCAGTGTTGCCCGATTATCTTCGATGATGAAAGTCTTGCCACTGTAGTCATTTAGTTGGACTAGTAGATATCTGCACTGATAGTTACCATATTCATTCTGAAATTATAACAAAAATTAACATAAAATACCAATACACAAAAAATATTGTCATATTTTCCATTACTCTCAGTACAAATATACCCAATTGTTTGAAAATAAAATATTAAAACAGTACTGAAAACATTTTATATAATTTATAGGAACATTCAAAAACTCAGTCTAAAAATTTTAATCTATATGTAAAATAATTAATTACATGGTCTTATACCAAAAATATAAAACATTGTTTTAGAGAGATGTGATAAATTATAAATATAATTCTATAATTATACCTGCTTCATATCTAATTCTACAACACCCTTATTTCTCATTCCCTTGATATAAAACCTCATTCTCATATGTTTCACACCATCTTTTTCATACACAGCATGACTGACATGGGTTCTTCGCCTTCTACTAGTTTCCTCTCCATAACCTATTATTGGTGGTCCCAATGCGTGTTCTACATCGGGATCCTAAAAAACAAGTTTTAAGTATAAAACAATGAATACTAAAATTCAATTTAATATATTAAGAATATCTTACATTTTTACACTTTTCGAGAGCCACTGAATATATGCTGTTTGGACTGTTACTTGAAAATAACTCTCTGAACACATAGTAAAAAATTACACCCGTAACGCCAACGCCAACTAAAATTATGCCGGTATAAGATGCAGTTTTTGTAGCCTCTTTGATTTTTTCTCCCACAGGTCGAACATCGGTAGATACATCACTTCTTTCTTGACTCTGAGTTAATCTACTCTCTTTATCAGTTGAATAATACCTATCGAAGCTGCATTTAGATGTTAACACTCCCGAAGGCAATCTATTTAAAGCTTGATTAATTCGTAACACTGGTGATAATTTCGAAAGAAAATGCATAGTTTTTATGTAATGTGGAAAATTCCTTCCGGTGTGATTGATATTTTTGATGATCTAATTAAGGTTGTGGTGCGATAATACGCTTTTGGAATAGTAAATAAAAAACTGTCAATTTTGTAGGAAGAAGGGTGACTTTGACAGAAAATAAATTGAGTAATTTTTTTAAATGAGTAGGTATTGCTATTAATTATTAACTCATAAGCTTTGACAACGTCAATAATAGAAAAAGCGGCTTCTGAGACTTACTTGAGTACTTAACTTCTTCATTTACTTTTAATAATACTACAAAATATAAATCATCTTTGTGTAGCTATCAATTACTTTATTAATTTTAAATTAGGCATATTTTGTGTCTAATTTCTTAAACTGCTTCAAAATACTTGAAGATTACAAATATGATATTCAAATATTACTTGTATATATATTTTAATTATTTAATAATATAGTTTTACCAAAATATTTTTTTTGATAGTGATTTTTTAACATAAACTGTCGTTCAGATGTCACGAATGTCGTCTATCAGTCAATCTAAATTGTATTTCATTGGTATTACTCGCCTCTTGTCAGCTGGAGTTTGCTGAAAAATAATAATATAATCGATTTAAAGAAAAATGAGATAGATTTTTAAAAATATGTGATATCTTTGTTACATTTGTATCAAAATGTTTTAGTGAATATTTAATCTTAAATGTGACTAACAATATACAGATAACTACGGAAATATAAGAGAATCTTAAATTTGATACAATGGATTGGATTATATCTGATGAGTTGGGTCTTACTGTGGGCCATTTAGTTGGCTGGGGGGCTGCCTCTGCTATGATAGTAGGTGGTGTAGCCCCATACATACCTCAATACAGACAAATTAAAAAGACACAAGACGCTGATGGGTTCTCGCTCTACGTTTGTTTAACGCTGTTAGTGGCAAATACATTACGTATTTTGTTTTGGTAAGTTTCTTTTATCAATCCTGCTTAGTTAACAATAAGCAGTCTTTGTTATCAACCTCAAACATAATTGTTTGTAATGACAGCTGCTTTAACCACAATGATTTATTGTTTATTGCCTTAAATTATATATTATTATAAATCGCAGTAGCGATTTAACTATAGTTTTTCTGAAAACTAAACTCTTATTATTTTTGTTACATTTTAAGACACTTGTTTCCAAAAAAAAATTTTCAAAGACATTGAAAACATATGCTACAAAATAATAGAATAACCATATTTACTATAACATTATATTTACGAAAACCTACACGAGGCATAACTTTATATTTTTAGGTTTGGCAAACGCTATGAGTTACCATTGTTAATACAAAGTATAGTAATGAATGCAACAATGTTTGCGATGATCCATCTGTGTGTTACAATTAGAAAGAAGAATCAAATTATAAGAGCCAGGGAGAGAATATTTACAGGTTTGTATATCACACGAAAGAAAAATAACTTAGCCTTAGACTTTATTAGCTTATGGGCTTATTTCCTAAGTAGATTAGTTACATTTATAAACTTCTTTCAAACCAAAAAATAGATTCTTTAACTAACTAAATTTCTGTACAAACTTGGTACTGACTTAGTTATCACTATACATGCGATGCACATTGTTATTTTCTGTTGTGTTTTATTTGGTGGTTGGTGTTTTTGGTGATTAGGTGCAATATTCATGTTATATATACTATTATGTTGTGTGAACGGATCAGCTCAGCCAGATGAAACGGCTAACTGGCTAGGACAGCAGAGCGGCTTCGTTGGTGGTGAGAAACCTCATCGTTTCTATGGTAAGTTGTGATAATAACATCTCAATAGCGTTTGCCGGTTTTGTTTTTTGTTCTTCATTCAGCTGGTCATTCTTTTTTTTTTGTTTCAGTTATAAAACCTCATGCATCTTTCATTGGGTTTATATTTTTTTGGTTCACACCGTGTTGTCATTTCATTGCAAGCTTGGTACATATTTTTATTTCAGTTTTGTCTGTCATCGAGATTTTTTGATTTTTTTTTTCTTTTGAACTGAATAAAATTCCCCCGTGACGTATAATCGATGTGGATTTTATTTCCGTGCATGTAAATTTGGTTGTTGAACTTATTATTATCTAAATTCATGATAATTATCATCTCGGAGCATGAATGGGTCACTTGAATTTGTGTTTGAGATATCATATCTTTGTATACTACTAAATATTATATATTACGCTGTTTGTGTGTTGATATAATATTATTTAAATATATATATTTGAAACAGCCATGAATGTTTTAATTTTTAGATATGGACAAGAAATATTTCTGGGCGTGGACGGATTTCCAAAGCTATGTAGACTGTATGCTAGTCTTCTCAGTGCTAGGAGCTGCTATCACATATTTATTGATAGAGTTCTCTCCCTTCGTCGAGCTGATTGGTTTCCTCGCTGTGTTCACCGAAGCCATGCTCGGAGCTCCACAGATAGCTAAGAATCTCCAGAACAAAAGCACCGAAGGAATGAGGTTCGTTCAATGTATATAAAAAACTACACGTGTCTATTAATATGAAATAAACTTTCAATTTCGTTGTATTAAAGTAATTACATTGTAAAGTTTACACTCTACACAAGTGTCAAGGTAGTGACGTCATAATTTTATAATTATCAATACAGCTGATTCATCGATAAAATATAAATTAATGTGACATTTTCTAGCGTGTGTATGGTGATCATGTGGACGTTTGGCGATCTCTTCAAGACTGCGTACTTCGTTATACGGGAAGCGCCAACACAGTTCTGGGTTTGCGGCAGTCTTCAAGTCCTATTGGACATTGTTATACTACTACAGGTTGGTAGTTTTGCATAAATACGGTTAAAATTATCTTTAAATTGCTATCAGATTCGTTCCTCAATGTAATATATACTTAGGTTCCGTATATCTTCGTAGAATAAATAGTTGCAGCTCATTAACTTTGTCTGTTGTAGTGAACTTGAAATTTAAATAATTATACTGTACATTAACTTATCGTAAACGGGTTTAGATGCAAATGACAATTTTGCTTCTCGTAATATACGTCGACTAACTAAATTATTTCTAATTAGTTTATTCATAAAAAAAACTACGTATAAAGATAAATTCAAGGTCAAATTCTGGGGAATCAAATAAAAGCACCCTAAAAATTTCTATATACTTAATTTTTATAATGAGATCTAAGATTTTCGCGAGTATTCATTTATATGAAACTAATATTTTCGGATTTAGTAAAGATGTTACTAAATCCGAAAATATTAGTTTAAATTAACCGAAACGTCGGAAGTATGTACCTACTTTATAATCAAAAATAAAAATCGCGTAGTAAATCCGACAATATTAGTTTCATTTAAATGTTATTTTTAGTTTAATATTACTTATTACTCAAAAAGTTTGATAAAAATCATGTTTCAAATAATAATAATATTTCTTTTATCGATACGCGTTGACTAACAACGCCAGTGTTTTATAATTTTACGACATTTATCAGTTCGCAAATATTTTGTTACTAGCGATTAGTTTAATGTATCGTTTTTCGTTTAAGATCATTTTTATTGGTGATTTGTCATTTCTATACAGATACATCTAGTAAAAATAGTTATTGAAATATTAATTTTGCATATTAATAGCAGAAATTAATGACGTAGTAAATATATTTATTTTTAAGGTACAAGTTACCAAGACTTTTTATTTCTACTTCAGGTTAATAATAGTAAGATATTTAAAATTCAAATCACTATAATTAATAGTCACCGAACGTTTGTTTTATCAGTAAATATAATGTCATTAGTGTTTTTTGAAACATCGATTAATTAATTTTAAGATAAATATGATATAATGTTTACGATAGTAGCTAGAAACCAACAATACCAAAATTTGAATTGTTCCTTTAAATTATTTAAGTAGCCGTAGTAAATGATTGAAAAGAAAAAGTATCATGTGAAATTATTTATTTCCTTAGGTAATTCCAATGACTAACAGTTTCCATTTATCGTTTGTTGATACGATAAAGTTAATAGATAAAAATAAACATTTTCTTTATAAGGATTTCATAGATAATTTATCAATTTTAGGTGTGGATGTACCGGCACAATACAGCCGCGGCCAGACGCATCCGTCGCGGCGACTAGCAGTGGATAGAAACGGACTTATAGCGACGCTTCCCTCTTAAATACAATCTATGCAATGACGCATTATGACAGTTGACTTGACATTTGACATGTGTACATCTAAGTGAATAACCACAGACTATACAGAATCCACATATCAAATTATGAGCGACACGCACACGTTCTGCCATTATGATTTTATTCGTCGTGCATTCTTACCAGCCAGATGTATGGAGTTATATTTTTATTTTTCCAAATCTCGTTGTAAAATTTATGTGGTTGTGTGTAAAAATTACTGTGACTCGATTTTTTAACGAGGCTGGTATACGTTGAGTGTTATACTAAAAGTAACGGTTAAAATTATGTGCGAAACACTCGAAAAACGTTCTGTCAATATAAAAAGAGATTTTACACGGATTCTGGTCTGCAGGTGCATTATCTATGATAAGTGCTATTTTTTTTATCTATCAAGTATTGAAAAATGTTTGCATAGTTGCCTGTAAAGACGACTGTGAAATCTTTTAAATGAGGCTATATTACTGACGTGTAATAAATAATAATATATATTGTCTATGACCGCCATTATTGGGGCTGGTTTCTACTAGTAAAATACCAATTACAGAATGGAGGGATCAAATTATGATGAAGTACATATACGCTAAATACTAAAACATCGTTTTGCAATTCAAGGAATTTTATGTAGATTTTTATTTAACTAAAGTTTATATTATATCTAAAGGTGCTGGGAAGGGTTCCCCTAAAATTGTAGTCGTAGTTATTGATGCACTTTGAGGTAATTTGGGTGTAATATTCAGCACTCTATCAGAATAATGACTGAGTTAGGGATTTGGAAATATAGACTAAATGTCGAAAACTATTAAACTAGACCACTTGGTCACGTGGACAATTCCTTCACGTATTTGATACATGAGTGAGCCAAATTTAGACTTTTTAAAAGTTTTAATATGTACCTATCGTACATTTTTTTAGATAGTCCTAAAATTCATAACAGTACCTATAGAATTGTATATCAAATGCACCCATAGATACATTTTAAATCGCACTGTTGTATTAGTGATAAGGAAATGTAGCTGTGAAAGGCATTCGTCACTTTGTATTATGTACCAGAAAAAAGATTTATATAGAACATATTTTATATATAAACCGTCTCTATGTTATTTGGTTTATAATTTATAACTAGCCAAAGCAAAGCTAGGCAGATAAATGATAGCAATGTATCAGTCACTCGATTGTTATGTGGTATGCCTAAAAAAATATGTATGTACTTCCAATAAAACTTTTGTAATAAAATAGATGAAATAAGTGCCATCTAGCGGTAAGAAGAGTAAATAAGGTATAAAGTTAAGAATAACGTATTGGTTACAACACCAGCTTGAAATGTTTTAATGTTTTTACTCATTCAAAAACTCTTTCTTTTCATTCCTATATTATTCCTAAATGTTTTAATAATGAACTAAGAAATATAAAAATGCCATAACATGAAAAATAATAATACAATGAAACTCTCATGAAAAAATAGTTATGAATGAACATATTAAAAATGTAACAGGCAAGAAAATCTAATTTGTCATTTTTATGGAGAATTTTATGTATAACATTTCATTTAGACATGTGAAGGTTAATTTTCTGTTATTTTTTTCATTGCCATAATCATTTCCCTACAATAAGTGTAGTATAATTGTTCCAGAACAATCAACAATCTTTTTTTTTTCTCATGTTAAACTTAGTTTTTCCATCTATATTAATTTTACCTTCAATTTAAGCATAATTTATTACAGAAGTTATTTAAACAATCCATATGTTATGTTCAGTATAATTTTTTTCTGGTACACGTACTAAAAGTGTATAATAATTGTGATATAAGAATGTTTAAAGTACAATAAAGCATGTTT
Organism: Danaus chrysippus; assembly: GCA_916720795.1. NCBI lineage: Eukaryota > Metazoa > Arthropoda > Insecta > Lepidoptera > Nymphalidae > Danaus > Danaus chrysippus. The sequence continues at coordinate 3,154,870 of CAKASE010000057.1, read as the reverse complement.
TTTTTTCTTATTTTAGGTAAATACTCTGACTAGTGTTAAGAGACAAAGACATATGTATTTCGAAGGCATTTAAATGTATATTTTGCTCTTCCTCGATATTATTTAAAAATATGCTTTATATAAGCAAATTTTTTTGTATATTTTCTATATTACTTAGTCAATAATAAAAGTGTTTGTTTGTGTATAAAGATATAGTATTTTTAAGGGAAAAATATATGAAGTAAATTGATAAAAATTCGAACAAAAATATTTTTCTGTCTCTTAAAATATTTTTATGTTGATGGAATTAATTAGAATATTATAAAAATCATTTCAATGACACCCTGAAGACTCCGGAATGACTGAATAATTTGAAATAAATTATTTATATATAAAACATATGTTATATGTATGTGCTATTATATATAGCTCCTATATTTCATTTAAATTACTTTTTGTGGATATTATTTACATTAAATTAAATGTCACTGCATATTAATTTTATTCTATATTAGTATAATAATATATATTTTACTCATCTCAAAGTATTATTTGCAATAGATATGTTCAAATTAATTTTTAAATGTATTATATATAGTATATTGTAATTTTAAATTTGTTTATAAGTGTGCATTCATAAGTGCTAAACGACAGACAAATAAATCTTAATATCAATGGTTGTAATGAATCTTTAGTATTTTAGAAAGAATTGTGTTAAATAATTATAATATTTTTTATTGTATATATCTTTTTGTTATAATATTAAATTAATCTATTTGTTTTTTAATTTTGCATAGACTTTTAAGTACAAAATATGTGTTCTATGTTATATATGTAAGAGATACATCTGCTGCATGGGTACATTAATAATAATATTACGAATAGTCAACAACTGGTTGACAAATATTCCACTAAAACCTTTTTAAACCCTAAACTAGGTCTATATAGTGTACGGACTTTTATTATCTGTGTTTTTGTTTCGTCTTCCCTTTTATAAAATTCATCGAATAATTTGGTAATAGAGCTGAAATCTAGAAGGAAAAAGTGATAAAACATATCATATTTGAATTATTTGATACTATATTTTATTTATATAACCATTAAATATTTTTTATCCCTAGTGAATTTCTTTTGTATAACAATTTTATAATTATATAATGACAGCTTATTACCGGCTTGTCTGGATTTTTGACATGTCAATTAAACACTACGTGCGTTATGAATGTTGAATTGATAACAATACTTGTACGAAATAAAGTTGTTTTGTTTTAACCATTGTTTTATTTCCTGAGTCAGACGTGATGTAATTGAACAAACATAACGTCAATGAGAACATTCGATAAACATCTGTATATCTGAAACGGGTGATGTTGATTAGGGAAATGGTTTCATCGGAAAAATAAGAGCGGGATAGCTAGGGTTGGGACTAAGGGTGGATCGATGTCCGGAGGCTGAGTGGCGCCCTCTCAGAGGCCCGGACGTCAGTGTTCGAACAACAACGACCAAACTCACTCGTGTCCAACCCTTAACAATACGGTATGTATTATAATATACAAATTGCAATCTTGTTAAAACTTTGTTTATAACTTTCTTTTTGCTTTCGTTTTTCGTAGCGCATTTTTTTATGAATTCAATACTTGATGTACCTGTACTGATTTAATTACTTAGCGGTGTTTATCTGTATCGTCTCAGTTATTTAAAAACTACTTTTAAATGACGCTGTCTTATTAGTGTTTTTTTGACGTTCTACATCAATGCATGAAATAATAGCGTATCATTTGTCAAACCTTTAATTTTCATATCATTGAGTGACATACTATTCGCAAATAATTTCTCATACGGCTACTGTTATATTTGCCCAAAAGAACTGAAAGTTCATATACCAATTATGAATTAGGTATCATTCAAATGTTTTTAGCGTATTCCATATAAATCATAGAGTAAACTTTATTATTATTTGTTTAAATTCAAAAAGTTCTACACAATAATAATTTCGTCTAAACAGAGATTTAAAATGTACCTAGAACTAACAAGAAAATCTTTTAAAATAAAAAATACTTATGAATGAAATAATTCCATAAAGTATATAGGATAAATGTTTCAATAGATGTTTAATATAAATTACATTTATTCATACTTCTGACAAGAAAACTTTATTGCAAATATCGTAATAGCCAGTCTCCTATGTGCCAAGCTAGTATATAGGAAGAGCTGATCGACACCAGCATAGAATGCGGTTCTGAAGGCAAACACGTTTTGTTAGACCTTTATGAATGGATATAAATAAACATAACTCTGAGACAATAAAATCTATTATTTTTGATTATGTCTCGAAAATAAATTTATACTTTCTCTGAAAAATCGTAACGCTGCTTTTTTTTATATCGTAGAAATTGTTAACGTCCCAATAAACATTATTAAGGGACGTTATCAGAAAAAATGTCTAATGGGTACGTAATAAAAGTACAAATTTATCTTTATGTAAAGGTCAGTGAACAAAGATGGGTAAGCATTAGGAATAAACTCATTAGGCGGGTTTTGTAGGGTCTGTTGCTCGGAAATTAAAAATACAGAAGGTCTATTTACCATAAAGGTGGGCTCCTGTTGTATAAAACAAGTATAATGACCAAGGAGTATAAGTACATACTCTTTTCGTATGTACCTACTATAATTTTATGACGTCATACCACATGACATGTCCAATATTTGACAAGTGACGCAGGAATATTTTGGCTATTTAGACATGAATAACATAAAAAATATGTATATTGTATTAAACAATGTTATAAGGCACTAGGTAGTATTTTCAGTAGTATATATTAAAGCGTATGCTGCTTCAACAAAGTTTGGGGCAAGTAAAATATGATACACCTACTCACTGGAAACTTAACCTACTCAAGATTTTGTTTACAACAAACACAATTAACTGATGATCGTAGATTATGTTGTTATCATTTACCTCAGTAACATTTTATTAAACAAACTAACGTTTTTATATTTCTAAAACAATACAAAACGTAGATAAACAAAAGTACATAAAAGTCAAATAACACAGATTAAAAAATATATATTAATGAATTTTCTATAAAAGATTGTCATTCTTATAACAATATATATCAAAGATATAAAATAAAATGTTGCTAAAATCTCTGAGTCTACCAAAAACGAGTTGTTTAATGTTAGAGCGGTAGACTTTTTTCCGAATATAGGATACCATAGATCAAATTATTATACTAGGAAAAATAGAATTATAAGGATCACATCACACATTTTCGATATATTAGGTAGCAAACAATTAATTAATTCGCTTTTCACTATGAAAGATTTATAAATTTTGTACCGCGTTACAAGAAATCATCAGAAGCTTCAATTTCAATTAAATAAATAGAATAGAATGAGAAACTTCGCTTGAACGAGTAGAATTTGAACCTACGGCTCTAGTATTATCGCGTCAACGTAATTTGTTAATTAATCTATTGTTAAACATTAGTAGGTACACAAAGGTATAGTGAATTTGCATTGTGTCAATGCTTACGGCGCCTTTCTTGTGTCATTCATAAACCCATTCTAATAATAACATTTTGCGATGATTTATGACGAAAAACTCGATGCGCTGCGTGTATCGTATTAAGATGCAAAGTAGATATAATGGTTAATTATAATCGTAAGGAATTAATTCAGTATAGCTATACGTTTTTAAACTTGCAACTTAATAAACATTTAATATTTTTTGCACACAACACACATTTTGCTATCAAAACCTAATGCAAAAATACAATGAAAATTCTTAATAACATTTAAAATGAAAAAGTTTATTAGATAATTTTCAAACTGTCTTTAATTCTTTATATATTGAATATAAAATTTTATCTTTTTTTTTCCGTCAATTGTAAAATATCATTAATACCTACCAGCTACCAGTCCTAAAAAAGTTTCTACTTTATTATGATGAAATTATTCTCCCGGGTCGATCATATATTTATATTTGACATAAAATAGTTTAGCAAGGTTTTTTATCAAATTATTTATAATTTCAAATAACACCATAACATACTTGAACGAAATAATCGTATGATAGAGCTATGACCTCAATGTGGAAACAAAAGCTTTTATTGTGACAAAACCGACAATACATTAGACGATAAGAAAAAATATACGTAGGTAGTGTTGCCATAAACATGTTTTTTCACAGAACTGTCTAAGGCAAGGAATATATATTTATAAAATCGCGAAAAAACTCTCATATACATGAAAATACATATTTATAAATAGGAATAAGTTATTAATATTTGTATGAAATATAATAACTTAGTGTTACAATCTTTAAAATTCAGTTAAAGAAGACTCTACTTAAGATTCTTACGTTGTAAAATAAACATGAAAATATCTTTAAATCCTCTTTAATATTATAATGTTCTGTGAAAGCAAGAGATACTTACAAAGGAGCCTTTCTGTAGTAAATAATATCGTGTAACAGGAGCAATAGTGCCTTAGTACAAGTTTGCAACAACACACTACATACGGTGCGTTTCTTCTTTTATTCTTAAATCTTGTTACATGCTAGTATCATCGTAGTTTGAAAATGAAAAAACTATTGACTCTCCGTTTGTAGTGTGACGTAGCGAACTTTTAGTAAAGGTACTGAGAGCTTTTATCGATTGTATGTGTGTACATATAATCTCTTACTTGCGACCGCATTACGAGCCCTCCTAATGCATTTATCCCGCCTTGTATGTTATTCCACGTGCCCTCTACCTATTTATTATTGAAAAAATAACATGCTTTAATTTGTTCTGAAGTTTGATTTAAAATTAAACAATATGAATATAATTAGGCGGTTATTAAAAAACGTTTTTTAAGAAAATTTCTTATTTCAAAATGAAATAATGCTGTGATCGATTCTTAACAATTAAAATTCAGTGACAAGAGGATAAACTATAAAGTAACGACTCCTAGAATTTAGCGTTCCAGTCTCTTTAGCAACAATCCTACCATGCCTTAACTTTACTGGGTGAAGTATACGTTAAAAAGAAAGCAAATATTATTACAAAGAGATAAAAATGGATCAAAATTTACGATCGATTTGAATTACGTAATACCCGGGTCCCTTCGGAATAACATAAGCCCCCAGTGGAAAATATCTACTGTCGGAAGAATACTTCTAACATATCATATCACAGAAACAAGATTGTTTACGAAAAATACCTAATATTGAGAAGTTTGGTTTGGATTTCATCATGAAAAGCTAATCTCTTAATACATATATAATAATCTATCTATTCAGAATTACTTTCTATTAACAAATATTTAGGTACTAAGACTTGTATAAAATCCTTTAGGTACTTAATATCTTGGCGTACCTAGTTTAAGTTCAAAATCGTTAAAAATAACGACACAATAGCTTTTAATATGTGACATTACGTTTTATGCTTTTCTTTATTTCTGCCCTTAAACTCTTAACTATAAAATATATCTATCAAATTACATTGTAAAAAAATTACAGTAATTTTTAAATTAAACAGCCATTAATTTAAATATTCAAGAACATTGTATTAAATGGATTTTGTTTCAGTCTATAAATTATTCATATTAAGTAGAACAAGTTACAAGAACATTAGTTTACCAAAGGCGATAACAAAAGTAGCCCGGGCATCAACTGATGGTAGCGGGCTCGTGTGAACTTCACAAGCAAGGACGAGACGTGCCCGAAATAGAAACGCCTTTATTGACGCTCATATTTGCGTTTATAAGAATTTATTCTTACTTCAACAATAAGAACGCCCTTGAACAAATTCGACATAACTCAAAGATTTTATTTAAGATAGATTACTGTTACTTAGTTTGCAACTAGAGACCATATGCATATTCAAATAATTTGCTGTTTAAATTTGATTACATAATTTTAGGTGTTAATAGTAGTCTTTGAAAGATCTTTTCTTTTAATCGTATTTCATATTATAGTTAGCTTGGGGTTTAGGTTATTAATTGAAGTGACAAGTATTTATTCTTAGTTCACTCTGCTCACAAATTATTTGTATGCAACGACTGTTGCGTATGATAATCAATTGTTGTAGCAAGTATGTGTTTTAATTGTTTACACATACTGTGTCCTCGACTTTGCCCGTTCATGGTGTACGTTTGTTAATCCTACTAAACATTTTTCATTCCAATGAAACTAATATTTTCGGATTTACTACGTGATTTTTATTGATTAAACTACATACTCCCGTCGTTTTAGTTGCTGTAAAGTAAAAAATAAAAAAGTGCAGTTGTAAATCCGAAAATATTACTTTCATTTAAATGAATACTCGCTAAAATCTTAGATCTTATTATTTTTCATTCCACCTAAACCAAGTTACCATGGCATAACGCTCAAGCAATTTTTTGGTTTTTTATAGGCTATTTTCTACTATCAATTGCAATGTCAAGGAAATAAGAAAGATAAAAGAAATAAGTGGCCGTTCTTTAATATTTTTTCATTTAGGTATGTCTCATTACGATGAATCGTCCCACAATGGTGAGAAAATGATACACATTCCCGCAAAAACACAATGCTCTGTGATCACCGGGCTAAGCGCAAGTTGCATCGACACAGCGCACTACATACAAAGTATTAGCCGTTTCTCATTCAATAACCTACGTTTATACTTACGTGCGAAGATTTATAAAACGTACAAAAAAAAATTAACAATGTACCTACTGCAGCGATGCGTACATGGTGTAGCGTAGAAATCGAAATTTGATTACAACCAGTTTTTTACGTATAAACAAAATTTCAGTATGTACTTAGATTTAGTAATATATGATGTAATTATTGAAGGAACAAAAGTTGTCATAAATAAGTAAATCATTTGTATTTTATCTCGAAATAAACCATAGATATAATACGTTCTTTATTTCTTTATTGTTTTTTAAACAAATAGTTTGGATAGGCTTATCGTATCTATTATCTAGTACTGTATAGGTAAAATTTCAGTAATAAAAAAATATTTTCAAGCCTCAACTGTACTATTTGAAATACTTTTCCCACTTACCACCATTGCGTAGCTTCTCATTATAATGTTGAATTTATGCAAGTACAGATGTGACTACTGTTCTATGGTTGAATCTTTATCAATAACAAAATATGGCGGACAAACAATTGCTCTTGTGTAACTTACGTAAACAGAGAAATTACAAAATGAGCAAAAGAAGGCTTAACTTTACAGTATCGAGATTATTACTTTTTAATAAGTACACAGTCACATGCATGTATATACGTAGGGATGACCAAATATAGATAAATTAAAAGTAATATATTATATTTTTTCTATTACTTATATTCAATCTTCAACATTTTTAGTATATTTTATAAATGTAGATATTATTGTTCCTACTGTTTTTACATGTATATATTAATGGGACCGCTATTAACATTTCAGTAATAAACGCCCCCAGGCGCCATTTTGTACAGCCGTCGTAAACATCAACCAGCTTAACGATATTTTGTATTTGCATTTTCATTTTATTACGGTGTCAAACGAACACTGTATAATTCTCAAATCATAACAAAGCTGTTAACTCTAGCTATCATTTGATAAGCATAAATTTAAATTATTAAATTATCTGTCAAACATTTGAAGTATTAAATTGAAATGTCAGATAAAAGGCACATACACACATCGCAATGTTTAATAGTGCACATACCTAAGCTATAAAACTGTGGTCATTAACAGTTTATAGGGCTTTAAAAGTGGTTTTAAAGAATTAAGTGATTGTTTTGTGATACGTCCATTTAAGATGCGTTCAATCACAGACTATAAAAGATTCTCTTTATTTTTTATGTACATTAAACAACTCTATTTATAATGCCAAAATATATGTTCCCGATGACATTTTATATAACGGTTCTTTAATCAAAATGCAGTTCATTTGGATAATATTTGAATACAAATTATGTTTTTAGTTGATGCAAAAGCAGCTGAGGCTAAATTAACATAACTCAAAAACGAGGGAAAACACCTGGTTGACGATACTATTTTAATGAAACATGTATCCATTTTAAACCTTAATTAATCTACATATTATGTCTACTTATATACTCGACTTTATCTGATGAAATGTCACCTCACAAAAATAAAGTTTCTCATACTTATACCTTATACTTTTAGTACATTTCTATAAAACTAGTTGAAGAAGATTTTTTTTTCTTACATAACAGTCTTACATAAAAATTCTATTATGAAACAGTCATTTAACCTATAAAATAATACCTGCATCCCGTTCAAATCAATGCCAAGTAGAGCAATTGTATCGTTCTATATAGCTTTTATTGCATTAGTAGTAGAGACTAAAGTTATATGCATTTCCTGTGAGGGGATTGAATTAAGACAAGTACATATAACAATCATCCTTCTACCTTCTGGAGTGTTTGCACAATTGTTTTTTATTAAAAGAAATATAAATATTTGCAAATGAATAGATCTTATGCAATATATTGTATATTCTTCGTTCCAGCCTTTTAAATAAATATAAGATAGACGATTAAAATTACACAAATATGTCTAAATTGTCTTAAATACCTATTGATTAGGTACAATAATATTAACTGAGACTTAAGTGTATTACTGTATGTTAATTTACTAATAAAACGTCATAAAATAAATAAAAATGTACCAAGTATGTAATAGAAAAACCCTTAAATTATATACGCTTACAATGCTATCCACAATATTAACCTAGTCTCGTTTCCGAACGGCGAACGAAACAAAGATGGCGGTGAATTCGATACGAATTTGCATGACATGAAACAAGCAACGTAATCTATTACAGTAATTTGTCAGACATAAATAAACGATATCGGTGGCTTCATTAATAGGAAGTGTAACATGGAGCAGTTTAGACATCCGCCCTGTAATTTATTTAGGATTTCGCAACCGGATACGGCGACATTGAATGTATAAAAAAATGTCTTCATAAAACCTCCTTATTGACTTACGTTCCTTTGAAAATGTCGGAAAATATTTCGTAATTAGATTTGTTATACATTTTTTATTTAACCTTAAATTTTTTGATTAAAATGAGCTTTATTTTACCAAGATTAGATCAAAAACAAGAGGTGCTTAAAAAGTATAAGTAAAAGTATGAGTCATAATCTAAATTTTTTCTAAAATTAGTATTATATTACTACATAGGAATTGGTGCAACTCATTTTAATATTTACACTCATAGTGTATTATGAAAATGTTATAAAGGACAATTTAAATATTTCTTTTAATACAACGTCAAGTAGGTATATAGCTGAAAATATTCCTTTTCAAAAAGAGGAATATATCGTGAAAATGAAAAGAATTCACTCAAAGCGGATAATAAGCTTGTACACTTTAGAAATCGGAGCAAAAGGAATCCGTTCCGTTGTCATAGCGAGTATCATGTTTGATGTTTATTGACGTACATCGAGCATTTCCTTCCACCGGCATAACATCGTTTTGTGTACGTGACACTTTCAAATCAAATTATTCGACTGCCGAACAACGAACAATGATTTACGGCGTCTCTAAAACTTACTTCTTTAGCATAAAATTCCAAATAAATTCTATATTTCATTTCATAAACTAATATCACGAGTAAATTAATTAAAACAAATAGCAGTACTCCATCTATACAAAGATTTATTATGACATGTAGGGGTCGAATCCCCGCAGAGTTAAAACATTGAAAGCTCTCAATGATATTGAAAATAATACAATCATTTATTTGATTTACAATATAAGCGAATCTATTTTGTTTTTGATTTCATTCTACGTTTCAAACACTTAGGAGTAAGGTTTTATTAAGTATACCTATGGAATAGAGATTGAAATAAAATCCTATTTTGTTCTTTAAACTATTGAATTAACAAATATTACGATTTACGAATATGTGATTTTTCGGAGTCATATGTACTTTCTGAGAGCATTTAGACAACACTGACATACGGTGAAGGAAAACATCGTGAGGAAACCTGGACTTATAGTTTCGCAGTTAAGTTTGAAATCACCAACCCGTCTTGAGCAAGCGTGGTGATTAATGCTCAAACCTTCTCCACGTGAGAAAGAGGCCTTGCTCAGCAGTAGGCGTTGATAGGCTGATGACGACGACGATTTACGAGAACTGATTAAGTCTTAAGCATTGTTTTAGACATCTTAGACATTGTTTAAATAACTGTTTGCAAATAAAACACTTACTTATCTGTGATTTCAACATTATAAAGACGTTACATGTGTCTGAGCCGGTTCATTTATCTTCATAGTTCATGTTTATCACGTGCATTGTTTATTTACGAACGTCGACATTGATAGCGTGGCCCGTTTTATTTATACAGTTATTCAGATACCGTCTGATGCTGGTCAATAAAAAACATTGCACATATAGATACAAACGCTTGCTAAATCTTGAATATAACGCTTGTGCCTTGTTGAATTTTTAATTGTACTTTGTTATGCCATTCGCCATTTTGTTTTATTGTGTTTATATTGTATAGTTTCTTAAATATCGGTTATTGCACCCACGATCGAGTCATGGTATGACTCTCTAACTGCTAAAACAAACAATTTTTCCGAAGTGTCCATAAAAAGTAAGTTTCGTTAAGACTATTTATAAATATTTCTATCATAATTAAACTGTGTTAGTATGAAATAAATATAAACTTAGCGTCTTTGTTTTGTTTTTTCTCTTATCAGTCAGTAGCGTGCGGATCGCTGCCGAGATTATACAATTTTAAATGGACGAACATGAAATATTTTTAAATTACGCTAACATTTTTTAACTCGAACTAGCTCAAAAACATCTTAATTCTTCTTTATCATTTTGCAAAAATCGTAAAAATTTACATTGTAAATAATTTATCAAATATATCAATGCGGTTACATTCTATTGCACTGTATGTATGTCTTTTACAATTTGTTCTTAATGTATAACGATGTTGTGTTAATAACATTACAATAACATATTTATATTTCGTACAGGAAAATGGACTGTTCTTGGAAATTGTGGTTTTAAAAGTATGTGTCGAAATTATCTTTGTGTTTGTCACCACTCTCTATACGAACGACGAACATAAATTCAACTAGCAACTATATTATTTTACACATTCAGTAGTAATTATAATTATAAATATATTTGCAATTTTTATGTCAAATAAATATTTACCAATAATAATTATCATTTACGGTTGGGTTTTTCATCAAATGAAGTCTCCATCTTGACTTTTTTTAAATCAAATCTTGAAATTATTTATAATCAATTGTCCACAGACTATCTAATATGTCCACAGATAATAAATTTTATATACGGAAGGATGTATCAATTTAAAAAATGAAAGTCCTCTTAAAAAATCCATTTTAATCTACCTGTGTGGTCGATATTGTCATATGCTTCGTACGTGACAAACCCTTGTTCCAACAGAAAAACTCTTACATAACCATTTGAATACTCACTCCACTCCCTGTGTCTGACATAAAAGAAAGACACTCGAGACATCACAAGAAGCTTCACATTAAAGATAATTAGTGTCTAGCTAACTTTAAATTTAAAGTCAATGAACAAACATAACATTTTATTATGTCTATAATATTTTAAATCACTATTTAAATCACCTTATCGAGTTATCAATTGGTATGTACTAAATAAATAAATAAATAGTTAAAAATATTTTATTACCACTGTTATTCAATGAAATCTTTTTGTTTACTTAATCATAATTTTTAAGAATCAAAATTATTGACAAAAATAACTAAGTAAGTATTTGTTTTAAACTGGATTAATTGCTCTTTAAATAAAAAAGATTGTCTCCAATTGAACAACTTTTATTAATTTTATTGCGTTCGTTAAAATCCCTAGTATAAGTAAGCAACATCACAAAACATACCAACTATTAAGCGTCATAATCTCATTTAATAGCTTACGTTAATATTATAATTTGAGGAGATTTATAACTGAAAAACTATCAACATTTCTTATCTATAGTAAGTTGGACAATACAAACTGAGAGTAATAAGGTAAAAGATATATTTTATTTAAATTTCTTACGTAAACACTGAATTAAGTACGATAATTTTATCGATATTCGACTCTATCAAAAATGTCTAGGTTAATTAATGAGCAATGTATTTGTATTTCAAACACATTTTAAGTCATTTTAATTTTTATGTTATATTGATTCATATAAATTATATATCAAATAGGACTAGATCTAACAGAATTAAAATAATAATATTCACATATAAAGAAGCACGTAAGGTAAGTCAATAGTAGCCTAGTGGTTAAAAGGCCCGCCTCTGAGCATGAGGGCGCGGGTTCGATCCTGGCAAGTACCAATGTGATTTTTCCGAGTTATATGTACTTTCTAAGAGTATTTAGACATCACTGATTAATACATTCCCAAAAGAGGGTTGATGTCAGGCAGGCAGCCGGTCGTAAAAACAATTAGCCAAAACTATTCACAACATGTAAGGCAGACCCTGGCTAAAGCTGGGAAATTGCCAGGTAAAAGAAAGGAGATAAAGAAGCACGTAGTATAATATATTATTCATTATTTATACTGTAACAGCCCGTAATAATATCCCTACTGAAATTTTAACAAGGCTTATTATAACGAAGGCTAGGGCCCTATATACCCAAAGGATGTCACAAGATCTGGCATGTAGCCAACATATTGACCTTCAACCTCACTAAGGAGAAGCTTAAGGGCGAAAACAAAATATAAACTTTCAGGAAACTATCCCATGTTTATTTATTACCCTCGTTAACTAGATCGGCTTTGACTTTTAGATGGAAAAATATTAGAATATATTTATTAGAAATTATCCAGATATAAAACAAAAGAACAAGGTTATAGATGAGTATCAAGTGAACAGAAAACTTATTTGTTTATAAGTTAGAGCATACAAAAAATCTTTCTCTAAGTTATTTTTTATTTCATTTTCGTCTATAGTTCACTTAGTGATTTTAGAACTCTCTCTTTTTTATTTTATTCCATTGTAATTAATTACTTTCTTATATTACGTAAATAGTTCACTTTTAAGTTTTATATTAATATACGTAACACTTGTATCAAAATCCTTGTACTTTTTCGTAAATATGTTTTAGAATAAATCTTCTACTAATTACAAATAATATAGACAGCTTTTATTACTAATTATTTTGAAATAATCTGTATCTTTCAATTTTATTTTCCCTAAAATGACATTCTAATATGACACAGATAATAAAGTACTCAACATTTTAATAGCTTCAGAAATAATATATTCTTAATGCTACTTCATATAAAACGGCTATCTAACCTCAGGTTTATCTAAATCACGATCAAAACAAACATTACAAAATACTCATGTACGATTTGACGGTCATTATTAATAAGCGCGTCATGTTGACCTATTTGCTTAACATTTTAAATACATAAATTAATTTCCTTTGTTTCAGGGCTAGGCCTTTCAGCACGCAGAGCCGTTATAACCTTAAGTTTGGTTCATTCACACGGTGCGCGCGCGGGCGTGCGAACGCTTAGTATGCGCTAGTGCGTCGCGTCATGCCGTTGACAAGGCGCTCGGACACACTACGCATCAGTGTTACGATAGCCGGCTAACATTTAATGTGCCAAGTTTCAATTTCATCAACGCTCTCACTCCGTCAGTAGTCGCACGTGTGTATCACGCAGCGAGACTGCAGACTATATAATAAAACAGTTAGTTCATTTGCTGGCTGACAACTAAACAAATTCGTTATTTTTTAAAAATTTGAAGTTGTTTTGACATTGAAATTGTAAACTGTGACACAGTGTAGACAGTGGACCGGTAAAGCTTTAGTATAATTTGTGTCGGATAGTGCAAAATGACGTCCAGATCCAAGGAGAAGGTGGCAGCAGCTTTCAGAAAGCTGTTCCGATCTCCTGAGAAGCTGGATAATGAAGCTGCCGGACCAAGCGGCTCGCCGGCCCGCCGAGGTTTATTTCGTCGACACAGGTAATAAAAAAATTACTATGTAATTACTAATATTAAATCTTATTCATTGATATTGTCAACAATTATAGAAAGAACGAAATGTCCCAAATAGTATTCCTAATAAATAAAAAATATATATCGAATAAGATAAGTGAATCTTCGAATCAAATAATAAATACTATATTAAAATCGTTGAGACTGTGCGTCAGCTTAATAAAAAGGATGTCTGTAAAGTTGTTAGCAACACAGCAAAGTTTTTGTTACGACTTCGTATTGATTTAAAATAAAACATAGGTTTTGCAAAAGAATCTCGTAAAATTTATAATTAATCACGTTTAAATTACATATATCAAAACATTAATATACATTTATATTTCTTGTGCTTTATATATTGCAGCAAATGTTATTTTGTTCATAAATAAATACAGTAAAAAAATCGAAATGTTTTATATAAACAGAAAAAAAAATGGTGAATTGTAATACACACAATCCTTTATGTATCACATTTTTGCTATAGTATCCTAAACTAAAACGAGAAAGTAGTTTTTATAAAGTCATATACAAATAATTATAAAGATAAAATCTCAGAAAAAATATTTAATTTAGTCTTTGTTATTCATAGAATTTTAAACTTGAATATCGTATGTTAAAATTTTCGTCCAAACGTGACGTAGGTCGCAAGATAAATCTACCAAAAAGTGTTTAATATATTGTATACTAGTTTTTGCCCGCGACTTCGTCCGCGTTAATTTCATCATTAGTAATATATGTATTAGAGCAAGAGCCCGTGAACCCCAGACCTTCGTTATTTTATAAAAGCTGAAAGTTTGTCAGCGCATGCTCCCAACACAGGTAAGAACGAAGGTCCATTATGAAATTCGGGTTGTAGTGGCTTTGGCAGGTAAACGGTACTAAAGGTGTGTAAAATACTAATATAGTTTCGTCAAATTATACAGAGCGATTTTTTGGTATTACCTTTAGAATGTTATTAAAAATCACATTATTCATTACCAGACACTTAACATCGTGGTAACCCCTTGCCAGACACCCTTAATGTTCAGGGTATAATAATTCTACTTACGTTATAGTATAAAAGCTGATTTTTATACAGGATACTTGGGTAATGAGTAGATGATATTTTCTCAATAGCCAGACATTTTTGATAGTTCCAACCCCTTGCCAGACAAGTATGTAGGGTCGCTGTAGAAACGAGCGCGAGGTAGTATATATATGTGAGTGCGAGTGAGATGCGCTTGTATTGTTTACTACTTTGTACATGCGTATGTCAGTAAAATTAATATATGCTATTTTTAAAGATAAATTTAATATTCATTATTAATTATAAGCCGGGAGAAGGCTGCCATGAGTGCGGCGCTGCGGTGGACTCGGCCCAGCACACCCTCGAGGTGTGCCCGAGATGGGCTGCGCAGCGCCAAGACCTTGTGGCGGCTCTCGGCGGAGTGGACCTGTCGCTTTCGAGTGTCGTGGAGAAGATGCTCGAGAGTGATGGGTCCTGGTTGGCGGTGTCCTCCTTCTGTGAGACGGTCATGTCCACGAAGGAGGCATCTCAGCGGGAAAGGGAGAGGGCGGCTGATGCTCCCTCCCCCCGCAGGCGACGTACGGGGGTGCGACGGAGGCAATTCCTACGCCTCCAATAGCACCCCTGTGTTCCGGGCTGGAGTCGGCGTGGTAACCCGGCCCTTTTGAAAGCCCTGCGTCGTCGGGGTGGTCCTAATTGCCGGGATCGCCCCCATTCTCCGAGGGAGTAAGCCCGGTCTCCGATGGCTTTCGCAGTGGTTTTAGTGAGTAGGGGCCTGCCCAGGCCGAGCCTCACACATCCCTTCCGGCCCCACCAAGGTCGGTTGGACGGCTCGTAAAAAGAGTTTCCACTACGTCATCAAAAAAAAAAAAAAAAAAAAAAAAAAAAAAAAAAAAAAAAAAAAAAAAAAAAAAAAAAAAAAAAAAAAAAAAAAAAAAGTACATCAAAACTATTAAGTGAATTCAATATTATTAGTGGATGATACGTAGTGTATGATAAGTAGATTATTTGTTTACGATTTGTTCAGTTTTTTGTTGTCCGGCAGAGAGATTGAAAACAGAAAAAAATATCTGGCTAAGGAGGAAACATCATCTAATAACTACCTAAGTATTATATAAAAATGAGCGATTTAATTATAAAGTAAGTAATGCTATTATTGATATTTTTCTTATAATTAATAATGAATATTAAATTTATCTTTAAAAATAGCATATATTAATTTTACTGACATACGCATGTACAAAGTAGTAAACAATACAAGCGCATCTCACTCGCACTCACATATATATACTACCTCGCGCTCGTTTCTACAGCGACCCTACATACTTGTCTGGCAAGGGGTTGGAACTATCAAAAATGTCTGGCTATTGAGAAAATATCATCTACTCATTACCCAAGTATCCTGTATAAAAATCAGCTTTTATACTATAACGTAAGTAGAATTATTATACCCTGAACATTAAGGGTGTCTGGCAAGGGGTTACCACGATGTTAAGTGTCTGGTAATGAATAATGTGATTTTTAATAACATTCTAAAGGTAATACCAAAAAATCGCTCTGTATAATTTGACGAAACTATATTAGTATTTTACACACCTTTAGTACCGTTTACCTGCCAAAGCCACTACAACCCGAATTTCATAATGGACCTTCGTTCTTACCTGTGTTGGGAGCATGCGCTGACAAACTTTCAGCTTTTATAAAATAACGAAGGTCTGGGGTTCACGGGCTCTTAGACTATATAGCTGACCGGGCGAACTCTATTCCGTCCTAGAGGCCATAAATAATCAGGTTTTTCCTGTTTCAATCGAACAGAATGATTGACATATTAGTTAGTTGTCAAATCTAATGTCAAAGAAAACATTTGTATGGGAAATAGAAAAGGGCTGTTTTTAGGGTTTTCCCGAAAATGAATCAATTTTTCTCACCTTTTAAACCTTCCCTGAACCTCCACGAACATTTCAAGACTAAGATAAGATAAATCCGTTCAGCCGTTCTCAAGTTTTAGCAAGACTAAGGAACAGCAATCCATTTTTATATATATAGAAGATAATTATAGGGCAAGTTTATCCATTCTTATGAAATTCTTATTTTTTTCCGCAATTGTACGTAATACAATACAATTTTCATAAAAAAGCAATTTTGTCAATTTATTAATGGACAAATCCTTGACATTTTTGACGTTTGGTAACACGATCTTAGTATATTACTTTAAAAAAATGTTTTCCTTATTTTGCTGTCACCATTAGAGAGTGGTTGAATCAGAAATCATAATATTTCCATCGACCTCACCTTTATTTCTTATTGTTTTATATTCACATCTTAAATATCATCATTACTCATTTTATTTTATCTGTGCGTAATTGTTCTCAAGAATTCAAACAATCAAAAAAGTTTTTATTCCTAAACGTGTTTGGAGCAGCTTCTCGTTAAATCGTATTAAAAGTGAAACAAAAATGTATGTATTTAAATTATTAGTTAAACATTATGTTGTTGAAGTTTTCTTGTAAGATAATAATATCGTATTCTCTAACCAGGAAATTTAATGAATTGAATGTTGTCTTGTATATGTACATGCATGGATATGGAATGTTGAAGAATGTGTCGCTTTGAACTGAAGCAGTTTTTGAATCGTTCATTATTGTTTATAAGCTTTGAAAAATCGATGTAATCAAAATTCTATCACACTATTACGCCAATGTATAAAAAAAAACAACAAAAATGGGGGGAAACATGTGGTTAAAATTTATTTAAGATCATGTTACATACTTGTTAGTAATTTTTATTGTTCTAAATGTCAAATCCGTGTCAAGTTTAGATCACAGATAGCTTTAAAATGTACATATGAACAATTAAAATACAGTAGCCTGTAATGACTAATGAATAACATATCATAATAGATAATTAAGAATATTATATTCAAATGATATATAAGTATTATTTAAATTAAGTGATAATATAGGTAATTCAAATTATATTTAAATCAATATACTCTATAAGATATCAAATTTGATTCTGCAATTCTTTTAAAGAATAGACGCTACCGGTAACTCGTCTAACAAGACACTTTTCCGGTACATATCATAAATATTTACAATGCCAACACTATTTTGCACTAAATACATGTGACCGTTAATTTAATATTTGTTTTTCAATTATTTTTTTTACCGTTAATATCTCAAAACGCTGATTACATATAAAACTAATAAAAAAGTGAACTTAAATTGCTCTACCTATAAAGTTTACATAACTACACGCGTCAATGAAAACCACTCCAGTCGTTACGTCATCCGAATTTACGTTAAAAAAAACACGAAACCTTAAACTTGTATTGATGTAGGAAACTTAAATCATTGGTGACGTGTATGTATTTTGCGAAACAAGCAGAGACAAAGACTTTGTTTACTTAAAACGTATGATCACAGCACTATGGAGGCAGTCGCACTGCGTCAGTTTCCAATGCGGAACAGAATTACTCCGGCGTCAAATCAATGCATAATACGAGCGAGGTTCAACATTCACGTTATAAATCATGATAAATTAATACAGATTACAAAATAACCGATAAATCTTAGGTTATTTATAATCTGTTCCGTTTAAAAAGTACCTATATATAGATGAAAATCATCAGAATTCAGAATAACTTAAAAGTTTAGAAAGTAGAAGAACAAGTTAACACGACATTTAATATATTGACTGATTAAGAATTTCTAATCAACTTAAAGCAGCTGTTAGTATTTATAAGCCTACTTTGTAATTATTAGATTAAATGTAAATTTATGCATATCATGAAAATATTTTGGTTTGTTGAATTATTTAAAAATACTACTAATATTTTTATGTTATATATTATATACTACCTTTTGCCCGCGACTTTGTCCGCATTAGTTTCATAATTAGTATAGCTAACGAAGCGAACAATTTCGATTTAGAGGCAGTAAATAACCAGATTTTGGATTCTATTAGCAAATTTTTTTTGGTCGAACGAATTCTAAACTATCCTACGTCCTCTCCTGATACCAACCTACCTCACCACAAATTTCCAGCCAAATCCGTACAGCCGTTCTTGAGTCATAGAACTTGTAATTAACACGACTTTCTTTTATATATAACGAATATCGTCAATCTTCTATCTTCTTCTTCTATATATATAAAAATGGATTGCTGTTCCTTAGTCTCGCTAAAACTCGAGAACAGCTGAACGGATTTATCTTATCTTAGTCTTGAAATGTTCGTGGAGGTTCAGGGATGGTATAAAAGCTGAAAAAAATTGATTAATTACTGGGAAAACCATAAAAATAGTCCTTTTCTATTTGCCATACAAAAGTTTTTTTGACATTAGATTTGACAACTTACTAATATGTCAATCATTCTGTCGCACTTCAAAACACGGAGATTTATGGCTTACAGGTAAACTCCAAAAATATAAATAAAAAATCGTAATAGATATTTCTTGATTATAGGGCGATACGAAGTTCGCCGGGTCTTCTAGTATTAAAATAATATCCTTAAATGTTCAAAGCGACAACAAAAAGACGGTTTCGTTACAAATATAGAACCATTCATTCGTTATTATCTACTTTGTTAGGAGATATGAAGCGAATAAATACATTCGACCTCATGCCCTAGCAGTTATTTATGTTGTAATAGATTTAGATAATGGAAACAAAGCTATAACTACACACTACTTTATGTTTAATACAAGTTTTTACTCACATACGAAATGTTTTTTTAATATTTAATGTACGAAGTTTTTAAGCAGACCCTGGCTGAAGCTGGGAAATTGCCAGCAAGAAGAAGAATGTACGAAGTTTTAAAAGATTTAAATCTCTCTCGTAGTACATTACTACATAAATTTGTACACAATGAAAGTGTAATCAAAATATTACATTACCTTTTCTACATCTCGATACATTTCCGTCATTTTAATTGTCTGTAAAGATATGTATTACTATTTATTGAACTATAAACAGTCTTTTTTCTATCAAGGTCAACCGAGGCAAGTCAATTCTTAATTACTTTAACATTTACAATGCATCCTCTAATAAAATCATTGCTCACGGCATAACTTCCTTATATAGAATCGTGTTTGTTGTATTTTCAGCACATTTATAAACAAAAGAGGCTAGTTTATATTGTTTTTAATATTAAAGAATTATAAATGTAATTTTTTTATCTTTAGTACCCACTGATGCATAATATATATCGATAAATCGGAATAGTCACACAACACTACGTTATATCGATATTTAACAATGTGAACAAGCACAAACGGTTTTTATTGTATCCTTTTATCGTATATGGATTGAAAGGAACCCTTTTAAGCATCCCTATTACAAGTGACTTGATATACATTACGTAAAATAGAAAGCTGTCACTCTCGGTAACATAGATACTATAGATAGTTTAACTTTGAAGTGATAAGTTATCTAATTATCTATATACTAGCAGAGACAGGCTGACTTCTGAGTAGCGATGGCATATTAATTAGTGACTTGCTTTCAACAAACTTGTAACACCGTTCAACAATATTAGACCTAACGAAATATATTAGGGACCAAACCTATACAAATACGAGCTATGTTTTATATATAATACTGAAAAATTTCTACTAATTGTATGGTTATATGAATATATTTGGTTAGATGTGGTAATTTACGTACAAATTTGACATTAATTCATAGTATAGGCAACTAAACTCAAACGATGTCAACCGACGCATACCTACTCTATGGAGGAATTTGTTTGCGCAACATATTTTCCAGAATACCTCTCATGTTCGGTGACCGCGACATTTTCATATATATTACCATTAAATTATATAATTATATTGAGTAACAAAATGCTATATTAAAATAATTCTTTAAAAAATAATACGATAAAAAATTATTAATTTGAATTTAAATAGCTTGTCTAAGCTTTATTGAAGTGATAAATTCATGCTTAAGTTTAGTTTATAAACAAGAGAAAAACAAATAAATATAAATAATGTTTTTCACACTGACTATGACAAGTTGCAATTGCAATGTCAAGTAATACTATAAACGGATTACAAATTATTTATTACTATTACATTACTTTAGACATGCTATTAAAATTAAGCTAGCAATGAATTTATAATCTTATTTATAAAAAAGTTATATATGCATACGTGTTTTTTAATGTGAAGCCCTTACCCTTTAATAATATAATCTATAATTATTCGGGTTAACAACAGCTCTTGTGTAACCTATTTTATAAGTGGCAATCACTGTTACATTTATGGCAACACTTAATTTTTACTGGATGAAATTATTGAAAAAATTATAATATGTGTTTAATGATCGGAGAATAAAAACCATAATTAAATTTATATTTCACATTCATTGTATTATTTAATTAAGCATATTTTATAACAAATATGTATTAGTAAACCTAAAATAGCGTTGATAATTTTATTATTATGACATTTGCAAATCTCACGACAACTAACATTATACAAGCACACCTTATTATTAGAATTTTGATGTATTACATTCCGTTCACTGAGTTCGGCTACACTATTATTAACAAGGATAAATATGTACATTTGACTGAATGAAATCATTAATTAATAGTTACATTCTAAGTTTGGATACTATCCAATCTTTTAATTATAATCTATATCTATAATTATTGTTATCTATTAAATTCCCACAGATAAATAATTAATTAGAGAATCAAGATACAGATAATTTAAACTTAATTAATTATGTATTGCAAGTTTATAATGGCTATGGTTTTTTTGTTTAACTGGATCGTATGGTTATTTATATCGAAGGGCGAAACAGACCAGAACTAATTAGGTCAATACAACGACCAACTGGAGCAATGTCAACATCATAGGCTGAACTGGGTCAAGTTTGCGAATCAATGGGTTGCGACGTTAGTGGGTTCAATACTAATGTTAGGACTGGCAATGAGGAGCCTCTAGTTAGCATCGCTAATTGCGTCTAATTGTTTATATATTTGTTTTCTTCTCAATTTTCAATTACATTGGTGATAACAATGCAAAAGCTCAGCATTATATAACCGTTAAAAACCTGATTATGTACAGTGATAAGTATAGATGCTAAACTGAATTTTAAATTGTTTAGAGACGGTGTTAGCCCAGCAGAAGCAGCTGTTAGTTTGCCATCAAGCCCCGCGTCCTCGACAATGTCTAAGAAGAAGGCTGGCTGTGCTAACGACGTTAGGGAGAGAGCCGCCGGAGTGCGCACAAGGAGACTTATGAAAGAACTAAAAGAAATACAACGCCTGCAAGAACACCGACCTAATCCGGTCTTCACGGTAAATATATACAACTGAAATATACAAACTAAGCCTAATCTAACGAGACTTTTATATATTTTGGCCTAGCTCGACAGTATTATCTCTAACTCACAAAGATTCATCATTTCTAAAATTTTTGCTGCTTCCTGAAGCCATACTAGGTGTATGGACGTAATTAATCACTTCTCATCACGTTGGCCGTTCAATCATTTGTGGCCTTTTAAGATAGCAAATTAATAGGAAACGCAACTAAAAAAGTCTATACGAATTCAATTCAATAGGTGGAGCTTGTAAATGACAACTTGTTTGAGTGGCACGTGAGACTCCATCAGATTGATCCTGAGAGCGACCTGGCGTCTGACCTGAGAGAGATGAGCATCCCCAACATTCTGCTTCATCTCATCTTCCCCGAAAACTTCCCCTTCGCCCCGCCCTTCATGCGTGTCATAGAACCGCGAATAGAAAAAGGATTCGTAATGGAAGGTATGACTCATACGAATATAACACAGTCACTGAATACATTAAGTCTAACTCTCAACAAAAGATTTATGTAAAAACATTATTCTAAAATATAACGCCATCCCTTCACATGAGATCGTATTTGATATTTTACATTGTGATTTCCAAAATTTACATATTCAGATTTATCTTGTATCTACATTTCTTGTTATGTTAAAGAATAAAAAGCTTAATTATTAAGAACTAGCTGCGCCGTACGGTGTTACCCGCGGATTTCCGGGATGTAAAGTAGAATATGTGTCATTCCTGGACGTCAGCTTCCTGTACACAAAATTTTATCAAATTCGGTTCAGCCGTTTGAGCGTGAAGACGTAACAAACATACACATACACTCACAAACTTTCGCAATTATGTATAATATTAGTAGGATTGAGCGTAGAATTTGAATAATATCTTTTTGATACGAAATTCTATAAAGGTGGTGCCATTTGTATGGAACTGCTGACGCCTCGCGGCTGGGCGTCCGCCTATACCGTGGAGGCAGTGGTGATGCAGTTCGCGGCTTCTGTGGTCAAAGGTCAGGGTCGCGTGGTGAGGGCCCCGGCTCGCTCCTCGCGGGAGTTCTCCCGCAGGAGGGCCGAGGAGGCGTTCAGGTCGCTCGTCAAGACACACGACAAGTACGGCTGGGTCACACCCTCGCTGTCCGACGGTTGAAAACCTTGGGTATGTTGGTAATACGTGATCCCCTTATATACTTATATTTACCTACATAGTACCTACATACTACATAACGGAAGAGTTCTCATGTTGAAAGAATGTGTGTATGGAAAAATAGAGAACTAGCTTTCCGCCCGCAGCTTCGCCCGCGTGGAGTTCGGTTATATCGCGTTTCCAAGGTAACCTTTCAAAAGACTGGGATAAAAACTATCCTATGTTCTTTCTCAAGGTTAACTCTGTCTGTACCAAATTTCATTAAAATCAGTTCAGTTGTTTAGGCGTGAAAGCGTAATAGCCAGAGAAACAGAGTTACTTTCGCATTTATAATATTAGTAGGGATTAATGATTGTATTATGTTTAATACATAAAAATAACTACATTAATAATACGTACATGATATAAGTACTATATATAAGATTTGATGAAAAAATCATTGTTATTTTTTTTATAATTATGTAGTTGCTTGATAATATGACAAATTTATATATCGATGCTGTCATTTAATGTTTGTTTTGTCCGGTTCTGATTATTGGCATTGTATTTAAATCATGTTTGTTTGTTGTTACGACAATGATTACATACGTAGTGGCTGTATAAAGCACGACTGGTGACGAGAAATAAAAAAAAAACAAAATCTAGTTACTTAATAGTAATATATTTGTATCACCATATAAGTATTGTTTTGAATATATGAAAATGTATGAGAAAAGATTTTAAAGCCAGCACCTAAGTATGACAATCCTCAAAATATCTTTTATATAAATATATTTTTATTTGTTCCAGATGCAGACATTCGACTATAATGCAGAATGGATCTCTCGTAGTAATTAAATTCGATTTAATTGAAATAATTTTAGTTGTATCGATTTCTATATAATATATACTTCTGTCTTAAATAATAATAAAAAAAAACTTGTCTTCGAAAACAATTAAACATTAAATGTTTTTAATTTTTTAATGTACTTAGTGAAATTATCTCTGGGACTGAACTTTGAAGTTCAAGAGAAATTTTTAAATAAAATTATAGTATTGCCATATAATAAATTTTAAATATAGTTTTTGTTGTAAATATTGCGTGCCAAAGAAGAAATGTACTTTGCTCATTAGTAATGCCACACATTTTTTATAATAACTACCTAATCTGTTTTCCAATGTTTTTGTCATAAAAATTCAAATGTAATATTTCCGTCCCCGTGTCATTTTAAACCTTTTTGATGTTATTAAAAGAAACCTTCCCATTTGTGGAGTGAAGGAGACTCGATTTACCTATTTCTATTAATATTGATAATTATGTATGTGCAATTCCTCCTTTTTGCTGTGTATACATTGTATTGTACTTTTAGAAGTACTAAAAAGTAGATAAAAATGTGAAAAAAAGGCTTGTGGCGATGTTTTAGTGTATAGGATTATTAAGTAAAGTCTAAATTGATGTTGTTAATTTAATTAGTGAACCAAAGAAAGATGTTTATTTTTATGTGAAATGATTCAGTGCGACATGTGTATAGCTGGATTATATGTACAATGTTATGAGTGTAATAAATTACTTGCTCAATAATGTTTGTCTCCATACAACGGAAACCCTTTGCTTTAAACCCTATTGTCTAAGAAAATGCTATCTAATAGTTATATATACAGTAATTTGAATAAGATTAATGCTAATTATATCCATTTACAACAAAAACACTTTGCTTTAACTCCCATCATCTAAGAAATGCTATTAAATAGTTAAAATATATACACAAATTCAAATAATTCTAGTGCTTATCCATATATTGATACATTTTGAATTTAATGTAACTTTTTTTATATATCTTCAATATAGGGAAGTATAAATAAATAAAATGCTTCATGGTGATTAAAAATAAGTGTGTAACATTATTTTAATCAGGATTATGTTTATACAGTAAATGAAAATATTAAATTAAATTATAATTGTGTGAGAATCACAGGAGATCTTGTTTGCCGCCTCTCAGAGCTAACACCAAATGCAGCACCGATCCCCCCTGCACTTTATAATCTTGTGCTGTTTTTTCATCATTCCTGAAATATATAATGAATATAGTCAAAAAAAACTCTCAAATATATATATAATGAAGTCTTAAAAATAACATTATGTAAAATAGTTATATATCTTCTTCTTCTTCCTGGCAATTTCCCAGCTTTAGCCAGGGTCTGCCTAGTTATATATAAATATGCATATATGAGTCACAAAATGAGATCATTTATATTATTTTCGTCATTAATATAGAGAAAAAGTTATACCTAACTATTTATTATCAACATAATTTTAACCAAAGTTAAAATTTTTGTTTCTACTAAAAAAAAAGTTGAGTAATAGATATAATAAAATTGTAATAATAAATGATAATATTATTGACAAATGTGTATCAAGTAAAGATTCTACACTTAATTTGAGACACATGTATGATGGAAGCAAATCACTAATAATTATAGAGTATCTTTTAATGATTATCTGTACATAATAACAAATTTATTTCCTGCTTTCCATTATCATATTACAACAGTACTGTTTTAACAAAAAATTTAAGAAACCAGAGTAAAATTCTCTAATCAATAGATAAACACTAACTAAAATAGTATACATAGATCATTTTTTGAACAAATCCAATTCATTACTGAGTATTATAAGCAAATTATATTTTATATACAACATAAGTCGACAATCACAAAATGTGACTTTATTAAATAAAGTTTTAGTAATATATGATAAAAACAATCAAAGCATCTTTACAACTATAAACAATTTATATCTTACATCTGTTTTCCAGAAAATATAAGTCGCTGTTGTTGTGGAGGAATACCCTCTTTTTCTTCGACTCTTTCTTTGATACGTTCTACTTTATCTGTAGGTTCGATATCTATTTCAATTTCTTTACCTGTAAGAGTCTTTAAACAGAAAAGGTTATTAGATATAAAGAAATTTCTTACAAGTGTTTTTTTTGCATTAACGCACTTACCTTTACTTTGATCAACATTTTAGATGATAGAACTGTAAAATCTTACACAAACTACTTCTACAATGACCCTATTAATGATTAAAACAAATTAAAAGCCTTCGGAATTTCGTTAATCCAATTTTTTTCTTTGCAACTGTAAAACCGCAATTCGGCTCTTTTGACAAATCATTAAATTGACTGTGAAGTTGACATTTTTCTTTCGATAGACTAATAATTTTCGTATAGATAAGAGTATCTATAAATTGTAACAAATATTGTTCGTTTGTTTGTTCATACTTAAGATTTTTTAACTTTTAAAATGTTTTAGTTATTGTTTTAGAATATTTATTAATTAAAAAATGATACATATAAAAGTACATAAAAGTAATCTATTTCTTAATATATATGTAAAAAACGATCTATTCCTTTATTTATACAGAGTAATATAAAGTTATATATTTAAAATTTTATTAATGGAATAAGTGAAAAGGTTGCGGTGAAAGAAATGTACCTATGTAAATATTTAGAACTATGACAGCTTAATGTCAAAACTAAAATATGACTTATGAGACTATTTATAAGTTGAATACGAGAAAAAGTATTAATTATCGATAGTGAAATAAACATTGTGCCCAAATACTAAAACAAAGTATAAAAGATGTCAGATATTAATTCTATATTTAAGCAAATAGAAAAGATTCTGAAAATTGGTAAACCACAATAAAATCTTCATAGTTTTGCACTTAATATTTTGCACTTATAACCTACTTTAATTTATCTTATTTTCAGACACAAAGACCGAGTTCATGGTTGCGATTTTCAATGAAATCATCAAATCCAATACCAGCCCTAACGAAAATGATATATTTGAAGTTTTAAGGACATTCCTAAACAACATAATTAAAGAAATTGATGAACTTGGTACTATAATAAAAAACAATGATGGTGTTAGTATCAGTGTCAAGAATCAAAAAATGTTGCGTACCTGTTACCAAATAATTACCTCATTTGGTATTTCAACATCTTTATTGCCGGGCTTAGGAATCAGCCTGTCCAAGAGATGTTCCACTGCAAAGTCACTGCCTACACTATCACTTAAAGATACAGAGAAATATGAACTATTAGTTTTATGTACTGATTTCTTGTCAAGAAGTTATGAAGTGCCAGTACTTAAAAATATTATTTTAACTTTTCATTTGTCCGACTATTTGGCGGCACTTATACAATTAGCGTTTGCCCCTTTGAAGAAACCTGGAAAATATACAAATTTTACTATGACTGAAGAGCTGTACAACAAGTTATTGTTTGATAAGCAGAAATATATGAAGATGTATGAGTATTTAGTGAATAATTGTTTCCAGCCAATGTTAATGAAGGAACTATTAGTATTACAGAATATAACAGAGCATCCACCGCCAATGTTTGTTAAGAAAGTTATTTCAAAGGAAATGAGTAGGCGTCTTACGACTTGGGGTGGGTTACTAAGCTTAATTCGATGTTTCATTGAAAGCCACGAGGTAGATGTAGGTGTTGAATGGAAGAAAATAGAAATGATCTGTAAAATTGTTACTTGTAGACATTTGAATTTAAGCGAAGATGATTATTTGAGTAACATTGTCTCACAGTTACGGCATATATACACTATGAATAATAAACATTACTTGATAACGGCATCTTCATGTTCATTAAGCTTGTATTCCACATACAATAAATCCACACCAGTGATTAATTTGGTTAAAGAAGTCTTTGGTAGTTTTGATCATGAAATTTTATTGGCCGATGCTTTGCCGGGAACTATTATATTGGTATCACAACAAGTTCAACACAACATACAAATTCTTCATGCATGTACAGCTATAACACAATATGAGTTACCGAAACATATTATTTCCAAGAACTTGTATGTGCTATATCTATTACGTCTTAACTGTACAAACACTGAAATTAAGCACAAATTAAACGACATTATACTAAAAATTCTGGAGTTATTAAATAAAACTGATATAAAAGCTGTAATCGAACAAATTCTTTTTGGACTGAACAATCATGATTCTCATAAAGTTATGGCTAAAGAATATAACTCTGGTCTTTCAGTGAAATGTGTAACGGCAGACTTTGAATATCCAATTGACGAAGCAGTTATATATTTTATAGAAATATTTAACTTAATAACAAACAAAAATGTTGTTTGTAACATATTTGAAGCCTGTTTATTAATATTTATTGAATTGAATCAAGAAAAAGACAAATGTAATAAAGAGACTTTTCTTTTGGTTGAAGATGAGCCTGAATTACTTAACTTGGAGAGCAAAAAGTATGCTCATATGCTTCATATCCTATCTGAAATATCAGGATCCAAAAAAGTTATAGATGCTTTGAAAGACAATCCACTTATTGTACTAGATTTCGTTGAATCATTGTTACTAAAGAATATAAACCCAATAAATGATGAATGTTGTACAATCGCTCTTGTGCTTCTTAATACTATTGTAGCCAATATTGAGAAAACGGAGGATATAAAATTAAGACTTAGTTGTCTGATGCCAAGGCTAAAACAGTTGTCAGAGGAAGATTCATCGTATGTAAATGTTTTATCCAAGGAAACATTATCTTTGATCGAAATGGAATGTCCAAAAGCTGATAAAAGTGGTTATGAAAAAGCTGTGTCCAATATTTATGACAAATTACTGCCAGTGAGAGTTCACGGGGTCATTGAACTCACTAAACTAATTGATAAATCAGATGTGGAGACCATTTCTAAGAGACATTTCGTATTTTGTCTGTTCCAGGTATGTAAAATTATCTATGTTTTCCATCAGCCATTTGTCTCACCATTACTTCACTAAGGCCTCGGCCTCGAATTTTGCGGGCAGCGGAGCGGCGGCGGCAGCGGCACGGAAACGCATACTGTTCTCCAAACTAGCGGGCAGCGGGCACCGCTGTATTCGAGGGTCGGTCCATTTGATTATACGCGTAAGATCCTGCCGCTCCCGCTGCCGCTCCGCTGCCCGCAAAATTCGAGGCCGAGGCCTAATAACATCAGATAAATAGCAATTTATTTTTATGAAACTAATATTTTGCGGATATACTACGCGACTTTATTTTGATGAAAACTACATACTCCTGATTCGATTACTTTACAGCAACCGTGATCAAGGGCAGACGAGATGTCTGTGAGATGATGTGAATTTTATATTCTACATTATTTATTTATTTCATTTATACATTTGTAAAAACTTAACAATGCAATATACAATAAAAACAATATACAATATTATAATATTGCAATATGCAATTAGTCTCAAGTAATATTAAATATATGTATATATTTTTCATTCCAAATTCCTGTACCATCCATATTAATGTCTACCTAATAAACTACTTAATAATTACTTGTGAAATCATGACACAGTAATTAATTTATGAAGTATGTAAATTTCAACCAATCATTTATATTTAACTTATGTCTTATAGTTTTAATCCATTCAGCTGGTCTAGTAGTTGGGTCACATTAGTAGTGTTCTCAAAAAATAGAGGTTACCTATCATTATACATACATTGTCTTAAACAAATATATCATAAAAATATCTATCTCATAAGTTAATCAAATATGAAAACCTATAAGATCTAAGACTTTCGCGAGTGTTCATTTCAATGTAACTAATATTTACTAAGAGTTATTTTATTATTTTTAAAACTACATACTCTCGATTTTTCCGTTACTTTGCAGCAACCGTGATAGTAATCCGAAAATATTAGTTTCATTTACATAAAAACCTAATTACATCTTTGTGTTTTAAACCATATACATATGTATGTGTAAAACTATTCATGAATATTTCTTCTACAGGAACAACTCAAACATCCCGACTCCTATATGTATTTAGCGTCAGTGAACGGTATAGCCTCGCTAGCTATGCACTGCACCAGTGAAGCGTTGTCTACACTTTGTAAAGAATATTTAGAAATTTCTTCCGATATCAGAAATAAGGAAAGCGAAAACCAAAGCGCAGAACTGAGAATGAAAATAGGAGATGTAATAGTTAAAGTTACGAGGAGATTAGGTAAGAACTAAAACAACTCAGTTAAATTTAACTCATTATCTTTACTTGTACACAAATTTTTTTAATGATTTTCGCCTTACATTATTTTATATCTAAATATTGTTTGTTTTAATAAAAGTCTATATTAATCTATATGAAAATTATCAGTATTCAAAATAAAGAAATTTCATTTGCTTTTAGTATAAATACGACATAATCCCTACTAATATAATAAATGCGAAAGTAACTGTCCGTCTGTCCGTTACGCTTTAACGCCTAAACCACTGAACTGATTTTAATGAAATTTGGTACAGAGATAGAGTTGACCTTGAGAAAGAACATAGGATAGTTTTTATCCCAAACTTATGAAAGGTTCTCTTGGAAACGCGATATAACCGAACTCCACGCGGGCGAAGCTGCGGGCGGAAACCTAGTACCGTTATAAATTTAAATCTACACATATATCTTTAATCCTGTCGTCTTAACAGAAATAAGGTTTTTGTTTTTAACTTATCTACATAAGTATATTTATTTTAAATATTATTTATAAGTATCCTCTGCCTTTAGAATAGTTCTATCTATCGATCGTATTTCAGGTGAAATGGCGGTAGTTCATAAAACCATTTTACTGAACACGATGCTCTGTGCCTGCAAGGATGATGACCCGCTGATAAGAACCTCGGCTTTATCGAATTTAGCTGAAATAGCATTGGTTTTGAATTACAAAATCGGTTCTATTTTATACGAAGTTAGTATATATATACCTATATCGGATTTATTACAATTTTTTTGTTTTTAAAGAGAGAGAGACGCCAGCCTCGCTGACGTTACAAATGTCACTTCTTCTAGAACGTTCCATGATATTTTAAAATGAACTTCAATTGTTCTTAATGTTCCTGTATTTCTCGAAGGTTCTTCATAATCACATTATTTAATGGACCGCACTAACTGAACTCTCAACTCTGCCGTCGTGCATCCAGACGTCATATTTATACCAAGATTCAATCATAGTTTTATTCTCCTTTTAAACAATCTTTGATTTCGTTTTACTTTTAACAATAACCATGAATACTAATGAGTTTTTATAAGAATTGATGACAGCCTCAAATTATTTTCATGTCGCATCCGTTATTAAAGCTGAAAGCGCCGATATATATTTTATATTAATTTATCGAATTAGGTATATTTATTACTGTTTTTTCAGATATTGCTATGTATTTGGGATGTTATAAATGGGGACCCAGCTTTGGAATGTCGAAGAGCGGCTGTGATGGTACTGGCGAATCTAATTAAGGGTCTTGGCAAAGATACTTTAGTAGAACTAAATGATACTTTACTACCCATATATAAAACACTACTCAAACTCTACAAAGATAATGAAGAAGACTCATTAGTCAGACTTCACTCCCAAATCGCTCTTGAAGAACTAAATGACATCGTCAAAGAATTCCTTACACAACGTCTTCCATACGAAAAAGAAATTACATTAACTACTACCCCCAATAACATAAGTTTCAAATAAAACAAGATATATTCATAAAGTCTTTTATTTCACTCGTATAGAAACTATAAAGATACATTTTTAATACTGGCCTGATGGCAAAACATTATTCTAAATATATACAGCTTATAAATTAAAATCACTCTTATCCTAACAATAGTAAATAAATATTATTAACAGTATCGGCTAAGTAAGGGCGAATGAAAGCTTAGTATGAGTTGTATAGTTAAGTTATAATACTATCGTATAACTTAAGACGATCAGTACCGACGTAAGCAAGGCTATTTAATGAACATACAATTCAAATTAACTAACCAGATAATAGAATAGTTTTTATCACACATCTGTCAATTAAGGGCAGTCTATCCAGTCTTATACATGGGATTAAAAGTAAAAATATGTATAACTGATACATTAGGTACTATTCCATTATATACTACGCTGATAAATAAAAATACAGATAATTTGCAATCACAGAATCCGTCTGCACAATACACCGGAAAGTTTTGCATCCAAAGTTATGTCACCAAAATACAATGTCGAAAAATATGTCGCCCAAAAGAATTTTGGAGGTAACAGCTATTGCTGCTATACAAAATCACTAAGCTTCGGAAGTATCGTCTCCATCGCTTTTCTTAACGTCTTTTTCTGACAGAGTGATGGAGTATACGGAACTCTTATCGGAGAATCGATCTATATTCCGTCTGCTGAATATACCGCTGCGGGATAAGGTTGAGGATGTTGATATAGAGATGCTGTCTTCTTTGCCAGCTTGAGGCACGACCTTCCATATCAGAAAAGCGACACCCCCAAACGCTGCTACTACCAAGAACATCACTAGCATAATTTCGCCGAACATACCTAGAATTAAAAAAAAAACAAATTACAACCATAGTAAAACCTTTTTGAAAGAAACTCTTTACTGTTTAAGTTGAATGGTCCGATATTGTTCGATTTAAACTTGGTTTTGAGTTGAAATTAAATACTATCATATTAATTACATTTACTTACTCTGCTGTGTTTCCTCCTTCCTGGCTTCAAGTCTCGCGGGTTGCAGGTTGTTGTCATCGTAAGGCTCGACGATTCCTTGTGGTTTCGTGTCCAACAAAACATCTCCTGGATTTGACTTTGGCAGGTTGATGCCCGCCCGCACCGTTAATGTCTCCGGTTTGTAGGTGCATAACACCAAGAAACTGCAAAAGGTTAATGTCTCTTTCAATAATTCCCTGTATAATACATTTAGGACACAATATTAATAATGTCCTAGACACCTTTCCATGTAAGTAAGTATATGCACAGAAATTTCGCACATAAATCAGAGATGTTTCTGCATTGAGATAAAAGCGTAAGATAAACGACTTAGCCATGACCTTAATAAGAAACGCGTATAAAAAACACACCGACCAGCCGAAAAAACGTCCTTGATCTCATCATCAATCACTCGGACGAAAGTGAAAAGTATTTTTTTGTTTCACTCACCGGCGAGTACTGTGAGTGAGGATCGGCAGGTTCTCTTGTACTATGACATAAGTCGCGACGGTAGTCTCGTTGACTTCTGAACCGCATTCTTCATGATGAATCCTTAGTATGTAGGCATCTTGGGCACTATTCGGATTCCCTTGAAGGGAGCATCTTTCTGGTCCACCGTCAGCCGCCTCCACAGCTATCCGCCCACCAAAGAAAGGCCCCGTAGAAACCTCGACTTCACTAGCATGAGGCAAGCACTGGGTAGCTCGCGCTGAAACTGGATATAATTTATTAATTACTTGCGATCCGCCTCATAAGAGAATTAGGCACACGTTTGTTTCGCTGTTACAATCAATCAATTAACTTCGCTTTCATACTGGAAATTAAATAGAAACCACGATTAAAATTATATTAACGATCTGATAGAACTGGTTATGAATTGGAGCTATGAAGCTAAAGTACTTAATTTGTCCAAAATACAAAAAATAATATTTTAATTAGTATGAAAAGTTTAACGAAGAAATATATAAATTGTAACCTATTTAAATCACTTACATCCTTTAGTAGGTACAATAATTATTTTAGATCCAATAGATTGCGGGTCAGCCAAATCTCGAGCCTCGCGTTTGACAGGGCGTACTTCGAAAGAATACGTGGTAGCCATACGGAGACCAGATATATATGTGGTGTAGGTCCTACCACGTTTACCGGTTGGTACCTTGTTGGTCATCGTCTCAATCATCATCCTAGAAGATCTTTCTTCTTCAAAACTATCTACCACCTTAAAGAAAACAATATATGTATTATGTACGGTCACTTACCACCTGGAGTCGTTAGCGGTAATATCCATTCATACCTACATACGTTTGAACTAAATTAAAATCAGTCAATTCATTACAGGAATTTAATAATCATTTCAATAAAATTATATTAATAATGTAAAAAGAAAAATCATCGTCAAATTTCATCAAAGTTATTTCATGTTCTTTGAAATCATTAAATTTAATGTTCTGTTAGTATAGGGGTATAAATAAATTGTTTCAAATGACATTTTATAAAGTAAATATTTGACGTGTTTCCGTCAGGTCGCACGACACGGTCACGCTACGGCGCGCACACAGAGCTATTATCCCCCGTTTTGAGTGGAAACGCAGCAGTTATTGTGGCGTTGCTTTGATTGTAATCTATATAAAGCTAATCTAAAATATATTAAGTTACTATATACAGCCACCGTTGTACGATTTATAACACATAAGAAACATAAATGAATGAATAAAGCTATTATAGAAATCGATTTAAAACAGAAAAATAACTTTCGTGCTACATTCTACAATAACATCTAAATATTTTTCGAATATACTTGATCTGTAGCAAAAGGAGGTTGAAGTTATAGGTACTGCAGTATTTTTTTGTATTTTTCTTTAATCAGCTCACCTTAGTCCTACATCTGTATTGCCCCCAGGCTTGTAGTTCACAGTAATGTATTTGAAAGGCCAGTAATTTCTGCAAATCTTCATCTTCATTCCCGCCGTACTCCCAACGCAATCTGACATCGCGAAAGTCTGGCTCGCCTATAAGATGCAGAACCTCTGAAAAAAAGAAAAATAACTTTATAAAGATACCCCAAAGTATGTATCGTTATAACCAAAGCGATGGTTAACAGTTTTTCTATTCATAACTCTCAAGACTTCGTATTAACGTAGGTCGTGGAATAAAACATTGTTTACGCTTCGTATAACGTGTTTATGCCAACTTAGATACATACCTACTGATTTTAAACACTTGTCATTCGTAAAGAAGTTATCGTTTAAATGAAACTGATATTTTCGGATTACTACGCGTTATTTTATTATTTTAAAAGATTACATACCTACTCCCGACATTTCGGTTACTTTGTAGCAACCGTGTACACCGTTTTTAAAAATAATAAAATTGCTCGTAGTAATCCGAAAATATTAGTTTATTTAAATGAATACTCGCGAAATTCTTAGATCTCTTTAAGACGTTATCGTAACCTGAATTTAACTGCTAACTGCCATCATTTGCAATGAAAATTTCCACAAACTAGTAGGTAATCAATATCAAATAAATGTATTAGCGTTTTGTTCAGCAAATCGTTTTCTATTATTGGTTTCCTTCAATAGATGCGCTCCGATAATCTCTACGATCCGCTTCTACTATTGACCCAATGACTTGCTCACTGGCCTGTTCCTTAATCGGTAATACGACCTCTGTTACATGATATCTCGTAAGTAAAAACAAAATTTATTAAAGAGAAATTACTATTAAATTACATTGAAACATACAATGCCTTAAGTTACGTAAAATTTACGTGAAAAGAAAATTTACACCTTAGTTAAACGAATTAATTATCAATTATTTTTACAGTGAAATGTTAACAATATATAAAAGGTAAGTTTTCTTTATTAATAAGTCGTTGTATTAGATTTTAAGTACATCTGATCTCTTTTCTCCTCGTGGTGGTAGTATTAATCCATAATACTAAAATCTTTAGATACGATCCGTTCGTGACTGAACTTTGAACTTGATCGCACCATAGTACTTGTGTCATAAATACTTAAATTACATTGCCCATACCCCGGCTCAAAGAATAGGTTTTAATTTTAAATAGTGTTACCAACAATAAAATATACTTTGATTTAGGGAAGTAGTTTTATCTGGAAATTATGCGAATCATATAATAAAATTTTAATAATATAACTGAAGGACATAGTCAAGTCTTACGATTTAAATGCAATCTTAAACTTAACTTATTCATGGTTTCCGTATTTGATATATATACATACATATACATATACTCGTATATACACTCAGTGGTGGCCTAGTGGTTAAAGGCCCGCGGGTTCGATCCTGGCAAGTACCAATGTGATTTTTCCGAGTCTTATGTACTTTCTAAGAGTATTTACACGCCACTGACAGACGGTGATGGAAAACATCGTGAGGAAACCTGGACCTCTAATTTCACATTTATAAGTTTGAAATCGCCAACCCGTCTTGAGCAAGCGTGGTGATTAATAGGTATATTCCCAAAGAGGGTTGATGTCAAACAGGCGGCCGGTCGTAAAAACAATTAACCAAAACTATTTACAACATGTAAGGCAGAACCTGGCTATATATATGTATATATTCAACAATTTAAACATTTGTTATAATTATTTTTAAATTATATTATCCAACGTATTAAATCATATAACATAAAGCCGAAATCATCAAAATTCGTCGACTCAAATGTCAATTAGTTTTTAATGTCATTCTGTTTTGTCTGTGACCGGACGTGGCCTCACGACAGACAAAGAGGAAGCTGGAACAATGCTAGCGAGATACACAGGCTATTGTAATATATGTGCGTTCCTTCCGGTCGTTGTTATTTACATAATATGTAGTTTAAAAATTATTTATAAAAGTAATTTAGGATATACATTCCTCTGTTTGATAATAACATTTTAATACATCATCTGTGAACTGAATACAGATTCTACAAAAAAATATAAAGTATAATTACTTATCAGTTTATTTGCATTTTGCATTTTGAAGTTATTTTGTATTAATACGTAATGAACATAATATTTAAATAATTTACATTAATAATATAATTTAAAATATATAAAATTGTAAAGTTTTTATTACATATTTAAACAAAATAAATACTACATAGCTTTGACAAGTAAAAGTACCAACATTGCCACTATTAAACTTATTTATTACAAAGTGCCAACATAAAAGCATATATTAGCAACTCATTACAGACAAAGTAAACGGGTGTAATAAGTTTAATAATACAGTATTAGACGAATGGCAACATTAATTATAATATAGTAATGTTTTCTACTAAGTTTCTAATAATCTCAGTAATCTAGATATATATATATATATATATATATATATATATATATATATATATATATATATATATTGTCTTCCTTGGAATCCAAAACAATTAAAAAAATGTTTTTATTTTGTTTTGTTTCTTTGTTTGTGTGTCTTTTGAACGAATTCTTATGAAGTTTTTAACCTAATTTAAGGCATCATTAGATAATACGAGAGTAGATTCGTGAACTGATACAAATTTAGCAAAATTCGATCAAAAATCAAAGCTTTTCACTCCCACTACAATAAATAATCCGTGAAATCCCGTTTTTATTCTAAATGCAATAAGCTGTATTTGTTTAAATAATTTAATAAGTATTGTATGAAAACAATGGCAATCTTACTGTAAGTAACCAAACAATAACGCACAGAGTGCTCGGTAGTCCGTAACACACACATTAAAGTAGGTGATCTAAACTTTGAATACATTATAACAGTAAACAGTGTGAACTGCGAAGTCCCAATGACCAATGTACCTAATATTATGCACATACAAATTACTTTTTTTTGCCTCCTCCATTCACCAGTCCATCATCAATACAATCCGAATTCGTTTCAGCTAGCTTTTCTTAATGTATATGAATATTTTCGTCCCTAAAAAGGTGTGTATGTACATTTTCAGAAGATGAAAATGGTTAATAGTTATTTATAAAGATATAGTAATCGAAGTAATTTGCATGAACATAAACATTTATGTTGATATAAGAAAATTAATACATATATGATATATAAGCACCGTAAATTGCATATAATCTTTAAGTCAAGAACTTATAATAGATAAGTATTATAAGAAGCTTGTGATGATTATTGAACGCGAAATGGATATATTCTTTCAATATATTATTTAAAAAATGGCACCAGCATGAAGCGTGACCCTCATACACACCAACCTATTAGAGTTATCGCTACAAAAACATGAAACTGGTGCATAAAATTTTACTTATCGTGTGAATCCCCATTAAAGTTTTTAAACTTAAAAGGCCTTGAAACGATGTAAGTCTAAATCTTATTGTCGAGTCGGACGTGCGTGTATAATCATTGTTACGGCGGCATTCAATTAAAACTGACCCACTGTCGGCGCGGCTAAACAAAACAGCGTGTGTCGTACATTTAAAACATTTTACGGCTCTTCGTGTTAGAAAAAACTAGATCGATAACAGCATCGGTCTAGATGATTCACTTTAACATACCAATTACTTAAAGTAATTGGATTAAACGGGTGTATATATCCGTGTCACAACGAAAACGGATTGCTGAAGTGAACCATATCCAAATTTCGTTTAATACTTATTTAGGAACTAACAGTTTTTAGTATTTATTACAAACCAAGTCTATCGTACATAAACGGCCGACACATTATTTCGGATCCAAATCCATTTGTAGAATTTTATATGTATCCATAATATTAATGCATTTTTTGCTTGCGGTTTTGTTTACGGAAATTAAATCAGTTTCGCCTTTTAATATCCGACATCCGTGAACGTGAGGCCCTTCCAAATCTTCCTATTGTTATAATTAAGCGTATCAAACAGAATGATATTTTATTTTATATTACCATCGCAATATAGTTTTAATATCTTTAGTATATCTTCATAATTAATATTTTTTACTCGTAAAGGTTGTTAGAATCCATAGTAATGTCCGTTTTATCTAATAAAGCCATCGATCAATGTCCACAACACCATTACATTGAAAGTAAAGCGGAACCTTAACTTAACTGTAACCGCTGTTTGTCTTATAAGCACGTAGCTACGGAATTGGTTGACGACAATTTACTTAGACCTATCTAGCTATCTTCTCTCAATAAACACTCGATTTGAATTCACAAAGCTTTTATTAAGTATTCAAGTTTATCAAAACTTATCTCGGATGTAGAAATTAACGCCCATTAATAAACTTGTAATGAGAATTAACATTAGCAATAAATTAACTTAATTTTAATGCTTAACTAATTTGTCACAAATTAAATTATTACAAACTGAACATTTCCTTAATTTTACATCCAATACTGCTTTATTTTAGTTGACAAATACTTTTTCATATATTTTGATTATTTTCCCTTGTAGTTTAATCATCAATATAATACCTATGTTTGATATAAAATGCTATTAATCGAAATAAACATAAATTTTGTCGTATTTATTCGGAATCCTAACATAGTCGTTTGCCCGTTTGAAACAAGACATTTGTCGCGGCGCGTGGGAAGCAGGATTAAAGATTCATCTGAGATTCGCAAGATTCTGGTACGTAGGCCGGTCCTTCTGAAGACATCATTATTGAAATACCATTGTGGTACTCAAAATAATAATATAAATGCTAAGTTTATGAGACAACATTTATACGTATTTAGAAGTTTTTATTTTAATCTATATAAGAAAGATGTTTAGGATCAAATCTTGCTTTTTCATTTTAAACCGGCTGTCCTATAATTCAATTATTTTCATATAAAGAATGTTACTTATTTTAAATACAAAATGGAGGGTTGTTCTATATTAGTTAATAATGAAATATTAAGGAAGAACTCGAGTCTTGATCACGATCATGCTAAAAAAAATCTCTATACATAGTATTGAATAAAAATGTATGTATGTTATAGCCTATGGGTATGACTTCATAGTTTATAGGTAATGCTTACGCCCTATAACAACTTAGGAAGTGTAAGAAATTATTACTATAATCTGTTAATAAATCTTAATGAATTTTACGCTAGCTACATAAATATATTTGAATTTTATCGACTGTGGCAAGAAAATAACGTTATATCTCTTTCAAATCTAAAAATTGCTGCAGCGTGGTCGTGTTCTATAAACGAAAATGGCAAATACCGAATAAGCTGAAAATTTGAGAGCCGTTACATTGTATATTAGTCAGATACCCCCATTTGGCTATAGCAATGTTATTTAGATGAGTGAAATAAATTTATTTTATCAGTTTTGACCCAAACGGGTGTAAACTAAAGAAGGTTCGGTCGTTGACCTCTACAGGACCAATGCTAGACGACCTACATGCAATACATACCACATTACACGTTCTGCATACTATCTGTTCTGAGCTTTAATGTTAACAGTTTTGAAGGAATTAATATAGTCTCTATATACAACCAAATAATATTTACTCAAACTCAACTTATAATCAGTTAATTTAAAGGTTAAACGTCAAAATAGTTTTAATATAAATAATATGATAAAGCTTAAATCATAGTTATCTAGTGATTTCGAGTATTTAAATAGACGGTAAATTTGTATGTTGCCATATTTTATTCGATTATTTATAATTAAAAAAACTAAACTTACTTTATTATTATAAATAAATAATACATTATAATATATTTTTTCTTAACTCACATTATAGAGTCAGGACGTCTAAATATTTTTGTATCAAAATAAACTATTAAATATTTTATAACTATCATTAGAACCGAATGGCGGCAAAACAACCTAACTACGTCTTCAAATCTACATAGAATAAAAAGTTTTAATAATTTTTTTTTATATTTTAATCAAGAATGAAATAATATTAATAAGTGATGAAATACTTACTATTTTTAATATGTAAAAATAGTAAATATTCAAGAATATATTCTTTATGAATAAATTCTTACGTATTTGATTGTGACCTATTTACAGTACCTATGAGCAAGAGTCTGAAATATTTATTCAAATATGAATAATTGATCATAGAGGTAGAATTTTAGAAGTAAAAATTAACGCATTTTTACGTTTGCGAATGCCTTCATAAATATGTAGAAAAATAAAAAAGTTATTAAAATTTATTTAAATGAGAATTTACTTAAACGTACATTGCATATACCGATAAATTTATTCATTCTATGAAAGCTAGGACATGTTACGTGGGTCATTTTATAACATTAGTATTTAAAACAGTAACAGAATTTCAATATAGATATAAATAATATTTTATATCTATGTAATACTAATTAGCATATAAATACATATATATATATATATAATGACAAACACTGCAATATGAAGTTATCATTTTTATCCAACGAAAAGTTTCAATTTTGACATATGTCACAATTCCAGTGTGAATGAAGGCACAACATAAAAAAAGTTTCAGTTTCTTTGTTTGCTTTCTTTGTTGACAGTCAATCAATGTAGCAAATTGATATAATCAAAAATACTCGCCAACTTTCTAAGCATGCAAAATAACCGGTTTCGGCAACGCGGACTGTCAGTTTTGTTGATAAAAATATTAATGTGTAGGTATAACATAATGGATTCACTAGGACAGTATTGAGATGTAGAGTTCTACTTACTCAAGATAATAAACTAATTAAAAGTAACCAGA
Organism: Danaus chrysippus; assembly: GCA_916720795.1. Lineage (NCBI taxonomy): Eukaryota > Metazoa > Arthropoda > Insecta > Lepidoptera > Nymphalidae > Danaus > Danaus chrysippus. The sequence goes on along the minus strand of CAKASE010000057.1, from coordinate 3,113,261 downwards.
TAAAATAATACAGTGAAAGTATAATTTCACTATAAACCATATGTTGGTAATGGGAGCATAACAAATATGTCTAATTTATACTATATCTGAAATGTTAAACGTTATTCTTGAAGAAGCCACACGGAGGAGTATTTTTTTAATTAACTAACATGTAAAAAAACGAAATCAAAAGCTCCAATAATTATATAAATTATATGTAAATTAATTAATTAAACAGCCAATGATTTAGTTATAAACAAAAATTATGTCAATATTTTTTAAATACAGAATATAAAGATTAATGTCGAAGGTACTTTGGTGTTTTGTAGCCGCTACCCGTGCTCATTGTGTTGCATTTACATGTGTAAATAGGGACATTGTCGTACGGTCGCCATTAGCGCATGCGTAATGCGACTAGTCCATTGACGTAATGAAATGAACGAACAAGCTGTCACTTGTGTCGTGTTGACATTTAACACTTAAACCCCTGAGAATGTAGTTCAAAGCAAAAGTAGGAAAGTTCAAAACAACTATCACATGCAGAAGCAATTTAAAAACAGCAGTTTGTCTACTTTTGTGAATTCCTTGCTGAACATTAGCTTATAATATATATTTTTATTGCAATCTAGAGAAGTTGAATTATAATAATTTGTAGTAACAGTAAAGCAGAGCCTAATGACTTCATAAAACGGGACAGCGATCACCTGCATGACGACAGCTATCAGGAAACATCTGATACAGTTCTCGAGTGCTAGCTTGGTGCGGCCTGTGATAAATCACCTGCGTATCAACGCAAAAACCTGTCCATCTGAATAAGATTAACCCACACGCGGAATAGGTCAATGTGATTTTATATGAACCGCGTACTTCTATACGTACTTTGAATATATTACTATCCGCAATGACCTCTAAATCACGATTATTTAAAAATTATATAGGATTTTTTTTTTATAATAATAAATGTTGATGTACAATTTTTTATTCTGTTATTATGACAAATCGGACAAGCAGACCATGTCAAACCAAACAATAACCACGATGGAGTGATAGGATTTGACATAAATTTTCACAATGGCTCGCTTTGTTTTACCGTAAACATTATTCGGTCACAACTGCATTGAATAGATTACAGATAAGTTCACGTTCCCGATGAGATCGAGAACAGATTTTGAGATTAACATTCTATATTACAGATAAAAAATATTAAAATGTATTTTAATGACAATTATTGTTTTTTTTTTTCGTTCCTAACTAACTAGGCATGTGCATTGAAAAAAGGTTTTAATAGATTAATTTAACCGTTAATTATGAAAGAAAATATTTGATCTATCAAAGGTATGTGACTATTGTTATGGGATTATATAACGAAGGTCGTGAGACAAACAGGTTTTTTCGGTTCCTTACTTTTAAATTTAATAAACAATTAATATAAAGAGATTTGTTTCATACTTTAATTGAATTAATAGCGTGAAAAATTCTATAATTTATTGGCGTTTCCAATAAATTAAAGTTTTTACCTACATTTATCTGTTTATATATTCACGTGATTATTTTAAGTAGTATAGTTTTACTATAATATGTTATCAGTTTATCACGTGTGATGATTATGAATAAAAAAACTGGTAACTGTGTGTATTTAGTTTAAAGACAAAACAAGTGATAAGAGTAATGCTGTGGGACCTTACCTTCTTTGTGCTTTCTCTAAAAAAGAACTACGCTGCCAACAAACAGTTACTTTTACGAATATAGGGAAGATGTTTATGTTTCGTATTAATTGATACGGAACCCTTAAAATTATAACATGAAATCGATTCCATAAATTACCTTATTTTTTTAAAATTGTATTACAGAAAAACTGTATTCAATAATTACTATAATTTACTTTATTTATATTTTCGATATAAGTTTGTCAATAGATTAAACAAAAATCTCATTAAACTATCCTTATTTTTCTGCCTAAAAAAATTTAAGTATACAAAAAAAATATTAAAAAAGAGAATATTTTAATAGATTCATTACTACATCTTTATTAAATCTTGAGAAAATATTGTTTTTTTTGTTTAATAAAATTAAATAAAATAATTCTTTATAAACTACTTATCACTTGCTCAATACCATACCGAATTACGAAACAGGAGCCCTATATGAATATAAATATTACATAGACGCAACAGTATATAGGTTCATATTAAATAAATATATAAACTCAACTTACCATCCTCCGAATCAATTTCAGCGATAGGAGACACATTTGTAAAATGAATTATAAAACATATAACAAATAAGTTCAACGAAGACATCATAATTATAATGGTCAAGTAAATAAAAATCAAATATTAATATTATAATATCGCGATCGTGGTCCGCTCGTCACTAGAAAGTGTGCGCCTGCGCAGCTCTGTGGCTAAGGAACGACTAACAAAACTATAAAATACTGAAAGGTTTTACATACGGGGTATGCCTTTTACAACTGTATGTCAAAATGGTATAATGTTTTGACATAATTACATATGATGCTAAGTTATTAAAATATTTATTGACGACAATTACTATAGGTACTTACTGATAATTGTATAGATAGAAATAATTAAAATTGATAATTGAAATCAAATCTTTAATCAAAAACTTTCAAAGCTGCTGTCCTAGCTTACTTTTAGCGGAAAAGACTATGCCTACATGTTTTTTTTTATTTGCACCATAGTTTTGTGGCCAATGTTAAAAAACTGACGTCGTATCTTAAATATATTATTCTAGAAGTACCTAGACTATGTAAAAGATACCCACGTGTAAGTTAACCTACACATATTATAGATACAAAAAGTTCCAGAGGGTCTAAATATAGACTAGCTGACCTTTGAATGAAATGCACTTACCTATATTTACCAACAAAGAGAATAGCGGACGCCGATTTTTTAACGCATGCGCATTGCATCGGCGCGCGCATTTTGTTTTCATGCAATAGTCCATTCAGGGCCCAAGCCCAAACCAAACATATGTTCTAACAAAATATTGCACAAATGTAACATAAGCTCAAAACCTCTAAAATGGGTAATCAGTTTAAAAACGTCGCAATTATAGCCTGCCTTAAAACATTGCTTTTCATCTTCAATATTGTTTTTTGGGTACGTATTTTAAATTGCATACGTATAAAACCGTAATACTTTAGTTCAATTACCTTGCTTTTAAAATATTATCAAGTGGCAAGAGATAAATTTATAAACGCTTAACATTTTAGCGAGATATGTACCTATATGACGATAGCAAAAAAGAGTCATATAAAGAAAATATATGTATTTTTTTAACAATAGCTTCTTTTCAACAGTTGGCAGGTCTCCTCATCTTGGTGGTAGGCCTCTGGGCTGAATTTGATCTGTACAAGTATATGGAGTTGTCTCCAGAATTCTCCGGAACTGCTCCCCACGTCATCATAGGAATCTCCGGCCTGATAGTTCTCATCAGCTCAGTGGCTTTCTCGTGCATTATCAAAGGCCAGCCGGTTCTGCTGTACATTGTAAATATAATCCAAAATTTTATTAACTACAACCAAAAATTTACACCAAAACATTCTTGAGCCGAGTTTCCATTATTGATATTGAAAAAACTTGATTTAAATTAAAAATCACAAACGTCATTAATGTCAAACGAAAACAAAAGTTAGAGACAGATTCATTTATGGTCTGATTTTATAATGAAGTTAAATCATCAACGTTGAAATGAAGAAAGGTTGTTGCAACAAGTAATATAATATAACCCCTACCACATGTTTTCAGTCGTACTACATACGAAGCGTCTCAAGTCTTTCAATAAATCAACGTTAAAATGTCACGTATCTTTATGAACGAATAACTGTAAATCCTTCGTATGAAGAGCGATTCTTGAAACTTGTGTTTGATTCGCTGATTTTTATATCAATGATGTAACAAATTTTATAGTACGTTACGTTTTTATTATAAATTATTTTTAATTCGTTCCGGTATCACTCGTAATACAATAAACCACCGAAATGATAATTATATAAAACTTTTTAATAGCTTTACCTACTCCACTTTAAGTCAATTGATTTAAAATGATACTTAAAACTCAACATTAAACTTAATCTGACTAATGACTTTACCTTCCGCCTTTCTTCTTTGTGATTTATGCATCATCAATTATATTTTATTGTCAATCACATTATCAGTAACGATATAAATGTATTTAGCATTTTAACGGAATTCCCGTCACTAGGAAAGGTCAATGAAATTAATATCTCATAACATAATATCAAAACGATTTTTTTATAATAAAATATGTATTTAGAACACTCGGTTTGTACCTAGTGGTACATTCAGACACAAACCGATGTATAAGTTCAGAAATGTACTGTAATCGTATTATTAAAAAAAAATGTCCCCTAGAATTGTCTATACTATGTATATAATCATTCGTAAATCTATGTTGGTGTATTTATTACAATTAAAAAAATCTAAGGTACTATATAATATGACATATACATATCTTCTTCTTCCTGGCAATTTCACAGCATTAGCCAGGGTCTGCCTTATGACATTTATTATTGTAACAAATTTGTTGGATTCGTCTTTCTGCCGGTGAAATTAAATTAACGGTCCACCACTATTAACGCCTCTGTTCTCCTATCTTCTAGTTGTAATACAAATTACGAATAAAATCTAAAGAAAAGATAAATTACATATTATTATCTATTTTTTTTAAGTAATACATGTCGCATCTGTGTTGTTATAAAAAATATATTTTGGTAACTTGTAACCTCAATCTGTTATGTAAAATCTTTAAATTTCAGTATTAGGAGAATTAACAATTAAGAATTACTAACATCTATCCATACGAGTACATATGTCATCACCGCAACTTAATCATTTGACATTTCTATAATTTATTAATAGCAGTAGTTCAAATAATAATTACTTTACGATTATTACACTTTAATTATCATTAATTTCATTGTTAGTATGGAGGATTCCTAGTATGCATTTTCATGATGGACGCCGGCGTGGGGGCATCAGTAGTCTGCTACCGTGACACCTTCGCCAAGGGTCTCCACGATGGACTCACCCACACCATCGTTAATTACAACCCACAGAAACCTAATTTCGACTTTGCTCAATCTACGGTATGTCAAACTAACTTCAAATAATCGATAAAATAGAATATATTTTATCTGTAGTTTAAATTTTAACGGTTATTTTTTAATAATTAAACAAAATATCCGCTAAAAACCAGTAAAACAACATACTTAGTTCATTTGAAACCTGTCACTCAATTGCCTAAACGCTGAAGAGAAAGTCGTATTAAGTCTTCAATAACTGGAATTACCTTTTTAATGGTAACTATTCATTTGTATATAAATTGTATTCTTTGTCAATCGATTTTATTGAAGAAATGAGCATTTTGATCTGTTCGTATTTTCTTGTAAGCTTTAAGATTTTAATTAGGAATAGTAATTTTTGTAATGAATCATTACTATATAGTGTCGGTTTTTAATATTGATTTCTTTGATTAAGTATCCGAATGTTATATTTGTATAGTTATACTGTTGCGGCGTAAACAACTACACTGACTGGATGCGTCTGTCGCCACAAAGAGTGATTCCCATCTCCTGCTGCCTCGACCCCAATCGCTGCGTCACGGCCAATTACAACGACGTCTACCAAAGGGTTACCATTTGTTTTTATTATAAAAGCTTTTACTGTGTTAAAAAAACATCATAAAGTTCTATCGAATGAGATCGCTACACTTTTTTTGATTCTTTTTGAATGCACTTCTGCTTACTTATGGAATATTATAATAGGCTTTAATCCTAAAGTAATACAACATAGAGGTTGTTACTTTTTTTTACAACATGATTTTTAAGATGCAAAATGAATAAAACTTTCGGTAAAACAAGGTGGTGCAACGTTATTTAAAGACCAATGTGTAACTGCCTTAATGCAAGATAATTTTATTACAGGGATGTTACGAAGTTATTACGGAATACTTGATCAACAACATGAACATACTCATTGGCGTGGCGGTGGGCACGGCTGTGTTACCACTCGTGGGCGCGCTCCTCTCTTGCTCACTGGCCAGATTCATTGAGAAATCAAAATATGACGTCATCAATTAAGAAATAACCGCATTTTTTTCTATTGATGTTTATCGACTGAATGTTATTTGATATTGAATATATTTTCTAAATTTTATTCTCGAAATTATATAATCGTTTATTCAATTGTATGTTACTATATTAGCGTAGATGTTGAAGTTTAATCTATTTCTTCTAGCAATGTTGCCAGTGTTCGTTATTCAATTTCCTTAACTATGAATTATATTTGGGAAATAAAAAATGTACTTAACAAAAAAGTTTTTATTTAACCTTATTACTTAAATGCATTATCTATCTTAAATCTAAAGATATTGGTGTGCATATTATGCTTTTGGATGCACAATATTGTCTATGTATTGTCTATGGCTAGTCGCTGTCCGAGCTTGGAGGATCTTCTTTGGTCTCAACAGGTGCCTCCTGTTTGTAGTGCCTATATTCTGGTTTCAATTCCCACATATTCTTATGCGGATTCTTTAAATTATAGTTGCAAACCTCCTTTAATATTTCCTTCAAATATACTATAGGTTGTCTTGTTATCTGAAAACAAAGAAATTCAGATGTTTTTATCATAAATCTATGCACATTTTTTTTTTAACATCAAAAAGACCATAGATTATCTGCAGTTTTCATATTAAACATTATTCTCTTTGTTAATCTCCTGTAGAAGTTGTTTTAATAACTAAGATCTTACTGTCACAAAAAAAAATCCAATTTCTTGGTGGAGATAGTGATAACAACTACTTAGATGAATAGTTTTAAGACACAGTAACATATAAAATGTAACATACATTTTGCAAATCCTTAATATTATAATACTGGTGTTTCTCAAATGCTGCAAATAATACATTGAGCACCGATTCCTTGTCATCGCGAGCCTTTTTACCTTCCGCTTTCTTCTTCACTTGATATTCAATCTGAAAACATATATTTATAATATTATGATATTGACATAAATATAAATAATTACTGTTATTATAATTAAAATCTTTTTAAAGCTTACATTATGTTTGTGATCAGAAACAGGTTTGAAATTTTGAACAATTCCTTTCAATTGTTGTACTTGTCTTTGTGGCATCAAAGCCTTCCTTATAGATTCAGACTTAAGCTTGTAATAAGTTGGGTCCGCGTATGGCTTACATTCTAATTTTTGCACTATTCTACCTTCCATATAAAGTTTTTCGGATTCAGGAACCACTGTGTCCGTGTTTGATGCTAAAAGTATATACATTTTCAATATAAAGTACATATTATATATTTTGTTAAGTGATAATTTTAGTGATACTCACGAACAGCATGAGAAAAAACTCCTAAAGATTGTCGTGTTACATTAGATACATCGAGGCGATGCTCTTTAGGTAAAGCTTGTTCTCCGGGTTCATTTAAACACAAAACAGCTTCCGACAACGACAGCTGGACTTGAGCACGTTGACCGGGAACTCGAGATATCTTTAATTTACCTACTTCTATGTCACCTGAAGCTTTGTCCCATTTGTTGGCAATATATTTCGGTACCTTTACCAGCCAGACACCTCTTCCCGTATTTGACAAATCTAATTCACGGTCGACATGGGGCACTGTATTGGAATTACTCATTATAGATTTATTATATTTTATCTATTTATTCTAATGTTATTTACGCTTTGCTATATAGTTCAGCTCTGTAATCTGTTTTTGAGCTGTTTGACTTTTTGACATCAAATACTTAATTCACATGTGTCACGATATTGACTGGCTATATTTTTTTTAAGCGATTGTAACATTTATATTTTATTAATTATTAATATTAAATACTTGCAATTACAGTAATAAATAGTAATTTCATATTCATAATTATAATATGTGTAGTAAAAATAAAAAGTATTTTGAAAACAAAGGTTATGATAATGTTTTTTTTATTAATAAAAAATTAAATCCTTCGGAAATAAATAATAGAAATTAAACAAATTAACTACCTGGTGACCGTATTTTTAATTGTTATTATTATTCATTAGATATTTAAGTATTTTAATTCCTTATTTTAAATGTCAAGCATTTGACGTCACTGTCATTCAGTAAACTACTTTGTTTCTCTTCTGATAGGTAATTGGAAAATGAAATATGAATGAATTTGAACATTGTTGTGTTAAGATGTTTATTGTAATGTTGAATAGTTTATTAAATTAAGTACGCGTATTTAAATATATTATCGGTGAACAGAAATGCAAAGAAATGTTTGGGTATAGTAAAGAAGCTGTTCGTGTAAAAGTCAAGGTTCGTCTTTTTTTCAAACTGAAATAATAATATTCAAATTTTATTAACTCCTATATTATATCCTGTCCGTGATGTTTGCAAAATCTGATACTTACTTTAGTGTCAAAATATACTATTATTAAATAAAATCAATACCGGGAATTCCTAGCTACTATTAATTATAAATTTAATTACAGAAATGTGAGGGAAAACTCCAACCAGAACTAAGAAAATTTTCTGTTGATCCACAAATAACGTCCCTGGAAGTCTTGCAAAGTATTTTAGTGAAAGCATTTGATATAAAATCAGATTTTACATTATCATACAGGACAGTGGATGATTATGGACAGGAGATATATCTTCCGCTGCTCTCAGACTGGGATCTGGATGCAGCTTTTCTTAAGTAAGAATTTAATATAGTTAAAAAAATCTAATACTATTTACATAAAGAGATAGTCCACTATATTATTTTTACTATCAAATTAAACTTAGCAGATATATTTTATTCATGTTTATAGAGCACATAACATAGCACTAACAATGAGGTTGGAGCCCTGTGTACAGTTAAAGGTTGATATGAAACCATTTGCTGAAGCTTCCGAGGACTGGGAGCCGCCAACCATACCAGAAGCACCCATAGGCCAAGTCAATAAGGATCAACCGACGGTTCAACAATTAACTCAGGTTGAGAAACAAGAATCACAGACTGGATTCCAGGGGCTATTTATGAATCAGGTTAATTAAATGCTATATTGTTTAATATAGAAATTCCTAAATTGTGTTCGATAGAATGGTCATTAAGATTCTGCTAAAATTATTACATACTAAATGCGCCCCACGGTGTTACCCGCGGCTTTCTGGGATGTAAAGTAGCCTATGTGTTATTCCTGGACGTCAGCTTCCTGTATACAAAATTTTATCAAAATCGGTTCAGCTGTTTGAGTGTGAAGAAGTAACAAACATACACACACACTCACAAACTTTCGCAATTATAATATTAGTAGGATTCATTTCTTATATAAATTTTCTGTTGGTTTCTTAAATATCTTCCAGTGTAGTGAAAATTTACCACAAATTCTTAAAATAGTATTTTTGTAATTTCTGCATAAATCAATATACACGGTGACTGGTGAATTACTATCAATATTTAAAGAGAATACTCGGTATATGATTCTCATTCGAATTATGTAAAAAAAATAGGCAATTTTTGACAAAATTTCCGTATAAATAAATAAAGTGTGGACATGTTCCAAGTGTTCCAAGTGTGGACGCGTGCGGCGGCGTGCTGATACAACACTACGCCGCCGCACGCGTGTGTGTGTGTGTGTGTGTGTGTGTGTATACCTAATCTGTAGGGTGTTCACACGATGCGTAATTAATTACATAACTTTTGGTTAACTTTACTCAGAAGTTTATTAATATTTATGTTATATTAATTTTTATTTTGTCATATATGATCGTCAAAAATCACGTCCTCAAGTATCGATAGTAATTCACCAGTCATCCTGTATATTTGGTTTCATAAAATAAAAGGTTTGTGTTGAGGGCTGTTATCTATCAAATTTTATCAGGCAACCACAAAACTTCCTGCAGTTTTGAGGGTTAAAAGATAGTGATACAAAAATAAGTTCAATTTAGTTTTTTCTATTCTGAAAAATTGACTCCTTCATTAGATATAACCTTTTCACTGTTTGTAAAAATCTGTTTTTTTTTTGAATTAAAGAACTGTACCATGTCGTTTTCCAAAGCCTCTCTATTTTGAAATACCCGAATATATTCAGCAAAAGCTTGGCATGTCTGACTTGAATGCTGTTCAATTGCCAGCTTGATATTGTCCTTGTTAATCGCCTATGGTCTTCTGAGCGAGGTTTATTTTTTGACTTTTTTTCAAAAAATTAAACCACTTTTGGCTCATTCGTTCAGTTACAGCACCCTCCCCAAAAACGGGGCAAATCTTAAGACAAGCCTCTGCGGCTTACTGCCAAGTTGGAATTCGTAAAGTAAACAATCACTAATTATTGCATTAGACAAGGCCATACTTTCCAATAATTTTTATGTTTTTTTAAAGTGAAAAAACTTATGTAACGCAATTAATGATACTTCTTAATATAACCTTTCAAATATATAATAAATTAGCCCAGCGCTTTATCTTACTAGTGATATACAGTCCATATAAATATGCAATGAATGAAAATAACACAAACTTTTCTGGTTACCTTATAAAAGCCTTGGTATAGAGGTAATAATATTTATGAGAAAATCTGTTGTTAATAGTTTAATACTTGTTTATTACTATTTTAGGTTGAGAAGACATTTAACATGGTTTCGAGGGCGCTTAATCTTTATGAAGACCCCAACACCCCTCCACGGCCTCCGTTGAATGATATCGAGTTCCGAGCATTTCTAGATGCTGTAGGACAAATAACTAATACAACAAAACTACGAGAGGTTATATACTGTGGGGGAATAGAGCCAAGTCTAAGGTATCTTGAGATAATATTTATCTTTATATAATTATATGTTGTGAAAATAAATTTAAGTAACTATCATAAATGTACACCATACATTGAGCTTTACATAAGGTTAGTGGGGAAAATTTTGTTTGTATTCTATAACCATAGATTTGATTGGCTAACATGGTGTATAGAAAAAATTTACAGAGAGCAGAGGTAGGAAAATTTTATCTTAGAAACTTTTCAACCATACAAGACTGTTTCTTTATCATATTTTGATAGTACTTTCTCAACTTTAATCTGTATAATGAACATACACTTAGACTTAAGCTTAAAACTATATTACACTTTCCATGTGGTTTGGTATCAAAAAGTTATGTCTTGCATCTTGAATCTCTTTGATATATAACTGTTGATAAAAATTTGAGCTTAAATATTTAATTATTTCTATTAAATTATTAAAATTAATGTAATGCTAACATATAAATTTTTTATATAAACTATTTATATAAAACTAAAATCTTTGACTGAATGCAGAATATCGAAAGGATGATCTATTAAAACTTTAATTATCCAATTTCTGATTTGAGGTCATCTTTGTCAAAATTATGTACTGCCAATTCAGTTAGAAAGTGTTTTGTGTTCTATATGATTTATTTTATTTGAAACTAAATTTTAACTGTGGCTTCATTCACGACTTGGGGGTACTATTAACAAAATATTGTTGGAATTTCATGGATTAATAGAATCTGTATTATGTCAGAGATCTAGTTGTTTATAGGTGTATAAAATTTCAGAAAAGTTGTATGGAAACACATATTAAATGTTTACCCGGACGGTATGACTGGCAAAGAGAGAATGGACTATATAAAGAGAAAAGCCAACGAGTATTATACGTTACGATCTCAATGGAAAGACTGTATACAGAAAGGAAAGGTGATTAGAAAATATGCTTAGAATTAATAATATCAAAAGATACGGAGTGCCTAGAAACAATAATATGTTTTTTATTAAAGAAATATCATTTGAAGTTATAAGTTCTGAAGTTAATAACAATTTTTTAACTATTTTTATGTTTTAATGTATGTTGGTTATAATTACAGGTGAATGCTGACTTAGCATACGTTACAAGCATGGTTCGCAAGGACGTGCTAAGAACGGACAGACATCACAACTTCTACGCTGGAAGTGATGATAATCAAAACATAGCATCATTATTTAATATATTGACAACGTAAGTTGTGATGTATTGTATGTATACATGTCATCAGGTATATTTCATACTAAAACTTTCTATACTGAGAATCAGTGGTGAACTAGTGGTTAAAAGGCCCGCCTTTCATACATGAGGTCGCGGGTTCGATCCTGGCAAGTACCAATGTGATTTTTCCGAGTCATATGTACTTTCTAAGAGTATTTAGAAATCACTGATTAATGCTTGATGTCAGGTAGGCTGGTCGTAAAAACTATTAGCCAAAACTATTCACAACGTTTAAGGCAGACCCCGGCTAAAGCTGGGAAGTTGCCAGGTAGAAGAAGAAGATTTTTTATACTAAAATGTATTTGTTTATTTCAGGTACGCATTGTATCACCCTACGGTTAGTTACTGCCAAGGTATGTCAGATTTGGCGTCACCGCTCCTAGTGACTATGGGTGATGAAGCCCACGCGTACATCTGTCTCTGTGCGCTTATGACTCGCTTGTATCCAAACTTCCTTCTCGACGGAGAGGCAATGACCCTTAAATTCACACATTTAACGGAGTCATTACAAGTCTATGACCCAGATTTCTATAATTATCTCAAATCCCAACAAGCAGATGACTTACTTTTCTGCTATAGATGGCTTCTTCTAGAGATGAAAAGAGAGTTTGCTTTCGAGGACGCTCTCAGAATGTTAGAAGTATTGTGGGCGTCTCTACCGCAAAAGGCACCCTCAGCGGAGTTACCTTTGAAAGAAAAAGATTTTGATCCAACATTGGAAGTAATAATAGATCCACCTCCATCGAGTCCCTTAGTAAAGACTCCAAGAGAAAACGCATACACAAAAGTATGCGCAATTAGACGTCAAAGCTCAAGCTTTAGTTTGGCTAACATTAAAGCACCAAAGCTTTCGACTATCCGACAATCTAACCATAGTTTAGACGAGAATGCTACTAGAAAAATTTTAAATAACTCCTCATTGATACACGCGAAAGAATTTCAAAGCTTAGATGATGCTGCTTTGCAAAAACAGAAAACTATTAAAGATAATGTTGAAAACGAGGAAAATTTGAAAACTGATAAGGAAGGAAAAGATTCTCAGGTTAAAGTTAAGAGGTGTATGAAAAGCGTGCCTGAACACGGTAGAGTGGAAACTCAGGAACACAACACGTTCTGGTCTAGCACAGGCAACCTTCCCAATGGAGTGTTAAGTGATATAAGAGACACACCCCTCGGCAGTCAAATAAGATTACTTAGAGATAAAATATCAGTACATAATAACAGATTCTTTTCGTCGCTCGACGCTTTGGAAGGACCTAATTCATCTAACTCAACTAAACCGACCAAACAAGTGAAAATGATAAAAAATCTCAACGAATTCCTAAACTTTGCCACCGGTAATAAAGACGCGCTAAAACCAGAAAAACTTCAAAGAACACATTCCGTTATCGAAAGAAAGCATTCCAAAGAGTGTCCGAAAATTATTTTAACCAAGACATCCTACGATGAAAGTGATATTTCTTCGGCCAACCAAAGGAGTAATCGCTTAAGCAAGCTAACCAGAAGCAGTTTTGATACGAACGACGGTAGTAGTCCCGACGATTCACAAGAATATCATCCGATGACGACTTCCATGACGAGAGAATTAAGACTGGAACTAGAACACCTAGATCGACAGGTGTTTGGTAACTCATATGTTAACCGATGCAGCATGATTTGTGATTCTCCATCAGATTCCACGAGCACAGAAGACAAACCCGTTGAATACGCAGATACGAAAGAAGACACCGCGACTGACGCTTTGGAGTTACGGACCGAAGTTGTAGACCCGAATGGGACGGTAAAAAAACCGCTCGAAACAATCAAATGTAACGCGAAAAGCGCTGAAGACATATATCTGTGGGAAAATCCACTACATCGTAATACACCAACAACTAGAACTACAGCCAGCTGCCCTCAAACACCTGACGAGCAAGCGGAGTTAGATTTCGACGGAGATACGGGCGAGATATTTGAAGAACATTCCGGAAAAAAATCAATCACACCAATAAGGCTATTGAGGAAAAATCACTCATTAGAACCGCAAGAACTATCGAAGAACAGAAGACATTCCATGACACATTCCAGTGAATCGGATTATTCAGAAAAAGATCCAGTTGATTCAACAGAAACTGTTACGGCCAAAAATATTAATCAAGAGTCTCTCAATTTGAAATCACACAAATTTTTCTCTAACATGTCGCACGAATTAGAAAACGCAAAGAAAAACTGTGAAAGCCTGTTGAACGTGAAACAAACAAACTTACAAAGCGTTGCTTCGACGATAAATAACTTTCAGAAAAAATGCGAGGTTTTCAAGCCGCCGGTACAGAAGAATACTACAGTATCTTCTATCAGCGATAACTCCGTTAAGAATAGTATTAGCAGCTTACCATCGCCTACAGTCTTTGGCGGTGGCAATCCGTTCTTGATGTATTTATGTCTTACAGTATTATTGCAGCACAGAGATTACATAATGAGAAATCGTATGGACTACAACGAACTAGCGATGCACTTCGACAAAATGGTACGTAAACATAACGTGAACAGGGTATTGAATCAGGCAAGGCAAATGTACGCGATGTATTTGAAACAGCAATCGAGCAAGACTAGTGACGTCACTACCTGAAGACTTCATACGTGACCAAAATATTTCCAATAATTAAGTTTCATTGCTCACAATTTATATTTAATGAGTTTACATATAAGTTAAACCGTAGCGAAAACTTAAACATTATAATTAATTTGTATATAGAATATACTATGTACATAGGATAGTGAGAGGCCTTATATGAAGTGTTTGAAAAGTAATATTTAATGCAAGCTGTAATGTATGAAAATCGGATAGCGTCTAAATGCATTTTCACCTCGACTTATATGGTTTGATGTGCCGGATAATAAGGGAAACCGCCTAAATGATTAATATTATATAATTATTTTGTTTTAAGCGATAACGCTCAAAATACTGCATTGGAAGGAAATTTTGCATTTACTTGCTTACTTCTCCAAAGATTTGGCATAAACTACGTACCTAATGTGATATTATTTTAGTTATATACAAATTTTACATTTTTTTTATTATTTTGTATTTTATTTAATTTAAAACGCTATGAATGATGTTATGCACAATGCTGGAAATTTTATCCTAACTTATAATCAATAAAAATGTTCTATGACATTCTTTAAAATATTGAGAAGCTTTGACCCTTCACCCTTTTAATGCGGGAACAATAGTGTCTCCATTACTTATGCTGGTATTTCGTATGTTGACAAAGTGCGCAAAAAAAATATTATTTCCTTAAACATTTGGTTATTTCTCTGGGATCACCGTATTTTTTATCTAATAATCCTGATTCTGACTTTTGGCATCAAGTACTTATTATATTAACTCCAGAATAATACTTGAATAAATTCCGGTCAAGAAAGATTAGCAATAATTCAAACTAAATAAAAGAGCATTCATCGTCTCGTTTGTCATACTTATAAAATATTGTGCAATCCCTACTAATATTATAAATGCGAAAGTAACTCTGTCTGTCTGTCTGTCTGTCTGTCTGCTACGCTTTCACGCCTAAACCACTGAACTGATTTTAATGAAATTCGGTACAGAGATAGAGTTGACCTTGAGAAAGAACATAGGATAGTTTTTATCCCAGACTTTTGAAAGGTTCTCTTGGAAACGCGATATAACCGAACTCCACGCGGCGAAGCTGCGGGCTGAAAGCTAGTTATCATATATTGCTAAAATATTCATGGTGCAGGTATGTTTATTTTAATTAGGGTAACTTTTTTTAGCAAAATTATAATAAATATATATTTACGAGTCTATATTGTGATAATATTTGATTCCCATAAAGGGTTGATGTCAGGTAGGCGGCCGGTCGTAAAAACAATTAGCCAAAACTATTTACAACATGTAAGGCAGACTCTGACTAAATCTGGGAAATTGCCAGAAAGAAGAAGATTATGACAATATTTTATTACATTTAATAGAAAAAAAAAGAAACTTACAAATCAATTCATAGTTTTTTTTTATAACTAGTATTGCACTTTTGATAAAAACTTTTTAATTTTAATTTAATATTTCATATCGGTTTATCTAAAATAGTCTGGTCATAATTAGGTATAACGAAAATAATAACGAATGTAATATTTTGAATGCGCGACCTCGGCTACTGTAATAAAATTTTTGCTTATAATTACCGGAAAGACTTTTTAAAATAACCTTCACAATTTAAAAATACCAAACGTATTAGGTTTTTTAAATCACATAAACATAGTTATTTTCTAATCGTATGCATTTTTTGAGCAATTATTTTATCTTAACTTTGTAATAAAAAAATAAAAACGATAACTCGGGAAATCAATAGTAATCGGCATATCTAACTATAGAGTTTAGTTTTGATCTGCGTTATCGATATCATACAACGAATTACACTGAGACAATACACGTAGGTTAAAATACAATACTTTTTTTTAAATCACTGAACAAAACAAAGACATCGTAACATTTACAGGAATAAGTAATTGACAGCTTTACCTTTATTTTATTCCTTTTACTTATTACTATTCTGCTTCCTTCCGTAATGAGACATGCGATAGATGGACGAAAGAATGAGCGGATGCTTAACATATACTAGCTAAGTCGAGCAACACTCTACATACAATATCTATGATAATGTAGAAGTTTATCAAGAGAAGAAATCTGCAAATCCAAAAACTTTTTTAATAACATTTAATAACTTTATTTTTTTACATGTTAACAATAAACGTTAACGTCAACACAAGCTAGACCTGTATCGTGAACATCAAAATATACAGAAATATATTCCCATTAAGAATAAAAGTATTCAAAAAGGCATTATTAAGTGACCCGCATTAAAAGGAGTTTATGAGATTCTGGTTTTATTGTATAAACGTCAAGAATTGTGCTATCGATATTTAATGCTTATTTTAAAATATGTTATAACATGTAAATAAAAATATCAGAACAATATAAATTTTTCAATTCACTTGTTTCTGTTAGTAATTTAATTTAATCCAACAATCAAGCATTTTTGAGTTAAAAAGAGGATGCTACCTGCCTTATAAATTCATGTCCCATTTCCCAGAATACAAAAAATCATACCATTTATTAAAATGCTTAAAATAAAAGCTAGAAAATTTAATTTACTAGATTCCTACCCGCCCCAGCTTCGCAACTTTACAAAAAATATAAAATAGCCTGTTGCGTATAATGCCTTGAGTACTTCCTACTTTTTGAGTTAAATCAAGATAAACAAAAATTTCATCATCTTTCTTCATTAAACATAGTTATTTAAAGTTTGAACTTATAAAAAAGGGTATATTTTTATGTTAAAAATAGTTTTTTTAATATAGTAACAATTACCATGTGAAAAATGAGCTATCGCGTAGACTTAATTTTGAGAATCATTTATTAAACTTATAACTTTCTACTTGTACTTCCGAATTAAATAATTCAAAACGTTATTTATAGATACTGATGTAAGCTTGAATATGAAGTAATTTATTTTGATAAGACTTTATACCGGAATTATGCAAATAGCTTTCTAATAAACGCTTCATGAATGCCAATTTTTAAACGTAGTAAAATGGATATATTATGTTATTCTTAAGAGCTATCTCTTAAGGATATATCATCTCTATCTCATATGCCATCGCGGACTTTTCTGTAGACCTATATGAGATATAATTCTACCATACATTGTTTAGTTATATCTCAAAGGGTTTTAGGCAGCTTTTTGTTAAAACAGACGTCTCATTTTTACCCGACATCTTTAACAAATATCGTTAATGTACATACAAAACTATACTAAACCATAACAAATTATACATTTAAACCCTCCTCGAGAATCACGCTATCTAGTGGTAGAAATTGTTTAATAATCGGTGCATTGGTTTTTCTGTTTATTGCGTACAGACAGACAGACGCGGCGGAAGACTTTGTTTTATAATATATATTGATTTATTGCAGAAATTACAAAAATACTATTATAAGAATTTGTGATAAAAATTCACTACGATGGAAGATAGTTAAGAATTATTCCTGAAGGTCTCATGAATGCAAAACAACGATATTCGAATAAATATTTATTTGTCAATTTAATCCGCAAAAAAATACAACTACTTATTCATACTTAACAATACTTCGACCTTACATATCTTACAATATCACATCAGTTACTGATTTGAGATGTCTAAATAAAACACGTTAATTTCAACAAGCCAGGGAAATTATTTTGTCTCCTTGCTATTTTTTTTCTATTTCATAATTTATTGGTTACACATTTCTACTTTCTCTTGTTTCCTCCTTGACCGGCCAGGATCATTGCAATACGCATGAAAATATTCAATACATCCAAATACACTGAGATAGCACTGTGGACAAAAAAAATAAATTATTATAATTATTTCATCAAATAATAATGAATATTATTATTATTTTATTTTAAACAGATTATTTTACACTCAAAAGAGGTTAAAGGTTCAATACTCACGAGTTGATTGGATCATAGGGTTGGAATCCATACATTGGATGCATTTCAGCTCGCTTGATTATAGCCTGGGTGTCATACAGCAAGAATCCACCAAAGACTATAAGACCACCATACAAACTCAAAGAGTATAAGCCTGAAAGATAAATATTAACAATAAACAAACAATTTATTAATTAGTAGGTAGAGCCTGGAGGGTAGAATCTATAACAAATGAGATATGAATTGTTGAATCAAGTTTTGAAAGAGTATTCATAACAAATAATAACCATAAGAGTACTATTTTGTGCATTTTTTATTTTTTTATCCAAATTTATTTTCAAATTGTCTTGAAAATATATGCTTACACCTCTCTCTATTCGCCATACTACGGTATGACCAATACATACTAGTGTATAAAAGTAATTCTCTCTTTCAATCTCATCAACATTGCCTCACTCATTCAAACTTTTGGTAACACTTACACCACCCAAAGATCTAAATTACACCTTAATTCTAAGTCAAGTCAGCAAAAATTACTTTTAATTGAATAATTATCTCATATAAAACATACCAGCTCCCAATGCAGATGTTGGTGGTAGGAACATCCCAGCGACTGAAGCAGCAAACACTGCTCCCAGACCCATGGCCAGTGGGGCTCTCATGTTAAGAAACTCCCCCGACGGTGCACATACTGCCAAAGTACTCAAACCACCGACAACACCAGCTGTGTACCTAAATAATAAACAAATAATTTTGGAGTGAAACTTTTAAAGCAATTTCTAAGAAATTTGTGTTAAATGTGTTACACTTAGGGAGATATTATATATTAATTTATTTATAATGTTCATTATTACTTTAGTTTGATTTGATACACATATTTTAATATGGAAGTATTTCTCGTTTAAATTTAATGAATAAAACTTGTTTACATAATTGTAAATGGTAATCCCAGATTCACTTTTTCCGTGTGGAAGGACTATTATGTGCAGTATTTATTTGTTTTTTTAAATTTAATAGATCTGGCTACTAACGTTATTTTGTTTGTGCATTGATAATAATTAAAGCCAACTATTTCACTTAGGACAAAATTTTTAAAAAATTTCGAACATTAATGTTAAAGGGCAAGATGTTTAGAAAAGTAAAAATAGACAATAATTACCAAGCAGCGCGCATTAAAATAGGGCCGCCGAGGAAACATATAGGTGCGATGCAAGCTCCCATAATGCCAGTGTGTACCATCCACGCTATTTGCTTAGCTCCGAAACCTGGTTTATATTCCATTCCTCGTACAACCATCCCAGAACCAATCATCAAACCCATTGTCATGATGATAGACTGGAAAATTACAACTAAATAATATCTACTCTCACACACACTTTAATTCAAATCATGTTACGATATTCTAGTTTATATGTATATCAAGATTATTCAATGCATTATTTATGATGAGAAAATACAGTAATGAACAAACTTAAGGACAGATTATATAACAGGGTGGAAAAGACTGATACCAATAATAAAAATCATCCCTATTAATATTATAAATGCAAAAGTAACTCTGTCTGTCTGTTACGCTTCCACACCTAAACCACTGAACCGATTTTAATGAAATTTGGTACAGAGATAGAGTTGACCTTGAGAAAGAACATAGAATAGTTTTTATCCCAGACTTTTGAAATGTTCTCTTGGAAACGCGATATAACCAAGCAGGCGAAGCTGCGGATGAAAAGCTAGTATCTTATAATTAAAAACATACTTGTTTGGGAGCGTTCAAGTATTACGTAACGCAATTTTGGGGGAGGGGGGGTCTCGTAAAACGTTACGATGCGTTACAGGGGCGGGCGGGGGTGTCTCTTACAAAACGTTACGTAGCGTTGTCTCTAAAAAAATATATTAATAAAAACCCCCAAACCGGCAACTCTTTTCATATACATTACATTGTTGACCAGATTGTATTAGTCTGGTCGATATTTTTATTTGTTATTCCAAGTTTGCAAACCTTTTAATTGATATTTTACGGGTAATATCTAGATTGCATTGTAAGTCTTTTGATAAAATTGATCACTTGAGTGTTACGTAACGTTTTGAGAAGGGGGGGGGGGCTACAGAAAAACGTTACTGTGCGCTACGACGGGGGAAGGGGGGGTCAAAAATCTTCGAAAATTGCGTTACGTAATACTTGAACGCTCCCTTTGTTTGTTTTCTGTGAAACATTAACTAATTTCTTAGTTCATTAGAGCATAGGACAATAAAATGTCTATTTTCATATTTATACTTACAACCCATCCACTTCTCGCTACCATATTAAGCAGGGCTGGCGTTCTAAATACAGTGATAGCGCTGCCGGCTGTAAGAAGCAATGATCCCGCAATGTATCCATATGTGGCCTTGATGCGGTCCTTGACATACTGAGGCCAAAGGCTAAAAAAAGTGAGAAAAAATATATTATAGCCTTATATTATAATATTTTGAAAAGTAGTCTGATTGATTCTAAAATTATTTGTTTATATAAACACCAATCTGTAAACATCTATCAATCATGCCAGTCATTGTTTACTAAGGTGATGACTCACTGTGCCTCTTGTAGCGTGCCAGGTTTAACGCCGGAACCATAGTAGCATAATGCTATCATGCCCACAGCTGATGCCCCAGCTAATGCACCTTTTCCCAAACTGAAAGCTATGAGACAAAATTTTTATTATTACGTAATATTTATGCTACTTGAAATCGTGATTTTGATATGATTACAAGCAATATGATATGGATGGTGCAATTTTTCTTATTTCACTCACCATTTGGTCCTGCTGGGGCCATTAATTTCTCCCATACTGTTGGCTGGGATCTTGTTGCCATACGAGAACGCGGTTCCCGAGCATAATTCCTTATTACGTAATTTTTGGGAACAAATCTTTGGGGTACGGGAGTTTTGAGGGTCTGCGTGATGTTTAGAGCAGACCGAGCTACGCACATTCGAGACAGCATGATGCAATCTAAGAGAAATCGAGATTTATTATATATATGATATTACTGTGAAAGTATGGATAGAAAAAGTATTCTGATAAATTTTAGACGAAAAATATTATACATTTAACAAGTGGGGCAACATAAAAATTAAAAATTACCTTACCTGTGTTTTACGACTTTTTTCAAACTAAAATTCTCGCGTGGTAGGAAACAATATTTTTTTTAAAAACAATGACTTTTGATAAGCAAGAGCAAAACAATTCCTGGAATATTATAAATATTTTTCTGCAGTTCGGTTCGGTTTCTAGAATGTCTTTGACGTTTTTGACAACTCGTGTTTTTCTGTTTGTTATCGCTGCTAACCTGAATTTTGACTTTTGACGTCTCTCTAAGAGATTAATAAAACGTTTTTCATTTCATAATAATAATAACAATATTATGTATTAATCACAAAAAACTTTGCTTTTCTTTATTTAAGTATATTAGTAGTGGTATTCGGAGGTGAATTGAATTTTGTCATACTTGTAATATTTATTATTCATATATAAAATAATCTACGTCTAAAACTGTTATGACTAAGGTTTTCTAATTGTTAAAGAAATAAAACTTTTTTAAGATATGCCAAAATAAAACTAGGAGTAAATATTGATAATTAAACGGCATACTGATTTTAACGTCAAAACCTAAGTGTCAATTCAATGTGCTTTACGGCGTTTATGGTTATACAAAATAACACCGCATGGTTATTGATACCTAGATCTAGTTTATACTAAGAGATACAAACAAGTTATATTATAGTAAAAGATACATTTAAGTTAAATTAATCGAAATGAAGCTTAAGAATAAAAAACCAGCTACGCCGGTAGCTGAACATTCAGGTGAGTAAAGATTCAAACCATATTAATTATACCACGAAAAGATCAGTTAAAAATAATTTTTCTTAATATGATATTACAGATTCCGAAGAAGAATTGGACCCTGAGGCACATAAAAAATCGTTACAAAAATTGAAAAAGATCGATCCAGACTTTTACAATTTCCTAGAAGAGAACGATGAAAATTTATTGAACTTCGAGGATGATTCTGACGAAAATTCTGACAAAGAAAATGACGATGAAGACTCAGTGCATGTTCCTGGTCCTATCACGGGCGACAGCGATGAAAGTGATTTTGAGGTATCATTTTTTAAATACTGAAAGTGATCATAACTTAATTTGTTACTTACTATACATTTTTATAAAAAAAAAGGATTTTAGACTGTACATAAGATATTACATGTATTTTTAGTATCCACTTTAAAACTATTTTTATGGTACCCGAAAGTCGATCTATTTGTTATGGCACCAAAGTCTTGATAGTCCGAGAGCCAGGTGAAAATTTGGTCAATTATTTCCTCTCGATAGATAATTGGCGATAGGCATCAGACAATAGTATCATAAAGCCCTACGACCGTCAGCTGCGGCACAGTGGGGGGGATGAGCAGTTGTAACCTCCCACGCTTGAAGAAAAAAAAATACATTCACTCATTCCCTCTCGGCTAAAAATTTATCAAGTTATAGCTAACCCAATACCTCAACAAAAAAAAAAAATCAGCTGGCTATAACATGGTGCATTGTACGTCAGCTGATGTCTAGATCATGGAAAAAAAAATCTTCACTTTCAGTGATATCCTCTCAAATAAAAATTTACTTGATGATAGCTAATATGTAACTATTGATAAATATATACGTCAGCTGGCTGTATCTCGGTGGAAAAATCGTCAGCTGATACTTTAAAGGTCGTTACGTAGAAGTTAGCCAGAAGCATTTACTGACTATTTAAAGGCATCAGCTGACCAGGTTTCCCTCGACTTACTGCTAGCTGATTTTTTTTATTTATCACAGTATTATATTTAAAATCAGCTCACAAATTTTCGTGTGGGAGGAAATGACGTATCTTTAATTATTCGGCATTGCACTCCAATATGAGTGTTGAGGTGAAACAAATATTCCGTATCAATATTTTTCAAACTTATGCGTATATAATCATATAATTTTGGATACATTCCAATATTTCAATAATCATTTTGTATAAATTAGTATAAATTAACTAGTTACTCGATAAAAAATATTTATTATAAAAAAATTATGACAAATTACAATGCGAATGACAATGTTATTCAATCATTTTCGGCTTCGCTTTGGCTTGAATCACAACCATCTCTGTCAGATTCATTGTCCGAGTCGCTGTCAGAGCTGTCTGCTGTCATATTTTCATCGTCGTCATCTGTTAAAAAAAAAAAAAAATTAGAATGCGTATTTTAGCATAATATCATTAATATGATAATAAAATGTTACCTTTTTCGGGCTGTATAGTTATTTCATCAATCGATGTTGGTAACTGACTTCCAAAGAACCAGGTGAAATCATATTTATTGTCAACTTCTTCCCAACCATAGTCTTCCGGATCTTCAGAAGTTGGAACCTTCAAATGTGCATTAGACCAAATTTGAGCAATGTAACATGCTCTTAAAAATTGCTGATACAGCTCTGACTCGCAAGGTGGTAGAGAAGAGCCATCAATACCTTTCTTTGGTAACTTGAATGTTTCCGTATCCAAGAATTTATATGTTTTTTCAAATAATGCTACTCTTGCCTCATCGACCTTTTTCAGACGATTAAATCCATACATATGGCAAACAAACTCTTGTATTTTCTCAAAAATATTGTCTTTATCCTCCAATGATTTTGACATTTGGATGAAACACTCGATGAAATCATTCGATTTAGCCATGATTGAAAACGGTCGTTTTTTTCCTTTTCGAAAAAAAGCCGGGTTAAAATCACACCCTGTGAATGCGTGAAATGCTGGAAGTGCGGCGCTCAAATTAGATCCTAAAGATTCATATAATTGAGTAACGTTAATAAATCTTTGGGCTTTTCCAACTCCAACTTCCATGCAAATGTTGACATTATTTGATATATTAGTCATGTTAGCTAACATAATTATTAACACGTCAGTGTCGGAACAACGAATCGTCACGTTTGCATTAATATCAATGTTGCAGACATGAAAAATCATTTTTGTGTCCGCTTCTTCGTGAGCCGGGCACGAAAATTCTTCAATACGAGTTTTTATAACTTTTGAGTCATCAACTATGAATCTAAAACAAGTGTCTGCACTCACATAAATAGTTTTATCCTTCATATACGGCCACATTTGTGAGCTGATTTTAAATATAATACTGTGATAAATAAAAAAAATCAGCTAGCAGTAAGTCGAGGGAAACCTGGTCAGCTGATGCCTTTAAATAGTCAGTAAATGCTTCTGGCTAACTTCTACGTAACGACCTTTAAAGTATCAGCTGACGATTTTTCCACCGAGATACAGCCAGCTGACGTATATATTTATCAATAGTTACATATTAGCTATCATCAAGTAAATTTTTATTTGAGAGGATATCACTGAAAGTGAAGATTTTTTTTTCCATGATCTAGACATCAGCTGACGTACAATGCACCATGTTATAGCCAGCTGATTTTTTTTTTTTGTTGAGGTATTGGGTTAGCTATAACTTGATAAATTTTTAGCCGAGAGGGAATGAGTGAATGTATTTTTTTTTTCTTCAAGCGTGGGAGGTTACAACTGCTCATCCCCCCCACCGAGCCTCAGCTGACGTTCACGAGGCTTTATGGTTCGATTTTCTGATGCGTTTTACTAATTATCACTTGAGAGGAACTTGGTCATATAAATCTGTTACTGGCTCTCGGACTATGAAAACATTCCTCTTATATTTTAAGATATTTTTGTGACATGTTTTAATTTTTATATAACATTTATTGCACTCATATTACAGTTTATTAATATTTTATAACAAATCTCATGAAATCTAAAAGCAATGCCTACTGTACAATCTTTACACCTTATAGATGACCATCTATACTAAAGAGATTAAATGTCTGAGTGATGTAGTGTTAAATACTTGGTTTTATAAGAATGTTAATATATACATATTGTATTTATGTTTTAGGATGAAAATGCTAAATCTGTTAGTGGGAGAGTCACACTTAAAATGGTGTCTCAGTGGCAGACAGAACTGCAAAGTGAAGGTAAAATGAAAATAACAGTTCTCAGCCAAGTTATTAAGGCCTTTAATGCTGCCATGCTGAGAGCCACTAGTGAAGACGGGGAATCAAAAGGGGAATTAAAAGTTGAAGGTAGAAAATCATCCATTTGTATTTTATATATATATTTTTTTAAGTTAGGGTAAATATTAAGAAATAGTAAATTTTAATAATGAGATCTAAGGGTCATTAATATCAATAACTTTTTTTTCACATTTTCATCTTGTTTGCATG
Source organism: Danaus chrysippus (assembly GCA_916720795.1). Classification (NCBI taxonomy): domain Eukaryota; kingdom Metazoa; phylum Arthropoda; class Insecta; order Lepidoptera; family Nymphalidae; genus Danaus; species Danaus chrysippus. The sequence continues at coordinate 3,087,459 of CAKASE010000057.1, read as the reverse complement.
GGCCAATGGTATCGTGGTTGGTACAATGTAACTGAACAATCAGGAGTATGTAGTTTTAAAATATAAAAATAACATGTAGTAATCCAAAAATCTTAGTTTTATCTAGTAAATTTTATGTTTTGTGATAATTAAAATACATAATTTATATCATGAGAGATCTTAAAATGTTTCTTAATAAATTTGTTCTGGATTGCAGGTTCATCAGTGTTCAATGCAGTAATACAAATGTGTGTATTATATTTACCCAATGCCATAAAGAGATACTTGGGTATGGAACAGAGCGGCAAAGATCCACAGAAATGCAAACATTTCGTGAAATTGAAAGGTCCTCTAGTTGCATATTTGAAGGACTTATTAAAATTATTGAGCAATGTTTCATCAGAGAACATTCTTACTGTTCTTTTAAAACATTTGCATCAACTGTCAGTGTATGTTGCCTGTTTCAACAGCATCTCCAAACAGGCTCTTAAAAAATTAATACCTCTATGGAGCAGTAGCGAAGAAACTGTGAGAGTGTTATCTTTTTTGTGTATATTGAGGATAACAAGGAACCAACAATCATCCCTACTAGATCTCGTTCTAAAGGCCATGTATATGACATATGTGAAAAACTGCAAATTCGTCAGCCCTACTACATGGCCCGGAATAAACTTTATGAGACGATCCCTCGTCGAGATGTTCTCTTTAGACCTTAATGTGTCTTACCAACATGTATTTTTATACATCCGACAGCTAGCAATACATTTACGAAATGCTATTGTTGTACAAAAAATTGAAAACAGACAAGCTGTATACAATTGGCAGTTTGTGAATTCTCTTCATCTATGGGCTGATTTGATATCGGCAACTTCAAATAAGCCACAACTACAGCCACTGCTTTACCCTTTGGTTATGGTGATAACAAATACCATAAAATTGGTACCAACACACCAATATTATCCATTAAGATTCCACTGTGTTGAGATATTAATTAGTCTTTCAAAGGAAACTGATACCTTTATACCAATTCTTCCATTCATTGTTGAGGTGCGTAATGTTCTATAGGAAATTTTTGAATCGAAATATATATGTATGTAAGAAAATTTAGAAGTTAAAATCAATTTCTTTTTGCAGGTTTTAACAGCATATGATTTTAATAAGAAAAACAAGAAAGTGTCAATGAAGCCATTAGACTTTTCGTGTATATTAAGATTAGCAAAATCGCAGCTTATGGAAAATGGTTTCAAAGATTCCGTCATTGATAGACTGTATGCCCTGCTATTGGAGTATACAGCTAATATTTCAAATAGCATTGCCTTTCCAGATATCAGTCTGCTTGCAATAATACAGGTATTTTTTTATGATATATTTTTTTTATATAATATATAGGTGAATATGTATAATTAATTTTATGTAAAAATCGTTTCAGATGAAGCAATTTTTGAAAACATGCTCCGTCGCGAATTATACGAAAAGGATAAGACAGCTTTTGGAAAAGATAGAAGAGAACTCTAGGTTCATTGAACGTGAACGAGGTCAAATAACATTCGGTTTGAACGAAATAAAAATGGTATCGGCTTGGGAGTCTAGAATAAAAGCTAAAGGCACACCACTGATGACGTTCTACGAGAGTTGGAATAAGGTTAATAGAATACAGAAAAGAAAGAAGATCACCAATAATGATGAAATTGCCGGCGACTTACCAATGATTAAGAGACCTAAGATTCCTGAAACAGAAGAAAAAGTTGCTAAGCCTGAAAATGCAGGACCAATGGTTCTATTTCCATCTGACAGTGAAGATGGAAATGTTGATTTCAAAGTGGATGGAGAAGAAGAGAATTTAAGCAAACCGAAGAAGAAAAAGCTTAGAAAGAAAAAGAATAAAACACAGAAGCAAGAGAAGAATCTACCAGAAGTAGAAGTACCGGACAATGGTGATGTTGTTCAAGATTTCAATGTCAGTGACTGGTGAATAAATAAATATTTCTACAACATTCGCTTTTATTTAATTTTCTTTTTATATAAAATAGTAAAATTCTCTAAATTAAATATGTATAAATAATAAAACTAAAGGACTCCCTCGAGGAAGTACGTCCATTGAACTCGAGGCTCCGGTGGGTCGTAGGTCTCGACGGTTAGACAACCGGTGAGAGTAGACGTAGAAGTTCGTGACGACCCGGGATTGAAAAAGACTGGAATACTTAATTCCTGAAATATAATAAAATAACACAAAGCCATAAGAAATCAGAACAAATTGTTTTTCAAATGCAACTAAGATACAAAATATAATAAATTAACTTTGTTAAATTTAAAACAGGAGCTACAAACGTATGTTACTTCAAACTCACACTTTTAGACTTCACAGGCTCATAAAGTGTTCTGACATAGAACTCCTCGCGATCGACGTAAATCTTAAACATTCTGACGTCTTCAAAAACATTTTTAAATGTAATCACAACCGATCCTCCAGATTTTATTTCAAATGGACCTTGAGGTTTGGGCTCTAAAGCTCTGCCCTTTATGTTAAAGCTAAAAATTATATTCTAATTTAAACACGTTCCTTTACAAAAAAAAAGTATTTTAAGAGTAATAAATTTGACGTACACAAATTCACCCGCCACAGGAGAATTAAAGGATACTTTGCAATTCTGAACCCCAAGTACTGTCGGTTCGAACCAAGTCTGAAATTTACCCTTCTCAAATGGTCCCAGTTCATATTCTTTTTCTGTTATTATTGACGGATGGGATACCTTGAATATTTCAGTTAGAAAAACATTATTTTAATATGTTGTGATATAAATAAGAAGGTTATTGATTTGTATATATGCATTTCTTGAGGGAGTTTGTAAGTTAGATTTTGGAAATGGAAATAGGTTAAGAGAGAATCGATGATCGTCAACGCCATCGGTTGTCTTCGTTGTAAATTACAGCGTACATCTAACTAAACGGGTTTTCATGTATTGTCTATGATATTGTATGAGTTCATGAAAATCTATTCAAACATTTAACATTAAAGAATAACAAATAACAATCTACACACAAAAAAAATTGCTATTATAACATTAGTTGAAATGGGTAAAGGTTAAAGATTTCGTAATTAAATTACCGTTGCGATGAAATCAGTTCTCACGTCAGTCTTATTTTGAACTCGTAGTCGTAGAGGAATAGACAAGCCGAGAGACGTTGTGAACTCCAAGTTCTTCACCTTAGCAGGCAAACATTTGAGGACCACTTTATAAATATAAGACCCCACCAAAGGATTGCTAACTTCCAAAACATCCTCAATCTGTCCCACCACAAGAGGAGAGTAGACCATCACGAGTGTTGCCTATAATGTTCATAAAACATAATTAATTTTAGTATTTTGTTTTATTAGTAATAAATAACATTGTTATTATCATATTACACAACAAAAGTTGGATACGTTTTACTCAAATTGGAATATACCTATCCATTAGTATCCATAGTAGATTTTATGAAATGTATTTTTGATTGTGAGAATACTCGCATAAATTAATCGTATTCTAGATGAATAAAAATTTTTAAAGTGAAAAGAATTAATTAACAAGTGTTAGAGATTAGAACACACCTCTGAATTTCTAGTAATAAGTAACGTGTCTGGACATTCAAGGTGATCGCATCTTATGGCAAAATTGGCATCTTCGCTCAATGGATTCTTGAGTATGAGCTCTTTCCGCATAGACTCCCTCGCGGGTGACACAAATGTCAATGTGTCCACAATTTTGCTTTCCGTGACGGACACAACAACGTTGTAGAATTGATACTCACGGCTGTCTTCATTGACAAACATTACCTTTAACGAAATACGGATTAGACAATACGTTAATAGTCTTATAACATGATATGAGATGGTTATTCTTTGAAAGAGACTCACGGCTACTGATTAAGATTAAAATTTTTTATATTGAAAATATTTTATCTTTACAAAAAAAAAACATTTTATTAGAATAAATTCCTTTCTATTTTGTATTTTTTTTATGTAAAAGGTGGCAAACGAACAGACGGCCAACTTGACGGTTAGTAGTGACCGCCGCCCATGGACATCCGCAACATAGATGTTGCGGATGCGTTGCCAACCTTACTTGTGGAGGAAAAGCTAGGAGAATGGGATATGTGATAAGGAAATGGGAATAAGGAAATACAAGGAAGGGTTGGGAACAGGGAAAGGGCAACCGGCACTCTCACTCATCGGACGAAACGCAGTCATTAAAGACTACTTCACGCCGATCTTCTGTGAGAGGGTGGTACTTCCCCGGTCGAGCCAGCCCATGTTCGAGCTATAGTAACTAAAACTACAACTAGGCTCTACCACCTATAATAACCTAAAAATAATATATCTAATACTTAAGAAATGACGAATAATCTTACTTTTGCTATAATTTCACATTCCTCATAGCACACAAAAGTCCAACGACAAGTAGCAGACGCTTCTCCCCATACTTTTATTGTCTCTGGATGCTTGATCTCGTAGTAACCATCAAATTTGTCCGGACTTATTTTGACAAACTCAGTAGAAACAAGGTATGTTTCTGGAAACTAATGAATTTATAGTTAGACTTGCTCAGAAAAAGTTTTAATCTAAAATATTTAAACAAAGCTCTTTAAACTTAGTGGTCTTTTTAGTATGCATAAAGTATACCTATTATAAAAGAATCTAAAATGTGTATTTCTTCATACACTTTCTAAGAGCATTGAAAACCATCTGAAAGGATAATAGTAAAAAATAGTACTCATTGTAATGAAACTAATATTTTCGGATTTACTACGCGTTTTTTTTATTTATTTATTTATTTTTAAATAAAAAGGCGTAGTAAATCCGAAAATATTAGTATCATTCATCTGAAAGGATCTGAAATCATCTGAAGAGATCAAGGTAGCATAATCATAATTAATATTTGAAATGCTTCCAAAAAAATTTTTTCCTTAATTTACGGATTAAATTACGGATTCTGTGAATAATCGATGATTGATTGAATTGATCAACATTTTTGTGAAATAGACAAAAGTCGATAACAAGAGATGACACATGCAGCAAATCAGAAGCTAAAAGTTAGAATATGTACATATGTAACTCAATAAAAACCCAAGTTAACTTTTGAAAAAGTAAATTTCGCGGTTTTTTAAGCACACCATGCAATTTTTTACACAAACCTCTGTAATATTATACACCAGCAGGTGCTCAGTGTGTAGTTCTTTTGCCGACACAGTGATGTTCACATTGCCGTTAGGATTAGGATGAACTGCTGAGCCCACTAGCGTTATAAACAGCGCGCTCTCGCCCAGAGGAGAAAACAATACTTGGCTCTGAGAAACATTTCAAGAAAGATTTCGATGTATACTTTAAAGGATATTTGAAATAAAATAATCATATCTTTTGAAATATCAGCAACTGATTTAAATGCTCAATTTCAATGCTTAATAAGTACCTACTCTATATATCATCTACGTTTAATGTTGACTAGTGGTAAAATATTTTAATTTTATTTTAGTTTTCATATTAAAAGTATTCAATAAACAATATTTAACAGATGCTTAAAAGTACTTTAAAAAAATTCGTCGATATAAAGTCGAGTCAAACTAACAGATAACATTTTTGTTTTACAGATTAAAAAAAGTTCAAGCAGTAAATTTTCTACAGGTTAACTGACGACGTTGTATGATTAATCTAGGTCAGGATTACCAAAAGTAAATCATAACTTGTGGGTATAATTTTGAGCTATTTTCTATAAATGCATCCCCTTACCTCATGTTTGCCAACCGTTTTCGGTTTAAAATATATTGGAATATCCATAGTTGAATTCGGCTCTACATTAAATTCCTTTAAAGTTTCAAACGGTCCACCAGACACTTCGGACAAAACCAGCCACATATCATCGGAACTGCAAATTATATATTGGATGAATTAAAATTGTAAAACTTCAACAACCAGATTTTGTATAATAAAAATAACTGATGTACGTACGGATTTGTGACAACAACGTATTGTGTATCTATTTCTCTGACCGGACATTCGAAATACAAAGTTTTCATTTGAACATTGCCAGTGTCCACACAAGTGGCATACAGAGCTAACTCCAACGGTTTATAGTTCTCAATATTACAGGATGCCTGTAATTCCACTTTAGTTTTAATATTTACTTAATTAACAAAAGTTCCAGATAGATCGTTTAATCTCAAAGTTTTTTTGAACCGTTATTTACGAAGAAACGAAAAAGAACTAATGTATTTCAGTACATAATCCATTTTACATCCACTCACCCAAACTTTAATAAATGGATTATGATTGACGGGTCGAAATGTTATTGTAAAAGTGACATTAGTGTGTGCCGATATATTCCCATGCATAGGGGATATTAAGAACTCGTTTGATATTAACGGCTGCCACCAAAATCTGTTCAAAATTTAATACGAATAAAAAGAAATATAGATAAAAAATCAATGTTTATTATTAAATAATATCATAATTAAAAATACTGTCCATTAACAAATTATATATATTTTTTAAATTTCGATATATGTTAAAAACAAACTATTTACCTTGCTCCAAAGTCGCCTTTATTGAACAGCATGACCTTGAGTATCTTACAGCCTCGTTTGCGCACACGACCAAATTGCAGTGAATTCTGACTGAAGCATAATGACATACCAGTAGCGCTTCCGCTCAAACGCACTAGAGGGCGCTCGAATTCAAACACTTTCATGTTAAGCTACGATAATGTATGAAAAAGTATATTAAATTTTAAAATATCGTAAGTAATGATTGTACACATATTAATGACAGTTAAGTTTAACAAATTTCTTAAATAATTAAACCATACCTGAACATTGAGGTCACTTATCATCCCAACAGGCTTAAACAAAATTTTTAACGGCACTTTCATATACGGTTTTATTAAACACTTTGTTGGTATCACTTTTAGAGAAGCTAAAGAATTTTGTACATCCATAGTTATTTGCTCTTGGATCTTGTCGTTTTTATACTGTTGTAACATATGGCCCCTGTGTATGGAAGAGTAAAATTATTTTAATAAAAAAGACTACCAAAATACATAGGAGACAGTAATAATAGTTTAATTTTACCTGGATGGTCCACCGTCAGCTTGAAGAGTGGTAGCACTGGGTACAAGACAAACACTGGTGCCTTCAGATTTCGTAGTGTCTTCGATATTCGGGTGCATGACCCTGAATATATAACTGGCCTCAATGGGTACCTTACTATGATTCATAACTTCTATCTGTCGAATAATCTTTTCCCCTACTTTAACTGGTCCTAGATCAAAACTCTTTTGACATCCTTCATAAAGATCGAATAGAAGAGGAATTCCTGAAACAAATATATTATTCTTCTCCAAATTCCTTTGCATTATTATAATACATGATTAAATGTTTCTAGTTGTTAAGTATATAGTTTACCTTCGCCTTTGATAGTAACGATTTCTTCACATAGTGAATTCACCCAAAATTGCAATTTGAATTCATACTCCTTAACTTGTTTAGGGCGGAAGAATACTGATATTTTCAAACGATTTTTGGGTTCAATACTGCTCTCATTATTGTAGCTCACAAATAGTTCAGGGACATTAGAGAAATTTAGGTCAACACTAAAATATTAAATTGTTTTATTTAAGTTTTTTTTTTCGACTAATACATAAAATACAATGAATAGATTTCAGTTATGATATAGTAAATCAATAAGAAGATATTTACGTAATAGGTTCGGTGTCATTATTATAAACACCTAAATTTTTCTTATAAGTCGAATCTGGAGCATTAACGATACATCTACCAAAATCGTATTCCATACACGAAAAGCTATATGAAGGTTTTTTAATTTCTGCATGAAGGTATATCATATACTCGGGACCATCGGGAATCTGGAAGAAATACAAGTTATAGGGACTTGTAGTATAATATTATTTTCATAACAAACAGGCAAGGATAAATTATTATTTTACAGCTCTGTCATAATACTGAAATTGCCTACAATATAATCTATAAACTACGGGTAATAGAATATAATTTAGAATTTTATAAATGTAGAATATGGTCTTTAATTATTCTATAAATTACATACGTGTCAATAAAGATATATAGTTTTTATTTTATCAACAATAGTTTTCACCAAAAAAGTATTACTTAAAATTATTTCAAGTTTATCTATACTAGTAAATAAATTGAAATATATCTTTGTAATTTCAAATTAACATTCAAACTTAACTCATATTTAAAGATCCTTTAGGATTTATTTAAGAAAATTCAATAAATCATTCATTTAAATCAAGAACAAGTTTTATAAATTACAAATAATTCCGCATGAACAACTAATGATTTCATATATTTTGGGCATTATTATCAATAAGTATTGAGAAATTGTACATGTTCATATAATATTTACGAGTTTAACTTTGTATCTCCAAATAATTTCTGTACACATGTATGATGTAATATGTAACCATAATAATGTTTAGTAAATTATATAAATGATACTCACAAAGAGTTTAACAGGGAATGACTGGACAGGTACTTTTTTGAGTGTAAAATGAAGAATACATTCGACCTCCGCGGCAGGAGTCACGTGACCGCTGCTCGGTTCCACGTACATGTTGAGGTACTTCCTCACACCGCTGGTGTTGTAACGCCAGTCGAAAAAGAACGTCGCAGACCCATCGTTTTTGATTGTAAACGGAATTGTCCTCTCGTATGTTGAAGCGGTCTGGTCGTGATTTATTACATATTAAATAATATAGGTGAAACAGTTTTTCTTTTTGAATACAAATGATTATTAGTTTATTGAATAAAGGCAAAATATTGAAGTGAAGCTATTTGGAAATTATACGTCTTGGCAAATGTCTCATATACTTTTCTGTTCCAATCGTCTCTTTTTTTATATATGTATGTATATCTACACTGTAACTAGTGACTATGTAAAATATGAGAATAATATCTACATAAAAAATATATAAGGAGAGAATTGTCTCGAATTCATACCGCCTAAGAAGTTACAGATTATCTAAAGTTACATAATTTATGATTTTACTTTATAATTTCTGAACGTCTGCATAAAAATTTGAAAATGAGGACGAATGTCAATATTTTTTAATTACTGACATTATTCGAGATTTTGAAAACGTAAAACGCGAATATTGTGGACATAAGTTGTTCGTCCGAATAATGAAATGAAATACTTTTTAGGAGAGAGTTTTTTTTTCAATTTTAGGAGAGAGTTTATGCCATCGATGTGATAAATCTTAAATGTTTGACAGTTACCAAACTTGGAACATTGTTTCAAAATATATTTTTTCTTTTATTTCTTATTCAGCAACTTTCATAATTAATAATTCTGCTATTCGGGATAGTGACAAATACAATATATCAAAAAATTGGTTTAGCGATTCTCTAACTATAAAAAGTGTAGCTAAGACTTTTTTTTACGTAAAAAATAGTAAGTAATAATTTTAGAGAGATAATGATTTATAAAGGCACCTGATCCAAATGAATATTAGTGATCGCATCACTTTGCAGTATATGATCATTCCCAATCAAATAATACGTGACCTTCGGCTTTATGGAGTAACTCAGAGCGTTTACACACAAAGTTATAAGTTTCGTTAAGTACGTCACACTGCAAAATATTTTGAAGGAAAGTGGTCCGTCTTGTATTGGAGTGTAGATTATTCTAAAAATAGTTATGACTTGTTTATTTATTTTATATATTAATACTAAAGTAATATGAAAAATGTATGATATTTTTAATTATTTCTATTACTCAAATCAAGCTCTTACTTAACAGGAGTCTCCGATCTAGGTCTCAATACACCTTTTTCTGGTTCAACTACGACCGGTGTTTTACCCGATTCGTTACATAAAGAGTTTCCTTTGAATTCGTAATTCAAACTTTCATTTTCAGTATTTTTTAAAATGACCGTATGTGTCGTCGTAAATCCAACCAAAGAGTTCCTTATTATAAGAATGGTTGGTACAAACATAACATCTGGCTCGTGCACAATACCCACTACCAGGAGATTCATGACCAACGAATGAACGGGAATTATGAATTTCCATTGGGATTCATACGTCTGAAATTACAAATTTAATAAAATTAGGTTCAATAAAAAGCTTAGCAATTAAAAGAAATCCAATATAACTACCCCAGGTGCTGTTGGTGAGAACGTAAACACGACTTCCGTACTTGTACCTCCTTCAACGTAACCTTTCAGCATGTTGCAATGCATAGGAATGAGATCAGGGTTGTCAGACATTACCATTTCGAATATGAACTCGTAACCCTCGCATGTGGGATTAATAACATTGAAAGCTCTGCAATGTTAATAAGTTTTATTTGGTCGATTATCGTAAACGACAGTACTGACCAGATATCCTGAATATAGTTTCCATATGTATAAATCATAGTATATTTTTCTTAAACTAATAATTTATTTGTTGGTATACAGACTTTTTATAACAACCGGAACCGAGCACGTTAAATTCAAGCACATTTATATGAGGAGGCAGCGCCACACCAGTTGTTTTCCTTCTGCCGGACGATATATAATCACTCTCCTCAATATTAAGGTGTACATATGGTATTAAGGATTTGGCTCGGATTTTGCATGATATATTTTGGTCATAGGGATCCAAATTATCTATAAAAGATTAATCAAAGTTAAGAATAATTATTGTTTAAAAATGATTAGTGCTTATACAACTAAAATTTCTATAAAATAATTACCTATTGAACTTTTAAGTCGGACATTAAAAAGGAAAGCCTCTAGCGGTGCAAAGGTAACTTTAAACTCTCGACTTTCATTCGGTTTGAGACATTCTCTCTCTGGTTTTATGACGAAAGGTAAGTCAGCTTCGAACCATGTATCAACACTCTCCCTTCCCGTACTATCGCTGAATAAGGTAATTTTACTGGGATCTGAAAATTATAAAGTGACATTTATTTACGTAAATACAGTATTAAAGTAAATCGCGTCAAGTTTATGTTTACGTATTTATTTCTGTGTTAGATAAAATTACGTACTATCATTTTGGTTCACAATTTGTTCAGATGGTTTCCGTTCATCATTTTCTCCACCTTCTTCGTTAGCACTTTCACTTTCCTATGGGATGGTATTGGTAAGTCGTCAATCTTTATACATAGAACTACTGGTTTATTTATAACATACTTACTTCTCTGGGTACATATTTATCTATCCGTGCTGGATAATTATCATCGATTATAAAGTTCCATACTAATTTCATTGGTACCTTTCCGATATTATGAACTTTGAAGTTAAAACTTCTCGTCTAGTGGAACAAACGTAGAATTAAATTAAATGTAGAAATATTCATATTATTTTCTATAGAATACTATAACAATTTTCGGCAAGATTAACACTAGTTTGCATTTTCCCACTACATACAAAGCATTAAACTTTTTAGTCGTCAATTTTCACATATTATAGTTTTTATTTAGGTTATTAATCGAGACACTGAAAACACTTCATATGTAGTGGGAGGGTGTAAACTTAGGTTAAACGATCTGTAATCATTTGTTTAGCCGTTATAAAGTTAGATGATTCCGTCTAATTTAAAACTATTTCAGCTAATTTATGTGTTCTTGATTTATAACTACTAGTACTGCTTAACTTTTATAGCTTATAATAAAGTAATGGTTATGGGAATAAAACCACAAATCCAACTAAATACAGCTGTATTATTTCAACCCTTAAAATTTATCCTAGTACACACAGTAGTATATAAGACTTACTTGATAAATGAATGTATCTTCCAAACGTTTTTCTGCCTTTAAATTGCACGTATACTTTGTGTACTCTGTCAATGCTGATAGCACGATAATCATTTGTATCACGTCAGCAGAGGGTTCCGTATTTTGATTGACGAGTTCATCCAAGGGCGTCTCAAATCTCTGGTTCAGATCTGCATTTCTATTTCAAAAAGTAAACATTTATCTACATACTGATGAAATTCATGTTTTGAATATTATTATTATTAAACTGAGATTATTTTTTAATACTTTCTTTTCCAAATTACCTATTTCTATACCTTTATAATTTCGTTCAGCAATTTCAGCCTAACAAACACACAAAATATGCGAATTTATAGCCAAGTTTTAGCTATCTAGACTTTGACTGAAGCCTTATAGCGTATTTTAAAGCTCCATACTCTAAATTCTATTGATTCGATACTGATCTTTGAATCTCAGGATAGGAATAAAGAAATATTACTAAAGTTTTATTTTTTTCACGAATAGAATTCTAGAAACAGTTAAAAATAACAAAATACAATATGTGATTTTTACGTGTTGTGATCAAAAACAGTAACAGTTTGTCGGTTATCCCAAGTCGTGGCTTTCATATCAAGTGTTAGGAAGTCATCACTTATGGCCGTCAATGTTAAATGCAATAATTCCTGAAAAAAAAATCCAAGTCCATTAATTTTGATTCCCAAATAACGGAATGATTCCAAAATAAGGAAATGCTGCGTACCTTCTTTATTACAATAGGTTGTAGAGAGAAAAAAACTATTTCTATATCCTTTTCCTCTGCGGGTGAAATATATCCGACCGATGGTTTAACAACAATATTTTCCAATTCACCCCACTTAAACCTATATACTTTTTCTGAATTATTAACCATTATTACTATTCTTCTGTGCATCACAGCTAGCTCGCAGCCGCCTGGTTTAAAATGGGCGGTAATTATATAATCATATACTAATTTCTGGTCCAATATTTTTAAGAATTGATTCTACCGACAGTAACCTTACCAAAATTTAAAATGTATTTCAGAATAGAATGCTCAGCGCTACTGGTTGTATCGCTCATTTTCACCGAAGCCTGGGATATCCTCTTACTCTTTTTTATTTCTAACGCTCGAGATTTCTTTCTTTCCACAGTTGCACTTTTACTTTTCTTTCTACTGTCGAGCGTTGACACCGTCGATAAGGTTCTAACAAAAAAAAAAATATTTATTAAAAAAAACCATCGTAGCCTTTCAGACAAGCGTTAATTTTTATTCAAGACAAATGAAAACAGTATATTTCGTACCCTTCACCGGATCCTTTGAATACTTCCAAATCGATATCCATGAACAGCATTTCTAAACCCGTCAAAATTACATCTTCCATAAACGCCTCGGCTTCGCAGAGTACCTAAAAGGTTTATTCAATTACTATAATTATATAAACCTAATTAATATTATGTTATATTGATATAAATACTACCGTAAAATGTTCGTATGGATTTTCGACGATCGTTAATTTTACATCACAAGAAATTCTTCCTCTTCTAATAGGATTATAATAGACATATAGCGTGGCTATTTCATTTGGCTTGAGCATCAATTTCATTACTATATTCATGTCATCTACAAAAGGTAACAAAACATGATTTAAATAATTAGTATATCACTAAAATAAAAATAGCCGCTTTTTATAATTACCATTATTTCCATAAATAATCATATGTTCGCTATCAATGGCTGAGGTTAACCAAAACACTGGTCTTTCTTCTTTCTTTGAGAATAGAACTTCAGCGACTACTATCGTTTGTACTGAGCTGACGTTTTTAAAACGAATCTTTTTACTCGTCATTGATCCCAAACAGGTAACGGGAAAATGTAACAGAGCAATCCTTTGATGTTTCAAAGGCGGTGATATTAAAAATATTCTTGGTATAACACCTTCACCAATTAAGCATATCTTAAAAGATTGCTCTTGATTCTGAAGCAATTTAAGTCTTATTTCTAAAACCGCTCTGTATTCCTGAAATATATTCATCATTACAAAAATAACTCAACATTATTTTTAAAATGTTTTATAATTATAGATTCCCAACCTCAAGAGCTTTTGGGCTAAATATAATACCCAAGTTTTTATGTAACAATGGTTCTATATGGGTCTGGTACTTGTCCAGTGAAAATATACTATGTTCTGTATTAGATTGATAATGTAGCTTCATTGTTAATGCACAAGCAACGAGTCCGCTATTGTAAAGGTCGACAATTGCAACATAGCTAGAATTTACATTGACGGCGAAAAAGTGGAGAGTGACGGAGTCTTCAACAAATACACAATGCGGTGATGACTGAAAGAAATTAAACATTTTTAATCTCATTGTTTCAATACAATCATTAATGTTTTAGTGTAACATACCTCATGCACTTTATAGTCAGACAAATTTTTAACGATAAGATGTTCGCGAAATGTCGTTTCTAAGTTCCAAAAATCGAGCGTCGGCATTGCTCCTGTACCAACTAGTTTTAATGGAACTCCCTGAGCTTCAGCAGGACAAGTGTCACTGATTATAAAATGTATCGTCTCCTCAAATGTCTTCGCAGCGGTAGCAAGAAATTGGATTTGAAGCGTCCTACTGGTACCAGGAGCCAGAAGATTGTCATCGTTTAAAATGAGAAAGTTTCCACATTTCAATGGAGGGTTTTTCAACCTGCATGATGGTTTATACTCAGAAAATAGTCTATGTTATTATTGATTACAAAAGAAATTATTTAAAACCAGGCTCTTACTTATTGTCTTTTAATTTCATCTGAGGTTGTGGATCTTCAGGATGCGGTTGATACTTCGGGGGTAAAACTATTTCATAGGTTACGGGGCATTTACTCGTATTGTTTAAAATAACGTCACGCATTACACCGCTCCCGACAGCAATAATATGAAAATTTAACTCCCCCAAAGGGAATAAAGTGAAACTATAATAGTATGGAGATTATATAAGAATGAGAATATTAAAAAATGTGAATATATATTCGAAATAATGTAAAGAAAAGTCTCACGTATTATAAAACGAAGCAATTGAAATGCACACGGGAAACTTTGCTACAACCACCTGGTTTTTACTACCATCTAAAATGGAACAAATATAAGCTGGAACGTTGACCAAATTCATGGAAGTTGTGGGAGTACATTCAAATTCTATGATAACTAATTTTAATGTTGGTGGTACAACTCCACATTCTTGCATCACTTCAAAAGATCGGAGCAACGATGGTTCAGGAAAATTCTTTACCTTTTTAAGCCTACAAAAAAAGATAATTTTTAAATTTTACTTTACTTTGGAATAACATAACTCTTTCGATATATTTTATCGTACTTGTAATAAACATTGTATTTTCCACGATTTAGCAAATACATTTCTCGATAAACTGTGGAATTCACTTTGACGTTTCCGTAGTTTAAGAAATTTTCGCTGGGATTTTCATAAGCACAATCTACCATAACGTCATAACACTCCGCAGATAAGAACAAAACATCTGTTAACATTGGCTCTCCACGACCCTCTGCATCGTATATCTACAAAACAAGTGAAGCATAAATATATAAAATTTCGTTAAGCTCATATTATTAAGAATATTTTTTTTAAGCTCGCGTTGGTGAAATGTTCCAAAGTTGCTAATTATTATTGGCTAGCATTGTTCTAGATGGAGGTAGAATAACAAAATAAAGTATAAAATACTAATATTAGAATTTCCCTCCCTTTCAAAAAGATGCTAAATTTGAGTTCTCTTATTGTTTTTATCTGTATTATTTCATGAAAGTCTACTTTAACTGTGTTAATATTGTTTTAACTATATTTAAGCTCTAAGTTTATATCAAAACAACCAAAATATATTATGAATTCGAATTACATCAATTGTCAATGCCTTGTTTGATATAACTCCAACCCTGCAAGCGATGTATGTAACGGGTACAACTTGGTTATCATGACGTAACACTACGCCCGATGATTCAGATATTATAAAATCCTCTACAAATTCCGAAGCATTTCGTATTTGCCACTTTATAGGCAAGATTGAATCATTTTTCACTATAAACCTGTCGTCTTCACGTCTATATAGTAAATGTTTTCCATACTCTACAAAACAATTTATAAGGTACAGGGTTGATTTTTATAATTAAGTATTTTTTTGGCTTTAGTATTTACCAATCATTTTCGTCAATGGAAGAATTTCAACGGTAGGCACAACTCCTCTACAAGCTACTGTAACAGTCACGATTTCGGGATTGTCTTTGACGCAGAACATCAACACACTCGTATGCACTCCTACCTCTGTTGGTGCTGCAGATACCTCTAGTTTACCTCTACACCCAGGCTTAGTAAATAAATATTTTGTTAAAACTTTCCCCGAGCATGAATTAATATATAACTATATATGTAAAAAACATTAAAGATGTAATTCACCTCCAGTATTAATGAAGTTTTATCAATAATGAAAACTGTAGTTTCTTCTAGAAATTCTACTTCGATGTCTGTCGTTATCAAAGAAGAGTTTCTTATGTCTATGGTATATTTTTCTTCATATATCCTGTATATTAAATATTATTAAAATAATACTAAGATTTTGTCCATCCTTTTTAAACGAAAATATATTTAATAATTTCAAACCTGTTCATTCCTACAAATATAGGTCCAAATTCAAATAGTTTCTGATCATCCAAATAAGTAACTTTATAAACTTGATCTTCTAACGCTCTTCTGACGAAGTTTTCAAACATTTTCTTCGGGCGACTGTCTAATCTGATCGGTATATTAAATATTAATACGATATAAATCTTTTTAAGAAGTTATTAAAGATATTGATATCAAAGAACCTCGGTAGGTCACATATCCCAGACACGTTTATGTCTACCCTCGATTCAGGCCAGCCACTGACTTCCACGAATCTTTTGACACTAAAATTTCCTTCAACTTTAGGACTGAAGGAGTACTTGCATCGTACTAGATCTCCGGGATGTAAAACGATTCTAGTATTGATATCTAAAACACGAAAATAAGGCAAATTATATATTGACACAAAACCTAAACAAGACTATACATATAAATTGAAAGATCATATTCGTGTATTACCGGTCAATGACTTCACAGTACGTAGTGGTAAAGGGTATGTTACTTCAGTTTCACTTTCATTTGCTACAACTTTTTCTAGAGAGGCAACCGGTATTTCACTAGTAGATGTTTGGGACGATGTTACCTGAATATTAAAATTATTAGCAATCAATAAAGTTCATAAAGACCATCGAAATATAAATAATACAGAATACAACTCGCCTTTTTACCACATGTGCAGTTCCATTTGCTAAGTATATTTAAAACATTATCTTGACTGGTATCGTCCAACAGGTTTAAATCATTTAATTGGTTACATTCACATTTTTTAATCTATGAAAAATAAGATTATCATAGTATGCTTCATTAAATAGTTAAATTATTGACAAAAAAATCGGTATATTACAGGAGGTTCGTCCAAATATTTCCATTCCAAAGGTTCTTCATGATTTATACTGGGAAATGTTTTAGGTAGGAGTACAGTGTAAGACTTTTTATCGATAGGACACTTTAGTACGTCATACTTTTCTTCTTCCCTTAAAGCTTCTTGAATATGTGTTGACGTTGCAAACTTATGTACTAAAACTTGTTTATATCGAAGACATGGACACATTATTATTGTCAATGGAAATCCTCGTTCAGAAAAACTTACTTCTGACATCTGCGAAGTAAAAAACCAATTGATTTTCAATAAACAATGATTTTTTTTGATAATTTTATTAATGAATGGATCTTTTCTGCTTACTTGGATTTGTACATCAGATTTTTTCTTAGCCTTTTTCTGTGCTGCATTTATTACTTGTCCGTTAAAGCCGTACAAAGGAAAACCAACATCTTCCTCTTCAAATACCCAGTTATTCGCTATATTGATCAGGTTTTCGAAAGTATTTTTTAAATATTCGTTGTATTTTGTGTTCATCATCAAGTATTCACTCGTAGGTTTTGCTGTAATATATGGATAACATTAAATAACTATAAATAAAGCTATACACTACCAAAAAAAGACCTCCTTACCTCTCATTTCCTCTTTCTTAATTTTTTTCTTAGACTCATCTTTTTCGATAACCAGGATTGACTTACTGTGATCTAAAATAAATCGAATTTTATTTAAAACCTGTCATACCAAATTCTTATTAAGAACATTGTTAAATTGGTATTTTGGATATTATAACTATTAAATGACTGCAACTTATACATACGTTTAAAAATGAAAGAAAATATGCAATTTAAAAAAAGGAAATTGTAAACAAAGTCTTCAAATTTACAGTATGTCAATATGTTGTTAAGTAAGAAAAATTACCTTTCGCACTCTTCAATTTTGTAACAGAATCTTTTCTATACCTGAAAAAAAACTTTCTATAAAATATGACAAATAGAATCATAATAGAATCTAACAAGTTTTTTTTAACGAATGCTCGGTACATAATCTCGCGGTTCATTTTCAAACTTACAAGATCGGAAATATATGAACCGCAAACAATTGTCTATTAACATAATATATGAATATTCTTACCCAACTTTCTCTAAATAATTTCTACGTCTATTCTCTAAGCCATAACTAATGTAAATTGCTTTTAACTCCGGGTCGGCATTCTCGTATTCTTCACTCTCCATCGCTTCAAAAGATTCAACGATTTCTGCTATTTCAGTTTCATCATACTCTTTGGGTATGTTCCTAGAACATTTTTGAAGATATGTATGATGTATACGAATTCTAAATATCTTTTTCAAAGGTTAGTTTTTAGTCTTATAACCATACTCGTCTATTTGATCCATTTCTCGCTGAGCTTCCTCGTATGACTGGACCCATTTATTGAAATCAGATTGACACAGTATCAAATTAACATTCCATATTGAGTGTTTTGCTTTAATAATTGTTGATAGTGCTAGTGGAGGATTTTTTAAAATTTCGCTCGATAAGGTATCCACAATGAAGCCTCGGTCGAATTTGGGCAATTTGAAAAATTCTGTTAGGAGTTCCAGCATCAAATCCTGTAGAAAATATACATTAGTTTTTACACCACCTTTTAAGTAACTTAATAAGTTATACAAAATTGAGCGCTACCATTTGAAACATAGTGGTTGAACCTATCGCTCCGAGTGCTGATTGAGATGCTACTGAAGATGTAGGTGACTTTTTCTTCTTCTTATCACCAAGTTTAGATTTAGGTGTGCCTACATTTTTATTAATTGCCAAATACTCAATCTTTTTCAACATAATGTCAAACTTGTCCTCAATTTCCTCCGATGAAACTAAGACAAAGAAGTGTTATTTAATAGTATAAAGGAATATTATTAAATGATTCATATTATAGCATAAAACACATTATACTTTCATCATCATTTTCATCTTCTTCGGAGCCGGTTTTGTTCGTCGCACCTTTTCGGTAAATGGCATACATTTCTTCAATTGCACTTGTGATTAATAATTTTGCTGGACACGTACAGACGCACAAAGCTTCTACGATACACAAATCAATGTTGATTGTCGGTAGTTGAAGAGCTTTTCCGAGAGAATACGCCATTTCCTGGCATTGGACTTCTGTTGAAATTTTAAGGACACGATAATTAATACAGTGAAAAATGTAAAATTCACATTTTTTTGTTAACCCAATTAATTGCCTTCACAAGGGGATCCATGAACAAAAATTAAAACTCCGTTGGAATATTTTTCAGTTCCAGTTTCTGTTGAAACAGTATCAAATACAGAAAGGCTCTCTTTTAACGGATCCATATTCTTCTCCTTAAACTCCTTGATGACATCTATAAAATGACAAAATAATATAATGGATATAATATTTTTGATAAAATAACAAATTAAAATTAAATAAAAGAAACCTGAAATTATCTCTGCTTCGTTTCGAACTTTCTTTACAGAAGTAGATTCTTTTACAGACGACGGTTTAGCAGTATTTTTAGGACTTTTGAGTTTTCTAAAAAAAAACACATTTATTCATTAATAATGATTATTTTTATTCCACTTAATTTAAAAATCAAACTAATACTTTGAAGATGCAATTGAGCGTGATGTTGTGACTTTTGCCCCTTGAATCTCGTCATCTTGGTACCTGAAAATTCGCCATAATTTTTTTATCACCAATATCTTTAGAGAAAAAAGCATACTTCATGTCTTACTTTTTCACCGTTTCTTTGAACTTTGTATAAAAATTTGTTACTTCAAATGGGAACCCTGTGCCAGGTTGTATAGAAGGAACCAACATTTCATCTGGTTTGTTATAATATTTGTATAAAAGTTGATATATTTCTTCTTCTTGCTGCCACATTCTGTTAAAATTTCAATAACTTCTAGTAATTCTAAGTAAATAATATTCCGAAACTATTATAAATATAAAGAAACTTTTTACTTATCGCTGTGTGCTATGATTAATTCAATAGGAAACGGGCACGGGTTTGTAAGTCCGAAATAAATATCCGAAGTTTCCGACCACGGCAGAGTTGGTGGAAATGCTACATTTGGACCGATAATATGTACTTGAGGCATAATCCCTTTACCAGTTATGGGTATCGTCATTCTATTTGGATTCATATGATACTTAAATATAAGTAGGCCCTCATACACCATCTTTGAGAGGAAAAGAGATTAACATTATATCACGTTATCTAACTTTTAAGGGAAAATAAGTATTAATTATTATAAAATTACTTCAATAGTAGGTTTGAACGCAATACTCAGCCAGCCGCCTTCGCCTGGTTCATATTTTCCTGAACTGTCCAATATTGTCATTGGACTCGGCCCGGGAGATCTTAATTTCAACGTAACGAACCAAATGCAAGCCGGTTTCCCACTATAAAAATAATAAAGTTTAAATTACACTTAAAAAATATCCGTTATTGTTAAATTACATTATTCTTTTTAGCTCACATGTTTTTGAGAGGAATGGAGCATGTTATCTTGTCCCCGCATCTGACGGAGCCGAAATCAATTTCTTTAATATTTGAAACTAAATAAGGTACAGCACAGAGTGCTGTTATACGTATAGGTATTATAACTCCGCATGGAACCTGTTGAATATTAACTTGTTAAAAATAATGGAAGTATAACAATTAATTAAATAGATTATTTAAAATATTACCTCTATATTAAATGACGTTTCAACATTCTGCTCGAGTTCCGTAAAATCTATTGAAGTGGGTGCAAACGAAACCTCAAGTTTCCCTTTCTCACCTGGATTCAATTTTCCACACAATTTCAAACTCAACCAAGTCGGTATGTTAGTGCCTTTAGCAAAGTGCAACTTTGATACTATTGGACCATAGTTTACTATCTCAACAGAGCATTGTATCTTGAAAGACAGAAATTTTGTTATTTCATGAAATTTGTATATTAATATAACACAAACAAAATAATTTTCGGATATTTACAGTACTACCCGTGATAACAACTCCAAAATCTATAACATATGGAACTGTAAGGAAGCCTGGAATAGGCCCCATTTTTCCCGTTGTAAAATACGATGTCAGTAGGTCTGGTCGTAATTTTATGTGATCAATTACCAACTGTCTTTCTATAGCTAATTCAATATCCATTACCGAGGGATAGAGATCCTATAAAAAGCATTTTAAATTATTATAAAATATTATTTAAAAACTATTTGGCAGTTCATTTCAAAGTATTTATATGTGATTTGCTGTATAAGTATAATTTTTATCAGAGTTTGTATGTGTGAATATCATCATTTTATCATGTGAATATCATCATATTCACACAACTGCCTCTCTCATAGAGTAGAGAGCAAATTTCAATAAATTTAATATTTAGATAAGTTTCGTGTTAACATAAGAAATAAAAACAATTGTTTGCCTCCTACATTTTAACAAAAAATGAGATCTACAAATAATAAAGCCGTAGGTAAATTTCTCAATAAAATAAACGCTACCCAAGAAGAACATATATGCCAATCATGTTGTAAAGTGGGATCTTCAAAGCATTTTTCAGTCAATGGAGAATTTAAATGCTCAGAGGTGCCAACGGTAAATATTTCGCTAACAGCTTGTAAATATTCTGTTGTTAGCTTTGGAATGGCGTGGTATCCGATTTGTTCATCAAGCTAAAAAATAATTATATTATACGAAACAATATATCAATAATTAATTTTAATTAATAATCGTCTAACTTTAAATATGTCCGGCCGTGGTAGACAAAAATAAACTTGTGGAATGACACCCCATCCGAACACCTCTATGTGCAACAGAGGGAGATGCCCAATCTCTAAAAGGAATTTAGTCTGAAAGTATCCCATAACACCAGGTCTCATTTCAACTTTCATTTCTATTTGCTCCTCCGGCTCTAAAAGTTTCTGAGATGGTATTAAATTGAGAATCCTTCCAGGCAAATCATTTTCAAATTCGGGTTCGTTAAGGTAAGTTGTGTATTCAAAAGGTAATTGTGATATGTTTGAAATCACCAATTGTTCCGTTGCATTCTCGTGAAATGAGCGTATTTTAAAATTTATTCGCTGCGTGTTTATTTTGTATAGTAAATTTGAACTTTGACCAGTAACTATTATTGTTTCTGGAGGCCCTCCCAAAACTTCGCACTCCAATGTAGCTCTGACGCTTATATCAGTTTTGGGTCTGAACATTATATTAACATATTGAACTTCATTAGGTTTCAATAATCCGGAAAAGGGGATCAAGTAGAATAAATCGTTTATCGATACGTTTTGATTTCTATTGAGCTTCAAAAACTTGTATGACCATTCAAATTCACCATCACATTCTATGTCCAACATGGGAGTAACTTTTTGCATTATTTTATAATTAAGTAATTCGGGATCCTCCGCTGTCAAACTCTGTGAACTTGTCGTCTGAGTTACTTTCACTTCTTGTTTATATGACATTAGCATATCGGGAGCATTACTTTGATCCAGTTCATCATCAATAAACAAAGCTTCGGCAGCGGTGCGGCATGGTAGTATTTCGTGCAATTCCTCGGCGCCTTTTGTAGAAAATATTCAGTTTAATAATAATTACATACATAATAAATTTAATATTGGAAGCGGTGTTTAAATAACTACCACATTATTATTACTAACCGCTATAATGTGTAGTTTCTGTTGTTGATTCTTGGTGATACAAGGTGATTTTACTATCTAACTCTTCTTTTGACCCCTCGTCCTGTAATTTTAAAAGAATTATTCATTTTAATTTGAATAGTCAAACGAAGCGTCTCGAACAATGTTGTGAGATGATAAGTTTTATTGGGTACTGCGAAAGAACGAATTGGAATATTCGTATCCGTCTAGCAAGAATGCACAAAATATGACAATCTTGATGGCCCCTATAAACCACCGATCGCTAATAATTTATAAATACACAAAAATACATCTTAAATTACCTGCACTATATGACTTATTGTACATTTCTTCCAATTGAATCTATAGCAAACCATAAGAGGTGTTGTATTTTGAATTTTTATAGTTCTGCTCTCAATACGTCCGTTCAGAACATATTGGAAATCTACTCTTGGAGATAGAACAAAAATATTCGGGAAGTTTATTTTTCCAACAAGTTTGATTGCATCCTGTAATAAAATAAATAATTAATAAGCAACAGGCCGTTTTCGTAACGGTAACTTTATGGAATATAAACCTTATTTTTATGTCCTTTGAATTTCAAACGCATTAAATCACAATAAACTCTAGACTTCAGTGACGTATGTTTGGTGGTGTCGAATAGAATTTGTATTTTCATAATATCTTGATCGTCCAATCTTTCTTCAATCATATGTGTAAGATTGAAAGCCGATTTTATCCTATTGATATCTTGAAAAAAATGCAGGGGACCTTTTCTCAGAGGATTAACTGGTTTCAAAGTCAAGTAATCTATAAATACTTTAGATTGCTGTCCATTTTCGTTAAGTATATTGTTTATGTTAATGTCAGATTCTCTGTAACATATGCACCCGCATAAGTTTTCTTCTGTCGGCAATATTTTATATGAACTACTCTTCTGAATTATAGCAAACGGAGGTTTGACATTTATTTCGAAATCTAGTGGTAACTTGGAAACATTTTTAATTGTAACCAGATCTGAAATGAAGTTTTGAACAATATAACGTAATAGTAATAATATTTTTCTTAAATAGTAATTTACGAAATATTTTCTTTACCTGTTAATTTGTAATACTCGCTGTACGGTCCATAGTCGTATTGAAATTCTATGGAAGAAGAGGACACCTCTATTTTAGGGTCTACGAATTCAGCTACAATTTGACATTCAAGTAACAACTCCTTTTTATTTATTCCTTCCACACTTCCGACCAAGTACCACATTTCTTTTATCGTTGTTGTCTTGTAGGAGAGCCCCGTCACATTCAACTCTAATTTTTCTCCCGCCGCCATTTTAAAAACCCTTGGTTCTAAATTAAAGAACCCCCTGAAACACAATGAAAATTTTATGTTAATATTTTTTGGATTTTTAGTTATTTGTGTACAAAAAAAATACAAATAAGAATAATTACGTAGTGCTTTGCTTCGTTTTAGGCGCTTTGTAATGTTCGCTCCATTCCAGGGCATGCATACGAGTTCCGCAATTCTCCATAATTACTTTACATTGGAGCGGTATTTTAGTAAAATGACGACCCAAAATAACTCTATCCCGTAGTTCGCCAACTAAAATACTGGTTCCTATTCCAGTTGCAGATAACGGTACCAACTGAAAAAAGTCTCCTTCCTTAATTTCACCAAACCCAAAAGCAATTAGTTCATATAAACTAAATACTAAATGTAAACTCACTATATCTTTTACTTTTTCCAATTGTATTACAGCTTTGTTCGTATAACTGTCAGCGTCAATCAAATATAGGCTAACAGTTAATTCGGACTCAGATTCTGGTAGTATATTACCTTCTGTTGGATAAATATGCCATCTACCATCCCGATTTAACTACAATAATATTTAAACAATAATAAGTCAACTTCTATTCATATTACTTTTTAGTACATAGACATACTACATTCATCCCTACTAATATTATAAATGCGAAAGTAACTCTGTCTGTCTGTCTGTCTCGCTTTCACGCCTAAACCACTGAATTGATTTTAATGAAATTTGGTACAGATATACAGTTGACCTTGAGAAAGAACATAGGATAGTTTTTATCCCAGACTTTTGAAAGGTTCTCTTGGAAACGCGATATAACCGAACTCCATTCGGGCGAAGCTGCGGGCGGAAAGCTAGTAACATAAATTACTTATAGCACATACCAAAGAGACTTTAAAATTAACAATGACAGGTGAATCGTTGCATAGTACGAGGGTCTTATGAGTTTTTGACAACAGCTTAACCTGTCCCCAGTGTAAAGCCATGGGATTGCAAGTCACTATGGGCCTCACTCCACAACCAGTTATGTGACATATTTCAACTGGTTGAGACAAACCGAAGAGACTCAGTCTGAAAAAACCATTATAAATTACTTTAGTTACGATTTTATCTATTACATCTACAACATTTGGACTTGAATAAAAAACAATCTGAAATAATATCAATATCCTCAAGAATTCTTTTAATATAAAAGATATAAATTATAGTAATTATTAATATTGATACTTTTTTAGTCATTCGTAATAAACTACTAAAGAATTTTCAACGGTCTAAAACCACAAATTTGATATTTATATAACGCGAAGAGAACAGATATATGTATACACAAACTAATATGAATAAAATAAAATCACTAAAATAATATTTTTAAACACGTTACTTAATCGAATACTCCTGGACGCCGAGAACACTAGTTTTTATAGTGACGGGTAATATTAAAACACTATTTGGTTTTATTATGCCCTCTTTGACATCCACGTCCACTTCTAACGTTGATTCAATCTGTTAGAATAAAATATTATGAATTTTTGTTAACTCAATTGTTTTTTAAATCTCTTGTTCATTGAGCAATTCTTTTATTGGTTTCTAAAATTAATGCAGGGTTAAAAAGATATGCTACTTTAAGGCTAAATGAGGGTTAATTGTGTTTATACTGCATGACAAACACTTAAAAAAATAAATCAATGCCTATAACATATCGAGGAAACCTGAAAGAAAGAAAGAGGATGAAAAGATTTATTTTTACCCTATTTTATAGAATCTGTTGGTTGGTTTCCCTGTTTAAAAAATAGTATTTTCAAAACTGTTCTCCAAACGTGAAAACGCGTATTTTTAACGCTCATATGTATATAAGAAAGATATAAGAATAATTAAAAACTCCAATAAAATTTGTATGTAAATCTACAATAATTATTATACCTCAGGTTCTACCAAAGAAAAGTATCCCCAAAAATCGCTGCAGAAGACATGAATCTCTTGTTTGTAAGGAAAATCTAGGAAACACGCTCGGAGCTTAATATCCGGCACAGGAGTGATGATAGGTACCATAGCGTTGAACGTTACTGGCAAAACTATCGGTGGACTATCAGATTTATCAAGTTCCAACTCAAGCGACGTCTGGTTAGCACGTATTAAGTTTGCCGTCAGTTTAACCTGAAAGGGTCATTATATATGAATGCTAGTTTGTAAATAAATAAACACGTACTTCCATAATATCTTATATCTTTAAATGTGCTCATTCTTGTATATATATTATAGTATAATTGGAATCTCGGAATCGGCTTAACGAGTCTCATGAAATCTAGTATATAGGGGGTTTCGAGGGCGATAAATCGGTCTACACAGGAACCATTTTTAGAAAATGTCATTTTATGAAAAAGAAACAAAAGCAGGCGTTCGAGTAGTCCCAATTTAAAATATGACTCTTCCTGACATCTATTGGCGAATAATAATACTACTTTTTGCTAATTGCTTTAACGACACAACAGCTGATGGCGTTGCTAAGCAACAGGAGGTCAATGACAGTCCCGTGCACACTATAGATACAAATAAGCACTGCATACCCTACCCATATAACAACTAAACCTATATAGTTTTATTGTTACTTACAAACTTTTAATCATACATTACGAAATACAAATGTTAATAGACATTTAAAATGACATTTGATTCATGATTTTTTAATAAGTGCTATCAATGTAAAAAAGAAACATTTTCGATCGGCCCCTGCTAACTGCTAGCGCCGCTATGCAGCCAGAGCGGCGATATGCACAACCATTCTCTGCTTATTTTCCATACAAAAATTCCCAAGGACCATCTAAATCTCGTGTATGTATGCGGGAAATATTTTTTGTGTGTGTGTAAAACTAACACATACATAGTGTTCCAGAAGCACTGATTATTTTGTATTGTTTCAAAACTCGTAGAAAGTCCGTTAATTGTCAAACGAAATGGGGCTCTCTGATTGGTCGGTAAACTGTTCATATATTTTTTTCGCCATTTTATTATTATTGAATAATGTCATTTGTCACTGTCAGTTGTCTTTCTAAGCGCAAGTGAATAAGTTTTAATTAGTAAACAGTGGATTAATTTATTAATGCATTATGGAAAATTATAGCTGTGAGCTCTGTGCTTTTGATATGTGTTTATTGAAATTAGTTACAAGTAGATTTTCAATATTGTCGTTTGATAATAAAATTAAAAAAAGTGTAAAATCAAGGTGTTTGAGCAGTTAAGACTGAACTTAAAGAAAGGTAATGTTATTCGTTTTAATAACAAGTATGTATTATGATACTTTTGATTAGTTATCAGGTTGTGTACATACAAATTAGTTATTTTGTTTGTCTTGTTTATTGTTTTCAAATGATAAAAATAAGAATGTTTGAATCTCCACTGAATTTCTCTATTTAAATAACTTTTATAAAGCTGTGATGAACAGATCGTAATCGTTTTAAGGTACTTTCGTGGCTCAAGGTTGTTAAGAGATTCATAAAGTATATAGATGTTCGTTCCGATCGGACTGCTGTAAAATTATGCACGAATATTATCAATGTTTAAATGAAATTAATATTTTCGGATTACTTCGTGTATTTTATTATGTTTGAAACCGCATACTCCCGACGTTTCGATTACTTTGCAGCAACCGTGATTACGGAAAACATCTCGTCTGCCCGTTAAAAATAATAAAATATTAGTTTCATTTAAAATTAAAATCAATACTTGCGAAAGATATCATTATTATCAATGTTTTAGAGGTAGAAATGATGAAAATTGGTATTTTATTTTTCAAACATATTCTGCTTACCGTACCCTAAATCTCTGTGCACGCCACTGGTCAATGAGGGTTTGTTTTGAGGTTAGGCTAAGAAATTAATTGTTGATTTATATTGTTTTGTGTCTTCTTAACGTGTTCACTAAAATGCCTTACAAAATTTAAAAAAAAACATATAAATACTAAAAATTCCTAAAAACCAGATATTCTTACTTTAATGGATACTCTGGATTCTGGTAATATATGAATCTTCTGCGGTTCGATATGAAATTCTCGCGGCCATTGGGGGATTTTCGGTTTTGGTTTATCAGCCACGGAATAGTCAATTAAGGTTATGCTGCTTATCTCTGGCCCGTCAGAAGAAATCTTCACGTTAGCGTCCACGTGTACTACAGACTCGTTAATCACCTCTACTTCCAATGTTTTTGATATACCTACAAATAATAGAAATACACGTAATTCTGTTTACTGAGTCCATGATAGCACGGAGCAGATAGCAGATTTTAATAGAACTTATCTTACCTAGACTGACCATTCCAAAATCAAGGCACGGCATGCTAAACATCAATGATGGATAAATAACCACACCCCTAAAAGAGAACCAAAATATATTTACAAGATATAAAAATATAAATAAAATATCATTAATATATCAGTAATTAGTCTGACCAAGGTTTAAAACCAATATTTTGAGATTAAACGTACTTTAAATAAAGTTTTAGGACAACATTAGTTTCCCGAATAGCGAAATTTATCTCTTCAAAAAATGGCCCTTGATTTGAATTGCAAAACGAAATGATAAATTTCTCTACGTCGCCCGGTCTCATACAGTGCATCTGCGGAGTGCAAGTTATAATACTGCCGAATAATGGTGGTAATTCTTTATATACGATCACTCCATTTATGTGACCTGCAAAAATTTATCGTATAATATAATTTATACCACTATATATATTCTCATTTTACAGAATTTTAAGTTACCTTTATTCATAGCGACGATTTCATAATTGTAAGTTTTATTAATATATACTCGATCCATGTCCAATGTCTCCAAATTCAAGTTGATGAGAGGCGGCAAAGAAGTACCAACCATTTTTAAAGGTACTCGCTCAACAACACCATCTATGTCTAAAAAGACGATCGCCTCGAATTCTCCTATTTGTTTTGGAGAAAACGTAATCGTCAGTTCTGTCGTCTTATTTGGCCACAGATTGCCTTCCTGAAAAATATATTAATAAAATAATTTTCTAACTTTATGATAATGAGATCTAAGATTCTCGCGAATATGCATTTTAATGAACCTGATATTTTGTATCAGTTAAATATAAAGTACAAATAATGCAATCGATAGGGGTAAGTGATAAAATAAAAAGACCGACAGACAGACACTCACATCTCGTCTGCCCGTGATCACGGTTGCTGTAAAGTAACCGAAACGTCGGGAGTATGTAGTTTTTGATAAAAATAAAAATATTAGTTTCATTTAACTTTATGATGTTTCGAGCAAATCATAAAGACTAAGAAGAAATTTAATTTCACAAATACTGACTATAGGTGATATTGAAAAGTGTGTATCTTGAAAATGTAAAGATTCGTCAGCCACCAGAGCCTGCATTTCGTCGAAAAATACTCTCGTATAGACTCGTTCGTGTTCCTCGCTGCTGAGTACATCATAGTACACCATCTTATTGGATTTTTTAGATTCGTTTTCTTTCAAGTCGTAGAATACTGTTGCTAACTTCACTTTATTTTCAAAATCTTTATGCAGAAAAAACATTGGTTATGTTAAATTTTAATTATAGTATTGCAAACAAAAATAACGCTTACCCCCTATTACGCAACTATTTTTCATACACATATAACTAATGATGTGATCGGATTTGTTCGTAATCTTAAACGATTGTTGTCGCACCATAGTGTTGTAGGTGTCCAAAAAGCGAACCACTGCCTTCTCCAATTGTATATTCACTGTGTGGGTGACTCCCACTAACTTAATACAAAAATTCTCACCTGAAAAGAGATTAAATGTAACTAATTTGTCAAAAGCTCGTTTTTGAATAAAATTATCGTATTTAAACGTATAAAATAAAAATTTATTCACATTAAAAGAAATTCCATAGCATTCCGGGAAACTTATTTATAATTGTGTTTTTATGATACAAAAAAATATTCAAAATAAATCAAATGTAACTAACCAGTTTCAAATGTTGCATTCATAATCCCAATTCTTTCTCCAAGATGCATACTCTTAAAGCCAACTGTGATATCAATTTTCTGGTTAGGATTTAGATATCCCGATTTAGGTTGCACAGAGAAAGGGCTACAAAAAGGAAATACATATGCTGTACCTTCTTTTGCATCAAGTATAAGATACAAATAGGAATTGTTTCAATGAAACTAATATTTTCAGATTTACTACGCGTTTTTTTACGCATTTTTTATTTAACAGACACTCACATCTCGTCTGCCCGTGATCACGGTTGATGTAAAGTAGCCGAAAAGTCAGGAGTATGTAGTTTATAGTCATAAATAAACAAAATGTAGCAAATCCGAAAATATTAGTTTCATTTAAATGAGTACTCGCGAAAATCTTAGATCTCATTATAGGAATTGTTTCATATTATTCATAACAATTAAAAGCGAATTTTTTTTTACCATCTTGCTGTCAATGTAAATCCAGCATGAATCATCCCAACATTATGGACTGGTAATACAACATGATTTTCGATCTTGAGTGGTATTTTAGGTATAACAATTTCATCTGGAAAATTAAACACAGGCCGGGGACCCATCGCTGAAATGATTGGTTATTCTTGGCTTATATTAAACAAATCTTAAGGTATACAAAGTAATAAGCTAAGAAGATAGTACTAAAATATATTATTTAAGCTAAGTTACCGATAATTGGTAGAACATATTGATCTAGATCAGTATAAAATGTGACTCGATGCGTATAGTCTTCATATTGCACAGGTTGGAAAGTAATAGCGAAAGACACACTGATCCCTGGAGCTAACCGCGACAACAGCTGCCCCCCGCAGGGTTTAATAAAAAAATACGACGATTCCTTATACACCATATTCAAGTAAACTGGACTCTATAATATTAATAACAATTATTATATAATAAACTTAATTAACAAGAATGAAGTTGTTAATAATAACCTTGCTTATGTTTTTGACTGAGAATTTAGCCACAATTTTATCGTTTGGCTTAAAATTCTGGAAGACAATCAGCTTTGGTGTAAATGATAGAACAGCTTTCCTATTCTTCGCTGTAGACACAATGTTATCAACAATAACTGTATTCAAGCTTTTTAAACGCTCAGCTGTGCTCATCCTCATCTCCTTTTCGTATTCCGAGGGTGTGATCTGCTGGGACCATTATTTATCACTATCTTTCCATAACATAATATTTTTACTATTGTAAATAAACTTCAATTTCTTTACTATCTATCTTTAATATAAATGTTAAATTATTGACCTCCTCAGACGGATCTGAAATCCTCTTCTTCGCAAGCAGGTGATACAAATCTGCTGTAAAATAACCATTTTGTTTAAATTTATGTAATATCTCCATATCACAAAGCTCTATGCTTGAACTCTGACACGTTGTTTAAATAGCTTGTGACAGTTGCTATGGCAGTATAACATAATAATAATATGTTTTAAATTCAGAAGGTCTGTATATATAACTTCTAAGTATTATATAAGATTTTAATGTAACCTTGTTGTTACCTTCCCTTTAATATTAATTTACTAAAAATAATATTACTATTATAAATAGTAATGATTCAACATTTATGTTATTGACTCATTTTCTATTAAAATCATCGTCATCTTTTGGCAATCTCTTACTTATTTTTGATTGAAATTTTACGATGAAAGTAAAGTGATTATGAATATGTAAATTAGTGTTAAATGATTTTATTGCCGACCTTTAATAAAAGAAAATTCACTGAATACTAGACGAGCGCATTGAGTCCAGTGCGGAAATAGCATCGGGTAGTAATTTTAGTAGAAACAGGGCAACGCGGCCACGTACAGAAATAGAGTCGCCGGCGCAAGCGTCTTGCTGTCAATTTCATCCGCATAGGGAGCAAGATTAGCGAACAGTGTCAGTGGTGGTCGAGCTGCCGACAGACTGCTCTGTCCGAAAATTATCGCGTGTGAATTTCAAGTGCCTAGTGTCCCCCAAATTTTTTTACAAATATGCCAAAAATTCTCACTCTAAGTGTTATCTAATTATTGTGCTCACGGATTCATCAAGGCAAGTCTAATAACAGCGTGAAATAGCTATAAGCTTCTATTAACAGGGACGTCTCAATTTTATAATGTGTAGTATATATTTGTATAAGTATGTAAATGCTTTCGATATTTTGGGATATGAGAGGCGGAATAAATGGGTCGATGTGCGCCCGCGACGCGGCAACGCCCGCACTCCCGGTCGCAGCTGCTGACAAGTTTTGCGAATTAAATGGATCTGTTGTACTATTAAAATATGAAAAATTTATCATATAATATGTGCTATTAAAATGCTATTAAAATGTCACAATGATTAATGACAAAACAATAATATTTAATTTATTATATCAGCAGCAATGATACTTCCTGTTTTAAAATAGACTAGGCCATTATAATATTAGTAAATCTTATTTACAGTTGTATAGCTGCCTGTAAAATTATATTGAAAAACGAATATTTATATAAAAATAATTTACGCTAGTCAAATAAATTAATTAACAAAAAAAAATTCTACTCATTCTGTCTGGATGTTGACGACAAAATTAGTAATAAAGAAATTGTTATGAAAAAAAATCGCTAACTATCATAAACCTGAAACCTCAGTAACGAAACGAAACCTCTTTCCTGATATAAACTTTTAATCTGTTTCTAAAACATTTTTTCAAAATAATTTATTTATAATATCTGTTTGTAACATATTAATTTAATTACAAAGTTTACGCTGACGTCGTTAAAATTTTACGAGGTTAATCCTCTTTTCTAATAAAAGAAGAAACAGTCATTTTTAATTGATTAGAACTTTTTGACTTTATTATTTATTTGGGGCAAATACATGCTGTGGTTAAGATTTTACATAACACTTGTAATAACAGTTTCCAACAATACACTGTGATGTATTTTCGGTTACAAGATCTAGTAAGCATAACTACGATAATATCGTGGATGCGTTTACTGACACCATTACACACATTCTGTTTCTTAGTTCTAAAAACGAAATCATACCAAGAACACATACATTTAACTAATGTAAATCAAAATTTTATCGTTAATTTACTTTTAATATCGATTAATACTTTAACACCAACTTATTTATCCTCAATAAAACTTTGGTTTATATAAATATTTTATATTTTAATTTAAGATTTTAATTTAAATTAATATTGAAAAAAATTGAAGCTCTGTTTTTATCTGTGTACCCTACATATTTACATTTTATTTGTTAAAGCAGGTATATGTGTATAATAATTAACATAGAAGTATAACAAATACGTGACATTTTACAGTATAAGCTGCATAACATTCCAATGTCTGTGTGAAAGATTATTGTGAAAGTGTATTATTTGTAGATGATGAAAAATCGTAGCCGCGATCCTCGCTCCGTCGTGCCAAGCACGCCGACGTTGTCGATGCGGCCAATCGGACGAGCTCCTATGGCTAAGCCTGAACCGGACTACGAAGTCGTCGAATTTCCCACCGAACAGTATGTCAACGCTAAGTTACAACCACCACCCCCTCCGCCGCCGAGACCACCAACAGGTGATTAAAAGAAAGAAGTTCATTTGCCCTACTGACTCTTTATAAGCCTTTTTATACACTATTGAATCCACTTACCTAACCTAGTAAAAGCCAATAAAATATAAGCCAAGATATATTGAAAATTATATACCAAAGCTGACATTATAATAGCAGGAATACATTTTTTAAACGGAGGTTAGGTACTAAAGACAATATAAATCTGTTGCCGTCGAATTTTAGATGTTACAATAATAATATAAACCAGGTCACCCACTGGAGGCGGGATCGTCTTGCGGGCTGTGCGGAGGCGGTAACGCTCGCGTACGTTGTACCGAATGCGGTCGACGAGCTCTGTGTGCCTCCTGCGACGATATGTATCATAGACATCCCAAGCGACGAAACCATCAGAGACAGGTTCAGAACACTAATATAGAAACAAACTATTATATTAACTTTATCTTCCATCAGATTCGGTTATATGTTGTACTATTTACGTCTTTTTATAAATACGTACCTATCTAAAAAGAAACAATGCTAACGAATTATACAAATGCTAACTAAATATACGAAACTAATTTAATACAAAAGGACGAACTTATATATTTAGGTAGAATACTCATGTATTCTAATAGACACAATTAGCGATCCTAAATAAATCCTAACATCGTCAAACTCTTGGCTAGACGCCCATCAGATATAGTTATGTAAACAAAGTTACTATTAGTAAATAAAAGTCGCATTACTTTAAGCTGATGTGCTAATTTGTTGCATATAATTAATATAATGAACACAGGCTCTCTCACAATCACAACTTCGAGATGAACGCCCTCCATTGCCGCCAAAAACAGCCCCTCCAGTACCACCTCCACGAAGGCATAAAGTAAGATATAATAAAATATATAGTTTATATAGAAATCAGTGAAAATTATTTTATTATTGTTATTAATTACTTATTTTGATTCCACTCTGATCAGGTAAGCAGTGACAGATCTAACCCAAGCCCGCTTCCACCAGCGATAGCACCAGACCAACGTCGAGCGACTCTTTCTCTCTCAATGGGTGCAAATAAACATATGTCACCAATAACGAACACCAATCACTTTGCGACGCAAAGACAATTTCATAATCCACAACAAAAAGTTCCACCAATGGGAACGCACATGGGCAGCATGCCTTATATACCAGGAAATATGCATCATACAAATACACCAATCATGGCCCAGGAACAAAATCACACTTTGGCACATTTTGCAACTTCAGGCCGACCTCGCGGTTCGCTACCAGGATTCAACATACCACCGAATATGGTGAGTTGACACATTTATTACAAATTTTTAATCCTGTAATATGTTTTAATATTTTACAATTTCCCCATTCAGATTCAATCTCCCCAAATGACCTCTTGGGAACCTCAGGAAAATATGACTAATAATTGGGGAAGACCTCTACGGCGTGGTACATCTGTCATGGAATTAGGAGGAGTTGTACCAGCATCCTCTGGGTGTTCTGGATGTTCGAATTGTGCTACCAACCCTTGGCGTTATGGCAGCTGTGCTAATCTAGAACATTCGTGGGGTCAAGTTCCCTGGCCTCAAACTTGTTGTGGTCCACATCCGCCACCGCATAACCCTCACTTACATCACCATCCCCAACCAATACATACTCCACAGCCGTACCGAAGGGGTAAAAAAGAACAATTTTCTCTAAATATATATAAAACATTGTAAATATTTTACTAATGAATGAAAATATTTCAGCTGAAAGTCGTCCAATGTCTCGAGCAGCGTCGAGAACGGGATCTCGTGCTGCATCACCAGCATGCAGCATTAGGTCACGTGTTTCGAGGAGATCCAAACATAGGTCTCCCTCCCCAGTTGTTCTACCTTCAAGTGACGCTGATTCTGAAAGCGAAAACGAAAGTGATTCTGAACGCCAAAATGGAGAAAAAGAGGACCAAAACTCGTTAGGACCTGCGCCGCCACCCGCTAGCGCTACTTGGCAATGTGAACATTGTACTTTTGTTAACGAACCTGGGGTAACAGTATGTTCGGTTTGCTGCCGAACGCCAACAGTTAAGCCGAAAATTATTGACACAGACATCGTTAACAACGGATTAGCTAAGCTAAAAATCGAGAAAACACGTCAATCTCCGATGAAAAATGTGGTTGTTGAATCTTCTACTAAAAAGGGTAATAATTTTAAGCTTATACAATTTTTATAATGTAGATTTCAAAATTAAGGCAAAGTTTATCTTCAAATTTATCTTCTAAAATTGGAAATGGCAACGGTACAGCTCGTGTCTATGAATTTTTTATTACATAATTTCTGTTTTAATTTGAATTTAAAAATATCAATATTTTAAAACGAAACATAAGTTTAAATAAACCTTTAATTACAAAATATTATCATTTAAATCTAAATACATATAAATTATATTTCAATTTCAGAAAGCAAAGGTAATAAATCCAGATATTTGACTGAGAAATCATCCACTGCTTGTGGACCTTCACCTCCTCGAGATGATAAGGCAATAGTGAATTTTACTACTAGACTCGCTACACCAACGAGGGATAATAGCAACGAACGCTCGAAGCCAACACGTATCCGTCACGATATAGCAGTCGGACCTTCTCCTCCTAAAGAAATCAATAAACAGCCGATAACTAGATCAACCCAAAACTCTAACCAAAGTATACGAAACAGTCCCGTAGACACCCGAAATCAGCGACATGATAAACAAACAACAGACAGTAAATCATCTCATAGTGTTTCGGTGGGTCCATCACCACCACGAGAAATTTCACCAGCTGTCTCAAGTTACCAAAAAAAGTCCGATGGAAATTTTAAAGGCAACGATAGTAGACCAGTATCAAGATCCAGTAGAACTTCGACGGGCACTTCACCACCTCCGCAAAATATTTCAACACAAGTAAATATTAGTCATAAATTTTATATTTACATTAATTATAAATTGGTGAATTATATTAAAGTAATTGAATTGAACTATGAAATGAATAAATATGTATTAAAAATTAAAGCTTAAAAATTATTTATACTGATTGAATTAAATTATTTATTAATTAGATAATAGTTAAATTGTAAAGGTAATTACATAATTAATTAATAATAAATTAAATTGTTACTAACATAGGTATAAGGAAAATGTGTAGTAAAAAAAGATGGGTCAAAAATGCCTAAATAAATAAAATTATTATTATTTTTTATTATTATTAATTATTGTTTCATAATCTTAAAACCTGAATTATATTTAATACGTATGTATATATATCATGAAATAAATATAATTAGAATGCATTTTATATCATTTATTACTATTTTTTATTTCAGACCTACGAAGTTCCCACTAACTGGGAACGTGAGCCATCAATTACGAGATCCCGTCCAAGACGACGTTTCCGAGAAGACGCACAGAGAGAGCGATCGCACAGTAGATTGTCTTTATCAAGTGATACTCGAGTAAGCCAAAAATATCTCTTAATTATCAATCGTTACTTCTAATGAAAACTTTACAAGCTATAATGTCAATATATAAAAATATATATTAAAGGAAAGCGAACGAAGCGTGCGAACTAGTGGAGGAAGATGGGAGTGGCGTGAACCTCGTGATAGCAGTCCAGGAGGAGATTGGAGTGAGAGTGAAAGAAGACATGACAAGAAACGTCTTACTAGACGAGCATCTCACCTCGACCTAAGACGAGGAAAACCGTCTCGACGCTCCAGCATCTACGGTTCAGAGGTATTAAATGTTACTGTAAAAAAAAGGGTTTATTCGATCTCCTATAGAACCCAATTAGTCTATTATCGGTACTCCTTTTTTGTAAAATTACAACCACTGTGTATTCTTATATTTATAATTGAATGGAGAGATGAATATGCTTGTCAACTCATCTCGTTTCTTGTCAATTTTGGCAAAAATATACAATTAAATACTCACGTCACAAGTGTGTTGGTTTAAAAATAACAAATTAAATGTTCGAGAACTAAATCCGAAAATATAATTATACAAAAAGTTTGTAATGTCCACATAAAAAATATATTTCAATCTTTCTCATTCCCAGGTACCTTCTCCCGATCTAATTTCGAACAACCGGGCTATATCTCTGGAAGCTCTTGCTGGGTCTGGAATGCAACGGGAGGCTGAGAGAGGTTTAGAACTAGCTCGTTTGATGAGTGATGCCGAAAAACTTGGATTCAGTGCGGCTGAAGTACACGCAGCTTTAGCACAAAATCCAGTGGCACCCCTTGGGTGGTTGCAAGAACGGTGGCCGAGTCTATGCGCAGGCGTCCAAGCTGCAGCAGCAAGACTTGCTCCAGGAGTAAATGTGACTGAACTTGAAGCACGAGCTTCTCTTGCCAAACACAGAGGTGCTATGTGGCCTGCTGTGAATGACTGCGTGGAAAGATATCGTCGTCAGGTGATATTTATTTATTTTTTATTAACTAACAATATTAATTATAATATACTCATACATCCATGAAATTCTGTTCCAATCTGCAATTCCACAAAGTGTAAAATAGATATTTTATATAAACCCTAATATTAGACACAGGTGTATTTATAATTATACATCAAGTAGAATGTGGTTTTGTGTTGTTGACACTGTGTTATAGGTATTATCGGCTTTATGTATACGTAAATTAACAGTAAGGTGTTTTAATAATTTCAGACAAACACCACAAATTTTGGCGAAGAACGTAGATTACGAGGTCATGTTTGGGGACCACCAACGGGTGTAGACGATGACGCAGTTCCTCCGCCTTCTTTATCTGGCCGCTTACACCGCAATCGCGGTAATCAAAAGCTGACCCCGAAACAGTAACATAACATAACAAAAATCGTTCATCGTACCATCCATATTATATCATCATAACATTCACGTTTATATTTCAGCCGATGACAGTTCAGATGAGTTTGAAGCAACTGTAAACCAATTTCAAGATGATGACTGGATGTACTTACCACTACAAACTAATACCGAAAACTCATATGTACTTGATCAATCGAAGACCAAAGAGCACACAAATGCAACCAATGATATTGCAGAGAAATTAAAGTCCCTTCTGAAACAAGCAGGATTACCTTTCATTGACGAAAAATTACTTCTAAACGGTTTATTGGCTGAAAATTCGACTAAGACTACGGATACCGATAAAGTCCAAGAACAAGATAATATAACAAATCAAAGTGCTTCCATTCCAATAGAAAGTAATAGTAATTCACCATCACTACAAAAATCTCATTTATCAGATTTTATACAGTCCGAAAATGATTTTATCGACGCTTATAACGCTTTAACTAGATTAAGTCCGTTGCCAAATCTACAAAATGATACAAAATCTTCAAATATCCAGGAAGAAAAAAGAATTAACAATTTGAAACAAAAAGATGTTATATCAAATGAGGAGATAGTTGATTCTAAACCCAGAATTGATAACGTTTCATCAAATTCTGATAATCATCGTCTAAATCAAAATAAACACATTAAACAGGACTATCCGCAAATTGAAAATGAAAACCAAGAATTAAATGAAAACGACGGTAAATCAAATAATCTTAATGACATCGTAGATAATACTCAAAAATTAATTCAACAAATGAAAAACGAAATTAACTTAGACATTAATTCAATAGAAAACCACAGTGATAACCAAAGCGAATCTAGTAAGAGTTCTGATGAGTTAACTAATGATGAACTCACTTCTGATAAAGAATCAAGTTATAGTGGCAGTGAAGGTGAGTCAGACGACCTCTCATCGGATGAAAAACAATCATTTAATAGTAATAAGGGTAATTCAAGTGAAAAATCACATCATAGCATTTCACCGCATAGGACCAGCTCTGAAGAAAATGAACATTTTGAAGAAGCTATGGACCATGTAGAAAATGAAATAGATAATTTTAAACAAATAAATATTGAAATGTTAAATTCTATTGCTAGAACATTACAAGAAGAACAAACTGTTTCTGTTGCAGTAAAGGACCCTAAGGTATATAACAAAAGAGACCAAGATGTTAATAATAATCTATTTTCAGCAGTTAATACTTTCGAAGAAATCTATGCTCAACTTAATAATAATATTCAAGGAAGTGGGAAAGAAAATCAAACAAACACAGTAGATTCTGCTTACCCCACTCCGTTAGTAGAAAAACAAAAACCTAATACTCAAATTAAATCTGAAATTTTGGATTTGTCGACTACCGTTTCAAGAGAAATTCCAAAATATATTACTTACGTAGAAAAAGAAATAGAATTTTCGAATTTTGTCCCTCAACTGCCATTTAAATTAGAGATTACGGAAAATAAATATGAACCCCAAAATGCACTTCTAGAAGACATACCAGTAGTCTTGGAAGATAAGCCAGACAATCGTGAAGAAATATTCGAACAAAATAATACACTTTCGAATGAAAACACACCTACAGAACCACAAAACTATTCAGAATCTATAGAAGATGACGAAAGGATTAAAAATAAAAATTTACACGCTGACGTTACCGTCACAGAAGTAATTTCTACAATTGGTCATGAAGAGACCACAAGTGAAATCAATAATTCCAGGAAAGATGAAGGTGTACAATATACAAACGAAACACCTGGTATGACTCTTAGCAGAAATAGTGTAGGAGACATCGTACCTCAACCTGAAATACAATCTATACCAATCAAAGTCGACAATAATAATTCAGAATTCACAAATAAAGAAGTTACGGCCTCCGCTGATAATGAAAAAACAAAGAAATCTCAATTAAATAATAAATCAAACATTCCCAAACTTATCAAAACAATACAAACAGGTAAACAGAAAACAGACAAAAATTTTCCAAAGGTTATTGCATCCAAAGTTCCTGTCAGAAGAGGTAGCCTTAAGCACTACCCTGCACCAAATCCTCCCAAAAGTCACTTCGGAAATGTGTTAAGTGGTCATGTTAGGCAACTACAATCACGGCTCTTTAGCAACAAAACAAAGGCGAATGCAGCTAAACCTGTTGAAGAACCATCTACATCTACGGCATCTATTAAAAAGAAACCAGCACCACCACCGCCGCCTAACAATCCATTACCTGATACTACGAACAGTGGTACGAAAAAGAACACATTTTTCCGTGAAACCTGTCGAACAGAGGATGAATGGACTGATAGCGATGCCGAAGAACCCACCAAAGTTATAAATTCTGCAGAAACAGAGGTTGATGTAGTATCAACACCGGTAACACAAGTGCAGCCTTTTACAATACGACAAGTTTCTGGACAACTGATAGACTTAACTCAAGTCAGATTACCCGAAGGCTCGCCTGAGGTAAGTAAACTGACATTATTCAATGCATATTTACATATGTATACTGTTTACAAACACCTTGACTCAATCGCGGGCAAAAGTTAACCTCATTGACTTAGCCCTAAATTAAGATATGTTTTTGACACGATGTGTGGATACATTCTACATTACTATACAACACGCTTTATTTTTGTATAACTGGAAATTGTCATAAACAGAAATTGGTCCGATTTTTTTCATTTTAATATTCAATTGAAAATTATTTCCAGAGACAAGCCAGAATGCTTTTAGCAGAAGGCGCAACAGAAACGTGGGAACAAGCTCAGCTTGCAGTAAAACTTGTGTTACAAGGTACTGAGACTTCATCTGCCCTATTGGCCGCTTTAGAATGTACTGATTTACCTTCGGCTCTAGCTTACCTCAACCAAGACTGTGAACTTTGTGCCTCAAAGTATCCTGAACATGAGGTAATATGAAAATAACGCTTATATCTATTTTCTAGTATTCTTTTTTTTTAAACTTACATATGTTTTTTATATATTTTAGATGGTTTCAATGTTAAGATGCACCCATCGATGCTGTAGAGAATGTGCTCGGTATTATTTTATGACACAAATAACAGAAAGAAGTATAGCAGACTGTGTGTGCCCTTTTTGCAAGGAACCAGAACTAGAGAACCTCCCAGAAGATGCGTGGCTGGATTATTTTGCTAATATGGACATACTGCTCAAGACTCTACTAGAAACAGAAACCCACGAACTATTTCAAAGAAAAGTAAATTCCTACTATACCTTAAATTCTGTCAAGTACCTATACTTAATACTCAATGTCGCTTTTGTTAATGTTACATATCATAGCACTAAACAAAAGTGATCAAAAATCTAAATTTTCGATTATTTTATGAAATAGTTTTATCTTTAATCAAAATGATTTTATATTAAATAACATAAATTTGTATTAAAAGCTTTTAACACGTGTACCTTAATATTAAATTCCATTTTTTTGTTTCTCTATAGCTGCGAGACAGAACGCTGGCTAGAGATCCTAATTTCAGATGGTGTATAGAATGTTCTTCGGGATTCTTCGTTCATCCAAAACAGAAAAGATTAAAATGTCCTGAGTGTAAATCTATTACCTGCGCTAGTTGTAGAAAACCGGTATGAATTTATATTTTTCCGAGCGTATCTCGCTAGTGCATTGATATTTCAATAATTAAATTTCATAAAATCATAATACATAACAATTTGCTTTGCTTTACAACATTTATTCTTCTTTATAAAATAAAATTGTAAATTCTTTGTCAGTGGAACTCTAATCATGAAGGAATCACATGCGAACAATACGCAGCCTGGTTGGAAGATAATGATCCAGAAAGATCGATGGCTGCAGTACAACAACACCTCCGTGAAAACGGACTGGAGTGTCCAAGATGCCATTTTAAATATTCTTTATCAAGGTACATTTATACATTTACAGTTCAACAAAAGTACAGAACAAACAAATAAAGTATTTTTATGTGAAAATTTCAGAGGCGGCTGCATGCATTTTACGTGCACACAATGTAAATATGAATTCTGTTACGGGTGCGGGAAACCTTTCACCATGGGCGCACGGTGTGGACTAAGTGAATATTGTGCAAAATTAGGACTTCATGCTCACCATCCGCGAAATTGTCTTTTCTATCTTCGAGATAAGGAACCACATGAGTTACAAACACTCTTGCAGGTCTTATTCAAATATACAAAAAAAATCTTTGTATTCTAATAAATATATAAGGTATTTTATAATTATACAAAATTTTTTAGATGAACAATGTCACATACGAAACGGAAGCATCAGAAAACAATACTGGACGTTGCCCCATC
This sequence comes from Danaus chrysippus, assembly GCA_916720795.1. NCBI lineage: Eukaryota > Metazoa > Arthropoda > Insecta > Lepidoptera > Nymphalidae > Danaus > Danaus chrysippus. Next base: position 3,044,571 of record CAKASE010000057.1, on the reverse strand, counting down.
CAGCTGCAACGTGAAACACCGGGTGGTTTAGTGGACACTGTTTGCGGCAGTGAAGTAAAAGCCAAAAATGCTGGACTGTGCAAGTAAGTTAATCATACCTACCACTGTCCGATATTCCAATAACAGTAAAATAGTTATCTCCGGCACTGTATCCATGATAGGGTCCCTACTAATATAAAAATATTTAAAAGAGAACTAAACTCAAAAGACAACTCATTGGTAGTTGATCAGCTGTATCAGTAAGGGCACCTTTTTCTAAGTAGACCGTCGATCGTACCTGGGGTGCCCAAGAAATAGAGGTGGAGTGCTGCGTGTTTTTGCAGGAACCATTACTTGGAGTATTTGAGTCGGCTGGTTCGAGGCCACAATGTTGACCCTCTGCCGATCTTGGAGGTGGACGACCTTGAAACGCTAGTTCGCCGAGCCGCATTGCGACCACCACCGCGCCCCTACGGTTCACTAGACGGCCTCTACAAACGGGGGCTGATCGAGGTGTGTTTATGGGGTATATTCTTTCAGGACGCACTACGTGGAGTACTTGGCCGGTCTGGCGCGTGCTCTTGACCCGATTCCTATCATGGACGTCAGCGAGCTGGTGGCGGAGTTGCGCCGCCGGGCCTTACCCTTACCTGAACGTGGGCCGTGGGATACAGATCCTATATATGCCGGAATGTGTGCAGAGGTATAAATAGGGTATAAACCAGCGAGGAAATGCTCCGGATTATAATACAAAGACAATAACCATTTTTAAATTTTCTATCACCAGAGTTTTAGCTAGTTTATAGATTGGAAACAAAAAAAATTATAAATATAAATATCATTAAGGAAGCACGAGATGAAATATGAAATAGCAATCTAATCCATAACAGGTTTCCACCAAAAAATAAAAAAAGTAATAATTAATAATAAATAAATAATAATAGTAATAATAATCTGTATAAAAGAAAGTCGTGTTCATTACACTATTTAAAACTCAAGAACTTCTGTACGGATTTGGCTGGAAATTTATGCGGCTGTAGGTAGGAATCAGGAGGATTATTTACTGCATTTAAATCGAAAGAGTTCGCCTGGTCAGCTATATATTTTTAATTACGAAACTAACGCGGACAAAATGGCAGGCACAAGGTAGTAATTTGTAAAACAAGATATATTTGTTTACTTTTGAGGTATAACTGATCACACGAGAAAATAATTTTAAATGTAAAAAGAGGAACCAGAAACAAAAGGACTATTGTTTAACATACTTTATTTTGTAAATTACAGATCGTCAGGGAGAAGATACCGCTTGATTGAAAAATCGTCATAAAATATTTGAAGGGCAAATCTTTTAAATACCATACCAAGTTAATAAAATTTGATTTTATATTAAAAATTAGTCGTTAATAAAATTAGGCGGCATTTGTGTACTCATCGCTATAACTATAATATTTTTATAATTAATTGGTTATTTTTAGTGAAATAAAGTGATTTTGTATACAAGTCTTTTATTTATCATCTCCTAGCGAAATGTTCATTCATGTGTCGTTTATCACGTTGAATGTTGTGACGGTTTGAGTGGATGCGGCTTTCGAGGGATTCTGGTAGTATCCGCGCTTGGTTCTTGTGGGATGACCTTGGCAAGGTCGTAGTGTCTTCAGAAGCTTTCTCTGCTAATTGTTCAGCGACCCTTTTCCCTCTCTGTATTTCCCTCTCCGCACCAGCCTGAGCCATAGCCGCTAATTTGGCTGCCTTCTCATCCTGACTTAGTTCAGATCTCTGATTCCCCCGGTGTGTTTTCTGATCATATCTTGAACTTGACCTTGATTGCCCCCTTCGATCGGCTGAATTTTTCCTATCATCTTCTCTTCTAGATCTGTTTTTATCACCGCTTGACCCTCTATACCGATCTTGTTTATAGCTTTCATTTCTTCTTTGATATGGGGACACATCTCTATGTGATTTCCTGCTTTTCCTCTGAGGTTCATCATCACTATCAACATGACTTTTCCGTTTCGTTGATGAAGGATATTTGTTGTCATCAACCTTTAAATCATTGTGAGATTTTTCTTGTTTGGAAATCGTTCGAGTATCACTGTCATCGTTTTTATCTTTATGTTTCTTCTTATCTTTGGACTTTTTATTTTTTTCCTGTTTCTCATTACTGTCACTTCCTTTTTGCTTTTTGGATTTGTGTTTTGACATCTTTTTCTTTTTTTTCTTCTTAGTTTTCTTCTTCTCCGATGATGATGAACTATCTGATGATGAACTGTCTGAGTCGAGTAATTTTGCTAAGTTCATACTTTTCTCACCACCTAGGGCACTTAATTTGGAGGCCAGTAATTCATCAATTTTACTTTTCTTGGACTTCTTTTTTAAATTCTTCTTTTCCTGCAAATACAGAAATATATCTTGTTACAATCATTTAACATTGCTAATTTAGATTCAATCAATATTATAATATATTGTTCTTCTTATAAAATTAATATGAATTGAAAGTAAGAAAACTATGTGATATTATTAAAAATTCACTTAATTACTTGTTCTTTTCTTAGAAGCTCAGTAAGTTTGCGTCTCTGGATTGGATTGTTAAGTAATGCCGCTCTAGCAGCTCTCTCCCTTTCCTTCACCAGCAACAATGGATCTTCTCGTAGTTTCCTCGCCAGATCCACTTGGACATCACCCCCGGCAGTCATCATGCTAGACCCAACAACTCGGCGGGACACCGCTGGGATCTCATTTTGATCCTGCTTATCTCCTTGGTCATAGTTCTTATCGATTGCCTTACCCAACAAATAATCTTCTTGTTGCACCTGTTTATCTGGTTTCTAAGAAAAATACTAGACTTTAGTATATTTTGTTATTGATAAACCCATAATCGTATAAAATTTAAAAGTGTATATGATAAAAAAATTATAAATCAATCTTATGCTTCATAAAACAACTATTAAAAAGTTTCAAAACTGATAATGATTTTTATAATTATTAAATTTTCACTTGTAATTAACTATATATTCTTGTTTGTTACTTGGATATTGCATTATCCAATCTTAAATGATGTTAAAATTTTAATTTGTTACAAGAGTAATATTAAACTACAGTGTAAACTCCATATAACGACACTCGATTTAACGACAAACTCTCTAAAGCGTCGAAATCATTAGACTTTGGTTGGTTTAGCTTGTCTACTATACAATGATACACTCTATATAGCGTCACAGCCACTCTCAATAACGACAAAATTAAGTAATAAAAAGTACCCTTAAGTTGCTAAAATTAGTAAAAAATGCGCAGCTGTGTACGTTTTTTTGTCGCTTTGTTATACTAGCCCGCAATAAACTCCACTGTCGTAATCATGCATACCAAACTTTCTAAGAAATTCGTTCTTCACCAATATGCCTCAATATCGCAAGATATGAATAAAATACGTAAAAAATACAACAACATTACTGGTGCAGCAAAACACGTCAAACAAAAACAACAGACTTTATAACATTCTTTTTTATGTACATAAGTACTAACAGTAGTCGGAAACAAACTTTGTCTTTTTCTAATTCTAATTTTTCTTCCCTCTATTTAACGGCAACTCTCTATAACGCACTAAAATGCACGGTCCCTTCAGTGTCGTTATATAGAGTTTACACTGTATTATGTGTCTGGTAAAAATCTTTGTTATATACTTTTTATACCATACATACGTCATACATCCAATGCAGTCTATTTTCTTGGTTTGTATTAGTGTTAACATTTTGTCTGGATAAAGCATTCAACTCCTCTCGATCTCTCTCTTGGGCTCGTTCCCGCTCTAATTCCTCAATTCGTTTCTTTTCGGCGGCAGCAGCTTGCTCCGCTTTCCAGACGCGTTCCTGATTTTTTAAATTGCTGGGATGCCAAGCTTTTTTCGTGTTCTAGATGGAGATTTGTTATTTTTATAATAAATAAATAATCAAAATTAAGATTCACAATCACCAATGATTTATAAATATGTTACAACATACCAAATCACCACCTCCCATTTTGTTATTTATAGTAACACAAGAAACTAATCGAAGAGCTCTTTTAACTCATGATTTTCTTTCAATTTTATTTAAGTTAAACGTTTATAACCTAAATTGCATATAACTCTATCTACCAAGTATATGATATGAATTTGTGTATTATTGAATAGGTAGTAATTATCGCGTTCTGTCAAAAAAATGATAGCTTTGACAGTGTCACTATTGTCAAAGTCGGTTAGACATTTCTGGATTCTTGAGATGTTACTTACTTCTTTGGTATTAAATTAAAGATATTTAGTAATATTCAACGTAGTTATTCTAAAATTTAGATGTTAGTATATGATATTTATATTAAAAATTAATAAATGGAAATGATTATAAAATATATTTCCATTTTGCGTACTAGAATACAGAACATAAAGAAAATCTCAGACGTAAAAGACTGAGCATCCCATTTATTTTACGACGGTTACCTCTATTCATAAAATACAAATACTGCAGAGGACTAGCAGGAATTATTAAGAACATACATTCTAAAAAGTAAACTCATAGGAGACATTAGTGCCGCTATATTGGCTTTCGATGCTCTGTAAACATATCTGCACTAAACTGCTACGCTATGGCCGAAGTACAAAATGCGAAATATAGGTGATAAAATTTAGTGTAACTTAATATAACTTTTTCTTAAAATTTTTTGTTATTATCGTCATTAATAAAATCTCATACATAAAATAACTGATTTTTTTTGACGTTTGCACACTCTTTATGATATTTTTCAACCTATTTAGCCTCCCTAGTCTTTTTATTTATGTGGGTCTAGCTACGCTGCACTTAATATTAGTTAGTTACTATTAAATCTCACTCTTAATATTGCAATAATAATACGTATACGTAATAAATAACTTATGTTTTTTAATGTAATGCGATTTAATGAAATACCTAAACTATAATTTTTCATTCGAAGAAATTCCTAATTAAAAAATGTTAATTAAAAAGTACACAGATTAAAATATAGATTCTTTTTACACATGGTTTCACCTCTGAAGCTCATACATAATTATGCAAGTCATTCATTTATGTGAGAGTATTGAAGGGTTATAGAAATTTGGGGTGGCAATTCGACCCTATACTGCATTCCGATTATTCATAGGAACGACGCACAACACTTGAATGCCAGTATACCTAATTATACTATGAAAAAACTTATTCCCAACTTTATATTTTTGGTAAAAGTTGACAAAAGGTTATGGTTTTATCAAGGTTGATTAAATAAAACGCAAAACAGCTGATTAAGTATCGGGTTTATTCACTATTCATTTACTTCAAAATCCAATTTCTTATGTTCCAGAGCTAATATAAATATCTAATTCTAATATAAAATTTACAAATTCTGTTTTTAACATTATCATGGAATATTCAAATTTAACCATTACATTAAAATATTTTTTAATTAACGCTGAAATTATAGACAGGGCTACAGCATTGTACGCAGATTAAATAATTATAATATTACATAATAACTCCCGTTACAGCGCCATCTATTGAAGTTTAAGAAAAACGAAAACTGTGATATTAAACTACGAGTAGTAAAGTCCTTGATACATGAAAATTCTACGAGATGGCGCTAGAAAATTCAGAAACAAGGATATTTAATAGAGATATAATATATTGAGTTTGATACATAGTATAGACTTACTGGCTACACATTATCAAACAGATTTCAAAAATATTAATAAAACCAACAACTGCACTTATCAACAATAATATTTTTAATTTCTGTAATACATACATTGATAATAATATTGGTAGTAAAAATACTATTAGCTTTTTGTAACTTTACGCTAAAAACGTAGCGAATTTACAATACAATCCAATCTTAATCTAAAAATACAAATCCATTTATCTCTTACCGCCACACGTTTTAATAATGATCTATTTTTAGCGGCTCGCAAATAAAATGCTTAATGTAACTTGATCAATCTCATCGACACACGAACGCATACACGTGTAATGCTATAACTATTATAGATAAGATTTAATAGATTGTAGGAAGCCCTTGATGCACGTGGAACAATTATTACCTTGCACTACGATCGCGAGGTCGGCCGTTGATCCCGTCTCCAAATATCTTTAAAGCATCGCGCGGGCTGGGTCGATGACTTCTTACTTATATAATTTTCGTACAATGTATCAACATTATACATTTCGGCTCATACAGTACATGAACGCGAATTCATCAACTAAAATCATTGTTTACACAAACCGATTGACATTTTCCTTTAACAGTTAATGGATGTCTTACAGAAGGCTGATGTCATGTTTTTTTTTTTATTTCATACTTTACGATCGTCAGCAATGATCACCACCATACGATCTATAAATTATACGATTTGATTGCGACCTTGTAAAGTGACGTGGATAGAAATAAATAATTCACCGTTTTTATAGCAGTTTATATGCAAAAAGTATTACGATGATTTAGATTTTTTTAATTTAATAAAAAGTTAATAGTAATATTTTATGTGTCAGATGTAGTTACTAATAAATGCCTTTTCAAAATTAAACTCTTGATGTTACCTACTTATGTATTTTATGATTATATACCTAATAGAAAAGAACTGGTTGCGTAGTCCGTACATTTAAGTTCAATAAAGAATCAATAAATATATTAAATTTTAATCAGAAGATCATATCTGTCATATTTAGAACTCATACTAATTGTTAAGTTTTATTTAGAAAAGTAAAACAGAACAACAATAAGATGTAAAAACGTTAAAATAATGCTTTCAAAAATCATCGTTCTGGCCGCTTCCAAGCAACTTCGTATTGACGATCAGAAAAGTACGACCGAAACCTGTTTTAATGTTGATTTGCGAGACGAAAAATAATACGCGTCATGAAGTGCCTCCAAAACATAACCCCGACACATTAAGCTACAGCTTGGAAAACATATTTCGGGCATATTTTATAAACTAAAAATAACACAAAGGAAACGAGATACAATAAAAAAGTTTTTATATTTGAAAAAAAAAAAACGAGCGTAGAATTGTTTTAAATTATAGAAGCTTACGGAAGGTTACGCGCATGTGTTGTGTATGTGTGCGTGTGCGTGCGCGTGTGTGCGTCCGAGGGAAGGCGGGTCAGCGGCGGTCGCGTTGAGGAAGGTTGAATCGGGCGCGAGCCGCACGCGCCGGGGGCCTCATCACCGCGGACACGAACGTTCGCTGACCGGCTGCAGCGCGTGTCGGCGCACCCCCCGCACCCTCCGCGCGCACCCCCGCACCCTCGCGCCTCGCACCCTCACGCCGCTCGATTGTTCGCACTCCCCATCCTATAGCCGAATTCGATTGATGTTTTAATAGGTTAGAACAGCATGTACTAACCTGCCTCAATTACTAAAACACACAGAAATCAATCCCACCGGTTTTAATAACTATTATAGATTGTATTGAACATAGTTTGTGTACTCGGCTTTATAATGTACCTATGGAATGTTGATTATGTTCCTTTATACCTAGTTGAAACGTTAATCAACATTGTATGTACAGTGAACGGTACATTACTCACAATACTATAGTAATGTAAGAACGTAATAATTTTACCTTATACTGAACTGAAGAAAAAATAAACATTTATTTATTTAGATGAAAAATTCCGCCACATCCTTTTAAAACACATGCAGAAAAAGGTGGACCCTAATTAAAATATATGTTATATTCGCCATTCACAAATGAAAGACGCTGGCCATATTTTGAAGCATCCTTTGTTTTTTTACGCCTCAAAAGATCAATGACATTTTTCATTCAGTCTGATCCGATTATTTCTATTTTAATAACCAACAGATAATAATTTAAACATTTTTTATATACATATATCATATTTCAAAAAGTTCTAACAATTTAAACATTTTAAATAAATCAATATTTCGATCCGATGCAAGCTGAATCGATTTAATTTTAATGTGTTTTGTATTTCATTTAAATATTATTACGGTTATGTATACTTAAAGAATAATTTACTTTTATTACTTTAAGAATGTATTACAAAAAGAAATATTTTCATTTCATACTCTACCTATAGCAATTTTAAGATACTGGCTGCAATAACTTTCTTTTGAAACAAAAAAATAATAAGTTAAGAAAGGAAAAACTAAGTATATCTTTCCTCGAATGATCTCAATGCAATATTATTTAGATTACGAACAATATCTTTATTAAAAGTTCTGTTACTTTGTCATGTCCATAATATAAAATGTATATTTGCACCTTTTAGAAGTATCTCCAATATGATAGTTAGAAAAAAAAAAAAATATTCAGACGTGCTTATTTAAAACTATTAATAAAGCAAATGTCCATAACATACAGCTTGAGCTAATAAGTGACAGTCACTATTACTTATAATAAACCATTGTAAATGTTTGAGAAAGGATTCAAATTATACTTAATATTATTGATATTCTTCCACAAATGTATTAATAGATAATGGTTATCGAATTTTGATTTCATTTATTAGACTAGGTTTTGTTGTTAAGTATCTATATTGAAAATATAAAAAAATAACACTGGCCAAAAAAAAAAAACCTTATAAACAAATAAAAAAAACGAATAAAATCAACCGATGATAATGACATCCTTGTCTGCATAACGTTCGTGATAAGAAAAAAAATGGAAATGAATTTTTAAACTGAAACTGTCATGTTTACGCCAGATTAGATTTTTTAAGGAAAGCTAAGAGCGAAATGAAAACACTTTCGCCCGGATGCCATAGGATGCTGCGGATCGATATCCACAACGCTATGTAACAAGGATTGTTATATTTACAACCACATTAAATATAATATTGCATAATACTATTTGTTTAGCTCTGTATGTAAGCAATAAACGTACGAAGATAATGCATTATACTTCATGACGTCATCTATAAAGAAATATTACGAAATGAAAAAAAATAAAATAACAAAAAAAACAACTAAGGATTAGTCTGAATAATGTAGGTACGGAATGAAACTTCCTAACATATTGTCCTAGACAGACAAAATAGAAGAACAAGCGAGGAGGCGAGCTCGACGGCTTGAAGCCACGCACGCGCACTCCGCCTGAGAGTTCACACGAGCTTCGAAACCGCGGTGGGCCTCCACGTGTTGTCACCCCCTCCCCCCCGTCCCGCCGCACGCCCCGCGCTCGCCCTCCCCGCGCCGCCCGCACCAACCTTCAACAAAGCCGCGGTCGTACATCGTATACATAGAACGCTGGTATATGTTAAATTATTCGATGCATACGGGTACAACTCGGTTTTTGTTTTATCTTAATTTGATAATATTATTATTATATGATATTGATACATAAATCGAGATTGTAGCTTTCGATAATGGAATTTAAAAGGGAGTGTTGTTAATTATTAAACATACAGTACAAAACATTGAATATACATGTAAATATAAGTTACTGACTACAAGAAAACTATCAATAGCAATATTTCTGTATCGGATCATTCGTTTAACGGTTATAATAAAAAAAAAAACAACTAAATGGTTCAAATCAAATCCATTATACTTATAACATATAACCAAAATTATGTTGCGCCTCTGTGACACAGAGTACCGTCGCACACAGAGGCGTTACGTGTGTACACACGGGCGGATGTGTGTGTGCGCGCGGTAGAGGAGAGCGGAGGACGAGTGTGCTCTGTGTACGGGCTCGCGAATTCCGCATTCGACCGTGGACCGTCTGAGCGCGCGCTTTGTATCAGACGCACAGACTATACACAACCTACACCAACATACACCGTGTTGGACGCGGGAAATATATATCAATATGATAGGTAAGCATCTAGCATTATACGTGTTTGTATTCTATTATTATTATTGTTATTATATTTGTTTTTTTTTAAATTTTATTTATACTGGCATTATAGATTTTTTTTTTTAATTTTGATCTACGTCATGTTCTTTCAGTTCTGAATGATATAAGATATATTGTATGTATTATGTGCTTTATGATACTTGGTATACATATATACGTTATACGTTCATATTTTCCTATTTACATTAAAATATACAATATAATCGTATTTCTATGTGTTTTTTTCATATATTTCTTTAGGACCTTGAAAATATATGTGAAAAAATTTCGTATTATGTACAACATTAAATGGGTTAGGATATAACGAAAGTGGGAGCAGGGCGCGAGCGGGGGTGAGGCGGGGTGAGCGGGGCGCGGCAGAGTGCGGATACGGGGTCGCTGGCCCAAACACGTGGAGGCCCACCGCCGCACTATCTGTTCGAAACCGCGGTGCGGGCCTCCACGTGCTGCCGGAGGACATTCACTTTGCCTCGTTCCGCTCGCGCCCCTCCCCCCGCGCGGCCGGCCCTCACCCCCGCGCGGCCCCGGTGCGTGCATCCTGATATTCCTGATCGCTGCATAACATCCACAACAGACATAGTACACTGAACGACCGTCGCGTCAATATACGCTCACAATTAGGGCATTAATTACTAATTATTAAGTCTTAGTAAAAAACAAACATGGAGCCCTTTTCGCCGAATTTTCAAGTGATCCAATCTGATTGTACAGGTGAAGAGGAACGTGAACACCAATGCAAGGAGTGCGGCCTGAGGCTGTCCACCCGCAGCGCGCTGACCGCCCACACGCGCTCACACCGGGCCGCCGCCGACGCGCACCGCTGTGACGTGTGCCACAAGACGTTCGCCGTGCCCGCCCGGCTGGTGCGCCACTACCGCACGCACACCGGCGAGAGGCCCTTCGAGTGCGAGTACTGCCACAAGATGTTCAGCGTGAAGGAGAACCTGCAGGTGCACCGCCGGATACACACCAAGGAGCGGCCCTACCGCTGCGGGGTCTGCGGCGCCGCCTTCGAGCACTCCGGCAAGCTGCACCGGCACGCCAGGATCCACACGGGCGAGAGGCCGCACGCCTGCCCGCACTGCCACAAGACCTTCATACAGTCCGGGCAGCTGGTGATCCACCTCCGGACACACACCGGGGAGAAGCCCTACAGGTGTCCGGCGCCCGGCTGCGGGAAGGGCTTCACGTGCTCCAAACAACTCAAAGTACACTCCCGCACGCACACCGGGGAGAGGCCCTACACCTGTGAGATATGTCTGCGGGACTTCGGCTACAACCACGTGCTGAAGTTGCACCGCTTCCAGCACTTCGGCGAGAGATGCTACCGCTGTACGGTGTGCGACGGGACCTTCAACACTAAGAAGCAGATGGAGGCTCACATCTACAAGGAGCACGGGGCCGAGAGTCCCAAGGCCCCGGCGCAAGCATCAGATTACTCGGTGCCGTTAGTAGTGAATGGGAACGTCATGTGTGATATCGTGGAGGCCGCCCTACAGCAGCTCCCTCCTACGCCTCCCAGTTCTCCTCCGTCCCCGCTGCCTGTGCCGGGGTCACTTCAAGCCCCGTGTGTCCCCTCCCCCTCGTCATTAACCCCCTCTCCCTCGCCCACGGAGAGCTGCCCCTCCCTGATGACCCTCGCGCCCTCCTCCCTCCCCCCCAGGAAACGTAAGCTCGTCCCTCACATAGAGCCGGTCCAGCCGGAGCCGGTCGTCCGTCACACGTCCGTCATACAGTTCGCGCCGCCCTCCAGCGTGTCATAGTAGCATATTCCACACTAATTAATATTAAATTAGTTTCCTAAGGCTATTTTTCTTGAAGGCTGTTAATAGTCCGCGCCCCTTGGCCGGTGGCTCGGTAGTTGTAGCGTGGTAGCGTACATTATGTTTGTCTACACGACCTACATTTGAATTATGTTGTATGCAGAATGACGTATTGTTTAATCTTACAAAAAAAGACTAATTAGATGTGTAATTGTATTTGTCCTATCATTATTAATAGAGTAAGTTTTGTATTTATCTACTATGTGTTAGTGCGTTAAAGTAAATGATTAAGTAAATAATTGATTGTTATTTTATTAAACTTAATTTAGTAAATTATTCGTTGATTGTAAGTTGTGGAAGTGAACATTCGCCGATATTCGAATATCGTGTTCAGTGTTGTCATTTCTTTTTAAAATATTTGCCTTAATTAATGGAATAAGTAAATCAAATATTTGAAATTTTTTATTTACCACTTCAATGTGTTAACTAGACGCTTCGAACAACGCATTTTTTACTATGCTTTGATATGTTATTGCAATAGGTTTTCTATATTAAGGATAGCATTTTTTTAAACATCTTCGTTTCGAAGTATGTATTTAATTTTTAATAGCAGGCTACATATTACATTCTTAATTGCAACTGTCGTGTATTGAATAGGTTTGAAATAAAGAAACTTGCAACTACATAGTATTTCATTTATTATTTCTCACATTTACTATTATGATGTTCTACGAAGACTAAGTTAAAGAGTTAAATAATTAAATAATAATTATTATTAAATTTAAAAAAATATTCGCACTATCACTATTTTACTTAAAAAAAGTTTATAAAAATACTAAACAGATTGCGACAGAAATTTCTTAAATATATCTAAAATGTATATTAGGTACATATATTTTAAATCCCTTTTAATTGAATAAACGAATCCTAAACTAAATACCTAATAACAAGTAAACTTGTTTTATGAGTGATAAAAAAATTACGAGAATCATAAAAAAATATTCAATATAGGGGAGAGTCGGATATATCGTACCACTTTTCACTTTAACTCAAATATTTCGACTATAACACGTCTATAATAATTAATACATATAATAATTAATACATATGAAAAATAAAGTTTCATATTTTAGCTTCTTAAGAAGAAGAGAACAGATCCTTGCGATTATTCTAACATTATTAAAAATGCTTTTTTATAGAAGCTTGCCATCGGTACGATTTAGCCGACTAGTCGTTTTAATCGTACCACTAAGTCCTTAAATCGTACCATGGGTTTTTAAGTCGTACCACTGAATGAAAGACATTAAAATTCTCAATCAAACTATTTATTTTTAACTGTTAGGTAAGTAATAACAACATTATTTATATCTTTTAGGTAATAGAAACATAATTTTTAACTCTTAGGTTATATAAAGGAACTATAAGCTTTCTCAGTAAAATAACATTATTATACTATGACTAGTTTTTGCCCGCGACTTCGTCCGCGTTAGTTTGGTCAAGAGTAATATATGTAGGTATAGCTGACCAGGCGAACTCTATTCCGTCTTAAAGGCCATTAATAATCAGGTTTTTCCTGTTTCAATCAAACAGAATGATTGACATATTAGTTAGTTGTCAAATCTAATGTCAAAAAAAACGTTTGTATGGGAAATAGAAAAGGGCTGTATTTAGGGTTTTCCCGGCAATTATTCAAATTTTTCTCACCTTTTAAACCTTCCCTGGACTTCCAGGAGTATTTCAAGACTAAAATTAGCCAAATCGGTTCAGCCGTTCTCGAGTTTTAGCGAGACTAAGGAACAGCAATCCATTTTTATATATATAGAAGATAATGAGATCAATCAACATAACTAATAAAAATGAGACAAAAAAAAACAGTAAACTATAATAATAAAGTAACAGTTAATAAGAATGTTATTTGTAATATAATTATTGTGCATATTTCTTAATGGAAACAATCATGACAAATGTCTGGATTCGAAGTACATGTCTCATGTAGCCACCGTTTACAGCGGACGCATTGAATCCAATCAACTTTTGGACCCTTCTTATCGTAGTAAGAACAATTGTACTTTCGACATATATTTTCAAGATAATCATCGCTGTCATCATCATCATCTAGTTCTACAACAAGTGTCTTTCCTGAATCATCGCTACTGGTGATGGAATGAGATCGTTTCCTCTTATAACTTTTGTTTTTGGCCTTGGGTAGTACTTACTATACGTAAGTGCGGTAGTACTATAGGTACTTGCGGTTGGTAGTCGGGTAAATCGTACCAGTACAATTTAACCAACTGCAAGTGGTACGATTAAACCGACTAAGGCATTTCTAAAACAAAAGCAAATATCCGGCATAAACTCAAAACTTAGACACGCAACAAAAACACCCAATAATCTAGTATACAATTGTGGCATAATAAAAAAAAAACTGAATAACTATAGCTTACCTTGATAACGAGTTATCTCCTTACGAATGTACGACAATATTTATATTAATTCCTACAAAAAATGTTTTTCTTTTATTACGTGCACAGATGTTAACTCACGTTGATTTAAACTAGTGGGTGAAGAAGGATAGTGCAGGGCCACGATTTGGTATAGTCAGTGTAGAAAAAAATATTCATTAAATGGGAAATTTAGAAGTGGTACGATTTAAATACTAGTACGATATAACCAACTCTCCCCTATATCTGTAATTTTTTGTCATTTCCGTTAATTCTCATGGAAAATATGTTTGATCGTCTTTTTTTAACATAGTTCTTTTACATAATTACTAGAAGACCCGGTGAACTTCAAGATAATAATCAAGAAATATCTGTTACGTTTTTTCATTTATATTTTTGGAGTTTTAGACCAGTGCCGATAGCTTTTAAAACATAATTAAATTATAGTAGAATGAAACTCATTAGGAAAGGAGGGGAATATTATAAAAATTAAAGGAAAAATAATTTACGGGCGATCTGAGATCGGGAAGGGTATGGGGATGGGTATTTAAGGGTAATATGTATATGGGTTTTCTTGATTTCCGGCAAAACTAAAAGTCTTACAGGAAAAAAACATACGGCAAAGTTGTAGGTAATAAAAAGATCTAAAACTTTTGTACAAAGATTTTTTTCACATAACCTCAAATTTTATGTGAAAAATTCGAAAAACCAAGTTTTTGGTTTTTTATTTTTATCGCTTCCAAAAATCAATTTTTTGTAACGAAATTTGGTGAAAACTTTCCTTTTGATGTTCCAAATGTACTGTAATTTATTTGATTAGAAATATTTATTTTTTCAGCTTATTTTCTATAAATACTGAAAAATCAGATTCATTTTCAATCGAAAAATAACCCGTCAAAATATCTTTTTTAAAAAATTTGGTGTTTTCTATTTTTGAAATCTCTATTTTCCGAGGGTGAAAAAAAAAAAAGTTTTTTACTTGCAGTACATATTTTGGATAAAATAATCATGTCCTTTTTAATGAAATGACACTCGATATCGTTTGGAAAATGCTCTTTCAGTTTATTTTTAATAGATTTAGCAGCTTAATGTCAATTTTCTGTAAATTACCTAAGAGTCCAGATCCAGATACTCCATCTACCTGGAGAACTTTCAGAGTACACAACTATCAAAAATAAATTAGAAAAAGCATTTTCAAAACGATGTCGAGTGTCTTTTCGTCAAAAGAGACATGATTATTTTATCCAAAAATGGTACTGTAAGGAAGAAAGTTATAATTTTTCTTCACCATCGGAAAATAGATATTTCAACAAATAGAAAACATACCAAATTTTTTAAAAAAGCTGACATTTTGACGGAAGATTTTTCGATTAAAAATGAGGCTGATTTTTCAGTACTTATTTAAAATAAGCTGAAAACATAAATATTTCTAATCAAATAAATTACAGTGCATTTGGAACATCGAAATTAAAGCTTTCACCAAATTTCGTGTCAAAAAATTGTTTTTTGGAAGAGATAATAATAAAAAACGAAAAACTTGTTTTTCGAATTTTTCACATTATATTTGAGGTTATGTGAAAAATATATTAGAACAAAAGTTTTAGATCTTTTTATTACCTACAACTTTGCCATATTATTTTTTTCTGTAGGACTTTTAGTTTTGCCGGAAATCGAGAAAACCCATTTTTTACCCTTAAATACCCATCCCCATACCCTTCCCGACCTCAGATCGCCCGTAAATTATTTTTCCTTTAATTTTTATAATATTCCCCTCCTTTTCTAATGAGTTTCATTCTACTATAATTTATTCTCACTTTTCATTGTTTTTAAAGGCATCTGCACTGGCCTATTTACCTATTAAAGCCATAAATCTCGGTGTTTTGAAGTGCGACAGAATGACTGACGTATATTAGTTAGTTGTCAAATCTAATGTCAAAAAAAAGTTTGTATCAACAACTACTAATAAATTAAAATGAATTAAAAAAATATTGTCCAGCGGACAAAATTGTGAATCTAAACCATTCCCAGATCCCCTTGAATACACATAAAAAATTTCATCAAAATCGGTCCAGTCGTTTGAGAGAAGTTCAGTGACATACACAGTCACAGAAGAATTAAATATATAAAGATAGTTACAAAGAGTTAACACACGTAGCTGAATAAAATGTATAAAATTTCAAAAACTTTCTTATAAAAAATAATAATTATAAAAAGGATCAGGTGTTTTTGAGAAACTCTTATGTAAGTGCAACCAGTTACAAGGATCGAATACAATATCGAGATGGAACTTCGCCTACAAAGAAATTAGAATATGTATATTAAGTATGGATTTATGTGGTACTCATTCGTATTTTTTATAGTCAGTATTAGCCTAGTGGTTAAAGTCCCGTCTCTCGTGCATGAGGGCGCGGGTTCGATCCTGACAAGTACCAATATGATTTTTCGGAGTACTTAATACATATATACATATATATTTTTTCTAAGAGTATTTAAGCATCACTGACAGACGTTGAAGGAAAACATCGTGAGAACATCTCGACTTATAATTTCACAATAATAAGTTTGAAATCACCGACCAGATTTGCTGGCAGAAAATGCTGTAATAGCGTTAAGTCCGCCCTTTGTACATTTCTTTTTGTGCAATAAAGAATAATAAAAAAAAACAGTCTTAAGCAAGCGTGGTGATTAATGCTCAAACCTTCTCCATGTAAGAAAGAGGCCTTTGCTCAGCAGTGGGCTCTTATAGGCTTATGAGTTATGACTACTACATACAGGGGTATATAAAATATTATCCATATTTAAAAAATATATATATTTATACATTTATTGAAAAAAGACATGAATACTCTAATTTTAAAATTATTATATATGTATATCGCACCACCATAATCTATAATATTATATAAAGCAAAATTTCATAAAACTATACTAATGTTATGTCATAGATATTATCTATATTTTTTATAATCTGTAATGTTGAAGTTTGTTTTTGAACGCCGGTTTCGTGACAGATAAACGTCAAACATCAATGGCGGATAGCGTCTGTTATAAATGTATTTAATTTCCCGCTAGAGGACTGTTGTTAATTTTTTATCCTTAAATATCGTCTTAATCAGATATCAAAATGGTAAGTCACATTTTATATTCAATTTAAGGTTTTATGTATTTAGTTTGATAGTATTATTTTTATGTTTAATAGATTGTAATGCCCCGAAAATAAATAGTAATTTTTGCAATATAAAAATTTATTTTGTTTACAGACGATCGGCAAAAATAATAAGATGCAACAGCATATAAACTATCGAGTCAGAGTAATACTGCAGGACTCGAGAACATTTATTGGGACATTCAAAGCTTTCGATAAACATATGAATTTAATATTGGGTGACTGTGAGGAATTTAGAAAAATCAAGTCTAAAAATACCAAAACCGTTGATAGGGAAGAGAAAAGGACACTCGGTTTTGTTTTGCTGAGAGGTGAAAATATAGTGTCGTTGACTATAGAAGGACCTCCGCCTCCTGAGGAAGGTTTGCCTCGTGTGCCTTTGCCTGGCGCTATGGGAGGCCCGGGGGTTGGCAGAGCGGCCGGTCGAGGCGCGGGTATTGGAGCTCCGCCTGGTTTACAGGGCCCGGTGAGAGGTGTCGGAGGGCCTTCACAGCAGCATATGGCTCCGGGACCTAGGGGACAGTTATCAGCGCCTCCACAGATGCGAGGCGGGCCAATGATGGGTGGTCCGCCTCCTGGCATGATGGGAGCTCCCCCCGGTATGGGCCGAGGTGGCCCCGGCAGAGGAGGACCACCTGGCATGCGTCGATACTAAGTGTTTTGTGTTCAGTGATGTGTTTTGCATTATGAGTCCCAAAGTGCTAAGGAATTGACCTTATATTGTAACCGACAGCATTGATTTGTGTATTACTTGTCTGTTATACTATAGGTTATAGGTATGTATCGAAGAACTATTTTGATAAATTATAGAATAAGAACTCACAATGTTGTTTTCTTTTGCATTTTATTTACACTAGTATGAGATTATTAAGTTGGTTTTTGAAGATATTTAGAGGTACAATTTATAATCATTAATGTAACAAGTAAAATTTATGCAGATATATTTTTGTTTGTATCAACAATCATTAGAACAATAGTTTTTTTGGGAACAGTTGGCAATGAATTTTAATTTTGAACCTATGTAGACTAGGAGTATAGGGAAGATAATCCATACATAATATTTAGGGGTAACAAAAGCTTTCCTGAATTATAATCAGAATAAATCTTAATTTATTTTATTATTTAGACCATCTTTCTTTTCAGGTGTAATTGAAAGTTCATAGACATTTTTCTTAACTTTATTGTTTAGAATACTATAAAATCTATGACATACAATTGATATCAAATGCAAAGATATATGACAACAGATCTTTTTAACGTAATGAGAGTTACAAAATGGTTTAGAAAATCATCAATTTTTGTTAAGTTTTTTTAAACTTTAATAATAAGTAATTTCAGATATTGGCTAAGAACCATTAATCAATCTTTTTCAAGTAGAAATCACATTGTCATCACTAATTTATGTTTGGACAAAAACTTTGAGTGTGACAAATTTTGTATAACAAATTTATAACTTATCTCCACATATATAGATAACATTCAACAAAATTATGTAGAACATTTAATTTAGTAATATATAATGAATATTGGCAAATTAAAACACTGATATAGAATTCTTACAGTTATATCTGAATCTGAAAAACATACTTTTTTGTACCATTAAAATATTTCTTGCGCAGAAGACAGTACTTATAGATTCGGTTCAAACAATTTGATTAGGTTCACCGCTGTGACTCGCTTAGCCTGGCAATAGTACAATTGATAGCATAATCTCAATTTATACAATTTCTGTGAATACTACAAATCTAAAACTACTTTATAAGTTTATATGCTTAAAAAACTATATCTAACATTGGAACTACACTTAAATAGGATTGAATATAGAAAATTTAATATCAAATGCTGAGTACTTTCTTTTTGCCAGATTAAGAAAAATTTTTTAGATGTTTTACAATTTCTTAAAATAAAATTTGATTTAGTTGTACAGAATCAAATCTTCACTAACATGAATTCTAATCTAAATTAATAAACTTATGATAGTATTTTAATGACAATAGCTGCATAAGGGATGGCACCTTTTACCGTTTACACCACACTTGCAGCCGTCGCTTGTATCACCTTTGCCAGCCGGTCCCCAGCGACGACCCTTTGTCACCCAACATATCTCCGTCTTGCATGATGAGCATTTAATCCAGTCACATCCCCATTTCTTGGTTATAATTGCACTGCATTCTGGACATTTCAGTGCTTCACCCTTCGCGATCAGTGAGTCTAGCAGAGCCCGAGTTCCCTCGTCTGTTTGATTTGTATCTGTCACTGTAGCAGCTCTACTTAATCTTGCTTGATATGTCTCGCAGGTTTCGTTTTCGTGAACAGCCTGAAATTATAAATAATAAAAATGTAATATCATGGAGTGTTTTATGTACTTTTTAAATAGAAATTCCCATTAATGAAAAGGAAATTGAATTATTCAAGTGCTCTTATGAATGCAAGTCTTGACATGATTAATTAAGTTGTGTATTTGTTTAGATTTAATACACAAAAACAGTAAATGACAAGAGATTAAAAGTTTTAAGAAAACAGTCAATGCTGAAGAGTTGTAAATTTTTTATGTATTTAAATAAGAAGAATTTCCCCTAAAATTAACAGTTGTGATGAACCTTTCTATTACATTATAAAATTAAGAGGTAAAATTGTATATCAGTTCAAAACGGTTTTAAAAATATATATGATCTAAAACTATAAAATTAAAAGCTTAATTATCTTTTAAGCTTTAGAGGTCATGTAATTTAATAAGAAGTTACCTTACAAGGGAGACAATTTATGTGTTTACAAACAGGACAGGGGAATCTCCTAACACCAGGATCACAAAACGCCCAGCCGGTACAATCGCGAGTGCGGCAGTGAAATGTATTGCGAGTTCCACTTTCCACAGCACTGAGACTCCTTGCTAACCAACGATCATATTCCTCTGAAGTTAAAAGGGCGCGTATTTCTCTTTCTTGCAACGTCCCAGGACAGCCTATAGCTGGACATGAAACAGTCGCCTCTTGGGAGTGTCGCACGACATCACATAGACACTCCCTACAGAATGTATGTATGCATTCCCGTAGGACCGCGCCATTTCCCACCGGACATTGCTCTATACACACGCCACATTCGAAGTCTTCGGTATTTAGCACGAGTGCTTGCTGCTCCAATTTTATTAACTCCGTGTAAACGTCACCCGCTTCCGTATTGTTTATTTTATTTGGTACATTTTTATTATCGTTATTAGAAATTTCACTGATTTTACTGGTGTCATCCTTATTAGTTCCTAGAAAATAAATTACCATCATAATTAACGATAGAACAGATTTTGAATTTAACTTATCGATTTTACAATATATTTTGACTGATTATTGCTACAGTACCAATTTACATCGAACTTACCAGGTTCAACTAAACACAAATAGAAAGGAGCTTTGAAATCAGGACCTGCCAGGGTGAGAAGGGGTGTATCGTCGTTCGTACATAGGTTTTTGCCAACAATCCACCGCTGTAAACGTATTTCAAGACCAAGTATTGCGTCAGCTTGTCGCTTCAAATCTCCCATAACGGCTTTTCTTTTAACTTTCATGCGTATGGGACCCCTAGCGGCCTCTTTATCTTCCACCCAAATTTCAATCCTGTAACCAATACACAATTTTATAAATATAAGTTCCAAAGTTCAATCTGTACATAATCGTAATAAGAGGGACTAAACTCCAATTATTTAATTACTTCCTAATAAAATTAATTACTAATTATTGTTTCAATTTGCAATCTTATAAAAGATGTAATGAAACATGCAGCTATAATTATTCCTATAAATGTAAATTGTATAGTTACTTACGGTACCATATCTTCAACTGAGTCTCCCTTAGATGTCGACGGTTGGAGATTGTTTATATTTGTCGATTCACTAATTGTCAATTGTTCACGGTGTTGTTTTTCAACTTCCTTAACGTCGTTTATTTTAACTGCGTTTTTGTTGCCATGTTGAGCAAGTTTTTCAATTTTGTTAGTATCATTTGGTATATTTTTACTTAATCCAACTATTTGAGAAGAAAATGATAAAACTGAGCAAGATAATTTTAACTTAGCAAGATTCGCTGCTGCATCAGCTGCGGTTTTTTCGTCACCTTTAGAAATGGCTGATTCTAATTGATTAATTAGGTCCCTACGTTTCGCATGAAGATTCAAATAATCTATATTTGAGTTTGATTTTGTAGCCGAAGTTTCAGTATGTAGTTGTTTATTAGCAAGCAAATTATTTTCAAGTTGCTTGGAAGTGCTAGCACTGTGGACTTCATCGGATTTCTTGGAAGTACTTGCAGCAGAACTATTGGATGATAAAATAGTATTATTCACGTCACTATTTTTACCACTACAATCAGGTTTCGTTTGTAAGATCTCGGTTTCAATTTTCTTGTTTGCAAGTTCAGTTTTTGGGCAGTATAAAGGATTTAGTAACGATGATATCCTAAGTGGCGTGTTCAATTTATTATCAGGCACGGTTTTGTTCGTATCATTTAAACGGATATTTCCTGATGATATGATATCACCAAGTCGGACACGTTCCATTTTTGATTCCTTTAATATATTTGGTTTTTTATTAGACTGTTCTGTGTTCTGCTCCGTTGTTGCTTTATGACTTTTAGATTCATCTTTAATACAGCTTTTAGATTGTACATTCAAAGAAGATTGATCAATTTTTATAATTTTAGTTGATTTCGACTTATTTTCAGTATTAACAATTTCTACTTCACTCTGGATTTCTTTGAGTGGCACGTTTGACTCTTTGTTTATTTCAGTGATTTGTAACCCTGTACTTAACGGTTGTTGACTTATTGTTGTTTTAGTCTTTACCTCAGTATTTTTAACTATTGTTTTTTTGTCATTAACTACATTATTTTTACTCATCTCAGTCAACAATCCATCAGATGACTGTTTATTGCTTAAATTATTTGTTGGTTTTGGATCGGAACCCAGAAGAAAATTATATTTTCTAGGATTTGATATTGCCATTTTTACATCATCACTATGAGACCCGTCATTAATATTTCCATCAGGATTCTTGATTTGATTTGTATCTTTAGAGCTGTTACAAACAAACCTGTCAGCTTGTTTGGAGGTAGACGGTTCTGAAGGTAAATTTAAACTCTTATTGCAAGTTCTACTTTCTATGGCTTTATTGTCGTGATTGCGAACCTTAGAATTTGTTAATAATTCCGCGTTTACACCAATATTTTCTATAGGAGACCCAATTCTAAGGGTAGGGGTTTCTGTTGAAGAAATATTTGTTTTTTCTTTATTTACATTATGCTTTGGTCTCTTGGGCAAGGAGTCTTTCATTTCTTTTAACATTTCCTTTAACTTCTTCTTCTCGTCTATTTCGCTGTCTCTGTTAGACATCGATTTATTGTCTGTCTGTGTGTATATATTGGAAGCTATTTTTCTATTTTTATTACTTGTAATACAATATACGCATGAAACAATAGAGGCATCATATTTTCTAAAACATAATTTACATATCCATTTCTTCTCATTGGACGATGTTGGGATCGATAATTTGTTAAAGTTATCATCCATCTGCCCACTGCTCCCTCCATGTAGATACTTATTGGTAGCTATTATCTCTGCTGCCTGTTTGTCAAGTTCACTTATACTTGGCAGTAGTTTCACATGGCTTGTATCAATCGCCGAGTTCCTTTTCCGGTTATCAAAAATTTGTTTCAGAAAACTTTTCTCGCTACGTAATTTGACCTCCTTAGATGGTGTACTTTTAAAATCGTTTTCTGTTTGCGTTGATGATTCAGGGTGACTTGTGACTATATATTTAGTGTTCGTTAATTTAGTTTCTCTTAACATATTCTTATTGATACTGTTGCCTTCCATATTTTCGTCTGACAATTTTATAGGGGGTCTGGGTGCTTGCCTTTTCCTTTTGTTACTACGAGGTAAGGTGTTTGAAACTACAGTTTGTGGTGGTAATGGAGCACGTCGCTTACCAGGAACGTATGGTGCTCTACGATGGAATATTTCACTGGTCGCTCGTCTATCCCTTCTAGTAGGTGAAACTCTTTGTATTCTTTTAGAAGGTAAGCTGAAACCGTCGAAACTGGTGACCTCTTCTCTGAACAAGCCGTACTTACGTCTCAAGGTTATATCGCGGTCGTATTTCCTTCGCAAGTTTCGTTCGTTCAATCTCTTCTTATATGTTTCAGTCTCTGGTATCTGGGGCAATAATATACCTGGGTTATCTTTATACTTTATTGGAGCTAGGAAGTCGAAACTGGCAACCGTTCTATCGGAACCAACGCTGCTGATGCTTTCACTTGAAAATGACCTATCAGTGCGTCGTAGCCATGAGAACAGGGTCCATATGCCACCGGATAGGGGTCGGGGGCGAGGTGCCTCCTCCTCAATTTCGTCGTTCATCACCCTGGAACATTGACACAATACTCATGTAGTTAAATCAATGAAATTTACCATGGCTATCAACTTTTGTAAAAATTTTCAGACGATTTATAGATGAAACTTAAAATATCTTTATCTATAACTTTAAAGTTCAGGAGAATATAATGGTATATTATAATAATATATGAAATCTTAATCAAGGTATATAAAAAAGAATAAGCACATTATACACTTAATATTACAATAAACTTTTATGATTTTGTATCAGTTCATCACCAAGCATTTCAGGTGCTCATAATATATTATTTTGATACTTACACACTGTAGTAACGATGAGTATACCCGACGATCGTAAAATTTAACTAGCACACATTAACCTCCATTTAATACGCGATCATTATTAGGCATCACGTCACTCAACACAGCACACCGATACAAATATTTATAATTATTTATAAATTTATGAAAAACGGACACTTAATTATGACATTTATGTACATTAATGTATGAGACAGATCACAAAGCAGGACCGCGCAGTATGACTAGCGAACGCCTGCGCGTGCGCAGCGCCACTCAATGACCACCGCCCGCCCAGCTATATTTAGCGCATCTTCGCGATACAGATTTCGCTATTTCTATTTATCCTCTTTCGTCTGACCTCACTTAAATTAGGATACCTCTCGTGTTATATATTAGTAATATCGAATAATGTAACAAAACCATTACAATAAACCAGAAATTTCTATATGCAAATAAAAAAAATAACTTATGCAAATAATATTATTACGTAACAGATACCTATACTGTAAAGATTCTTCTGTGATCGTAATATTTGCCCACATCTTTCGTCGTGAGTCTCACAAATTGTACGGAATGGATGACTTCCTTTCTTGTCTGCGATAATTATAGCGTCCGTTTCAATTGTTTTATTTTGTATACCAAACAAATATTCGAGGAAGAAGAAAACAAAGTTTGTTAGGGATAACGATATTTCAGCTTATATTTAATGAAACATTAAGTATTTTCTAATTTATGTTACAATGTTGATGGCTATCGTTTGTCTTCTTTATTCTTCTGTGTAGCGGAGTGTCGCTCGGAGTTGGCGTGTATGACTAACAATGAGGCGGAGACTCGAGCGGTCAGCTCAGCCTGGTTCAACTCGTGAGCC
This sequence comes from Danaus chrysippus, assembly GCA_916720795.1. NCBI lineage: Eukaryota > Metazoa > Arthropoda > Insecta > Lepidoptera > Nymphalidae > Danaus > Danaus chrysippus. The sequence continues at coordinate 3,019,817 of CAKASE010000057.1, read as the reverse complement.
CATGGCACGCGGCCCCATCGAGATACCTATATGATTTATGACCAATATATAATGATCTCCAACAAATTCAAGTAAAATTATGTTTTCCTGATGTTTTCCTTTTTAATTTAATAAGATCTTAGTTAATCTATAATAATCTATGACTTCGCGAGAATACATTTAAATTAAACTAATATTTTAAGCGTAGCAATCCGAAAATATTAGTTTTATTTATAAGACGGCATTTATCGGAATTGTTTACTATTTAGTTTCAACAGATTAACTAATGGACCCATAACTCCATTCAAATAAAAGTATTTGCCTGAAATTACTCTAAGGATGACATTTCGAAAATACGATATAGGTATAATAAATAATTTGGTAGGTTATTTTAAATATATTATAATTTTAGTGTTGTATAATTTTGTTCTGATGTTCGTGATTCATTCTTTATCGTTGGTTTTCGTCACCTGTTTCGTCTTTAAGTCTTTTGTTTACGTGTTATTTATAAATTCGAGGTCCATCGAGTGCCATCGCGAGAAACTTATAGAAGGAATAATATAATTTGAGGCGAAATATTACTATATAAAACTACGAACATACGGATTGCAGTAAAGACTTGAATTTAATCGCGAAAATATATATAAGGCTAAATTTTGTACTAAACGAAAGTTGATTCAAAGTTACTAGTGATGCTATTCTGATTTCGTAGAAGGGAATGAAAATTATTTGGACATTTTGGATCTAATAAATTTTGCTAAGGCTGTTAATATCTCGAAATATTGGAAAAGAAAAAAAATACAATAAATATGAGCAGCGATGAAGTTTAAAAAACTTTCTTATTAACTTTAGTCACACAGACTTCCTTTTAAATAAAATGACTTGTAAAGTAGTTATTATACAGGGTGACTGGTGAATTACTATCGATACTTGAGGACGTGATATTTGACGACCATATATGACAAAATAAAAATTAATATAACATAAATATTAATAAACTTCTAAGTAAAGTTAACCAAAAGTTATGTAATTAATTACGCATCGTGTGAACACCCTACAGATTAGGTATACACAAACACACACACATACGCGTGCGCGGGCGTGGTGTTGTATCAGCACGCCACCGCACGCGTCCACACTTGGAACACTCGGAACGTGTCAACACTTTATTTATTTATACGGAAATTTTGTCAAAAATTAAGTGCCTATTTTTTTTACATAATTCGAATGAGAATCATGTACCGAGTATTCTCCTTAAATATTGATAGTAATTCACCAGTCACCCTGTATAATGAGATATAATTATGAACTTGAATATTTAAAGCATAAAAATTAAAAAAAAGCAATCAACATTGTAATTTATAAATAATACTGGCAAGTGCGAATCAATTAATCAAATGAACCAAAACTGCCTTACATTATTCTGAAAGAGCTAATAGGGAAGTGTGAGAGTTCACATCGCTACAAACTGGCTTGAGAAAAACCCCATCGAAATCGATCAATCCGTTTAGAAACTACGATGGCACAAATTAACACTCAGAAACCATCTCCATCAATATTATAAAAGCCACCTTTTTAAATAAAATTTTAAAAAAATATTTGTGATAAAATAACTTCAAGTATTCAGTAGCCCTTTTCAATGCTTTCAAATACTCTCTCAAGAGACAAAAAGCTATAACTTCATATAAGAAAAAGTAGACATAGCCTATTACAAACTTTACTTGTAGCAATAATATTAGCTGACATATCCCACAAGAAGATTTTATTTACTATTGCTATTCTGATTTTTCTTTTCCTTACAAGATACTTAGAAATTTATAATGAACATTACATTCAGCCAAGTCTTAAAAAAAGTTGTTACATCAATGGTAATGTTATTGTGGATCATTTTTTAAAGTATTTATCAACAATGACAAGTCTTCATTCTTTACACTTATTATAATATATGACATATATTTTTCATGTAATTATTGTCTCATTTGATGTTTATTATCTTTCTCAATACTACAATGTACTAACCTGGTATTCCTCTTCTAATCTAGCAAGCATCACCGCATCTTTGGGTTCCAAGTGCCTTTCAACACAGGCCAGCATTAGAATTGGTGACTTTAAGGCTTCAACTCCAAAGTTTAATGCTGTGGAAGGAATAAAATAATGTTGGCAACAGTCAAACAAATATTTCAAATAACAAAGATAATATAACATAAAGATTATATTATAATTCAAACCAGTTAGAGAAGGAAAGTCATAGGATAGAAAATGTCTCGCTAGTACTGCTCTAGTTTCAGTTTTTATCGGTGGAAGTTCTAGGCCTTTGGACACCTCTTGGGTTACGCCAAATCTCTTACAAAACCATTCCAACACTGGTTCCCATTTTTTCTCTTGCAATTTTCTTAATTCTTCTTCCTAATATATAAAAATAAATTAATATCATTAAACTTCCTTAAACCTTATTAATAGTAAGTTTAATTAATGTCATACTATATGTGTAATTTTAAAATATTGTATACAAAATTTTTTTCTATATATTCTTAATGAATCCATTTGTTTGGTTCCTTGAGAAAAAAATAACTAACCTCTGAATAAAAAAGTAATGTGTCGGTTGCAATGAAGTCTAATAAGTAACTTGCAATATCATGGCAATTTAACTTTCCTGGATTGTCAATAGCTGTATTACACAGTGCTGTCTGCAATAGATAATTATATGTGCATTATAGAAGCTTGATTTTCATAATGATTATTACTTAGTAAGTTGTCAATATAATTTAAAGTTGTAAATAAACCTTAAGAAGGACTATTACATACGAGATGCATAGTAGGCCGTGTAATATATTCGTGTTGTGCGTCCCATTCTGCAGCCACTGCCCGAGCAAGCGGCTCGGTGTTCACGGTAAAGACGCTACCATTTGGAGTTTTTAGGCGCCGATGGTCTAGAGTAACTTCCCAATGCTTTTCATTCTGAACAATATCTGTTCGCCTGTAGAACCGTTTGTGAGTTGCTAAAAATATTGCTTAGGTTATAGGACAATTTATACATTTTAATAAGTTTAATTCTGTAAAAGTAACTACCATATTTCTGATATCGAGACCATGTCAAGTATTGTTTATTTATCAAATGTTTCACAATTTTATTACTGAACATTTTTTTTAAATTATATTCTATATCATTTATTTTTTAATGTAATTTTCTACAAAATATTATATTAATGTCAATATTTTAACATGACATAACTATGACCTTTTATTATTTATTGTGCTATGGGTTCATTCAAATTGAAATTGTGATTTGGTGCAGTCAAGTTTGACCACAAAAAATTGTTTGTCGAATGAAAAAAATGGCGCTTTATCAACCTTCAAGTATATTTATACATAAAACAAAAACTACATAAACAATACATAAATTACTATCTATGCAATTTGATAGTTTATAATAAATTATTAAAGAAAATTAAAGTTTCAGTCATTAGATTTAAACATTTAAACACAAACTGAATAAAAAGGATTTTAAACAAACTTTACAAAATTCGAAATATTTATTGGCCCGAATATATTATTAAGAATGGGGTAAGGCCGTTAACTCAAAACTTAGATCATAAATTAAGGAAAGATTTAGTTATGTATACCTAGATATGCACTTAATTTAAAGATTAAGTTGTATTACGATTTGTTTAATTATTAATATGAGTTATTTATTATAATTGTTGGAAATTATAAAATTTGTTTAAAATATTTTTACCAGTGTTGCAATAATAAGTTTAAAAAAGTTATTAGAAAATATATGTTTTGATTATAGCAACATTCGTGTGGGATTTACTGTGTTAAGTGACTTCATCTTGTTTGTGCTAGTTAGTTATTCTTACTTGTTAGATAATTTGTTATCGAACAGTGAAAAGTTTTTCTTGCTTTGTTTGAAGTTATTTGTGTGCATTTATTATTATAACATTTTAATAATGTATTCCATGGATTTTGAGCTCTAATAGAGAAATCTAGTGTTTGTGCCCTTTCTAGGACTGCAAGTGTAGTGACGCGCCATTGTTATTCAAGCCAAACAAAGTTAAAAATAAATTGTGGGCTATTACAGCCATTTACAAACCTCAATTCTTTTTCTTATTTGTGATGTTCCCGCATTTCATCAGCGCGGAAGAACAGAAGACGAACCTGATTCCGAGTGTAAAGCTTCTCCACTCCAAAAGAAAAGGAATATTTATACACCCCTCTGCTATGTACAGAAGTAGTGCTCCGTGCATGAATATAAGATTTACGTTGTTGGCAATAAATTGTAGTGGGTAAGAGACGAGTACATATATAAATATGAAACTCTTAGAAAGTGGACGCCTGGAGGCGCTGAGCAGTGCCCTGTCTATTCTGAATGGAGACAGTGCAGTACAAGGCCGAGTAGAAAGCTACAGCTGCAAGATGGCTGGAGGTGAGAAAGCTTTCTACAAAAGGTTCACTGCGGACGGGGAAACCTCTAATAATCTCCAGGCTTTATCGCCTCCCGAGTGTGTGTCTTATAGGTACATATTATAAATTACTGAAAACAATCTTAACTAAAGGTTTCCATATACTAAATTTCTTATATTTTGCAGTCGGAGTCTGTCAGGTGACGAGGAGGGTATACTCTGCGACACCATCTCTCGGAAGACATTATTTTATCTCATTGCTACATTGAATGCTGCTTTCCCCGATTATGACTTTTCTATGGCCAAGGTTAATGTCCCTTAACACTTACAAATAATCCTTATCATTTGTTTACAAAATTGGATGCTTGTTTATCTTGTTTTTGTAGATTATTTTGAAACATACATTGTTCATTACAATTTATGTTTTAGAAATCATAAAGACATTAAGTAAAGATATTGATAAAGCTGCTGTATTTTGTTATATTCATATATAATATATGTAATAAAATACCTATAAATTCCATATACTAGTTCCGTTATTGAAATACTGTCCTCTGTTCACAGAGCAGTGAATTCAGTGCCGAGCCGTCCCTAACGTGGGTGCAAGGTGCTGTAGATGCAGCATTATCTGCTGTGGGAGGAGCAAGATGGAGGCAGTTGAAACCTGCCTTGTGGGCAGCAATCGAGGAAGAAGTGGTGCTCTCCGAGTGCAACATATACAGTTATAACCCAGACCTAGCGACTGACCCTTACGGTGAACCAGGCTGTCTGTGGACATTCAATTATTTCTTTTACAATATAAAGCTGAAGAGAATAGTTTTTCTGACTTGCAGAGCGATGAGGTTGGTTTAACTTTATTTAATTATATCTTTTTTCATATATTACAGTCAATCTGGGTAACTTTGATTCATCGGGTAACTTTGACAGTGGGACCATGAACTAGTTTCGATTATTTTTTCGCATGAAACCAACACTATTCATATATGTTTATTTTAGATTTGCGATTTTAAATAAGCTTCCTAAATGCACTTAAAAAAAAAGTAACTTGTAAAAGTAAAAAAACGTCATAACTTCGTTTCTGAATATATCGCGCGAATTTAAGTTTACTTTAGGGTGAATAACTTTTTGAATATTTTGTGATTTTGGTTGTTGATAAGGTAAGTGAGATGTTATACAGAGCCATTTCTGAGTGTACTACCGCATTGTCATGAAAAAATTGCATATAATTAAATCTTATTTTGAAATTTCATGCATAAATATGAAAATACGTATTTTGAACAGTAACTGGGTAACTTTGACAGTGTCAAAGTTACCCTTACATAGAAACTAAAATGGTGGAAGAATTGGTGGTAGAAGAGGTGATTGAAGAATTTGTTGTTAACGATGGAGTTTTGCAACATGAACATCAAAATATATTGAGTTCTCATCTGGAACAACAGTTATATTTAAAACAGAAGGCACACTGTTTCCAGGAAAAGTGACAAGTTACACATTCCCGTATTATACACTTGTTGTAATGAGTAGATCAACACAAGGTTGTTGGAAATGGCCAGATAAAAGAGAAATTATTAAAATTAGATAAGATGATGTTGTATCTCCAGTAGATAACAGTAAAATCAGTATAAAGCAGCCTGGGCTCTACACAAGTATTATTGACGATTTGCTCTATATGGAGTGGGGAGAATAGACAAGTTATGCTCAAGATTTTACAAAATGTTTGTTTGTTAAAATTATTTTTGCTTGTTTTCTTTATAATTTGAATAAAAATGTTAAATTAAAGGAGTTTTTTAAGCGTTTTTGATGGTGTTAAACAATGTGTGTAACATTGCCAAATGTTGTAGACTGATTCTTCATATTTTTTTTTAATATAAGACAAAATTGCAAAATGTTCGTTTTATTGTGTCACATGCATCCATTAGTTAATAAATATATACCCCAATGTTACCCAGATTGATAAAAATAATACTTATTACTACATTTGTATGCTTGGCTCTGTGTGTGTCAAAGTTACCCTCCTAAGATGGGTAACTTTGACACACACAAAATTTAGATTTTATACTATATTGGTATGTTTTATAAACTTTCTGTGGATGTCTAGAGACGGAAAGTAATACGAGAGCACTGATAAAATAAAAACACCCGAGTTATAGGTTTAATTTTTTTAAATATAGTATAAAATATCACCCTTATCTGTCAAAGTTACCCAGATTGACTGTATGTAGTTATTTAATTATTTTTTTATTGCAGCCCCGTTTGTGCCGATTCTGGTGTGGACTTTGCTATGGATGAAGACGAGGAATACAATTGATTTTTTTTATTATATAAATCATTTTTTTCTTTCTCCTTTTTTATGGATACATTAAAGTGTTTAGGCTTACTATGAAATTTTTGATATTGCTTATTTTTATATATTTAGTTAATATTACACATAACAATGGTGTAATAACTAGAACTTCTAACAAACGTATATAATTAAATGTTTGTCTGTACAATGCATAAACTTGCATAATAGTAATTCTTAAATTGAAATATTCAATAAAATAAAATTTAATTATTAATTAACTCAAATTAATATGGATATCCAGAATAAAAAACGAATAAGTCGAATTTGGCGCGAACTCGTCTCCCTTTACGTTACTAAATAAACATAACTTTATTCAACACATTTTTTTGGCGGGATTTATTAGATGCATGAACAGATTAATAATATTTTTATTATAAAACCGCGTTTGTATAATTATATGAAGTCTAGTAAATGAAAGTAAACAAAGACGTTTTTGAACCAACTTGTGTTATGACGTCACTTCTCGATGTAAGCTTTTGTTTTGACGTGATTTTGACTAAAGTAAAAAGTGATTTCGTTTTTTACTAGATAATTTTTTGATTGATACGTCAGTCGAAGATTCTAGTAATTTGAATATACAATCAGGATTACTTGTTATATGTCATTAATGATAACGAATATAAATAATGCTATTTTGCAATACAAAGTGCTATTTTGACTAATGGAGACAGTATATGTTAATATCATATAAAGATTTTTTTATAATCTGTTTAAATTGCGCGCAAAAATGTTTTTCAATAACAACGAGGCTAAATAATTATTCAAACAGATTAATACTGAAAAACGATTTTCTAACTAACATAGTTCTTAAGATTTTCATTAATAATATAAGATTTCAAGATTTGTTTAATATATTTTTTTTATAAAAACAATTCTTATATAATGTAAAGTTATTGTAAAAAAAAAATATCTTTTTGCTCTGTGTAATTTGTTTTAAAACATTGCATGAGATATATGTGTGGTGTTCATGTATAAATATTACTAAACAATTATTATTCAGTCTACACAAATGTGGATCTCAAGATTTTTTGCACAAATAGATTTTATATGTACATATTTTAAATAGAACTACATTATAAAAATAGTTACATTAAGTATACAGTTGTGGTAAGCTTGATGATTATTTTAATCACTTCTACTATAATTATCTATTGTTTGTAATGAGTACAATGAAAAAAACTTGAGGACATTTACAGATGGTGTATTTTTTCCTGTCAACAGTTTAAAATATACCTTGAGAAATATACTCGCGTCCTGGTTTGATCTTAATATAATTAACTGTTCGAAATTATCATAAACATTGTATAAATCGTAACAAAATTAATTGATAAACTTACGAAAATGTAGATAGTAAAATATTGAATAGCATTATTCACGAGAATTGTAGATAATTATTAATCCGCCTATTTATCTGTGGCGTAAAATTTACATAAAATAAATTTATAATAAATATCTTTTTTTCTTTATTTTGACCCTTTTTTAACCCTTAATTTTTCTCCGCTAATGTATAAAGTGAGTCATATGAATTAGTATTAAAAAACAAAAGAAAGCGCTTATATCAAAAAGTATACAACCCGTTCAAAAACTATATCTACTTGTATTATCGCGTTTCGACTTTTCTTTACATTCTTTACTCATCTTAAAATTTCAATAATTCAGTTATAATGTATATAAAGTTAATTTTTAACACCTGTTTTGTTGTGTAAGAATCGTCTTCAAATTTCGAATATTAGAAAAATTGATGTTTCAGACATAGAAAAGTCGAGATAATTGTATTGGTCAGCCCTTGATCACTGTTAGAAAAGTTACTGATATATACTTTCATTAACGATTTGGGTATGTTATAAAATTCTTACCAAAATGGCTCAATTACAACCATAACATATTATTAACATTACTAACGTAAAATTCCAAGGTAGCCGTTGGAAGTTGGCATATGAATTAAAATCGGAAAAAGCTCCCCAAGAAAGATTGAATGGGGAGACTTTTTTGATTGTAGCCTGCTGGTGCATCATGAGTTCTTACTTCTTACCTTATGGTAGAAGGTGAAATAAAGATATGTAGATCGAAAAGAATATTAACTATAACGTATAAGCAATTTTTGCTAAGTAATCCGTTAAAAACTTCCGGATTTATATAAAAACGAAAATTGCTTCCAACCTGTGGTATGATTATTGACCAAAAACAACACTTACTATGCTACTTCGAATCCACTTTATTGCCGGAACACTATCAATATGACTCCTTTTTGTTTCCAAAATTTATGAATCAGATTAAAGAGCACCACTGCTACAATTTATGAAAAAGAAAATCTTCATCGAAGAGGAACCTCGACAAGAAAATGTTTATTCTCTTTAAGGATACGAAAATAACGTGAAACTGGGTACCTATAGTAAGTAAGTAAGTTATGTAATTGTATTGGTGGGAATGATTTTAAAGAGTAAAAATTGCACCTCGATATTTTATCTTTTATTAAACAGATAAATAATTAGCGCTACTTTTTGTATTTCTTTCCTGCGGACCGTTTTAACTAAAATATTTATATAGAAGGTAATAATAATTAAATATGCATCAAAAATATATATGAACATAGTGGACATATATACTTCCCTACGGTGAAGAATAACAGCAGTAAACGTAATTTGTAGGTATACTTTTAGAACTTATGAAACACAAATAAAAATATTACTCAATTTAAAAATGGAATCTTTGAATGAACTTTTCCAATTGTTACAAACAGTAAATTTCAAACGTTCAACAAAATCATAAAGTTGTTATCTATACAAACAAATAAAATTGGAATGTCTGTTTGTAATATTGAAAAAACCGTTTTTTAATACATGCATATGAATACATAGTACATACACAGTATTGTAACCAGGCTTTTATGCACCCGGTGCGAGCTTTCAAAACTGGGCTACAAAAAATGCTCTAACCAGGCTCTAAAAATAAAATGGAGAAATGTGCATACAAATAAACGTATCTATTTGTTGTTTACCAAAGTAACAAAGTATATTAGACCAATGCCGATAGCTTTTAAAACATAATTAAATTATAGTAGAAGGAAACTCATTACAAAAGGAGAGGCATATTATAAAAATTAAAAGAAAAATAATTTACGGGCGATCTGAGGTCGGAAAGAATATGGGAATGAGTATTTAAGGGTAAAAAATGGGTCTTCTCGATTTCCGGCAAAACTAAAAGTCCTACAGAAAAAATAATATGGCAAAGTTGCAGGTAAAAAAATCTAAAACTTATGTACTAACGTTTTTTTTACATAACCTCAAATTTTATGTGAAAAATTCGAAAAACCAATTTATTGGTTTTTTATTTTTATCCCTTACAAAAAACAATATTTTGACACGAAATTTGGTTAAAACTTACCTTTTGATGTTCCAAATATACTGTAATTTATTCAAACAAATTCTAATCAATAGAAATATATATTTTTTCAGCTTATTTTGAATAAATATCAAAAAATCAGATTCATTTTCAATCGAAAAATCACCCGTCAAAATATAAGATTTTTTCACAAATTTGGTGAGTTTTCTAATCATTGAAATCTTTATTTTCCGATGGTGAAGAAAAAAATATAAGTTTCCTACTTGCATTACCATTTTTTGATAAAATAATCATGTCCCTTTTAATGAAATGACACTCGATATCGTTATGAAAAGGCTCTTTCAATTTATTTTTAATAGTTTTAGCAGCTTCCAGAGTACACAACTATTAAAAATAAATAAACTTTGCCATATTACTATTTTCTGTAGGACTTTTAGTTTTGCCGAAAATCAAGAAAACCCATTTTTTACCCTTAAATACAGATCCCCATAGCCTTCCCGACCTCAGATCGCCCGTAAATTATTTTTCCTTTAATTTTTATAATATGCCCCCCCCTTTTGTAATGAGTTTCATTCTACTATAATTTATTTTCACTTTTCATTAATTTTAGAGGCCTCTGCACTGGCGTATATAAGTATGCATGCATGAGATAAAACTAGATACTAATCTGGTCATTTCTGCTCCCTGTGCCTGGGTACTGCTGGCACCGCTCTAGTTACGGCACTGTACATACACCAAAATATCATTTTTCATAATTTTTGTCTGTGTGTCTGTCTGACTGTTCATTATATTGTTCGTTTGTACTTTTACGTAAACAGAGTCGTGGGTGACAGCTAGTTTTCAGTTAATTCTAAACGAAGAGCTCAAGTTCGTGCAGTTCTTATAATGAGATTTTAAGGTCGATCTCCGTTGAGAAGGAAATCTTTGCGATATTCTTTCAACTTCAGATGTTTCAAAATAGTGAATGCCTATTTATAGAGTGAAACTTTTTATATCACTTTTTTGCCCTCATTTATCGCATATCTCTTTGCTGCCGGCCGCTAAATTGAAATTAAGAGAAAGGTACTATTTTCTGAATTTATTATGTAAACATATCGTACTGTATGCAACTACGCTAATTAATATTTACATAAACAAAAATGGTAATTTTTATTTAATTATTAAGTTAACAATAAGAGATAATTGTAAAGACCCAGTTTCATTAAACTCTGTGTGTAAAATGTATACAAGGTATTTATAGGTACTAATGAACTTTCAAAAATATAATTATCTATCAAAATATTTACGTCCCAAGATGAAGAAAAAATAACAATGCATTTTGTAATTAAATGACCGAGTACCAAATTATTTGTTCTTGTTATAAGGCCACTAAATTGAAGTAATCGCGTTTAACACTACATGTTAACTACGATGCACCATTTCATACCTTGATCGTATATATCCCTCGATACATCACTTGTGAGCTAATGAGGCATAATTTTATATATTGTTGATTGCATACATTTGGCATACAATAAGCTTTCTTTTGCAGTTTACTATTGGTAACCTGTTTATCTGAATCCGAAACAGGTTGGTACCTTCCGAAACATCTATGTCCGGTTAGCATGTGTGTCAGGCGGAATGGAGGAAAAGCACGGGTGTCGTCTCGACCAACCGAAGGACATGGGGGAACATACGGTGGCGGTGTGAAAGGTATTCCGCCACCTGATCCCGAAAAAAGCCCAGTGGAATGCTCAAAAATCGCTTGCCTGACAATTTTAAAGCGTGCTCAAAATAGTATGCTAATTTGAGCAATATTTAAACACGCATGCTACTAAGTAGCATGTGCTCAATTAAAGGATGCTTTCGTGCTTGAAATGAGTATGTGTAAGTTGTAACTTTACCTTTATTGTAGGTATTTTGACAGCTCACAGTTTATTTCTATTCTCTATTTCAAATTTCCAGAGGGTAACAGCCACGACGGTGTTTCAAGGGGTTCAAGTTCAAGCTTACCTATACATACTTTGACACTAAAATTACCAAAAATACGAAATTAAATATCAGACGGTTTTAATGTTTCTTTAGAATAGTAACATCTGTTTTCTAAAAAAAATTATACCCTTAATCAAGAATAACGGTGTATGATGTATCTCATAAAGTTTATTAATAGATTCGTTAGATTAAATGAGTATAAAAAAGTATGGCTATTAGATAAAAATAATAGAAAAAACTACACGGTAGTTGCTTAGAGAAAGGAAGGGCACTCATTGAATGGAAACGGTGAAGTTGTGATAGTTTTATTTGATGTCTAGAAATTTTTTAACAGTTTCTGATAATAGCGGTTTTAATAAGCTCTTCGAGTATTGGATATCTTACGGTCTGATTACGAGACTTTCTTTGGCATGTCTGCACCTCTAAGCCAGCTACCATCAAGGCAATCCTTTCCCACAGAGGCCTTCTCTTCATCACTTAATGTTATTAATGCACATATTAGAGACTTACTATTACTTTGTTTTCTTAGCTACGGAGTTGAGAGCATACTTATGAAATTGTATCATTTCAGACCGTGCCGTAGTATCGGGATCAGATAGACTTCGAAGAATGCCTCGGTAGAACTTATAAATTTTAACATTCAGGCAGTCTCCACATGAGTCATTGACTATCCCCATAACAAGAGCGAGTTTTTTTTTGGCAAGACGAATCCACTTACACTGACTCATATAATCTGAATGTATCCCCGGAATACACTGAAAGCCTTTTGTTAAAGTTATTTACTTGTCCTTTAACTTTGGGCACGCCGTTGTGTCCAAGGCCAACGAAGCAGTAAATTCACTAATGTCCTTGCAAAAATACTTCGTGCAGAGACAGCTACTTTGTTTCTATAAAGCACAGTTCTAGTAGCATATTAATTACTGCTGTCATGTGTGGATCCGTGTTACTCCATGTCACATCACTTCTACGGATTCTTTACAGGCATATGAAAAGGCTTTTTAGTAACCACGATTTTCTTCAAACTAATCTAGTCAACTTCGACCACAGGCCGAATAAAATCAGCTTTTAAGTACCTACTTTACAGGATACGCAGTAGAGAATGTGAACAGTAATTGCATGATATAACTCCTTCATCATGAACACAGCTAAAGATTGGGACGGTTCGCCTCCGACAGTTTTCTGGCACGTACAATTCTGATTTTTTCTCAGTAAAAGTGAATAGGATGCTGCTGTGATAAAACGTTTTAAAAAAAATTTAGTCCGAATTACTACTAGGTGTGATAATTGTCAACGCTGTCCTCTTCTTAATGATAATATTAAAGGAATAAGTTAAATATATAGGCTTTCCTTACATTTGATTTCGAGTAGTCTGTATAAGTAATCTAAGCCTATCGTGACATTGCTGTAAAAATATTCAATGGAGGAAAGAATTGATGTGGATTTCTACAATAAATGTCTACTAAAACAATTTCTTCAATAAATGAATCATTGAAAATTACAAAGACACTGGGATATTTAATTTATAAAGTACTAGAAGACCTGGCGAACTTCGTATCGCCCTATAATCAAGAAATATCTATTACGTTTTTTTATTTATATTTTTGGAGTTTACCTGTAAGCCATAAATCTCCGTGTTTTGAAGTGCGACAGAATGATTGACATATTAGTTAGTTGTCAAATCTAATGTCAAAAAAAAACCGTTTGTTTGGGAAATAGAAAAGGGCTGTTTTTATGGTTTTCGCAGTAATGAATCAATTTTTTTCAGCTTTTAAACCTTCCCTGAACCTCCACGAACATTTCAAGACTAAGATAAGATAAATCCGTTCAGCTGTTCTCGAGTTTTAGCGAGACTAAGGAACAGCAATCCATTTTTATATATATAGAAGATAGAAGACTAGCTTTCCACCCGCAAGTTCGCCGCGTAGAGTTCGGTTATATCGCGTTTCCAAGAGAACCTTCCCAAAGTCTGGGATAAAAATTATTCTATGTTCTTTCTCAAGGTGAACTCTATATCTGTACCAAATTTCATTAAAATCAGTTCAGTGGTTTAGGCATAAAAACGTAACAGACAGACCTAAAGGCAGACAGAGTTACTTTCACATTTATAATATTAGTAGGGATGTATATGGGATCTCATCATAATGGAAAAGGAAAGAAAGAGAGGCAATTTTTCAGAAAAATATAATAATCAAACAATCAAAATATAATCTTTATCAATCTATACAACAGTAAAAAGGGATTCTTAAAAAGAACTTACATTAAGTAAATAACCAATTTTTTTTTCATCAAAAAGTATGTACAGTATGCACCTTGCTATATACAATATATCATAGCGTTTTGTAAATACAACATGATTTTTAATTTGATAGAAGAATCACAAAAACAAAATGGAAGTTGTCCCGATCTTGGAACAAATATAAAATTTTATATAAAAAAAAATAACAAAATGCTGTTAAATATTTCAAAGATGTCAAACATTAGTTCATATATTGAAACTATTTATAATTCTTGGATTATTCAAAGAACACTTCTCAAAAGACTGTGATACAAAAATTAACATAAAGAGATAAGTATACATATTTTAATATTTCATACTTTATGTTTACATAGGAAATTATGGTGGCCCGAATATATATAACATTTTTTTATACAGCCACAATAATTGATAAATATAATTAAGATGAATCTTTTCTAGTGTTTTACAGTTGTATTTAAATAAACTGAGATCTTGCACAGGCATATGTTATGTATTGACATAGAAAAGCTTTGAAGCACAACTGGACGCTAATATAATAATTCCTCTTTAGTTATATAGTACAATACATGTAGAACCTCCAATTATTATGTATGCCATTAAAATCACTAGATCTGTATCAGTAAATAAGTTTTAGTTTTGAAGCACATTGAATATATGTTCATTGTTCATTGAAAAAAAATGTTTCTTTTAACATATCATTCTATGTACAATTTATTAGTGGTGATAGTGTTTTGTTTATTATAGTTACCGAAACAAAAATGGATTAAAATATATTAATTTGTTATATAATCAAGTTGTTACTTAGACAAATATGTAATTTATATTAATGACTCTAAATGAACAAAGCTGGCCATCTTATTATCATTTCTTACAAAATCATACATAACTTAAGATGTCTCTACACTCTTTTAGTTATTATAGTAATTAAATAATTCCTTTTATGCCTGGACACAAAACTAGATTTAAGATCATCACATAAATCATTCACAAGGTGCTTAATTATCTAATTAACTAACCTACGTGCCATCCCTGCACGTTATACTTTTATATATAAAATTTAACTTAAATTCTTTAATAAGTAGAAACAACGCTATTTTCCATTATTGAAGGAGAAACGTTATAAGCTACTCTCTTTTATGTCTCACAATATTATAATTTTTTTATGTATTTTTATGATAATTTTGACGGATGATATTTAACATTTGTTTAGTAATAATATATCACAATTACATTTTCAACTAGGCTGGATATTGATAGAACACTTTGATTATTGTAACAACGTAGTCTAATGTTTCACAACTATTTGCGCATCTGATAATATATTATGCAATAACTAAGTATAATTGGTTTTACAATAGTGAATCATACATCAGTTATGCAAAAACATATAAACTATTTACAATTTTATATATATCTGTCTTCAAAATAATATAATGCTCTATTTTAAATTATATAGCGTCAGAAACGTCAGAATTGCGTCGATGTTTTTTGGCGGCAAAATTGACAATCAAATTGGCAGGTTCCGGTTTATGGACATCACTAGCGCCTGTCGGATGAGGGATGTGCGGGGTGCGGCGATTGTTCTACTGAGGGTGTAGGCGGTACTGGGGAGCGCAGTTTGGCGCGCGGTCGCCAGGCGTCTAATAACGCTTCTACACGCTCGTCTGTGGGTCCCCAGCGTGCGAAACCCGCTGCGTTTTGCAACCATACCACCACAGTGCCGCAGCCCCAACGGAAATAAACTTCGTTTCTGTGATACAAATTGACTTGTTCAACCCTTGTAGTACATATGTAGACTTATATTTCATTCACTTTATATAAGACCACCACTTTATATAAGACTAATAACTAAGATACATAGAACTAGTTATAAGTGAACAGCGACCTAGTACAAAGTTTCAAGAAAAATCTGGTTTCAAATAAACACCGTCTTTAAAGAATCAAGTTAGTCACCACAAAAAAAAAAAAAAATTAATATAAAAATTCTACTGGACTATAAAAATTATAATTCTAGATACTTATGTAGGGTTTAACATTTCTTATGGACTTTTAGCAATGTAAACTATACAAATAAAATTTGTTTATTTCATGAGTTTATGCTAGCAATTTCCTGAAGTATGTAAACGTCAGGGCGGGAGATAGAATTTGACTCAAGTTGTTATGATTCAATTGTTCGAGACAGTTTGTACTGAACGCACAAGATATAAATAGCATGAGACAGGTCCAACAATACCATAAAAATAAAATTAAGATGGACCGGCAACTTCACACTGAACCCTTCAATTTTTTTTGAGAAGTTTAGTCTCATTAACAGTGTACTTTCTTCTCAGAAGAAAAGGTGAGAAAGAAAGTGTAATATAAAATAACATCATACAAAAAAATAGGTGACAAAATATTTATGTACTGAATTACAGGATGTAAAGTAATGATATCTAGGACTTCTGAGATTATTGAATATTTTCGGATTTACTACGCGGTCACGGGCAGACGAGATGAGAATGTTAGCCGAAAATATTAGCTTGTAACAGCAATATATTCCTACTCCTAACATTACATTAGTTCATCTTTTTGATAATAGATGATGTTACTTGTATTCTAAATCACGCTAACGTTATAACTTTATATAGTGAATAAATAACCCAGAAAATAATTGTTTTGTATCGAGTCACAGGGACCTCGATAGTGGCAAAGATACTGCTTCCACCTGGTTGGGACTGTATTTTGAAAGCTACCGAGGAAAATCACTCTTCTAAGTTCGACTTCCGTTGGCTACTTCCACTGTGTGGGATAGCTCCCTGGTGTCGACGTTAGAGGCCTAGCCGTCTTATTGTAAACCAACCTTCACGTCAAAGCCCTCTGTATTACAAGCTTTATTTAAATGTGAAATATCCATTTCTTTATTTATATTATAATTGTTACTTACTTTGGAAGTACATGTTGAAAACCGTGGCGATACTCGTGTTCAAACGCTGGTATGACCACCTGCAATTGAAATAATGCTTGAGAAATTACTTGCTTCACTGACGGTATAAGTGAAAAATCAACGCTAAACGAGTAGTAGTGATGCCTTGTTTATATTATTTAAAAAAAAAATTATAATGTTACTTGAATTTCACAAAAAAGATATTTTTAATGAGTATCTCGTAGTAGTACATTGTAACACTTGTGAGTGGCAGAGATTCTGAATGTCTAACACTTGTGTACCATTGATCAAACTGTCCCTCAAAGTCTTCTTACATTAGAAGAAAGTAGAATCTTTTGTCATTTAACAGACAATATAAATTTAATAACTTTTAGTTGTTCCTACCGGTTTGATATGATTTTTGTGATTGTTTGCAATGATACAAAAAATATAGATTTGGTCACAATTGTTAAAAGTTTAAGATATTTGTCAATATAGTTTATAAAAAAGCAATAATTAACACTTGTTAATAATTAAATAATTAACATTTGTATACATGCAAGTGTTAGTTATTGCTATTTTATAAATGTATGTTTACAAATCATAGTTAATACATTTTTATATATAATAAAAAATCATGCAGATATATCATTAGTACTGATTAAACTTCATTCAGTAACAAATAATACAATAATGAGATTTAACAATAATATTGAAGGTATACAGTAGCTATAAGGGATTATTACCTGTTTCCTCTTAAAATGGCTGGCCTGTAGTTTGTGCAGTGCGTGTGTCTGTTTGTCAGGCCACTCGGGGAGAACCACCACGAAACTAAGAGGCTCCGCGGAGTCCTGGAGAAGGCGCTCCATGTGTCGCAGGGCTGCGGTCAGGAGCTCCTCACAGTAGGGCGGGTGCGCCACCAACGACCCGGAGACAGGCCGAAGCTCGAGGAAAGGGCTGGGTATACATATGAATGGATTTAATACTACTGATGAATGATGAAAATGATGACAAAGATGCCATATGCAGTACCTCAGTAATAAATCTATTTTTACTTATGATATGAACAAACCCTTATAAGGCAATAGTAAAAAAAGAATTACCCTCGTGAACCGAAATAGGAATCAGTATCTGCGAACGCAGAGCAGTATTGTCTGAAATAACAGTCGAGGGGACTGGCGAAGCATTCAAAGGTGACGCCGAAGTATCGATGGAGGCAGTCCAATACTGGAACCGGAAGCGCCATCTGTGTGACGTGGGAGTCATTGACCCCGGCCCCCGCGCCCCCCACCCACGCCGCGTACCGTCTCAGAAGGCACCACACTCGGGATAGAAACTGTTCGAACTTCTTGTCATCGAAACAGCTGTAGCGGTATAACTGCTCCTGAAATTTACAGATAAATATTTTAATATTACATGTCTTTATCATATAAATAAGCTTAGTACATGGTTTGGAACAAAGTCTTTTGAATATTATGTAACTTCATTATTGAAAAAACTAATAAAGAAGCTGTAACGATCTTGACATACAAATATGGCTGCATAAGTTTGATGTAGATAGTAGAGGTGAATACTAACAAGTTTTTGTAGGTAATTGGCGTTGATGACTTGTGTTTCCCCGAGGTATCTCAGCAACACTTGGTCTCGGTCTAGAAAGTGTTCCACGAGAGGTGGCCTCGGTGAAGGCAAAGCACATTGTACAGGATAGCACCACACCTTACGTAGAGCAGCCTGCTGAAGTGGGGCTGGTAACTCCTATAACAGAATCATCATTAATGTATTAACTTAATTTCTAGTATTAATAAAAATATATGCCTTCATAACATAATTATATTTTTAACATTAAAGTTAAAACTTGAAAGGTAAATAAAAGCTGGTATTCTATATACCAAAGATGGCAGGTACCATTCTGCTTGAGTTGATGAATTTTTCATTCAAAATTTTCTATTGAATTTAAAGCCTAACTTATTATTTCTAGTACTTCTACAAATTACTTGTTATAATTCTAAGCATTTTACTTCATTTCAATAGTCATACTACACTCAATTATTAAAATAAACTTACATAAAACTGACAATACAAAGATTTATGTTTAACCATATATGTCTTAATAACTGTTTTCTTTGAATAATATTAGAATAGACCCTTTTTTTTAAATCTTCTATGACACAAACTATGCTTATTGTTAAAATATTTCTTATTGGAATGTTCCTTGATACTGACTCACCTGTATTCCATTTTCTTTTAACAACATGCTATGTTTTTCTCTTATCTTTCTGGCGTACTCAGCTGATAAATGGTAAATCTTAAGACAAATTCCTTCCACCGATGCTTTTGCTGTTTCTGCGAGGTGTGGTTGACATTGTCTCTGTTACAAAAATATATACATAATCAATAATAATAAATATTTACTATTAGCATAAAAAAATAACTAATCATATTTTTAATGTTACTCGTAAATGTGCCAATCTATCTTGGAAGTCATCATAAGTCGCACCAACAGTCCGTCTCAGCCACTGAAAAGTATCTTCGGCATTCCACTTAACAACTTTTCTACTTTCCGGAGATGCATTTCTAGATTCAATCATTTTTTTTGCGGCTTCTGCATATCTTGAGAGTTGTTTACGGGCATCTCCGGTAAATTTTGGATGAGCCAATTTTAAGGGTATGTCATTCATAATTTCTTCGTACATAGAATGAGATATTTCAGGAAAACAATGGCTAGGTAGCAACGGGTCTGAACCTCCTTGGTCATTCACTTTTCTCTCCATCAGCCATCTGTTAAAAGAATCTTTAGGGGCGTCTATACTCTCTCTAGTGTGACACAATTCCTGATAACACTGCCTCAACTTATTAGCTAATGTAAATCTAAACCCTTCAATCTCTGGATGAGGATGGGGGCAAATAGTTGGTGGCCGCTCATATATTATGACATTAGTTGGAACTTCAATATCCCAAGGTCCGGCAAGAACAAACTTTTTTGGTGGAGGCCCATTGTCTTCGGATGGACGTCGCTTACTAGCACTTGGAGTGACATTCCCAGCGTTGGGTGGACCTGTGTGACATATACCTAAGGGGTCCGTTATTGGGTCAAAATCTCTTTTCACCGCTGGTAACTCCCACATAGACTCGCCAGATATTTTGTTCCAAAAATAAGGTCTGTTTTCACGCCTTGACCAATATTTCTGCCATCCTTGTTGTATTAAATCTGGATGCAAATCTGCAGCAAGATGCGGTGCAAGAGGAGCTGGGGCTCCAGGAGTTTGAGGAGTTTCCCCGCTGCCTCCGGGGGAGGAATGAATTTCAGGAGATGAGTCGCTGTGCGGCGGAGCACTTTCCCATGTCGAGGACCCAGCGACAACTTTTTCGCGAACATCATTCATATCGGCAAACTTATGTTTTTATTTACTGACTTTAATAAACGAAAATGTTGAAAAATTATCAAAATATCATACTTTTTCGATTTGCCCTAATATTCATTGGCGCTTATAAGTTTCTTATAAGTATGTACAATATATTTGTTGGTAATCATGATAATGTTACCGCCAAGAAATGGTATACAAAAGAAATCATCACTTTTTCTGAAACGTATCACATATTTGATTTCTTATAATATTTAAACACCATTTTCACTTAAAAATGTTACTTTATGAATAAAATAATAAAGAAATCTTGAAATAATCGTATTTTCCAAATTAAATAACTTGGCGTAGTTCTTTCCTCAAGCACCGCCATCCACAGATTAATCATAATTTAGTTTCTCAATGCCTTATACACAAGTGATTGACAAAATAGAAAGTTACAGAAAAAATCGATAATACTTAGAATCGATTTATATCATAATTAGTTAATGTATTTTCTAAAATGTGATGGTTTTATTAAATAATTAATATCAATTACTTTATTTAGTTAAATTAATTAAATTCAATGATATGATAATGAGTTTTGGTGTCCATCAGGTATTAATAAAATTAAAATAAATAAATACACCGGTTCATTAAAACCTGTTCATTAAAAGTATATCAGTGTTAAGATTTTTCAAAGTATAAATTAATTTTAACGCTTAATTTCAATTTATTAAGTAAGTAAATCGTATAAAAATTTATAATCGGAATTGATAATTGGAATAAAAGCAATCATGATTGTGTCAACTGTCAGTTTGAATCAGAACTTAGAAATCAGAATTCAGATTTCAAAATAACACAATAAGAATGAATGATGTTATCCAAATTTGAATAATTTTAATGGATTGCAATAAAAGTAAATATTATAAATAGATAGACAAAATATGGAATTGGAAATTAATATCTGTAAGGATATACCTATCAAATATGATTATTCTAAGTGTGAAATCCAGTATCTTAATTTTTGTGATTTAAAATATAATAACTTCTATGAGAAGTATATGTTACAAAATTTACCATGTATAATTAAAAATGTATCGAATACCTGGCAATGCTCAGTTGATTGGATTAAGGAAGGTTCTATCAACTATGAGTATCTAGAACAACACTATGGAGATGTAGTAGCTCCTGTTGCAGACTGCCAAGAAACCAATTTCAATTCTCATTGCAAAAGCAATATGAAAGTTGGAGATTACATAACATATCTCAGAAACCCTACCAAAGAAAAACTTCTATATCTTAAAGACTGGCATTTGAAAAGATTGAAAAGTGGTGAAAATTTTTATGAGGTCCCACACATATTTGCTTCTGATTGGTTAAATGAATTTGCTATAGATCATGAGGACGATGATTTTATGTTTGTTTATATTGGAGCTCAAAACACTTGGTAAACATTTTATGTTCACTGGTTTAAGTAATAGTATGTTTAAATTTTAAAAAATATCATAATTTCAGGACTCCCTTGCACGCAGATGTCTATTCATCTTACAGTTGGTCTGTGAATGTAATCGGCAGGAAAAAATGGATCCTGTTTCCTCCCGGTGAAGAAGAAAAATTAAAGGATTCTCTAGGAAATTTACCTTTATTATTTAATGCACAAGAATCTAATAAAGTAAGATACATAGAAGTTACTCAAGAAAGAGGTGATGCTATTTTTGTCCCATCCGGATGGCACCATCAAGTTTGTAATGAGTTAGAAACTATATCTATTAATCATAATTTTGTAAATGCATGCAACATACATTTTGTATGGGAAGCATTGCAAAGAAATCTAATTTCTGTTGAAAATGAAATTAAAGAGTTCAGAGAAACTCCAGAATTTACTAGCCAGTGCCAACTTATACTAAAATCACTGTTCGGCATGGATTTTGAAAGTTTCATTAATTTCATCACCTACATAGCTACTAAGAGATTAAGTTTAAGAAATAATAAGCAATATAAACTTTTCAATATGTATAATATAGGTAAATATCATATTGATTATGATTTATCAATCATATTAAAAATAATAAAATGTCTTTTAAACCACCCCTTAATAGTAGACAGCCATTTACCACAGTACATAGCACCAAAGTTAATTCATATAAGAGATCAAATATGTGAGACAATAGTGGAAAAATTCCCTGAAGACAAGGAACAAAAAATGTAAATGTTTATAAATTCGATTTTTTATGGGCATAAATGCTATTGTTGTTAATAAGTTCTTGTATTTCTGGTTTTTTATATCCTAATGATGTCATTATTTCTATTGTATGTTGACCCGGTTTTACCGATGGCAGCTTACCGCTGGCTAAACCTGGTGTTCTTGATAATCTAGGAGCCGGTTCGGGGGATACTAAATTATTTTCATCTACATAGAATGACTTTCTAGAGAGATGCAGTTCATGGTCTTTTACATTTTCTTGATCTAATACAGGAGTGACGCAGGCATCCAAATCTTTGAAAATGTTGCACCACTCTTGTTGCGTCTTAGTTAAAAATATTTCTTTTAATTTCTCGTCACATTCATTTTTTTCCCATACTAAAAATTCTTCTTCTGAAATATTAAGTCCTTTTAAGAACATTGATTGAAACTTTTCTTCCAAAGCTCCTACTGCCATAAATTTGTTATCCTTGGTCTTATAAGTATTGTAATTGGGATATCCACCATCCAAAACGCTGGTTCCTGGTTCCTCCATCCAAATTGGCAGATATTTTGATCTAAAAATCCAATTTGCTACATATGCAGCTCCTTCTGTCATACTAGCATCAATAACTTGTCCTTTTCCTGATTTTGTTCTCTCAAACAGTGCTAAAACTATACCAAGAGCACATACAAGGCTACCACCAGCGAAATCTCCAAGTATATTTACCGGAGCTCTCGGTGGCTGTCCATCTTTACGAAGCATTGAGAGGACACCTGACATGGCAATAAAATTCAAATCATGACCAGCTTTATCCTTGTATAATCCTGTTTGACCAAATCCTGTAAGTCTTGCATATATTAATTTTGGATTTGTTTTCATTAGGTCTTGCGGGCCGAGACCCAATTTTTCTAAAACACCTGGTCGATATGTATCAATTATGACATCAGAAGAGTCCATTAATTTTTTAAACACTTGTTTACCTTTTGGACATTTCAAGTTCAAAGAAATAGATTTTTTCCCATTCGACAAAACATCCAACGTTGTGACTTCAATCTAGAATGAATAATAATTAATGTTAAATAACTCATTAATAAACAACAAAAAAATATATATGTAAATAAGACCTTTTGTACAACTGTGACAGTTGCACCAAAATCAGCTAATACAGTTCCACAAAAAGGGCCGGGAGCCAGTCCCAACATTTCTACAACTTTTATACCATTTAAAGCCATATTAAAAAAGAAATTTTATTCACTTGGTTTAACAACACGTTCACTGGTCCAAAGTCCTAAGCTAACTAATTTAAATTTATAAAATCTTGCTTTTTATGCAAGTGTTTAATCTGATAAATCATCTCAACTTCCCGTTTATAATTAACATTTGACTTAGTTCATAGTTCATCATGAAAAGAATCTATGTCTTTTATCAATAATTGCAAAATATTTATAAATATCGATTAATGAAATATAATACGTATGCAATACAAAATTTTGTTTTGCATACGTATACGTAAGTCTTCAAATTCATATGTAAGTATTCATTAAATGTATTTTTAATAAAAATATATCATATAAAAGTTTGTATACATTATTGTAGTTTATATAATAAGCTTTGAGATTGCAAGATAAGAATGTATGTGTTGTCTTGAATTGTATTTGCATTTTCTATATTTAAGGTTTTCTATATAATTAAACAGTATTGCTACATTACAATGTGTGAAATTTAAAGTATTCCAAAATTATAAAGTTTATCTAAAAATATACTACTCCTTAACCAAATTATCTTTGTTTCAAATTATTTTGTAAATTTCTTTAAACATTAACTCAATAACCGATGCAGTTATAAACAGTTTTATAAAAATATGCCTCAATTGTTTTGCGATTATTTTTGTTTACAATGTTCCTTAAATTTTCCGTATAGCAACACGGTTTTTTTGATATACATTATTGCGATTTATTTGCTGTGCTCCAACTAGTTTTTTAATCTGCAACTTCAAGTTTAACCCCTCGGGCCCTCCGTAAAATGTAAATTGTCAACTATCGAGGGTCCGCTTGTGTGTGTTGACGCTTTCTATTCTATCAGTTAATTACTATAGCTTTTTTGTAATAAAAATAATTCTTAACTCACAAAATTAAGTTTTTAAGACAAGGATATGAACAGATAAATATAGATTCTATATTTAGGTACAAATAAAAGTAACTATTAATTATGTCTGTTGCGTTTGCACCCCGGGGCAACCGGCCACCATTGAGTCCAGCACAAATTCAAAAAATGCTGGATGAAAATGCCCATTTGATACAAACAATTCAAGAATATCAAGCGAAAGGGCAGCTTATGGAATGTCATCAATATCAGCAAGTTTTACACAGAAATTTAGTGTATTTAGCATCTGTCGCCGACGCCAATCAGAACATTCAAGCCTTACTCCCGGTGAATAATTATCTATAGTTTACTATTTATATTGTGTATCAGTTTACTTTTATCACGTGTTATACGTATGAAATATCTCGAACATCTACTTAAATGAATTTATTTTATTTTAAGAAACAATTTCTATTAAAAGTAACCATATAAAAAAAATAACGCTCTATAATAAGTAATGTATAATACGTATTAATGTTTTTTTGTAACTATCTTTCAGCCACCTCATCAATTGGCTGGTAATGTTCAACAAGGGTCCCTCAACCCTCCTACTAGTGGATCTGATGTACCAGGATCACCACAACAACCATACCGTCCATCAGGAGTGTCTTCAACACCAACTAGACCAACTCAATCCTATGGTCAACGACCTTACCCCCAGAATCAATATCAAGGACAGTATCAAGGATCACCAGGGTATCCTCCCCAGGCTGGTTATGGACCCCCAGGACAAGGATATGGTCCACCCAACCCTTCTCAACAACCACAAGGTTACCCACCCAATTCCACATATGGACCTCCTATAACCACATCAAGTAACTATCCCCCCTCTACACACCCAAGCCCAGGATATCCCCCCTCTTCTGGTCAGCAACCTTACGCTCCACCACCCGGGAGCCCCGCAGCTGCCGGTTCACCATATCCAGTAAGAGGATCAAGCCAGCCAGCATACACTGGAAATTCAGGTTACCCTCCACCTCAATCGGGACCAAACTATCCCAATGTGGGTGTGAGTTCTTATAATGCCACAACCTCCCAGCCCCAGCCTTATCAATCACAGCCATTCCCTAATACTACTCCAACGTCAGCATATAGCTCAACACCAATCTCTCAACCGAACCGCTCCCCTCAACCACCACCATCTGGTTACACATCTCAAAACCCAACCAGTACTGGTTACGGTTCTCCCTCTGCACAATCACCGACATATAACTCTAGCGCCCATGGAAATAATGGTCAGACTTCAACGCCAGCCTCGGGAGGACCACCTCCAAGTACTCCATCTGGTTCACAATACCCTCCGTCTAGTCAACCTCCATATCCTCCAGCGACACAGCCACCTTATTCTAATCCGTCATCTCAGCCTGGTAGTCCAGCGCCGTCAGTTTCAACGGCGCCACCTCCTCAATCCTCATATCCGCAGAATCCTCAGAACTATCCTCCCGGTGGAGGCGCGTATCCTCCCCATGCTTATCAACAAGGCTACCCCCCGGCCCAATATCCTCCGTCCCCATATCCATATGCTCGGGCGCCAGCACCTGGTGCTCCTCCCCCTGGTGCACCACAACCTTATCCAGGATATGGATTCCAGCCTCCTAATCAGCAGTAATTACTTAACAAAAGAACAAGAGTACTATTAAACAGTAATAATGTAAGTTTTTATATTCTCACTGCTTTTTACTTTAAGTGTGTACTAATAAAAACCTCAAGTTTATTTTTAGTGTTATGTGATGAGTAATTACTATTAATATTAAGATACCTATAGTTTGAACACTGAAACATCCATTAGAAAAAAATAGCTTTATGCAATGTTTACCGACATCAAAACATATGATGAGGCTTTGTACAAAATTATTTAAAGATTCACTTGTTTTGTATGTATTGTACTTGTAATTCTTTTTTTTATAACTAAAAATCTACCCTCTGAAGTTTGCCATCCTATATACATAAAACTTTAAAACACATGCAGCCAAATCAATCCTCATTTCATGTATGCAAAAACATGGTCCATCCTTTCATTCCACCCAGCTATTCTGTTTAGATTTCCATTCATATCTAAACATCAAAAAGTCTAATATACTATACAGAACAGCCTTTAAGTATATAAAATTATTAAAAATGGGTTACTTTATTATAAAACACAAATAAAACAAATGTTTTGAAACACTTTAAAAATAAATGCTTATAAGTAAAGAAATTGTATTGTGAAAGAATATAACACCTTATTTAAATCATTATTTATTTTATTACATATCTATACACTACAGATTTATTCATCAATATTTCTAGATTAGGTTTCTTCAAAAGTTATTGAGGGTTGCTCAAATAAGTGTATAGATTCATCATAATACTCAAGTGGCAAATCTTCGGCAGGTGGATGAGTAGGGAAGGGGGGTGGTGTCTGTAATTTCTTCAATGGGAGAACAGTGTCAAAAAGATAACACATTGCACCAGTTTCACCAGGGATGCCAACACCCAATGTCCAAAGCACATTGTGCTTAGTGTTGATGCGGAGTATTTTGACACCCCTTAATATTCTCCATCTAAAATTATTTTAGTATTTAATAAGACAACTATGTAATGTTTAGATAGAGTATAAGTTAGGTACATAAAATTTTGCCAATAAATAAAACTAATGAAATTCATAGATAATATAGGCACATGTATTTTTTAAATTGTAAATATAGTAGAAGTTGATTAAGAGAATGTGTTTTTATTACCTGTTGCCCATATGACCTGGCATTTTCGTTCCAGGCCATACACGAGCCTTTTCACCACCGGCTCCAATATTTCCTGGTCTTCTATGAGTTTTAGTTACACCATGAGAAGCAGGCATGCCCTTAAATCCCCATCTCTTCATAACTCCTTGGAAGCCTCGGTCAATACTGAAATGTATACAATAAAAATAATTTCTTTGTCTTTTGAGAGAGTTACTGATAAAAAAAATAGTTCTTACGTTTTGGCTCTTATATCTAAATAGTCACCAACTCTAAAATGAGTAGCAAACAATGGTGTGCCTGTGGGCAGTTGTGCATTTGGTGACACATGAAAACGACACAAATGTCTTTTAGGTAGCATTCCCACACTACTAAAAATGCCGCAATAATCTTTAGTGACTGTAGTGGGGTCTATAGTTTCTGATCCCACTAGCATACATCCTAATCTATATTTTCCAACTTTTTTAGGTTTATAATCTTTTGCAGGTGTGTATTCTTCTGGTGGTATGTATTTTATGACATGATTGTCCACCACCTGTAAATAAATGTTACATAAGGTTCAACAAAAGTATGAAATTCATATATGGATACAAACTAATAGCATATTTTAATTAATTACCTGAAGCAAAGTGGTCTGCACTTTTTTTCCACTTTTTGTCCATAGTGGATAATTTCCAATCTTTCGGGCTATTAAACCAACTCTTCTAGTAGTTGGGTTCCACTGTACGGTTTCTTGGGGCTCGATTTTACTGAGGGGTGATTCCATTGCAGTTTGCAAATTTAATTTATCTTGTCTTACTTCATCAATAAAATCCCTATTGTCTTGAGTAACCATATCATCAGTCAACTGTAAACATAATAAAGATCTCACAGTTATTTTAACTACAGATTTCAATTAAGTAGAAACGCGATTGATAATTAAAATTTATCACTCATACCACTCTCTCTTTTGGCATGTACCAATGCGGTGGACGATATTTTGGTGGCTGATAGAGATTCCTTTTTATTGTCACATTTTCGACTCTAAAATTACAAGAATTTATTAAAAGACATCAAAATAAAATAGTTTTATTAATATTGTTTTAACATAAACTTACCGAATCCTACTCAATAAGGTGCAAAGGAGTTTTAAGTTAGATGATGCCATGATTATATAGATATTAACAAAATTATAACTACAATTCAGTTAATGTTTTAAATCATAGCAAAAAATCTATTTAAATCATAACCTTTTTAGTAAGTTACAAATGAAGAAATAGTAAGTGCTCTTCTTGTCAGAACTAAAAATCTGACGTGAGTATCATAACATTGTATAATCTATGCTACATATAGGTAAAAAAGTACGTTTGGTACATTAAGCTTGTGATGGAATTTTTTTATTAATAACAATATAATAGAGCAATAAGTCATCATTGTAAACAAATTTTCATTGATATTATAACCAAGCAATTAAGTAGTTCTTACTGTACTTTAAAGCTGTACTGTAAATTAACATCACTGCAATAAAATCATTGTAAAATAAATAAAAATGTTATATACTTTAGCAATCAGAATCAAAAAACTATCCTCTACATGCATGCATGATGGCTTCATGTACGTACTACGTACAATTTATAACTGGTTTATGTATTAGCGAAAATTGTAAAAAAAAACAATTATAAAATGTGAAACACCGAGTCGGATTATCGGGTATTCCGCTTTTCGAAGGTCCACTAAAATAAATAATATTTGTAAAAATATACGTTTAAAGAATTCAAACTGCTCTTAAATAATATTACAAACATCTTTTATTTTGATTACAATATATGAGAACTAAATATATATTTTTTTTATTAAATATTTCATTTAAGGCTTTATCACCGCCGAATTCAAAATTGTCTCTAATTGACAATTGACATTATGTGTCAATTCGAGAAGCAAAGTAAATAAACGTTTATTTTTTAATCATATGTCCAGTTTTTATTAACTTTTTTTTATGATTACAAAATGTTTACATTTTTATATTTTAAGTGCATATTTATTGTTATTTACATTTTTAACGAGAATTTAGTATCATGCGAAGAAATCAAAGTATTTGGTCCCGGACTTCAACCAAAAAATATAGTGATGCCGGCAAGATATTTTTTTGTAAATTTTACATCTTTTAATGAGACCTCGTAAGTTTTTATATAATTAATAAACATGCTGGAATAATACGTTACATTCACTAAAATTTAAACCGTGTTTTTGCAGATACGATAAAGATTTGTCCCGAAACTTTGCAGTCGATATTAGCGGGAAATCTTTTAAAAAGGACCACTGCCGCATCTGGGTAAACACTTTAGACCGAAAAGACGGGACTTTTATTATACGTTATAAGATATATGAGACTTGTACGGAGTTAACAATAGGCATTTATTACAAGAACAAACACATTCAAAATAGCCCCATTCAAATTAAGGGTTAGTTCCTTTAAGTCAACTATAAGTATAACGTTAGAAAATAATGTGTTATTAATTAGGTCTTTTATTTCAGGTCCTATCCTACCAGATCAATGTAATTGTCCAAACCCAGAATTCCAGTCCTGGTTAAATGATTATGGTTGTTCAACAACATATGAACAAATTGAAAAAGATCTCCTTCCATTCCAAAGAGTTGCAATGAAAGAGCAAATAAAGAAAATAGTTGACAAATATCACAAGCCGGAGAGTACAAGTTTTTGTCATTATGTTATAAAAGAGAACAAAATATACAGAGATTGTTATGGCAAGCATGTAGGGTTCAATATGTTTGCAGACAACATCCTATTATCATTGTCTAGGAAAACGGTACTGCCTGATATGGAAATGGTTATAAATTTGGGTGACTGGCCACTCATACATAAAAACAGTGAAAAACTAGCAATGTTTTCATGGTGTGGTAGCGATGACACTCTCGATATTGTGATGCCCACATATGATATCACTGAATCTACTTTAGAGAATTTAGGAAGGTGTGTTTTAATATTAATTTATTTTGCTAAAGCAGAGAAGTTTTCATTTCATTGTAAAACATTAAACACTTTGATGTGACATGTTATCCTTTGATAACTAAATGAATATGCCCCACATTACACATTATATACTAAAGTCTTATATAGAAATATATGATAGCTTCTAAACACAACATAGAAACTGATTATTTCTAATGTTATATGTAAATATATATATGTATATACTTATATGTACCTACTTATTATTTTAAATTTTATCTGATCTTTCAGATACTTTACCATTATGTACTGCTGTACTAAGCATACATTTCTCACCAAACTATATCTTGTGTAATTTACAGAGTTACGTTAGACACCTTGTCAGTTCAAGGAAATGTTGAACGTAAATGGGATGATAGAGAACCTCGTGCTATCTGGCGTGGACGGGATTCACGCGCTGAAAGATTGAAGCTAATTGACATTGCCCGCGAAAATCCCGACCTCATCAACGCATCACTCACCAACTTTTTCTTCTTTAGAGAAAAAGAAGCGAAATATGGACCTAAAGTGCCACATATTTCGTTCTTTAAATTTTTTGATGTAAGTCTAAAGTCTAAACTATCATTTTTAATATTATTTACCCTTGTGCTGGAGCATCTCAAGTATTCTACTTTATTTCGTATTTTTTATTTCATTCAAATTCTAGAAATACATTTAATGAATTTATTTATTACAGTATAAGTATCAAATAAATGTGGATGGAACAGTAGCTGCATATAGATTCCCATATCTTCTGGCCGGAGGGGGATTAGTTTTTAAACAGGATTCCTCTTACTACGAACATTTTTATAGTAAATTAAACCAATGGAAACATTACGTGCCAGTTAAAAGTGATCTTTCAGATCTAGTAGAAAAAATCAAATGGGCCAAGAATCACGATACGGAGGCAGTTGCTATTGCTAGAAATGCAAGGGATTTTGCAAACGACAATTTATTACCACTACATATTATTTGCTACCACGCCGTTCTGTTTTCAGTAAGTTTATATTATAATTAAAAGGTATAAAAGTTAAATATACATACATTAAAAGTTGTACAATATAATGATTTTCTAATATTAGTAATTGATAAAAATATTTTTACAATCTAGAGAACCTCATTAACTAAGAATGTACAGACTACAGAGTCCTTTTGTTCTCGAGTTGTTTAATAATTTACTTATATTTTTCAAGGAATGGAGTAAACGAATTATCGATGGAGTGCAAGTCCGTGAAGGAATGACACATGTACCACAAGCAGATTTTGAATGTGACTGTGAATCGAACAAAGGAATTATACATGAGGATTTGTGATTACATGTTACATATGTATAGATTTTTGAGAGTTGTAACTTTAGACTAGTCTTAGTGATAACTAAAATCTCAATTTATTTCCACTATTTTAAGTATTAACTAATAAAATACAAGTGTTCACTAGTTTAAGGATATGTAAAGTATAAATAATAAATGTACAAGGATATTTTCAACATGTTTTATTTAAATACTAAGTGGGGAGTTACAACGTGTCTTATTGACTCCCGTCATATTATGGTATTAATATTAATAACAAATAAATTTCTCAATTTAATTCATGTTTCTGTACAATAATATATGTAATACTTTTCAGTGCCATATATAACAATTTTTATTCATTCATTTATATAATTTAAATAACATAGATCAAATTAATAAACTCTGGAATGATAATATCTTTATAAATATATTTCATTATTAAATAATTAGTATATAATATAATAATGCATACTATATATACTTATATTACATTTTTAGTGTAATAAATATGTACTACGAACAAGACTTGAATGACTTTCTATTTCATTCTGATCAGAAATAGATGTGATGCTATTGACATTAAGTTGGCTCATACAATTTTTTAAACAGTTCTCAATAGCTCACTGTCAAATAATAAAAAAAAAATTAATAATAAATAATTCAATAATCTAAATTCTATTTTTATTATATCGGGCCCATAGAGATATGTAATACATAAATAAAATCATTAAAACTTTATGACCGGACATTACATATTCATGTTTGAATACACTCATAGACAAAGATGAGTTTTTTATCTGTACATAGCTACATCGGGGCTGCGGTAGAAGCACATGTAAGCGTCTGACAGCAGTCGCTTGGCCGGCGCGGGCAGGTGACGGTCGAGGGGCGCAGCCCGAGCTAGGGCTCGGCCCTCCTCGCTCAGCCACGACCCCAACTCACTCACACACACGATCTCTGGGATGTTGTAACCGTTGCGTTCCCCTTGATAAATGAAAAAAAAATTATGAGTATTAAAATGATAATAACATATTATATGTGTGAGTATGTGGAATCCTAAATTTTTAATGTAAAGACATAGCAATTAAAATACATTTTATTGAACGCAATGTAAGAAATGAACACTAATATTTATAGTATTAATATTTAAAGAAATGAGGAACCCTTTAGTTCCGACGAATTATCATCTCTGTTAAAAGAAGTTGCAATTATTTTCACACGTTATAAAATGTTTAATTTAGTTAGTTCTATACCTTTCCTGTCGGCCATAGAGTCGAAGAAACACCAGGGCGCGTCATGAGCGACCCCGGTCTTGACGAAGGCGACGTAGTGACTGGTCTCTATACATAACACAGCAAACAACTCCATGTACACCCTCGGCACTGGACACGACTCGAGAATATTCGCATACTCTTCACTGATAGTTAATGGAACGGCCTAAAAAGTATAACAAGAAAAAAATAAGTTCAATATTTCGTAATAGTTTTGTTATTGAAATTTCTTTTGTTAACTTATTTTTTTATAATATTTTTGTAAGCAGCTAGACAGTAATCTTTAGCAGTGCTGTGTACGTCTATAATTGGTACACACATCAGTTAAGTGTCAGTTTTAAATGTTTAGTTTTAAGTGCTTACTGTGTGTACTGTTGATGTGCCATTCAAATAAAAAAAATAATTATCTCATTGTCTATGGTTCTTACGTCATAGTGTAGGAGTATTTGCATGTGTGTGTGTGTGTGTGTACCTTATGTGTGGGTCGGGTAGCGTGTGCCAATCTCAGACAGGAGTTGCACAAGGCCCCTGCGTCTAAAGCGCCCGCTGCACACGCAGAACATTCCCAGCGAGCAAGACCTCCACATACAGTGCACTGGCGAGGCACTGGAAATATACGTATATATAATTAAAAGTGTAAAGATAAAGTAAAATGAGGCCAAATAAGCTAGCACAAATCGTAAAAAAATCAAGTTAAGAGTCACATAATGAAGATTTTCAATAAATTGGTCCAACACAGTCGAGCTTCTGTGATAGGAGTCCACAGCTAGGTTCTACTACCTATTCTTTATTTGCCCGACAGAGACTATTTTGTCTGTGATGTATTGAATATAAATTAACTTAATCCAATATTGAGTCTTTACTGACACAAATCATCTTCTGCTATTTAAAGTCACCTTGAATATGGGAAGCTTTTGTTATCCTTAAATTGAACGATTAAACGAGAGAGATTTTTCGGGATTTGAGCAAATTAATTTTTTTTTAATTATTCCTTTGAACGTCTTTTGATGCTATAATTATTATATTAAATAACCGAATAAATAAAACAATTTTAGTGATAATTCAATATGTTAACACAAATATGAAAGTGATTGAATGATAAAGTGATTGAAACATTATATTTTGGGAGTAAACAAAGCTTGAAATTAAAAAAAATCAGCCTTTATTGTAACAAATGAGAATACAAACTCACATCCTTCAATGAGATCAGTAACATCCAGTAAAGGAGATGGCTGCACTCTTTGATACAGCTTGTACTGTTTGCCAAATCTGGGCATTTGAATTATAAAAGCCGCGGGAACCTGAAACAGAGCGTTCATATGTTAAATATAAATTAATACAACCATACAATCTCTTATATTAAACGATCCGTAAGCTTATACTATTTTGGATACAAATAGTGCTAAAGAATTTAACTTTTTGGAATACACATACATAACGTATAGCTGAAAATATTACATATCAATCACCTCGCTTAATTTCACTCCAGATGTGGCAAATGATTGTTCTAACAGTTGTTGTACACTAGGTAGTGTGATGTGTTCATCTTTCTCCACGAACAATTGGTAGCAGAACGCCTCTTGACCAGAGGATAGCTTCAGAAACGGTTCCGCCCTTAGTAACTGCGCCACTAGCCCGTTGAGGAATTCTTCAGGATCCTGAAAATTAACGTAATAACTAATTAACATACCTTAGGGGAAATATTTTTTGCAAAACGAATATGACGTTGTATCGTGGTGAGACAATATTAACAACAATACATTTTGCTGATATCGGGAAAGATACATTTATTTAATGAAAATAAAAAAGCCCTTACCATTGAGAAAAAAAAATTTCGCTGATATAGGGAAATCTAAATTTCTTTAATGGAATAGTCCTTAACTGTTTCTGATATTGGGAAAGTTATATTTATTTAACGGAATAGTCATTAAGTTTTCTGATATTGGGAAAGTTATACTTATTTAATGGAATATTGCCTAATATGTTCCAACTACCTTCTCCTCGCAAGTAAGTCCGGGCACGTCGGACAGTCTCTCGAGTAAGGTCCTCAGCTTCATAACACGGTCGGCCCTCACGTACCCGTGACGACGCAGAGGGTTCACTACCTCCTCGCGGAGAACACGCTGGACCTCCGAATAGTGAGGGGAATCCTGGCGACAACGTATAACTTGACATATACTGGATAATATTCTGATAAGACGAAATTCACTGCAGTTCTTATGAATATTTCACATTAATTCATTCTTGCAAGTGCAACGTACTTCGAAGGCAGCCCTAAAAGGTTCTTTTCAAATTTGGTTAGGTAGAACCTCCGAGTAGTGAGGGGAATCCTGGCGACAACATATAACTTGACATATACTGGATAATATTCTGATAAGACGAAATTCACTGCAGTTCTTATGAATATTTTCACATTAATTCATTCTTGGAACGGTCGTCGAAGGCATCCCTAGTAGGTTTTTTTCAAATTTGGTTAGGAGAGAGGAGCTTGGACAGTGGAGGTGAGCGTTTAACGCCATAGATAAGGGCCTTTTAAACCTACACCTGGGTTTACGTCCCAGGCACTGTTAAAGCTCCTCTCTCTCCAAAACGGGATCTCGTCTCTTCAGCTTAGGCTATTAAGTAATCAATTAATTTAAGTAATAGATTATTGAACATTTTTCTCACCTCAGGTTCTGGAGGCCTATAGAGCAAGGCATCAAAGACGCTTGTGAAAGTAAACATCGCGAATAATGTGGCGTCCAAGTAACATGAGTTATGATGTCCCTGGATACCGCGGTTCTTCCCCGCCAAGTCTCCTAGCGAAGTTAAGGGGGGAACCACGCCGGTTACCACTGGACATTCCGGCTAAATATATAAAATTTCATATAAAAAACTAATTTTTTTTCATACTCAATATCCTATGGGTAGCGTTAAAACTATAAACGACATTGAATTATTATAGAGTGCCAACAGATTACAGAATGTACTCCAAAAAATATTTGTATTAAAGAACAAGACACGAAATTAATAAAAACAACGTACATATATTTTATACAATTCGTAATGTGTTTTGACTCAAAAATGTGTTTTGACTCAAAAATGGATACTGTTGTTAATAAAGTACGCAACATAGATCCTGATTACTGAGCGTAGTTTTCAAAACTAAAACGTAAGGAAAATGATCTCATGACTTTATTCTCTTCAAAATGTAACGTCTATAATAATTGTAGTAGTGCTTCACGTCCATATTTCATGAAATATTACTGATATTTGAGATTGGTACATTCAGCTCACTTCATACATTTGTGTACATAAATATCTTATGAAGGACATGTTTCATCATATTATGTACTAGAAGACCTGGCGAACTTCGTATCGCCCTATAATCAAGAAATATCTATTACGTTTTTTTATTTATATTTTTGGAGTAAGCCATAAATCTCCGTGTTTTGTAGTGCGACAGAATGATTGACATACTAGTTAGTTGTCAAATCTAATGTCAAAAAAAAACCGTTTGTATAGGAAATAGAAAAGGGCTGTTTTTATGGTTTTCCCAGTAATGAATCAATTTTTTTCAGCTTTTATACCTTTCCTGAACCTCCACAAACATTTCAAGACTAAGATAAGATGAATCCGTTCAGTTGTTCTCGAGTTTTAGTGAGACTAAAGAATAGCAATTCATTTTTATATATATATGTATATATATACACAGGGTGACTGGTGAATTACTATCGATACTTGAGGACGTGATATTTGACGATCATATATGACAAAATAAAAATTAATATAACATAAATATTAATAAACTTCTAAGTAAAGTTAACCAAAAGTTATGTTATTAATTACGCATCGTGTGAACACCCTACAGATTAGGTATACACACACACACATACGCGTTTGGCGGCGTGGTGTTGTATCAGCACGCCGCCGCACGCGTCCACACTTGGAACACTTGGAACGTGTCCTCACTTTATTTATTTATACGGAAATTAGGTCAAAAATTAAGTACCTATTTTTTTTCATAATTCGAATGAGAATCATGTACCGAGTATTCTCCTTAAATATTGATAGTAATTCACCAGTCACCCTGTATATATATACATATATTTTGCGCGCGTCCTAACAATTAACACTATAATATAAATATAACTATAGAATTATGATAAAATGAAGTTTTATTTTAAAATATAATTTTAAAACTTTTATAATTTTCACGATCTACTTTTAAATTGGTATTTTTTTTTAACTTGTAACACTTTTCCCCGTTCGACTCTAAAATAAGTTCCATTAAAATTGAGGACAAATCGGTAATATTGATTCAGTTATATTTTTGCTTACATTTTAAGACGTTAAATTAATTTGATTATATAAGGTATAATAATAACATTTACTTGGAATGGTTATCTATTCTCAAAGAGAATTGATGACAGGCAGGCGGCCGGTCGTAAAAACAATTAGCCAAAACTGTTCACAACATGTAAGGCAGACCCTGGCTAAAGCTGGGAAATTGCCAGGTAGAAGAGACTTGAAATGGTTATTTAAAAAATCCTAGTTAAAAAAGAAAAATCATAATGGCAATTGAATTTATTGGTCATTTGGATGAGACTTTTTTTAAATGAAAATATATATTTTATGAAAACTTAAATATTGAGACTCTGGATATTAAAATAGTTTTTAATGTTAGAAAATAAAGTAGATTTTTAAAATATACAAATAATTCCTATCGGTTTTTCAAATGTAATATTTTTTTTTGTGTTTATAAATTTGCGCACTTTTTTAATGATGATATATTATTTCGAGCTTTCTCTTCTTTAGAAGCTTTTTGTATGAAGTATATACACTGCAATAGTATATACTGTACAGTCTGCAGTTTACACTATACACGTTACAGTCTGCAGTTTACACGATACACGATACAGTTTGCAGTTTACACTATGCACGTTACAGTCTGCAGTTTACACGATACAGTTTGCAGTTTACACTATACACGTTACAGTCTGCAGTTTACACGATACAGTTTGCAGTTTACACTATACACGTTACAGTCTGCAGTTTACACGACACACGATAAAGTTTGCAGTTTACACGATACACGATACAGTCTGCAGTTTACATTGAATAGTTAATCTTCGGATGAAAATTTTAAGTAGCTACTTCTTTTGATGTTATTCTAACATCTCGAAGATTCGAAACCGATTCTAACCTTTTGCTGTTTTATAAAATATTAGCTTTTGCCGCGACTTCGTCCGCGTGGAATAGTGACTTCCGGCAGATTTTTGGGTCTTCCCACATAGTTCCCGTTCTTGCGGGGTTTTCGGAATGGTCGAGTTCCCGTAGAATTTTCAGGATAAAACCTATGTTTTTTTTTATTCACAATGAAGTACTCTTAACCAACAACATATTTATTTGTTTATTTGAATAAAGATTAATATTATTATGTTGATACAACTTATACAAATTGTTTCGACCAAATTAGGTACCATAAAAACCATTTTTAGTGAGTTAACCTTAAAAGAGAGACATATACTGTCGCGGATCGTTTTTTAGATCATTAAAAGAGCTATTATTCTTTAATACATTTTTTTGTGTATCTTGAATCGTTTTCACGGCGCACGCAACGGAAGACTTCAAAGACGAAATAGTTTCTCCCGTTTTTTACACATTTACCACTATGTCTTTGCTCCTATTGGTCGTAGCGTGATGTTATATAGCCCACAGCCTTTCTCGATAACTGGACTATCCAACACAAAAAGAATTATTCAATTCGAACCAGTAGTTTCGGAGATTAGCGCTTTCAAACAAACAAACTCTTCTGCTTTATAATATTAGTATAGATTAGTTGATTGTTGAAATGTAGTTGGTACACGTATATTGGTTCAATGAAGAGCAACTCATATATGACATGGCATTATTACGAGTTCTCATAGAATTTCGGATATGTATTTGGCGAGTAATAATTTCATGAACGGAAATGTGGAAGATCTGTTCATATTAATTTTTTACCTTAATCTCTATTTCTTTGTCTGTCCTTATTTAAAACCAAACCTTTTAATTTTTTACCTAGATCTAATTTTCTTTGTCTTTCCTTATTTAAAACCAAACCTTTTAATTTTTTACCTAGATCTAATTTTCTTTGTCTGTCCTTATTTAAAACCAAACCTTTTAATTTTTTACCTAGATCTAATTTTCTTTGTCTTTCCGTATTTAAAACCAAACCTTTTAATTTTTTACCTAGATCTAATTTTCTTTGTCTTTCCTTATTACAACCAAACCTTATGAGAGTAATAACGGAAACCAAATCTATAGATATCTATAGTCACTTGGGTGCACCTCAATATTTCTAATCTTTATACCCCACCTGTTCTCCGATCTCAGTGAGGTGTGTCTCCGGTGGCGGCGTGTCAGTGAACCGCGCGTCTCTCCTACAAAGAGGTAGCGGCACGAACAACGCCCGACCAGACGCGCAAGTGAAAACACGAGACCCGCGGTGCACGCCGTCACCGAGACCACACACGCTCTGCTCCAACTCCACGCCCGCTGTCGCTATGTCTATGAGGAAATAATAACATGACTGACAGAAGAAGTAGTAGAAAAAATATTCTGTATAGGTAAGTACGAAATTCAATAAAAAGAGAAATAGAGATTTAAAGGTTTGATAGAAACAGCAATCAAATATGAATTATCAAAGTACAAACTGTATTAAGTATTTCTTAAAGTAATTATAATTATAAACAATCTTAATCCCAAATTTGACTGAACGCATTGTTTTGGATCATTCTAATATCTTTTCGTGTTTTAAAAAAAAGTAGGAATTAGAAGAATATGAAAATTAATGGTTCCTAGGAAAAGAGTTTTCTTTTCTTTGGACTTAGAACAAGATTTTACTAAGCCATCATACCATCAATGAGTCCGATCCATCTCACAACTCCGTAGTAGTTCTGATCAACGTCAGTCGCTACTTCGACTAGAGAACCCACTCCGATGTCATCCAACACAGGCGGGGACTGAATCGACGGCTCCAAATTAACAGCACGCGGGGATCCCAACGACGGAGAGTCATAAAACTCTTCATTAACATCCCCACCGCAAACATCTATCAACAATATTACATTACCATCAAGAACATACAATAATATCTAATATTCTTCACACCACATACTGTTCTCATATTGTAAAACACATAAAGGTATCTCATCAATAGAAAGCTCCTGTAGATAGTACGCGTGTGACATGACTGAACTATGTAACGACTAGCGTCGGACGATCACCTACATAGAGGGAACTAAATATAGAAAATAGAAAAGCTGAAGTAGAACGCACTAACGAAACGATCAGTGGGAGAAATAGTGACTAATTAGTTTGCTTATTTAAACGTGATATTGTTTGTTTGTGATACAGAAACTGTGATATTTACGAAATTATGTTCGAGGGAATTAATACACATTCGGGACAAATGGTATGCTAGATTTATATACATAACTATTTACAGTCAAGGTGACATTAATGCTTTAAAACAAAAAACTTTAACTTCATACATTTTTAAGTGGATTGATTAAGTATAAGAGATCAATAATATAACACTTATTTTCTTGAGTTCTATTTTAAGAAAATTAAAAATATGAATTTGAGAAATTTTTATAATATAGTTTTCAAAACCAAAATTTTATATTACAGTAGGACCCCGATTATCCGGACCTCGGTTATCCGAATTCGCGATTATCCGGACTGCCAATCGCGACGAGTTTATTCTAACACTAGTTATTGCCCGCGACTTCGTCCGCGTTAGTTTGGTCAAGAGTAATATATGTAGGTATAGCTGACCAGGCGAACTCTATTCCGTCTTAGAGGCCATAAATAACCAGGTTTTTCCTATTTCAATCAAACAAAATGATTGACATATTAGTTAGTTGTCAAATCTAATGTCAACAAAACGTTTTTATGGGAAATAAAAAAGGGCTGT
The DNA here is from genome assembly GCA_916720795.1 of Danaus chrysippus. Taxonomy (NCBI): domain Eukaryota; kingdom Metazoa; phylum Arthropoda; class Insecta; order Lepidoptera; family Nymphalidae; genus Danaus; species Danaus chrysippus. The sequence continues at coordinate 2,978,736 of CAKASE010000057.1, read as the reverse complement.
TTTTAGGGTTTTCCCGGCAATTATTCCAATTTTTCTCACCTTTTAAACCTTCCCTGGACTTCCAGGAGTATTTCAAGACTAAAATTAGCCAAATCGGTTCAGCCGTTCTCGAGTTTTAGCGAGACGAAGGAACAGCAATCCATTTATATATATATATATATATATATATATATATATATATATATATATATATATATATAAATAGAAGATATAGAAGAAAGAAGAAGATTAACATGTCAGAACTTGCATAACGCCACGCCACAAAATTATTGTAAGCAAATTATACGTACATTATGTACAATTTCTTAATAAACGTTGATTTTCGCTCATATGTATTTGTTGTTTTAAATAAACACCTAACATTACATATGTATGGTACAGACTACATATGTACATATGCAAAAAGCCCGTTTTTCTTCATATATTGGATTATCCGGACTTTCAATTATCCGGATGCCTACCGACAACAATTAGTCCGGATAATCGAGGTCCTACTGTATAAAAACTTAAATACTTTTAAAGTAAAAAAAATACTATAATTATGATAAAAATAATATTTTTCTCACTCTAACAAAGTTATTTCACTCACCAATTAAGACTCCTGTCTCAACCTTTTTCGTTTCATTCACCATTTTGTTACTCTGAACAGACTCCTCGCTGATCCCAGGTCTGTTTGACGTATTTTGTCTTATTTTTCTCTTTTCGGGTGCCAGATGATTAATTAGGTTTACAGATTTGATCCTTTCATTGTGGCCCGAGTGCTGCATAGTTCGTCTCACAGTACGAGGCACTGACCCATACTTTAAATGCTCAGGTTCTCTTGGAGCTGGTGGCCAACTTCCTCCAATGAGGTTGAATAATTCAAGCTGTATAATATTCATAGATTATACAATAATTATCAAATATGAGTATCCAGTAATTTTTTTTACCCAGAATAAAAAGAACAATTATAATATTCTATGAAATCCCAGACCTCAATTTTTTAATTCATAAGATACCTCAATAATTAAAAGATGACTGTTTATATTTCGTTTCAATTTTATATGAACAGATGCACTAAAACAATTTAATTAAATTATCACAAATGATCCATATATATTAAACAGAAACAGAAAATTTATAATACAACCTTTATTTCAGAGTTTCAATTAATGAAGAAAACATTTTTCCATTTTAACAAAGTATAAACAGATCATCTTTTCTCCTATTTCGAAGGCATTTGTAACCAATTTATATCCTCAATATTATTTATTTACAAATGTCCACAAATTAATGATATAAATGTTAATAATTGTATAACATAGTTATAATTTTAGATCCATCCATTATGTTTAAAACAAATACAAATTAAATATAGGAAATGTTTATTTTGTAGTAGCATTTTATACATGCATAAATAATTTTAAAAATTAGTGCATTGTTAATTTATTTATGTTAGTAACACATACAAAAAGCAAGACAAACATCGGCCTATATATGTGTTAAACCTGTGAATTACTGCTGCTTGCATTTTCCTTCTCCTCATGATGAACCTCATGACTCATTCTTCTGCCAATTATAAGTTATATATATAAATTCAGATTTCTACATACGAAACATTTACGTCTGCGAATCTTATAACAAAAAAGTATTAATATAATTGATTACACACCTATATTACTGCCTCCGATAAAAGCAAAAGAAATTCGTCACTATGATGGTAGAAACGATATTTTGTATATCTAGCAATAGGACATTTATGAAAAATATAAATCTTTCATACAACAATAATATTTTGGTAAATTAATCAATTGCATCTTTTTGACAGACGACAGCTGACAAAGTGAAATTTCCAAACCTCATTCCATAGAACATATTTTAGAATATAGAAACTTTTACTGTATATCGCGAAGCTAACTTAATGTTTATGTAAAGTATTTTGGAATATTTAAGTAGATTTTTAGCTTACTTCCATATGCATAACAATGCTTTCTAATTAGTGTCAGTTGTAAGACAAACTAAAAATAATTTGAAATCGATTTTAAAATGCAGCCCTATTTGTTTACTGATAACATAATATAAATGTCACTTGTCTTCGGTGTTTTGTCCTTAATATGACCTTGAAAGAGATTTTTTTTTTTAGTTTTGTTTGATTGACTGATAATAGGACTTAAAATTACAATTATGTATATTAATTTATTGTACATTTAATGAAATATGTATGAAAGATATTTTTATTCTTTTATTGTACTACGAGAATTGACATTGTTTATACGTAGATGAAAGTGTTTATTATTATTTAAAGGCAAATATCGTGTGAAATATTAAGGTTGGCAAATAAAACACTATTTACAATATATCACAAAACAAATAGATACAGTTCCTTCATAAGTCCAAATGTCTTTTTATTTTAATTGTATAAAGTAACTTCGTAAACAATATTGGTATTAGACACAAAAAATTACTCCTTTATATAAATAGAGGCAATATATAGGTAATAAATTTGTATTCAATTAATGTATATTCTTTACAGACTATCCCAGATGCAATGATTCGGCACGGGAGTATTGACGACATAAATACACAACAGTTTTTAAAAATATCAAATTATGAGGATACTGTGCGCCAACTAGATATATATTATGCTATTGGTAAATCTAGACTTTCTCATTAGTATCCAATATATTTACCTTTATTTAACAAAATGCTTTTCATTTCAGTCAAAAGACAATTATTGAGGTTCCAAAGTCCCACTACTGGGCTGTTTCCAGTATTGTCATCTGACCTACATATTGGTAGTGTAAGAGACAGTGTTTACTGCGCTGCTGCAGTTTGGGGTTTATATCAAGCATATCGGTATATACCCCTTGAGCTACTTATTTACAGTTCATATTACATTTTTGATACAAACCAGTTGCTACTTTCCTGCAATTTTTTTAGAAATATTAGGGCATAAATTTAATATGATAAAAGTTTTATATTCAGATGGAAAGAAGGTTTGATATTTCAGACTGAATTGATGTGGCTATACTATTTATTGTTATGTAATGGAAAAAAGAAATATAACTTTCTTAAATTTTTTTTATTTATCATCTATGTCTTTAATAATCTATATTTTTATAATTTTTTCTTTATTTGCAGTCGAATAGATGATGATAGAGGTAAATCCCACGAACTGGGTCAAAGTACAGTCAAATGTATGAGAGGGATTCTAGAATGTTGGATCAAGCAAGCGGCCAGGGTTGAATCTTTTAAAACCCGTCAGAGTGCAGCCCATGCTCTACATGTGAAATTCCATCTCATGACCGGGGAACCAGTGCTTAGTGATGAGCAATATCATCACCTACAAATAGATGTCATATCTCTATATTTGCTATTTCTTGTCCAAATGATCACTTCTGGCTTGCAAATAATTTATACACAGGTATTCGAATTCTTATGTATATTTTTAAGTGTATGCTCCACTATAATTTGATTGGTAGTGTATTTTATCCACTTTAATTCCTTTCTCATTTTACAATAAAACAATCAATTTTAAATAAATTTGTCAAGATTAATGGTTCTTAGTCATTAAATCAAAATTACAAAATAGTTTATACATAACAAAATCAGAATAAAGGACAAAGTCTTATATGTATATACTTTTTTTCAATTGGTCATGTTGTTACTACATATTGATTGTCCACTGTTTTAGACCCATTTATTTTTATGTATTTAGCTAATATTATAATTTATGTAGATTTCCTGAATAAAAGATCTTATCACAACAAAAAGAATTCTTTAATTCTGCATAAACTCTTTTTTTGTTTTTATTGCATTTTTCTTTTTATTGCAGGATGAAGTGGCGTTTGTTCAAAATCTAGTGTACTATGTTGAGCGCGCTTACCGTACACCCGACTATGGCATGTGGGAGAGAGGCACCAAGTACAATGATGGCAAACCAGAAATACATGCGTCCTCTATAGGTGAGATATATTCATTAGATATATATGTAATGAATATATTAGATGCTGCAAAATAGTGGCCAAGTTCAAGTTTTCATTAACTACAGAATAACTGAAAGTTTGACCAATTTTCTTACTATTAAATTTTTGCAGATTAAAATTTGTACTAAGGGATCCCATGAACAAGTTTTAGGGCTATAAGACACAACTCCAAAAACTTCTTCCCAAATCCCTGTAATTGTTTTATAGGTATGGCAAAAGCAGCGCTGGAAGCAATAAATGGTTGTAATCTGTTCGGAGACAAGGGAGCCTCTTGGAGTGTCGTGTACGTTGACATCGATGCGCATAATAGGAACAGAAGTATCTTTGAGACCATGCTGCCCAGAGAATCCAGTTCTAAGGTAATCAATACAGCGAGAATTGCTTTTTAATCTTCTTTAGTTCTTGCTATATAAAACCTTCTCAATTATGTAAGAATGTTATGTTTAATAATTAGGGGCCGTTCAAGTATTACGTAAGCAGATTTATTATAAATATTTACCCCCATCCCCCTTGTCAGCAAAAGTAAGCACAGCTCTTACCCCCTCCCCCCATGCTAACGTAAACATTTTCAATTACTGTATTGTTTTGTTTTAAATATAAATCCATAAAAAAATTAATAATAATTTTTTATGGATCTTCTCGATGTGACGTTACAAAAGTAAATAACTACCGATGACGTAATCATCATCTAAACGCCCCTACCCCCCATGTCATCCAAAATAAGCAAAGCAAAGACCCCCCCGCCCCTCCATAGTGCTTACGTAATACTTGAACGTTCTTATCTTAAATAATTCAGTTTTGGCTTGGCTTGCCTTATGTAGAATATATATTTTTGCATGGAAACTTTTTTTATAATTTTTTGTAATTTCTTTTAGCGTATCTGTAATATGTTACATGTTTTAGGGAGTCGATGCGGCTCTCTTACCAACAATATCTTTTCCCGCGTTCGCAACTCACGAGGAGCTTCTGGTGCAATTAACAAAAAATAATATACTGAATCGTCTCCAAGGCAAATACGGTTTCAAGAGGTTCAGTCGAGACGGGTTCAAATGTGTCCTCGAAGATCCCAACAGGAGATATTACAATGAGGGAGAACTCAAAGAGTTTGATGGGATGGAGTCAGAGTGGCCGCTGTTCTATATCATGATGATCATTGATGGAGTGTTCCGTACCTTACCCGACCAGGTCGAGGAGTATCAGAAACTGTTGAAGTCCAGGATATATATGGATGAACATGGAGGTAATAACTATTAAGTAGCATAAATATGTAATTACAATTACATAATGAGATCTAAAATTTTCGCGATTATCATTTAAATGTGACACATCTCGTCTGCCCTAAAAATGTGCTCTAAAAATCGCGTAGTAAATCCGAAACATTAGTTTCATTTAATTACAATTACTTTTGCCTTCGCCCGACAAACATTCATACATCATTACAAATTTTGGGAAGAATATAATGGTTTTCTTATATTTTTGTTTTAATAAACCTGTTGACTTCCAGATCCTGTTATACCGTGGTACTACTATGTGCCACGAGATGGCATTGATAGTGAGAGAAGTGAGCCATACTCCGTGCGAAGGATCCCAGCCAGTAAGTTATGTTTTAAATAAATATCAATAGCTTTAGTTATACAAGTATATAGATAATTTGTTTAATAACGGATCAGCCTCAAAACCAATGTATTTACAGACCACCCTGGTGACAACGAACTTCAAGGTAAAATTGTAATAAAGTCGATTGTGCTAATTTTCCTTTTAGGCTGATTAATATTTTTTTTCTGTCTTCTTCTATGCTAATTCTTCCCGCGTTTGTATCTTTTATGCTCTATATTTTTGCATATATTTTTTTCTAGATAGCTTTGTGCATTTATTACTTTCTTATAAATTATTGTGATTTTTAAAATTGTACTAAGAACATAATCTATAAATATATAAATTTTGTGAGATTCTGTCGTCTTCCTAACCTTTTTTTTCTAAACGCATCAACTGAGGTCTTTTATCCACCAAATGTCCATGTAATATATACCATACCATATCTTGCAAAAAATATAATCACTTCAAAAATTAATTAATTGACCTATTAACATGAATATACATAAAAAGTAAACTATCTGTGACTTTATCCTTTCTATCTATACTATACTCAATATGTCTGGTTTAAAAGAATCTCCATGTAATTGCAATATTTATAGCTAACAAAATTAACACGTACACGATTGATATGAAAATAGTTTGACTCTTTGTTTTTCTTTTGATCTGCTTTTCTATTGATTTTTATCCCCTAACACTTTAACCAAGATACTAAAGCTGAATCATGGAATGTCGTATGTCTATAATAACCATTATAACAAGAACTTCAACGTAGACACGGCTGATCTGTTTCTATAGCCCTGATAGTTATTCGTGCTTATAGTTTCCCTAACCATTATAAGTAGACCTCCTCTGTAGACACTGGCGGGTTGTTCCTATGGGCTCAGTCGCTGTTCGTACTGGCCCAGCTGTTGACGGGCGGTTTGCTTCACGTGAATGAACTAGATCCTGTGAGAAGGTACCTGCCTTCCTACAACCGACCGAGGAGGGCTGGAAGATATTCAGCCTTTCAGGTTAGTGGTATCATATCGTTGGTATCATGAGTTTTTATTCTTGGACCTTGTATATAAATAAAATCTTTCAACTATCTCAAAATCTTTTATAATAAATCCTAACAGAATGTCTTCTATGCTTGTCAATATTTTGGGCTTATGACGTGTAAAAAATTTCCAATAATTTTATTTTTCATGAACATAACTCAGGCCAAGCCAACGTTCGTGAGTATGTGTAAGGTTCCTTCAATGTAACGGTCAAGAAACATGTTTGACAAACAATTTTTCATATTTGTCACATAAACGATACATTTTATTCATTTATATGTTATCATGGACCTACGGGTATCACATTTACGTAAGACTTTCTATTTCTTGTACTCGTTACATTTTTGCGTGTTTGCAATGTTGAATCATAAATTATTATTAAATTAATTAAATATAGCTTCATTTATACGACTGACAAATATATCTCTCTGTTGTTTTATGGTGCCGTATTCTGTACAGGGTATAGCAACAGACCTGGTTGTGCAAGTTGTGTTGATAGCGGAGTCTATGCGTCTTCAGGCCATGATGGGGACTTATGGCATACAGACGCAGACGCCTCATGAAGTCGAGCCAGTTCAGGTAGGAATTGCTAATCTATATTAAATTATTATGCTAGTTATTGTTTGCAACTTCGTTTCTGTGATCTTTTTTGTGTTCAGAGATAAATGATTAATGTGTACCTAATATAGCAGAACTTTAAAAAGGTATATCGTCTGTATCCCATAAAATAATCTATACTAATATTATAAAGCAGAAGAGTTTGTTTGTTTGTTTGAAAGCGCTTATCTCCGAAACTACTGGTTCGAATTGAATAATTCTTTTTGTGTTGGATAGTCCAGTTATCGAGGAAGGCTGTGGCTATATAACATCACGCTACGACCAATAGGAGCAAAGATATAGTGGTAAATGTGTAAAAAGCGGGAGAAATTATTTCATCTTTGAAGTCTTCCGTTGCGTGCGCCGTGAAAACGTTTCAAGATACACAAAAGATATATATTAAAGAATAATAGCTCTTTTAATAATCTAAAAAACAGTCCGCGACAGTATATGTCTACCTTTTAAGATAAACTCACAAAAACCGTTTTTATGGTACCTAATTTGGTCGAAATAATTTTATAAAATCTTTTTTCAAATAAACAAATAAATATGTTGTTGGTTAAGAGTATTTCATTGTGAATTTAAAAAAACGTAGGTTTTATCCTGAAAACTCTACGGGAACTCGACCATTCCGAAAACCCCGCAAGAACGGGAACTATGTGGGAAGAACCAAAAATCTGCCGGAAGTCACTACTCCACGCGGACGGAGTCGCGGCAAAAGCTAGTACTTTATACAATATTTGTAACATTTTTCCGCTCATGAAGAAAGTACATGGAATGAAGGGTCATGTATACTATACGTGATAAAATGAATAAACTAAATTATTATTTTAAAAAAATATCAGAATCGCAACAGTATATTTTAGAGATAGGTTTTAAAGTTAATAATTTTCTAAATCAACGATGATTTTAAGGTGATTTCACAATGAGTAATAAATTAAACTCATCAATAATTACTCACTGTGCAGAAATTACCTTAAAGGTCATTAAACTTAGAATATAACCACGTTTTCATCTTTCTCTCTCAATGTACTTTTAACGCAGATATTATGTGAAATTATACAATGCTAGTTAAACGGTTTTTCACTATCTCCGATTATATGTGATATTTCGAATATACCATGATAATATTTTTTGAGCCTCAAAACGATATTCCGCACTGTTTTAAAACACAGCTAATTACATTCAGTTATAAACAAATACATGTTTATTCCTTACAGATATGCAGCTCAACTCAACTCGTACATGTGTATAGAGAATTAGGTGTTTGTGGAAAATTGAAGCTCACTGGTAGACCTATCAGACCAGTTGGATCTTTGGGTACCAGCAAGGTATAAGATTTAATTAATTAATATTAATAAAATAGGAAGACTAATGAAGTTAAATACTTTTAGATATACAGGGTGTGCGGCATGACCGTGCTGTGCTATCCACTGATCTTCGAAGTATCCGAGTTCTATCTGTATAGAGACATGGCTCTTCTTATAGACGATATTAAGACAGAATTGCAGTTTGTGGGCAAGTATGTAACGTTAATATTGAAAATATTTTTTGTTGGAAAACATTTTTTGTTCTACAAAAAGATCATAAAAATGACATTAGTGCCTTCTTACTAGACCTTCTTTTATCGTGCATTTAGTTAGAACACCATATTTTTTGATAGAACTCCCTCCTTTTATTTGTTTTCCCTCTTTTCCTTTTTCACAGATTGGAATAATTCTGTTAAACGTTCAGGTCATCTATTTCCCATTCTCCAAACATGCCCAGACTTTTCTTTTCCTCTCATCCATTATTTTACTTCTACTTCTCAAACCAATGGCTTGTTTTGTCTGACAACTTCAACCTGGACACATTTGTCTCCATTTTACATCAACACATAGTAATACAAACTTCTATTAAGTTTTGTTCTTAATACTCATATAATCAGCGCCGTTTCTCATTACTTATTTTAGTCCCTAATACTTTTTTTCGTTTTATTTCTTTGCTGTGTCGTGTCAATGACACTAATAATCCCAGGTATATTCAATGTTTTCACTAGCTTTGTAACATGTTGATATATGCTCGAATGATGACACCCAAATATTTTTTTTGCCAAACCAAATTAATACCTTAACCCTCCATTGCAGATATTGGCGTCTGTCCGGTCGCCCCACAGTCTGCCTGTTGGTCCGCGAGGAACACATGCGGGACCCACACTTTAAACAGATGTTGGACCTGTTCGCTATGCTCAAGAAGGGACATTGCGACGGAGTTAAAGTGAGACTCGGAAGACTACAGAATTTGATCTCCAGCTCCTGTATAGGTAAATCTATTGTATAATGCACAAAAAAAATAAAACAATCGCTTATATCAGAATTAAATTAACACCACCCCTTTTATTTATTGACTTTTTGATTTAGTTGAGTTACAATATTACAGAACACTTGGATTTCATGAGCCAGGGTGAGTTTCCGTCGGAGATGTTCACACAGTTCAAGCAGCTTCAACATGATTACATTGGCTACCAGTCGCTGACCGATGTACCGAGGACTCTCACCTACCACGAGAGGGACATGGACGTTAACAGCTACAGGAACAGGTCCACCGGGGACGTGGTGGACGCCTTGAGGAACACTGACAGTATATACGCTCAGGCACAGCTGTGGGGCATACTGATAGAGAGAGAGGGACCCATGTATGAGGTAAGATATTGTATTACACTATACTCTATACGACTTCATACAAAAAAACTTTCTTGATGGCTAACTCTTCATCAATATTCTCTAAACTTATCATTTTACCTAAATAATACATGTACTAATGTAATCTAAGATTTTCGCGAGTACTCATTTAAATTTAACTAATATTTTCGGATTTTACTTCGCGTATTTATTTTTGATTTTCACATCTCGTCTGCCCATGATCAAGGTTGCTGAAAAGTAGCCGAAACGTCGGTAGTATGTAGTTTATAATCAAAAATAAATATGCGAAGTAAAATCCGAAAATATTAGTGTCCTTTAAACATGTATTAGTAGAATTTGGAAATTTGAGACTAGAAATTACACGAAAGTTAATGATCAGGACGTAATAAATGAAATGTCAATGTTTTTTGCAGGTTAACGGCACTCAAGCGCTTGAAGCGCTTAAGTCTCTGTACGGCAGCGCTGGAATACTGCGTCACTGGCGAGCGGTTAGATACTGCTCGTCGCTGTTGAATCACACCGTGGATTCAATCAGCCCCTTCATCACCACTGTACTAGTTAGCGGGAAACAGGTATTTATATTCATATACATAAGACTCATAGACTAGTAGAGTCTAAATAATAGTCCAGTCATTTGGTGCAAAAAGGTGGTTATCTGGAATTTTTTCCGGGAGTTTAAAAAATTGGTGGATTTATAGATTTCGGTTTTTTCGAATTTCAAGAAACTTTCCAGATAAAACTACCAATTGACTGGACTTCCTACCGTAATAATTAAATCCTACCGTAATAATTAACAAGGATACTTAAAGTGCAGTACACTTAATGTGTCTAGTAATGGACTAAAAAAATCAATATTTACACTAAATCCAAGTTAAGTTAATTACCCACTAATGTTTTTTTGATTAAAGTTTTGTGTAAATTCACTTCTAATTGAACAAGAAAAATACCAAATTGATATATTTAACATCCAAATTGTGTAAGTTCTCATAATAATATGTGTATGTCCAGTTGACTGTAGGTGTGATCGGTCGGAAGGAAACAGTGTTTGATAAGCCAATGACCCCCGGAGAGATACAGTCAGTGATGTACTCCACCATACAACCTTATGACATCATCGGTGCTGTACTACAACAGGTGTGTACTTTTTATATTTATTTAAGGAGTTCTTACTGTGAATTAAAAAAATAGACATTCATTCAAGAAGGTTTGAACTATAAAACCTGTTTGGTTATAATTTAGCCAATCCTTTATTTTACTACGCGATTTACTACATATTTTTTATTTATTTTAAACTGGATAATTTAGACGTTTTGGTTACTTTGCAGCCAGCGTGATCACAATATAATAAAATAACGCATAGTAATCCGAAAATATTAGTTTAATAAAAAATTAAAAAATATATATTTCTTCCTTAATCTTTATAATATTTTTTTGTTTAATATCCGTGGATCCTGCTACAGTTACTTAAACTGTAACTGCATATGTATTTCCAAATTCGTATATCAATGACAAGTTTATTTTAATCTATGTATTTACATATTTATCACAAGTTGAAGTAATAATTTTGAATTTATTAAAAATATTTTGTTCCATTGAAATGTATACAGGGTGACTGGTGAATTACTATCGATATTTGAGGACGTGATATTTGACGATCATGTATGACAAAATAAAAATTAATATAACATAAATATTAATAAACTTCTAAGTAAAGTTAACCAAAAGTTATGTAATTAATTACGCATCGTGTGAACACCCTACAGATTAAGTATACACACACACACACATACACACGCGGCGGCGTGTTGTTGTATCAGCACGCCGCCGCACGCGTCCACACTTGGAACACTTGGAACGTGTACACACTTTATTTATTTATACGGAAATTTGGTCAAAAATTAAGTACCTATTTTTTTTACATAATTCGAATGAGAATCATATACCGCGTATGCTCCTTAAATATTGATAGTAATTCACCAGTCACCCTGTATAATTTACTTCATTATTTTCAAGTATTCAAAGTAATTTATCTGTTTAACTACATATATCAATTTACAGGAAATAGTGTTATACTGTGGTCGTCTAATTGGGACTAATCCGGACATGTTCCGTGGAATACTAAAAATTCGAGTTGGCTGGGTTCTGGAGGCGATACGAATATACTTGGAGCTGTTTCCAGAGGAGAAGAGACCTGATGCTACTTTAGAGAGTCTCTCCCCATACAAACTGAGAACATTACTACAAAAAGTACTCACAGTATCCGACTGGGCTGATGAGAAAGGGTACATAGAGTAACATATAACATATATATACATAATATCTTCAGTTTCTAAGTCAGTCAAGAGAAAAAATACTTAAGATGAAAGTATAAAAATTCTATTGGAATAACGAAAATATGTCTGTAATTAACAAAACTTAACCAAAATAAATATACATACATATGTACAGGGTGACTGGTGAATTACTATCAATATTTAAGGAGAATACTCGGTACATGATTCTCATTCGAGTTATGTAAAAAAAATAGGTACTTAATTTTTGACCAAATTTCCTTATAAATAAATAAAGTGTGGGCACGTTCCAAGTGTTCCAAGTGTGGACGCGTGCGGCGGCGTGCTGATACAACAACACGCCGCCGCGTGTGTGTGTGTGTGTGTGTGTATACCTAATCTGTAGGGTGTTCACACGATGCGTAATTAATTACATAACTTTTGGTTAACTTTACTTAGAAGTTTATTAATATTTATGTTATATTAATTTTTATTTTGTCATATATGATCGTCAAATATCACGTCCTCAAATATCGATAGTAATTCACCAGTCACCCTGTATATACATAGCATTACCAAAAGAGGGTTGATGTCAGGCAGGCGCCCGGTCGTAAAAAACAATTAGCCAAAACTATTCACAAACATGTAAGGCAGACCCTGGCTATAGCCGGGAAATTGCCAGGTAGAAGAAGAAGATGTATATATAAAGCAATTAATTTCAACAGTGCAACTGTCTTTAATAACATATCATATGTATATTAGTAGTTACTATTTTTAATGGTGATTATTATACATTACAGATTGACCCCACTACAGAGGAGAAGGCTAGAAGGCTGTCTTTGTCGAGTTCCAAAACATTTTTATATGCACGTCTGGGACATATTACTGCGCACTCCAAACGGGATCATAGTTGAGGTAAATTATTTTCTATGTACACAAGGTTTTAAACAAAAATCGATACTTGATATGACTATGCAAAGAATGACATCATATATTTGTCAATTTATTTGTTTATATGCAAAGAGGTACATAAGATTTAACATATTCTATATTCTTAATAAATCTCCAGTGGTATGCTATATCTAAAATTATCGGATTTGATACTGTTACCAACACATGTTTATAGCAATTTCGTATAACTCAGGGTCACTGTATACCGGCTCAACCTACACTAGTCAACATGTCCCGGTCGGAGCTGTCCTTCGCTCTGTTGGTGGAAGCTGCACTGGTCCGTATATCAAAACCTGAACAACGCCAGCTATGCGTGGAACTGCTTGTAGCACTCGCGACCATTCTAAGAAGAAACCCCGAATTGTACCTCACACAGCCGCTACACCTCGACCGACTACTAGATGACGCGCAGCTTACTTATGCCAAGGTCATTAATGTGTTTTCTAAATAAGCTCGTCTTATCTAGCGATAGATTCAAAATGTCAAATGATTCCTTATAGAAGACGACTACTAAAGCATAGTAAAGATATTTAGGTTATTATTTATTTAATCGAGAAGTACATATATTAACAACTAACTTTCCGCTCGCAGCTTCGCCTTTAAAAGAACCTTTCAAAAGTCTGGGATAAAAACTATCCTATGTTCTTTCTCAAGGCCAAAATCTCTGTACAAAATTTCGTTAAAATCAGTTCAGTGGTTTAGGCGTGAAATGCTAACAGATAGATACTTTCGCATTTATAATATTAGTAGGTATAAGTGATATGAACGCCCCATAGTGGTGGCAGGAGGAATTAATAATGTACTCTTGTCATTTTAGGATTGCGCGGAGAGTGTTAAAGAGGGCGCCTCATTGTGCGCGGCGGCGCCAGGAGTGTCCCTTGGATACTTGGCGCGAGCTGTTGTCAACAGTGTACTACAAGCAGCCGCTCCACACGCCACTAACCCACCCTACCCTCACGACGCCTGTCTAGTTTCATAGAAGTCCTATCAAAAATTATTTCTGTTAAGCAATTTGTAACCTATCCACATATGACGTTCTTTAAAAGTAACGATTTACCATTACAATAGCTTAAAAAATCTGATACAAATTCTGGGTCACTTCTACCCTATTATTGTTCTTTAGTTATTCTGATTTTCCAGCATATAAAGTTATATTTCATTTTATCTACAAATTATAAACTATAAAATATGTTTTAAGTATAATATATAGGTTTAACTAATATATTGTTTCAAATAAATCAACTATTTTCTTGTGTGCCACAACTTTCCTTATCTTGTAGTTAACTACTGTTTTGTATTTTTCCACATATTCTACATACAACTGTTTAAAATTTCTCAAATATTCTAAACTCGTATATTTTAAAATTCCAATAGATCTGAATTATTCATTTAATATGTCAATTAAACAAAATGTTATATAATATTATAATAAAAACGAAATGGTTCAAATAAAAATTGTTTTATTCCATGAAAACGTTTGAATCACCATGGTAACACAGCACACATTCACATAAAACTTTTCTCTCACTTCATACACAATTCACTACTTAAATAAGTTAATTGGCAGTTACAAAACTAAAGTCCATTGTATACTTTATTATTTGGTGATTGTTGTAAAATTTTCTTTAGGGCTGAAACAAAAGAGAATAATATGAAAATAATGAAAATTTTACATAATATTCTAAAGTTTTTTTCTTCATTTTTTTAAATATAATAGTAATGATATGATATGAAACTTTTCAAACTACATATATAAAAAAATCTATGAATTAAATATAAAATTCATCAATATATATTCAGGCTTCAAGCCTTCAACCTTGAATATTGGATTCATGTTCTATTCTCATTAAGCTACTGTGCCCTGTTTTGAATTAGTGCCTAAGGCATTCCATAATTATAATTGTTATATTAGGAAGAAGGTTTCCACTATAAGGCTATTCTAGGAAAATTCTTATCTACCTTTTCTAACTTGGAATTAGAGGATCGAAATCCTTTCAAGGATGCTGTCACCAATATGCAATACTACTTCAGAATGGTTTTGTTGGTGTATGTTATATTTCTCTATACAATTAGCCAATAAAAAAGAATTTGATGGATTACCTTCTTTGTCATCATCGCTGAAATCTTTCTTGGGGAATTCAATATCGAAAGTAATATACAAATTTCCATGCAGATTATTATTCTCAAAGTTCGGCATGCCCTCCCCCTTCTTGCGGATGCGTGCTCCGGACCACGTGACCTTGTCGCGAGCCACATTCACTTTATGACCATCTAAATGTTGCAGCTCCAATGTAAACCCGGTTAGAGCATCCTGGGGATAATAAACCAGATTTTATAAAGACTGATGCACACTATAACATATATTTGAATATGGTTGCAACATATTTATGACAAAAATTTATTATATATGATGGGTTCTATTCAAAAATATAATATGTAAATATAATGATGTAATATTTGATAATATAGAAACATCATTAAATACTTGTGTAACATAGGGTTCAATTAAATTTAGAGAGATTTATTTCGAAATTAACAACTGTTTAAATTCTCACCTGTAATGAAATGGTAACATTTGTATAAAGATCGTCACCACGACGAGTGAACTGTGGATGTTTTTCCGTCCTGAACACTATAACTAGATCACCCGGCTCTCCATCCATATGAGGTTCACCTTCTCCTCTCAATCTTGTTTTGTGATTATCCGGTGCACCAACTTCAACCTTAGAAATTAAACTATATATTATAATACACCTCTGTTATTTTCAGCTAAAGATTTTTGTTATCATAAAAAGTTAGTTGTAAAGCACAAGCCTAGATAAGGTCCAATTAAAACCATTCCAGAGGCTTATCAATAATTTATCAATCCACAGATGACCAATTTTTTTGTAGTTTTATTTTTTCTATTTAAGTTTAAACAAGCATATAAATATGATTAATACTTTAATTTCATGTAAATAAAAATGTTGGAGCAAGGTACTTTAAGACTATCGATTATCTGTGAAACATCAAAATTTATACAAACCTCTATTTCCAGGAGTCTCTCTTCATTAACTAGCTTAACATTAGGACATTCATCACAAACAGTTTGTTGCATCATCTGGAACCTGCCAGGACCAAGATTCCTTGTAACCATCTCCTGGCGACAGTTGCATTTCCGTGTACCCGACGCAGGTTTGATGACTGGCTTATTACGTGTTATCTATAAAATATTAAAGTATTGAATATATCATTACAACTCATTCATATAACTATGTTAAATATTTATCATTTTAATCATACAAATAACATGAATGGACAATAATTATAACTTACTTCTATAAAGTTTCCATTATATAGCTCTTCAAGAGACACCATTAATTCCATAAGAACATCTGCCCCTCTCGGTGTTTCATGCTGCTGGGATTCCCCACCGAAATGAAAACCGAAATCACCAAAGAAACTTGCGAAGGGGTCGTTGTTATTCATCATTCCATCTTTTTTCAAACAATCTTCTCCACACCTATCGTACAACTCCCTCTTTTCTGGGTCCGATAAGGCTTCGTAGGCCGCGCCAAGGTCTTGAAACTTTTGGGAAGCATCTGGATCATCTTGATTTTTATCCGGATGTAATGCTTTAGCTAATTTTCTGTAAGCTTTTTTAATTTCATTGGTATTCGCCGATCGGGACACACCGAGTATTTGATAAAAATCTCGACCAGCCAGGGTCATAAGTATACTTGATAAAACATATAGAATGCATATATATGCAGAATTTACTAACATTTTTAATAAACACAACTAACTCCAGCTCAATTCTTTTGAACACAAGGCTGCTTACACTGTACCATATCAATTCGGCTACAGATTCTCCACAATGACATAAATTTTGACAAGACAATTCGTCTTGCTCTTATTGGTTGTATAACTACTGCAGACTCGAAACATCTCATGTTGAAGTATATTGTAAGACTACAGAGCCGTATTTTCAAGAAACTAAGATATATTTTTCAGTGAATCTAAATTAACTAGTTAACACCCAATCACAATAGGCCTCGTATTTATTGAGTTCCAGCTCCATGCCGTTTCTAATGTTATTTTTAATGGATTATTTACATTATACAAATTTATTAATTTTTACACATTTTAAAGAATTGATAGCACTGCAGATATCTTTTGCGAATTATTTTACAGAGAACTAAACCAAATCAATCAGTATAAAAATATTTGGAAGAAAACCTGATCAAAGAAATATTATGAATGTTTGATGGATGAACAAAAAATATTTAAATTATTTTTCTAGACACTTTCTTGATCTAGTAGGAAAAGTTAGCCTTTGTAAATTAATCCTATAAATATATATAATATAATACATATAAATTTGTTCTTCTTCTTTAGTTAGTGGCGTTTCCTTATAGATTTCGCCAATGCCGTGTACCGATATTATACTGAACTATGTAAAGGGGGATTTGTGAGTGAACAAGGTAACATATGTTTTTCAATGCTCCAGAATATCTTAATATTCCTTTTTGTGCTTGATTTCTAACATTCCAACATTCTTTTTTAACTTTTAAGCTATTCACGAATTGTTTAATCTGTGGTAAAAGTAACAGACTGACAGACTGACTTGTAAGTTGTAACTTGGATTGAGGAATCTGTCGGCAGCGACTGTCATATACAAATTTGTAAACTCACTCATTGAATTCAATATTATTTTGTTAGTACTCGTTTCTTTATATTTTTAATAAAAAAATACATAATAATGGCGTCGGTTCTGGTACCTGAAGTGCCTACCCCAGGTTTCTCTTTCGAAAATTGTCAACGGTGAGATCCCCAAACATTCGGTCATTTATAAAAATTACTTTGAGATATGTTAAATTTTATTTTTTGTAAATGTGTCTTCTTTCAGCAATGCATTTTTATCTCAAAAAGGCTTTCCTGCCCCGAAAGCTACCAAGACTGGTACTACCATTGTGGGTATAATTTACGCGGACGGGGTTATTTTGGGTGCGGATACACGAGCGACTGAGAACACTGTTGTTTCGGATAAGAACTGTCAGAAGATCCATTATCTGGCTGGGAATATGTATTGCTGTGGTGCCGGCACTGCTGCTGATACTGAGATGACGACACAAACCGTAGCTTCACAGCTAGAACTGCAACGTCTTCACACTGGCCGTACTGTCCCCGTTGAGACTGCTGCTACTTTGTTAAAGCGCATGTTATTCCGTTACCAAGGGCATATAGGCGCTGCACTCGTTTTGGGAGGTGTAGATCGCACCGGACCACATATTTACTGTATTTACCCTCATGGATCTGTTGACAAGTTACCTTATGCTACTATGGGTATGTGTCCAAATTTCTTAACTATAAAATAAGTTAGGTATTAATAAAATGATATTATATTTATGTACTGCTTAGGTTCGGGATCATTGGCCGCTATGGCAGTGTTTGAATCTCGTTGGAAGCCAAATATGTCTGAGGAAGAAGGCAAAAAGTTAGTGAGGGATGCCATCGCAGCTGGTATCTTTAATGATCTCGGTTCTGGTTCCAATGTGGACCTGTGTGTCATCCGTACATCAGGACCCGCTCAATATCTAAGAACCTATGAGGAAGCCAATGTGAAGGTAATATTAAATTTTACATAGCTCTACTATTATTTCAATAAAATTAATTTACAATAATGTTGCATTGGAGTGCAATAAGTGTTTATGAAATCTCAGCCATAATAAACTTATTTGTAACTAGCTTTCCGCCTACAGCTTCGCCCATGTGGAGTTTGGTTATATGGCATTTCCAAGAGAACCTTTGAAAACTATCCTATATATGTTCTTTCTCAAGGTCAACTCTATGTCTGTACCACATTTCATTAAAATCAGTTCAATGGTTTAGGTGTGAAAGCAAAACAGACAGATAGAGTTACTTTTGCATTTATAATATTAGTAGGGATGTATACTAATAATATTCAATATGTTTGAAAGATGAAAGTTTTAATTTCTTCTAGTTTTTTGTTATAGTCTGTTAGTTAATTTATATTTTATAATTTTCAGGGTAAAAAACAAGGATCTTATAGATATCCTCTTGGTACTACTGCAGTGTTGAGACAAAGAGTTATTCCACTTGAAGTAGAGTCTGTAGCAGTCCGACCGGTGCAGCCAATGGAAACATAGATTTAAATAAACTCTTTATTTCACATTAAATTGTAACAAATATCTTTTGTTTTTATTATCTTATACCTACATATGATACATTTATAAAAATATATATTATATGATTTATCCTAAATAATTTATTAAGTCAAGTATTACAACAGATCATAGTATAATTATTTCTAATATAATACCAGTATGTTAAGTACATTTTTAAAGCAACTTATAAAGTATGGCAGGATACAATATGCTCAAGTCTTTTTATGTATTATAAAATCCCAAGTGTCTTTCCATCTGAGATTCAAAAGATCATTTTCAGTCAGATCAGTGTTGCCATAGCTTAGAACACTGAATTTTTTAAATGCGATCATTACGTAAGAGAGCCAAATGATTACACATAATATAAATAAGTGAGAAAAGGACTTAGTATTTTCACGAGCACCTAAGATATAATATATATGGTCTATTACATATGCTAGGAGAAGGATTTTAAAGATGTAAGCAGGTAAGTAGTGATGAAGGAACAATGTTCTGTCCATAAAGAAGTAAGGTAGATAGTGTAGCCAATAGCCTAAAAATAATATATATCCCGAGTCATAGAATTTATGTGATGCCCTTGGAGGCAGGTCTTGGTAGGCACGACGTTGTCTGATTGCGTAAACAGCAAGAAGAACACTGTAAACTAGTACCGAGATCGTGCCAGCATACCAGGTCACTAGATTTCCAATCAAATGCACTTGCGCCTGGAATAAAAAAGAATACATACTTTTTTATGTAATGAGATCTAAAATTTTTGCGAGTTCATTTAAATGAAACTAATATTTTCGGATTTACGACGCGTTTTTATTTTTGACTATAAACTACATACTTCCGACGTTTCGGCTACTTTACATCAACCGTGATCACGGGCAGTCGAGATGTGAGTGTCTGTCTGTGTGAGTGTCACATTAGTTTCATTCAAATATTTTTTTATGTATTCACTAATTGTTAAAAATCCTAAGTTTTTTAAATTCGGGTAGTATTCAAAAGTACGACATTTGAAAATAAAATTAGATTAAAGTCGGCTAGTTAATATTTATAAAAACTATTAATAGATGTGATTTTATTAGGTCTATGAAAAAAAAAGAATTGTTGATAAAAAGAGCTAAGAAATTGGCTTTTGACTGTAAAAGTAATAACTGAAGAATATAAGCTGTATTAAATTTTCTCATTTTGGACTAGATTTTGCTGTGTTATTAAGAAATATATATATATTTTTTTCTTGGTCACAACAATAAAAATAACTCAACTTGATAAATAAAGTAGATTACGTTACTGTTAATCACAGCAGTTATCTACCGATGAAAGTTATATCGAAATAAGTCAGCCACTTCTATTATTAGTTGTGATAAACAGAAAGAAAGACACACTAACAAAAAAAAAAGTTGGTAAACCATATACAGGGTGACTGGTGAATTACTATCGATATTTAAGGAGAATACTCGGTACATGATTCTCATTCGAATTATGTAAAAAAAATAGGTACTTAATTTTCGACCAAATTTCCGTATAAATAAATAAAGTGTGGACACGTTCCAAGTGTTCCAAGTGTGGACGGGTGCGGCGGCGTGCTGATACAACACTACGCCGCCGCACGCGTGTGTGTACCTAATCTGTAGGGTGTTCACACGATGCGTAATTAATTACATAACTTTTGGTTAACTTTACTTAGAAGTTTATTAATATTTATGTTATATTAATTTTTATTTTGTCATATATGATCGTCAAATATCACGTCCTCAAGTATCGATAGTAATTCACCAGTCACCCTGTATAAGTATATCCAAATGCCGTTAGTAGAAACGACTATTCTAATGTAAAAAATCACTATATTTTATTACTATAAATTAAAGGCGATAGTAAATAGATATTGACTAAAAAGCAAAGAAAACACGAGGCTAATACATCTTTTGTGTATTCTACATTGCTAAGAAAGTTTTTCATGAGAATTTAAGCTTTTAACAGAATTGTGTCATATTCATGAAGGTTCTATAAA
Organism: Danaus chrysippus; assembly: GCA_916720795.1. Taxonomy (NCBI): domain Eukaryota; kingdom Metazoa; phylum Arthropoda; class Insecta; order Lepidoptera; family Nymphalidae; genus Danaus; species Danaus chrysippus. The sequence goes on along the minus strand of CAKASE010000057.1, from coordinate 2,957,476 downwards.
GGGCAGTGGCGGCTGTACCTTAAGTGCACTCGTGCGCTGAACCACCAATTCAAAAGATTTAAAAATTACAAAATATTACTTCATATTTATTTTTAAATTACCATTTTAATATTTATTTTCTAAACATACAAAAACGTACAAAAAATTAAATTTCTAATTATAGTCAAAAAGTTTGAGCGCTTTACTAAACTAATATCTCGTGCGCTTCGGTGAGTGCACGAGGACTGCTAATACATGTTGTATGAGATACGCATCAATACGCCTGACGCGTGAAACAAAAGATAGTTCATAGAAATGTACCGCCTAATGAGTCGGTTCTCGAGCGCCGCACGAGCGGCCGAAGGTCACCGAGAGCACCCGATGTATGACGAATTGGAATTGAAAAGAATCAAAACTTTTCTCCGAAATACCTTGCACTTGCTAAATGCACTTTTTGTGCTTAATATTAAATTAAAAAATATATACAAACAATAACCGATTTTAATAAATAGGTGATTGATCATTTCGCTCCGGAAAAATGTCGTTGCATTAATTAATGTATAAAAAATAAACACATTTTATGTCAATTGGTTTTTTGTTGCATTTTCTAATTTTTATATTTTAGTAAAGTGCACCACCAGTTCGATAACCCACCAGCCGCCACTGATAAAGGGTATTAAAAGAACGCTAGAGTAGATTTTATTTGCGAGATTTGGTGGCTGAAGATTTTGACTATCAAATAGATGATTGTTAATTAAATGGAGTCAATAATATCCACTTACATTAGAATCAGGAGACAGCCAGTATGCGATAGAGCGCACCAGCAGCGGCCACTCAGCCGGCTCGCTAGCGAACATGTGACCGACTGGCGCGTCCGGAGCGTGGGTTATCATTTTATACTGGAGCTCCAAGAACTTATCCCAGAACGAGAGCCGCGGCGTCGTAGTGGGGATCATTTCCGCTGTAACCAGTTCCCTCTCGCGTTCACGACGGTCTTCAGCTGAAACAATCAAAATAATGTTAATCCCTACTAATATTATAAATGCGAAACTCTGTCTGTCTGTTACGCTTTCACGCCTAAACCACTGAACTGATTTTAATGAAATTTGGTACAGAGATGGAGTTGACCTTGAGAAAGAACATAGAATAGTTTTTATCCCAGACTATTGAAAGGTTCTCTTGGAAACGCGATATAACCGAACTCCACGCGGGCGAAGCTGCGGACGGAAAGCTAGTATTATATAATTAAAAGCTTAGTGAATAAATAGTCATTCCAACCTTTAGTAAAGCGGTGTTCCTCAACATTCCACAAAGCGTCCTGGTGGGATATGGCCTTGTCGGCGACGACCTCGTGTTGGTGGAAGCCCCACGAGGGCAGCTGCCGGCCACTGAACCTCAGGGCGGAGCCCGAGTCCACGTGCACGAGACGCACCAACGAACGGATGCTGTCCCACGTGGACTCCTCACTCTCACGATTCACTATATCCACCCTCCACAAATTCTGAGCCTGCATCGATACATTGTAATCGATGTAGCAAGAAACTTCCTGAAAAAAATATCAATCAAAATCAGTTCCTAAATCCTATCCTACTAATATTATAATTGCGAGAGTTTGTGAGTATGTATATGTTTGTTACTTCTCCGCGCTCAAACGGCTGAACCGATTTTGTTAAAATTTTGTATACAGGAAGCTGACGTCCAGGAATAATACATAGAATAGTTTACATCCCAGAAATCCACGGGTAACACCGCGGGGCGCAGCTAGTTACTTTATAATGCTTACATTTGATCGACACACACCTGTGATTGGGGGGAAACTGGCGCAGCAACATCATGACTGTTCAGCGCCCTACTTGTGATGCCGTGCAGCAGTTGGACTACATCGCCATGTCGTATAACGTCTGGCGGCTGGGACACAGCCAGGGAAGATTGCTCCGGACGCTTCACGATCCACCAGTTATTGACATCCTTGAAACTGTAGCAGGTGACCTGCTGCTGGTGGGACGAACCTCGACCATCGGCGTAGCGCACAGGATAAACGTGCGCGTGAGAATGAAGCCAGCATGTACGACCGTGAGAGTGCCTTGACAAATATTATAGCTATTACTAACAAGTCACATCACATACCTACTTAATCTTCCTTAATATAATACCATAAATACACATTATTATAAGGGATACAACGCTGGCAGAATATCCTGTGCACTTCTTTGCACAGATAAAGGCCATATTTTAAACAGCCAACTATTTTAAGGGATAAATAGTTGTCTAATACTAACTATTGAAATAATTTGTTGTATTACCTTAATGTGATCTGTGAGCCGTGTGACACATGTAACGGTTGTCCTCTTGTAATACTAGCAAGACCTCCTTGTAATGATGCCTGGAAGGCACTCGTCATTACACTATCATGTGGTCCAGCTTTTGGTAACATATTTAGATGTGCATAGAAAACGCTAATATATACAGCCAGAGGGATACAAATGAGTATTAAAAATCTCCACAAACATGACAAGAACAATTTTAGTATTGATTTGATTTCCCCAATAAGCTGCCACATTTGTCGACCAACTAAAAATATCGCAAGATAGTATGTGTACAACCCTGAATATTTTACTCTGAAAAACAAAACAATATGTTATACAAAAAGTTTGTAATAAAATTATTTTCATATATTTTAAGTGAAATAGACAATATACTGTTGAGGGACAGTTGTTAAGTAATTAGTTAAAAAAGTATTAGTAAAAAGAATATTGTTATATTATTTAAAATAAAGTTTTCAAATTATTAACTAACTTCTTAAAAAATTATAAATTGTTAATGATGGCTATTATAAAAAAGTCTCTAAATGTTCATGATTATTAAATATAAAGTTATTTAAGGGTACCAAATATTTTTATGTTTTAAATAAAAAAAAATTAAGCTATATTTGACTGTGTCAATTTGATTTAAAAAGTCTATTTCTACAAACTGAATTGATTTATATTGATAAGCAAACAAAATAATATTTTTAATGTCTTTACAGTTTTGTATTATGCATATTGTGATAGTACTTACGAGAAACAGCAGCCTAGAGAAAACGCTCCAACACATAGCCAAATAACTGATGCTACACTAGTATTACGAGAACTCTTTATAACACATAATAATCCCCACAATCCAAACAGAATCTGAATGCTTTCCAACAGCATAAACCTCGATTGCGCCAGAAAGCAATTTTCTGAAATATATTACATTATATTATGTTAAATTTATAATTTCAAGTTAAATGCCGTTAAATAATATTTTATATATACCTACCAAATAAAACAAGAGCTGCGGCTAGTATGGCAGTAAATTGATATGTACATATTTCTAACATCAATTGGTATGTAACGGGCACTAGTAAACTCCCGCAGACAGCGGGAATGAAACGCAAGGCTCTCACAGGTACACTATCAGTATAAGGTGATCCTATTCTATCAAAGGTAAAATTTCCATTATAACCAGCCCATTGTCCTGCCAAGTATAACAATTGCTTCCCTAAAGGTGGGTGCGCATCGAAAAAGAATATTCCCTTTGTGTATAAAGTCACATATCTTCCATAATGTAATTCATCAAATCTGAAACATAATAAAACATGCTATCAGATTACAACAAAACATATAAATTAAGGTAATCGAAGTTATTAATTTTAAGTAAAATTATTTGCATTAACATAAGTAAACATTGTCACGGATTATAAAATGATATACTATAAATTTACTGAGACCATTATTTGTAAATTCAGATAAATGTACAAAATAAATAACTGATAACTATACTTACACAATGTAATTGGGTTCTTCTAATTTATAAAGTCTTGTAGCCAGAGCTAATAAAAGAAGCAATAGAAACACAACATCTATTTCAATCCTGAAATAAATGCTTTGTATTGGCTTTTGTAATTCATCTTTGTGATCAGTATTCCTATCATATTCTACCTCATTTTCAGCTGCTGCTCCATCGCCCTGTGATATTTTTGTTGAAAAAAAAAAAAATTTAAATGTGTCGTTTAATGTCAGAAACAGTTATATTAGTATATTTCCTTTATAAATTTTATTACAAATAAGTAAAAATATATATATTTAAAAACGTTTCTTAAAACTTCTATAACTTACCACTTCTCTTTTCGCAATTATTGAGGAATTTATTGAATCGGCCAAATCAGCTTCAGAAAGTTTACTGACCTCGTTTGATTTTTTAGAAGTTTTTCGTTGCTTTAGAGATGTTTCATTTGCCATTATTGTAATCTTAGAAACATAGTTGGTTTTTAAATACACTATTATTCAAGTCTAGCCTTTTTTTGTTTAAATTAATAGAAAAATAAAAGTTGAAGTTTATAACTTAAACTTAACTGTACTTTCAAATCGACTTGTCAAACTTTTCCGATTGTAGAATTATTAAAGTTAGTATAAATGTTAACTTGTCATTAATGACAAATTACTTCCAGGGCCTCCTCGCTAAGTCTTGGTTAATATTGTAATAAATAATTGTAAATTCATCATACACCTACGATTATTATCGTAATCAAAATTTGAATTTTGACTATTATTAACAGTAAATGTAGAATGATGATCTAAACCTTTACCTACATAACTTTCTTTATCAGTAATTTAAAATAATGAGTTATTTTTGCCAGAACATGTATTAAGACGAAGATTAAATTAAATAATTTATAATTTCAAATTATCCTCCACACGAATGATTAGCTACCTCTAAAAATACTGTCAAGGGTCAAGACTCAACTGTCAGTAAACAAATACTAGTATGTCAGTAGCGAATAAAAATTTTTAGAAACATTGTAAGTTTTGAATAAATTAATATGAAAATTATTAGAAATATTGTAAAAGTTATTTAGTTAAATAGTAAATGACCACTATCAATACTCTAATGAATAAAATTACGAAAGAACTTGTTATTTTGTATTGAAACAAATTTTAAAATTTTAGCGCGCAAAACAATAACTCAAATTACAACAAGTTATGAAATTGTTTAGGTTTGTTTACATTAAAGTTCCATCTATTGCGCTCTTTCAGATCAAACTGTGAGATTATAAAGTTGTGGTAATTTTAAGCATATTCGGACATTAAATGCATCATGGAAGGTGGAGAAACTGAGACAAATTTTGTTTCTTGTCCTGTATGTAATAGAGAATATGATAAAAATATGATAGAAAAACATGTAGACAAATGCATTTTCTTAAACACCTTATCAAGTAATACTAAAAGAAGTGCATCACATTTAGAAGAAAGTAGTATACAGCAGAAAAAAGTAAAGGTAGAGAAAAAAAGTCCCATTAGCAACATACAACCATCTAAAGCAAAAACCACTCAGCCTAAAAAGAGTCCTGCGAGTGGTCCTTCAAAGGGAAGGGCAAGTTTTCATGTAAGTATATAATTTAGATCTTTCATACTTAATTTCATTAATATGTTATTAATCTTATTTATGATGATTTTTTTCAGGAACTACAAACAGATGATTCTGAATCTACAAATATGAAATCAACTACTAAAACAAGTGTCAAAAGTATACCATTGGCTGAGTCAATGCGTCCAAATTGTCTTGAAGATATTGTTGGTCAGATGGAATCATTTGGTGCCGGTTCAATGTTATATTCAATGTTAATAAAGAGCAAAATACCTAACATGATATTGTGGGGTCCACCAGGGTGTGGAAAGGTGAATATGATATTCCACCACCTTTATAAAGAATATTATATATATTTCTAGAGATTTCCGAGCACACAATAATTTTTTTTTCCATAATACAATAACTAATTATTACTTATACAATACATCAGTAGATATTTATTGATTATTATAAATGAATCTTTAACTATTTTTAGAAACTCAAGTAATTTTTTTGTGAAGAAAATAAATTGAGTATTTTTATTCTATTTATATATTTATTACTCCAATGATATATATATTGTTTATTTAAGTTTTTTTTTCTAGACTTCACTTGCCAATGTTGTGGCAAATATTTGCAAAGAGCAACCTAATCTGAGATTTGTGAAGCTATCGGCAACTATGTCTGGTATTAATGATGTCAAGGAGGTGGTGAAAGTTGCCAAAAATGAAGCACAGTTTAAAAGACAGACTGTTTTGTTCATGGATGAAATACATAGGTATACCCCCTTAGAATTACTTTTGGCAACATACTAAAGATGTTTCCGTTACTTTGCAGCAACCATGATCACGGGCAAACATTTCATCCTGTAAAATAATAATTACAAAACACATACATAGTAAATCCAAAAAGTATGAGTTTAGTTTCAAGAAATACTTGCACAAATATTAGATTTGTCACATTAGATATTGTATATATTTATAACTTACAATGATCTATAGTATGACTTAGATATGTATATACACTGAATGTTATATATATGTTAAATATTTTTATTCAATGTATTTTAATGATTGCTTCCTAATTGTCACAGGTTCAACAAATTACAACAAGATACATTTCTGCCGCATGTTGAAAACGGAACAATAACATTAATAGGTGCCACAACTGAGAATCCATCGTTCAGTTTGAACAATGCACTGTTGAGTCGTTGTAGAGTTGTTGTTCTCAGTAAATTATCAGTCGATGATGTCACACAAATATTACAAAGGGCCATATTAAGAAATGATTTAGCTATTATTATTGATAATTCAAATAAAGAAGTCAATGGAGGTGTTCAAAAAAGGTAAGGATATTTATAAATTCTTTTATAATAGCCAATATTGCATAGAAGTAATTTAATTTATTGAAGTAAAATTTGTATATAGATGCAGGATATCTCTTGAATCAATCCGTTGGCTGGCCGAGGTCAGCGATGGTGATGCTCGTGTTGCTCTCAGTGCTCTGGAGTTGACACTGGCCGCTGGAACACCTGACACAGTTATTAGTTTAGAAGATTTGAAGAATGGGATTAAGGTATTAATTTAAACTGTCAGTGTTAGATTTTAAAATAATTGATATAAAGTAGATAAATTGTTTGGTTTTTAAATGTGATAGAAACAATTTAAATGTATGTTACTTGTAAGTTCATGGTACCTAATCAAAATATATTAAATCAACTATTGGGTATATTGGTACATTGAATATTCCAGAAGGCAGGCAATTTCTTTTCTTTAAAATTCATCATAACTTTACTTGTATATTGTATATATTTTTGATCTTAACAGACCATCAAAAGTGTTAAGGCCTAAAGGACCCTTGAAGTTTGGCAAGACAAAAAAAAGAATAGAGGTGGAATAAGCGGATTACGGATTTAAATTGAGACATCAAATATTTTTACTCTCCAAATGAAACACAATTGGCGTTTACGATTATAGTTCTATGACTTTGTAACTAAAGCAATCCCTGAGCTACTCTAAATTATATATATTTTCTTACAGCGCACGCATATGCTGTACGACCGGACGGGTGAAGAACATTACAACATAATATCAGCCATGCACAAGTCTATCCGTGCGGGTGATGATAACGCGGCCCTGTATTGGAGCACGCGCGCCTTACACGGCGGAGAAGATCCATTGTACGTGGCTAGGAGGCTGGTGAGGGCCGCCTGCGAGGATATCGGTAACATCCTACTAATATTATAAATGCGAAAGTAACTCTGTCTGTCTGTTACGCTTTCACGCCTAAACCACTGAACTGATTTTAATGATGAATTTTTAATAGAGATAGAGTTGACCTTGAGAAAGAACATGGGGTAGTTTTTATCCCAGACTTTTGAAAGGTTCTCTTGGAAACACGATATAACCGAACTTCACGCAGGCGAAGCGGCGGACGGAAAGCTAGTATTACATAAAACAGTAATAATTAAATCTTATTCATTACTAACAACTCAAATTTCGAATGGGTGTCAATGAAGATGTTAACTGTAGTTTACTATGAAATTCATAGCCTTTAATTGTAATATTAATTAAGATATACAAATATATATTTGTATACAGGGTTGGCTGATCCCAACGCGTTAGTGGAGGCAGTGGCGTGTCTGCAGGGTTGTCAGCTGATCGGTATGCCGGAGTGCGACGTGTTGGTCGCTCAGTGTGCGGTGCGCCTCGCCCGCGCTGACAAGAGCAGGGAAGTCTATAAAGCTATGACTCGCGTGCAGAAGGCTCTCAAGGAAGCCAGGGGTCCGCTACCCTCAGTGCCGTTACACCTTAGGAACGCGCCCACCAAGCTTATGAAGGATTTAGGTATGTTTATGTTTGCTATTTAGCGGATATAACTGGTGTTAGACATTTAAAAATATATCCGTCTCATTTAATTTTTTGTATATCTATCATATACAGTAAAACTCAGTTAAGTGGGACCTGGATAAGTACGAAACTTTCATAACTGAGACTCGTGCTCAGATCCCAACAATTTGGCTCTGTAGATAATTTAAATGAATACTCGCGAAAATATTAGATGTCATTAATTTGGCTCTGAATTACCTTTGATAATAATAGGAAGAAGGAAACCTCAATATTTGGGATTTGTTTTTATTTATCGTCATAGTTGCCTCTATAATCAAGACAGCGTGGCCATTTTATACGCATAAACCTCTGTAACTGCACAATAATGTTTTCTTCTCTTTAAATTTATTTACTCTAGTCGTAAATCCCTTGTTAAATACGTTAGTTCGTAGCTTTAATTACGGAAGTTTATAAATTGTAAAAAAATATTTTCATAATTGACACATTATCTGATTACTTTTTTATACTATGGAAATATCCATATTTCATATTCATTATTTGACTCTTGAATTATTTCACCTTTTAATTGATTGAGTTACTGTGTTCAAATTGTATCTACTACGTATTTTCATGAAACGATTTAAAATCAACCCGAGATTTATATTAAACTAGCTGCGCCCCGCGGTGTTACCCGCGGATTTCCGGGATGTAAAGTAGCTTATATGTTATTCCTGGACGTCATCTTCCTGTATACAAAATTTTATCACAATAGGTTCAACCGTTTGAGCGTGAAGAAGTAACAAACATACACACACACTCACAAACTTTCGCAATTATATGTAATATTAGTAGGATTTAATCATAAATGTTACTTAGGTGTATGTCGGAAGTCTAAATTATTACAATTGGAATTTGTCAATGCTAGTAGGTATTTGTATTAATTTTAAAATTTATTTCCAGGCTACGCAAAAGGATACAACCTACATCACAAAGATGTCTCAGGTCTAACATACATGCCCGAAGGTATGGAGAACGAAAACTTCTTTCGAAAGGAAGACATTTGTAATTAATTTTTTGATGGAACAAACGGTGTGAATATAAGTACATATAACATTTTTACGAGGATCAACTAATATAAGTAGGCTAGGCGTCCATAAATTATAACAATAATTGATTGTTATTTTTCTTGTTCACCTGTATGTATCTACGAGTTTGTACAGTCGAATTAAATACAGATCATATTTTGTTTTTCATTCATATAAGTACAAAATTGTCATGTAACTAAGACTAGTAAGGTTATTGCAATCATTAACTCATTTGTTTTTACATTAGTATGATTCTCCGCATTTTGTAAGATTCTTTATCTTTTACTTTCAAATTAACTTTTCCATCCTATTGTTGACTGAATATACGACCAGTAAAATTTCTTTTAAGATGTCACTAATGTTTATTTTGTTTTTAGTTTTTAACCTGTATGTACTGCTTTCTTTTAAAAAAAGTAAATGCACGGGTATATTTTTAAAAAGGTAATTTTATAGTTACTTATATATCTTATTTTTATATCAATTTAACTACATTTGTTAAAGCATCAAATAAAACATTTAAGTATCTAGTGTCAATTTTTTTATTTGGGATAATCTCATTTCACAATTTTATGACATGGTAAAAATTTACTATTTACAATACGCACACACTGTAATATTACAAATTTTACCTACATTGTACCTTCGCAACACTGACGGCTGTGTATCTGCCACAATTTCGGTCCTATATTATAAAAATAAAATAACATATCTTAATTTACAACATTTGCTACTGCACATTGTGCAAAAATACAATATAAATTTACATTAACCTAGACGTGATCTGCGCCGCGTGTCGAGAAACACTGTAGATACTTCACTGCTGATAAAAATACACTAAACTATTGCTCGAAATGACACCGTACTAGACAGACGTAAGGTAGACAGACACACTATTATATACAAATATAACCTGCATCCTTGATTTCAATATGACAATCTTACTCAGCGTATTTAGTAATATAAATTTAACCTAATATTTATAAAACTAGCTTAAATTATACTTTTTTAAGAATGATTTTTATATATTTTTTTTTGAACTTTGCATGGCAAAAAACTACCACATCCTACTTGAGACTGTAATCATAACTTACAATCTTAAAAAGCTTAACATCGAAATAAAAAGCGAACTCAATACTAAGAAACTAAAATAAATTAGAATCAGACTTCCGATTTCTAAATTTGAGAGGAACAGATTTATATTTTTGAAAATATCAATACTTAAAAATTATAATACATACATACATTTCAAATATTGGTCACAAGTCCATAAAATAATAAAGTACAAGTGTAAAAAAAATCTGTGGAACGTTTATAAATTTGAAAAAAAGAAATGGTATAAATACATATATATAATGGTCGGTGCAGACGATTGATAATAGATGGCGCAGGTAGAGTGTATTTTAGTAGTTTATTGGAACAAACAGAGAAGGTGCAGTCATTAAACTACTTAATACGAGTTTCAGTAGTAATTTTATACAAACTATTGTAAATAATACACTTATCCGTCTACAAGATGTTGCGCGATCATTAGAGCATCGTCTACAACGACCACCTCGTATAGCTACTGCTAAGTTCATCTAGAAAATGTAGTCGGGCCCGGCCATATCAATCGCCCATCGGAATTTATCACGTTGTGTTTTATTGTATATTTTTTCGATTGGTACACCGTGTTTCTTGCACCTGGAAAATTATACATTATTATATTATAAACAAGCAAGTTGAAAAAATAATTACTGTATTATAATGACAAGCAAAATGAGTTGAAAATATTACGAATAATTTAATACTGACCAGCTGACTGAGATCCTTGGATCAAGATAGTTGAGTTTGGAGGTTCCGAGGGCTATTGTTTTGTTTTCATCACGATCTGTTTCTTGAAGCTCCAATTTCTTTAGTTGCTCCTTTAACCGCTCGAGCGCCTTCTTCTTCTTGTCACAAGCTAACTTTTCTTTCACCGAGCCTCGTTTAGCCGCCTTCGCTGCATCTCTATAATCAGCTTCAGCCTCATCAACCTGGTCTCTTTTAGCTTGAATTTTTTCTTTCAATGCTTCCATTGACTTTGAATGACCTAAAAATTTATCAATGAAATATAAATTAAGGTATGAAAAATGAAGTGATGATTGTAAATCATTGACATATAAACTACTATTGTAAAGATTATCATAAACAAAGACAGTAAGTAGATGTATACAGATTGTAGATCCTACTAAAATACTTCAATTGTAAGATGTAGAAGTGAAGCCAAATGAGCTAAGAATAACATTGTTTCCGGGAAGAATTATTACATTATTATAATTATTAAGTCTTTGTTCTAGTTTGGTACACAGCAGCTACTTTTATAGTAACTAGCATAAATACCTTTGGGGACTGCACGCTGATGGTTACAAAGTATCGCAACAGCTCGATTTGCTCTGTTATAAGCTAATATTTTCTCAGGAATAGTTGCATCAGGGTCAGTGAGCTCTTCCAGTTGTCTTTGTAATGTTATGGACGCGTTGTAGGTACGGAAAACTTTAGCCGTCAGCCCTGGCATCAATTCTTTCAAATGTTCATTCAGAGTCTGTGTGTTCAATCTGTCAAACAGATCATCACTATCCTTTTTATTTTCCATGAAAATCTCGAGATTCTTAAAAACACGTTTTTCTACTGGCACCTCATTGTAATATCTAATAGAGTCTTTACCAAGAAAATCAAACACAACCACAAATTCCTTTCCATCTTTCTCTTTGTGCAATTCAATATGCTCGACGCGGAGGGAACAGCAACCGACTGTATCAGCCTGGTCATCATCCTTCTCATTACCGGCTCTCAAAGCCAGTCTATCAATGAAATACAGAGCTACGGCACGTTGACGGACGCGCATCTCTTTAGCTTTCCAATCTGACTTATATGTCTCTCTTATTTTATCGATACATTTGTGCAGGTTTCTTGCAGTTTCATATTTCTGCCAATCCTTTTCGCCCTTCAATTTTGAGCTGGGATTTAACATGACATACTTGGCTTGCTGTTGAACATTTTCCGTCCATGAAGCCAACCATGTTACAGTATTGTCATGTCTGACTTCCTTCCATTTGTGACCAGCCGGTGGTTTGGGTATCTTGCTGTCTTTTGAACAGTTGATAATGACGTCTTCAGGCATCACACGCCTCTTCAACATTCCCATCTTGGGATGTTCACCTCTACCCCTAAAGAGGCCGGGAGGTTCTATTCTAAAATTACCAATTTTTTCTTTATGTCCATCAATAGTACAAAAACCATATTCCTTTTGGATCTCTTCATTCTTTGCTTTGAGTGCTGCTTTCTCTTCTTTACTCCGATTCTTATTCTTTTCTGACACACTTTGGAAATATGCTTGCATTTCTTTAAAGTCGCATTTTGAGAGATCTTTGATTAATTTCGCTTCATCATTTGTCATGACCTTGCGCCAATCATTGAAAAAGTTCGTATTGAATACAGTTTTAGTGGTGTAGTCGTGGTCTAACATACGGGCGTAGAAGCCGGCCACTTCTTCGCTGTCCTGCGACAGCCGCACAACTTTGCCGTCATAGCGAAATTTAACGTTTTCTGGCAGCGGTTCATATAGGGGTGCAAACAGGGGACCTTTGTGTTCGAGAAAATGCCACTTAGTACCATCGTCCGTTTTTGATTCTTCCCACCTGTGTAGTGAAAACACATGTTAATTATTTTCAACAGTCTACCTGACATGACAATTAAAACTTATTTGTTACTTTTTTTTAGAAGTCCTAAGGTTCCTGAATACAACGTTCCGACAGGTCGTCTTTAACAGGAGGTTGAATCGAATCAACGTAACTTCCAATGTAACAAACATTTTAATGGACGTATAACCTCAAATAAATGTCATAATGACATCTGTCATAAGCGACTACTCTGTGTAGCCAGGAGAAAAAATGTTGCTAGAAATATTTTTAATACTAAGATTCCAAAAAATCTTTTTGGTCAGTGTAACTATATAATTGTTATTTTTAATATTCATTGGCTATTAATAAAGTATTAATTGGGTTTCAAACCCCGTGTTAAAAGAATATAGTATTAATAGACTAAATAAAGAAGAATATCTTTGTTTTTTACACTCAAGCAAACTAACACACATTATGTTGTATAATTAGCGCAAACTGTTTTTATAACTTAGTAATTGGTTGGTGGTGTGAGGAAAAATACCATAACTTAATTGTTCTATACAAGTTGTGACAATTATGTAGTCTAAGTAGTAAATGTAAATTTGTGATTGTAATATGAAAAATTCTGCCTCAAAAACTATTATTAATCATATTTCCTACCATTTCCAGACTTCCTGTTCCTCATTTTCTTTTTTCTTCCGTTTGTTGGGACTCGGGCCATCATCAGCTTCAGTCTTGATGCTTTTAGTAGATTTTGATTTCTTAGCCTTCTTTTTCTGTTGCGATTCTTCATCATCATAGTCATCATAATTTTCTTTGAATAAAGATTTAGGTACAGTTAATCGGCTGAATATGGCAAGTCATATTTTTGTATGTTGTAAATAATATTAATTGCATCATTTAGTAATTTAAGTTGAAGTGATTTAGCTTTAAAAATATATTTTATTATTGAATCATACATTTTTTTGGTAACAAATTGTGAACTTTTATATTTTATAACTCAAGTGTTTACCTTTTTTCACTTTCTTTTTCTGTTTCTTCCGTTGTAACAGCGGTGTGTCTTCTTCACTCTCACTAATAGCCCTTTTCTTGATTGCCTTACGCTCTAACTATAGAAGAAATGAATAAAATTACATAGATTTAATATTATTTATGTAAGTGTTTGATGAATGACTTCAATAAAGATAAAAATACTCAGAAAACTTTGTTCAAAGATTACAATTTCCAGGTGAAACAAACAATAACTAATATAAAGTTCATACTTTTCATCTACATTTATATAATAAATAGTAATTTATGAGGTTATATTATATATTATTAACAAATTAGAGAAATATACCAGTGGTACATCTTCCTCTCCGCCTGATGCACTATCTTCTTCAAGGGGCATTTCCGACAAAGGTTCATCTTTGAACTGTGACAGTGAGTAGTCACACGATGAAACAGTTGTATTATGAGCCATAGCCATCATCGCACCATAGCCATCATCGCTTTCAGATTTCATTTCCCTCTTAACTGCTGGCTCATCAACCTATAATAGAATATGTAATTAATAACAATACATACATAATGAAACAATTAAATTATAACTAATGTATCTCTCTCACCTCCATGTATTCCTGTTTCACCGATGAATTTTGATAATCCTCTTCCAATTTGACTTTGTCATTTTTTTCAGAGCTACTTTTTTCCTTACTTTTACTGGAACTGAAAGATGTAGATATAAATCAAGGATTAATAATAAAAAAACTATTATATGAATATATAACTTGAGCAATATCTTCAGTAAACATGAAGTTTTAAGTATGTACCTGTGTTTCTCTTTCGAGCTGGAGTGTCTGTCTTTGTCGCTTCTATGTTTTTCTTTGTAACTTCTGTCTTTATCGTGGTCCCTCTGTTTGTCTGCATCCTTTGATTTATCTTTGTCCCTTGATGAGGATGAATGTTCCTTTGAAGACTTCTTCTCGCCGTTACTGGACTTATGTTTGTCTTTTTCACTTCTATCTCTATCCTTCTCGCTCCTATCCCTATGTCTGTCCTTGTCGCTCTTGTGCCTGTCCCTATCTTTGTCAGATCTTTCTCTATCCTTATGTTTGTCGTCTCTGTGATCCCTATCCCGTTCTTTGTCTTTACTGGATGACTTGTGGGAGCTGCTATGATTTTTACTGCTCGAATGACGATCCTTATCTTTGTCTCTATATAATTTATTTTGTATTAGTTTCAAATACGCCGTAAACATTTAGACATTAATTTTTTTTAATATATGGCAACATTAGAATAAATTAATGCTTAATAGTTAAGGGCATTAAGGTATAACACTTAATGTCATGTAGTTATTCCGTATCGTTACCCATATGTTACTGTTGGTTATATGGCGAGAATATTCTAGAATACTAACCTGCTTGAACTGCTGCTATGTTTCGAGCTTTTGTGGTCACGTTCTTTGTCGCGATGTTTATCTTTACTGGATGATTTGTGGCTGCTTTTGTGCTTCTCGGAGCTGCTGTATCCGTTTTGAATGCCGTTCACGTGTTCACTTTTATTTCCATTTACTTTTCCCTGCGAATAAAATACAACGTGACTCTTATAAACTTACTTTTTTTAAATTTAATAATGTATACGCATATAAAAGAAAAATATATACTTAATAAAAAATAAGTAATAAAAATAGTTACAGCACGACAAACCGACGCTATGATTCTTTCTTTAGCGAAAACTACGGCAGACGCCATATTGGGACTTAGAAAATTTTCGCTTTGTAGCATGAGAGAACATTGAATCAACGATTTATATGTGATAATATACTTAAAGCATTTTATGAAGTACTAAATATACATACGAATATTAAGTTATTGAATATTACTTACTGAATCACCATCATCACTGGCTGGATTTTCAACACTCATTTTGCCTACGTATAACTCCGTTTGTTCGAGATTACATGAGGCCGGTCGACTGAACGCAATAATTATAAGTGCTGCGACGCGACGAATGCGCATGCGTATTTCGCATAACTCGACAACTTCAGATGAGTTAGTTCAATGGACTCAGTTTAAACTTCAGGTTTCATGATATGTTGTCAGCTTACAAAGTAAATAAAATCTTTAACAATTACTATGTAGGTCTTAAAAGTATTAAGGTACAATTAATCAGTAAAAATTAATGTTACATATTGCTTCCTAGATAACATTTAACTCTAAGTTGGAAATGAAATAATAATTATTCTGTTTAAGAATAATAACATTAACCTTTAACCCTGAAGATTTTGATAGATTGAATTCTACTATAATGTAAATAATTTAAGGAAAATTAAGTGCTTCTATAAAGTAAGGATAAAATATTTTTTATTGGCCCGGTTACACGTGTAGTCTTTAATATGGCAATATTATTTGACTGTCAAACACTAAAGTCATTTATTTTTATTAATTCATGAGTTGTATCTGGTTTTAAAAACTGTGATTTGTCAAGCGTTTAATTTAAAAACTATACTTATAATAATTTAAATTACATTTCATTACTGTAACAATAATTTTAAGAATATAATTTACTTATACACATATAAAGTCGTAAATTGAACTATTCTTCTCTTAGATTTCATTTCATTTAAAAAAAAAATCATATAAATATGAATGACTCTTCAACTAGTTGTGAACAAAAAACAAAAATGAATGAAGATAATAAATTAAAAAGGACCTTAAATGAAGAGGATGAACCTGAGATACCTGCCAAGAAGGCTTCTAACCACGCTAATATTGTCGCTAATCATTACAACCATCTTGAACAGAAGGGATTAAGAGAAAGATTTAATTCCCCCATACTTTACTTAAGAAACTTCAACAATTGGGTCAAAAGTGTTCTTATACAAGAATACTCTGATAAAGTGCGTGAAAAAAATTATTTACGATCTCTAAGAGTTCTTGACATTTGCTGTGGAAAAGGTGGCGACCTTAGTAAGTGGCAGAAAGCTCGAGCTGATCATGTTGTATTTGCAGATATTGCAGAGGTCTCTGTACAGCAATGTAGAGAAAGATATGATGATATGTATCGTCGTTTTGGAAGGCTGTTTACAGCTGAGTTTATAGCTGCCGATTGTTCTAGAGACACATTAAGAGATAAATATAAGGATCCTTCAATAAAGTATGACTTAGTTAGTTGCCAGTTTGGGTTGCATTATAGTTTTGAAAGTTTAAAACAAGCACGTAGAATGCTTTTGAACATATCTGAGTGCCTTAAACCTGGTGGTTATTTCTTTGGGACTATACCTGACGCATATGAAATTGTCTCTAGGTGTAAGAAATCTCCAGAAAATTTATTTGAAAATAGAATCTGTAATATTAAACTAATGTTTGACTCTGAAAAAGATGGATTTCCCCTTTTTGGGGCAAAGTATGATTTTCATTTAGAAGGTGTTGTTGATTGTCCAGAATTCTTAGTTTATTTTGATATGTTTACCAAGTTAGCTTTAGAGTGTGGTTTGGAATTGGTGTATAAGGCTGGATTTTCAGATTTTTATAAAGAGCATTTAGAAAAATATAAGGATTTATTGCCAAAAATTAAGTGTTTTGAAAATTACCCTGCACCCCCAGGGAGAGAATTAATTGGTGATGAGTTAGAATATGAACATGCAAAAAAATATATTGAAAATGTTTCTGACAAGTCAAAAAAAGATTACCTCACAATGAGTAAAAGTGAATGGGAGGTAGCAAGTGAGTCATCATAATCTTATTAAAATATTTTCATTGTGAACATTTAAATAAAGCCATGGTTTTGGATATTTTGTAACTACAGTAACTGGGATTACTTTCACCTAGTTTGTCAATTATAATGGTTACCGCAAAGAAGAAAAATATTGATTGAAATTTAGAAAAATTAAGTCATGTAACATACTGAAAACCATATTTCAATTAAAACTTGCAAAAATCCTAGAGTAATACATAGGATATCAGTATTTAATAATCTTTACAGACAATTTTTTTTTTTTTATAAATAATAAATTTTATAATAAAAACTACTTTAAAATATGTCATATTGATGTCTAAGAAATAAATATAGCAAACTAAATAGAATAACAATTATTGTTAGAGATTTTATAAAAAATACTTTTAAACTTCCCTTACTATTAGCTAAATCATTTTTATCATATGCCTTTATCACATAATAAAAATTTATATAATATTACATGAAAAGTACAAACTTGTATATATTTTTTTATATTGAACCTCTTTTTTACATAATGTTTTCCTTTTTTCAGCTGTTTATTTGGCGTTTGCATTTAAAAAATGCAAAAACACTTGGGATGCAGATGGGAAGCCAGTGTACCAAACTACTTCAAGTAACTGTTCAACGACAACAGACTAGAATATTTTTACATAATAATGAATTATGTTTTATGAATAAATGAATTATGTTTATTTTTACAAGGACTTTCATTATGTTATTTGAACTTTATATTTTTGAATCAAATTTGTAATACATTTGATTTTGTAGTAAAACCTTTTTACTGAATTCATTTAGTTAGGTAGCTGAAATATTCTACTTATAGTTTTTCTATCGTTTTTAATTATTACTATATTTTTTATTCATTATATTCATTTATCTATGCTGACGTATAAATTGTTTTATTTTGAAAAATAATCCAAAAGTCAATAAACCAAAATACATTCCTTCATCTTTTATTTATAAATTGTTGCGATAGTATGATCAACAACATAGTACAAAATCTTTTTAATATTTCAGACACTGTTTTATAAAACGTATTTTTTTGTTATATAAATTATGCTTATTTACCAAACAATTTTTCAGCAAAACAGCAAAAATCAGAGTTAATTATTATTATTAGCAACTAATTGGAAATATAACTTCTCTGAGACCAGACTTATTTGTTCTTTGAATTTAGTCCAAAGAGGCCATTGCATACTAAATGTGCAAAAGATTTCAACTGCAAATAGCAAATTACTTCCTAAAGCTGAGTATGATATGGAATATACATTGTATACTTTTACATCTTGACATAAAGAATTAGAGTCCCAAATTTCTATTTTAGTGCATCCTAACAAACATCTTAATATATTTATAAGCTTTCGTTATATTTTTTAAGATTCAGGAATTAAACGAGGTATAGTCCGTTAGACTTAAGTTGCGCTTAGCATTTGTGTGAGTGAAAGTAAAAGTAGAGTTAGACAAAAAATCTTTTAGAATTCAATTTTATTATTTTTTTAAATAGATACATTACATAAGAGCTATTCTAGAATTTAACTAAAATAAGCAAATTACTTGTTAAAGGCCAGATGGAAAAAAATGATTAAAATTTTGAGAAATCTATACCTACAATATATACGTTTTCACTTGATATTGCGATTTCAACATTTGACGTTGCTACCAGTACAGATGCTGAAGTGTGGAAAGTGCGTGGCGGAGTAAAAGCAGAATAAACCGGTTAAAAACTAGAAAACAACGTGGCATTCAAAAATTTGTTATCACACCTACACTATCCGTGTGCACTTACACGAATGCAAAGCTCAGCTTAAATCAAACGCCCTATAATTCTATACTCCATTCTTTTTTTTGCCAGTGTACAGCCAGCCCAACGAAAGGACTCTATTAGATAAATCTTAAATCCGAATGAAGTGATGCTCTTTCTACTTGCTGTACAGGGTATAACGGTTTGTCTGAGTATTTAGGCGATTCCTCCGGGTTCCATCACGGTGAAAACATTGTCTATAATCGATGACAACAAAAACAATACAATTTAAATCTCCAATCGTACGATTATATTCTCCCGTTATTTCTCTCTTTCGGTAGACAGAGCGCAAAGGGAAATAACTACAAACGAGCGATCAGTACGTTTTGTGAGATATGGCGCTAGGGCTATAAAATCAAACGTCAAGCCTTACTCCTTAAATCTGTTTCGGATAGGACTATAATGATGAGTACGTATGAGAAACAATACAATATGCCCAAAGGGCCAAAGATATTTGTACGTCCAACTCCAGACCAGACATATTTGTGTAATTTCGTAAATTTTAAAGCGCGTTGTGATGATAGACCTTACAGTTCCATGGGGAGCCAACATCGCCAAAGATCATGCCATCAAGGTCAATAAATATTACGAGCTCACTAACGAACTAACTAGAAATAGGTTTGGCTGGAAGGATGCTGATGGTCATTTAACCATAGTGTCAAAACCTTTGGTCTAAATTGAGAGTCGAATTCTGTGTCGCTGGCATGGGGTATGGAAGGGCCACCGATCCGAACCCCAGTCCTAGAGTCTCCCTGGGAGTCATGCCAATGACACACGCTCAACACCTCAAAACACCCAGTCTGCATCAGCCATAAGATCAAACATAAGTGATAAGGTCATTGGACACATCAACATTCGGCTCTCTCATTCATCGGACGAAAGGCACCCATTATAGACTACTTTTCGTAAACTAAGTAGACTTTACTTTAATCTTCTGTGAGAGGGTGGTATTTCCTCGGTCGAGCCAACCTATGTTCGAGCTGAACAAATGACCAAAGCTAGGTTGTACCTTCTTATAAATTTAAAAACTTTTATTCATCAAATGTATTGGACATGAATGTTAAACGTCAATTTCATAAGAAAAGGCCAATATTGATAAACGGGTGATGATTCGGTTTCAAATATTGTATCTAATAATTCATCAGATAGTTAATTACTTTTTCAAAACTCATTGGAATATAGCTAAGAATTACACAATTCATAGCAATACATATACCATAATATGTTACATGTATGTTACTTAGTATTGTTTTAATATAAATAATATCGCTAGTTAATAAACTTGTTTTAAATAACATTCATAAATCGCATTTTGGCCACTTTAATACAAAAGAACGTATTTTGTGCAATTGATTTTAAGAATTACGTGTGTATTAGTTTTTTTTCTTACTTTTTTTAGTACCCAAGCACAATTGAAAACAAAGTTACATTAATAAATTTGTTTACTCGTTTATTAGATAATGCTGATGCGTTATGAACAAAACCGATCACGAAAGTTAATAATGAAAAGTTGTTTACTATTCACGTGTATAATGTTATAAGTTATCGTTTTTTGTGCTAGACGAATCGCAAGCGCAACCGGTCAGGCAATATTGAACCGTGAGACGGTTCAGGTTTGGTGGTCGGGTACACGCGGGCGGCGGGGGTCGATGCCGTTACATGTTGCACGCGCGCCCGCTGCTGCCACGAAGCGGACGTGCTTCACTCAGTTCGTGCGCGAAAGTCGTTACCTGCGTCACATTATCTTCACCACACACGACAATATCACTTTGTACATTTAGTGGATCGAATTGATTTGTTTAGAAAATAGTGCCGTTGTATTATATCAACGATAGCTAGCTTTAGTGGGATGTGTATGCAACACAACCTTGTAGTTTGAGAAAGCGCGTGACGTCATAGGACCGGCCTGTGCGATCATATGTTAAACACGGATGCAGTGATGGAATGTGGTGTGTTGTGGTGACCTGCAATGGTTCTGTGGATTTATTTACCTCGTCTGGAGTAGCGCCGGCAGGGCGCGAGTCCTTGACGGGAACCATGCGTAGAAAAAGATGAGCCAAGATGCGGAGAGCTTGGTAATATCACTTTATTGTACATATTTTTTTGTTTTATTTAGTATAAGACTATTAAAATAATAATTCAACGTTTAGTTTGCCACAATTCACAAAATAACGCCTACTTAAAATCCGTACAGATCCGCGAGTACAGTCGTCCAGAGTTGAGTCACTATTAACAACTTTATAAAAGCAAAGGTGTTTTCAGTTATTGCTATTTATAATGATGATGTTATCATATGTATAGACTGTTTTCACATTAAAGGCGAATTTGATTCACACGAAATGTATTAAACAAACTGGCAGAATTTAAAAAATCATAAAAGAAAACAAAACAGATTCATTCAAATGCATTCCGTGTCATCATGATTTTTTTTTGAAGTATTGAAAACCATAGATAATACACTATATTAGAAAACCATCAAATATTATTTGATGACTCTGAAAATAACTAAACCATTAGTATGTTTAAAAGTATGCAGGATACAAATAAGGAAATTAAAAGAACAAGGTAAGCTGAACTTTAAATCCACATCAAAATTATGTATTTACGTTTTTCTAATTGTTAATTCACAATACAAATCCACGTTTACAAAATCTATTTCTTTGTTAAGATTCAATTTCAACAGAATTACATACAGTATGTGTTGTAATAACTGTGGGACCTACGTGTTCCTTCTTAGTTTCCGATACTATTACAAAACTATTGTTTAACTAAATCACGCGTAGAATCTAAAACTTCTATCCGAAGACGGTTAACGAGATATTTTTTTTTATAATTGTTCTAATGACTATTTCCTATTTGCTATTGCTATGGTGTAATTCTACAACGCATTCTTCTGTAGAAAGTACAAGTGAATGGGACGGACCTTTTACACTCGCGGCACGTAACGTGACACCAATCCCGTTCATTTAATTGGACATTGACAGCCATTTTAATGCGTTATACACACTATAAAATATACTTTAAAAAATATGTTCAACACTGAAGTCTTCCATTGACTTATAAATTTGTTTCGAAACAATCAATATAAGAAAAAATTTGGCTGTTTTCAAATTATCACAGTTCTTTTTTATGATAATAACATATATTTATGTAACCACTTCAATAAAGATGTCTATGAAAAACACTTAAGGAACGGGAATACATAATACTTGGTAGAAAGCATATTATTACAAATAAATAGCTCGACTTACCATAACACGTACCTACATAACATACCGTCATTAACTCACGCCTATAATTTTGAAATTTGACACTTTCGCGAGTATTCATTTAAATGAGACTAATATTTTTCAGATTATGCTACGCTTATTTTATTATTGTAAGACCTATATAGGTACTACTTCATGCCCGTGACCATGGTTGCTGAAAAGTACCGAAACGTCGGGAGCATGTAGCTTATAAAATAATAAAATACGTGGAGTATAATAATCAGACAAATATTAGTCTCACCTATATAGGTACATATTTCTTTTTCATAAAACTATACAGAACAAATGTTATACTTTGTGCTACTAATGAAGCTGCTTCCTAATATTATTCGGAGCATTATAAAAAATCGTATAATGTACAATTGTACACGTCATTATCTATAATAATCATAAATGATTCCATCAGCAAATTGAAATTTTAACTTGCGTATCTTTATCTCCTTTTGATATAAAATTACTCAGGGTATTTTTTCTTCTGATTTAATCAATAAAGTTTAAGTAAAAATAAATTTATTGGTACTTATTAAAAGGTTATCCTAACATTTGCCAATGAAATCTGATTTTTGTATTAACATGAATTAAGTTGGAAATCTATCAACAAGACAAGTATTTGATAGGGCTCGTCTCTGATACTTTTTAAAATCTATTTTAACAATGGACTACGTTTAGAAGAAGCATTATTAGCACCTAATACGAACAGTAGGAGATCATTTTCCTTAGTAGCCTTTTTTGATTTTTCTTTAAAAGCATATTATTAAATTCACACATGTGTGTGTGTGTGTGTGTCTTTATAATAACGAAAAAGGCTAAAAAGTAATAATTAAGAAATACTTATAGTCCGTTTTCTCCTTGACACCACAATAGTTTCATCCCTACTAATATTATAAATGCGAAAGTAACTCTGTCTGTCTGTCTGTTACGCTTTCACGCCTAAACCACTGAACTGATTTTAATGAAAATTGGTACAGAGATGGAGTTGACCTTGAGAAAGAATATAGGATAGTTTTTATCCCAGACTTTTGAGAGGTTCTCTTGGAAATACGATATACCCGAACTGGACGCGGGAGAAGCTGCGGGCGGAAAGCTAGTAGGTAATAACTATACTTGTATCAATAAAGGGTAATGTAAAGATATTTTATATGATGCTATTGAACACTATATGTTAATGTGGAATCGCATCCAGGGCATAGGTATCGTATGTCCGTTACGCTTGTAAGTACCTGAACGTCTACCGATCATGAACCATGATCTCTCACGGGAACTGCATCTTATTGTTCTAGTACATACTAGTAGTAGTAGTAGTAAATACTAGTTACTTAGTTTACTATCATTATAGTACATTTAGACTTATTTTCACAGTGGTATAAATTTTCAAGGTCAATGAAAGCTTTCAACATAAATATCTTTTCGACTTTTTGTTTTGTTGCCTGGCAAACGTGAAGATAGATCAACTAAATCATTAGTACAAGTATAACGCTTTTCCTTTTCTCATCATATAACCTATTACACGATAATCTGCGTATGTTTATGAATGAAAGCATATATGTAGAAATAGCTAGGTGTAGTAATGTAAAGTTTTAAATAAACTTACCTTTATTTCAAATGGCGTTAGTCTAGCGATCTTGCTGCCCCTTACACAGTATCATTTGTTGCAACATTTTTCAATAATACTGAATCTTAATAAAAATTGCACCTTGCGCTTTGGTTCGATACTGAAACAGATATTTAGACATCATTCCACAGTCAAGCGATCAAAGACAATAACTGTCGTTTCGAATAATCAGTTAAAGATTAATGGAGGGAAAGTAAGAAAAATAAGAAAGTGGATAGTTAGGAATTAAAATTTATCTTTAGTTTACTGCATGAAATTACTTCCTAGAATGTGTTGTTTCCTGATTTCTATGGTAGGAATATAATATTATTAAATCTTCATTCAGTTTTAGTTTTTATAATAAATTAAACTTGAGATCCTTTTAGAAACTACCGTTTTTTTTGTTTTAGTCAAACAGACATACTTATATTAATAAAAAACTTGACAAAAAATAAATTAAATAATAAGTAATTGTTTCTAAATATCTTATTATAATCAATTGATAATTCAGTGTTTGTGAATGTTTGTTCTATATCAGGTGTAACTCTATTAACGCCGCCGTAGCGTGGAACGGAACGTAATCATCGAATTATGTCAGTGACGAGCAATGTAAAATGTTTTATGACAGATTTATTGGTTTGACAAGATAATGATAATTACAAAATGTATGTAGTTTGATGGATTTTATTATAATATTCTTAAAAGATGATTTTTTGTTTAAAAATTAACTACCATTTACATGATGCGTTAATTAATATTTTTAAGGAATAACAAGACATTTCACTCATATTTTATATTATCTACCATTAAAACTTTTCAATATTAGCAATTAACTGCGATAAAAACAGTTTTAATTCCTGTTTAATAAAATTACAAAACATTTAAATAATAAAACTGTAGTGAGAGAGCCGTGATTTGTATGAACATTTACAATATGGTTGCCTGTTTTTTATATAAAGGGAAATATCAAATACCTACTTGAAGCACTCATGCTTTTAGAAATACGACAAATCAATAATTTCAATGGAACTCGAGTCAACTCAATCATCATTGTATTTCTGTCAACGATGCTATTTTACTCAATCAATTCTATTAATACCAAAATTAATATATAGTTTTTCATACAAAAAAGTTTTAATTTAATGCAAATTTAGATTGGAATAAGATTATTAAATTAATTTAAAAACAGATTACGTACGTAACTGCTCGATAGCTGCACGATATTTCTATATGAGACTACTTGAAGTTTAAGTACGTCACAAATTCTGTTCAATATATGACGTAGCTAACTAGTGATGTGACATCACCGCTGTGATGCCTCTCAGAAGCCGGCGTCTCGCACATGCGTACTCGTATACTCTATGTCAATGTTGTTTAAACCGCGAGCACAGTTTGCCGGCCGTCGTCGTATAGCTACGTCGCGCTGTGGTTGCGAAGAAGGGCTCGTTATACATACGTTTTACGGAAATTACATTCTTTGTTTTTTAATAACGATTCGCGATAATAAAAACCGTGACAGTGATAATTTACGCTGGATATGAACCGGTGATGTGTTTGATCCGGTTTTAGTGATGTGTTTGTGTTAGTAATGTTGCCGTATAAATTACGGTAGAGGTAATTGTAATTAGGTTTAAATTGTGATCATAGGATGCAGGCAATGTCAAATTAAAAGGTTCTATCGGTTGAATAATTTTTCATTTGAGAAATAAGAGGATTTTTATCAGATGTGTAATTGGACGTTATAAAGTCATTATAATTTTAATTGTATTATGATAATAATAATTATCGGTTTTGTATTGATTTGAATACATATTTTTTATTCTTTAGTTTGTTATGTTTCTAGCGGGATGAATGAGTATGTAGTTTCTTTCAGATAAGTAACGAGCGTGACATATTTATTGATAAATTACTGTGGCTTTTCTGTTCTTTGAATTACCTGTTTCCATTTTAGATAACGACTATTTATTTCATTTTATTATATCCGTTTCTTAGTCATTGTAAAGGTGAAATGAACTCTAGAATTTAATTGATATTAAAACATGCAATGACTACATAAATACATATATCTTTAGTAAATATTTTGAGTTCATCGTAAATTAATGTTTTGCCATTACTTACCTCATTCCTAAGTAACAAAAACTTAATTGTTGTCCAATTGTAATTTAATTGTTAATTATTTGATGTCTGCTAAGAATATTTTGTATAAAATTCTTCATAAGCAACGTTTTCTTTGGAAAATACCAAGGAATTTTGTAACACCCTAAAATATTTTGTTTAAAATTTGGTAAGAAATCAGGTAGATTTTTAACAAAAGGTTATGCACCTGACATATGGTTTACCACCTGTCTTTATTAAAGCTTAACAATAAACCGTAATTCTTAGGTGATATGGTCGAAAATGACTTATTTTGTTCGATCAGGTAAAAGTAAACGGTTAATGCATCTGGTACACCAGGTGTTCTTATCTTGAAATGAGCTGTTAAAATTGATGTTATGTTAATAATATACTTTTTAACAACATTTCGGAATTGTAATTTATTTATGTAATCAACGTTGACAACAAAAACCGTTTATAATTGATTACGAACGCAATAATATATAGCGATTTCCAATTCTCAGTCTTATTTTGTTCTAGTTATTTTATATAAAAATTCATGAGATCGTGCATTGCGACATGTTGTTACCGAATAAGCAAGGTACCGCTGGCCCGCTCCCTTCCTCAATTACCTAATATCCTGGACAGATATCGACCCACTTACTAAGTTACTATAAATTCATTTCTTTCTGTATTTTAAATGTTTTATAAGTACAGCTTCTCTTGCTCAAAGGATTGGGTTGTTCATTCAATAAGATACTTATTTTTTTATAATTAATTCAAATGAGAAATTGATTTAAGATAAAATTATGAAGTTATTCAGATAGTTAAATTATTATAGTTAAATCAGACACATTATATTTTTTTGTAAAGTATTTAATAAATATTCAGAATTGTAGACGTATAAATTACTCATTTGCCATATCAGATGGGCACAGATATCAATGGGGGATTATCCTTTTGTACTTGATTGTAGTTTTAATTAATAATGGCTTGACGTAGTAGATAACTTTATCGATCTCGTTGTCGTAGTCTTGTTCTATTAATAACTATGTTGCGTATGTGTGAGTGGATATTTCTAGATTGTTGAAGACGAAAAGAATTATCACGATTATTTAATTCGTAATACCACGAAATCATTGACCTTATTACAACCTCGACCTTGTTGTACAATAGACGCCGATTATTCATGTACTATACACATATCTATATGAATATTTATGAAATTTTAATTTGGCATTGTCTCCATATCTAACTAATATTATGTGTAGAGTAGTATAGTTAAAATGTTGAGTGTTTCCGTCTGGACAAACAGTGTGTGTAATGAGGGTGGGTAGTTGAGTAGTCATGTTGGTGCGAGGCTGTGGTGGGGGTGAGTTGCGTCACTCGTTGGCCGAACGCACCAAGGCCCTGGCGGCTAAGTGCCACGCGCTGCGTTCACCGGCTCGCGAACAACGCAGCGTGGAGAGACGACGTCCCAGAAACCGCAAGTCGCAGACGCGATGGTACGTCAAGGTTAGTTGCGATCCACGAACGTCGACTCGAATAAGTGGCCACTCGGTTCAAAGGACGCACCGAACTCATTAACATTTGGTATGTAACAAAAACGTAAAAGAAAAGTATCGAGATTTATTAACGACCAGGAATAACGTCAGACACTGAGGAATGTCAAGGTGACTGGCGACATGCGATCCTTTACTTTGGGTGTCTTCCTATTGCAATAGAAACGAGCTTTTGGTATTAGGTAACGCATTTCGCGTACACTGATTGCCGGACTTAGACTTTTTTACTTAACTACATACTTTGAATCCAAAATAAGGAGGGTTGTTGCGTAAATGAGTTTAAGACTTTAAATCTAGATAAAACCAGTAAAATATGTCCGCCTTTAAGCACTTAAATCACATCTCAATATAAGTTTGTCTTCTCCATATATGTGATTATATGACTAATTGCTAATTTAATTTAAAACATGTTCCAACTCTTTGGTGATAAGCGATTATTACTCAGTTGGGTTTTTTGTGAATTTAAAGGAATTTGCATAAATTGATATAACGTTTAATTATTTTAAATGTGTCATACATAACATGTTCAATTTGTTGAAGATTTCCTCTGAGAAGTAATTCCCTGTAACGCTTACACGTTCTTTGTTTACTAAGTATAACGGAAGCTGATGTTTCATGGTTCTAAATGATGAATCAATACTGATATTGTTAGTACACCAGTAACTTGGTATGACAAACAAATATTACACTATCATCCCAACATCTGTAGTCATGTTAGTATTACAGAGATCAGATTTGATTTTCATTGTCTTTAGCTCCTCAATGCAGGCCAAGGCTCGAATTATGTGATTATATATGTGTGTGCGCTATCAGCTATGGAATGCTTGCTTTCGAAGCGTCTAATACATCTTAAATATGACCCAACTAGGTACCGTTGTAGTTTCTAAAACGACTTTAAAATCCTAAGTATTTACATGTGTTATCAATATGTCAGTTGAAATATTTGCAAAAATAATGAAAAAAATTGAGTATCGATAGTATAATGCAATTTTTTATACGTAGATATTTGAGTTTAATATATCGGAGCCCCTCCTCGTTCAAGGATCTCTTCACGCAGGCCGTGCTTGAGTGCTTTTCATAGCAAGCCCTAACCCTCTAAAATAAGTGGAAATGCTTTGCTTTATCGTCGTTTAATGAAAATATATAAATCTACTTATATATTTTTATCGTATGACTCACCGTCTCAATACATGCACAGTAAACGTAATTAAAGTGTGGTTTAGCGTTTTCAATTTTTCTCATGAATCAGACAGGCGTCATTCAAGGGCCTTCATCCTCGTAATTATGTACCGCGAATAAGAAGGACAGATAATTGTGAAATAATAATTATATGCTTTATATAATTATAGTTTTGACTGAGTAATTGAACTCACTTTAGTAGTCAGCTTTTGTTAGTGTACGCTATGAATGATGATAGTTGCTAACTTGCATTAGCAGTCATATCTATTCAGGACAAATATAAAAATACATATATGTATAAAGATAAAGTTATATGTTCGTCGCAACCTACTAAAGATGCGTTATGAGCGAAAAAATTAAAAAATTTCATGTATGTATATCCACTGTATTGATGAAGAAAAAAATCCTGTTCATTACGACTGATAAAAAAATCATAATTTTAATGATAATCGATTTAGTTCTGAGTTTGTGGCAGACTAAAACGCTCAACGCTCTCAGTACTATCGATTGTGAGGGTAATGACCTTTGCTAGTGTGGTTGCTCAGCTGATTTTAATTTCAAGATATTACGATAGAAATCTTCTTAAAAGGCACTTGTGTACAATTTTATTTTGTCCAAATAGTTTGGTGATATTGTTGTATTAAAACTATTTTTTGGTTACAGTAACGAGAAAGTTTTGAATTCCAAGTATTATATTCTAAATGACATTTTGCTGCAATTTTTTTTAATAGAAAACAAGTAGAAAGTTTAAATGCGTTATATGTTGTTGTCAAATAAGGTAAGCGTTTTGCTTGCTTTACCGGTGAAGTGAAATCGTCAGTTAGATGCTGACAACATGGTATTATATTACCATAACGTTAGACACGACGACAATTTAAATAGACACGTTGCTGGTAAAAACTCACTGACTTCTACCATACTTTAAACTTTCATTCATAATCACGGTAAAGTACGTCTATCCATTTACTATATGAAGTGAAAGAAAATCTATTAATCGTTAATTCGTAAGTTATGTATATACACAATATAAATAAATAAATATATACTTTTGTCGCGACTTCGCTCGCGTGTTTGAAGCTGAGACAGTATGTAGTCCAATTCATTTTATTACCACCTAAGCTAGGATACATTTATGCATAGATACAGATTAACAATAACATATAAGCTTTCCCTCTATAATGTCAGTTCCTAGTAATCAATTGTCCACGAACCTAGTACTCTAAAGTAATATCATAATATGTCATGTAATTTGGGGTCATCATGAGGGCGGGATTGCCATCAGCCAAGCGAATCGGTTACGCTTAACGCTTTTACAATGCTTTCTAGATGTATTACGAGATAAGCCCTTTGTTTATACTACATTTAGGTGTACGATAAATAACAATTAAAATTAAAAAAAATATATTACTAATATTTATATATTAAAAACGCTAACTTTTTGTCAATGCGTAATAAAGTAAAAATATCAACTATGGTTACAAACTTTTACTTTTTACGGTGTCCTATCAGAGTACACTTTCTCGCTTTAAATATAACTTTTATATAATCTGTACCAAATGGATTTTACATGCTTTCTTTACGGATATAGATTGGGATACCGAATACCAGAAAATGAAAATATGGCCAGTGTTGCCATTGTACACGTTGGTGGGATACAAGCTTTAAAAATTTGTTATTTTTTTTTTATCATACAAAAGTATTAATTAGGCTTTATTCCGATAATGCAGATATAGAAGCTTGTTATTTTTTTGGTCGACCCTGAAGATATTGTGAAATTTTTGCTCATAGAATTCGTTTTAAATTTTTATGAAATAAATATATTTTTTTATAGTCACTATGATTTACTCGAGGATCGCTTAATAATGTTAAAATTTATAAATTAATAGTAAGAGTAATTTTTATCGAGAAGGTACCTAACTCCTAAGTATTAATTAACCGTTAAACATGATACAATATTAAATTGTTGCGATTACTCAATTCAATTCTTTAATATACGGCCTTCATCCTTTTATAGTGGACAGTAACTCAGGTCACTTACAGACAGATTGCATTAGCAGCTGATTCCTATTAAACATTTACCCTATAGGTTAAGGTCTTACTTACGTTCCTAATTGTAAAACAGTTAGCTGCACTTGACGTATTTCAACGTCACCATTCTTGTATTGTACTATTTCCTGGCTTGAGTGCTTTGTTGGTCTGTATTTTAGTTTTCGTTTTACTGTACTTTTATAATACACTAGTTTTTGCCCGCGACTTCGTCCGCGTTAGTTTGGTCAAGAGTAATATATGTAGGTATAGCTGACCAGGCGAACTCTATTCCGTCTTAGAGGCCATAAATAATCAGGTTTTTTCTGTTTCAATCAAACAGAATTGACATATTAGTTAGTTGTCAAATCTAATGTCAAAAAAAACGTTTGTATGGGAAATAGAAAAGGGCTGTTTTTAGGGTTTTCCCGGCAATTATTCCAATTTTTCTCACCTTTTCAACCTTCCCTGGACTTCCAGGAGTATTTCAAGACAAATTCGCCAAACCGGTTCAGCCGTTCTCGAGTTTTAGCGAGACTAAGGAACAGCAATCCATTTTTATATATATATAGAAGATTATATAATGTATTAACATTGAAAAGAATTATAAATGAATTGGTGCAACAATTTTAGTTTTGTTTTTTAATACTAAGATGGATAGCTAATTAAATTACTTACTCATATTTTCAATGAAGGAAATTTAGATCATATTATCTTAATAAAAAATTAAATTAGTTATATAAATGCTTGAATGTAGGTATAAAAATAAATCTACACTCATGATGCCTTTGGCCACAACCAATACGCTGTTTTTGTTAAGTTTAGATTTATAACAGGTTAATTGCACACGCAACGGATATATAAGGTCAAGAAATGTTTTGGTTCAACAAAAAGTTATGCAGCTTCTGCCTTTAAAGGGTACAAAGACGAATGAACATGACCCCGGGCTGATAGCGTGAGAAAAAAAGCTGGTTTAGACGTGACGTCCCATTGCGAGAACGCTACATTACAATTCTCCTTTCAACCACCCTTATTGTATTATTCACACTGACGTTATATAGATACTACTGTCATAGTTAAAACCATAATATATATAGACCATAAAAAACTGTAATGTGATAAATTCGCAAAACAAGCTGATATAAATATTTCATTACTGTCAGAAAATGTGTTGAAAAGTTTGATTTGGTTTTTTAAATTTACGATACCTACTAGTGAAAATTTTGACTGGTACACATTATACTAAAATTTTAATTTCTATCTGCTTCTGAAGGTGCGGAAATAATACATATAATTGTTCCGAATGATATAGGGATGTTACCTAAATCTGAGCACAATATTTAATTCATCTTCAATCCTTAATCAGTACGATTTTTCTACCACCTGGGTAATTCGAGTTTAATAGTGATTTTTGGCTTTTTTCTTATTCGTGAAACCTTTATTTGATTCGCAATATTTGTATCCTTCGTATGGAGCTAAATCGTCTACTAAACTATTTATTTTAGGAAAAAACATTATTCAAAGAAAGCGGTAATCGTATGTCCTATATATGTATATACCCGACTGGCAGTAGTACGATATGGACACTATCTTTTATACAAGAGATGATTTTGTAATAAAAATTTAATTTTAAGTGATTAGGTTTTCTATAACAAAAATAAAATTCTACGCTTTTTACTTTTACCAATCATTATAATGATCTACATTCATTGCCAGTAATCGGTAGAGATCAAAGTTCAAAGTATGCAGTTCCTAATTAATAGGCATAATGGAAACAAATTATAAAATGACAGAGAGCTCCTTAACAGGCGTCGTGCATAATATGACCACTGTTTTTAGTCTTAATTTTAATATTTTTTAAGAAACAGATTGTAGGTATGCATTGTACAGGTAAAAATTAAGAATACGCCACATTTAAAAATATGTTTTAATGCCAGTACACACGGGGCCTGCTTAAGGGTTAAAATAGAAACTTGTACGAGGGAATAAATCTTAGGGGCGGGAGGTCTAACAAGATTCTCTTTTACCCTTACTCTGCAGCCGGCTGTAATCCGACATTCAATAGATAGTCGGAATAATTTAAGAAGTATTGTGTTATAAATGATATACGATAGTTACGTGTCTTTTTCTAACAACATTGGTCAGTTTAATTTAGCCGGGTTTTCAAGCAGTATTATATGTATAAATCTTGAATCGATATAATACACGAACTACACAGACAAATGTATTTAGAATCAAGTTCAATAGCTATGAATTGATTCAATAGGAAATGCCAGAGCGCACTTTGCGCTGTTAATTTATGTTGGAATTAAAACTCTATTTAGTGTTAGATGTTCTGAAGGGTATTGTAGTGTACAATGTAGTGTAATGCGATCTTTTTACATTGAACAAGCGCTCAAACAATAGCCACTTGACATGTCTTGTATAATATTGAGAAAACACTTACTGATAATTCTTTGATATCGAGAAGTGTCTTTAACATTCGCTTTCGTCTAAGAAATTTGATTTTTGAATGTGAATTTTAAAAAAAGGTTGTTTATTGTGATAAAGGTTAACATTGCTTGTTTTTCAATTAATGATTTCCTTAAATGCTTTTTGTTTTATTCTCCGTTTGACCAAAATCATTAAACTGTCATTAAAAAGAATAAATAATATGCGAATATTGTAACAGTATGACATTTTTTTTCACTTTATCCATGTTTGTATTGAATGTTTATCGTGTTTGTTATATTTACAATCTCAGCAAAAAACACGTCAACATTGCCCTTGTTTGAATAAATAGTTGTCAGTCTGTGATTTCTATAATTATGAGAACCTTTACGTATAAAAAAAACTTTTTCTTTGCTAATATCTGTGTATTATATATATAAATACACAGTACACAATCCAAACGTTTTTTTGCGTGTCTTTTTTTACTCTTGTTTGTATATAAAACGATCAAATCACTAAAAAGGCTGAACAGATTTTGACGGTACTTTCACTTGCAGATAACCAAAGTAATAAGAAGTACACGAGGCTTTATTTCAGAAAATATATTTTTATAATAAATTACTAAGTTGAAACAAAAAGTCGTAATAACAGCTAGTTTTCTTTAAACATGTTTATAAAGATAATAATACAAGAGCTGACTAAAATATTTTATTACTATATTTTAATACGTCTGTAATGTAAATCTAAGGAAACCTGTGTTGTTTTTGGCTTCGCGTTATTTTTTGTACATGCATTTTGAATATTTATGTCGGGTCAAGCGAGGTCAAGCATCTCAACAGTGTTTGTATAAAATATGGATATTTATAAGAAGCTAGTACTTACCATTATTATTATTTATCAAAATGAAACATATTAGGCACCGAGAAATTGCATGTCTAAATTTTTAATAATCAAATGGCATATAATGGCATGGCATGGCAAATCAATTCTAATGGATAATTGTTCAAATAGCTACATTCAATTGTCGTAGATCATTTATTTTTATAACGTTAATATTTCAAAAGACAGACACATTAACAAAATATTCCAACGGTTTGATTTGTTGGTAAATAATAGAACTTGACTTAAGTATTACTATAAACTGTGATTACGTTCTTATTACTTTCAGCTTACTTTACGCTTTTAGTAATAAAATGCAAGCTATTCGACAATTAACAGAATATTAGTACTATAGTTATATATCCTGCGGTTTGATAACTTTTATTGAGTAATAAATACATATAATTCATTTTAATTTTAATCCAAAGTTGTTTGCAACTCTATGAAGCCAATTCCGATGTCATACAGCGAAGGAAATGAAAGGAAAATTACCCGGCATATTGAGGTAACACAATCGACCTCATTTCACACTTGACCCGTTTCCATTTCTGTTTCATCTTTATATTAATATTGTACCAGGTCAGGTTTTATGGAATTGGAAAAAATAACAATAAGGTCACCACACAAACGTGCCAAATTTTTTAATAGTTAGGTTGTATGTGATTTTAACTTAACCATTAGTCAAGGAATGTCTATCTATTTTTATTATTTTGTATCTATATAATGAAAGAGGATTTGCTTTACACTATAAATATTGATCAGTGAAATTTTGGAAATTTGCCATAGTGTGGAAGAAAAGTCGTCCAGCCGAAGTATACACGAGTATAACAGGAGTATTTAATTTACTTACTTACTTTTATATATTATTTTATTTAAATATGTTATATGAATACGATTGTTATTCTTATGATAACACAAAAATATAGTTTCTATATTAATAACACAGTTATTTTTAAAACGAGCCGTAGGAGATTTTTTTTAGTTATTTTATTTTGATTACAAATTTTCAAACTTGTATCATTAAAATCAGATTATAAGAATATTATGAAGACTGTTTTGTTATTTTAATGTAAGCATTCGTAACAACAAACAACATGTCTTGTGCATGTCTTAGCAATTTAATCAATAATAATTGTACCGCTCTTTCTAACATTATATAAGATGTTGCGATGGCCAATAATTATGCATATATTCTTATAACTATGAATTATTCACTCCCGATACTATTACTATGATGTAAGATTCGTATTTTGATCATATGTATTACATAAAGAAATGTTTATTTATACATAGTATATAAAAGAAAACTTTTCTAAGTGTAGTGATTTATATTTATATTGTGATCCTTATCGTATCAAGTTCAATTTTAATTACGTCATTTTAAGTTGTCAAAAAAATAGATAAAGAAGGAAGACGCCGTGATCGGTCTAATCTCATTTTTTATTAGGTTTGTTCAAAACAGTAAAACGAACATCCAAATAAACTCGATTTAAAAGTAATTTGAAACATACTAATATATATATTTAATTATTTTACTAACAGACTAACCAATTAAATTAAACTCGAACACATTGTTACTTAGTACATACTTACAAATAAATTGTAAGGATTTGTAATTCGAGTTTGTTTTTACGTGAGTAATGCGATGATATGATACTGATTGTATTTCTGTTTTATTTGTAACGTAACACTAACAATGACTAACAAACGCTTTGAATACATGACGAGCACATGAAGTGTTCGAGTGTGACACTCAAGGTAGTGGCTGGCAGATGATCGCTACATTCAGTCCATCGGTTCTGTTCACACGATCTCTCCGTTAGAGAGCAGTCGACGTTGGTGCGCCCGCGCAGACGCTATTATCACTCTTTAATACTCATAATAACGTACCAAATAAGGATAATTAATTCTAACTAAGATGACGTTATAGTGCTCTATACTCGTTTGGTGAGCGAAGTGTTTTTGTCAGTGTTACTCAGTTGTTAACATCACGCTAGTCGTCTGAACTCGAGTGCCTGTTTCGTGAAAGTTTCTTTCCGTTATATAAACTGCGAATACATTCGATGGTGATACATGAACGTGTTAATTAAAGCTCCTTCTTTTCGTATTCAATATATCATCGATTGGAGGAAACGTGTTGAGCCGGATGCCTTTAGCAAGTGTGCCGCTGGCGCGCTGTGCGATTTCACCCGCTTCACGCACGCTCGAGCTCACCAGCGGGGTCCGTCGGTCTGGTCCATAGAGTTACAGCATTTGCACGAGCATCTGTGTCGCATCGTGTGGTGTGGTAGTGAAAGTGTGTGTAATGATCGCGGTCAGCTGGTCTCGGTGACGTCACGACATGGGCCATGTGGAAGATATGCGGTATCAGTAAGGCCGAGCCCGTGTTGTTCTCTTGCATCGATGACGATTATGTAAGGATAACATCGCGTATGTTGTTAGTGATAAGATGATAATACGTTTTGTTTGCAGTATTTGTTATCGTATACACGTGAAATATTGTTATTTGTGATTTTGTGATGGAGTATAGATATTTTTAAGTCGGTCGATAGTTGATATTACATTTAATAAAAAGCGTTATAACATTAAAATATGTTTCTAAAATGATTAATAAAACTACTGCAGACGAGTCATGGAAATAAATAGATTTTCTCTATCGCAACTTGGATAATTCAGTAATTTAATAATAGCATCTCTGCTTGTTGATTGTGGTTTTATTGCAACCGTTATGAAGTTTGCTCTCAGTTCGTCTTTTGATATAAAAACTATTTGTTCAACAAAGAATAAAAAATAAACAATTAGAGATCAGGAAATATAAATGTGCTAGAACCAGATGAGATACAAGGCCATTGTTCCTTGCAACTAAATGCCTTGCTAATTGGTGATAGAAATATACTGTCCCTTTAAAATGCATGTTTTTTATAATAAAAAATTATAAAAGGCACAATAGCAGTTTTCGAACCTAATTTCGTTAATATCTGTTAAGATCGAGTGACATTTATTTTTCTTCTCCATTCTACTTATTTTTCTAATCCAATTTATTTCTTCACACTAACGGACAGATATATACATATTATTATTTTTTTAATTTACATTTTTTATTTAAATATTGTTATATAACAATTTAACAAAGTCTACTTGACTCAGATATAGATTAATCTGGACGATTTACATTTTACCTAAATCGAGCTCATAATTAAATAATAAAACGAAATTGATTCGTACATTATAATATGGTTTATAAAAGTGATGTGTGTGATGATGGTATTAATGAGGTGGTGGTATGTTCCAGCAGCCGACCTGGCGGTTGTGGGGCGAGGAGAAGGTGGACGGCGCGGTGTACACGGTCTACCTCAAGAAGGTTCGCTACCATCGCCCCACGCGCAGTGCCTCCAGTGTAAGTATTAACATTCACACGAAAACATATTGCTTATTTATTCACAATAAACAGGTACATTCTAGGATGGTCGTCCATTTTTCTATAATAAGTATAGTAGTTTTGAAACTTGGTTTATTAAAGGAAACATCTTTGACTTCACTATGCCAAAAGAGGAAAACATTTCAAGACGAGGCTATAAGACCTAGAAGTATGTTAAACATTCAACAGCAAAATTCTTAATAATATCAATTCATATTGAAATAATGATATTCATAATAAAAAAATTATAATTTACCAAGAAAAA
Source organism: Danaus chrysippus (assembly GCA_916720795.1). Lineage (NCBI taxonomy): Eukaryota > Metazoa > Arthropoda > Insecta > Lepidoptera > Nymphalidae > Danaus > Danaus chrysippus. The sequence goes on along the minus strand of CAKASE010000057.1, from coordinate 2,919,344 downwards.
TTAGTTTTAAACCCTTAATTATATTTAAATTCATCACTAGATATTGCCTGCGGCTTTGTCGGTATTTAAAACACCCTTGAGACAAGCGTGATTATCGTTTTAGAGCCTCAGTCGATTCTTGAATCTGATTCTAACTAGGAACTGCCTTAAGAAAATGCCCTTTGTAGTAAAGAAATATTACTAAGAATATTCGTTCAATTCAAGGAATAGTAGGAATGGGGAAAGGAAAACTTTCTCATGATTATAGTCGCTTGTGATAGCCAGAGCTACTACTTATTCATTATACAGGGTGACTGGTGAATTACTATCGATATTTGAGGACGTGATATTTGACGATCATATATGACAAAATAAAAATTAATATAACATAAATATTAATAAACTTCTAAGTAAAGTTAACCAAAAGTTGTGTAATTAATTACGCATCGTATGAACACCCTACAGATTAGGTATACACTGACACTCACACATACGCGTGTCGTGACGTGGTGTTGTATCAGCACGCCGCCGCACGCGTCCACACTTGAACACTTGGAACGTGTCAACACTTTATTTATTTATAGGGAAATTTTGTCAAAAATTAAGTACCTATTTTTTTTACATAATTGGAATGAGAATCATGTACCGAGTATTCTCCTTAAATATTGATAGTAATTCACCAGTCACCCTGTATACTTGCGAGTGGAACTCTTGTCAAAAGTGGTGTAGCTGTTCCAGAGATTAGCCGGAACAAACAGATAGACTATGTACAAATTTTTGAATTGCCAATTTGACGTAAGTGTCTCATGTATGATATATGTATGATATATACTGTCAAATGCTTTTAGTGAAAATCAGTTCTTCGAAAATTACAAATAAACATTTAAATTTTTTATTACAATACATTTCTAGTTCTCATGGATTTCATACAAATGACAACATTAGAATGTATCATACTAAATGCGTTTTAAATTATTATTAATATTGGAAATGGACTTAATAGAAGATCACAGATTAGAGTCCAGTTTCTTCTCAAGCAAAATTAAATATACATTTTATAGTAATGGTCGTTACTTCAAGACATTGTATGCTGTCATAAACGTTAGCAGTTTATTGATGTTTTCTTTATAGTTATCATATATTTGTGGCTTTCCCGAGTTTTTACTACACTTAAGTAGCTTACTCAACCCGATTATTAATATGTATTATAAAAAAATATCGATTTATGAGAAGACGAAAACAAATAATATACATATTGTATTTTTAATCGATTTTTACAGTACTTTAATCGTTTTAATATTTGTGTCACCACATGTCAGTACGCCATGTTGTTTATTTAATATACAGTTGTTAAGTAGATTAACACTATAACATTTTTTGTGTCGTTGATGTAATCCTGTAAAAATTTGGGGCTTCACATTGATGTGTTAGAGCCATGAAATATGTACAAATGTATAATGCGGTTGGAATAACTCGATGATTCATGATTGATAATATTGTTTGTTAATAATGACAAATACACACACACACACACACACACACACACACACACACACATAAATGCACATATACACATATGTACACGCATATACGCACACATAGCTACTGTAAATAAAAAACCCGAATCCAATTGCACTGAGTTTATCGTTAGTTACATATTGTGAGTTGTATAAAAATACAATAGGTAATAAAATATTGTTTGTATAAATAATGATACTCTTTCGTGTTAATATTAAAACACTGATATATACAAATACCTAACTTTACTTAATAGTGATACAAAAACAAACCAATTTCTTCTTATAACTTCGGACAAGTAAACTCGAATGAAGACTGAACCGTAATAATATGCATATGATATTTATGTACCTATGTTGTTCTACTATTATATCAAAATATGTTTTTCTTGTGATGCGTGTACATTTTATAACAATGAGTATTGAACTTAGTATGGTATTGCAACGTTAAAAGTTATTCTACTATTAAAAAATAAGAATATACTTTTTATAATGATCATAAGATAAGACTATTCAAAAAGATTAAAGTGTCAAAAACATTGATATTGTTGGTAGTGAGTTTAGCAATGTAAACTTATAATAAAGGTACTATAGTTATTCCGTGATTAAATGTGAAAACCACACTTTTGATGCTTGTAAGTAGTTTCCAACAAAACATATTTGGCCAATAATTACAAGGCAAACTTTTGACAGCAGACATTAGTTTTGATATTGATACGTTTTTAGTTAATTGTTTTTAAATTATTATTAGTCTGGAAATAATAGTCCTTTCTTTGTGTCATCTAATGATTAAGGGTAGTTTTACTAATATTATAATTGCGAAAGTTTGTGATAGTGTGTGTATGTTTGTTACTTCTTCACGCTCAAACGGCTGAACCGCTTTTGATAAAATTTTGTATACTGGAAGCTGACGTCCAGGAATAAAATATAGGCTACTTTACATCCCGGAAATCCCGAAAATCCGCGGGTAACACCGCGGGGCACAGCTAGTTACTCATAAAATCTACATATAAAGTATATACAAATGCTTTTCATAATAGAAAATAGCAGTCTTGGAAATAAAAATCTATAAAACCGATATTATAAAATTCTAGTTATAGTTTACACATTAATTTTAGAGCTATATACACAGCTATATGTACATATACATAGGTGTACAACTTTGCTTCCGCCGTTTTGCAATAAATGGTTGTAGCGGTAAGTGGTAGTCGAAATAAATAGATCGTAGATGTCATACAATAAGCTTAGGCATTTGTAAACATAACGCCATCGAAATATTAGTCGATTTGTGTCTGCATCATAAAGTTATTCTCGATTAAACATGTCAACTTACGAGCCAAATTCTCGTCATTTGCGGGAGGTTTTAATTTTCTGCTTTAATATGAAGAAATCTGCGGCTGAGGCTCATCGAATGCTCTCAAATACCTGATGGTGAGACTGATATTAGTGAAAGAACGTGCCGAGAGTGGTTTCAACGCTTCACGAACGGTGATTTTGACGTCGAAGACCGGCATGGCGGTGGAAGAGAGAAGGTTTTCGAAGATGCAGAATTGGTGGCATTACTTGATCAAGACTCGTGTCAAACGCAACAATAATTGGCAGGATCATTGGGAGTGATGTAACAAGCCATTTCAAAATGCCTGAAAGTCATGGGAATGATTCAGAAACAACGAAATTGGGTGCCGTACGAGTTGCAGCCGAGAGATGTTGAATGGCGTTTGTTTACTTGTGAATAGCTGCTTGCAAGGCAAAGACGGAAAGGATTTCTGCATCACATTGTGACTGGGGACGAAAAATGGGTTCATTACGATAATCCCAAGAGCAGAAAATTATGGGGATATCACGGCCATGCTTCCACGTCGACGGCCAAACCGAATATTCACGATTCCAAGGTATGCTCTATATTTGGTGGGACCAGCTCGGCGTAGTGCATTATGAGTTGTTAAAACCGACTGAAACAATCACAGGCGATAGTTATCGAACACAATTAATGCGTTTGAGCCGAGTATTGAAAGACAAACGGCCGCAATACAACGAGATACATGATAAAGTGATTTTACAGCACGACAATGCTCGACCCCGTGTTGCCAAAGTGGTCAAGACATACTTGGAAACGTTGAAATGGGAAGTTCTACCCCACCCGCCGTATTCTCCAGACGTTGCTCCCTCGGACTATCACTTGTTTCGATCAATGGCACACGGCCTGGCTGACCAGCACTTCCGGTCTTATGAAGAAGGTAAAAATTGGATCTATTTGTGGATCGCTTCAAAAGATGACCAGTTTTTTCAACGCGGGATTCGTATGCTGCCCGAAAGATGGGAGAAAGTAGTGGCCAGCGATGGACAATACTTTGAATCATAAATGTATAACCAGTTTTTTACAATAAAGCCTCGAATTTCGGAAAAAAACGGCGGAAGCAAAGTTGTACACCTAATAATTTAACCAAAAATTAAAGAGAAAACACAAATAACTATAAGTAGATTTATGAAATTGATTACCATATTTATTTTAATGAGACACTATTCATTATACGTTTCTCTTTTAAGCTAATTCGGAAGTCCACACTAACAAAATGTAGGACAGAAACTAGTATATCATAAAACTATCACATATAACTTTAAATTGCTGACATTAAACTTTCGCGTGACTGTATACGAAATGTAAAACAGAGTATGGATGTTCTAGTAAAATGATTATAATTCAGTTTCTAGGTTACCGTGATCGAACTATTCTATACTACCATGACTCATACTGGAAGGTCGTTATATACTAAAAATTGATTACATTTCCTTCACAAAATCAATGATTAGATTGTAGAGGAGCAATTTAAATTATTTTTCTATATAATGATAGATAGATAGTAAGTCAGTGGTGGCCTAGTGGTTAAAAGGCCCGCCTCTGATGCATGAGGTCGCGGGTTCGATCCTGGCCCGGGCAAGTAGCCAAAAGAGGGTTGATGTCAGGCAGGCGGCCGGTCGTAAAAACAAATAGCCAAAACTATTCACAACATATAAGACAGACCCTGGCTATAGCTGGGAAATTGCCAGGTAGAAGAAGATTCTATATAATGATAGTAAATGTAGTTTTTATTCTGAATTGTTCCTTATATATTTCAGGAGTCAGACGACGAGATCTCCCACCTAGAGTGGGAAACCGTGCGAGTGCGCTTTGTGAAGGCTGGAACAGTTGAACGGCTGGTGGAGGCGCTCGCCACTGACGATGGTGAACTCGAGTCCACATACGTCAACGTCTTCCTTGCCACTTACCGGTAAATAATCTAATATATAAAATTTCCATGTCACAATGTTAGTTACCGTACTTCGAAACGGCTTTTCCGACTTTTACCAAACTTTATATGCGTATTCAGTACGTCTGAGAATCGGCTACTATCTATTATGCATACTCCTAAGTGATAAGGAGTTGTTTGCCCTTAATTTTTTTTTAATGTACGAAAAATATTGTTTTTTAATTTTTATAAAGTGGCACGAAAATACATACAACCCTTAATATTTACTTTTTATTACCAAACTCTATTTTTTATGTGGCAAAACAACGATTGACGGGTCAGCTGGTATCTCTATATAATTTATGAAATACTTACAATACTTGGTTAAAGAATATATTATGTATAATTCCAGCTCATTTGCGGAGTGCGGTAAAGTGCTGGATCTACTGCTGCGGCGGTATCAAGCACTGGCGTCGGAAGACGTCCTCCCTGCGACGGTCGATACATCGCAGCAACATAGAAAGTTAGTTGTGTACATAATTCATACAACATAGATGCACAGCTTCAAATTATTTCAAATGCCTCTTGTCTCCTCTGGAGGACTTAATATGTTACTTTCTATAAAGCGAAACATTACATTCAGTTACTATCGTGTTTATAGGACTCTGGTGGCATGTCTCCACGTTTGGTTGGATACCTATCCGGAAGACTTTCGACAACCTCCTCACCATCCCGCACTGCAGCAGCTTCTCGCCTTCACACAGCTTCATCTGCCTGGCTCTGAGTTACACTCGAAGGTTGCTATCGCATATTTTTCTTATTTAATTATAATGTATAACATCTTTCCACAAAGTTTTAAAATATTCTTTACCTATTTTCCAGGTGTTACAGAAGCTAGCAGTGTTCAGTGCGGAACGAAACGGATGTGTGGGTGGAGCGGGGGTGTGCCTCGCGCCTGGTATGCGCGTGCTGCAACACCACACTAGCGCCTACCGCCTCCCACACGTACCCCATAGACACTTCGCTGAGCAGCTCACACGTATGGACATGGAACTGTTCAAGAAGCTGGTGCCCCACCAGTGTCTCGGCGCGGTGTGGTCCAGGCGTGACAAGGACCGATCCCACGACGCCGCCACTGTCCTGGCGACGGTCAATCAATTCAACGCGGTGTCCTTCCGTGTTATATCAACCGTACTCGTCGAACCTAACCTCAGGCCGATAGAACGTACGGACATACTCGCCGCCTGGCTCGACATAGCTCGGGAACTTCGGGTGCTGAAAAATTTCTCTTCATTAAAGGCCATAATTTCGGGGTTGCAAAGCAATCCCGTCTATAGGTTAAGGAAAACTTGGGCCATTCTGTCCAAAGAAAAAGCGGAACTGTTCGAGGAGTTGGCAAGAATATTCAGCGAAGATAACAATCGTTGGGCCCAGCGTGAACTTTTGATGCGTGAAGGTACTGCCAAATTTGCAGATACCGTGGGCGAGAATGACAGACAGTTACAGAAATTATTACACGAGCGAGGGTCACCCGGCGTCAGCCACGGGACTATACCGTACTTGGGAACATTTTTAACAGATCTTACTATGATCGATACCGCTATACCAGATACTGTGTTCGATGGTTTGATAAATTTTGATAAAAAACGAAAAGAATTCGAGGTTCTCGCCCAAATCAAATTATTACAGGGCGCCGCAAACGCCTATCACTTACCTTGCGATCCCCTGTTCGATAGATGGTTTGATTCAGTGATCATCCTAGACGACAGGGAGGCGTATCAGTTGTCATGTCAAATAGAACCACCGACGAATCCCCCAAAAGAACGAAGACCAAAGAATATAAACAATAACAGCCAAGGGCACAGGAAAAATGATTCAATTGCTAGTACAAGTTCCAGTAACAGTTCTCAATTCTACTGTGAGACTGACGGCGCCGGTAACGCTTGGAAACGTGATAGTTTGGAGCGGCGTATATCACCAACGAGATTGTCTCACGGTTCCTCCTCATCTTCTTTGCCTTCTCTAGACGTGTCACTGTCAAGCGCTAACAGCGGTCAGAAGACTGCCAACGGTAAAGCCCCGGCGACCAGTCCAGCACACCCTAACAAGACCGGCCCTGACTTCTATATCATCCGAGTGACTTATGAGTCTGATTGCGTTGAAACAGAAGGCGTGGTTCTCTACAAGTCTATAATGTTGAGTAACAATGAGCGCACGCCGCAAGTTATTCGTAACGCGATGTTGAAATTAAATCTCGACGGGGATCCAGATTCTTATACACTGTCACAAGTTTTACCAGAAAAAGGTGTGTATAAATAAATGTTTCAATAGTTCTATTTTACTATAATTGTAGTTCTTATAGTACTTTTTAAGTCCAATTGTTTAGCGCATGCTAGAGACTCTTTCGTTTATCAAAATGCCACCAAAAGTAAAGACTCAATTACTTAGTAAGTATTTATATTACTTTTCAAGTAAAATGTTATCTATTTTCAAAATATAGATAATAGAATGTTGTTTTACTTAAAGCTTCTTATGTTTTATAAAAACTAAGCATATGAAACTGTTGTAGTGGATTTTTAGTTATACATGTAAACTGTTCTTACAGAAATGGTGTTGCCATCAAATGCGAACGTCTATTACGCTGTCAACACGGCGTATAACTTGAATTTTATATTAAGACCACGCAAACCACAGACTGAAGCTATCGTTAATGGAAAAGCTAAGAACAAACGAACGTGATCCTTTCCGGATATAACTGAACTGTTTTGCTGTACTTTTAACTGACAAGGACTATCGGGAGTTTAGCAAAATGGACTAATAACAGTGTTAAAATGGCGGCAAATATCAAGGACAACCCATGACAAGACATTTATCAGTGTTTTATCATAAGACTTACCGATGTACCGTGTTTTAGTAATGGTGAATGTTCAGTAAAGTGTTCGATTGGCGGAATGATATACATTATACAAAATATTTCGTCGTTTCTAGATCTATTCAACTACTCGTGCCTGATAATTTGAAATGTTCCCACGTCACTAAATGTTGTAAATTAACAGCTAGATAATTTTTTTATATGTTTTATTTAAATGTAAATAACATGCTCTCAATGCCACCTCTAAGTTAAGTGTTGTAAGTAATGTGATTTTTTTTATATTTGTATATATTGATTTTATATTTATTATTAAGAATCTCGTGTATTATTTTTTTTGTATGAATGATATTAAGCCAAAGGCAATACTATCTCTAATAGGTGCTGTTAATATTTGTATGTATATTAGGAGCTTTAAAACATAATACATTTTAAACCGAATTTCGAATGATACTTAATAATATAAGTGATAATACCGCTGAATTTGATGCATGAGAAAAAATATACTTAATGAAATTGAATTTAATAGGATTCTTTGTTTTTAATACTATTATAAACTGCATTTGGATTATAGTGCCTATATTAAAATATTGTATACATGTAATATTATATGTTTTTTGGGGCATTTATAACAATGTAACTGTATTAAATACTCCTTTAATAAGTGTTCATGTTACCTGGAGTAGTGGAGAAGCATGTTCGGGACTTTACAAAACCTTTGTTAATAAATGTACTTTATAATGTAGCTCTCACCAGTGTCCCCGCGTAACTTGTTATATTTTGTACAATAAAATATTGATGAATAACCTTTAATTAACTCTTTTATTATATTATATTCATATTATCTTTATTTTTCTATTAATGTGGCCAGAATTCCATATAAGATGTCCTTTAAAGTTGTTGATCAATCAAAACAATTTAAATTACTATGTAGTCTTTTGACTTATTAAGTGTTTTAGTTTATTAAAATTTTACTCAACACTTTTTTCATGAAAGCGTGGTCCAAATACCGTAATGTGCTATGTCTAAAATTATATAATCATATCATCTCTCAACCAAATAAAATAAAAAAATGTGTCAATTCTTAATTTAATAAGCAATGTTGTAATTGTAGTTTACTGAAAATGCGTTAGAGGGCGTTTACAACAATACAAGAAAAAATGAAACAGAAATAACAGTTTCTTTTTAAACAGGCTGTTATTTAAGTCACAAAAAACTTATTAAAAAGTATTTGCTTTATATAATCTTTTCGTATAGGCATTTCAATTGTAGACTTAGCAAAAGAAGTCCAAATTTGCAATTATTTGAAGGGTTTTATTACCTGCCAAATAACTGTGATTCTGAATCTAGTGCAATAAAAAAGGTAGCAGTTGGTATGCGATTCCCTTATTTTACAAGGCGTCGGTAATAATTTATAACACGGAAACCATAATGTGGTAAATTAAAACCTAGCTGGCATAAAAGAAGGCAGGTCATAGCAGATTACTTCTTTACAAAACTACTCAGGAGTGCCTAAAGTAATTTCTACAAAAAGTTAACTCGTTATTTAAAAAAAATGTTCATCACTAATGGGTATCTTTTTCCATTATTTTTTAGACTAAAGCCAGAAGATTTTTTGTTTTCATAAAAATTGTGATGAACTTTTTAACCAATTCTAAGTTAATTTGATTAAAAAATCTTCTTTTAATCTCTGAAAGCTATTTTGTGCTAAAGTTGATTTTTGACTTGAATAAACAGTTTAAGTCAGCTCTTATTAAAGTACTACGAGCTAATACAAAAAAGAGTAGGTAAACGATCATTAGAAAAAAAAGGAATTGCAATTGTTTATTTAATTGTTTTCGACGGAAACCATTAAGGCCATTAGCTGGTGAAAAATTAGAATCGTTAAAGTGTCATTTTCACAGCGTTTAAAAATAGCACCGACTGTATAATGCGAAAGGTACATTTTGTGGCGCATGGCAGGCCACCTGCGTGTGCCACCGTTTGACAGTTAGTCGGCTGAAAATTTCATGGCCATCGTATCGAACGAGGGGACGCGCAGTCGCGAGAGGACGAACCACCGCCTCACAACAACAACCTCGGAGCTCTCACTAGTGCCGGTCGAGTGTGCAGTGACACCACGTGAACTGCTGATACCGATATGTGAATTGAAACGTCTTTGTCTGCTCCCGTTGGAGCTATGGCGCGTTATCGTATAGCGCGCAAAATGAAATAGTCAGGTGAGATGCTTTACACTCAATGTTACTCATTTATGTTTATAATGTTGTTGGTATTTTGATATTTTGTTATTGAAATTTTCGTGACACGACTTTAGTGAATATAGGTTAAAAATTATGAATAAGTTTGAGTTAATTGATAGTAATTGTTGGGGTGTCGTGTTAAGAAGGCACGTTGGTGGGAGCGGCCGACATCTACATTGAAGCTCCATCAGTGCCGCAATCTGATTACGGCACACCTTCTGAAATATAAGACAATGACCCAATGACTTTTTAATTAATTTATTACTTGGCAATATTTCTAAAATAAATACATTTATTTTAGTACATTTTGTTGTAAACGATTGAAAAAGTGTGCTGTCATAATTAAGGTAGAATATTTTGTTTTTTTCATTCACAAGTTTTAACTTTTTAGTGTTATACATTGTTTAAAGTTTTAGGAAAACGTAAAAAATATTCTTGATAAAGAATAGATCTTATTGTTTAAAAATTTGAATAATTTTGATTTTAGTTAATTTTAAATATATTTATATTTGAAAACATGTTTGTTGTATCATATAAAACATGGAGAGGTTAATATTTTTGTTCTATAAAAGTATATTCTTCTTGATAAAAAAATATACACTTTAATTTTATTATACTTTATTTATTTATTCCACATTTTAAGGGCTTATTTACAGTTTTACAAGACGGCAATCAGAGTAATTGTTCAGTAATTCATAAAAATATATTTTATAAATTTTGAATAGTTGATAGGTAGTAGATAAATTGTCATTTTGTCTCTTTTATTAACAGTCCATAAAGATACTACTCATTGAGAATTCCTCATCAAAAACGTACATGGAACCAGTATATTTTCACCGTATTTCTATTTTAACCCAATTTTTTTGACACTGCTTAAGGAACTTTGGGACATTTTAAAATAAAAACCATTTTGGAATTTCCTCTGGAGTGACTCACATTATTGACATAAATTTACCTTTTTTTAACTATATAAGTGCCGTAAAAACGTTATGAATTATGGTTTTCCTTAGTTTCAATGGAATATAGGAGTAAATAGTAAATTTTCAAATCAGACTTCATAACAATAAATAGTGTAACTTGCGGGTAAATCGCGTGACATTAGAGCTGGCTGCACGCGACGTCCCCGACAATCCAATAATTTAAGTTCAGAGGCTTTTTATTTAAATTTCTCCTGAACTGCATGTGAGTAAATTATAGACGAAACTGGAAACTAACAACGTTGTTTAAATCACAATGTAATTGGCCTCGTTCATCAGACAATTTAACGTCCAAACTTCGTCGATAAAGTGATTTATTTAATTGTTTTATAAACCAATTATCTTCTAGAACGGATATGTTTATAGCGTTTAAAAAGTTCTAAATTTATTTATGTATCCAGTAGTCGAAATTACGTAAGTTATACGATCCCGACGAAATAAAATAGAAGTTTCCGAAATTAGAGCCATCAATGGTCTGTGGATCGTAAACAAAGACGTAAAAGGCGACGTGAAATCATTTTACTGTGGAAATTATTTATGTTTTGTATTTTTTATTTATGTTGTCGCACGTTTTATAGATCTTTTAAGGAAATTTTGGACCATTCCTGGTTTATAAGAGTATCGAGGAAGACAGAAAATTTTAAAAATTTTTAGAACACGTTATCTGATATATAAAAATTTTAGTTTGGAATTTTTCATAATAAAGACAAAGAGTCATTCTAGCTTGAAATGAAAACACTTGTTTTGTATATCATTTGTTAATGATCATTGAAAAAATATGTCATAATTCCAATAAGAAAAAAGTCGATTTGATAGTATTATACCTTTAAAATAAAACGTGTTCACTTATGTTCAACGTATTGTATGGCTTCATATGAACTACTTATTTCCAAGGTCAGAAAACAGATACAAAGTCGTATTATAGAGTATAGTTCTTATACATAGCTACAGTACTTCAAATGTCAAAAAAGTTATTTTCTATCAAGTCTTTAAGTATCCGAATTAATGATTGGTTTGCCATTTCGAACATTTTGCAGTTGTCAAACCGCGACCTACATATACATATATCGATGTATGCGGACAACAGTTTTCTATTATCAAAGTTGAGTTTTTCTCATAATTCTTATACATATATTTTACCACATACTTAATGGCTATTTTATCATATGTCCAAACAATTAATAAAATTAAACAGTCAACACTTAACACTCAAGAGTTTTCGGATTGCGTGTTGAAGTTGTCCTGTATTTTTGATTTTGTTAATACAATTTAAAGGGCCAATATGTTTTAATTACTTTTCAACAGTCAAATTTTATTTTATCACCCCCACACTTATAAATATAAGTAAGGTTAAAGTCCATAATTTACGAAATACATCTCATATAGCGGATGTTGATGGCCAGTTACATGAACTCATGACAAACCAACTTTCTTCTTTTCTTTTCTATTTTTTCGTATTTTTATTCAGTTCGGTTGAAAAAAACTTGAATCTATGAACTTCTTAATGATAAATATATTTGTTGAGATTATTTTAGGTAAAATACTATTAAAAATTGACGTTTGTAGATATGTATATTAAAGTAATAACAAATTATTTCGAAAATTATTGGATAAGGTCGTAAAAAAATATATATATTTGAAAAACGACCTTTTCCCCGAGTACCTATACAAGGTACTCCTATAAAAATTAAATCTTATTACATTACATTACATAGTAAGGGGTATGTTTAAGTCTAATGACGTATTTAGACTAAATTTAGATTTCATTTAAATTAATCTGTTACATAGAAAGAATAAGCCAGGCTATACCAGGCAACTTCGCCCACGCAAAGAGTCTTCTGACTGAACCAAGCGAAAAGTAATGTGTCTAATTTAGATATATTTTGGATCTAAACACATTAATGCATATAATTAAAAAGGACATTATATTCTCTATGGTTTATTAGTTATTTTAGTTAAGTAGTTTAAATGAAATTAAAAGAAAAAAAGCTATAGAGTCATGAATTGAAGGTTGAAAGGCAAGCTACGTGATCCCTACTAATATTATAAATGCGAAAGTAACTCTGTCTGTCTGTCTGTCTGTCTGTCTGTCTGTCTGTCTGCTACGCTTTCACGCCTAAACCACTGAACTGATTTTAATGAAATTCGGTACAGAGATAGAGTTGACCTTGAGAAAGAACATAGGATAGTTTTTATCCCAGACTTTTGAAAGGTTCTCTTGGAAACGCGATATAACCGAACTCCACGCGGCGAAGCTGCGGGCGGAAAGCTAGTATTAAATAAATGTATAATGAATCGAGTGACTTTGACTTAAACGGTACAAAGGTATGACCGTTTGTCATTGACAGCCTTTTTAAATAATGCATTTGTTGTACTGAAGTAATTAAATAAATGGAATATATAATACGTATCACACGGTAACCATTGTACCAGATAACTCGGATTAAATTAACATATTAAATTCGTGTTAACAAAGCCTCATATCAATTTGTATTGGTCGATGATGTGTTGAAAACCTGAAGATGTGAATTTGTAATACAATTGTCAAACGTGTTACATATATTATGATTATAGCCAGTTTATTAAATTCATTTCTATACAAATAAAAAGATTTGTTTTACTTATTGAAATAGTTAGCCGTAATTAAGGTCCAATGATTAATAATGAAATTAATATGCCATAACACCATCATTATACCTTGTCATAATGCTATTTTTTCTTCATAAGCCGTGAATTTTCAAATGTAACAAAAATAACAATATTGTAGATTATGTTTCGTAAATTAAAATCATTTTTTTTGTAGAATATAAAAAGAATTTCGTTTACTAATTAGGAGTTTTTAAATCTCGGAGAAACGCGAATTTGAAGACGTTAATGAATACAAAATACATCTGTTTTTCTCCACCAATCAAGCTTGAAATTAAACTGAATTTATATTAAAATTATATTATATTTGTATATTAATATACAAATATATAACTTTGCAACAAAAATATGTTTTGATCGTGCCAATGAAACCACAATTTAAAAGGGTTTGTTTCTATAACACGCGATGCTAGCGTTAACTCGCGATTTATTTTTTAAGTTTTTTTTATCTGAATCGCTAGTGTATTTTACAAACAATGTTGAAGTCTGACGTGTATAATCATAACAGTGTTAGGGTCACGGAATACGAGACTTAAATCCTTTGCTTTCTTTTGTACCTATTTACTCATACTTTTATAATGTAACTTATTCTTATGTTCGTCTTTTATTTTATTGGAAAATACTATCCACCATTACTGTCTATGTCAGATCGCGATAAAATCTCATACGATCGTTACTTTGTACAGTCTTTTCTTGTCAGCGAGTTTGCATTAGATTAATTCTGCAGTTTTATTAAACAGAAAAGAGATTTTACTGCTGCTATATACTGTAATTTTTCTATTGACAATCACTTATTTGATTAGTAAAAACGAATATTAATTTAAGTTCTATTACAATAAAGTTCATTTCAGATTAAATTACCTAAAATATAATCATAAATTATATATTTTTTTACATTTTCATATAAGTAATTTTAATCAAAAATATTACATCGTACTTAACCATCTCGATCTGCTCTGATATTAAGCTTGAAAATGCTAAAAGATATAGGTCTTTGTAATAAAATGTAAAAAGAAAACATTCCTTTGATCCCATTCCAGTGAAATATGACTAAAGAAGGGTGTATACTTATATAGTGCTGTCAGTTTTATATAAAAAATGTACGTCTTTGATGTAAGGGCGGGGTCGATCGCTCGGAAGATATTCGTATGATATGCAGCGGACCGTATAATTGGCACCTTAATCATTTGCAGTCGATTGGTCTTTGGAAAAGGACTCAATTTTATCACATATGGTGATTACCCTTGAAACTGTTGACATAGTTCGTTTTAATTAGCTGATCATGTAACAAAATTAATTTATAACTAAATAGATTGATAGGTTTGATTAAAAAGGAAATAAAAATGTTTGAAATTTAATTTATCATCAAAACTGGGTGCTGTTGTGTAACTTATTATATCATCAATAAATCCAATTTTATCTTCGTACATATATTTTATTGAAACTTTCGTCATTTATGATTTATAAATTAAAATAATATAAATATATGTGAACGCAATATATTATGTACATTACACTTTCAATGTATATTTTAAGTGTAATTCTTCTAGTGGATAATAGACAACGGTATTTTCTCAAACGTCACGTAGCGTCGTAGTAGCTCCCTAGCTCCGTAGCATCCCCGTGTCCCAGTGGCCCAGTTCCCCGGCCTTGAACCACCCCGCTGGTTCCCGTGATGTCTGCACATCGTTCAACAGCTTAGCTGCTGGTTGACACTTATATGACAGCTTGACTGTCGATCGAAATGCTTCTTTATTACCAGTTTAAGTCTTACAACTTCTAATACATATATTACAAGATAATGAGATCTGAGACTTTGGCTAGTATTCATTTAAATGAAACTAACATTTTTCGGATATACTTCGCGTGCTTTGTTATTGTAAAAAACTACATACTCCCGACGTTTCGGTTACTTTTCAGCAACCGTGATCATCAGACGAGATGTATAATAAAATATACTGAAATAATAAAAGAAAATTAATTATTTTTATGAATAATACAGTATTTTTTTCTTAGTAAAACTATATTATTTTTGTTGACACGATTACGTCTCAGCATGACACATTAAGCTACATTCTATTGGACCATTGTTACTGCGAGTTAGCATCGTCATTACGAGGCTGACAAAAGGAACAAACTACACGTGAAATGAAGTAATGAAGCCTCTTTTTTGTCACCGACTACATTCCTAATCAAACGACATATACATTTCTTATAACACCCATACATATTAACTTGATTACTTCTCATTTACTTTTCCTACAATATATTTTATACTAGCTGTGCCCGCGACTTCGTTCGCGTGGAATAGTGACTATGAGCAGCGTTTTTTTTTAAATTTGACATAACTTTTTTATTTATGAACCGATTGACATCAAAAAAAAAACACTAAAGCATAACTGAAGCATACCACAATATATTCGTGAAAACCGCATCCAACTCGGATCAGCCGTTCTAAGATTAGCGTGAACAGGCAAACAGACAAACAGACAAAAAAAAAGTTAATTACATTTTTGGGTTCGACATCGACATAACAATAACCCCTGCTATTTTTTTTATTTTTATTTTCAATGTACAGACAGCACTTTTCTACAATTTTATTATATGTATAGATCTACTAAAACTATTGTTATTCTAGTTATCTATATGTCAAAAGCAAAAGTTAAACTATACTTTTATAACAATAGAAGTGAAATAAATGAAAGGCAATGTAATAAATGAAAGGAAGTGTAATAAATGAAAGGTATTAACAAATGAGTACATATAATAATAAGTTCAGTACGTACGTACGTAACACTATTAGTGTATAATATGTTCCAAGCGAGCGTTCCTCACAGTCAGGTTGGCGCCGCTCCAGATCTAGCGTGGCTTATCAACATGAAACATTATCAGTGAATCTACACTTGGCAAATATCCTACGTAAGGTGTATGTCATGTTAGTTTAGTTTAAAAAATAACATATACATTATATTTACATGACTTTGTATATATTTTTATTTAGAATTTCATCGAGTTTCATATTTAAGTTTAATCGGTTATAATCTTTGAGGATATTGAAATTTCTTTTTAAGATATATATTGTGAAAATTATTACTGATATTGGATTATATTTCTATATTACTAAAAAGTTTCTTGTTAATTATTGATTAGTAATATTTATATATAATCGGATGTACTCGTAATAGTTGCTCGAATACAATATATAATGTGTGTTATTAGATATTTTATTAAAAGGTTGTTAATAACTTGACTTATGGTCAATCAAAATACATATGTCTAATTAAGTGGGGAAAGCTACAATAATTTTTTTATATTTCAATTGTTGGCGTCCACCTGACAGCAATTAGACAATTCAAAATTGTTATATTTTTTGTTTTTACACATGACACGATGTTTTTTCCCTTTACATGGTTGTTTTCTTAAGTAAAAGTATCTGTTTTTTAATTAAAATTATTAATATTATTAAGATTTTATATATATTTTATACGTATTGTGTATACAACTTCATTCCTTTAAGTCTATTGTTCCAAAACAAATGACATTCTGTTAGCCCAATGACATATTAGTCTTGATATCCTTGTAAAAATGTTCGTATTTTATGTCTTCTTAAAATATGTTGTATTTTAAATTATTGTTACTACACTCTGATAAAGTGATAGCGATTGTTGTACATCGGTTAACGCTTTGTAAACGTTTATAGACCGCAGTGCGGATGTTTTGTTGTGGATCGAGGATTCATCAGTATGATCAATGGATCATCGTGTATTTGGTGAAATGTTCTAAATTATGTTCATCTCAATAAAATACATAGACACATTCGAGCCACCATAAAATATGAATACGTTTTGAGATAGAGGTATTAAATTTATTTTATTTCATTGCTTAGTGACAATATACGTAGCTAAATACTATGTAGTAAGTATCACCAAATATACATTAAATTGTACATTTCAATCAATAAATGATATAGTATAGTCACAATCACGTATCAAATGTAGTGAAAACATTTAATAACATACAAATTTTTCAAGTTGAATTGGAAATCCGAATACTTCGGAACCTATATCTAACAACATCTTTTATTCATTGACATTTGACTTTTAAAACAAGTATTACTTAAATTGATAATCCCCGCGCCAGATACGTAAAGACTTCGAAGTGTTTTTTATAAATATCGTTCAGTCAATTTGTGTTTTAGTTTAAAAACAAAATTCACGGAACAAATTCTTACAGAAAATAGGATGACTAAAATTTGACGTGTTAATAGACAAATTTAGAAAACCTTTATACGTGTGAAAATTAAAAAAGGGAAATTATTACTAAAAATTATAATATTTTGTTTATAAATTTAGTGACTTTACTTTACTTTTATGTAATTATTCATTTATTAATAGGGCATGCAATAAATTATAGCGAAATATGGAGCCTATATTAAATAAAGCTTTTTTTATTAATATCAAAATTATCTAAAGATTTATAATACACTCACGGTCTCTTAGAGTCTGTGTCTATTAAAGTATTTTTCATATTATACAGACACAAATTATGTTAAATGTAGGTTCTGTTATTTTTTAATTAACATCAACAGATACGAGATTTTTATAACAGAGAGGCATAAAAAGTATACTCTTGATATAACTGTAAAACATTTTACAATTCAGATATGAAAATTATACTTTTATCATACACTAGTTTTTGCCCGCGACTTCGTCCGCGTTAATTTCGTCATTAGTAATATAGGTATAGCTGACCAGGCGAACTCTATTCCGTCTTCAATAACCCGGTATTGGTATTTATTAAATTTCTACTGTTTCAATCGAACAGAATGATTGACATATTAGTTAGTTGTCAAGTCTAATGTCAAAAAAAACGTCTGTATGGGAAATAGAAAAGGGCTGTTTTTAGGGTTTTCCCGGCAATTATTCCAATTTTTCTCACCTTTTAAACCTTCCCTGGACTTCGAGGTGTATTTCAAGACTAAAATTAGCCAAATCCGTTCAGCTGTTCTCGAGTTTTAGCGAGACTAAGGAACAGCAATCCATTTTTATATATATAGATTACATAGAAACAAAAACTCAATTACTGTATCCAAATTATTTCTTTTAAAATATTTCCAATAGTATTAAAAACATTTTTAGTGAAGTTCTACTTAAAATTTAACATATATTTTTTGTTATCTTGTATTTTCTTAATCTATCATTGCTTCTCTTTTGTTTTGAGTCAACTAAATACAATGAATATGACATGATATTTCTTAGAATTAATACTTTTAACAAATTACCGTTGCCGTGATAGAGGTAAATGGCGGAAATAGTTCGGTCCTGTCTGGCTACAATCTCCGGAAGTCTTCACAATCGTTCGGAAATACATTTCCCCGCCAAACCTTAATTATATACGTAAGGAGTTTGCGTGTATATGACGTCAATATATTACGTCTTTATATAGAATAGGCAAAGTTATATTGCATTGTATGTAATTATAGGAAATATAGACTAAAATACATTTATTTATTAAATACATACATGTATTACTTTTATTATTTTGTCTAATAGAAGAACTGTAATATCGTAAATCTTTTTCTAGTGATAAGGTCAAGTCCATAACCCTGGTAATAAAGAAAGTTGAACTCATCAGGGCAACAAAAAGACGACGTGTCGGTCGTTAAACAACTGCGTACGTGTACGGAAGGCTTACTGTTTTATTTTTAATATAATTTTAATCATATTTAGAAGAATTTAGGTTCAATATTATCATTATTCTCATTGCTAATTTTGATTCTTCAATGCTGATCCTCAATAAATTATTCTTATCAATACAGAGCTTAAATTTTCAATAAAATTAAGTTTGAATTCAAGCTGATTACCCAATACAAGTATTTTTAATTATAATAACAAAGTCTCTTTTAATTTAATACTGTATTTGAAGGTTGTGTCTAATAATGAAAAAGAAAATATTGTATAACGAAAATGCTGCGGATCCATAAATTTTTTTGGTAACGGCCAACCCAACTTCGTTGTATGTATCCATAAATATAAGTTCTCGGAGTTCAGGTGCTGCTTGTCCTGGAAATTAATATTTATTTTTTGTAGACTAATGTAACTCACCACAATTTATGTACATAACTTTCCTCTTTCTCAAAACTTCCTAGGCAAGTAGTTATTTTGCTAGAATAACTTCAACCAAGAATTTCCAAAGAGGAAACTGTAATTTGTTAGTCTTACAGGTTAATATTTTACTTAAATTTTCAGATGGAACTAAAGTTTTTAATGTAACTTAGCAACAACTACACATATACTAGGTGAATTAGTTCTCGTTTACAGTGCAATAAGGTTTTAACGAAATAGATGTTAAAAGAATATAAGATAGCACAAGGAATTTATAATAAAACAATCAATTTCTAAAACTGTATCAATGGTTATTTTTATCGTCTATTACCCAATGTAACTTCCACAACTCAATCCACACTTAATGTACCAGACATTGTAATAAAAATAATTGTACTAGTTTAGATAATTAAAATGACCATAATAGTATAATGATGGTATTCCATCATTATTCTATTGTAGTCATATAGCAGACTGTGATTTTTATAAACGATGGCTTAAGAATAAGTTACATATTTTCTTGTTTGGGCCCATGAATCATTTAATATAAAGAATCGTCCTTATTCATTCATAGAGATTAAAGTAATACTTCAAGTTCACCATAATTGTATCCATTTATAATGTTAATGTTGTCCACAGAGTGCTAGGCGACCCCCGGCATGAGGTCGGGGGAGGGCGAAGGCTCGGAGCTGGCGGAGTTCGGAGCTCGCTGGCCGCCGCCCTACACCCAGGGCTACGGCTGGCGCTCCGCCACGCCACAGCACCCGCCCGCTCACCACCTCGCGAGACATTCGCGTTCACAGCAGGTAATGTACACAATTTAATATTCATCACCATAGCATGAGACAAGATCAATTCAGAAGATAATACAAGATTTTCTGCAAGATAAAGTTGTGAAATTCAGTTACTAAATTCTCAAAAAACGTAGATAGTTCTGACCGCGTCACAACTATCCAATCATTTATCTGCATTATCCTAGTTGCCGACGTGAGCATCTACATATTTCTACCAAGTCTGATGCTTGCTTATACGTCAAGGAGGAGACTTGTTGTCAACTTTTTTGTAGTCTCTTACATAGGGACCTATAAATTATGTGGTGGATTGCAGCTCAAGCTGTATCTACGAGTAGATATCTCAATTGATCACATCAAAGTCCATCATTCTCTGGACACGTCCAATAGGCCATAGAGTTTTTTCTCCCGATGTATGCCAGCGTGGATTTAGTAATCTTAGGCAACTTTAATGCCCACCATCGTCAATTGTTAAAATTATCAACTAGTTTCAGGAAATACTCAGATTCCGTGATTTTGAGGGACTATACCACCTCCTTGTTGAACCTTCTGACAATCACTCGTCCGCACTGCTATAAGGTCTCCATCAATGCACCCCTCAAGTCATCTGGCCACTGCCTAGTGCACTCCGAGACACAATCAGTGCAAACAACGGCTGTCTATCTATCACTACAACTCAGCAGAGTAAGACGGATTGCGAGAATTTTACTAATCCTACCCCTAGAGGTAACATTTTCTTCGGAACATCCTTCGATATGTGTCCACGCTGTCGCTGATACTTCTTTGCAGGGAATTGAATGGATATTATATTGGGAACTCGTTCCTTTTGGTCTCTCGCTAACTTGGTGCAAAACAATTTTGTTCGCCCTATACCATCTTTGCATAACTCTGACGGGTCGCTTTGACATTAAAGTATGTTCGATTTTTAGATTATTATTGATACTCTAATATAGGGTGATGGATATTTTAAAGTATGCTTGGTTGCAGGACAACCGGCATACTAGCTACGAGGCGGAGGACGCTCGCGCCAGAGCGCGCGGCGGCGTCTACTATTCACCGCCGGGCACATCCTATACTATTGTTGAACGACCGGCCTCCTCACATGGCCACCACACACCATACTCTCAACACCACTACTCGGGGAAACTGTCAAGAACACCATACCTCGGTTCTACTACTATAGCAAACACTGCAGGTTATTATTCACGTACATTATGATCAGTTCTAAAGACTTCTTTTGTTTTGACAAACAACTACATATATACTCGTCAAAGCTTAATAGTAATATCTTTTGAATTATAGCCATAATTAGTGTGAAAATATATTATTATTGTTTTAATTTGCATACAGAGACGGTGAAATCTTAAGATTTGATCATTTGTTTGGAAATTATTTACAAAAAATGCAGAGTTTATTCTGAAATTCCGTTGGGTACATGGAGTCCTTATAAGAGTCATTACATCGCCTTATTTATTTTTATTGCCTTGTTATGCGAGTTTTATTTTTATTAGGTCATTCTGTGTACAATAAAATACAATAAAATAAAAATATTTTATGATTCGTACACGTATGCAGAGTATTATAACAGCATTTAAATATAAAAACAAACATTTATAAACTACTCGACTTAATGGAAAAGATACCAAATGTGTACTAGTAATAAACGGAGATATATTTACAACTCATTAAAAATGTAGCTAACATATACAGAAAACATTTTATCATAAAAAGGTGGACATGTATAATAAATCAACGTTTTTCAAACAGGGGCTACTAGTTTAAGGAACAGTACGAATCATTTAAGCGCCAACGGTAAGAAACGGCCAATATCTCCGGAGCAGGTGCTTCGTTTGTTCGGCCAGGGCGGGGCGGCTGCGTTAGGCAAGGCTCTACCGCCGTCACATCCGCCTGCACCGCTACCTGCACAGTTACCTGCACCCTTACCGACTAGGAGGCACTCACCTGCTAGCAGCCCTAGCAGTACAACACACCATGTGAGTTCATATTGGTAACCACTTGGATATAAACAGCTGTTAAACATCGCCTTTTAAACAATAAATTTCGTCTGACTTATACGATGATAAAACTCTTAGTGAGAGAAGTAGTTCCAATCTTACCTCCAGCCTTCATTATGGGTGACTGTGAGTTCATATTGTTAACCACCTGGTCATAAACAGCTATTTAGCCTGGCTTTTTCTACAATAGTTACGATTAATAGTTACGATGATAAAAGTCTTATTGAAATAATAAATTTCAATCTGCCAACCTTTATCATGAGTGACACTGATACTTTCTGATATTACTAGATTCAATGAAATTTCAACTTTATGGAACACATAATTTGGTATTCATACGTACATATGTATGTCTGCGGACTTTGCTTTCATTATAATTACATTTACTATTACGAGAAATTGATTGGATTAAAATACAACAACATATATCAAATCTAACAATATTAATAGTCATGAAGTAGTTTTGATATAAATATTTATATAACAGAATTGAAAATTTATATTCAGGGGTGGGAATTCAAACTTTTGACTTTTGGGATATCGCGTTGTTTGATGTAACATTTTATTTATAAACTGCCTTCAGTAATAGTAAATAGGATATAAAATAATTTAATCAACTGTTAACTGTAAAAGAATTATCTTAATGGAGCTATAAACATGTTTTTCATTGATGAATTCCAGTTCCATAATCAATGAGAATGTGTTTTATGGGTACGGAGTCCTCGCGTTAATACACTAGCAATATCACATAGAGCTTTGTAATCATCGTAACAGCTTTCTAAATATAGTCCAATGTGTTGTCCGACCGCGCTGTGTGTAAATAATTTGAGGCGAACAGTCGATAACACTAACTTATTCATGATCGCGGCGACCGACTTTTATATATTGATATAACATTTAGAATTTATTTTAAGTTAATAAAATCAGGGTAAAAGAAATAATCCGTCCTTATTTTTATATGAGTGTGTGTAGGTGTGTGAGTGTGTGTGTGTGAATTTATGATCAGTGTGCGTTTATAAAAATGTTCGGAGGCGTGGCTTTCCTAGGCTTGTCATGTCATGGCCATAGTTAAAACGTACTTAACGTTTTATGCTCAGTCGAGGAACAACTGTAGAATGAACTGCTTCATATGGCTTGATCTATTTTATTGTTAATATAGTATTGGAATTTATTACGGATATTCTAAAGATATTAGTAATAATTTACTTTTGTATATTATGGTATAAAGTAACGTTATCAGTATTTAGTGATCTGGATTCATAACCCTCAACGCAGGTTTCCTAAGTGTTCTACAAGTCTATGTGCTCCAAGGGAAAATATGTATTTTCATTACAAATAGTCTCGTGATCGATATTGTATGAAGTACAAGTGTAGCAACAGCTATGAAAGTCTAAAGGCAATGAAACAGTGCGTGATGTGCCTAAGTATTGAGCGGTTTAGTGAACTGCCGTGGTCTGTTTTGTTTTCAAATTGGATTCTAAAGGAAAATATGGGGTAATAGTCATATGTTCATAACATTTATTATATATGAATCTGTCTTTTCACAATTTCTTACCGTAATTCAATTAAATTCACCTTTAAAAGCAGTCAAAATATTATTCATTTCATTAAAATAAAATGCTTTGTCACTCGAGTTTCACCAGCTTTAAATTTAGCTCTATGTTTTCTTGTAAAATAAAAAGTTCTATTAATTCCATATACTAAAATACACATATAGTTAGGTAATGTTATAAAAACATATATGAATTTATTACTTATACATATTCCTTAATAGTTAATAAACAGCGATAGACTAAGAGAGAAATTCCGATTTTAAAACTGTAGCATCCAATAACTTAAACTGAAAGGTCGTAGTAAAGCCAGCATTTTCCCAGCACTAATGCTTTGAACTAAGTGCTATCTGTCGATTTAACTCTTCCTGATGAATGAAGATAAAAGTTAGCTCACTTGTTGATTTAATAGGAATTCCAAGATCCATTTACTTAACTTGGAAAAAAATACTTCTATTTACTAAACTTTACATTAATAGTCTTGTTGGATCGTATACTATTTATTTTTATTTAAATAAATTAGAACATTTCAGCTAAAACTGTTATAACTATAAAAACTTCACAGTGTAAATAAAATATTGTTTTTCTCACTTCTTTATATTAAATTTACTTAAAGCGTCTGGATTAAATTCATGTTATTGAGGCAATAGGTATAATATATTGTGTACTACATACGATTACTCGGCGTTATGGACTGAGTATTGTGCCTTAATAATTAATTATAAAGGGATTTTCTTTAAATTTATTGATATGAGCTGTTTGCTAGTTCAGTTCATGGTTTATTAATTACCTTTGTAAAACAATTATGATATTTGTTTTTTTTTTACGTTTTACGTGTTTAAAAAATTTCATTATTATAAAGAATGAAAAATATAGTATAACCACAGACAGTTTAATTGCTGAGTAGGAAATTTTAGAGAACGTTTGACTGGGAAAACAAATTTAAAATTCTTCAGAACATTATTCTAGAAGTCACTTTCTTGCAGGTTTACTTTATTTTACTTATGTTGCAATATTCGCAATTGTAATACTATTACTTTTCTATCATTACGTTACTATCCAGTCTTGGTGGAAAAAGACCACAATATTGTACAAAATCTAACACTTATTTTTTCAAATTTAATTTCTATTTGCATAGTCGGCGACCGTATTCTGTAAACGTTTGGATTTTACAAAAGTATTCTTTTGAAATGCTAACAATTTAACTGCAAAATACTGAACGTAATAAAGATCACTTTGAGATAAACTTTATAAATTCTTGAATAAAGTATTGGTGAAACATTCCTTCTATATCAAATCATTGAACCAGTTTATTTTTTATTTTGAACTTGACAGTAAAGATTTGTCAATTAGATAAACAGAGGGATGACGCGTGTAGAATAAGTAATGACAGTTATTCAGTGTTATAAAACAAAAGTTTGTTTACATACGAGTAAGTCTCAGCTATTTAAATCTGTACATACATTACTTCAGTTCCCTTAGCACAATATTATATAAGAAGTTATTCGAATTATTCAAACATCGTACATGTTAAATTTGTTAAGAAAATGAAATTGCTCGCTCGAACTTTAAATAACAATTTTCTGTAACAATATGCTGACTCGCTTTAAGTCAACAATTACATGAATCTCATCCTGAATTTTAATTTAATATTTGCGAAAGCTAAATGGAAATGAAATTGTGTATTGCAGTATTTTAAATGAAATAAGGCAGGCCCTGCTATAAAAGCTTTAAGACATCTTCAAAATGACTGTTCTGTTGTTAAAACGGCGATCGATAGGAAACTTTTGATTTTAGGACGAAAATATGATGAAAGTAACTTTTTTCTCCCGCAGATTAAAAGGAAAAAAAAACTTTTAGTTTATACACCAACCTATATTATAGGCGCTGCTATTTTAGTGATCTCACGGGATCTTGTGGCGAAAAATAGCCATCACAGCCTCAAATTTTAACATAGTATTTTTTTATTTTATATCACAGTATTTTTTATGCAAAGAAATACTCATACATACCCGCTATGAGATTATACATTATTATTTTGTGACTATATAGAACGCGATAAAATATACGTCTACTACATTGAGTCACTTTATTTTGTAAAAAAAAATAAATTAAAAGTATGTTTTAATATTTTAAATATATGATTTGTCTGAACTGGTCCATAGTGGGCATGCTTATAAATTACGATAAAGCAAAAGTAAATGGACTGGACTTCTTATTTCAAATTATAAGTTTGAAATCGCCAACTCGTCTTATATTAAGCAAGCGTGGTGATTGACGCTCAAATCTTCTCCATGTGACGAGAAGCTTTTGCTCAGCAGCAGCTCAGCAGCTCTGATAGGCTGATGATGATGATGATGAAAGTATAATGTCTCTTAGGGCTCAAATCTTCTCCATGTGAGAGGAGGCCTCTGCTCAGTAGTGGGCTCTAATAGGCCGATGATGATGATGATGATGATGATAAAAAGTAAAGTGTAATGTCTCTTAGGCAATATATCGTGGCGGGGAGAGGGAGCGTCCGTATTCATCAGGTGGGGCGCCGCCGCCGCCGGAGCCAGCCACGAGGACCGTCACCATGAGCAGGGACCCCGCAGACTCGCATGGCTTCGGCATCTGCGTCAAGGGGGGAAAGGAAGCTGGTATGATGTTTAACATATCCTATAATTGTTACTAAAACACTATTAAATGATTATGCACTCTTAGAAATACCGCTACTATTTTTAAAATAATTTATTTATAAACCGGCATTATTCAAGAATTGAGAAAGTTAATAGTTTGGATCACTCGAACTCTCTCCTTTCTGTAACAATGGTATTTTAATATTAAATTAATTAACAAAAAGAATAGTTGAAACTTATAGCCCGTTTTTCCAAAGGTTTCTAAATTTTTTATGAAATAATTATCTATACTAATATTATAAAGCTGTAGAGTTTGTTTGTTTTTTGTTTGTTTGTTTGTTTGTTTGAAAGCGCTAATCTCCGAAACTACTGGTTCGAATTGAATAATTCTTTTTGTGTTGGATAGTCCAGTTATCGAGGAAGGCTGTGGGCTATATAACATCACGCTACGACTAATAGGAGCAAAGATATAGTGGTAAATGCGTAAAAAACGGGAGAAATGATTTCATCTTTGAAGCCTTCCGTTGCGTGCGCCGTGAAAACGGTTCAAGATACACAAAAAATATGTATTAAAGAATAATAGCTCTTTTAATGATCTAAAAAACAGTCCGGGACAGTATATGTCTATCTTTTAAGATTAACTCACAAAAAACCGTTTTTATGGTACCCAATTTGGTCGAAATAATTTAAGTTGTATCAACATAATAATATTAATCTTTATTCAAATAAACAAATAAATATGTTGTTGGTTAAGAGTACTTCATTGTGAATAAAAAAAACATAGGTTTTTATCCTGAAAATTCTACGGGAACTCGACCATTCCGAAAACCCCGCAAGAACGGGAACTATGTGGGAAGAACCAAAAATCTGCCGGAAGTCACTACTCCACGCAGACGAAGTCGCGGCAAAAGCTAGTTCTATGATAAGAATAGACTTGGAAACTCGCTTTGGTAATAAACGTTTCAACTGAAAAGTGACAGTCTAAAAACTGGACAGTTGAATGAACTTTATAATGATAAGTGACAGATTTTTTGACAAACGTTCAAGTCTGTAAAGTCTAAAGGGTATAAATAATTCTACTACAAAACTGAACAAATAATGCATTTGTTTTTGAAGAAATATAAGATTTTTGTAAGTACCTACTTTGGATATCTTAGTTTCTTTTAATGTTAAATAATTAAATATCTGATTGCAAACCCCTATTTAAAATTTAATAGATTTTAAAATATCGTTGTTACATGGAAATGTTTTGCTTGAAAATTATTTATTATCCTTATGAGATATATATGAATGAACCAAGTAGTTTGACAAAGATATTATTATTTAAAAGTACTTTATATGCAATTATGTGTTTATTCAACGTTAAGTAAAGTTTTTGTCGACAATTTTAAAATGTAGGGTAGTTGCGTGGACATAGTACGGAGCTTCTGATATCGATTACCGGTTCCTACGAGAGCTATATAAATAGCACTCGGCTGGTCAAACAAAGCCGTATAATCAGTGATCAACTCCTCTCTATACTGTACTAATCTCTACTCGGCTAATATATCGAATGAATTAAATAACATTCCATTTATCCTTATCTCTTCATCCAAAACTCTTTGATTTCTATCAATAAACATGAAGAATGCATGCAATTCTTTCTACATATATCTTTACTAAAAGTAAAAGAATAAATGTATGTATACAGGGTGACTGGTGAATTACTATCAATATTTAAGGAGGATACTCGGTACATGATTCTCATTCGAATTATGTAAAAAAAATAGGTACTTAATTTTTGACCAAATTTCCGTATAAATAAATAAAGTGTGTACACGTTCCAAGTGTTCCAAGTGTGGACGCGTGCGGCGGCGTGCTGATACAACAACACGCCGCCGCGCGCGAGTGTGTGTGTGTGTGTGTGTATACCTAATCTGTAGGGTGTTCATACGATGCGTAATTAATTACATAACTTTTGTTTAACTTTACTTAGAAGTTTATTAATATTTATGTTATATTAATTTTTATTTCGTCATATATGATCGTCAAATATCACGTCCTCAAATATCGATAGTAATTCACCAGTCACCCTGTATAAAATATAGTTTATATCGTGTATAACTTTATAATAGGTGTGGGTGTGTATATATCGAGAGTGGAGGAAGGCTCTGTAGCTGAGAGAGCAGGCTTACGACCCGGAGATTCTATTCTCCAAGTCAATGGGACGCCCTTCTCTGGAATATCACATGAGGATGCACTTAAGGTAAGATAAAGAAGTTCTTTGCATATGTAGAACGATTGTAACAGATTAAAAAAAAAGTTTATATATGTCAAATAAATTGAATAATGTCTGCATCGTGTCTGTATTTTTAAACGTTATATTCAATTAAGATTTCCATCGGTGCCGTTCGCGTTTTATTTCGGACTCGGAAAAATCAATACCAATACAATTTTGGCTGACATTTGACCTTAGCCTGTCCCATTTTCCGTTTGCTATCTGTGGTGGTACAAGTAAATTATATTTATAAGCTACTGTAAATCAACCAAATGACAATGACACGAGCTTCTACTGGGGTAGGGCACGAGCGTCGTTAAATTATATATCTTGGTAATGTCACCAATGTCTTGTGTTATTGATGCTTTCAGATGTTTATGGATGCAAGTCAATTTTAATGGAATGTTATTATTTTTATGTTATGTTATGTTTGTCTGTAAATAATTATATGTGGATCATATTTTTGTTGGCTTAGTATTTCGTGTTGGTACTTTTTTTTTGTTTTTGATCTGCAACTTACATAGACTTCAAGTAAAGAAGTGAAAAATTAAAAAAAAATTACATCACGATAGAACTGTTTAAGTTTTCATAATTACGTTCTATGTTTGTTAAATATGTTTTTAAAGTTTCATATTGATAAATATTATTTAGATTTATAAATTTATATAATGGCCTCTTAAAACGAGTGTAATTTACTTGTTGCTGGCATGTTTTTGAGAATCAAAATGAGATCATTAAAAGTGTGAAGTCGCTCGCCAAGCGTTTCTCCTCTACCGCGTCCCACCTCCAGCAATTATTCCTATTTTAATACACTTTGAATCGGTCTGCATGCGCCAAAAGACTTATCTTCAATTTGAAAAGAAATTTTAAATGTAAATTTAAAACACAGCTAAGATTTATGATTATTATTAAAACTAAGTACTGAATATCATAATCTATAGTACTATCATTTAATATTTTCAAAGATTATTAGATTAGATTCTTTTGATTACTTATAAATGACTAAGATTTAAAAAAATCTAGTTATATTTTGATAGTAAAATAAATCGTTCAATGTGGTAAGTGCCTTTTAAGTTTTTAATTTTACTTTGAATTTAAGATTTTAATTATCTGATTATTTTCTAATACCAATTGAATTTTTCTATTTATCGTCTTTAAGATCTTTCCCGTTGAAGCTAAATATAACTGATAAAGGATATCTGGTGATATTTATAATATTTTTATCGAACCGTCTCATTACTCTTCGGGAAATTGGACTTGAAGCTGACATACTAATATGACGTTCGGAAACGTAAGGGTGGGAAATTACTTACGGAAATGAATATGAAAAAATTCCACCTGTCAAATAATCTTTACGTATTATGTAGAATATTTTGACAGCATTTAAATATTTAGGCATAATAATATAGTTCCAAATGTTAATACTTATTTTAGCTGATAAAACAATTTGTCATACTCCATTTGGAAACCGCTATACATGTGAATAAGCCATGGGTAGTTGTGTTTTATACAAAGTCTTGTCACGTAGACTACATGTCGTTGCTGTTGGTTACTATGTCTATTATTTTGACTCTCATTGTACATTTTTCTCTGAGTCCAAATCCGATATTCAAGTGGAAGAAGTAGCAGACAAAAAAGTATTAATATACATTTTTTTTAATAAACTGATGCCAGCTCTGCGTGTAATATATCAATAGTTAATTGTTCCTCGAATAACTTCCGTGTAAATAAAACACCAACAACAATCTCGGCTTTCTAAATATGAAAATTAAAACCTTTATTTCCACCATAATTATTTCGTGACCGAACCGCTTTACGGCTAACGAGAATCGACAAGCCTTTGTAGTTTTCTTTGTTCGAAAATGTTATTAAAAATATGCATACATTGTGTAACTTATATCAATTTTATACCGCTTTATTTAATAAGATCCCATTTTATTTCTGCCTATATATAAATAGAAATAAACATTGCAATACTTCTATTTAATTGCAATAGTTCTCGATACATAAAAGCAAATGGCACGTGAAGGGAAAAAGTCGGCAAATTTCGTTATTTTTACAATAAAGTTTATTTATGTATATTTATACATTAGGCCTTCTATGTATATGAAAACTTGTTATAGCCGCCGTATAAATGATTTACTGGCAAAAGTTTGTCGATATTATGACCTTAATCGTCTGTAAAATTATTTATTTCAATATTAGGCCGCGAGAGAGCCATTAAGTCTCTGGTAAAATGATTCCCATACTCGTCGTATGAAAAACAAAAAGGTTTTGATAAAATGGATATATTCTGAGTAAATGTAATGAAAATAAGGGGAATTTATTTCTGAATTACTACGTTTAAGTGTTGAACAAGATGTTTTCATTTATATAGAACAACATTTAGAACTTAGAAGTAATTGGAAGAATAAACAACTATCAAGTGGGTAAGTTTTTGTTGTAGGCAAACAGTACCAAAGTTAGACAATTCCAGTCTTTCATTTCTCGCTTCAGTGGAATAGCTGTTCGACTAAAAATAAATGAACAAAGAAACAAAGCCAGTAAATTATAACACAGAATCCGATATAGGCGATGGAAAAGATTTATGTACACACTAGAATTATGATTAAAAACCGTCATAATTTCTATTTTATGCCAGTTTAAGTATTTTGTGTTACTTTCTTATAGTTTTTATCTGTGTACAAAGAAAACTCATACATTTCTTTATTTTTGTACATTAAGTGAACGAAGAATCCGTTTTCCCAATAGTTATTTTGTGTATTTGAATAATTAAAGGTTGGTCATTATATATTTGATCATATTATTGATACGAAGTATGAAGTAAAAATTGTAACCATTTAAAGATATTGACGCTAACGAACGAGTAGTGAATTGAAGAGACTCACAGTTTATATCAAAAATTTGTTTATATTGCTTTCAATACATTCATTGGAAATGCAAAAAATTATTTAAAATTAATAATACATACACTACCTATCACGACTTTATTACACTCATATTATACGTCAATCCGAAAAAAATCGCAATATGTAATGTAGCCAAATGTCAAATTTAATGCCATTTGTATGCTAATATGAACTTGAAATAATTACTTACTTACGAGTATGATCGATGTGAAAATTTAATTGTAGTAGAATAGAATATACAAATAAAAAACTGCAATAAAAAGATTTTTACACACTAAATACATATATTCATAATTGGTTAAATAATGTGATGGCAAAATGTAACATTTTATAAAAGTGAACTATAAAGATTACAAAAACTCGAACATCCATCAATGACTAGGAGGCTTCCATTAGACACTTTTGTTAGAGGATAAAAGCTCTGTAAAATTTACGTGAACCTTAAAATATAGTTTAAAATTTTGTTGGAAACTTTATAATTTAAAAATTCATGATTTTAAAAAAGGGTTTAAAGGTGTTAAATAGCAATTATGTAATGGTTTAATATATAAGAGTAAGTTTTACACTTGATTGGAATAATTACGTTTAAGATGAAGAAATAATTCCAAGAGAATCAACATCTTTGTGGTGTGTTTCAAAATGGATAAAACAAGGCTAAGCAATTCACAAACAGACCTCATAAATTTCAATGAAGATATTTCGGAGCCCTAACCACGAGCAGACAAGCTTTTATATTTTGCTTCAAATATTCAACGTCAGTAGAAACATCTGACATGGTTATATTAGAAGTTTGAAGCGGTATTTAATAAGAATGAAATTAATCTCACTTTCTATTTTCTCCTTTAATTTTACTCTGTTACTAATATCCTTCTTTTACATAATGTAAGATGTTAGTTATTAATTTTTTTAACATTAAACCCTATTTTTTACGTTTACTTTGATAAGATGGAGAACTAACATTTTTTATCTTGTCTTTTAAATATTTTTATTACATTATTTGCAATACAATATTTGCAAAACAAAATAGGAGATGAAAAGAGAAATTTAGTAAAATTTGAATTATAAAGAAGCCCGTTATTCATTAAATGATATTGCGTGTGCCATACAATAACAAATATTATTAAATTCAATACAATTACACATATATAAAATACAAATTTGGACTAAATATGGTCTATATAGCCGCCTGTTGCACATCATGCAAGTAATATATGTATAACGTAAATGTATTTTTTTATTTTTAGTATGTTGTGCAATAAAGAATAAATAAATAATATATCGCAAAATATAAATCTTCAACACTTTCGGTGATCTTTTTTACATGTTTTATTTAAACATGTATAAAATATATGAAGAATATTATATAAGAAAGGAAAATTAATAACACCTAGTATGTATATGTGTATGTATCTACATAGAAACCTTAATCTGAATACATTAACCCATAAGAAGACGGTTTAAAAAGGCAGGTCTTCATTGTGATGAAGGTACGGTGTGTTGTCTTCAAGCTATTAATCAACTGTCTCATGTTTGTCTCGTCCGTAGCTTTAACAATGCATTGTTATTATTAAACTTAGAACATTGCCATTAGGATGAGATAACTTCAAAATTTAATTAATTTTAACATATTTTTTAAAATACTTATTGCAATATCTTAGATACCTTAGTTAGAGACGAAATCTTCTTAGCAATTTTTACATTCACCTTGCGGGTGCCGGGTCCATCGTTTTGCAGGGAAAAGAGCTTCAACAGCGCCTGGGACTTGCGGCCCAGGTGTAGGTTTAAAGGGCTACTATTTAAACGCTTACCTGTAGAATCGCAGTTCCTCTCTCTATATTCTTCTCTTCTTTATCTTTGAAGTTATCAAAGTAATATTGAATAAACTTTTATAAATTTTCCGTAATTATATGACGTGTAAATTAATTTTGCTATGTGATGTTTAATTGCTTGTAAATTGTAATGCATCGTGTTATTCACAGGTTGTATGTTACGATTGCAGTATATTATCTAGATTACTAATAACAAATATTAACAGATTTTAATTACAAAATTATTGCTGGTATTAAGCCCATAGATCATGTCAGTTCAAATTAAATTAAACCCATTTTAGATAATTGTATGTCGAACAGTTTTTTTTATTTTATATTTGTCCTCAGATGCTTAAGTCGTGTCGTCAGCTAACTATGGTGGTTAGAACGGCTGGTGCGTTAGTTGGTAGGGCTTCCTGTTCATGGATGGATCGATACGGCAGACCAGCCTCGCCGCCACCACAACGACCGCTGAGATCTGCAAGCAAGGATCGCTCTATACGAAGGGTAAATAAAGATTATATTCTGGTTAATCAACTACCTATTGATAATTTTGTAAAGCAGTAATGCTCCCTAATAGATTACTCTACGCATATTGCGCATATACGTACTTTATGTATGTTCTTTTTCAAATAAGTACTTGTATAATATATATTTTTATTTATAGCGAAAATCTAAATGTTAATGGTTTATATTTTCCAACTGAAAATGCTAAATATTTCGTAAACCAGCACAAGAATATATTCTTAGAAAATATTTCTGCCAAAAATCTCTCGTAAGAGATAAGCCACCCTTACCCGGATTGTTATGTTGGATTAAGTTCTCATATCTAAATCCTTGGTGCTCATAAAATCGTAAAAAAGAAATAAATTTTATTTCAAAGTCAAGGATATCGTAATATTTTATTATATATATTTCAGAACAAATGCCACTTTCAATACTTTCTTTATTCCAATGAGCTAGAAATTCAAAAAGAATTTTCAAGATGAAATTTAATTACGGACATGAAAAGCGAAAGACAGAATAAAATACGTCTGAAAACGTTCAGCGATATTTATTACACTTTTATGATATACAAATTCCAATAAGTCACTGAAGTTATTTGAGTTATAAATTTAATCAAATATATTTATATTTATCTAATATGAAATAAAAAGCATATTTCATTTGTTTCATGACTTTTTAAACATAAATAAAGCAGTATTATTATAGTTCTTGAGACAAAACTTATATGTATATCAATTTAAAGACGCTTGTCTAAAAGAAAATGTAAATCTTTTAGATATGTAGGGAGGGTTAGAGCAGTGTCTTTTAAGCTTCATTAGGCACATGTAGGTCACATCTCCCTGGAGCTTATTAGAGACCTTGGACAGAATACTTGATTGACCTCACGAATACCTTTATTCACATGTCAGTACATGTCAATGTCAGTGCGCCCTAAGGGATTCATTTATGAATAGTTTTACATAAACATATTCTGGATTTGAATACATACTTTTAAAGAAATAAATTTTTATACATTTACTAAGATTTTCATGAATTTGAAATTAAACTATGTTTTTGGGATGTAACTAGGCTTTTTCATTAGTTTTAATTTAATCTTATTATATACAAAGAGTTTTTTTCTTTTTATCAATAAAAAGCAATTAAAGCGATGATGTTCTATAAATATGAGGACAATAGATATCGACAGCATTCACGTTTTGTTTACAAGCGTCAAACATGTTTTAGGCGAAATAAAATAAAAGAGCTTGCGTATCAAAAGGGACTGCTTTGTCATGTGCGTGCCATTACGCAATATCTTGAGGCTTTAATCCTTCCTTTTCATATGGAAAGCGAGTATTTTTTATGGACAATAAACCCAATATACGGTTCGGTAATGTTAAATATATGTTTTAAATATTTAACAGATACCAATTGTCAGTTCTATTGTTTAGTTCTTACATTACAAGCATGCTCTGAGTGGTCCATTATGTTGTAAGTATGCTAATCGCCAGTCAATGGTCAATATTAGCGTCATTAGGAGTTGTAGCGACACCGCTTATGCAAAATAACTATTGTCATTAGGTACACCCTGTCGCCTAAGATTGGATATAAGGAAAACTTTTCTCATAAGCATCTTACGTAAAATAATGTACAGCAATTAAAATTTTAATTTCGGCTAATAAATGAGGTCGTAGGTTTAAAGTAACTGTATAAATACAACATAATATGTCCTCACTTCTTTGTATTATCTATGTAGGTGGATTTGTGTATCGAGCCAGGACAGTCACTTGGGCTGATGATTCGTGGAGGTTTGGAGTACAACCTTGGGATATACATCACAGGGGTTGACAAGGATTCTGTAGCTGACCGAGCTGGACTTATGGTAAGTTAAGAAAAAAAGACATGTTTATGGGTTATTTAATGAAAGATGACGGTTTTGAATCAGTTTGTAAATTAACGTCACAACGAAT
Organism: Danaus chrysippus; assembly: GCA_916720795.1. Classification (NCBI taxonomy): domain Eukaryota; kingdom Metazoa; phylum Arthropoda; class Insecta; order Lepidoptera; family Nymphalidae; genus Danaus; species Danaus chrysippus. The sequence goes on along the minus strand of CAKASE010000057.1, from coordinate 2,883,381 downwards.
ACTGTCAATCAATTTGACTTATCTGTTCAGTACATGTTTTCACTACATCCTATTAATTTACCGATATACAGAAACTGTTCCGTAATAATATTACCTTAATAAATGTTTTATAAAATAAATATTAAAGAAAAAATTGTTGTAATTTCCAATAGATATTCAAATAGAAAATATCAAGTTATTACTTATGTAAGTAAGCCACCGTAAAGTTTGTTTAGTAAGAGTTGTCACTACATATCGATGATTAACAGTTTTTCTTTCATAAATCTTTGCACATTATAGTACATATTAACGTATGTTATTAAAAGAGAAACTCAAAACTCCCCATAGTAAATTGCAAAACTTAGTTTAATCCATACATTGTCTTTAAGAAATTAAAAGACTTACTTAAATATAGAATATAAAAAATTATATCTAAAACATTTTACTTAAATCAAAGTGATTGCTTCGTTGTTCAGAAAGAAACTAGATAATATTTCTAATGTGGTATTGAGATCCTAGTTCTCACAAGATGACTGTAGCAGGCAATCAGTGACGTCATACCTTATATAATATTTTATTATAAAATTATATTCTCCCGAAGATTATTTCTTTGTTTCTAAATTCGATTAAAAATATTGTAAGAAAAATGGCATCCAACTCGAAGGAAGGTTAAGTGAAAAGCAAAAACATTCTTTTTATGAAATAAAATATTCTATAAAGACTATTTTCGAAAATATACACTTCTCCGTCCAAATTACTAGAATAAATAAATTAGAAAGACACCAGTATTAAAATAATGTTATGTTACAATTTTCTGGTAATAATATGGTAAAACGGTTTCCACAAAATATAACAGTCGATGTAGCTACTGAGTAGACAACAGAATAGAATTCGTAGTGCTTATGTTAATTAAATTTATTTGAACCCTTTGCTACCATGTGATCAATGTGATTTATAAACGTAATGCATCATCCAATATTACAAAGAGGCCTGTAATTTCAGTAATTTAGGTGACTTTATATATGACAAGGGTTTCCGAGTTACTTGTAGAATTATGTTCGTAATAAACCAATGTCCCTTTTGTAAAAGGAGTTTGAAATGGATTTACAAATCTCTGAACCTAATAACAATATTTATAATGGTGTATAACAGAACGAAAAATATTTACGATCTCGTATTTTGTGCAGTTTGAAAGAAATATGGCAACGGTGGAGGTGCGGCTAAAGATTTATGGCATTTGTTTTAGGTTACGCCCAACTGACCGATAGATATCCTGAACACGTTTCTTTCTATTTTATTCTGATATTTCAGAAGTGTTATGATTTTTAATATTTAATTTCGTTAAACCTAAATTCAGTTTTCTTTATGAATTCATTATTTTCTTAGTGAATTTTGCAATAGAATAATCAACGTTTTACGAATACTTATTCGGTCTTATTCTTAGTTGTTGAATTAGTATAGAGAAAAGTGTAATGTCAGTCACATTACCCGGGGATATATTAACACTTAACAGATCACGTGTCGGATGGACAAAGATCGATCGTGCACTGAAATGTTAAAGGTTACCAAGTTCACTGTTCTGTCTAAGAAACTAAATTGATTTTTATGAGAGCGTTAGCCTCGGGCCACCGGAGTTATCGTTGTTTCTTTCCCTATTTTTAGTTTATACTAGGTTTTTATATACGACTACACGTACTGGATAGTTTAAATGTTTCTACTTATACACACACACACATACACGGCAAAAACGAAAATTAAAATATATATGTAATCTCAAAATTAATGAAAACTGAATTAAATTTTTCTATTGTCTTTAACCAGGTCGGGGACCAGATCTTGGAAGTGAATGGGCAATCATTCGTAGACGTGACTCACGACGAGGCAGTTGCCCAGCTGAAGTATCATAAACGAATGTCTTTGCTTGTGAGAGATGTTGGGAAAGTTCCCCACGCTTGTACTGCTTATGGAGAACGAGATGCAGCCCCTAGGTATCCTAGTATAACTGATTAACAACAATTCTACACCAATTCTCTCTTTAAAATAATAACTTTTGAAAAATTAATAGTTCAAAGTAGGTATATCTACAAAATTTTACGTATAAAATATGTGTTTTGAATTATAATATCGATTAAATATTTAATAAATACGACAGCAGTACAAAGCAATGTTTCTCAAAGGGTTATTAAAGCGGTGTAATGTCAGGAATCAGTAATTTGCTTTATGACGACGATCAAGTGAAGGCCGGCAATATTGTCTTTGATGTCTCTTCAAACTTCCTACAAACAGAATCCAGGATCCTCTTAAAGGACTACGGATATTCTAAGAGTCGTTTAAATTTAGTTCTATTAAGAATTCAATTTAGTATGTGACTGTTTTCATTAAACACTTTCTAGCAGCTGTGAGTTTTACCGACATTACAACTCCTAAATGTTATATAAACTTAGGTCTCTCATGAGGAGATTTTAAGACAAACTATAAAACGTCACAAAAACAGAATTATTGGTGTTTGTTTTAAATATATTACCGTTTCTTTAAATTAATAGCAAATATTCCCGTCGTAGAATAAGCGGCTGGGGTAAAAGAAGAGGTGCGGCTGCAACAGCGGTCGAACAGAAGGCAAAGTCGCTGTTACCTCAAAGCGACCTGCCAGCCCTAGCGTATTACATGGAGGAATACGCCAATAGAAGACTCACGGCTGACGCATTCCTCACAGTTTTAAGAGACTTACTCGACACACCCCAAAAAGTAAGTTATTTATAATAAATTTTTCAGCAATATCATGGTCGTTATTATTATAAATATATTTTATGGCTTATAAAAAGACGGTAACAATAAAAAATGATAAATGGACACTATATTATATAACAATAGACTGTATTATCTAACAAGCGATCTCTTTCAGAAATCTTTTGTATAATGTTATAAATAAAGGAATTAGTATAAGCGATGACACTCATTGTGTCTGAAAAGAATATCACACGGAATTGAATTGTGTCATATTTATTTTTCTTTCTTTAATGTTTCCTACGTATTAAAAATACATTTATTAACGAATATTTAAAAACACTAAGGATGAAAATTAGTAGTAGTTATAAGAAATAATGTATTTAACTGTATTATCCCTCTAATTGAAACTAATATTTTCGGATTACTACATGCTCTTGTCTGCCAGTGTTCACGGTTGCTGAAAAGTAACTGAAACGCCGGGAGATTGTAGATTTAAAAATAATAACATAACGCGTAGTAATCCCAAAATATTAGTTTCATTTAAATGAATACGAAAGTCTTAGATCTCATTATTATGCATCTATTATTGATATATTTCATGTTAATAAAATTCCTATAGCATTGATAGAATTTTTTAGCGTAGACAGAACTGAATTGGAATTCGATTTAAAATGTAAATGGATTCCACTCTCATATATCAGCTTGTCACGTAGACGTACAAGACGTTCATGAAGTTCATAAGGTGGATGTTTGGCTCGCTTGAAGGTTTTGACGTGTCTAATTTATAATTTCCATTCCGCCAAATACGATTTTCTTGTACTGTACATGAGTAAAAACATATTTCTTTCGTATATCAATAGTGTTGTAATCGATAGTTCTGATAAATTACTATCGATAATTATGTTTTGTTTTCTTTATTTTTAGAGGCATAATTATTATATTAAAATAATTGAGATTATAAGTGTTACTTTATATAACAGTTAAAGTAATTATATTATATTAGTATCGTTACTTATAATATTCATAGTTAACAAGGTCCTAATGTCACATTTCGCTAATTCTAGTCGTTGACTTATTTCATACGCGATTTGACAGAGTACAAACGGTCCTCGCATTTCCTTTATTGCTAAGTAATGACCGTTTTGGCTATTTATGCTTTTATTCACAGATGGTAATTGCTTAATAAACATAATTTCTCTTATGGGAATATAATTCTGTATTAACATTTTTTGCTGTTATTTGGTTATGTATGCTACTAATTATCTTTATGTATGTAGAGTATTATATAGAGGATCTAATTTTAAAAAATGTGTTACCATATAGGGAATAATTATTTTAAATGAAAATAATATTTTTGGATTACTGGTCGTTATTTTTTTTAAACTAAATATTCTCAACGCCGTTGCTTGTTGGTGCAAAGTAACCGAAACGTCGGGAGTATGAAGTTTTAAAAATAATGAAACATCGCGTAGAAATCCGAAAAGAATATTCTTATTTAAATCAATATTCGTCAGTCTTAGATCTTATAAGAATAATTTCTGACAGATTTTATAACAATAATTAAAATTATATTGGTCGAATAATATAATGGAAGTATATTATATATGACAATGTTGCCTGTTATAAATTATCTGTCCTAAGAACTTTTCTAGCTAATGGAGAGTAATATATTGCAACTAATTTTGTTATATAAAGACTTCCAAGAGTGATTTATAGCACAATCCATCAGATGGCGAATAAACATCCCGAAAGAGCTTGTTTCAGTTAACCAAACACTAATGAATAACGGTAGCTAATATTTGCGGAAATGTAATTTACAATGTGGTTCAGACGCGACCAATGACGAATGTATGACGATAGCCAATGTCCACAATCGGATGCATAATGGATTTACTTTATAATATTTATTATGATTTATGGATTTGCAAATAAGACATATTTTATATACAAGTTTTGTTTTAATTTTTTGCTATTTTTGAATTAAGAGATTGAAGGACTTATAATTATACAAGATTTTTTATTGTTCTCAGTATTCCCTTCTGACGGAAATCCGTGAGTTTTTACTTCCTGAGGACCGGCCTCGTTTCGATGAGCTCGTGTATAGACGCCCTGAAGACGGTACAGAACACCATGTGAAGGTAGCTTTATCTTTCATTTAAAGATCCTCAAATCTCAAACCTCTTTATACATTGTAAAGGCCTTCTTCGTTAAAATTAATGTGTAAAGATAAAGTAAGAAAAATACATTAATTTATACAAAATGGCTATCGTTCAATCATGATATATTATTCAGCAGAATATTTTCACGCAATCTAGACGATTTTTAATTCCGTACTCATTTAATAAAATCCCATTTCTTTTCTCCCGTCTTTCTTTTAAGCCTTAATTATAATTTTATCTTCTCATTTGAGCTCTTATTTACGTGAAGCAGTGGTTTTGCTGGCATTACTTTTCAGTCATTTGGCAAAATTCTCACGTCTGAATATTCCTTTTTGTTAGAATGGACATTTCTATTTATATCGTAAAATTTTCATATGACAATATTTGTACAAACTTTAATTTAGAAAAACTAATAAGATAATACAGAGTAAGCTATCCATTTTTTACCACGCTATTACAAGAACAAGCAAGAATTTCTATTTGTATTGTCAAGTGTGATGGAACATTCTTGAAGCTTCTATTAACCGTTCATACAAAGTGGGATAATTTAAAAGTATTTGTCTCCGTTTATTCAAGACTTTAATGAAATTGTAAAACGTCGGAGTTATTCAGTTTGTATTGTAAATATTGTTAAAGCTTTGATATGCTTATAGCGAAGTGGCGAACGACACATGCTGCCGTCGTCAACCATGCACGACCTACACGACCCGGTGAGTAACGCCTGTTAAATGTTGCATGGTCATGCAACGCGGAGCGATCTGCATGCATTGCATTTAATGCAACTATACTACATTTGATTAGCACCCTAAAACGAGTCTTATGAATTGAACATTGATATTTCAGTTGCCACAAATGCAATGTAACCACATCGTTTTACGTTTCGCATGGTGAAGCCTTAAATTAGAATTTGTATTGTGTTGCTTCTGAAGCATATAAATGATGTGTGTATAAACGTTGCAGCTTTTTGTTATGTATAGGTGAAATGGAATTGAACCTAATGTAGAACTGTTGTCGGTGTAATAGGTCATCATCATCATAGTGTTATTGGTGAATATCATTTTCAAAGTTTATTTTACATTCTTACATTTGTTTGATATGTGCGCTTGGCAGGCAAATACACATAATGATTACAAAGAGCGACTGCGGCGGTCAAGGTACAACGTGATAGGTCACATAAATTGTGTTAATCGAGTTAATACAACAACTGATTGATGAATTGTAGGGTCAGGTATAGATTGTTTTTGTAGGAGGTGCCGGCTGAAGTGCCCCTCGTTGTGGATCACCGCTCGCCCTCCGAGGACTCCGGCTTGGGCCTCCCGCCTCATGACCAGGCTTACAGGTGACCTGTTCAATATATAATATACCTGTTTCCTGGATAAAGAGTCTCTCGCTGACCATTAAACTCTATTGGGCTTACAATTATAACAATAAAAAAGTCTAAATGATCATATAATTTCTTCTTTTGTTCTAATGTTTAAATACCCTCAATTACATCAATAGACCGGTTATTTTATTGGCTGCCAGCCAACACTTCTAATTTAATTCGGTACCACATCGATTGCTTTACAGCCGTATAAACGTTCGCATTTATTGTCACTGGCGGTTTACTACCATTGTTCTGCATCCGAGACGATTTTACTACATTAAACGCCCGTAACGTCTGAATCGCCTCATCAATTTAAACAATTCAGTTACCATCGCCATCCATTAAAGTTCATTTTGATTTACGTCTCACAGTTTCAGAGTAGTTAGGAAAAACATGATTATAAAAGAGTACACTATCATGTATCCACGCGTTCGGTTTTAACGCATCCGAATGAAATGACAAATAGTTTGCACAAGCAGATGCGTATATGATGTTGTTGTGTAGGTGTTTTAGCATATGGAAGCAAGATGTAAGGTGTATGACAGAATGTTATGTGGGGCAGGAGCGGGCGCGCGTGGTGCCCTGGGGACCCTGCGCCCCCACCGCCCAAGCCGCCGGACGAAGACCTGGAGCCTCCGCCCGAGGTGAATTTGCCAGAGTTACCTTCCACACTTATTCAAGTTCTACACGTTTACCTCTCTATGCCTTAACTTTGATGTCCTGTGCGGCATACGCGATTCTGCTTCCACACTACCCTGAATTCTAACAAACCGCTTGCAGCTCCATTTAGAAGATTCCTTTTATAAGTGGGATAGCTCTCAGCAAATGTTCTGCCAAAGGCGGCTTTTGCATTTTCTCACATCCATTTGCCGTAATTGGAACTCTTTGCACACAATTTTTTTCTCATCTGTATTCAAAACTGAAAACTTTAATGTAGTTGAGTGGCACCTCAGCACAACCACTGACTTCTATGACTCACATTGACTGTTGCATGACTTTGAAACGGCTAGTTGTATGTAGAAACACATGAATTTTAATTATGGCCGTTATTTCCATTCGCATAGAGAAATTGTTGAGTAAATCTGGCAAAATTTCCATGGGCTTATCATGTATTATGATAACATTGGCGTAAATTATTCATAAGAAAATTTATCGGTAATAGCGGCCAATGTATTTTCCAATTCTTTTGAAAATATCTATTAGAATAGTTGTGATATATTTAAGAAAAATATGAAATCCTTTTTTACCAAAACTTGAATTAAATACTTATTATTCGAGTTTATTTTTTGAAAAGAATTCTATTATTTTAAAGGGAACTTATAAGTAGACCTATTATTTACTCTGTTACATATCGGCTCGTTGGTCTAGGGGTATGATTCTCGCTTCGGGTGCGAGAGGTCCCGGGTTCAAATCCCGGACGAGCCCAAAATTGTGTGCATTTTTGTAATATTTTCCACCACAAACCATACATCGATCAAAACTTTCCTGTCTGTTATTTCAGTTTTTTCTTGAACTGCATAAATGCATAAATGGAAATCACTCCATCATCTTATGTTAATTTTATTTGAAATTAAATATGCAGAAAACATTTAATTTTATGCCGCGATAGAGTTATTCGTACATAATTTTTTCTATAAAAATATGCATTAAATATTGAAGCGGAACCTCACAATTCGAACTCATTTAAATAATTATTTTATCGCGCAGAAACGCTTTGCTTTAATTTCTCTTAACCCGAAGAATACTACATATATATTTATTAAATTGCGTGGTTGAAATGGCGAACCCACAAAAAATTTAAGCCATCATAGCTTGATCGACAGTTATATTTATTGTGGTTACCTTTATAACTCAGTTAAGACGCCTTATATATACATACACCATTAATGCTTGGTATGCTCTTAGGGAACTGTTGATTTATAGTTTGTCTGTCAATTCGGCTTTCCAGTTTCTATGACAGATTACATTAAACTAATGATAGCAATCTATTTTGTAACCAGATCTATGTACATATGTACAAATTTACAAGCATGGCCATTTACTTTATAGTAAGATGCTTCTACATATTATGTCTGTATATTGTCATTTATCAGACTTTCTAAAGAGCGGGGGGATATTAATAAAATAAAAATTTCAGTACTACAGGACTGATTGGATTATTAAATAATTTAATATCAGAAATATTCGATTTTCACTGTAAAATAGATAGTATAAGTCTTAATAATATTTCTTACCTAAATAATAAGTAAAGTCAAATTTATAATTCGGATATAGTTAAATCATTTTAATACAATAATAGTTAACGTAATATAATTCTCGGTCGAAAATGATTAATTCTAAAACTTCTGCAGAGTTCGCCATTTTTGTCATTATCCTTGAATTCATTGTTGAAAGATATTCCGACTCTTACAAACCTTTCAGTTTTTTACGATGCCTATTTGATGAAAATATCTTCTTCCGATTCGCATATAAAAGTCTGTGCATCTTTTTTATATTTAGATACAGAAGAAAGTTGTTTAGTTACACTATTTATAACTCAGGAACGGCTGTTGGGATAGAATTGAAAATTAATGGGGAGATAGTTTAGAACGAGAAGTTGGACATATACATAATTCTGTTCAATAGAAAAAAAATATTAATAAATTACAATATCTAGTTATTTATCGCCTCTACCGCGAAATAGAGTTTGCCCGGTCAGCTATACATATATTACTAATTCCGAAATTAATGCGGACGAAGTCGCAGGCAAAACTTCGTAGATATATAAAATCAAATACATAAAGCCACAACTAAGTTAACATGTTAGAAATGAAAGCATGTTATCAAAACTACTTGGAGCATTATGGCGATATATGTATGCTAAATTAAAAAAATGAACAAATAATTTAAGTTAAAGTGATGCTCTAACATTTTGAAACATATATAACAGTTGATATCACAGTAATATTCAGACTTCAAGTATACTCGTTACGCGTACGAAACGGGGTTGTTTTCCCGCTGATAGTAAAAAAACTAACTTCTACATTGGTATATATACATGTGTACATTGTACACAAGTGAAAAATTATTAATTCTACGTTAATGTAGCTTTTGAAGTAAAGATTGTGTAGTATTATATCAAAATATTATTTTTACTGGTACATATTTGATGTGTATTCTGTAAGTATATTCGAGTATATTGGAGAATAAAATTGTGAAATTCGATGGGCTACTTCAGTACGAAAGACATAATAAAAATATTTTAGCCAACTTCTGAAATAATCACAGAGTGATTTACAAGAAATAGATCGTTTAAGGAAAAATCATAAAAGTTCAGAGTTTTCCTAGTGACGTCAAGCAAGTCAAGATTCGTGTCGTCGACATAGATGTGAAGTTAAGATAAGAGGTTTTTTTCCTTCAAGGATTAACTCGAAGGTTAACGAACTTAAAAATAAATTAACCCCTTTATGTTCATTATCTTCTTGATTAGACTTAAGATATGTTCATTAAAACCACGGGGCTCTCAGGGTCGTTATCTTTATCAGAACTATTCAATCTAACGAAAGATGCTAATTAAGAAAAATATAACATAGCTCAAACGTAGTCTTGTTATTTTCTTATAAATAAAACTATAAACAAACTGTTCTCTCGAAATCATATATTAAAAGCACATCTTGTTTATAAACGTCTTTGATGACTTAAAAGAAATTTCCGTGACTTACTTTTTCTTTTACAATATAATGACACAAAAACGTCTTTACATAATTTAATACATGAACCCGTCAATTCAAAATGCATGTAATGCTTTCTTGGTGTATAGCTTTATCGGCTAATAATCATTCGATTGTTCACATTGCAATTGCAAATTGAAATGGCAAGCGCTGTAGGAATTGGGCGGGCGCGTGGCGTCATGGTAGTCTCATGCCGGGCGTCAGTTCAGTGTGAGTCGTAGTAGAGTGTAGACAGCATGTCTAGACGCCGCCGCCGCGTCGCTTTCTGCGACTACATGCCCATCGACATACATGCCATGGCCAAGGTATAGGAATTCCTTTGAAGTTAGCTGTTGCCGCGCGCCTTGTATACAAATAATGTGTCATAAGTTGATGTTAAGCGTTCGGTTTTCAACAACACGTGATGCAGTTTATTTGTTAGTTCGGAATGTTTTGGTGTAACTGTGATGTTTTTTAAGTGTACGATAAACTAAAAATCGTTAATAAGTTATAGGAACATAAATTTTGTTAATAATTATTATTATTCTAGCAAAATTTTATTATGTTTTTCATATGAAATCGAAAAATTATAAATTATAATGACATCTTTCGCCAATATTTATTTTAATGAAACTAATATTTTTCGGATTATACTATGCGTATTTTATAATTGTAAATATTACAGACAGACGATATGTCTATCCGTGGTCACGGTTACTGAAAAGTAACCGAAACGTCGGGAGTAGGTAGTTTTTACAATAAATTAATAATGGTTTAAGATATTTATTCCCATTAAGACATTATTATCACTTACATGAGAATTACACATATAGCAAAAACATTTATGAATATACAGTTCGACATCGCACTTGTAACAAAAATTAAATGAAATATCAAATAAAGCTTAACTAAGAGACATTTTTCTATATTAAGTACTTATTTAATAAGCGTTGTATAATCCGAGAAAATATTAGTTGCGTTGATAAATCATGTTTCGAATTGTTTTTTCAATTTAAAAAATGAATAATCCGTATAAGTTTTAAATATAAAATAGAAAAAAATACAAGTATTTCTGACATTACATATTGTCACAGATATATTTAACTTCGTTGTAGAACGTCGCTGCCAAACGCCTGTCTGATATTAAACTGCAAATGTGATTGTTTGCTGGAAAAAGTAAAATTTTTAAATTTAAAATATAAACTATTCTATAAATAGCGCGCTCGCTATGTTTATGTATTTTGTACATATACATTTATAAAATTATACAAACCAAGGAGGTTTCGTCGGAAACGAATTTTGACTTTCATATGAGTCACAATTATTAGTACCTATTTCTTAATGTCCTTTCAAGTAATGATACAATTTTAAATTTGTTTTTGATCAAAATGGGAAACGAAAATGTCGAATTATTTGATAAAGATTTGTCCTTATATCCAAAATAAGGTAATTGTAATATGACCAAACTATTCAGAAATTAGGGTGAATATAAAGTATTGTATTATTTTTCTCAGGATAACGTAGCATAACAATGTTGAAATATTCACCCAAATACCTAGAAATCGTCATATATACATATCAGTGGATAATATTTATATATAATTGCGAACGTTGTCACACAGCTGAGTAAATTCAATTTCCCGAGAGGAAGAATATGAACAAAGTTTTTTGGACGTGTAATTTTCTTTACTCAGCCCACCATATCCATATCCCGTTGTCTATAGTTTCAGAAATAGTCACGAAATATTATGTCCAAGATAAATATATACGTGGCTTGTAACAATATCCTGACATGATTCATTGGCAATTGATCTCACTATAATAATTTGGAATATGTATATAGTCCATATAAAAGGCATAACGTAAAAAAATGCCAATATAAATTGCTTTGATTAAATTTCCTGCTTATTTGGTTCAAAAACCAAATTTTATTTTTTATTGTAATTCCTTTGATGGCAAAGGAATTTTTATAACTAAGATAATTTCATAAATAAGGATTTTTAAATAAACTTCCAGAATTTTCATGTTAATTCATGTTAGAAGGATTCCTGGTTCCTTATGCAAAAACAAATGGACTTAATTTATTAGTCATTTGCATAAACGTGGCCTATCATTTAAATATCCCTTTAATATGTGAGTAAATTTGTTTTTATAATATAATATATTCAACCCAAATAAAATTGATTAATATTAATTAAAAATTCTTCCTCACATATCTTCATGACTACGTGTTTCTTTATATTCTTGTAGATTACAGTATTCTTAGCCCACGTTTGCATCGTCACATTTTGTGTGTACAAAGCGCATCCCGTTTCTCATTGAATAAAACACTTTAATACTATAAAAAATACTTTATTGTGCGAAGAATTCTGAATGCAGACGTATTTGACTGTTAATGCTCCGTATGTAATGTGACCGAGCAGACTTGGAGTAAGCACACATAAATAGTAAAGGAAGTCGTGCACATTTCAAATTCCCTGTCTCAATTTGATACTTGACTGATCTTAACCATTCATGGCAGACAAATGTGTTCAATTATACATTATATTAACTTCCAAGTCCGTTCCTTCTAATGTTTGCGTATAAGATAGGTATTATAATGAAAGCGTTATAAATCTTCATTATTTTTTAAGTTAATAAATAATTTTTTCTTACTATAAATACATTTCGAAAAGAAAAAGGCAGTTTGCTGACTTAATCAAACATTCTGCCTTTCATTCATACATTCATAAATGGTTATAAAAGAGAAAATCTTTTAAGTATAATATGTGAAGGATTATTATTAATTATGCATCAGTCCTCAGCAAAAACTGTACATACAAATAGTATTACTAGAACTCATTCGTGTTTTCGTAAAAGATGTTTATACAACTACATATACTAAAAGTTCGATTTTATTGTAAACTTTATTGGAAGTACCGAAAAGTTTTATACATAATAAAATTGGCATTTATTGTTGCCAACAAAACATTAAGTATACTATTGAACTTCGGTAATAAATTTTTCTCTATAAAACAAATTACACTATCCCCATAAAGTTTTTCATGTCGCCAACATATTTTTATTTATGATCAAATTATTTTCGTATGTTATAATCGTTTCTGAATATAGCGGTCACCGGATTAGACTCTCATCTTTAAACTGTGTCATTTAAAAATACCCAAAAAAATCAATTGTATCGGGTCTCTTGATCATCCCTCAGTCTGAACGCGGTTATAGCCAGGCTTATACCCTCTCGAGTGTTATTTAAACTTCATGAGATTCTAAAACCACTTGTAGGATCAACCTGCCTTGTTATTGATTGTCCTTGTACGCTTTTTTGTTTTCTTTCCTGCATGAGTTCTGTTACCGTGTTTGTGTTAGTGTGTTCTGTAATTGGAATAATATTCGATTAGTTTTAAGAATATTTTGTATGCCAGGAGTACCAGGAGGAGGGAAGGCGTTCCAGAAGACATTCTTCACCATGTAATTCGAGAGAGGGCAGCACTACCGCTCTCCACACACAACACTACGACGATGCTGTGAGTATATTTATGTATAAAAGTGATTAAAATTCTCTTCAAAATCTGATTTTTTTATATAACAGAGTAGTCTTCATATAATTAGATTGAAAAATGTGTTTCATTACATGTGATATATGAGGATTCCTTAATTTCTCATTTCGGAAGTAAACTGTCGCAACTAACAAATGAAAAATGTAATGAGTTTGTTGTAAGCTCGTATAAATTACCTATACTATTTTTCGAATATCTGGAGCGGCGAATGTCTCTTATTCCACACATCTTAAAAGTTATGATTCATGAATCCAGCCCCCTTTCTAGTGAATAAGTTGGCTGAAAGCCAAATGTCTGTCACATTCACTCTCTTTCCTAGAAATTATTGTTCGGTAATATTTAGGTAGAAAACGAGAAATATGCTGCGTGGATTTAGTCTCATGTATTGAACATTTGGATTTTTTCTCTTTCAAATGAAAAAAACTAAGTACTAAATACAGGTGACTGGTGAATTACTATCAATATTTAAGGAGCATACTCGGTACATGATTCTCATTCGAATTATGTAAAAAAAATGGGTACTTAATTTTTGACCAAATTTCCGTATATATAAATAAAGCGTGGGCACGTTCCAAGTGTTCCAAGTGTGGCCGCGTGCGGCGGCGTGCTGATACAACACTACGCCGCCGCCGCGTCTGTGTGAGTGTGTGTGTATACCTAATCTGTAGGGTGTTCATACGATGCGTAATTAATTACATAACTTTTGGTTAACTTTACCTAGAAGTTTATTAATATTTATGTTATATTAATTTTTATTTTGTCATATATGATCGTCAAATATCACGTCCTCAAATATCACTAGTATATTCACCAGTCACCCTGTATAATATAATAAAAACTCCTGAAAATAAATTTAAACGTTACTTTTTCAATTTTAATTTTAAAAGTGATTCTTTATCATCTGAATGTTGCAGCGAAAAAAGTGTAAGGTTATATTATGTCAAAAAAGTTATGAGATATTGAGGTATATTTCGTTATTATTGTATTATAAACGCAAGTGTCAGTATCCTACAATTTATTCCTTCGAATTTGCCACTCATCTGTAGCGTCCCGAACCCATCCAATATCTATATTTCGTCAATAAAAGTGTTTTAGAGAAGGCCATCTTATTCCTATTCTTTTAGTAAAAATGAAGTCCATATATATTTTAGTATTTGTATGTACATATATTTTATTATAAACAAAAATATTGTTGACATATATATATAACCATTGATAAAATATGAAAATCACAAATTGACAAACTTGATCTTATTCAATATTTTACTGCACTACTGATTTTAATAAAATTCTCTTTTTATGCATTTCCTTATTAAAACGCAGTGTGGGTTCAAATGACAAACATTCACTTTTGCAATTTTGTTGTGTATTGTGGCCTTCGCAGAAATAAAATATTTTTTATTGGTTTATGAATCATAGCATTGGTTTTTTATACCGGCCATTTAAGGTTATCTGAGAAGCAAACGGATTTATTTTGTTATGTATGTACCTATTTATTATTTGAATTTTGTAAAAATTATTGAAATAAGATAAGTTTTCTACAGTGGCTATCTTCGTGAAAAATATAAATTTAATTGTACATTAGAAAAACTGCTATAAACTATTTCATAAGAGGGACATTAAAAAACACATTTTAATTTTTAAAATTTAATTTAAAAATAATTACAAGCTAAGATTATTATTAATTATAAAATTAATTAATATTTTTATTTATCAGTCTTAAAAACTACAAATAAATTTAAGTCAAATGGTTTTAGACGGTCAAAAAAATAAAAATATTGCCTAGGACGTCCTTATATAACTTTATCATTCTATTTCCAGTGTAATTAGTATTGAACACCTAACACTGTTATTATGACATGTTGAAAATAAGATGAAAGTTGCGGTGTCATTTTGGTACATTAAAAATTCTTACAACTTTCTTTACGTTCATGTGACATTTTAGTTCATATTTTCTTACTAAATTGTTTGGCTAAATATTAACAATACTGGTTTTATTAGTGCTATTTTCCAAGACATTATTAACTTAAAATGCTATTAGGGCAGTCCTGGAACAATCCCGTGGATATCCCGTTATCGGTCATAGCTTTTCTTGCAACGTTCTTCTTAGTTCTTCTGTTGCTTTAGCCAAGTCCTTGTTGTCATGATGCCGTCTTTTGCCACCGAGGTCGCTGCAGTCTTCTAAGTAGTCTTTCGGAGGCTCCGTGGGATATTTTCGCTCAAATTTGGGTCGTGGTATTCTCACACGCTTGACGTCGTCCAACCAGCTCTCCATTATTATTATTTTATTGACTTTACTGAAGCAAATAAGTATCTGTAAGAAAATATATTAATTAAGCAAACATGTAACATGAACGCGCATTTGATACCGAGGCTTTAGAATCATAAATCATAATGGCATCAAAGCTTAATTGAAGAAAATTGTTGTTTCGTTCAATATCGAAGTCATTACTGTCATGTGTCATTAATCTTTGAGAGTGTCCGCATTAACAAACTGTTGTGTAAGTCGAGGTGAGAGAATTATTGTGAAATCTCAATCAATGTCCGAGAATGATTCCGTTACGGCGCCTGCGCAGCCCGGCCTGGCTCGCAGTGCCATTATAATACGTTCAATGAAACACTCGTTTGTCACAGCCATTGTTTTAGAGCTTGTTACTTTATTTGGGTTAGAAGAACAAGGTTTTTACATAAGCGGTAGGAAGAGAAACTATTACGTAATTAACTAGGATTGATATCCAATTATACCATTTGCAAAATAGTGTTTAGACTGGACGAAAGGATATCGATTTTAATTCGACCGTATTTTATTGTATAATTGCAAATAAATTTATCGTTTATTCAATACAATCATTCTTTTGGATTCTTAAGAATTTCTTCTCAAAAGACTAACACAATACTTATTAAGATCTTTGGAGGTAATGAGACCGGAGAAATGTCTTTAACAAAACAAAATGTAAATGTATATTGTTTCCATTTAATACTTTGATTTTATATATAAAGTTCGAGATTTTTATTTACCACATATTTTATAATTTATCGTTATAAAGATGAATATAATAGGACTAACAAGACAATTGTAATTAATTTATCGCCGCGGAACATCAAGCGCTCAAACAAAGATCTTTAATGCACGATTGACTTTCTCCAGCGAAAGTGTGGCTAAATGTGATGGCATTATTTCATATTTTGACGCTTTCGAAAATCACGATTTGATATTTGGTCACCCATTTTTTTATTAGCCGAAATGTACTTACTATCATTGTGTAAGGTTTTTGGAAGCCATTAAATTTATTTCTAGAACTATAAAATAGACGTGAACAATACTTCTGTTTGTTGAGCATTAAATTGAATGACTATTATTGTGTTTTACAATAGACTATATTTATTGTTTTATTTCCTGATTCGTAAACATGAGAGACGGGAAACGAACGTGATCAGAATTATCTGTTTTATCTTGGATATAAAAGTATTTTTAAACGAATAGTTGCACAGATTATAAATAGAATCATCTTATAATATAAACAACATAAAAATAATTGCTAATTTATGGTTTTATTTATTCGTTAAATGTTAAATAAATATCTTTTTTTTTTGCTGACATCACTCGATATAAAAATTTGCATGTAAACACGCAACACGAGTCCCGGGGTGTAAGTAGGATAAGGTAAATAATCGCTAGCCGCAGATAATGTCGTAATCTTGAGAAAGCGGTAATACTTAGTACGTTGCGTGGTGCACGACGTGACTCAGGGCCGTAAACAAAGCTCCTTATAAAATAATGTCTCCCGATAATGTATACGATACGACCATTACGCTGATCATTAAAAAAGTTACTTTGACAGTTCAATTTGTATTTTTAATGCACTTCGATCGTTGAATTGGTAAACAATAAGTTATTTAAAATATTTTTATTCGTTTATATTTATAAAAATCGATCATATATACCGATATAGTCGGAAACTTAGATTTATTGCTGCACATAATTCACAATGCCGGTGAAAGCAGACGACATGAAAATACGAAGCTGGCTATTATGAATATAATTGTTATAGTATTCACACGCAGATATCTCAAACAGTCGTGCATCTAGATAGGAGTTATACGGAAATTCTGATACAATGAACATTATATAAAATAGGAAATGTTAGGTCATAATTAACTTAAGAATTACTTCAACTATGTAATTATTAATTATAACATCGTTACAGCATGTTTGGCAAATTAAATACAAACATGGCAATTATACTGACATCTTCAAACAACTTTAGAGATAATACACAAATAATATTGAGACAATCAACTTATGTACATATATACAAAGATATTTTTTATAGTTTAAAATTATGTACATATGGCACAAATTATTCAGTTTTATGTTCAATATGAAATTGGATTTTGTATTGGTATATTGCCAGAAAAATTATGCAAAACCTGCGTTTAAAATTGTATTGATAATAAGTAACAAAATTTAAATATGGTTATACTTTCAAAAGTTCTATTATTTTGGTCTTAATATTATACATTAATGTTTCACAGCTTTTAAAAAATCAATTCTATTTTATTGTCTTATGCAGCATTATATTAGTGCTGTATAGCCAAGTCTTATCGTAAAATAATAAATTTTTCTTGTACATCGATCCCCTAAATCAGAATAAGTATTTAAAAATAAGTACATCATATGAATTGTAAAGGAATATTTTTTATTACATTATAGTTAATATTCCGAGGCATCGTTACATTCTTAATGAGTTTCTTATGAAAACTGACCATTAACTATTAATTTTTAATTCAGTTGGCAGTGCTCAAATTATGCATATATGTAGTTCAGAGCGTGAAGGGAAACATTAGGTATATTTTATTCAAAATCAAAAAAAGTGTCATATAAGAAGAATAAACTGTATATTTAAAAAGCAAGAGTCATGAGCAAAATTTAGTATGTACATATATTAAAAAAAATCTTATATAAAGTTATAATGTTTTTTTTTATATATCTTTTTCTTGTTAAATAAAGTGCATGCTACTTACATAAGTTTTATTATGTATATATTTACAGGCCATAAAAATATATAATAAAGCAATAGACAATAATATGTAAGGTTCTTTATATTTTTTCAACGTTTTTCCGACAAGTTTATTTATTATCACAGCAAGATATTGTGTTTTTTTTATCTTTTCATAAATACAAATTGTACGAAAAAAAGACGCGGGGAAGCATTCTGTCTTCGCAAAATTAAATCATGATCGAAAAGAATTCCAATATGTTACTGTTATAAGCAGAAGATGAACAATAAACATGTTATATGAACAATATACAAAGACATATTAAAAAAGAAGAATTTTTAGTATTAGTTGTAACATATTTTGGAGGAGAAGTAGATACTTCTAGATAGTAGATACTATCGTATATTATTGGCTTAACGCCACTATTATAAAGCTAATACATTTCAAATCTAATTATTAAATTATTTCAATATTTATAATATTAACACACAAGCACACACATTATAAATAATTACGAATAAAATACATAGTGTTCTTTAATAACATAATTATCAAAAGATTCCAAATATATCTAAAATTTATCTTGCATGTAAAGAAATACATATATGACGTCGATCTCTTAAATCTTTAGAAATAGTTGATTCAATTTAATTGTCGTTTTTTTCCCTAACTTACAAAATTTCACTTTAATTTCTTTTTACAGTATTGTATTTGCACACTGTCGTTCTAATTATAAATTATCCTATTATATAGGAATTTTTAACAAAATTATCTGCTTTTCATATGTTCCATTATTCTATTTTATGAAATCTAAAAATGAAACTAAAATATTTCACTTAATTTGTATAAATATATTATTCAATAAGCAACTTTGGAGACGTAATATACAAATATTTTTCTAAAAGTCAGCATTCTTAATTGCGATTGCGTATTTATTGCCATAATTTATTAAACGTAAAAGTCAGACAGAGAAACGTCATAAAATCACAAATATATGGAGCTAGTCTGATTATAATAGCTCAGAAGTTGATATAATATGTTATTCTAATATAACGGTACAACTTGAAGCCATAAAACACGACTGTCTATAATCAAATCAAATGTCATATAAAAATAGTTTATTGCAATGACAGTTGCTATATGTAAATGTATAAACATTTAGTTGCCATAACAATGGGACCTTCGACTATGTAAGCCTTTCTAAGTTTCTAATAACTCACTACGTGACATTACAAGAGTGTCCAATTAAGCTCCTTATAACTTTCTCCTCGCGAACTATTTTTATGTCTTTCCTATTACCCAGATATCAGTTAATAACTATGTATTAACATGAATTTATTATAATAAAATTGTATCTTAGGAACGTTTATTCATTTCCTTTCATCTATCTTATATTATTAAAAATTTCTATTAAATTAGTTACAGAGTCTTAAAAAATGAGTCATTAAATAACATTTGCGTCTTCACAAAACACGCATACAGTCCTTATAAAATAACATATGTTAAGAAAACGTTGCATTCTCTAGATGGAAGTTTAAAATTTCAGTTCTTAAAGAGATATACGATAATGATATACTTATTTGGTATTATTAACAAAGAGTCAACATCTAAGAGAAGCGAGCACTCACGAGTTGACCCAGTAAAGACAGGCGATTGTAATTCCCAGGGTCCGACAAGAGTTCCGGGATCTCGTGGGTCACGGGGTCGCACAGACCCTTGCACTTTACAATGGAAAGCGTTAAGGAAATGACTATTTTAGTGTATAATTACTCCTAAATTTATGATTCCTAATGATGGGTTTAGAAATGGCTTCGTCGGCGTGGTAATTGGAAAGTATTTCTTGATTACAGATAACTAGTGACTATGCTAAACTAAGCTATGTTGTAATTGGCCATGTGATTTGTGATCCACAAACCTTTATCACCGATGTTGACAACAGTAGTGGCAAACAGAACATGTCGCGATAATTGTTGACCGTTACTGTCTGCGTGTACGCTAACCACTTTACTTTGAACACTTTTTGTTTTTATTATAATGTAGATTCTTATACAGGGTGACTGGTGAATTACTATCAATATTTAAGGAGAATACTCGGTACATGATTCTCATTCGAATTATGTAAAAAAAATAGTCACTTAATTTTTGACAAAATTTCCGTATAAATAAATAAAGTGTTGACACGTTCCAAATGTTCCAAGTGTGGACGCGTGCCGCGGCGTGCTGATACAACACCACGCCGCCGCACGCGTATGTGTGAGTGTGTGTGTATACCTAATCTATAGGGTGTTCACACGATGCGTAATTATTTACATAACTTTTGGTTAACTTTACTTAGAAGTTTATAAATATTTATGTTATATTAGTTTTTATCTTGTCATATATGATCGTCAAATATCACGTCCTCAAGTATCGATAGTAATTCACCAGTCATCCTGTATACTGCCAGTTACTAAATTCGATTTTTTTTTTAGATTGGCTGAATGTTTTTCAATATTCGCTAATGTTACCGACCTGATAGTAATTTTGTATATGGTGTAATTGAAAAAAGAGGTTTTATATTATAAATGAGATAATGTTATAAATTATATTCGCGTAAAACCTGAAACTGCCTGTTCCCTTTGTTCGCTGCGCCACTTTCTATTTTATGTAGTTTTATGGTTCTAGTTAACAATTAGCAACTTGAGTTGAACAATTGTACACCAGGTTGACTAGGTTCAGAGGTCAAATGTCAAGACAACTAGGACAGTTAAAAAAATTATTTGTGAGAATAATATTTTACAAGTATTGAGCAATATAAAAAGGTTTATTGTGTGTATGGAAATTTAAAGACAAATGTAGGTTCTCCGTAAGTATAAAATTTCATAGACGCTTAGTGGTCTGAGTGTTTGAATAGCGGGAATCTGTGACGCTTACGTGATATAACAAAATTATCACCTCACCATAAACAAACACAAATTAACTAAATGCAAATACATAGTTAAAATTTGATGTATTAAAATAATATTAAGTTAGCAAAAAAGAGAATAACTAATAAAGCAAATTATTATTATAGGTAAGTGATTGTGTATTTTTCAATGTTTTCCTTGAAACAGATATATGATTACACTTTAACGTTCGCGTGTCGTCGGCATGTCGTGTCGTGTGGTGTGAAGGCGGCCTTAACCCACAGTTCTGGTATCACTCCGCTAATTACAAGACCGAAAAAACTAGTTTACAAATTGATTCTACTGACGATCCCTTCTCTTTGATGTATCGTGACTTTAAGTTTTCTTTTCCGTGTCTTAATTAGATATTAAGCAATAATTATCACTGTTTTTATGTTAAAGTATAAACAAATTTTAGATCAAGAGCGTTTTAAATGTAATAGCTATGTTTGACGTAATATTCTCCTTTAAGTAGCTTACTAGGTTCTAACACAAATTGAGTATTTGTATACGCGACGGAGATTATAGGTTAGATAATATATTGCGATATTTAAATTACACTGCGTCGGTTAAATAACAACGTTCGCGTTAATCTGGATTTCATAATGTAATTGTCCAACTAACTAACACGTTCTTCATTAAATTATTTCAACTTGCAATCCTAACATTAAATGTTACCCGGTTACGCTCGTACTAAATTTTAAACTCATAAAATGTTATGTTGAAGTTTAGACGTAGATTGTTTCTAGGCTATTTTATGACTGTATTTATAGGTCTGAAGATTTAACAAGCTAAACAAGTTTGTTGCTTGAAATAATTATGTTTACAAGCTGCACCCCGTAGCTCTGATTTTGAGAACGACTCGGACTAAATTTAACTAAAAACAAAATCATCAACAACTCCTGTCTGTATTTCATACTCTTAAGGTTCATTATCGTTAATATTTAATCAAAATAATTGAATAATTTATGTGCAAGAGGGCAAGAAAGATGATACAGGCCTTCATTAACAATATTATATATCATATCTGGACTTATTGACTTTCCTCTCGTGAATTTACGGTCCAATAACATCGTCCAATCGATGTTGCAACAACTCTTACGGATCTATTGATTCAATATAGGCTTTTATACAAATTAAATCTAACTTCAAAAGGAAAGTACCACAGAAATTCAATCTAAAATCTTGGAACATTCGAAAGTATGAAAAATGCTGAATTATCGTATTTAATGATACCCTGCGTATTATTTAATAAATGGCATTAAAAAAATGAATACGTAATAAATAAGTTTTTTAAATAACAAAAATATCATCAAATAATACGATTGACATATAAATCTTACGATTTATAATAATTTGTTCAACAAAAACTAGGTTTAAAGCGACAACAACCTTTCGTTTTAAGGTTATTACAAATGAGGATAATTTTTTGTCCGTGGCCCAAAAAGAACCTGCTGTCAACATGTTCTGCTTATAAAAATCGTTATTCCGTATATACGAAATAAATTTGTATAACTTTAAAAACTAGAAAACGAATATTTCTTTCTTAGTTTTGACATTACAAGTACTAAAAATAAAAAGCTGGAAATAGAAGCAGATATTTAACAATAAAGGGTAGATTAAAAACCCACGCTTAATTAAAAATCGTCTAAGTCCCATGCGAGTTTTTGTTTTGATACAAAAGTAACCACAACGCCATTGTTTACGTCTCAACGCAAATCATTAGAGAGCAGTAAGAGAAACCTTCACCTCGATACGATATTAACTTACCTTTAAGCGGTATTTTTCTTTAACTGATCACAGAATATGTTTAAACAAATAGTAGAGAATTGTTTTGGTTAAATTGACGTGCTTTCCGTACGGCGTTCAGTGAGAGACTGCTGACTATTGAGTATTGTGTGTCTGAGTTGTAAGCAATAAAGCAACAGCCGACATTCTACACTCGGCAGTTGGACGAAACAAGGTTAGGTTAGAATCGAGTTACTTTATAGTTTCGAGTTAACGAAGTAACCGAGCTTTAAACTTCGAAGTGCGTATGACAGATGTACAGGTTAAGAAATAACGACCACCCGGCAACATTTGAAACTTTCAAGTACAATAAAAGTACTTAGATATATACCAATAACATGATAAATAGGAAATAATTTTAAATATTCGTTTAATTAACATAAAAAACTATATTCTGTAAAGTAGAAAGCATATACTAACTGTGTGTATTTAGCAAAGAATCGTTACAACTCATTTATTGATCTAAGACAACATTAGCTAGACTAACATTTCCTTATTACACGAAATGATAGTTTAGAAAGTACTTGCTCGTGAATTAAACCACAACTAGTTTTACATTACAATCATAATACTACAATATCCCGACTATTAAACAATGTTATGAATATTATATTTTATTCTCAATGTTGATACAGTTCTTAACAATTGAATGGATCTAAAAAGGACAAAACAATATTGAGCAACGTCGTGTAGACAATGCTCGGCTCTGGAGATATTATCTTTAATAACCGTTACACTAAAACGTATTTCAGTATACGGTATCTGGTGAGCCGAAATATCAAAACAGATACTATGTAGTTCTCACGCAATTAAAGTTGATATTAGTTCGAAGTCACCTACGCTCCCACGGTGGATACATCTGCCCAAAACTGGATTAACCGGCAAATGGGATACAATAACAGGAATTTTAATATCATTGATCCTTAAATAAACAATTATTGTATAACTATACTTATTGTTTTGTCTAAACGAAAACAATTGTGAGAAAATTTCGCGTTTCTTTTTTATTGAAAACAAATGATGATTTAACAATTTTATGTGTTCGTGAATGATTATTGATTTTATTTTAGACGCATGCAAGTGTCACATTACACATGTAGTTTGTAGTTTTCACGATGATGACAACAGTCAGATAACCACGGTTCATGATTTCACGTAAAGAAAGTGATCTCTCTATTACACGGATTAATGAAGCGTAGTTTTTATTCTGTTTACGGAAATAATTTGTATTCGAAGGGTTTATAAAAGTAGTTGGTAAAAGTTAACATTCTTTATTTGCACTACAAACTACTGCGTTTCTAATGTCAGACTAAGTAATTTAAAAGTTGACTTAAAATACTCCAAATTCTTTGATTTTTTTTGTATAGTGAGTGAATTTAGTGTGTAGTCGAAACGGAGAAAAACGTTTGTAATATATGTATATCGTATAATGACAGTTATAAGCAGAGGTACTGAAGTGACAAATTATTTCGTTATCATACCAAAAAAATATGATATATATTCATGAGAGATCCAGGTATACTTTTTAATTTTAATCTATGTATTAGAGTTCCAAAAAGGAAATACATGCACATAACAATTCTGACGATTTAAGTATATTTGAAACTAATGAAGAGAATATAAACGCCATTTAGCTAGCTAGGACCACCCATCGGGGTCGTTATAATGCTTGGCTGAGCACATTTTATTTTTATTGCGACATATTACAGATAAAAAAATACAATGTCATACTAAATATATTTAAAAATATCTTAAATACTTACACGTCAAAATATTATTAAAAATTCAATGTTTTCTCGGACAAATTTAATAAGAAAGTCTATCTAGAATCTAGATTTTACTCAAAAGTTTTTAAGTATTTTATTTTATCCATTTTCTGATGCACATATTTGTTGTATGTTAACTTAATGCACGGAATCAAGCGGCGTAATGGATATTTGTAGACGACTTAATCTTTTCTATCTTTCAATATTTCTAGTGTAATGTAATATTTTTATCGGGATATTTTGAAACAAACTATACGTTGCTCGAACATGTTAAGGTAACAGTCAAAACTTTAAAGGGTTTGTTCAGTAGTGATATATACTCACAGAGGGTAGTCTTTCTTTCAAATATTAATTTTAAAATAACTTCTACGGTAAAGTTACAGAACTTGTAAGTTTTCTACTAGAAGATTAAGACGGCTTACCTCTAATATTTTATATTAAAGCCACAAAAAACTTCAGGGACTTTTAAAAATAAAGTAAATATTTAAATAGATTTATTTTTCTACATAGATAGAATCTTGAGCTCATCCCATAACCTCATTTAAGTATTGTCATTGGATTAACGATCAGAGATACGTGTATATAATAGTGTATACGTAAGAATAATGAATATCATACCAGTTTAATTGAATGATACTATCATTATTTCTTGTTAACTTATTTGGTTCTATACAAAGTAATACCGCTTCTTCCTAAACAAAAAAGTAATAGATAAGGAATTACACTGACACTTTTGATATTCAAAATATATGTATTTAACGGAAAAGTAACTAAAGTTTAAATGCAAGTACCGTCTTATAAGTCAGTGAAAATTTTTATTCTCAACGTAATGAAGAATTTTTGTACACAAATGGATATAATTGCGCACAATTAAAATTGATAGAGTCAAATATAAGAATGGCCGCATGTAACGGAACTTTTGATTTGTAAGTCAGATAAAGTATATAAGTTTGTAATTGACGAATTGTAATGAAGGAAGAGATTTAACCATCTCACGTTCGTTACCTTATAAATAACGGGGCAGCATCTTAGGATTTAATTTATACACTAAACCTAATTCCGCCACAGAAATATTCTACTAATTCTGGTTTTTATGAAAATTTAATTAATGTTTTGCTATGATATTTTAATTTAAATATTTATATTCAATAACGGTCTATTCACTATACAGTCTGTATAAGGCCAATAAACTGAAGACACACTTTCGTATTGAATTAGTAAGTATAAAGACATAAAGAATCACTGTTAGTTTGAAGTCAATAACGTATATACAGGATGTTCGTTTGGTTTATAGTAAATTTTCAAATAATTGAAATGTGTGAGGTCTTAGAATCGTGTTTGTGAGTGACGCATCGCTAATTATGACAGCCAATGATGAAAGCTTCGCCGTGAGTGTGGCTCTGACAGTTAGTTGAATGTTAATTAAAATGACGTCACTCCATCTCTTCCGTGAATGTAATCGGTGAATAGACTTTTGTATTTGAATAAACTAGTGCTGACTAACGCTTGCTTAATATACTGTTGTCATTGTTGTTAGAATAAATTATTCTTAAATTGTAAAAATAATGACTGACGAGTATTTTAATGTACATACTTAGTGCTTAGGCTTGACTAAATAGAGTTCTCCTAGAAATGACAATTTGTATCATTTTTAAACTACATATTTAATAAAGTATATAATTTTTTATTCACCGTTAACAACAAGCACTGAACGTTAATAAAATTTTTTCCCATCATAATTATTTAAGAGCATCAATAATATAGAATTAAAAATGATGGTTCTTTTAAAACATTCAATTAATATTTAAATATGGATTCAAATTTAAGTGATATGAAATTTAATAATTAAATTATCTGTAGTATTCTTTTTATCGTGTTATATAATTCCTAAAATTAACTATTATATTATACAGATATTTGTCCTACATCTAATATCTGAGGCAGGGCCGCTGGATTATTAAAGTTATCTTAATATAACCGCAGATTTACCACAAGCAACAAACTAACAGAGAACAGTACTATAGGCAACTTGAACTTCAAAGACCCTGGGAATTGGGACACTATGATATATAATCACAACTGATAATAAATTAGGAATATTTATCTTAGAATAATGATACTATTAAGAAATATGTACGTGGATGTAGAAACGTGATTTTCATTACAGGGTCATAATAATTACGTTTGATATTGTTAGAATATAAATAAAACTTAATTTGATCTCATCTAGTAATATTGGAAGAAAAATAAAGATATAAAAGTTTGTAGATAGTTAATCTACATGAAAAGGTTTTGAAATTTTAAGCTTTTTATTTCAAACTAGTTTTTGCCCGCGACTTCGTCCGCGTTAGTTTGGTCAAGTGTAATATATGTAGGTATAGCTGACCAGGCGAACTCTATTCCGTCTTAGAGGCCATAAATAATCAGATTTTCCCTGTTTCAATCATACAGAATGATTGACATATTAGTTAGTTGTCAAAACTAATGTCAAAAAAAAACGTTTGTATGGGAAATATAAAAGGGCTGTTTTTCGGCTTTTCCCGGCAATTATTCCAATTTTTATCACCTTTTAAACCCTTCCTGGACTGCCAGGAGTATTTCAAGACTAAAATTAGCCAAATCGGTTCAGCCGTTCTCGAGTTTTAGCGAGACTAAAGAACAGCAATCCATTTTTATATATATAGAAGATGATGAACATAACAATCATGACATTGAAATGACAAAAAAGCCGAGTTTTTGGTTTTCTATTTCTGTCTTTTACAAAAATTACTTTTGTGTAACGAAATTTGGTGAAAACGTACCTTTTTATGTCCCAAATACGCTGTAATGTATTTATTATTAATTTTATTTTAAATTAACATCGAAAAAGCATTCTAATTTTCAATCGAAAATTCACCCATAAAAATGTCAGCCTTTTTTTGCAAAATTTGGTGTGTTTTGTTTATTGAAACTTTATTTTCCGATGGTGAAAAATACATAAGTTTCTTACTTGCAATACTATATTTGGATAAAATAATCATGAACTTTTTATGAAATGACACTCGATATCGTTTTGAAAACGCTCTTTAGTTACAACGTATCAATTTTTAGTTTGTGTCGTAGCATACTAAAAGTACACTTAAAAAATACGTAGAAACCTATTTTGGGAAGAAAAGTAAGATATTAGTAGATATTGCGCTTTTAGAAGTGACTAACAAGACGCTTGTAATGTAGCGGGGTCCGGGAAAGATCTTTTGATATTAGAAATATCTCGTCGTGAGGATTATTATCTATTTAATTAAATGAAACAAATACATTGCGTGACCTTTATCGTTGATTTAAATCATCACTTTTTAAGTTATAATAAACAGAGCCTGCTCATAACTTCTTAATCTTGATTATATTACCTTTAAGGTTAAATGTAAGTATGTACAAAATTTGTAATTAAAGTACTTTTGTATTTACAATATTTCTATTCTATGATCGAGTTCAAATACCTGCTTCAAATAGTAAATTTATAATTTTAAACGTATTCTGAGAAAAGGGTTTCAGTACGTTTAGGGTATATTTTCAATAAAGTTTCAAACAAAATTTTATTTATCATATTATATTTGCCTAATAAGGTTTTGTATTTTTATTTTCGAATAGCTAGAAATATAATTTGTATTTTTTCACTTATAGCTACTGTTAGTTATCAGTGTGTTTAGTCTAAGATGATATCGTCACATTACATAAGAAACGTTTTGTTTTTATTTTTTTTAATCCATAACCGTTTGTAAATTAAAGTGTGAACATAGATTATTGAATGGGAAACGGGCTACGCTTTGTATCTATTGTGAAAAGGAAAACTTGGGCATACTAAAATTGCCATTTTGTTACATATCAACTAACAACAAGAAACAACAAATTTTAATTCTACTAAACTCATCAATCCTTTTTAAATATTTTAATGCACTCTCCAATAGAATTCTTGAAATTAATGAGTAGTTATTTTGTATTCTGATCTTCTATACATCTTTAGGAAATATGTAATTCATACACATTACTCCCTAATGGCAATCTTCCTAAAGTATGCGGATTTAAAAACTTTATGATATATTTTTGTAGAACAATATTACAGATCATATATAGGTACATATTATTTGGAAACGTCTAGTTTTGTTCTCTGCAATGATGTATTGTGTCAACAAAACCCCAATAGTACAATTGGTGAAAAGTTGACATCCACGAACACAATGGAACTAAATTATTGCGTCATTCAAAACTTGCCAAATCCTCGTTCACATTGTTAAAATATCAAGTTCAAAATTCAATATATTTTTTGTTTCATGCATCTTTTAACAACGCAGGACCAGGTATGTATTAATGACTATTTGATTAAAATAAGAAGTATTATTGAATTTAACTATCTATCTACATTATTGTTACATTAAATAGGTTCTATTAAAATGTTTACTAGCTTGGCCAGCAGTTTGTCTATATTTTACGATTTTTCTAGATGTAGAATTTGCTAAATGTGCGATGCCATTGGGTTGTATGTGAGTGCTAAAAAACTTTCATCAATGTTTTCATATTGGAACATTATATACCTAAAGTTTAGATTGAGCATATCTTAGTGTCCCTTTCGTGTAACCATACCTGCATTTTAGAAAGTAGCGTTCGATAGCAATGATTAGTTAGTGTTGGGGACATGGGACGTTAAAAGGGGCATTGGACGAGCACAACCTTAGGGACGGGACAGGGCAAGCCATGGGCTGTTGCTTGTGTCGGAGTGATGGCAGACGCTGAGTGAGTGTGATGTTTCAGTGCGGGTATCTCGAGGGACTGCGCTCATCACTCGGTGGCTGGACGCAGAAAGTTAAATCATGGTACTGGGGACGACCTCTAGTAAGTGGCCCGGCCTCCCGCCGACAGACCGATCGGCAAACTGTCCTAGCACATTGACAATTATTTCTTTTGCACGATGTTCAAAATAAAACTTTATTCAAAATTTTCGCTTCGTAATCGGAACGTGCTTGGTGTTAGTTTAATATATGTTTCCACTTACCTTATCGTTAGCACTTCATTTCGGTTATTTTTTTGTTTTAATTTTTCTTCATTTTTCGTTCGTT
The DNA here is from genome assembly GCA_916720795.1 of Danaus chrysippus. Lineage (NCBI taxonomy): Eukaryota > Metazoa > Arthropoda > Insecta > Lepidoptera > Nymphalidae > Danaus > Danaus chrysippus. The sequence continues at coordinate 2,853,338 of CAKASE010000057.1, read as the reverse complement.
CATTAATTTTCAATGTAGTCTTGCACATTAAATTCGGTTATATCCTCAGCCTGTAGCGGTAGGTGTTTCGTTTTTAATGGTTAAAGCTAACTTGCTGCATGGATAACATAGGCAAAATCAGTTTAGAATAGTGTCATTAAGGTTTAGAAAAAATTTAGTCATGTAAATTATTGACGCGTAACTTCAAAACGTTTATCTCAAATATTATATGAAACGATGTAAATTTCTAAAATCAATCTTTAAATACATTTCCTTTTTTATGATGCATGCATAGAAAAGTTTTTATTACTTATTATTTGTATTATATTGAGTATCTGAGCTTACTGATTTCATTTGTAACATTTAAGTTGCTGTATGAGTTCCTTGTTCTGGATTCGCTGTGTAGGAACGCTAATTGGGTTAACGACTTCTCATAAGACATCTAACCACTATTAAAATACCTTTTGTACCACGCCACCGAGTGACTGATTCGCATGTTCCCCAGCCTCCAGCTCACATCCACTTAGAGCTTCTCGATACATATGTCGTAAACAGATCACAGACCTTAGTAACTGAGAGGCATACGGTTGTACGAGTGCTGTTCAATCCTTCCAGTATAGTTGCTGTAGCGAATTACTTCCCTTTGCCGCCCAGCTACACTTGTTCTCAATCAACGCACTCAGTTTATTAGAGGCTGGTATTTTTGTTATTTTAGCGTAGTTTTACAGATTAGCGTGGATGTGGTATACGTAGACTCCTAGGACAGGATTCTAAATGGAATATAACATAGGATATAGAAATTGATACGAAATTATATTTAAATATATCATTATAATGCCGTAAATATCGATCCAAAATTTAAAAAAATTGTTTTATTGAGAACGTTTTAAGTACAGTCATATCGACAGGAATTGGCCCACAAGTTGTCGCGTAGCTTCGACATGAAAGAAGAAGGTGGTGCTTTACTTGAGGATCGAGGTGGGATCCGCAGGCACCAGTCCATGCAGCGCCTGCAACATGGCGATGCCCAGATGGACGAAGGCAGGGCCGCGAGGGTTGTCCCGGACCACCATGGAAACCTACACATCACTGTCAAGAAGACCAAGCCGATCCTTGGCATCGCTATCGAGGGCGGCGCCAATACTAAGCATCCACTACCCAGAATAATCAATATTCACGTAAGTTTATTCGATTGCTTCATTAAATTCGCTAAGGCTATAGACTTGTTCCTAAATTCGTTTGCTAATAGTGAAAGGTACTTTATCAAATGATGAAATAAAGGCTATCGTCATTTTCTTCCAGGAGCATGGCTCAGCGTATGAAGCTGGGGGACTGGAAGTGGGACAATTGATACTGGCGGTGGATGGGCATAGAGTCGAGGGCATGCAACATCAAGAAGTCGCTCGACTTATTGCAGAATCTTTTGCGCAACGAGATAAGCCAGTGAGATATAACACGTTTACCATGCACTAGTTTTGAATAATATTTGAAGTAGTATGCTAATGACACAAATTTATTTCAAATGTTTTTTTTTAAATAATCCCTCGTTAATATTGTTGAAGTTCTGAATTAAAAATCAATTAATTAACATTTTTCTGTTTCAGGAGATTGAGTTCTTGGTTGTAGAAGCGAAGAAGTCAAATCTGGAACCAAAGCCAACTGCGCTAATTTTCTTGGAGGCCTAACATCTACTTTCCCTCCCCGCCAGCGACCCTCCGGCCGCGCTGGGCAGCGCGATGCCGGGAGTCGACCTCATCGCCCACACCACGGAATAGCCAACTCCAACCTGCGCTGCCACATGCTCTTCTGAACGGACAGACAAACAACACTCCCCGCACATGGTTAAGATACTGATCAATACTATCTAATTAGTATTAGAGAGAGTATTTAACGATCTGCGGAGAGCGGTCTTTACCGTTCGCTCTACAGAGGATATAACATCGAATAGATAAAGACTATCTATTCCTATCCGGACGTTGCAACGGACTGATATGAGAAAACGCAGGTTTTAAAAGTAGGCTAAACAAAATTAATGGCACAAGGGAGGCAATTTTTTATAATACATAAAGTTTGATGATGTTTCCAAAAACTTGTTAAAAATCTCCAAGTACACTGCCCAAAACTTAAATGAAATGATTTAGAACGTCCCACTAATTTCTCCGGGATCTGTTGGGTACGTAACATTTTGTAATTGTTTATAGAAAGTAGCGTTACCAAAATAACCATTGGTAGTCTACGACTGAATTTTATATAAAATATCCTAATTTTAACAATTGTAATTAATGAAATTGAAGTACATTCGAATAAGTAAATTTTTGCAAAATAGAAACATTTGATACGATTCCAATTCAAATATTAAATAGAACTAGTGAATTGAACACGAGAAGTAACATAGAGTTCTAATATAAAGTAAAAAAATTAGTTTGGCATTGGTGCTACGAGTATGAAAAGAACAATGATCTCGGATCATTTGAAGTTAGTATCACTAGTCGATTTAGAGCTTACGTACGGAGTTTAAACATTCCATGTAATATTCATTGGATCACTTGCGACATCCATGTGCCATCAACGTTGACATTCGGGTCGGAAGCATCAGGTCATCTCATCGCAGGTCGTTGTACCCCCGGTACAGGGAGACCAGGGTCACGTCATCCGTAGAGCAGAGCTTGCAGCACGACGCACTGCTAAGCAACCTGCACTTTTATTACTACACCAGCAAAGTTTCGATTTGTTTAAACTCATTCATTTGAAATGCAATAGAAATCCTTTGAATATATTCGTTCTGATAAATCACAAGTCAGCTGAGTAAAGTATATCAAATGAAATTTATCAGTATCATTGATTGATAATGTATTGGCGGGTTCAGTTTGCTTAGTGTGTTTGCAGTGCGCGTAACATGTCATTCCATTGGTAGTTAAGCGGTGAGTTAAGAAATTTATGGCGGAGAGGGATTTAAGCCCACTCGTTGTTTTACTGATACGTAGATTTTAAGTGAATGTGTGCAATATAATCCATTTTATGTTAGATGTTAGTTACAATTGGCTTTTATATTTATTAGTAGATCGTAACAAATTACAGAACAGAACAAAAATTTTAATCGGTAGCTTTTATCGTGTACGTCTTATTATAATAATATCGGCAAGACTTTATTTTCAATCCATTTTAACTATGTAAAGATTGTAAGGAAATGTTTATTCTTTGTGTTATCTGTGCTCTTTCGGAGTCAACAAACTTATGTCAATTTAATCGCAATAATAAATGGATTGAAAACTTATCGATTATGTAATTCAATTAATTGGATTTTTAAATTGATTACGGTATATATACTATACTATTATAAATATGAATGTGTTATACGCTGAAGCTTTTAAAGCCGCTGTAGATATTGTAACTTTTGATGATTGTCACAAATGTATTTACTTGTAAATGTGTAATCAAATATTTTAATGAATTCGTCTTGAAACAGTATAGTTGTAAATATATAGAAATAAGTTGTAAATATAAAGGTTTTGAACGTATTGTAAAAACAAATAAATAATTATATATCATAATATTAGTGCCAAAGCGTACATTCCTTCGAGTATTCTGTACAGTGCTGAGTGGACATAGCGGCTTATACAAACATACGGATTCACCTCACATAAGCTTAAAGTTAAAATTTTATATATGAGACACGCTTACACCATTCATATACATTTAGTAGATGTTAACATCATCAACGTACTCCTTCTATTATTCCTTGATAAATATAACTCAATAATATTGTTTTCAAAATAAAAATTATTAAAAATATCATTCATATCGGAGACAAATGAAATATTGAATTTAAAAATATACATTTAAAATTGAACAAATAAATTTATTTATAATGAAACATATTTTATTATTAATTTAAAATTTAAGTATAATTAAAAATTTGTTTATTTAGTATCAAGAACTTGATATTATGAGAATTTGTGATGATTCTCTGTATATTAATGTATTGAAATAAATTATTAAATATCTAACATTGTTTTAGAGTTACAAAAAACTTAATTCCATTATAATGAAGGATGTTTAAATATGTCCAAAAAAAATTATTATAATTCAAAGGACAAAGCAATATAATTATTTATGTATATCTAAAAATAAAACGTATATCTTTTTATTAAGGATTGGTACTTTGGCATGTTTTCTCCAATTGTAATGATTATTATTTGTCTATGATTATTTTATCAATATGCTGTGTGCTGAACGCCTTTTAACCCAATTGAGTCACAAAAGGTATTAACAATATATAAAAAATGTATGTCTGTCTCCACTTATTGTACCTATGTACCTACAATTTTGTCAAATTTCTGATGTATGCATTTCAACTAACACAATATTCCTAAAGTTCTATACCGTCCAAAGTTTATCATTTGCTTTTATTTGGCGGTGTGTTAATTGAAAAGAAAATGTTTTAGTAAAAAGTTCGCGTGTTTAAAATATTCTATCTATATCATGAAATTATCAATTTTGTGTTGAAACATCTATATGTAGTCTGTTGTTAAGTTTGCAGTTGACAACAAAAATAAATTGTTATCTAGAAAATTGTTTTATTTTTTTTACCCGTTTATTTATAATGTATACCTAGTCCAAGTTTTCATTTTAACACTGCGTACAAATCGTTTCCCGTTTTTCGTTTTGTAACCGACTTTAGTAATGATGTCTAAGGTTTTCGTAAATATCTACACATTTAGGTAAAATAATATTAAATTTTTATAATGTTGACAGAATTATTCTATTATTCTACCTTTACACCAATCGTTATCAAATCACTCGCAGACGAGATGACAGCGTCTGTCAGTTAGTCTTGTTTGTCATTTATATCCACGTTTTTGAATTATATCGCGTACTACTCTGGATAAATTTGGAGTTTGCTAACTATATCAAGAGTTCTGGGGGTGTGGTTATAAAATCTTTTAGTCTTGATGAGGAGTTTCCATATGTTAGAAGATCGTCAGCCATCTTCTTTATTGAAAAAAGTTTTTTTAACTCAATAACCTCGTTGATTAATCGCGGTATAAACCTGTCTTAACGCACCTGTGTTTTGACAAACCGGATGTAATAAAAAAAAGCCTTAGCTTGTCAACTGCTGACTTCAAATTACATCTTTTTTTAATTTTTCGATGCACGTTTATCTGATAAACAATATTTTGCCTCTTATTCTATAGAGCTGGTGGTGTAAAGGTGTTAAATACGTACTTTTTAGACATTAAAGGGTTTGATTGTAGGAGAGTTGAAGTCGCCTCGAAGACCTCTATGAATGTATTACCGACCAGGAGACCGGCGAACCCATTAAAACTCCATATACTTTTATTTAGAATTGATCTTTTCACATAAATTAAACATTTGGAAGGCAACGCTAATGAACTTTTGTATTGCAGGCATATAATAATAACATTTTCTTTTTACTATCTTAATGCAGAGTACAATGGGTAAACTACTAAATAATGACTGTTCCTTGATCGTAACTATCATTGTTTGTCAATATTGTACATTTAATATCATTGATAAACTGATATGAATCCTTAAGGCCTCGGCCTCGAATTTTGCGGGCAGCGAGCGGCGGCGGCGGCACGGAAACGCATACCTGTTCTCCAAACTAGCGGGTAGCGGGCACCGCTGTATTCGAGGGTCGGTCGGTCCATTTGATTATACGCGTAAGATCCTGCCGCTCCCGCTGCCACTCCGCTGCCCGCAAAATTCGAGGCCGAGGCCTCAGAAGTGATTTTGTGTGAACTAAAACTTTTTAGTTAATCTTTCATTAATTCCCTATATGATGCATATATATGGAATGCTACGTATACAATTTGGCTAACCATAGCATTTTACAGGCTTATAATAGTAGGTCGTACACTAGTCAGTGGCATTTAGTTTAATTTTAATTAATAAATGTAATTTAGAGTACTTTTGTGGCCAACGTAACCCGATATATAAATACTGCAACAGTATATTGGTCATATATTTTTATACAGGAAATTTGAAACTGTTATTTAAGTAAAATCTTTTATTAATTATTTTCAATCAATTTACATACTTTTAACATATACTTTTATTATTTTACATGCTATAAACACTACAGAAACATTGCTTACTTAGATCATAAAAATACACATAATAAATCTATTAATCGGAAACTTGAGAACCCATTGATAAAATGCATTTTTATAACAAAACAAAAATTAACGTGACACAATCTTGTTATTACAAATTGCGTCATAAAAATTATAAAACAATATCAATGTGATATCACGGGGGCAGAACACACGTTGATAACCTTCGCTGCAAATGTTTTGTCAGGCGCTGCATTTTATCTGATTAAATGAAATTAAATCCGGCACTCCCATCTACATATACATAAAAAAATATTTATATTTATATAGATTAAACAAGTTTTATATTATATTCTTAAATTTTAGTAATTGTTTATATATGGATATATAAACAGTCTTAATTATTTTTTTGTGAATCCCTCGCTACTTCATGAAGAACATATTTTCAGTGTTCTTATTATTAGACCCAAATAATTTAATAAAATAACATTATTTAATATTTATTTAACCAACATCCAAAAGAAATGTCTACACGTAAATATAATTTCCTAATTAATATCATCTGGTCTGCCCGTGATCACGGTTGCTGCAAAGTAACTGAAACGTCGCGTCGGGTGTATACTTATATAGTTTTTAAAAATTATAAACCATGTTCAGTAATCCGAAACAATATTCGATTCATATAATATCTTAAGTTTTTTCCATTGTAATGTATATTTAGTTTTTAACTTAATGAGCGCTATTCCGTTTGTTTTCTTCACTTCTTAACTCGGATTTATTACTAGAGGCATTTTTGTTTTATAACATAAGTGACACAGTAATTACTATATAGATTTACATTCGTTATAAGAGGAACAGACCATAGAGAAATAAACTATCAAATCCAAATTTTATTCCATTCAGCGAAGTCAGATCAAAATGAAATATAAGGAAGTAAAGAAAGGAAAATAAAAATAGTATAATTTAACAAATTAAAAAAAATAATGTTGCCGTTGAACCCGTTACTTAATTAATCTTTTATAATACTTTAAATCATCATTTGATTTTAAATATTAAAATTTCAAAGCAGCAAAAGAAAAATATGATAAAAAGCTTCACATTGTATAATACACGTTTGATTTATCACAAGCAATTAATTACGTAATGAGGGAAACGACCTGTTTAAAACATAATTGTTGATTATAATTTTTATTGCTTGTAAAAGTCCAAGAAACATATAGAAGGTTTCCCCAAATCATATCATTATCATTCTACTAGTTAAATGTTACTGATAAAGATTGTATTTACAAAACTATAATTATTATCGTATATATTTTGTACATGTCAAAAAATTAAAGGCTAACGAACTTAACATGAGAGGCTCTTGTGATTTATATTTTTTATTACATTTGTTGTATCCGTGTATTAAATTGTATAACATTTAAAAGTAAGTGTACAAAACAAAATATTGAAATGAACAATCTTGTAATAGAACGTTAACGTAGAGAAAATCTTATTTGTATCTACATATGTATATTTATGTAAAGAGGCCTTTGCTCAGCAGTGGGCTCTGATAGGCTGATAATGATGTTAAAAAACAAGTACAGTACGAAGAAATTTATAATTTGATAGTAAAATTAAATGCCAAACTTTATTTTATTTAAATATATTCTGCTAATTATATCTATCCTTTGGAACTTGTACATTATTTTATTATAACTCTTTAACTTTTTTTATTAAGTATCTTTATACATATTCTTCTGTGAATGTGTATGTCACTGAAGTTCTCTCAAACGACTGGACCGATTTTGATGAAATTTTTTGTGTGTGTTCAAGGGGATCTGGGAATTGTTTAGATTCACAACTTTATTTTAATTAATTTTTAATTTAGTAGTAGTTGTTGATACAAACCTTTTTTTTATATTAGATTTGACAACTAACTAATATGTCCATCATTCTGTCCCACTTCAAAACATGGCTTTAATAGGTAAACTCCAAAAATATAAATAAAAAAAACGTAACAGATATTTCTTGATTATAGGACGATACGAAGTTCGCCGGATCTTCTAGTAACAATATAAAATTAAAACATTTTTGTCACATAATTACCTATAATTTGATCATAATTATTTATTTATAAGAAATTAAAGCTTATCAGTTTATCAAGTTAAATCTTACAACAATGCATTATTCAATAATAATATTAATTTTGATTTTTAATTTATAGTATTTGGTAATTTGCCTTATTACTTGTTAATACGCGTAACAGAAAGTTTCACGTAAGTGTTTTTTTGAGTCATGATAGACTTGTCCATTACTTATATTCTAAAACATCTCTCTCGGTAAAGTATTGATAATTGAGGGTAAAAAATTTACAAACTTGTGAAGTTTTATTAAAACGTATATTATATGTTTTTTCAGGCATAATTTTAATTCCAGCCAGATTATTCATGTGACCGTAAAATGTAATACGTGTTTATAAAATTTCCACATTCTCTACACAAAATGAATACTATATTTTCTGACAAAACTCACATAAATTCACGTTTTTTGTAGTTTTCAATCCAATTTTTCGATTATAATATCGTAATAATTTTCACAGACGGCGTGTAAATATCAAAATTTTTTAGCAAGATTAACCGTAAAATATTTATTTATATATCAGGATATATTTCCGTATTTACAAGCCGTATGACGCAACAATATCCGAATGTGTATACATCACTCGTTGTATGAATGAAGCCACCCAAGGCCGGACATCGCGCCGCGTGGCGTCTGTCGCTCGTGGCACGCGCAGGTAATGTTATACCGCTGAAGATTGCATCATCTAATGTTTATTTTCAACTGAGTTTTGAAGATGATGTAATAAAGACAATTTGTTAATCACTTATCTTAATCTGATAAAATTATTTAATAGATTTACAAAGATATGTATTATTAATAAATGAATTTACATGTTCTAGAGATAGCACAGATTTGATAGAAAGAAAATGTTGATGC